>CM065783.1:9845249-11118749 GCA_033296515.1 Macrochelys suwanniensis
GAGGTGGAAGGACCCTAATTGTTGGCATCTCCTGCCTTTTCAATGCTTTTTAGTGATTTCAGAGCCTCCACATTGCATTAATGCTAGTTTTCCATGCTTTTGTCCTCTTTTACTTATACAAAAGGAAGACGGATCAGCCAGAACTATCCAACTTGTACAATCTATCTATCTATGGTACTTCTATGGCCCCTATGTCTACAATTGGAGCACCTCTCCATCATTATCACCACTGTCAGGTAGGGGAGAAATATTATTCCCATTTTACAGATGGGGAACTGAGGCACAGAGACACTAAGGCCTAGATCCTCAAAGGTATTTAGGCACCTAACTCCCATTGATTTAAAGTGACTTGAGATCAAGTGACTAAGTGATTTGCCCAAGGTCACAAAGCAGGTCTGGGGCAGAGCAGGGATATGGGGCACAGCCTGAATCCCAGGCTAGTGCCCTAACTAGCGACCATACTCCCCAGCTAAAATGTGTAGTTTATCTGTAGAGCTTGTTAAGTTTGTTGCTGTGGAGCTCATGACCTTGTGAAACTCAAAAAAAAATATATCGATGTATGCTAAACAGCCTCCTGCACTTAGAAGCACCCTTGCCCTGAAGATTTTATACGTCTCTTGAACTTAACAATTTTCTCCCTCGTGATTAGTTGATCTTATAAATTACTGCAACACACTATACCAGGGAATGAACATAAAAGCCCTTTAAAAACTCCAGCTGGTCCAAAATATGACAGCAGCCTGCTTGCTATACACAACTCCAGGTGCTCCAGTCACTGGACTGGCTCCCCACTAAACACTGGATTGAGGTCTTGATCCTAATCTCTACTGGCTGGGATCAAGATACCAAAGACTGGTTCTCCTTTCCTGACCATGACCTACCACAACTGCACTCCCCAGGAACAATTGAGCCATCCACAACAAAAACATTACTTGTGAGAGCTTCTAGGCAGAACTGTGAGCACCTGCCACAGTTGTGGAACTTCAGACCATCCTCATCTCTTCAGGAAGATTCATGATCACTTTCATACCCAAATCCAAGATCCATCTCTATTCCCTAGCTCTTCCTCAACAATAACCTAATAATGAGGAAAATGTATCATAGAATCATAGAATATCAGGGTTGGAAGGGACCTTAGGAGGTCATCTAGTCCAACCCCCTGCTCAAAGCAGGACCAATCTCCAATTTTTGCCCCAGATCCCTAAATGGCCCCTTCAAGGATTGAACTCACAACCCTGGGTTTAGCAGGCCAATGCTCAAACCACTGAGCTATCCCTCCCCCCTCCCCCAAATATCCCTCAGTACCACGAGAAAGGAGAAACATATAGACAATGAGCCAACTATTTATTCTGTTGTAAGGAACTCACCTAAGATTGGACACTGCTGTACAGTTGACTTTCTCAGCACTTCCATCTTTGAGGGACAAATCCTTATTCTATCTTATGTGGACCTTTTATTCCTCCATGGAGACACACCAGCCTGACTGAAAGGGGCAGAACAACTCTGCAGTAGCTCTGCAATAATATTCACACAACCACTGAGGGATTTAGGAAGCTCATGCCCTTCCATCCCCAACAAGACTTCTGCATATGCTGTCCCCATCGCCTTTGCCCCGACTGCATCCCTTGGTGTAGGTGGAACCACAAACTGAAAGTTGGAAGGGATGGCAAAATGGCTACAAGCTTTTCTGAACAGGATTAAAACCTTATATAAAGAACAAATATAAGCAAGTTCTACGCCGTTTAATACACAATATACTAGGCTTAAAATAGTAATGGTAGCTGCACGTATAACATACCTGACACAAACCCACAGAACAAAGAAATCAGAAATGTTGTCATCCAACAGTGCATACCTCAAATCCTCTATTTTACCACTATCTCAACCAATACTAGCATAGACAGTTTTTTGTACTGTGCCTGGGCAATAACAGCTGTAACCCTTCTGGCCAGGTGTTGCTGGCAGCAAAAAGGGCCACGTTAAATTTTCTAGGGGTTCCTTTTCAAAACTTAAACAACACCAGCTTGAGCACCTATCCAGAAAGGTGTGAAACTATATAGATCACCCTGTGTGCCCTTGATAAGGCAATACTTCCCCGCTTGCAAGCGCTCAGTCCAGGAGGTTAAAACAAAGAGCACTTAAGGGAGGGCAAGGCAACAACAACAGAGTAAACTTGAGAAAGCCAGAAATTAATATCTATTAGATAAGAATCCCAACCCCTGAGTGTCCTAATAGTAGTCTCAACTTCAATCCTCCTCTTGCAGCAATGAGTGACTAATGAGTTCTAGTCACTTCCCTCCTCCCCAGCTTCACCACTCACAGTTATTGTCCAGAGTTGCAGGAGTCCAAGAATTTCAGCAAGTAACTCTCCAGTCATAAAGGGAAATGTTGCCTAGGCTGCTCCTGGGACTCTACCACCTGACGTGATTTCAGCATTGCTTGCTAGGTCAGGAGGCCCACGCCAGAGTCCATCAAGTAGGCTGCTGCTATCTGCAGCTTCAAGCCAAGTCACCTCAGTACACCCTCATCTCAGATCCACCCACCCGCCTCAAAGCCATTCACTGTCTTGAGGCTGAGTCTTAGGAGAGAGATCAGTGGTATACAGAACCCTTAATATAGCCCTAATCATCAGATAGCAGGAGCCCTTTTTCCTCTCCTTTAGCCTAGTCCATGTTCCCTTACCCAACTCTGCCTGACTGTGGTCTTGGTCAGGGTAACATTTTACCCCCAGCACATTTGGAGCAGTCCTCTTGTCCTTTCATTTCGAAACAGGGCTACTAGCATTTTTATTGGCCCCCAAACCAAAAACTTAACTGCATTTTCACCATAATACCCCAGACAATCACATAACTGAAATGTTAATGAGGCCTGGCCCATTCACTCATTTCCCCTTGTTCACAAGCAGATGCCAGCACAGAGCTCCCTCCCCTTTGGAGTTCTCAAACATCTCTGGGCCACTCTTCTCCCACTTCACCACAAGTTTCAGTAGTGAACTCCCTACTCCTTAGGGCTTCAGGCCACAGAGCTTTACACATGACAGGACTCAATGTTTCCAAACCTAAACTGGGTCTTTGTTAAGCAAACTATTTACAGAGGTGCTGCAACCGCAGCCAACATTATAGCTACGTGCACACCGATTGACTTCCTGGTGCCTCTCCCAAACGCCTTCCTCCTGCAACACCTGCTTCTCCCTCCAAATTCCATGCATAGAGGATGGCTTCAGTTATCATTACCTAACCCTGAGGAGGGATACGGAGGGGAGTTGCCTTTTTAACCGTCTCCTAACCCATACTTACCCATGTGATGATCCAGCCTCCTCCTTTCTCCTCCCCAATCCACCCAGTTTTCTGCCCCACTCGCACTTTCCTTCCTGGCTAACAATATTGTCCATCAAATTGTCATCCAAACTGTCATCTTTAGGGGCAGATACCATAGCAAATCTGAAGCAACAGCATACACAGGACACTGTACCTATCTGTTGGAAAATTGATTTAGGCCTCAGTCCTGCAATAATCTACATGAAGGAGGACTTTAAGGATTAAGACCTTAGTTTGAAGAACCATTGCTCACTACAATATATTGTCACTTCAAATAAAGGTTTTGTTCTTTCAAATTTCTTTGCAAACACTGGCACAAAAATGAAAGATGAAGCCATAGGAGTAATCACAGTGAAGATGAAATCTGAAATTACATAATAATAATAGCCATGGTATAACAGAAGTCACTGTTATTTTCATTACTTTTCCTCAAAGAGAAAATACAACTGAAGATAATTTCGCTAAAGAAGGACAAGTACTAAAATGGATCCTAAAAGTTATTGAGAAACAGAAGACATATCAACTGCTAATTCTGAATTCATTATCTCAGCTTTAGGTTACTGTCTGAATACTCTATTATACTTACATTTGCAAAACTTGTTCTTCCACTTGTCTCACTTTCTGACAATCTTAACATTTTTGTTCAGGTCTGAAGGCCAAGTAATGACACTGCAAGCAAGATAGAAATAATTTCGTTGTAACTCTCACCACCACAGACACACGTGTATTTGGTGTTAGATTACAATGCAATCCTACCTTGTTTTGTTAAGACCTTACCCCATTGAGACATGCTTTCAGTTTACAATTAGAACCATCCCAGCTATGCTCTTATAATCATTGTTAGCAGTTTGACACCACTAATGATGCCACAAACAGGCTAGCGTAGAAGAAAACAGGTAAAACAGTACACTGCTTTATTCTGATGCAGATGGTTAGGACAAAAAATATGAAGGAGCCTCAGAAAGAAAGATGGATGAAGAAAAGAAACATTCACAGAAAAGAGAAGCCATACACCCAATAAGTGCAGCAAGTCGCAGTCATAGGAGGTGGGAGATGCATACAAGAGAAGAAAGTGCACAGCAGAAAAAGAAGATATGTTAGTGAAAGCATATAGCAAAGCTTCCTATTAGTTATAGATTCGTGTAAAAATACAGTAATATATGCTTGCATTGCAGTCTCCTTCTGGACCTGAGGGAAGGGAAAATGTTAGATGTCTATGAAATGCCTTTATTTTGGGGCCTTGGATGGAAAATCCACATGCTTCTAAACTACTGTTTAACTGAATCCTGAGAACATGGCAATCAGTAATAGCTACAGCTTCTGTCAACACAGAAGTGCACAGAATCGGGTTGGTTGCATGAATGGCGACTGTAATAGCAGAATTTGTTCAGGTTTATAGGCCGTATAATGCCGTAATAGGTACTATCATCACAAAAGCCCTAAAAAAAAGAAATACTATTTTGCTTTGGGGGTTTATTTAAATGAACATTTTCACAGATAATTTTTGTTTCTTTTGAAATTTCCTGGGTTTTAGTGAAAACTTAAATCAGATTTTTTCAGTTAGTTTGGAATTTTCGAAAACTGAAACTTTCTTTTTCTATTGAAAAGGGGGAAATTTTCACAGAACATTAAAAAAATCGTTACATTTTTTAAATCCCAGAAAATACAAATCCTTTCAGGCCAACTTTAATTTGTCAATGTATTTGTGTAGGATGGGTGCCTAGCAATGCCTAGCAAACCATGCCCTCCTAGGGCTGTGGTGCACAGACCAGTTCTTTAGCGTCTCTCCCAGCCTAGTGCTCAAGACAGTACTAGGGTGAAACCATACCTAGCTTCTGAGTGGACATGCTAGGTAAGGAAGAGATTCCCTGTACTGTCTTCCAGCTCAGCATAGGGCAGGATTTTATCCAAAGCATCTAATAACTAGAGGGTCATACACCGTTGCTTCTGTAGGCTGAACTGAATACCCAAGGGGAGAAAGCAGCATATGTGATATGTGTACATAGGAAGCTAGGGGCACCTGAGAGATTCCTGAGCCTGTGGCAATTTGGTAAGGTGGCGGGGATATGTAGGGAGTGGAAAAGGGGAAGTGTGGACCATGATGGGAACCAGAGATCATGGTCATGGTGGGTTTCAGATACTCCCAGCCCCTGCACTTGAAGCTACTTGTCCAGTATCTTCAAGTTACTTGTTAATCTGACACTCACACTCCTGCCCAATTGCCTTTTCATGATTTGGGGCCAAAGATTACCCTGCTTTTGCTCTGTCTTTTGATTTTTGTACCATCACCCCCTTCCCCCCCTCCACCCAGTGTTTGTGCAAGCCAATTTGTGTTGCCCACTCTCCCAAATTTACTAAGGTGGTTTATTTTGGCTCCCTGCCATGAGCTCAGCCCATCTGTCCGTCCCCTATCAATTTCTGCTCCCCCAAGCGCCAAGCCACTATCAATTATGTGCCCACATCAGTTCTGCCCTTTGCCCCACCTCACCTCCGCTCTTCACTCCTCACTCTTAAGTCTAAAGGGGCTACAGTGGGGTCCCTTCTCCTCCCTGCAAGCTGGGAGGACACCACTCTCAGGGTTCTTCACCCCTCTTTTCCTTCCCAGGCCAGGTGTTGCAGGCAGGTGCAGGAGAGAAGTAGCTGCCCTGTGGCACATGGGAGGGGAGGAGAGAGCAGGGTTTCCCTGAGCTGCTGGGCTCTTTCTGCTCCCTCCTCTCCTCCTGTGAGAATGGTGTTGACCCCTGAGGGAGAAGCTGCCTACTTCCTGATCAGCTGCTCTTCCCCAGGAGGTGTGGCAGTGGGGAAAGCAGCCATCAGAAGGGGTTTCCCCCCAAGGAAATGGGGAGAGGAGGCTGAGTTTAACATGCTGACACTGAATGAAAAAGAAATGAGTGGTGGGGAGGAAGGGGAAATTGGGGGGCTGGAGGGAATGGGGGACACAAGAGGTCTTTGGCATTGGGAGAGAAGGGAATGGGGGACTCATAGAGCTACCAGTTTAAGAAAGGGGGTATGAGGGATTACACTGAATCCCTGAATTAGAGGAGGTTGGGAAGATGACACGCAGGGAGCTTGTGGGATAGAATGGAGGGATGCAAGGAGCCCCTGGTGTGTGTGCAATGAGCTCGGCTGACAGAAGCTACAAAGTGTGCGACCCTCTAGTTTTAATGTTCATTGTTAAATTAGTGTATTTTTGAGCCAAAATGTTAAACTGATGTTATCGGGAAAAGGTAAGTACAGAGGGTACAGTATGTGTGCCTTTTAGATTACTTCTGGGGGAAAATCTGCACCACTGTGCAACGCAGAATTTTGCAGAAATTAATGTGTACGCAGAATTTCCATTCCCCCACAGTAATGGGCTGCAGTGCTGCTAGCCGCCACTAGGGGCTGCTGGACCCGGCAGAACCCAGCACACACACAGAAGACACTGCTGGGGGGAGGAGGAGGTAGCTAGAGGGTTCCTGGCAGCTGCAGTTCCCAGCATGCCCTGAGGGAAGGAGACAGTGCGCAGGAAACTCCACGCAAGCCTGGGATGAGCATCAGGCTGTTCCTCCCTCTTGATCCCTGAGCTCTCTCTGGCGGGGAGAGGGGTGGGTGTTTAGGCTGGGCGCGGGGCACAGCTGGGCTCTGGAGAGGGGGCAGGTGTCTGGGCTCTGGGGTGGGATGTGAGTATCTGGGCCAGGAGGGCCCCGTGGCTGGGCTCTGCGGGGTTTGGGTGTATTGGCGGGGAAACCGTGGCTGGGCTCAGGGGAAGAGGGGTTGTGGGTCTCGGGGGGAGAAGGGGGCAGAGAAACAGGAACTGGGTTGTCATAGGGGTTTCTTTAACTCTCTACTCCTAGGGGAAATTGTGTGTGTGTCTGTATCATTACAGACATGCTTGCTGGCAGGTATTTTGAAATAAATTACCAAAATATTTGAAACTGATTTTGTAGTGTTATTTTGACAAATAAAATTTGCAGAATTTTAAAATATTGTGCAGAGAAATTTTTTATTTTTTGAGTGCAGAATGCCCCCAGGAGTATTAGGTGCACAGTCAGCAATTTACACGGTCTCCATACCCACACTGTATTTGTATAATGTGCACATATAGAACTTGCCAGTGTGCATACTATAAAGCAATCTAACTTTTTTCTACAAAATGAACTCTAATTCACACTGAAAATCAAATAACTTAAATCAGAAAATCCACAAGACTAAGAAACTACCAGTATCTATAATTCTGGAGATAAACTGTTTCATAGTGACACAAATAAATATAAAACAAGCACTGGAATATGGTTGCTGCCCCACCCTTTGGGGTTGTGGTCACCAATTATTTTAAATAAGTGGACAAAGAAATAAAGTGACCTTTTATTAATAAATCCAGATAACAGTATTGCAGGCTATTTTCCTTCTGGGAGGCATTAAGGCCTGGTTATAGCAAATGAATCTCTGAGGGTGCAAAGTTCTGCTCATTTATACAGCCAATACAAGTATCTTAAGTACTCCAAGAACTTTCTTTCACCCTGTTTAAAATTTACCAGATTTTTTTAAAATATTGGTAGGAGAAAAAAGAAATAGAAAATGCCCTAAAATATTACCTTATTTACCAAGAACTAGACCTCATTAAAATTGCAGCAAAAACCAAAACAATAACACAACAAACCCCAAACTCTGAGTCATGGTTTATTTTCCAAAGTGAACTCAGTGCTCATAAAAGGTATATGACAACAATGGAAACTGAATTTTTCAATTTTCCACAGCAAGAGGCAGCAGCATGGCAAACTTCTCTTCCAGTATTATTCAGACCTTGTCTTAGGTCTCTGCTCCTACATCAAGGGCTGCCCACATGGAGGAGCTTACAGGATTGGGGCCTTAAGCAGAGAAAGGGCAGTTCAGTCTTCATGCTCATTTGATCATTAGTCTCGGGAATGCCAAAAAGGGTGCTCACAGTGAGCCCCTGGGAATGCCAACAAGGTGCTCACCATTCCACTAGGAATTACACTGAGACCAGCAACTCACTCATACAGGCCAAAATAGCCAGCAGACAGCACAGCAGAAAGCTGTTTTACCCCATTACCAATATTCTGAGCCATCCAGTATCCAAAAATTTGATTTCATAATAGAACTACAGAGGGACCCCTCAACAACTGCTTTGTTGCACAACACTGTATGATTAATACATGACACTATATTATTACTGATACTCACACACAAGTACCAGACCTATAATTCTCCTTCATTTTGTGGTAATCTACAGCAATCAAATAACTGAGCTTGTCCATCTGGAACCAGTACTTGATATTACATTTACACAGATTGTACTAGTGGTCAGTCCGATTTGTCGACAGCACAGCAGGGAGTGTTCCATTAAGGTGTAAATTCATAGAGTTCCGTGGTAATGCATCTGGAACAAAAAGACTGATGCAAGAAAAAAGAAAATCGTAGAAAAATAGGATGGTCACAGGCAGAGGGAGGGAATTACCACAAATAAAAGAAATAACCAGAAAAGATTAAACATATAGGCTTGAGAGGCCAGAGAGAGCAAAAAGAGAAAAACAAGAGGGGTACATGTTGACAAGAGTGGGAGGAAAACATATCTGCTTTGTATGACAAGTGGATTTGGTGTTTGAAAAAGGTGGCAGTCTATTTGACATAGATAGAGACTGAAGTAAGAACATAAGAACGGCCATATTGGGTTAGACCAATGGTCCATCTAGCCCAGTTTCCTGTCTTCTGTCAGAAGCCAAAGCCAAATGCTTTTGACGGAGTAAACAGAACAGAGCAATTATCAAGTGATCCACTCCCTGTCATCCAGTCTCAGCATCTGGCAGTCAGAGACACCCAGCGCATGGCGTTGAATCCCTGACTATCTTGGCTAATAAGTCCTCCATTTATACACAAACCAGATCAACTCAACCTTTTTTCATACTGTCATGCCTATGCCATTCAAACTCCACCTTGACAGATCACTTGTAAGGCTCAGAAGTTGATCAGCTTCCAACCCTTTCAAATTTTGGTCTCTCTAGGACTGCAAGTAAGAGTACCAATCGGTGCCAATTTTGATGATGGATTTTGTAACGTGGACACGTTGGCCCAGATCCACACATCAATGGAAGTTAGGAGCCTAAATACCTCTGTGGACCAGGGTTGTCTACTAGTGGTTGAACTGAATTTACAAATTTCACAGTACTGCAGTTTCAATTTCTGGATTTAATATTAAAGAAATTATGCCAGATATTTTTAGATTCTATAGCATTTCTGAAATAGTGCAATCCTGTATTCCTGAATTCTGAAGAACCTGGAACTACAGTAACTCCTCACTTAAAGTTGCCCCGGTTAAGGTTGTTTCATTGCTGATCAATTACGGAACATGCTCGTTTAAAGTTGTGAAATGCTCCCTTCTAACTTCCTTTGCAGGCTATCAACTGCGGCAGTTCAGCTGTCCCTTCCCCCACTGCCATGTGCTGCTACCGGAGACTCCTGCCTGCTTGCTGGGGGGGAAAGAAAAGGGGGGCTAATGTCAGGGTGCCTGTTGCTGTGTGGGGGGAGGGAAAGAAGAGGGGGGCTAATGTCCCCCTGCTCCTGCATCTCACTTACCCCATCTTCCATAGAGCAGGGGGGACACACCAGGGAGGGAGCTGCTGCCTTAGGCAGAAGCTGCAGCTGCCGGGCTTGCTGATCTAATTAACAAGGCAGTGTACTTCTGATCCCACTCTTGATACTTAAAGGAGAAATGCCATCTCTATCTCTGAAACACATCTGCCCTCCTTCCTTTCCTGCTGGCTTGTAGCGTGTGAGAGTTAACCCTTGAGGGCTCAGCCAACTGCTTAGTTCATTTAGCAGTAAGGCATTCCCTGGGAAATATCCCACCCTCTGACTCCACCACCTCAACCAAGCTTCACTATCATCATCGCTGCGTACCAGTATTCAATTATTTGTTTAAAACTTATAGTGTCTCTGTGTATGTATAATATAGTCTTTTGTCTGGTGAAAAAAATTTCCCTGAAACCTAACTCCCTCATTTACATTAATTCTTATGGGGAAATTGGATTAGTTTAACATTGTTTTGCTTAAAGTCACATTTTTCAGGAACATAACTACAATGTTAAGTGAGGAGTTACTGTATTCTACGTGGCTAGTGTACAGTACAGAATTTTACTGTGTTTGAACATCATTGTGGAGAATCAAGTTAACTGACACAATGGTGACTATGACTTTAGTGTCACTGAGGACGAGAACAAATCCTATTCATGTCAGCTAATTATGAAGGGTTTAATCACAATTAACCGACATGATGCTGAGCAGGATTTGCCCTCATCTATACTGACCAGAAAATCATGGTCAGCTAACTTGTATTTCCACATGTTCAAAATGGTAGTATTTTGTAGTGAAGATAAACCTTTTATTACTCTTTCTACCTATGTGTAAATATAGTGTCTCTCTAGACAACACAATATAGGGTCTGATTCCCATTGATGTCAATATCAAAACTAACCATGACTTCAGTAGTCACAGGACAGGGCCAATATATTGTAGTTTCTGTAGGTTTAACAGGACATACAGATGGAAGCTTTACACATATTAAGGCCCTGAATGGGACTATTCAACATGTGTAAAGTTAGACACTTGGGTGTTTGTAGAATATTGGTCTCATCTTGAAATTATACATCTTTTTGGGATGGAAAAACAGTTCAGCCTATTTTAGATGAAGGTTTAAACAAATATACTTGCCTCGCTTCACTAAATATTCTTTTAATAATCAAAAAATGATTCAAGACCGACTTCTCTTGACATATAAATTCAGAACATTAATTTCTAATGCAGATGGTTTTACATATTTCTGGAAAGCAATTGTCTTTAGAATAACAAAGACACTTATTTAAAACACACATTTTTCTCAAAGAATGAGGAAGGCGAAGAGAGAGAGGGGAAGGGAGACAGAGAGGAGGAGAACAGAGAGCACCAAGGGAAAACGTGTGAGCCTCCTTCTCCCCAACCTCACTACACAGGGGCACCGCCTCATCCAGTGCTCCCCCGCAGTCTGCGCCCTCTCTCACCAGCATTACTGTCACTCCCCTCTGCAGATCGGCTCCCTACCTCCAATGTGAGCCCCCCTAGTGTGTATGGTCCCCATCGCTAGCCTATATCTGCAATCCGTGCCCTCTTTCCCCGCCTGGCAACCCCTAGTCTCAGTACCACCCCCACTGCCAGCCTGGCGCCCCCCAGTCTGCGTCCCCTTCCCCGGGATCAGTGCCCAGGACGCTCCAGGCCCCCACCCCCGAGGGAGGACACACCGCGCGCCTGTTCCCACCCACCCAAGTCAGCTGCGCTTTACGACAAGCCCTAAGGCCCCTGGCGGGCTTTACGGCAGGGCTCTGGTGCCGTACGGCGAGTCGGGGACGGCGGGGGCCCCGAGCCGTGTCCGGTCCGGCCGCTTCCCGCCCGCAGTAGCGGGGCTCCGCCGGGTCAGTCATGGTGAGGGCGGCTCCGGATCCCTCCGTCCAGGCAGGCGGGGGCGAGGTCGCGGGGTGGCCGGAACGGCCGTTAGTCCCGCTCTGGGGCGGCCCCGCCCCCCCCCCGAAGCGCGTGGCCCGGGCAGCCCGCCCGTGCTGAGCCCGCCTCACGCCCGCCGGCCTTGAGTGGTTTGGCCTTGACCTCGGGCCGCCCCGCCCGACGGCAAACCGCCCCCCGACTAGCCGGAGCCCCCGCCCCGGCCGGTGTGGCCACGGCCTTGTCTGCGCGCGAAGGCGCGTGGCGCCAGAGCGCTGCCGTTCCAGCAGCGCAAGCCCCGCGGGGCCGAGCGACAGACACGGCGGGAAAGGGTCTTACGCCCGCCCGGGAAGCGGAGTCAACGCGGCAGGTGTAACTGCCGCCGCCCGAAGCGCTGGGGCAGTGTCGCTCGTCTGGTGAAAAATCACCCCCTCCCCCAGCACCGCGGTACCAGGGCCAGATCTGCCCGTAGACCAGGCTTAAAGATTGGCAGCCGTTCGCGAGCTTTCATTATCCCCTTGCCTTCAGGGGTTCTTCCTCCTCCGTTTGAAATTAAGCAGGGGAGCAATGCTACACACTTCTTCCAGTAGAGCTGTGTCAGTCAGGGAGTGGGATGTAGGCGTGACTTAGGACAGACCTAGCTGTGTGGATGCAGTTATACCAACAGAACCATGCTTTTGCTGGTGTGGCTTGTTTGGCTCCTGGGGGGTGGAATAAGCTATTCCAGTAAAAGCACAGCTAGGAGCACTTTGCCAATGTAATGCTACATCTATACCAGTTAACCGTACCTAGTATAGACATGGCTGTGTAGATAATACAGTTCGCCAGCTGTTACACAATCATCACTTATCCAAAATAGGGCCCCGTGTCCACATATCTGTCGGTTTTCAATAACTGAACAACGTAATTATAATTTTGAGCACTCAGACATATTGGAGGTCCCGAATGATGTTTGGATAATTGAAACTAAACTGTAATATAGTGCTGAAGCGTTTTTTATCTGTGGAACTCAAAGCATTTTATAAATACCAGTGAAGCCAAAAAATGCATTTGTGATTAGTGGAATATATGTTTCAGTGAATATATCCATATAGGAATACTGAGGCTTTTCTGTTCCCGAGAGTAACTATCAACAGTTCCACCTTTAGTTTCGAAATACAGTAAGGCTTTAAAAGCTGCCAGCCAATGTGCGCAAGTTAACTATCAATTATATTGCAATTTACTGTTTTCTTGTCATATTTGAAGCCATTTTAGTTTTAATTTATATATGTAATTAACTTGACTAAAGATTATTGGGTTTTCATTTTTGTTAATTAATCGGTTACTCTTTCTCCCCCACACCCAGGCTAGTACTGTGATAGCGGTTGGTCTGACAATAGCTGCTGCTGGATTTGCAGGTTTGTATCTGGTGTGAGGAATCTAACACTGGATTTTACTTTTCATTACCTGTTTTAATAATGATGCAGTGTAAAATATACTATCAGTTCAGCACAACACAGTACATTATCTTTTAAGGGACACATACAGAGGAGTGGACTTGCTGATCTGATTACAACCAAAGAAAATACCTAATTTTTTCTCTTTTTAGTCAGGTCAAAAACATTTTTTTCTTACATACTAATCTGAAGGTAAATTATTGTACTGAATTTCTAAATCTTTATGAAATTATGCCTTTAGTTCTGTTAATGCTAGTCATTTTCTTTAAGGTCGTTATGCGTTACAAGCTATGAAGCAAATGGAACCACAAGTAAAACAAGCCCTTCAGAGTCTGCCAAAATCTGTAAGTTTTGTTTTATCCTTAGTACTTTTTTTCAACCTATGCTAAATATTTTTTTCTGTACATAAATAGCTTCACTCAGTCCCAAGTGAGAGGTTCAAGAATCTCTAATATAAATAGAGACAGACCAAACTGTCATCACAGCAGTACTGTATTACTGATTGGTGCTGTTTAACTGGGACAGAAGATCTCCAAATTGAGTGTATAAAACACTTTCACTCATCTCAAAAATTCTGCTGTAGGTGAGTTCCAAATTAAAGTGGTTGATTTGGCAACTCCACCAAATAGTTGAGTAAATTATGAAATTCAACTTTGATTGAATTTCATGATAACCATTCATAAGAAGCATCCTTGTACTCTTATAGATAGGAAAGTTCTGCATCTATTAAAGAAGAAATGGTGATCTCTCCTTCACAGACAATATTGTTTAATTCACATTATTTTGCCTGTCAGTTTTCTTACTAATGCATCTTCCATTTCAGGCCTTCAGTGGTTATTACAGAGGTGGATTTGATCCCAAAATGACCAAACGAGAAGCAGCTTTAATATTAGGAGTGAGGTAAAAAATTATTTTAATTAAAAGTGTAGGATGCAGGAGAGAATACAGCACTAATGACTTTAAGATCAGGGGTCTGATTTTTCAGAGGTGCTGAAGCCTCAAAGCTCCCATTGACTTCAGCATCGGAAATTCAGTGCCAAGTTAAATTAAAAGGGATTATCATAATGCCAGAGACTGCTTTTACTCAGCTCAGTTCACAAGACTGGCTACCAGGTCTTTCTAAGGTTGCATATATTAGATTGTTGATTACAGTATGTTGTACAAAGAAACATTACTTTTTAAAAGCCATTTCCAATTGGGGATTCAGTATTCAACCACTTTTTTTGGTATTACATTTTTAACTTGCTTTAACACCCAACCTAACTTTTCTGGCAATAAAAGACTGTCACTGTGCCTTTATATCAAAGCATGGACTATGGTCTATTTAGTATTTTAGTACAAAAAGATTTTTTGTTTTCTGTCACACCTAATAAAGTTAATGGCTGGTGGTTGCCTTCACCAAATTTTGGGAAGATTGACTTTGGTTTTGTCTGCAAAAGTCTAAGCTTAGCAACTATGAAGGTATAGCCTTATTCAGAAAATTGTTTCATTTGAAGTCTATCTGGATTTTAGGAACCCTTGTCCAGACTGCTGCAAAGCCTTAAGATGTAGCTATCCTCATTCCTATATTTGGGAAATGGCTACTGTGATGACTTCAACTGGCGGACTCTCACTGCATTATTAGCTAGTGTACTTGGTGGCCCTCTCTGAAGCTGACTGCCATCTATTCTGTAACTGACCATGGAGAGGCTGATAACTGCAGTCATCACATAGACACTTTAAAACAGTGTCCCCCAAATTGTGGGGTGTGCCCCCCTAGGGGGTGTGGAGGAATGTTCAGGGGGGGCGGGGGCATGATGGGGCAGGGAGGGAGACCCACCCAGCCCTGCTCCACCCCAGGACTCTGTCCCCGGCCTTGACCATGGCTCTGCTCCCAGCCTTGGCCCCTGGCTCCTAGCCATGGCCTGGCTCTGCTCCCAGGCACAGCTTTGGCTCTGGGCCGTGGCTCCGGGGAAGGGGGGTGGGCACATTACATTGGGGAGGGGGCGTGATTTAAAAAATTTGGGAGCCACTGCTTTAAGAAGTGCCTCAGTTGGTGATCAGAACTACTTGTATGAGTTAGGTTTGAGGTAAGATTTTCAAAAGTGTCTGTCCCATTTTCAAAAATAACTTGGGCACGTAGAAGCACAAATCCCATTGACTTTGTGGGATTTAGGTGCCCAAGTCAATGGGAGTTGGGCTCCCACATACCTTTGAGAATCTGGGCATAAGGTGCTTTGGAAAATTTTGCCCTTGGACCTTGTTCATTCTTTCACTGCTCCAGATTTGCATCTCATTGATCTTCCCAATAGCATAAGTCTGTGACATTATGCCTGATAAGAATACATATTATTTGTATTGTGGTAGTACCTAGAGGCCCCAGACAGTAGGGCTCCATTTTTCTAGGTACTGTACAATGAAAAGACCATCTCTCCCCCAAATTGCTTAAATCTAAGTAAAAGTACTGAGAATAAAAGTTTAGTAAAGGAAAATCACAAGCAGGCAACCATAACTAACAGTTTAGGGATTCAAATAACTAAATAGTTATGTCTTAAATGGCTTGCTCTCAAAGGCTGTACACATACACCCACAAATGTTTACAGGACTTTAATCAAGTACAGTCTTAGGGAGAGTATGTGTTTTCTCTTTCAAATATGACTGAATTTCCAAGAAATAAAAGACCATGAAAAGTAATGTAAAGCTCCTTTTGACAGTTCTGCAGTAGAAACTCGTCAACATCTGTCAGTGAAGCTGTAAAATATACACTAACTTTGGCATGATGGACTGAAGATGTTGAACAAAGCAGCAACAGGAGAAAAAAAGTATTTTCAAATTTCTTAACTTGTGAACAATTGCAGTATGAAACAAATTATTCTTAGTAATTGCTAATTTTTTTCTAATTTTGCAGGTTTTCCAATTGTATAATATTTTTAATAAAATTCCTTTGTCAGGTTACCCAACTTTCTTCTTTTCTCTTCTCTTTTCTAGTCCTACAGCCAATAAAGGTAAAATTAGGGAAGCTCACAGACGAATCATGCTTTTGAATCATCCAGATAAAGGTATGTAAAATCAGTAGGGATAAGTCCCATTTGAACTAAATCAATTATTACTGTCCACCCAGTATATTTTTGGTCCAAATTAATGGAACCAAGATAATGAGATGTATAGGGCATGTGGTACATCATTCATACATTAACAAAAAGAAAATAAAAAACCTGCCCTGGGAGGAAATACATCTTAAGATGCTTGAATCCTTGTATATTCAGAGGTCCCCTGCCCAGACATTTGAACACTATTAAGACTAATAGATTCAGCAAATTAACTCCTCTCTCACTACCCGATATATCATTTCTGCATTGACTTATCATATAAAGACAAAAAAGGTTCCTTTTCGGTGAAAGCCTACAGTGTGATTGTACAGCTGCTCCAACGCGTGGAACTCCTGTTTGGCTAGAATTGGGCCGTTAGTCTTCAGAAATAGCAAAAAACTTTATATGAACTTGCTGCTCATATGACGCTAATGCTGAGATTCAGTTAAGTACTTAAGCATATGCCTAACTTACATATGAGTACACCTATCTCTATTCATCATAGCACTTAAACTCCATTGACTTCAATTGAGCTAAATCATGTCATAAGAACAGCCATACTGGATCAGACCAAAGGTCCATCTAGCCCCATATCCTGTCTTCCGACAGTGGCCAATGCCAGGTGCCTCAGAGGGAATGAATAGAACAGGTAATCACCAAGTGATCCATCCCGATGCCCATTCCCAGCTTCTGGCAAAGAGAGGCTAGGGACACCATCCCTGTCCATCCTGGCTAATGGCCATCGATGGACCTATCCCCCATGAATTTATCGAGTTCTTTTTTGAACACTGTTACAGACTTGGCCTTCACAACTTCCTCTGGCAAGGAGTTCCACAGGTTGATTGTGCGTTGTGTGAATAAATACTTCCTTTTGTTTGTTTCCTTTGTTACTTGGCAAATTGGGACCTTTAATTTGATTTAAAAGGTAAAATGGCCTCCTTGAAGTTACTATGAAACTTCCCATCCACTTCTTCGCCTCTTTCCTCCTCAAATAAAACTGGTCATCAGGACCTGCCTTCCCCAGAAATCTTCTAGCAGAGGCAACATCAAGTGAATTCTTAGGCATATACAGAGTCTAGTAACATGCGAGTCTCATAATATTGCCAGTTTTTAACAGGAACTAAAGCAAGGAATACTGACCCTAGGAGATACTGCCCTTTGTACTCGAAAAGGGTCTATGCATCTTTTGGTAGGTGATCAAATCTAATTTTGGTGCGTTTACAGTATATCAAACTGGAGGGATTACGTGATGTTTCATCTACTAATCACCTATATTTTACATTTCACTATTAAATTATTCCACCAGTATAGAAGCTTGGGTCAGGCCCTGCTGAATTAGAGAGACTGGTTAATCTGTGGACTCATTAGCTTTATATAAAATATGCAGGTACCATTCAAAACATTTGAAAAATAATTCTGCATACCCCTCTAAATCCTTGGTGACCCTATCATGAAATTCACCAAGTGACACAGGACTAGACTAGAGACCAAATAGAATTTAGGGTTTGTCTACACATGAAATTATTCCCAAATAGCTATTTTGGAATCACTATTCCTGAACTCTGAGTAGAGACATATTCCAGAATGTCTTCTTTCTGTCAAGCTTAATCCACTTTGTTGGACTAAAAGCTATTCCTGAACTCCATGTTTAGACAAATCCTAAGTATTCTGCAACTTGTCAGATGTCATTTGTCTATTAACTTATGAAATAGGGGCACTCATGTATTTCTTCGAACAGATGTGCTCACATTTTTCTCCCTACTGGTACCATTAAGTCAGAATTGGACAATAATGTAATAAAGTAGAAAAAGTTGTCTGTTTTTGTGACAAGACTTTTTTTTCTTCTAGGTGGTTCTCCCTATGTGGCAGCCAAAATCAATGAAGCTAAAGATTTACTGGAAGGTCAAGCTAAGAAGTGAATGTGGATATTTAGTTGTAAATTAATGGTTTAGTTTATATATATTATCAGTTTTGATAACTGACCCAAGGAAAGTTGACACCAATCTTTTTGACTAAATGATCAATGATTAAACTAACGCAGGGAACCTTTTCCGCCACCCCCCCCCACCACCACCACCATTTTGGTTGTATCATGTGTATCTTGTTTTGGGGAAGGTGGGGGCTTACAAATAGTACTTTTTCAAAAGTGATTCTAAGCCACTATCTCTAGTTGTGGTACAATTTACCTCTAATTCAAAGTATTTTTCCTAGGATGACATTGGAAATATTGTGATTTGGTCTGGCTAATCTATATTCAGACAAACCGCCTGACAGTCTTGAGCACTCTGAAAATGTTGAATTTCTGTTTAACCAAGTACTTTTGTTTGAAATTCATGCTGCTATGGCTTAATATCCCAAAGTTAGCAAGATGATACTAATAAGAGAAAAAGGCTGGGTTGAAACAACCTAAGGAAAATCATGGGGATTTATTTGCACAATAGATATTTAGAAATTCTTAGTTACATTTAGAAATTCTTAGTTACATTAATGCGACATGTAAAATGGAGAAAGTGGAATGTACTGAATTCTCTTGTAAGATCACTTGTATTAACTTTCAAAAACAAGTTGGACATAATCAGTGCTATTGATTTGTCTCCATGTATTTTTTTACTTATTTCTACACTGATGTTCATTTTTACTGATTCCACTGCATTTAAATAAAATTACTTATAAAATGTAGTAATAAGTACTAAAATTTCATAATATACTAAAGCCTTACAGTATATGATGCTTATCTTAAAATAATATGGCACAAGTACTCTTATGATAACACTGAAGTTTGTAGTAAGATGTAAAGTGGGAATTTTACATGCATGAGCCTTTAAGATAGAAGCTTAGATTGAAAGTTACAAGGACGACTTTTTTTGTTTTGTTTTCGAATGAGAAATTGTAAAGGAGTTTCCCCCCAAAACTATCCATTCTCTCCCTTGGTAGAGAAAATACTGCTTTACAGCACAGAAGTTATGTTGTTTGTACATGGACCAGAGATCACACAACTTTTAGTTTTTCTAAGTATAATATGCTTATATTGTGACCAAACTTAGGTCTTTGGGATCCGAGCGACCCAGGGAGGTTACAATCTGCAAAAATGTATGTCTGTGTTTCACTATGTATGAGAGTATCAACACTGAAATTCTGTGCATTAAGAAATGAGCAAGACTGAATCAAAGATGGAAAACCAGAACTACTGAATTGTTTTTAAAAGGAGTATTTAACAAAAAATACAGAAAAGGAGAAACGAAGATTTATCTATATAGTGGTTCATTCAATCTGGTTGTCCAGGTATTTCCCAAACTAAAACACAGATCCAGAGGTCCAGCTGTGATATATCTCAGGGTATTAAAAAATAAAAACTTTAATGGCTCTCAAATCTACCTCTACGCTTAACTCTTCTCCCCTATGTCCAGGATCACATTGTTCTAGATGTCATACCACATTTTTAAACACACACATCAGATGAGCTCATCTTTCTCCTTTCAACAGTGCCATTATGACCACCACCACCTTCCCAATTACTCCAGTTGTTTACTTTAGAATGATTTTGACTGCATCCTTTCCTCCCCAGACAACTATACTGTCACCAAATCCTGACACTTTTTTCTCTAAAACATACTAAAAACAATCCATCCCTTCAGCTGAAATGCATACCTATGTCTTGGTTATCTCTTGTCTTGACTACTGCAGCCTCTCCAGCCTCCTTGTTTCCCATCTCAGCTCCTTGGGCTATATAAAATGCAGCAGTTAAAATAATGTCACCCACTGCTCAGAGCATGTCATTCCTCAAATCCCTTGACTGGCTTGCGTTCACAGAATCAGGTTTAAGATTTTCTTCTCTTTCAAGGCTCTGCAAAACTCCACTCACAGCTACTGTGGTATCTTTCTGCATCCCTCTGGTCCACATCACAAAATAGCGACCTAATTGCTCTGCATTTTCTAGTCCATATCAATATTACTCCCATGCCTGTGATGGCCTCCCCTATTCTTACTGTGCCAGGCTTCCATGCTTTAAGTCCCTCTTTAAAAGCCTGAAAATGTCAACACATGAATGTGCCACTGTCAATGCTCCCATCTATATAAAAATAAGTTATCACCTCCTCTAGATCTCCAAGTCCCTTCCAGTCTAGAGGATAAAAAAGGTATTTTTAAAGCGTCTTAATGTTTTACAAACTCCTGTGTAGAGAAATCAAGCTTAATGTGTTACCTAGGTCTTCCCTAGGAAACAACCTAGTGTTCATCTCAACCAGTTAATAAGAGGTTAGTACTAAATTACGTCAATAGACTGAAATATCTTGAGTTACTTTAACTAAGCCATCTTTCTGATTAAAGGAAACTAAGTAACCAATGGAAGATCAAAGTTTATTTTTTTCTACCAGCATACAAAAACATATTGCACATCAAACAACCAAAATAAAAATACTCTACTAAGGACTAACATATGTAGTTTATACAGAATAAACTTTCTGGAAATTGATCTTTTCAGTAGTTCAGGTTATGTCTTAATGGACATGACTAATTCAGCTTAGTGTTTTAACTAAAGCTATGTTTGATTTTTAAATACTGTACAGTTTAATAAATAAACCAAACAAAGCCTCAAAGTAGAACAGTCACTGCCAATGTCACCCAATATCCCTGCAGATTATGAGAATTTAACAAATGTATTCCAGTGGTCTGCAGTTTTTTTCCTCTACATACAGCATTTAAAAAACATGTATTAAAACAGACCAGTTTCCAGACTAAACTAATGGAGAAATTACAATTCAGTGCAAAATATTTTAGACTGCATTTCTTTCTAGTTTTCCTCAGGTGAAGAAGTGGTTGCATATTATTAAAAATGTAACAAAAGCAGCTAATGCTTTCATAAAGAATATTACATTAGGGATTCCCCCCCCATCTTTGCCATATTTTGAAAACAAAATAACATTTCCTATAGCCAGCAAGTTTTTGTTTATTTAAATGTTACATATACTATCTCAAGGCACATCTGATGATATATTTATAACACAGTAGGTGTCAAAGTATGTTTAACATATGATTTCTTCAGGATCCCTCCCCTTTCTGAATTCCAAAATGGAGGAACTGAAAGTGCGGTGTCAAGACTGGCGATCCATATTCTATCTTTGGCAAGCTTATACAAGCACTATTGTAAAATGTAATGTAAAAGAACTGTAAACTAGGAACTTCAGTTTATGAAACACCATTCAGCACTGCTTCTTCCTGATTATTTTCTTCTTCTTGTATAGTACTTGACTTCTCTTCTTCAGGACTATGCTGTGGCTTAGAAGGTTCATCCCCAGAAGCATTAGCAGGGCCATTTATTGCTTTTTCTGAAGGGCCATGTTCTTCAATCACATCTTTTGCCTTTAAAAGAAAAAAAGATTTAAAAAACCTACTAGATACATGGAAAAATCCAATCACGAGAGGGGGAGGGGCATAGTCCAGTGTGTTTTAAACATCAGAAGAGGAGGCAAGGTCACCTGAGTTCTAATCTTGGCTCTGACACCAACTCCCTCATAGGAATTACCATAGTGGATCAGACCAGCACTCCATCTATTCCAGTATCCTGTCACCAATAGCGGGCAACACCAGATGCTTCAGATGAAGCTGCAAGAAACCCTGCAGTGGGCAGTTATGGAATAATCTATCCCCCAAGAAAGTTTCCTCCTAACCCCCAGTAATGAGAGTTGGGCTTAAATCGCATTAGGTTTTATATCCCTTTCAAATCTTCCCTACCCCTTTTTAGTATTTACTAGTATAACTGGCTATTCTTGTTATCCATATAAATGAATAATACCTTTTCAGATCTTGCTAAGCTTGTCATCTCAATAAATGGCAATATTCTGTGTGGGTGGAAATTATTTCCTTTCTTCAGTTTGATTTTGCCCCCTTTAATGTCACTGAATGCCCCCTTGTTCTGGTATTATGAGATGGGTGAATAGGTTCCCAGTTTACCATCTCTACACCATTCATTCTAGCCTCTGTAGCCTTATGAAAGTCACTGAATATCTCTGCCTTAGTTTCCCCTATTTGTAAAATACAAAAAATAATACTCATCTCACAGGATTCATAAGGATTAATATTTATAAAGTGCTTTGAAGATTAAAAGCTTTATAGGTGGCAAGTATCTAAGGAATTGGGGTAAGGACTTCTAATTTTAGAGTACTATGTTAGATGCAGTAAATTCAACTGTTACTTATAAACCAAGAAAGACTGCATTATAATTCAACAAGAGATGAACATCAACTGCTGTGTACTCAGTCACTTTCTCTTGTGATGTTACAGTCATCTCAAACAGTTGCCTCTTTACAAAAGATAAAGTGCTTTTAAACACCAGAATCTTCAGAAAGACCACCTGATTTCATAAATATCCTGCAAAATTTACGATTTCATAATTTGGCTTGAAGATGGAAACAAAGTACTTTTGAGACCTATTTCAAATATATATTCACAGGGTAAAAGTATATCTGCCTTGCTAGTTAGCATCAACTGTATCATCAATAGGGTTTTTCATCCCCTAACTGTGAAAGACTATGAGCTTTCCATCACTAAAGAAGAGAGGAAAACAAAGCAGCATATATTTAAAAAAAAATTAAGAGTTTTCTTCCTTTTTTTCTTACCATTTCATTCTTGTTTTTGGCCAATGTTTCCCTTGGGAGGTTTCTTTGTCTACTCTGAGATTCAGCTCGCGATATGTAATCAGCTACTGTCACTGTGAGGGAAGAAAAATTAAAGGTGCTGAAGTGTTACAAAATATTTTTCAGATTATTTCCTGTTTAACAGTGAGCTAATTTGCTACTGTGCCACTGTTTAGGATTTTCTGAACTATATGCATAAAATATAGGTTTTATAGCTGATAGATAAGTCTTATTTGTGAATCACCTAGCAACTCTTTGGGTGATTAAAAATTATAATTAACATTTAATTTATAATAATTTTATAGTAAAGATCAAATTCTGTCCTTGGATAAACATGCATGGTAAGCACACATCTGCTTCTGCAGGCAGAATCTGGCTGTAAATTAGGGTAAAAAAATATTTCTAGTTGAAGTAGGTGTAGGCTAAGCAATCTGAAAAGAAGGACCATCACTGCGCTCTCTTCATGACATAAAACACTTTAGATTGTAAGCACTTTGAGAAAGGGAATTTGTTTATACGGGTACATTTTACTGACTGGAAAGTGAAGTGGACAGCTATGGTACCATATAAAAAGTAAGGAAATTTCACTCTAGGGTATTCCATAAATAGATTGAAAGGAGATTAGAAACATGGGAGAAATAGGTGGAATTAGGGAAGTAGTATTAAAGTATTTATTTCATGCAGAGTTCTTCATGAACTAAGCACACCCTCCTGCTATTTCCTGTCCACTCCTTCAATTCAAAAGGCAGCTCTGTTCTTCTAGAACACACATTTGTGATTATACATTTTGAAGGGATAAACAATGAGGTGATGAACTTAAAGAAGTTACAGAACTTGTCAAATCTATTGTATAACAATTGATAATTATATTTAGCATTTGACGAACTCCAGCTAGCTATTTTTCTGGGTTTTATGGTGATAAAATGATAAGACCTATATCAAGGTCCAAAGCAAAATGTATTAATTTGGTTTCTGTTCCATTGCTATTAGACACTTCATAACTGGGTGCAGCTGCTCAAGAGTTATCTAGTTTTGAGAACAATTCAGTTCTCAGTATCAGGGAAGGTGCTCCTTTAAAATATTACTTTACAGCCAGATTCTGTAATGACTTACATGAAATAGAACTACTCACATGAATAGTTAGGCATGTACTTAAGTCTTGTATGCACAAATATTCATCCAAACTGTGCAACAGTAAGAGAAACATTACAACTAAATGTCTCAAATGAAAACTAATTTTGTGTATTGATTTTTAAACATTTGATTATTCAGTGAGCTTTTCTCATATTTAAACTAATGGAATTTAAAAAATCACATTACAAAAGGAAATAAAAGATTCAGTATCATCTCTGCCATAACAGTATCATCATAATCTCCTTCCATTTATTCCTATTATATATTTATAAAAAATTTTAAACGAGAGCATTATCCATGAGGACATTATAAAACTCCATATCTTTCACTATTACTCTCACAACCTAACATGCTATTGCTCTGTCTTTAATTATATTTGTAAATAAAATAAAAGTTTATTCTGAACAACAGTGGCAACAGAAAAGCACAGCCTTCATTCAACTTCTGGATATGGTGAGAAAAAACTAAACTAATTGAAAGCAAAATTGAGGGGTAGTTTTGTTTTGTTTTTTGAGTTTTTAATAAAGCATGTTTCAGCTGAAGGGAAATGCTGTCATGCCATTTCAAATATTGACTAATATCTTATTATATTTTTTATTTACAATAACCCCTTGTAACGCTGAAGCTGAAATTGATTTTCTTACCAATCTATTTCCTTCTTTGTAAGTACACATCTATTTATTATAGGACTGAAGAATGCTCATAAGTAATGGACTGTTTGCATTTATTTTTTAAAAAGAGCACTGAAGCATGTTTCAAGAAAAACCTACACATATGAATAATTACATGATCCTCAGCAAACAGATGCAAGTAAAACAGTCAATTTTCAAGCATAGCAGGCTGGAAAACATCCCTTTAAATTTACCAAAATGTCTTATGAATTTACAGTCACATATTTTGTAGAACAGGTAACACTGAAAAACAGAGAATTCACCTTTAAGATTTGAAGTGTTAGTACACATAAAAGAAATGCCTCAAACCACAGTACCAAAAAACCAGACACATGCAATTTCATTTAAAATGTCTTTTTTCAATTTATGGATGATTTACTACAGCCATAAAAGTGAGAGACTGGTAGAATTGGCTTGATACACGCATAGGGCAGGCAGATATCATGAAAATTCCCGCACATTGTTCTGCCAATGCACCTCAGTGCCATCCTCAGTGCCATAGGATGCACCTCAGTGCCAGTAACCTATGCCATCACTGCTGTTCCAAGCCATCCTGCTCTCACATGAAAACAGCCAATAGTGAAAATTTTAAAAATATGTGGTCATGTCACTTTCAGGGGGTTGCACAGGTGTAAGAGCAGAATGTGTCTCAGTATTCTTCAGAGATTGATTCTGAACCACTGAAATCAATGGGAGTTTAGCCATTGACTTCAATGGAAGCGCAGAATAAGAAGCATAAACTGTATTTACAAGTGACAAATTAAATCTTATAGGATAAAAAAAAGTTAGTTTCATTAGACAGGTTATGAATTAAATATGTTCTGTTGTGAAAATTGTTTTTTTGTCTTGTACACAGTAGTCTTATTAGTTATTAAGTAATTTTTATTTACAGTAGTGCAGCTATATATATATATTTATAGATATACATAAACAGCAGACACATGACATTCTTTCATGCTTGTGATCTGAGGTTACCCACAGCTCCACTCGAGTTACCTGGCTGTCTATCTTCTGCCTGACCCCTGAAGCGACGCCTGCGGCTACGATTGCGTCGCTGGGGTTTTTTGTCACTATCATCTGCAATTGCAAAGTTTACCATGAACTATTCTGACGATAAAACTGTTTTTCTTCAGCAGTTTAAGGATGGGCACAGATTGCTTTTATTAACATGGAAGACAAAATATGATACACTAAAAGAAAATGGAATTTTGAATTGGAAGCATTCAAAATTGATTAGAAACTTGATCTTTCACAGTTTGGTCCAGATTCAGTAAAACACTCAAGCGCATGCTTCACTTTAAACATATGCTTAAGTTTACTTTGCTGAATCAATGCCTGCATGTGGTTTCTGAACATATAATAAAACAAATATAAATTGCTACTAGACTACTAACAAGCTGATCATCGGCCCCACGTCATTGGAAAGTTAAGTTTTCCTTACATTTGCAGTAAGATTTGTCTGACCTCAATGGCACCACAAAAAAGATGATTCTTCAGTGGGTAACTTTATACTTTTGATATGTGGGAGACAACAATTATATTCTGGATACTAGCCCCTTGTTCCTCAAGGCTCAGATCAAGGAAAGCACCCCATTCAGGAAAGCACTTATGCAAATACTGATGAAGTGAATGGGGCTTATTCAGGGAAAGCACTTAAGCATAGGCTGAATGGGGACAGACAAACAGGTGTTTAAGTGCTTTCCTAAATTGAGGTTCAAGTTGCCAAGGTTTAAGGAAGTAGAATTCTGGCCCAAGGAGAACCACGAGTTCCTTGTTTCTCTAATCAGCCTCAGAAGGCACTAATTAAAACAGCAGTACTGACAGGAACCAAAGCAGACCCACAAAGTCTCTGTTAGACAGAAGTATTATGGACATGGTATAGGACAGCAGTCGAGTCCAGTATGAGAAGTAAACCTCATGGTACTTCCATGGATGTGGAAGACTTTTCACCAAAACAGAAAAAGTTAGATAATACATTAATAATGATTTTTTAACCAAAAATAGATTTTCCACTCATAAAAATGAACATATGTTCCATTACGCTTACACAGCCGATTCAGAACAATCTTTTGTGAGGTAACTCACTCTGTGGTTCTGTTTCCCAACTGATAACATACCTAAGCCGTTCTCATTAACAGAAGCAGTGTCAGATTCTGTCATTCCATCCATCAGAACAGCATCTTCATCAGTCCTTCGCCTGCGTGACCGCCTACGACGGTTAGTACTGTGATGAGATTCACTGGCATCAGTGTCCACAGTCTGGTCTGACTCTGTGTTATCAAGTAAGCTGTAAGGGTTGCTGTCCGGATCTTTAAGCACTAAATATCATATGGAAAAGGTCCATCTAAGATAAACTTCAATTACAAATAATGGGTCATACGGACTTCATTATACATTTTAAAATACAAATACAATGTATAAAATCATACAGTACATTGCCATACATAACAGTTATGGTTTTATGCTAGTTACTCTGGGCTTTTTCACTAGTTCCGATAATCCAAGAGGGTGTATTCTAGGGCACCACAGCACAGTAGAACACGTCAGCATATTATCAAGAAACCCTCAATGTAATATTTAAAAGAAATTTTTAGAAGATTAGTTTTTAATCCATTTATTTGCTGAATGGCCCTCTACACCTAGTTAGCAGATACATATATGTGGGGGCTTCCAATGTCACAGCCCTGTTCACTTGCTCACCAGATAGGAGTGTGGGTGCAACCACGGGCAGGAACTGTTCAGTGGTGCCTTGCAGCCGGGGGCTTGTCCTCCCTCCTTGCAATCCTGGCAGGGGATCTCTGCTCCACCAGACCAGGACTGTAACCTTCCCCTACACATTGTGCCCTGGTGTCTTGGTCCCTTTGGCCATGCAGGGAGCCCCCTTCAGGTCTGGTGTCAGTGCTAGAAGCCCCCTGCAGCTACACTGTCAGCACTGACCTAACTCTACCCCTATACCTACCCACCTTCATTTCTAGCAACTGTAAAAATAAATACATAGTTAAAAATAAAAATCAACAGTCAAAAATAGAAAAAAAATAAAAATCAGATTCTTCCAAGTCTAATTATCTGTGTGGGCTGGTGAAGGGGTGAGGATTAGGGAGAGATGGGATGAAAAGCAAAGCCCTTAAACTTTTTCACAACACGGTGCATAAAACATGCAAATCCTGACATGATTGTACATAACTGACATGATCCAACTGTAAATATCTAAAAAAAAATAGCAGGCTAACTATCAAAATTTAAAGTTGCAATATTTAAAAAAATATATATACATACTTTAAAATAGTGATTTACTTAATTTAAGAAAAGAAAACACAGCCAGTTGTCTGCAATAAAAATTAAATCCAAAATATATTTCAACACACTACCAGAGCTAATGGATGACTTCCCACCACGTGGTCCACCACGTCCACGACCCCCAGAAACACTACGCCCTCTTCCTCCAGGACGTCTTCTGCTGTCCCGCTGATGTCGGCTCTCCCGGTCATCTTCTCCTGCCAGTGACCAATCGCTCAGTTCATCTTTTCTCTCAGATTCCGTTTCAGAGGGATTAGACAGCTCAGAGTTTGTACCTTTAACAGTATAAAAAAGAAAAAGATGGACATGAAATTTGTGGCATATTCCGGCTTCAGATGCACATAGGAATCCCACTGACCACAGGGATCCACATGTATCTGATATCAAAATATGGTTCTTGGGTTTTAACTGATATTTAGCAACTCTCTAGACTCTAGTTTTGTTTTGGAATAACATGAGAAACATGCGGTCAACGATTTATTGTGCAATTTTAGTGATTTACAAGTGCAATTCATGCATAACGTACATTATTTTGTCTTTCTGAACATGGACACACAAGCACTGAAGGATTAATTCCATCTATATATACACATGTGGGCTATATGATCCAGTTTCTAGGCAGCTTCTCTGAAAATTCTCAGGGACAACTTTACCACCTTATCGAGTTGCTAGGCAACTACTCAATCATGCAACTACTGTAATGCTGTTTGAACAATTTAACTATATCCATAAATCTCAATCTGATACTTGTGGGTAAAACTCTCAGTAATTTTCTACTGGATTAAAAATACAACTCCTGCCTTTTTAAGCACTCAGACACTGAAGTAATCAGGGATGAAAATATTTTGGCCACTTGTGATTATCTCATGAAGGTACAATACCTTGAAAATTGAACTCCCTGAGATAAGAGTTTGTTATGGAGTACATCAAGATACTGACAACTGTACAGCACCTATTCCAGTTTAGTACACATTTCACCAAGAGTACAAAATGGTTTAAACTCTGGCACATGGAAGCAATATTTTTTGGTGTGGACAGTACGTACAAATCATCAATGCTTAGCACAGGGAACTCTGAACTTACTGGCATCAGGATTAACAAAGAACATGCTAATTGCTGGTCCAACATTCCAAAAAGTAGTTGAAAAATTCTTAAATGACAACCTTAATCATAAGATTAGAATCATAGAATTGTAGGACTGGAAGGTTTTCTAGTCCAGTCTCCTGCATTCAAGGCAGGACTAAGTATTATCTAGAGCATCCCAGACAGGTGTTTGTCTAACCTGATTTTAAATATCTCCAATGACAGAGATTCCACAACTTCCATAGGCAATTTATCCAGTGCTTAACTTCTCTGACAGGAAGTTTTTCCTAATGACTAGCCTAAACCGCCCTTGCTGCAATTTAAGCCCATTGCTTCTTGTCCTATCCTCAGAGGTTGAGAGAACAAATTTTCCTCCCTCCTCTTTATAACAACTTTTTATGTACCACTCCCAGCTTGGTATCATCTGCAAACTTTATAAATGTACTCTCTATGCCATTATCTAAATAATTGATGAAGATATTGAACAGAATTGGACCCAGAATTGATCGCTGCGGGCCCCCATTTGATATGCCCTTCCAACTTGACTATGAACCACTGATGATTACTCTTTGGGAATGGTTTTCCAACTAGTTTTGCACCCACCTTATAGTAGCTCCATCTAGGTTGTATTTCCCTAGTTTGTTTATGAGATGGTCATGTGAAATAGTATCAAAAGTCTTACTAAAGTCAAGATATACCACATCTGCCATTTCCCCCCATCCACAAGGCTTCATTACAAACTCCTTCCCAGTTTTGAAACAGAAATGAGGCATATCTGAGCCCAATCATAAAATATTTTTTTTAATAATTACAGGCACTCTCTTTCCTGGATGTTATTTTTTTCCATATCACCTAGAATTACTCCACAAATTACTATACAAAGAAACGTGACATATGTTTATGGTTTTGTAGCATCTTTTATTCTGAAGGATCAAAGTGCTCCATAAAACCATGTATATAAGGCATGTCTACCCAGCACTAAAATGCAACCACTTCTTGGTTGGAACAAGGCAGTAAGTCTCAGTCAACAGCACTTCACAATAGGTTCTGTTTGATTTTTCCTTTTAAGTAAATGAGGGGGATTCTCTAAGGTCTCCAATTAAAACTACATGGGAAATCTTAAAGAGGTACAATTTGGCCCCATTAAGGGAGCCCTGCTGAGCCAAAAAGAGGCGAGGAGGACTTACGGGGAGTTAAAAGCCAAGCGGTGGTTCTGCACTATTTTCAGAGTTCTTAAGAATGCCGCCCTGAGTTGAGGAAAACTGGGGAAAAGCCTTAAGAGGTAATCGGACACAGAGTAAGAGAAGGTTACTCACCTTGTGCAGTAACTGAGGTTCTTCGAGATGTGTGTCCCTGTGGGTGCTCCACTTTTGGTGTTCATGCGCCCCTGCGTTCATAGTCGGAGACTTTTAGTAGCAGTACCCGGTTGGGTCGCACATGTGTGGTCCCTGCCTCACGTTGCTGCACGCAGTTAACGGACGCTGTGCGACCAATCCCCACTCAGTTCCTTCTCTACTGCAGAGACTAATACGGAAACTCCGAAGTAGAGGGGAGGAGGGAAAGTAGTTGAGCACCCACAGGGGGACACATCTCGAAGAACCTCAGTTACTGCACAAGGTGAGTAACCTTTTCTTCGAGTGCTGTCCCTGTGGGTGCTCTACTTTAGGTGACTTCAGAGCAGTGCCCTCCGATGGAAGGAGGTGCTTCGGAGCTGAAGCTGTGACCTCCGATAGTAGAGAGCATCCGAAGGAGGTATCAGATGTTGCCTGTTGCTCTAAGGCATAGTGCTGTCTAAAGGTATGGGCTGAGGCCCAGGCAGCAACTCTACAAAAGTCCGTGATAGGTACATTGTGCAGGGGAGCCATGGAAGCTGATAAGGCTCTAGTGGGATGTGAGCGAATCCCCATGAGGGATTGGCAGTCGCACTGATGACAGAGTTTTGTGCGATTATGGATCTATGTGAAAAGTCTTTGTTTAGAGATGGTGCTCCTTTTGGAGCATTCAGCGATGGATAGAAACAGTCTGGGTGATTTATGGAATGGTTTAGTCCTGTCTATGTAAGAAGCCAATGCCCTCCGAACATCAAGATTATGAAGTGTGTAATGTGTTGTATCTGTGTGGGGTTTAGGGGTGTGGTCTGAGGGAGGCTTTATCCTCAAAGACGACCATGTATGGGGGTTCCGCCAGGAACACCCACAGTGCTCCCACATGTCTGACAGATGTCATTGCCACAAGAAATGCTACTTTCATAGAACGGTGTAGCTATGATTATGTTGTCCTGGGTTCAAACGGGGAAGAGGTGATGATTCAAAGGACCAGGTTCAGGTCCCATGGTGTAGTAGGCTCACGTAGTTCAGGGTAGGCATTATTGAGTCCTCCGAGGAAACATCTGGTCAGTAGATGGGTAAAAACGGGATGGTAATCCACCTTTGGGTGGAATGTTCTGATGGTAGGTAGATGGACTTTTTTGAGCTCATGGGTGACATATACCTTCATACACCTTCAGGGCGTATGGGCGACAGTTCATTTCTGTTCAATTGTGTAACTATATTTTGTACCTCATCTGAACAGGTCAGCTCAGGTTCCGTGAGCCATGGGGGAGTTATGCTCGGAGATGAAGTTTCTGTGGAAGCAGAACACGGCCCGAGTCCTGGGACAGCAGGTGAGACAGAAGTGGGAGTGCGATTCATGGACGCACGGTAATGCTGAGGGGATAAGGATACCATGGTTTGGCAAGACCATGCTAGTAGAATTACTGTGGCCCATCCAGCCTGATCTTGTGGATCACTCGGTTCAAGAGAGGAATAAGAGGGAAGGCATAGAGAAGGGGAGCCTTCCACTCGAGGAGGAATGCATCACCTAATGACTGCACACTGAGACCTGCACCAGAACAAAAATGATGGTATTTGGTATTTTGTGCAGTTAATAAAAGGTCTCCTGTGGGGAACCCGCAGTGTTGAAATACATGCAGGAGTACTGTGTTGTCGAGCTCCCTTTGCAGTCCTGAGGAATTTGTCTGCTGAGGGTATCTGCTGTGGTGGTGTGGATATTGTGTCTGATGCACCATCGTCAGGGTTTTATGGCTTGCACACAGAGGTACTGAGAGTGCGCTCCTCCTTGTCTGTATATATAATACATACAAGCTAAGGTTTCAAATAGCCTTGTCCTTGATGAGTGGCACGAACTGGGAGCAAGCGTTGCGGACAGCTTGAAGTTCCAATAGGTTTATATGTTAAAGAGATTCCTCAGGGAACCAGCGGCCCTCTATAGAATGTGGGTGGAGATGTGCTCCGCATCCCAAGAGTGAGGCATTTATGGTCTGAATGAAGGGTGCCCCCGTGCATATGTTGGTCGGTTTTGCCCACCAGAGAAGGGGGTCCTTTATTCTGTCCGATATGGTGGGGTGCTTGTTTATGCTGTGCCTAAGTGGAACAAAGTTGATACGTAGTCTTCCTTGTAGGCAACAGATGTTTAATCTGATGCGTCTGACAGCAAATGTTGTGGCTGTCATGTGGTCAATGAGGCTATTTCATGCAGTGGGTATGAGGCTGGTGAGAGTGAGAGTGGGCTGTAGCCCACGAAAGCTTATGCTCAAATAAATTTGTTAGTCTCTAAGGTGCCAAGTACTCCTGTTCTTTTTGTCTTGGTACTAATGCTATAGCCTTGATAGAGTTGAGGTGGGCCCCAATAAAGTCCAGCTCTTGCACTGTTGTTAGAGTGGGCTGGTCAGTATTTATTAGGAAGCCCAGATTCGTGAAGAGGGTTACCACCTCTTCGGTAGCTTGCAATGCTGTCTGCTGGGTTGACACTTTTAGCAGGCAGTCGCTTATAGTGTATAGTGTGACCATCTTGAATCATTGTGTTTCTGACGAACTTGTTGAATTATCAGAGGTCGAGAATTGGTCTCCATCCACCGGAGTTCTTGGTAGGGGAAGATGATGGTTGGGATGCAGCAACTTGAGAAGTAGATTGTTGTCCCCTCAGGGCCTGTGTCTGCAACCCGAGAGTCAAATCACTGCTGTTGTTGTGAATACATTGGCCGGTGGTATCATTGGGATGTAAAGTAATTCCTCTATTTCCTCCTCAGTTTGGGGTTATAGATTCCCAAGGATTGGAGAGTAGCTCGTGAGTCCGTGAGTGAGTGGAGAGAGTCGTCTGTCTTTTTGGCGAATAATTTGGGCTGGCAAGTCTTCCACCGCGGATTGCACCTCTTCGGGGAAGCCAGAAAGAGAGCCATGAGGCCCTTCTCATTACAACCACTGTCGACACAGATGTTGCAGGCCTGTCCTCAGAATCAAGTGCTGCAAATTCTCCCTTGTCCATGGCAATAAAATTAATCAATTCGGATATTTTTGTCTAGTTTGTATAGTTGTATTTTGTTAGTAATGTCACATAGCTGGCTATGCGGAGGTGAGGTGTAGCCAAGGAGTAAGCCTTATTGCCAAAACTGATCAAGTCTTTTCCAGTCCTTAAGAGTTGTTTCAGAACTGTTGTTGCATGCCACGCTGCTGGACTGCGTCTATCACTAAGAAATTAGGTGCTGGATGTGAAGTCCATGCCCTTTGTTGGTACACACCTCCTGTCGGACTTCCCGCCAGCTGGACGGGCAGCCACAGGGGTCCACAAAATGACCCTTACAGGGTCAATCAGTGCCTCATTCGTGTGAAGGGCAATTTTTTTTTAAACGAAGCAGATGTATGCAAAAAGTCAACTAGCCTATGCTGTATCACGGGGACCTCCTCAAGGTAGATGTCCAGAAAGGGCCACCCTCTCAAATAAGCCACAGAACAGTTTGAAATCATCCCCTATATTAGGGGGAGGAGGCATAAAGATGTCTTCTGTGGACAGTGATGGCAAGTGGGTAGGTGATGTCCCCTGCAGGGGCAGAGGTTCTGCCTCCTCTTCCCCTGGTACCACTGAGGGTGCTGGTACAGAAGCTGTGGGGAATTACTGTGTGTTGGGTCTAGCCATGGCGGGCTGTCCCCCCTTGTGTGGAGCATTACTGTGTGTTGGGTCTAGCCATGGCGGGCTGTCCCCCCTTGTGTGGGGCATATGATCCATGGAACCCAGTATGCCCTTTGGGATGGGAGTGGCATAGGGGGTCCCCAGACCACTGTAAGTACCCGGGGACAGCATAATATGCTCCATGAAAGACTCCTGGGTTGACTGACTCCTGATGGACAGGAGCCGATGGGGAAATGGCTCCCTGTTCTTCCTCATCTTCCTCCTTCAAATAAAGAGCGAGACAGTGAGTGATTTTGTGGATGCAGGGAGATTTGGTGCTGAGGGTATCACTCTCGTATCGGTACTGCAAATAGGGGGATCAGGGGCAGAGCCGAATACCAGAACCCTCTGTCTGAGGAACTGCTGCTGTGCTGGTTTGATTGGCCCCTGGGGCTGCCTCCTTGTCAGTGCCAGGGCTGCGGAGGAGAAGGCGGCGCTGCTGGCTGCGTCTCTGTGAATGTTGGGTGCGCCTTTGAAGAAGGCGCCTTTTGTAGCGGTGCCGTGCCGTTGTTTGAAGATCACGGTGTGGAGACACAGGGTTTTGGTTTCCCCTTAGTGCCTGTGTTGGAGCCGGCTCTTGTAGAGTCTCTGGCTCTAGCGGTGCCGGTGGTGCTGGGATTTTCCACTACTTCGCCTCACGGTGCTGACAGCACAGCCGGTGCCGGTATTGGATGCCTGCCCGTGGAATGAACATACATCGCGGTGGAGAGGCACGGGGTTTTGATTTCCCCTTAGTGCTTGCATCGGAGCCTGTTCCTGTAGAGTCTCTAGCTCTAGCGGTGCTGGGGTTTTCTACCACCTCGGCCCCTGGTGCTGAGACCACAGGCGGTGCCGGCACTGGATGCCTGCCCGCGGAGCGGCTGTCGATTGTGGCGTGGAGGCACGGGGCTCCGACCTCCCCTCAGTGCCTGCGCCGGAGCCGTTCCCCGAAGTCTCTGTCTGCAGCGGTGCCAGAGCTTTCACCACCTGAGCTCCCGGCGCAGACAGCACAGCCGGTGCTATTATTATCCCCCTGACGGCTGTGGTTTTTTTTTAATTTTATTCCTACGATGGTGACCCAGGTGCTCTCTCAAGTGATGCCCAGCAGGACGCTCCGATGTGGGGGTTGGAGAAAGCACTCCTGTCCGAAGCTGTGGCTGGAGAAGTGGTGGTGAACGGAATCCCAAGCCTCATGCCCCTTTTTAGGTCCGAGAGACCTCTCCACTCCCTGCCTTTCTGTGAGCCTGAGACAATGCAACACTTGTTAGTGCCTGCGTCGGAGGCACTAACACACAGGCAGCAAATAGACACCGAACGTGGCTGTCAGGGACAGGCACTCCGAGCCTGGAGGCAAGGTGCTGAGAGCCCGGGGAAAACGAGCACTCCCGTTGGAGGGCTGGGGGAGGCTTTTGCCCTCAAAACGGCTGTTTTTCTGACGTTCCTGGCCGTGAGGTTGTGTTTGGGTTTTTTTAAACCAAGGAGAAAAGGAAAGGGAAACAAGCTAAGTAGCTTCTAATAAGGAAACTAAGTAACTGACTAACTAATTAACTACAAAGTAGCGAGGCACTGCTGATTGCTCGGACTGGACTGGTAGCTAAGAGCTGTAGGGAAGGAACATAGTGGGGGTTGGTCGCACAGCGTCGGTTAACTGCTTGCAGCAGTGCGAGGCAGGGACCACACATGTGCGACCCAACTGGGCACAAATACTGAAAGTCTCCGACTACAAGCGCAGGGGCACACGAATACCTAAAATGGAGCACCCATAGGGACAGCACTTGAAGAAGAACTTAGATAGTCTCAGAACCTTAAAAAGAACACAGGGATTTTCTGACTAGTTTTAGTCAGGAAACTCTCAGAGAGTGCTACCTGTTTATAATTGTTTTTAGTCTTTAAAATCAGTGCAGTGATATAAAAGAAATACGGCCAGAGACTGCTCATTTGTTTAATTTTGGTTGCAACCAAAAACATGTATGTAAACCTGACACTCAATAGATGGTTTTCTTTGCTTAACTTGCATCTCGTTCTGAGTTTTTGTAGAGTTGCACAGACCATTTCCCTGACACACCTTAGTATTATAGAACTATACTATTGTCAAAGGGCATGTCCTCACCAAGTTCAGTTACTGGATTTTCATTTCATTTAATTTTTCTTCAATTTAAAACATCTTTTCAATAGGAATGCAATCAAAAAGAGAGGATTTTCATAAGGCCTCATGCTCATTTGAGATGCTATGCTAATAATTAAGGTGCTCTACCTCCTATGTTAGCTAAGCTCTGCAGTCATTCAACTATGTTCCACACTATAAGTAAGGCTACATTTTAGTCACAGGTATTTTTAGTAAAAATGGACAGGTTACGGGCAGTAAACAAAAATTCACGGCCCCTGACCTGTACTAAATACCCTTGACTAAAACTTGTGTGCTGGTGGGGGGGGGGGGGGGGGAGAGGGGGGAGAAGAGAGGGGCACTGCATGTGGGGAGAGGGGTGGAGGCTACCCAGGGGCACCACGGAAGCTGGGGGGTGAGGGGGAGGCACAGCCCAGGACCCAAGCTGGTGCTGGGGGAGGGGGGCTGGCAGGCTCCTTTACCCGGCTCCCAGAAGTGGCCGGCATGTCCCTGCGGCACAGCCAGGGGGACTCTGCAAGCTACTCCCACACTGAGCACCCACTCTGCAGCTCTCATTGGACGGGAACCATGGCCAATGAGAGCTGCAGGGACGGCACCTGCAGGCGGAGGCAGCGCACAGAGCCGCCTGGCCGCTCCTCCGCCTAGGAGCTGAACATGCCAGCCGCTTCCGAGGAGCCCCCCCGAGGTAAGCACCACCCAGAGCCCTCACCCCCTCCTGCACCTGTACCCCCTGCCTCAGCCCCCTCCCACACCCAAACTCCTGTTGCTGCTGTGGGGCAGAGGTGCGATGGCCCAAGACTGCCCCAGCAGCGGCCAGTGCAGCTGGCCCAGGGGCTGCCTGAGCTGCTCAGGCAGCCCCCAGCCCAATCACACTGGCCGCTGCAGAAGTCCCGGAAAGTCATGGAATTCATGACTTCCGTGACCTCTGTGACCTCTAAGACTTAGAGCTTACTCATAGCATTAGCTGTAAGTAACATATCTAAAAATGGAATATATCTTTAAAAATAAACCACAGCATCATTTCCCTAGGTAGAAGTTTCCATACCTGTTCTGTAATTTAAAAATACTCACCATAACCAGATGTATAATTGGGGCCTCTGCGACCTCTCCCTCTTCCACTATATGACCTGGACCCTTGTACTGAGGAGAGAGTACTCTCATCAGTAATGTATCCCTTTTCCTTTTCAGGACCTCTGGTGGAAGAAGGTCTGAAACCCATACCAATCTGACGCAGTTGTTCATCAATCTGGAGCCTCTCCATCCTTAGCTGTTCTACTTCCTATTTTCAGAGAGATAAAATCATAACCAGTTTTATAGCATTATGATGTGTTGTTAGAAAGTGAATTCAACCCTAGGTGTCACTTTAGCAGAGTATGTTTAACAGGTTTTAAGATCTCCAATTACCAATCAATATGATGTCATCTATTTGATAGCTATCTGAAGGCCAGAGAAAGCCTTACATAGCAGTGTATTTGCTTTCCTTATCCTTCATTAATGCTTAGTTCCTTCTTTATGCTTCATGCTTATTTAAGCTGGAGTCAGCACATCACATGCAAAAACAGTTACCCGAACCATAACTGTTGTTGTTTTGCAAGATATGTTGTGCGTATATATATTCCACATCAGTACACTGGGCACGCACACACCTAGAGAGTTACAGACTTTTAGCTAGCACTGTCTGTCAAGATGGCACATGTGTGTCGCACTCGCTAAAGCCATGGACTGAAAGCATAAAGAGTGGGGCCACCTTAACCCCTACACTCAGTTCTTTCTAACAGGAATCTTGATGTCTTCAGACTCTGAGGTAGTAGGAAAGGAATGTGGGTTGTAGAATATATATGTGCACAACACATCTTGAAGAAAAACATTTACTGTACGGTTAAGTAACAGTTTCTTCTCCTTCAAGTGACTGTGCACAAATATATTCCATTTTAAGTGATTCCAAAGCAGTACTCCTTAAGTGGTGAGAATTTAGAGTATATTTGAACAAGCGCTGAAGAACAAACTTCCCAAAGTCTGCATCAGCTCTAGAAGATGTTGTAATGGCATAGTGTCTTGTGAAAGGATGTTGTTTAAAAATGCTGCAGAGTTAGCCTCACCTCTGGTGAAATGAGCCAGAATTCTCTCTGCAGGTGTGACGTTCGTCAGACTGTAACAAGCTCTGATACAGAATGAAATCCAGTTGGAGATCATCTGTGCAGAAGCCACCTAACTGATGTTATCGCTACTAAGAATGCTGTCTTTGCAAACAAGTAAGAAAGGGCTCCAGAGCCCATGAGCCAGGCACCAGGGGGAGCTCCAATTAGTAGCCACATGCAATAAGAATGAACTGAGAAGGGGTGAGGATGACTCTGCCCTTTTATACCCTTTGTCCACAGCACAAGGAAGGACTGGGCACATGTGCTGCTCTGATGAGTAATGCTAGCTTGCAGTCTCTAATATGAGTGCATGCACACATATAATACAGAATTATATACATGCAGAATCACTCAAAGGAGAACCTATGTTAAAACGTTAAGATTGAACTGTTAAGTTAGGACAGGGGCTCTTCAGAAGTTAATATGCGGCTCCTTGTATAGGCAGCGACTCCGGGGCTGGAACTACAGGCGCCAACTTTCCAATGTGCTGGGGGGTGCTCACTGCTCAACCCCTGGCTCTGCCACAGACCCTGCCCCCACTCCACCCCTTCCCACCCACTCCCTTGAGCCTGCCGTGCCCTCAATCCTCCCCCTCACACCCAGAGCCTCCTACACGCCACGAAACAGCTGATCGGGAGGTGCAGGGAGGCGCTGATCGGCGGGGCTGCCAGCCGGTGGAACGCACTGGGAGCGGCGGGGGGGGGGAGGGAGGGGCTGATGGGGGGCTACTGACATATTACTGTGGCTCTTCGGCAATGTACATTGGTAAATTCTGGCTCCTTCTCAGGCTAAGGTTGGCCCCGCCTGAGTTAGGACATGCAAAAAATATAGGTTAAAACACATTATCTCTGCTCCCTTACATGTCTGCAAGACAATATGGTGAATTTTGAGATCACACACTTTTTATCAAATATATACAACAGTGTTCTCCTGTAGCCTTATTTTATTAACCTTATTTGTATTTTAGATAACCTGTGATCACCTAATTTAAGACCAACGTAATGCATATGAGCAAGGGAACAAAGTTGAAGCCATGCACACAACCTTATGGCTAATCTTGAGAGGAACTGAACTTCTACTACTCCCACTGAAGTAAAGGTGTTACTTGAGAATGTAAGTATAAATTGACAATTTCCTCTAATAAGCATTTCCAAGAAACAAAGATAAAAACGTACCTTCAGGTAGGCAATATGGTATTCTAAAAGAACTTGGACATTTCCAATGTTTTCTTTTGTGCCAACAAATACGAATGGGACCATTCCCTGTAGAAACAAAACTCTATAATCATTCTCAAAAAGAGCAGCATATTATCAAAACCACAAAAAGAACAAATTATCTAAGTGTTGTAAATAACTGACAAACACCACTCATAACAATGTCGCCTGGACCTTGGGCTGTATCCACAATACACTAGATACAGTCAGGGGAAGGAGGCAACGGTGACAGACATTTCTGCACTTCTCTGAACCTCGGGCTACTGTAAGTTAGAGAAGCGTCAGGATTGGTTTAATTTATGCTTGGCTGCCTATGGCCCCAACAGGCCATTTCAGCAGCTGCAGACTGCTGGGGCATGGGGATGTTCAGTCCACACCACTTTCCAGCCATGCCTTCTGTGCTAGTTGCCAGCACAGGAGTAGCTGTGGTGGTTTTATGCCATTCCCAAATTCCCCCCAAAAGGGAGAATCCTTCACTAGCTTGTTAAACCAGCTTTTCAGCACAGATGAACCTTAACGGGATTGTTTTCAAAATAAATAAATAAATAAATATCAGGACTAAAGAGTGTAGCGATTACATGACAGTCGTGCAGGTGATCAGGTGGGAGAAATGACACCGCAAATCAAAGAATTTGTTATTGAGAAATATATGAGTATTTAATCAACTTTCCTGAGTTGCTGAAGCTTAAATGTAAATTTATTGCTGGTGAAAGGTGCTGGTTTGACAGCCCTGGCGAGTGAAGTCCTCTGTACATCCACAGAATAGGTACAGCACTGGCAGCTGCGGTGTTATCTTCCTCTACTCTGACCCACAAATGTGCCTGAACCAAACCCTACAAGGATCACCCTTAAGGGTGAAAGGGTAATTCAGTCTCCAGAGCCAGTTCTTTGGCCTTTCTCCTGGGAATGCCAAGAAGACTCCCTCCCATCTAGTGTCAATTCTAGTAGTTTTTGTGACATGGATACCAGACCAGCAACTGGATTGAGACCAAAATAATGTCTCATAAGCAACTAAACAGCCATTAGATACTAACAACCTGTGCTATATATGAAATGGAGATCCCAAACTAACCCACTGAGTGATCCAATACCCCACCCCTTCCCCGACTTGTCAATTTTCTACAAATACTTTGCTAATATTAAACAGAGAGTAAACAGTATCGCCTTTGCTCCTTCCAAAACCATTCGTTAACAAATTGCATTCACGCAGTTTTCAAAAATACAAGTTTAATAGTTGAAGGAAAGATTAAATAACTTACATCTTCTCTGGGCAGTTTGTTTTCGTTGTCCCCTTCAATCCTCACCCGGACGACTCCAGACTTGTCTACAATCTCCTGAATCACTTTTCCATTTTTTCCAATAACTTTTCCTTGAGAGGAGGAAAATAGCTATTTTTGAACCAGTGCTTGAAAGTTTTCTTTAACACAGTTTCCTTGTCATTTCCAAGTTACATGTACTAAAACAGTAATAGTAATAAAATAAACGTTGTGCTTTATGAGCTCAGTTATCCACTACCTTAGACCTTATGTCACATTTTTCACCTACTTTACATAGGTGCAAATGACAACACAAGGTACAAGTGGGAGAATCAATGCAGTGTACAAATCAGATATGTGCCATGGATGGTGGCGGCTGGATCCAGATTAGGTTCAAGTGTGAGGTTGAATCAGGGCTAGGATTCAATGGCACTATAATTTTACAAGCTCTTCTTGCTTTATTTCAATGTATCTGAACCAGAACCAGGAAATATTAGATTCATATATAATGGCGCCAACCCAGAATTTAAGTAAGTCCTTCTGAAACAGAGATCTTTCAGACCTACAGTCATACCACCTTGCACAGTGATCTTGTCAAATCTCTTGAGATAAACAGTGTTGGGACATAGTAGTAATTCCTTTATAAGTGACTTCCAAACTCGGGGGTGTTTCAGTAGCTGGAACTGATGATTCAGTAGATAGCACTCCTCTCCTAGTACCGAACCCATGACAAAGTATGATGTTAGAAGCACTCTGCTTGATGAGATGCCTTCTATCAGAAGAGATGTAAAACTGAAGTCCAGGAGTACACTGGGACAAGGAGCCTTAGGAAAATGTGTGTTTTATCTTGAAGAGGAAGTGGGAACCAACCTTTATTTTTCAACAGTTTAAGAGACAGGAATTATCCTAATCATAGAACCATAGAAATTTAGGGCTGGAAGGGACCTCGAGAAGTCATCAAGCCCAGTCCCCTGCACTGAGGCAGAACCAAGTAAACTTAGACCATCTCTAACAGGTGTTTGTCCAACTTGTTTTTAAAAGCTTCCAAAGATGGGCACTCCATGACCACCATTGGAAGCCTATTTCAAGGCTTAACAACCCTTACAGTTAAAAAGTTTTTCCTAATATCTAACCTAAATCTCCCTTGCTGCAGATTAAGACCATTACTTCTTGTCCTATCTTCAGTGCACATGCAGAACAATTGATCCTCTTTATAACAGCCCTTAACATAGTTGAAGACTGTTATCAGGTCCTCCCTAAGTCTTCTTTTCTCAAGACTAAACATACCCAGTTTTTTTAACCTTTCCTGATAGGTCAGGTTTTCAAAACTTTTTATCATTTTTGTTGCTCTCCTGTGGAATCTTTCCAATTTGTCCACATCTTTCCTAAATTGTGGTGCTCAGAATCGGACACGTGATGCCCCAGCTGGGGCCTCACAAGTGCTGAGTAGAGCAGGATAACTACCTCCTGTGTCTTACATACGACATCCTGTTAATACACCCAGAATATTAGCCTTTTTTGCAGCTGCATCATATTGTTGACTCATATTCAATTCACTATAACACCCAGATCCCTTTACCACCTAGGCAGTTATTCCCCATTTTGCAGTTGTGCATTTGATTTTTCCTTCCTAAGTGAAGTACTTTGCACTTGTCTTTACTGAATTTCATTTTGCTGAATTCAAACCAATTCTCCAATTTGTCACCGTCATTTTGAATGTTAAATCTGTCCTCCGAAATGCCTTCAAGTCCTTCCAGCTTGGTGTCATCTGAAAATTTTTTAAGCACACTCTCTACTCCATTATCCAAGTCATTAATGAAAATACTGAATGGTACTGGACCCAGGACTGACCCCTGCGGGACCCCTCTAGATACGCCCTCCCAATTTGACAGCAAACCGTTGATCACTACTCTTTGAGTATGGTCTTTCACCTAGTTATGCATCCATCTTATAGTAATTTCAATCACATTTCCCTAGTTTGCTTATAAGAATCATGTGGAACTGTGTCAAAAGCCTTACTAAAATCCAGGCATGTCACGTCTACTGCTTTCCCCCATCAACTAGGTGAGCAATCCTATCAAAGAAGGAAATTAAGTTGGTTGGGCATGATTTGTTCTTGACAAATACATGCTGACTATACCTTATAAACTAGGGCCAGTGTTTTCCATCAGTGAAAACAGAGTAATGGGAACAGAGTACTTTCAGATTTTCAAAGCTGTATATTTTGGAAATTCAGAATATGCATTACATTAATGCAAAAAAATATTGTATTGTATTGCAATACTGAGGGCTAGAGCCAGTTGTGTGCTGATGGGAGGAGGCAGGAGCTAGCTGTATGCAGGGGAGGTGAATGGGGGAAAGAGGTGCTGTGGACACTGCTGAGAGCAGGTGCAAGCATCGTCTGTTCTGCAGCATGGTGAAGGAGCCCTGCCCGCCCAGGGGAAGCTCCACAGTGGTTTTGCTGAGCACAAGCCTGTATGAGGCGGGGAGAAGTTGGCAGTGAGTCTCAACAGCAACCAGTCCCTAGCCTCTGCCCTGCACCCTGGGAAAGAAAGCGTCGGGTGGGTTGCCAGATTTCTACTGCATTAATAGCTCAAAGTCACTTAAAAATTAGCACAATCTGTTTATTGAAACAAAGTAGGGAGTGCTCAAGGGGTGTGCCTGTAGTAGGAGGAGGTATTGGGGCAGCGCCAGCCCATCAGTCAGTGACTCCCTGCAAGCCTCTCCCCCTCATCAGGGCAGGGAGCCACGACCTGGCCCTGTCACCCCTCCTGGGAAGAAATCTGGGGAGGGCCGTGACCCTGCACTCCACCCACATGTCATCTCTGCTCCAGCCTCTGCCCTGGGGATGAGTCAGGTGTCTTCAGGCAGAAATCTGGGGAGGTATGACCCCGTGTGCCTTGCCCACCCTCTGATTGGGGAGTCACGAAAAACCTGGCAATTTCCGGCCCGGCCCTACTTATAACTTTATCATCATCCAGGTGCTTACAAACTGATGGTTTAATAATTTGCTTCTGTATCTTTCCAGGTATTGAAGTCAGGCTGATTGGTCTATAATTCCCCAGGTCCTCCTTGTTCCCCTTTTTAAAGATAGGTGGTGCTATGTTTGCCCTTCTCCAGTCTTCTAAGACCTTTCCTGTCCTCCAGGAGTTCTCCAAGATAACTGTGAGATTGCATAAGGGTACTTAAGGAACCAGCTGGAGCATACATTTTTACAGTTTTAGGAATTTCATCCATAAAAGAAAAGTATTTCTGCCCCCAGATTAAAAAATTAAACTAAAAGGACACGATACCTCAAGAATGATTAGCATACATGAAAGGATGTGACTATCATACTGTTGCTTGTGTATACTGCAGCACACCACCCGAAAGGCATAATCAGTCAACTAGGACCAAGCATTGGACAATGGTATCTTAGTTGAATCACCATGCCATTCTTAAGAGTTCAAAAGGAAATTATTTTCTTTTAAACTTAATTTCAAAAGATCATTTTCAACATTAATTTTTAAAGAGGATTTTTTAGGTTCTATTCCCCCCACCCCCATTTATCAATGTAAACCTTAAACAAACAGGAAATTTAAAAACATATGACTGCAGAAGTCTGAATCTGTTATGAATCTCAAAGTTCAACCATAATATCTAAGCATTCTATTTAATTTTTTTTTAATTAATTACAAGATAGAATTGACAATAAGATGTCCACATGTGCAACACAGATGTTTTCAACACTCCTGTTATACCTACTGTTATTTAAAAGGTTTTAGTTTCTGAGTGAAGGGAGAACTGTCAAATACTGGCATCTAAGCCTTCTATGCATAGTCATATTGAACAGGCTTTCTTTCCCCAAATTTTCAAGCATTTTAAACTTTTAGCAGTATTACATACCAACAAGATTTCTGGGAACCTGAATAAAATCTTCCACAAATTCCAAGTAACTTCTAGCCTTTTTTACTGCATCAGCACTCTAGAAATGAACACAATAGAAGTTTATTTTGAATGCAATATGTTAAAAATAAAGCCCTGTTACAACAGCTGGAAATCCTCCAGACAACAGCAGGACCAAGATTAAATTAATCTAGTTTTGAACTAAATGTTAAAGAAATAATGGAGTTTAAAAAGCTCAGGAACAAAACAGTGGCAAGAGAATGGCATAAACAGTGAAAAACAATGTTTTCACACTATTTAAAACAAAGTTTTTATATTCTGTAATTTACCACAATTAAACCCAACTCTCAAAAATACCCCCTTTATGTTCTCTTGCAACAGCTCACTGAATTTAAGAGAGACCATCAATTGGGAAGGCTATATATTCTTTTATCCCCAAAATGGCACACACAATTTCTGAACCGACATGCTTGTATAGAAATATCTATATAACTAACATCACAAAGAAAAACCAGTTACATACCCTTCTGTAATTGTTGTTCTTTGAGGTGTGTTGCATGTGTCCATTCCATCTTGTGCACAATTGTCAGAGAATTATTTTCTCCTCAGTGATACCCGTTGGGGTGGTCCGAGCACCCTCTGTCACTTCGCGCCACCGTGTGCAGGTGGAAGTGGACAGAGCCATTCCTAACTCCCATCAGTTCCTTCACACCCAACAGACTCCGATAACGAGGGGAAGATGGGTGGGTCATGGAATGGACATATGCAACACAACTAAAATAACAACTGTTACTGAATGGTAGGTACTGTTTTTTGTTCTTCAGTGCTTTTACATGTCCATTCTATTCTGGGTGACTCACAAGGAGACAAACACGGAGGTGACTGTAAGACATCCTGTCTGAAACTAGCATTGTCCCTGGACTGACGGGAAATGGCATAATACAAAGCAAAAGTGTAGGCAGATGACAAAAAGTCACTGCTTTACAAATGTCCATTATAGGTACTTGCACCAAGAAAGATGCTGATGTTGCGGTGCTGTAGTAGAATGCACCAATATCCTAGCTGGTGGGGTTATATTAGCCAATCGGTAGCATAAATGAATCCATGAAGAGATCCAGGATGAAATCATCTGAATAGTCACTGGACTGCCCTGAGTTCTGTTTGTAATCACAACAAACAACTGAATAGAAGACCTAAAGGACTTAGTAATGCTCCAGATAGAAAACTAGAGCCCTTCTGGCATCCAACAAATGCAGTCTCTCCTCATCTCTATGAATGTGAAGTTTTGAAAAGAAAGTTGGCAAACAGACTGCCTGGTTAACATAAAAATCAGAGACTACCTTAGTGAGAAATTTTGGGTGAGGGCGAAGATGAACCTATGGAATCCTATGGAAAACGATGTAGGGAGAGTCTGATGCTAGGGGTTTAACTCTCCCCGCCCTCTGGCCGAGAAAATGGCCATTCGACATGCTACCTTCATAGAGAGGTGCATCAGAAAGCAAGTTGCAAGAGGTTCAAAGGCCAGCTGCAAGCAATGAAGGTGTGACAGCTTCTCAGAGAAAAAGTTGCAGAATGCTTAATGAAAAATGTTAGGCAGCCTAAATATAGCGGTAGCTACCAACTCCTCCTATAATACAGAATATTACATTTTTCTTTGAATGCTGAATAGGAGACCTGGATACAAGCTTAAAAAATAAGACCTTTGTGATGTTGGTATATCAATATTGCAAATAAACTAAGTTCAGAAATACTGTGTGAATTTATTTTTATATTATTTGAACATATGTTACATGCACACAGCTGAACTGATATGGTTAAAATCTTTTTCCATATGTGCATGCTCACAAGGTTTGTACACCAAAGGTCCTGCTTTAGTGTGTGGGTGGAAAAAGGGGCAGGTTACAAAGGTGTTACTTGGGAGACAATAAATTCTCTGCACAGTGCTCTTTTGAGGGAGGATTTGGAGGCAGACTGGTGGAATTTGGCCCGGGAATTGGCGGTAGACACAGGGTCTATAGACTGTGAGAATCCAAAGGACAAAAGTCCTATCTAAGGGACCACAAGAGACTTCAACCACTACTGCCCAAAAAGTGGCTCTGTGCTCTGGCTCAGAGATGCATGCTAGTAAGTTCCCAATCATTCACAAATAACCACCACAAATCACAACCACAGGAGATTGCTTACACTCAGTTTGTTAAAAATCTTAGGTAGAAGTAAATAATAAGCACGTATTAGGCATGAACTTATTTAAGACAGAGATCCAAATTCTCCGCTTCATTAGTGCAGTTTTGGGCTGCTCTGCTGGTGCAGAACTGCACTCAACTGGCATAGCTGGTGGCAACAACAGGATCAATCTAGTAGGGGATAAACCTTGGGTAGCTGCCAGAACAGCTCAACTCCTACTCCTCTGACTAGCATAGGAGGTGTAGCAAGGGAAAAGGGGGATGTCGGGCAAGCCCAAGCAACCCCAAGATGCAGTAACACCCTACTGGAGCCACTGACAGCCAGCACAATTAAAAGCAACCCTCAGGCTTTTCTTACCTGATTTAGGGGAAAGGATTAATTAAAGCAGCCCCAGGATCACAAGGGCACAAAAACAGCTTTAAAGCCACATTTGTATACTCCTCTCCTGATCTGCATCAAGTGCTCCTCAGCCAGAGTCAATGATCAGGGCTCTCAATCTGTTAATATTTAATCCCTTTATAGAGCTAGGTGAGCACACCTATATTTACTATAGAGAGGACATGGCAGTTTGAAGAGAAACATGATAGTCTGAAGAATGGCATGTAATATATAGTCATTTAACAAGAATAATACCTTGCAGTAAGTATTTTGTCCTGAGCAAGTATTACCTGTATACAATAAGTAGTATAACAACAAAAAGTAATTTCTCCCCCCTCCACCCCATGCTGCTTATTGGCCTTTTGCCTAAGAGCCATTTTTATAACTGATATGTTCCCCAACAGAGTGCAATGTGTTACACCAGTGGTGGTAGACTATATAAGGGATCTTTTCCATTTTTATTATTATTAAATACAGAAAATGACTTCAACTGAATGTTAAAGTTCCACAGTTAGAGTCACAAAAGGTTAACATTAGGCCTCAAATGAGAAACAGCAGAAGACACTGCTGCAGAACTTTTTGATTAGTTAGTAATGAATGAGTAGTTATCTGTAAATAACATTATGATATGTCAACTGTGCTCCAGTCTATTAAAGGAGAACATACTGTGCATATTATATCTTCTTTTAAATATCACCTTTACTTCTGGAGCTTTCAATCACATTACAGAAACTCCATGGCCAGAATGAAGAAATCTAAACAGAATTACAAATCTCTAACTTGGTTGTCATTCAAGATGCTAGGGAGACAAACACAGAAGACTGGAGTTCCAGAATGATGGAAAAGGCAATGCCCAAAAAGAAAAAGGAAAACAAGAAAAAAGTTTGAGAGGAGGAGGGGCTTTACTGGTAAAAAAACCTATGTACACTCAAAACAAAAAGGTAACAGCTAAAGTGACAAACATGTATTACATGATACTATAGTAATTTTCATCTTCAAAATGCTTTACAAATATGAGACAGTTAAATATATCACCTACAACACTTCCCCTGTGAAGTGTGTATTTTTATCCCCACTTCACATCTGAGGAAACACATAGGGTAAGTTGACTGGTCCCACAAACTGTGTCAGAGCTGGAATTAGAACTCAGCAGTCTCTGACTCTTGTTCCTGTGCTCAGATCTCATCTCTGTGCAGTAGTAATAAACACCAGAGTAAACCAACTATTAAATATAAAGAACAAAAAAACCTTTTGCCCTTACCTCTCCATAAATCCTGAAAGTACCAGTATCTTCCTCAAGCTCAATTGCAGTTACTCCTGGAACTTTCCTCGCTTGCTGTATGTTACTACCATGTGTTCCTATTGCAAGTCCCATTAAATCTTCTCTTACAACAAATTCCTCATGAAATGCTGCTGCAAGTTGTTTTGTACACTAGGGAGAGGTGAAAGAATTGTCCACCATAAGAAGGAACTCAAAACTGAACACAGTTAAATGATTACTTTAAACAATTCCATTCTAAGACAGCTTACTTCTAAGTGTTTTGTGGCTTCTTCATTTCTTGACATGAGCATTAGCTTGGTACGAATGCTGCGCAAATGCATGTCACTCAATATATTTACTCTCTTCACTGTTGATTCACTGGCAGACTACAAAAAGAGAAATGGTAAGATAAGCAATATCTTCTTTTGATAAAGAAAATCCACACTCAAAGGGCAAATTAGAATTCTGTTTACTTTTACAATTAAACTGAATTGTAAATATAAATCCCAATTTAGAAAGTCACTTATTGATATTAGCCTTCCTCCAGGTCTCAAAATAAGACATATCTAGAAAAATTCAGCTTCCAAAACAAAACCCCACAAATCTACTACCATTGGCTCCATATGTTTACAGCCACAGCTTTTCTATTGGACCTATACAGAGAATGTTGCACTGAGATAATCCCACTATGGATCTATCATAAATTGCTAGATTATTTTATTTAATCTTTTTACCATATATGTGAAGTCACCCACTTATTCACTGGAAGATCCAATAAAGTAAGGAGGGAAAACTGAACCTGAACAGGAAAATTTATATGAAAAAGTTTGTCCCAAGGAAATAGAACTGCAAAGACAAATTACTGCTGAGGAAAATACTACGTAACAGGAGCAAATCTAATTAAGCCAGGCATGATGTTTGTGGGATTCTCTTGCATGGGTGTGGGTGAAAAATAATATGTTAAAGGGCTAACGCAGGAATCCCCAAGTCAAACCTAATTTCAGTCTCACTGCATTTGAACAAATTTGTGGGACTTGCCTTTACATTTTTCCTATGATACTTGGAGACTGAGTACTAGCTATCCCTGACTTTGACTTACAATTACAAATAGGTAAAAGACAGGACTAACTACCCTGAACCTATCATTCTGTATATTACAAAATTTCTCTAAAGCTCCCAATTCCCTAAATAGCTATTGTTATGATTATGATCTCTCTTCTCCATCCAGTAAAGGGAATTTGTGCAAGAGTGCCTTTACCCTCAAAAGAGACTAAGCACATTACTTCTGCAGAAATCTGCACCGCAGGAAACATTAATCAGAGAGATCAAAGATCACTCCCAAACTCAGGCTACCTTTGATGCACTACTGACACCAACCCAATGAGCCTACTCCAAAATACAATATTTTAAAATGATATTATGAACACATACATATATTAAACTGCTTGAAATGTGCATAGCCTTACAAATAAATCAGTTCACACAGATATGCAGGAAGCACACAATCTGTAACCAATCAAAATCTAGTAGTTAATATCCTGAATATTCATGCACAAAAAATAAACTGATTTCTTACCAGTATTATTAACTGCATAGTTTCAGCATGGTAGAAAATTCGACAAGCTCCTACAGCTTTCTTAAAATCCTTATGTGCATTTTCATTAGCGCACCTAGAGAAATGAATGTTGTAAAGGTTACTTCAGCTGAAGAGCCGTATCAATAAGAACTGTGCAACCCTATTAATATAAAATGAGAATGCTGCAGTAGTCTATAATATGGAATGTTTCTCAGCCTGGAAAACTCCAGACTAGTCCAAGGAGATGTGCCAGGGGGTCCACTTGATTTCACACTGCAAATGTGGAAGAGTTAAAAGTCTCTGCAGCTCCTTGAAACTCTTCTTTTTCTACTTGTTACTCTATACTGCAGCTGGCTACAGTAGCAGCTCATGTGTACAGGGTTGCAGGATCAGGAAGCAGCCTGTTTGACCAAAGATGATTTCTTCCACGGCATTCAGCTCAACCACAAAAGAGCATGTGGCCCAACCACCAGAAAATTACCAAGCCTTCTGGTGGAGGGAAGAAGGAGGGGAAAGGTACAACTGTCCCAGAGTATGACATGAGGGAACATTTGGGGGTGGGAGGTCATCACTTGGTGGTTCCAGCAAGGCTGATTGGAAACCACATCACTTTCGTATTTGATTGAAGTACCACAGTTAATGACATTTAACTTTGAACTACGGGGGTATTCTCTCCAAAAAATAACCTAAGACAAGAATTTGAGATACATATATGGAGAAAGGAATATGCCACGTTGGAATGAATAATAGTGAAGTTACAGTATGTAGAGCTACTCACGCATCTCTCAGATCTTCAGGAACATCCACTGTGCACTTAAAGAACGTGTTCTTTTTGACAGTTTTATTCTGATTCACAGGTCGAAGTCGTTCAAATGTGACTATTTCATTGTACGTGGCATCACAAGCAGCATATTCAATGACATAAAACTAAGGGGAGAAGTTTTTTTAAAAAAATCATTAATTAAAAGTAACCATTTCATAAAGATAACAGCTCTCCACCATCAAGGAAATATAAAATATGGGTTTACACATTAAAACATACCTCTATTTTGACGAAGCTGTGCTCCTGCAATGTTATATGCCTGTGCAGACCTCCTCCCCCAGTGTCCCACTGAAGCCAATGGGTCTCTATATGGGTGGAGGGGTATGCATTGTATTGTACGACTGGAAACTAAGTTTGCTCATTTTGTAAATCAAATACTGTTTTTTCTGACTGCCAATTCTGTTGACAATCCAGGACATGAAATTTAAACTGTCTTCATTCTGCTTAATACATCCCATGTACTACTAAAGATAATGCAACAAGAACTTAGCTGACCATTTTTCCAAAAATGCTTGAGGGAGAATAGAATCCAGCTAATTTTACACTGATGTATTGGCTCTGAGGGAACAGCAGTAAAAGTTGAATCCACTGTGTAAATAGGCTGACCAGCAGATAACTATTGGACATAAAGGAGGAGGAGGTATCCTTCCTTCTCAGGCTATGGTGCTACTCTGTATTTACACATATTTATTTCAGTTTCAGGAGACAAAAGGTTTGGAAGATGTAAAAGCTGCAAATATTCTGGTCCTACCCCACAACCCTTCAGTACACAGGAAGACCCACAATGCTCAGCTTTGTGCCGGGGTACACATTTTTTACATAGCCTTCCCAAATCAAATCCTCTTTTCCACCCCAGGGGGCAACTGCAAAAGAATAGGCAGAATCTTGCCTTGCTCCTCCACAAAAACAGATATTTGTTTTTTGTCAATATAAGCAGACTTGACTGAAATACATACAAGGAACAGATATGTTTGGTAAGGTGGTGCCATATTTCCATAGGGTGTTTTCTGACTAAAACCATATTTTAAATTAAATTTGGTTCACGGAATGATTTATTTATTTGCAAATAAATGATTACATACAACTATTTGCCATATGTATTGTCTACATAAACTTTTGTTCTCTTCCAATTTATCTTCAATAATGTTGAAAATGCATATACCTGTAACCACGTTTTGGATAAAAAAAGTCCATATGCTCTTAGAGAAGTAATATATCTTGCCACATTTAGAAGTAGTTCAGTTTAGCAACATGCCATATAAACAGATTTATTACCAAAAATAAATCATATGGTTGTTCATCATCAGATACATCTTTTGTGAATTTCAGATTAGTCCCTTGTTTAGCAAACGTAAATCTGAGAATACCCAGCCAAAGCATCTATAATGAACTCAGACGTGAATAAAGGCTTGAAGATTATATAATTTGTAACAGGTGTAATTCTATCAGTACTTTGCAAGGACAAGTAAGGATACAGGCGATCAAAGCATGAAAACAACTCCTACTGTCAATAACTCTGGAAGGTTTGGGGAATCAGAAGGCTAGGTAACTTCTCGTTTGTGTATATAATTAAAAACACATTTGTTGAGTTACATTAAAAAAAAAAACATAGATCGCACACCTATGGACATTTGTACTGTTTCTCACTATTTAAATCCAAGTCCTCTAACCAAAAACTTTAGTTAGTTGGTTGGTAGTAAAATCACAAGCTGCTGTGACATACAAGAGAAATATATTAGGGCTTGTATTTAACCCCACTGCAGGGGAGTTAACATATGTTCTAATCAGTATCTCTCAATGTCACAAATTTAAAGTGTCTTTTCTTGCCAGCTTGTTCATCCACACAGATCACAATAAGAGAGAAGATACCTAAATAGACCATTGTCAAGGACAGTCACCTATTTCAAATTATGTGCTTTGAATAACTCCTTGTCCCAATGGAGTTTAACAGATGCTGCAGAAGCACTAACAAAACACTAAGCAAACATCAAAGCCCATGAAATACATAACAAATTTCTTATTCCCAACCTTGTTTCCTGACTGAGCTGCTGGAGACCTACTACTTGCCAAAGACAAAAAAAAAAAAATACAGCTTTTCAGTTGGAAAGGGTTACTCCAACTAGTATCCATCATGTCAATTCACAATACAGCAATAATATTTTAATGGGACAATGTCAGATATGTAGCCATGATTCACTAAATTTAAATTAAGTGTCTGAGTGTGCAAATCTTTTTCGTGCCTGCAATGGCCATCTATATGAATAACACACATGGAAGACGAGCAGAATCAGGCATCTATTAATTACAGGAGCGCAGCTGAGATAAACATCTTTCAAAAATCAGAAGGTAGCCATATTAGTCTGTATCCACAAAAACAACAAGGAGTCCGGTGGCACCTTAAAGACTAACAGATTTATTTGGGCATAAGCTTTCGTGGGTAAAAATGATGCATCTGAAGAAGTGTTTTTTTACCATGAAAGCTTATGCCCAAATAAATCTGTTAGTCTTTAAGGTGCCACCAGACTCCTTGTTATCTTTCAAAAAGCATCTTTGTCCATATTAAAGATTATCACCTTCAATTATTACTGATTTACTGAAAACTTTAGAAATCTAACTTGCTGTTCTAGCTACTTTGGTTATTTCTAGGGCATTCACCACCATAGCCAACTTTCACTTTTTTTGTTGTTTGTATTTTATTCAGTTTCAAAATGAAGTTAGATATTGAACAGTTTTACTTTCCAAATCTCTTGGTTGATGCATGATGCTGTTTTATTTGGGTTTCCAATTCAGCAGGGCAATATTTAAATGCAACTCCACTCCCAATCCCCACTCTGAAAAAAACCAACCCCCAAACTTTTAACTGAAATGTGTAATTAAATTAATGAAATGTCATCATGCTAGGTTTTATAGTTTAAGCCCAAAATTCAGCGTATTTTTTAACTATTCATGGAAATATGTATTTAAAAAAACCCAACAACATGTCCTTGCTGCATTTTAATCGAAACATGGCTGCATTCTCCTAGCACATAGAAAGAGAAAACAGGAGAGCACTGAAAAATGTTTTTAATAGAAACAACAGATTAGTCTCCTTTCACTAAGCTGAGTGAAATGTAAAGAGAAAAATACAGTAGCACCTCAGAGTTAGTTGTTCGTAACTCTGAAATGTTCGTAACTCTGAACAAAACATTATGGTTGTTCTTTCAAAAGTTTACAACTGAACATTTGACTTAATAGAGCTTTGAAACTTTACCATGCAGAAGATAAATGCTGCTCTCTCTCTCTTTTTTTTTTTGTAGTTTACATTTAACACAGTACTGTATTGTATTTGCTTTTTGGGGGGAAGGTCTCTGCTGCTGCCTGATTGCGCAGTTCTGGTTCCAAATGAGGTGTGTGGTTGACTGGTCAGTTCGTAAGTCTGTTGTTCATAACTCTGAGGTTGTATTGTCCATACAAATGATGTGAAGTAACTTATTAGAACTGAATCAAATTTAAAATCTTATCAGGATGTTAGAAACACAGGTAGGAACATTTTTTGCTTTACATATTTTTTTAACCTCACCAATTCTGTTTGCAAAATAGATTGAGTTGTTTCAAATTATGTCAGAAACTAAGCATGCAGATATACAAGGTACCACACGTAGTCCAGAAATGGCTCATCCAATATACAGACACAACTCAGAGTTAGGCATGCAATGTAGTTCTTGCAGAACCTAAACAACCAGACCCAAGGTATATTGGCCCAAGGTGTGTCAAACACACAAAATGGCAAGTATTCAGGAGCCATCCCCATTTAGCGAGCAATTTACAAGAAAAAAATATTTATTGTTATTCCCACCTGTGCACAGTCAGCCAGCTGCAAGTTACCATCTCAAAGAGCAGCCTTAATTTATAACCTAACCTGCTATCGTGGTTTTGTGTTGGTAATACTTAACTTTGGGTTCCTTCTCCTTTTTTCAAGCTATGCTTTGTTTCTGTATTAGCGACAACCCACTCTCACCTGCTCTGTGTTTCATGTCCTTATGTCATTATATCACAGTGTCATTTCTCCATCACAAAATACTGCACACAGATTTAATGTGTCTTGCAATATTTAACTTCCATACTTGCTGCACTTCAAATGGGAGAAGATAGTCCTAAGTTTTAAAGTAACTTACCTCTCCTTTCATCATTCGAACTTTTGCCAGCCACCAGCCACAAGGCTCTTGGTCATTTGCTCTTGAGTAAACCTGAAAGAAAAAAAATACAAGAGGAGCATATTTAAAATATAGATATACAATTAAAAAACCTAACAGGTTAAACTAGCAGTGAAGCAGAAATGAATCTTTTTCAACTAACTCAGCTAATCACCAAGATAAAAGCCACCAGTAGTATAAGATACTGCAATGTAAAACTATTTTTATATAAAATTCCAGTTAGCTATAGTCAAATGTGCTTCTCATCACAAATTTTCATAACATTGCATTACACAGATTAGGTGTGCAGATTCTGTTAACAATACACAAGGCAACTTTTTGAGGGGTTTAAAACTGGAATGTAAAAATTTACTCAATAGAATGCGAAGGCACGGGATTCTTGCAATTCCACTATAAATTTAAACACTTTTCTGTGAGGCTAAAGTGCACAAGAATTAAGAAATTCACAGTTAAGGATGCCATTTTGTCTATAGTTTACCCAATGACCTGGGCTCATGTCAGCTCATGATGGTGCCACTATAGATACTCCAGAACCTATTTAACATTAGGCAAGTGATGAATTGGGGGTCATTCACAACTTTGAATTGTTCCTCATGTTCACTATACATTAATGTAGTAAACTAAGGCCATCAGAAAGAAATTTATAAGTAGTCAGGGCAAAACAGACAAAAATATACCCTGCACTGGCCAGACTGACTACACCAAACAGGTTTTTTTCCTTGATATTACAAATGGAAAAATGCTATGGCAATTCTTAGACTATATGTCTAAGATCCATCACTGACAATGCTGCTGTCAATACTACCTTCCTTACTGGGTGTTTTAACTTAAAAAAACCCCACCATCTTTCCCTCTACCCCCCAAAACTTGTCCTGTACATATATATGTAGCACCCTTTAATAGTAGGAATTTAACGAAGAGATACACTACCCTTCTCTGAGTATCAAAATCAATAAGGCAAGTCTAGTCCAATCACCTCAAGAACATTTATGTTCAAAAAACCTTGATGGAAAATTAGAGTCAACCAGTAAAAATAGAGAACTAAATCACCACCAATAATAAAGGATTAATCGAGATGAAAACAGGCAGTTTCATATTGGATGGAGTGGTACACATATTATCCCTAAAACACAGATATACTTTTTCAAGTTTTTTTTCCCCACATCACCTTTTACAACCAAGCACTCTCTGGAGAAAAAGACCTGCACCTTCCTGGCCCATCTTTCCCTATTTGATCCTACCCTGAGGTTAGAAGGCTGAACTTGTGACTTTGTATTCATTCCCAAGGCAAAACCAGTGCTATAAACAGATTGTGATTTTACTGCAGAATGAAACAGATGGAAAAGCAGGGTTGTGGTAGAGAATGAAAATATTCACGCCAAAAAAAACCCAATATAATAAGTGCAGAGACCAGAGTAAACCACTGACCAAATAACATTGGAGTTTAGCACACATTCTCTTTTTCAAGTTTAATCCCTAACAAAAATCTCTCTTTTTAAAAACAAAAAAAACCCGTAACTGTCCCTTCACATTTGGAAGGAGGGCTAGCCCACCTTGGCTGAATGGAATGTAAAATGACACCAGGCCCAAGGGAGGAAAAGACCATGGGAAGAGAGATGGCTAAAGATTTCTACTCTGAAAAACAAAAGGAAGGCAGCAGCTTAACAGATCTTTTAATATAATGATGGATACTTGGGATCTCAGAAGAGACACAAAATATCTATCCAGAAAGGGTCACAGCAGAGCAATGAAAAGCAATCTCTCTTCTCTAAGGATCAGAATATTTCCAGCACAGCCTTCTCAATATTTGTTAGTCATTGCAGCAAGGAACCAGGCTTTCAGCTAGAACTCTGACCTAGCACATTTTACTGACAATAGGTCATCAGGTTGATCTTGCTTTCCATTTTTGATTTACTGCATATTCCCATAGAATTTTATTAGAATGTGGCTAGCTATAACTGCCATGTACACCAATGTAACTAATAATTCATACTCCAATAGCACCTTTCGTGCAAGGAACTCAGTTCTGTACGCTTAACATTGCTGGGAAGTAGTTAAGAATTTCCATTTTAAAGATGGATAAACTGAGGCACAAAGCTAATGGAATTGGTGACAGTAATACAGTGAGTCAGAAGCAGAACTGGATACAGAATTTTGCTTTTCCTCAGACCAGTGTGCTAGCTACTAGACTACACTGCTTCTCTGCAAAGCTGTATCTTATAATACATGGGACCAGACCTTTACTACCCTAATTTTAGCACCCATTAAAAGAAGTGCATTACTTATTCAGAGATACATTTGCCTTTTCTAATAGTGACATTGTTACACTAATGCTTATTTTGCCATTACCAATTTATAAAACAGTTTGCTTCTTCATTGGTATACTGTGCATTTCTGATAAAGATGCTGATAGATTCTTGTTGTGTAACTTTGCAGAGCAAATTCCAGGTCACACTGTCTCAGCCTGTGAATGTTCTTTGAACAGAGCTCAGTCAGGATGGAATTTTCCATTGCATGTCACTGAACTGAGTCTAGATCAATTTACTGTATCAACTCTACTATGCTATTGGGCTTCCCACATGACATAAGCAAGTAGGAAAATGTGGACTAGATTAATTTACCATAAGGTAGGTGTATAACTGGTTGAAACACCGTACTCAAAAAGTAGTTATCAATAACTATCAGTTATCCCATTAGCTGAAGTGGTAGAGATCTGTGATATGGACCTAAATGTCCAAACCCCATTTCTGACCCATACTGGGGGTTAATATGCACAGGCGCGGGCTTCCTCCAAGCCCTGTGGGTGTTCAACCCCCAACTCTGCCCCAGGCCCCGTCCCCACCCATCTCCCAAGTCCCCACCCCACCTCTTCCCACCCCAGGCCCTGCCCCCAACCCTGCCCTGCCTCTTCCCACCTAGTTCCTCCCCATCACACCCTCCATCCCCGCTCCTCTCCCACACCCTTGCCTGCACACTGCGGAACAGCTGATCGCGGTGGGTGTTTTGCTTTATTTTTAGTGCTACTACAGCCAACATGGCAAGCAATTTTTAGTTCCATTTATGCGCCAGCATAATCTTTCATATTAGCTGTGCAGGAGGAGAGGGAGGGATTTCACACTCTTTTGGTGTATCAGGATAAAAACTTGGCATGTGTTTCATTTGTCTATTAATTTAATTTTTGTGTGAATATACTGCTCTGGAAAAGATGTTAGATCAGCAGTCCTGGAAACTATGGAACAAGCAGAATAAGCAGCAGCAGCAGCAGCATTAGTTACACTATCCCAGCAACATGCTTACTCCCTGATCTGAAGTTGCCATCACTGGGAATATGAGGGTAGGCGAGTTTTTATGGTTCAGTCAATCACTGGTCTTCGGCTGTTGCTGAGGGGACCAATTAGTTCTAACAGGTATTTTTATTGATGGTCATTCCTACCCATTATTAAATAAACTCTGAATCTTGCCAAATTCATTTCCCATAGGCCACTGCAGCTTTTAGTCATTCTTGTTTTAAAAGGTTTATTTGAACTCGCAAGTTAGAAATGAAAGACTCCATATCCTACTATTAAATACCCTTTTAATCATTCCTCTTGGTTAGGTTTAATACACACTGGCAGTGCTCTTTTAAAAAAAAAACATTAAAGAGAAATAGAATGTCACAACTGTCCGAATGTACTGTGCTGAGAACACAGCATATATCATAACTCAAAATGAAATGCCACACTGTTATACATGACCTCTTCAGTTTCCTATCTACTATAAACAAAGACAGTTTTATTTATTAGCAGTAAAACTCATTAGGGAAGCCACATAATTAGGGGGTCTGTCAACATCTCAGGTTTTCCTGCAAATTAAAACCCAAATAGTATAAATTTATTATGGTTTAAGAAAATTTAAAACTATGGTTCCCCAAGTACAGTGGAGTCACATCTTATGCGGGGGTTAGGTTCTAAGGTCAGCACATAAGAGGAAAATCGCATACAGTGAAAATTACCATAAAGTACAGTACCTAACCCCCGTAAGATGTCACTCCACTGTACACACCAAACGTGGCACAAGAGCCGATTTTTTTTTTTAATGGCAGGCTGCGGATCCCGTCTGCCGCTCTGCCCGTCTGCCGGCTCCTGCCAGCTGGGTCCCAGCCGCCAGCTCCACTCAGCCTCCTGCCGCCGTGGGTGAATGGAACCCCAGGCCGGCAGCGGGCCGAGCGGAGTCGGAAGCTGGGACCCCGGCTGACAGCGGGCTAAGGTCCCAGCCGCCGGCACCGCTCAGCCCGCACTATTTAAATTGTTATTTTTCCCTTTTTTTTTTTTTTTTGAGTGCATATAATTGAATTCGTGCAAGTTAAATGCACGTATGATGCGACCCTTCTGTAATTGCAACTTAAATCGAAGTCCTCTCTTGGCACTATACAATCTATTCCAATATATTAGCAGATAAAATATGATTTCCACTGTAATTTTTGATCTAGAGTAGATTTTATTATGATGTTACAATATGTTTTTACATGTGTACAAAGAAGTGTGATTATCAAACTATTCTACAGTCATTAAAAAGCAAGCAGCCAAACGATGTTATAGCAGAGCATTGCACAACTTTAAATGAGCATGTTCTGTAATGGAGCAGGGACGTAACATCAAAACAACGTTAAGCAAGAGGACATTAAGAGGGAAGTTACTGTATTTAATCTGCAGAAGAGAAGAGTGAGGGGGGATTTGATAGCTGCTTTCAACTACCTGAAAGGGGATTCCAAAGAGGATGGAGCTAGACTGTTCTCAGTAGTAGCAGATGACAGAACAAGGAGTAATGGTCTCAAGTTGCAGTGGGGGAGGTTTAGGTTTGATATTAGGAAAAACTTTTTCACTAGGAGGGTGGTGAAGCACTGGAATGGGTTACCTAGGGAGATGGTGGAATCTCCTTCCTTAGAGGTTTTTAAGGTCAGGCTTGACAAAGCCCTGGCTGGGATGATTTAGTTGGGGATTGGTCCTGCTTTGAGTAGGGGGTTGGACTAGATGACCTCCTGAGGTCCCTTCCAACCCTGATATTCTATGATTCTAAAGGTTTGCTCTACAAGAAGTGCATGTTGTAAGGCAACTCCTGCCTTGGGCGCGATCCTGCGGCAGACTATTGCACAACGGACGCACCAGCCTCAGTTTCCCCTTCAGAGTCCCCAGTAATCCCATGAGAGGTTATCTTGCTTAAATAATACCATTTCTTGGGGCCAGTTATTACCAAAACATAGTTCAAATAATCCCCAACAAAAGTCCCAAACCTAGCCAATTTCTTACACCCAGCATACATAGTGCTTAAAACCCCATTCTTCCTCTCTGCTGGGAGCCCTTCCATACCATACTCCAGTGTCTTCCACCTAGGCACTTCATCGCTCCTCTCCTGTCCTTTTACCAGGACAACCACCCCAGCCCTTCAAGCTAGACTGCAACCATGCTCATCCCAGTGGGAACCCATCCCCAGCCTCTCTGCTGGGAGTCTTTCGACCCTCTGGCTTCAGCTCTTGGAGAAGTCAGAGGGTAAGTCCCTCCGCTGCTTCCCTGCCTTCGGCTTGCTCCAGCTCTTGGCTTTGGCTCTCCAGATTGAAAACAACCGCATGGTGTTCTATGCCTTCAGCCCTCTCCAGCCCCGGCTCATTGGCTTGGGGAGGTCGGATACCAAACCCCTCTTGCTGCTCTTCAGCCTTCCCTCAGGAACCATTTACAGCTTTCTGCTCTCACCTACTCTTTCCTGACTTGCTCAGGCAGAGCTCTTAGGCAGCTGACTCACCAGGTCTTTCTCCCTCTCTAGGGCCCAGGTACCCTCTTTTAAGACCAGATAGGGTCAGTTGATGAATCACAAGTACACGGGCCTCTTCCTTCTTAAAGGACCAATGCCACTCTGTGCTTGCATGCAATACTGATAAAAAATGCATTTCTTTAAATTAAATCTTTGAATTACACAATTCCATGCATACAAGAAAATTAGTCACTTGAACTTTCTGCAGGGAAAGTCTAAGAAATCAAGCACTCGCACATCATGAAACTTCAAAAAGTTCCAATGCTCTAGCTCAACCCTTATCGTACATTATTTTATAAACAGCTATTAAAATGCTTCTATTACTATAATTTATAACACAAATGAAAATTTCTTAATCTTAAACACACCATATAATACCATGCTATATTACTAGGTTACCACTTATCAAAGAACAATACTTTTCATTAACATAGACTCCGCTCCTCCATGTGGAGCGCCAAGATCCATACAGATACAAGTCTCTGAATATCCACATCTCACTGCAAAATGAAATGGTTACTTACAGCAATTGTGGTTCTTTGAGATGTCATGCAGATGTTTATTCCACCTAGGTGTGTGCACACCCAGTGCACCAGAGCTGGAGAATTTTGCCTAGCAGTATCTGGCGCTTGCACCTCAGGCTCACAGCCCCTGCCCTGGCTATATGAGGCTGCGCAGCTTTGATCCCCCTCAGTTCTTTTGCTCTGAATGCCCAGAGACCAGACTCTGCTGTAAAGGGGATGGAGGGTAGGTTGTTGAATACACATCTGCATCACACCTCGAAGAACCACAGTTACAGTAACTAACTGTTGTTTCTTCGAGTAGATGCAGCCGTGTAGTCCACTTAAGATGACTCACAAACAGTACCACCCACCCCAGGAGATGGGACTTGCAGTCTACCTAAACAAGGATTGCAGTCCCGCGCTACCAAAACTTGCATCCGCTCTGGATGATGTAGTAATAGCATAATGGTTTGTGAATGTATGTATCAATGACCAAGTAGCAGCCTTGCCAATGTCCCATATCAAGACATCACTGAGGAACGTTACTGATGTTGCTTGCACTCTCGTAGAATAAGCTCTCACACACTGAGGAGGTGTAGCCGAAGCTATTTCATATGCAGTCCTAATATGGGATGTTTTCCAATTAGAGATCATCTGTAAAGAGATAGCTTGCCCCTTCATATGATTTACATATGACACAAACAGACAAGGCAAAACATGAAACAGTTTAGTCCTATCCAGGTAGAAGACTAGATATGGCCTGACATCTAATATATGGAGACGCTGCTCTCCTCTGTAGATGAATTTGGCTTTGAAAAGAACACAGGTAAATATACCACCTGGTTCAAATGAAACTGAGAAACTCTCTTAGAAAAAATGTTTGGGTGTGATTATAAAGTCACTTTGTCCTTCGAGAATTGTGTATAAGGAGAATCTGCCATCAGAGCCTTCAACTCATCTACTCGAGCATTCTACCTTTCAAAAAGTACAACCATTACTAATGACAGACACTACATATACTAGATGTTCACTTTTAAAGCTTAACTCTACTTTTTCTTGCGACTATAATCAGTATTAACATTATCCTGAACAGGAGGGCAGGGTATGCAAGCTAGGAAGGAAACATAGGAGTCAACTCACCTCCACTTCATCTCCTTCTCCTATTTCTTTCTTGATATCAGGTGGAGGTGGTAATCTGACTTCATTAAAAGGAACCTGGCGCTCTGGTTGCCAACTGAAAGTTGAATAGATATCTCGTTGATTATTTCAAGAATTAATCCTGATCTAGCAAGCCTTACAAATATTCAGAGACACAATTCATTCTTAAAATTCTGTTTAAAATTCAGTTCTATATTTCTTATTAATTTATAATTTGTATTGTGGCAGTGCCTACAATCCCTCACATGAACCAGGATTCCATTGTGGTAGGCAGTGTATAAACACACAACAAAAAGATTGTTCCTGCTCCAAAGAGTTTATAATCAACAAAAGTTAAATTTCTAAGAATTTTAGAAATAAAATTACTATTTGAATTGACCATCTACTTGGAAAAAAAGAGTTCTGTCTGAAACTTTTACATGTAATTATAGTAAATACAACACAGAAGGAATTAGAGAAAAATATTTCATTATTTTTTCTGTTTACTTTTGTGCATTTTATATCACTTTGCATATAATCACTCTTCCTGCATGTAGTCAAGTCAGTTTCTCTCTTGCAGAAAAACTTCTTACAAACATCAGAGGAGCAGAAAAAGCCTTATGATTTTTTAACATTCAGGATATAATATTTAAAAGGCTGGTACATCAAACGCTCAATTTTTTTATTAATCAATTAAAAAACCCTCAAGCTGACATTATCCCTCTAAATTTCCTTCATAAATACCAAGTGAACTAAGTAAAAACTATTTTATAGTGTACTTTACCCGAGCAGGCTTTTCACTGTTCGTGCTATACAGGCCTTTATACGTACTTAAACATATCCATCTAGTTGGGCATGAGGTCCTTGCACACCCTGAACTTTCACTGATTTCAGTGGGTGTTTTGCTAAATCCGACTCTTAATAGCACATTATTAGATTCCTACATATCAATTTCTCCTCTCCTAAAAAACGACTGACAAGCAAAGATTCAATTTAGGGTATGTCCACATTATTTTAAGAACTATGCTGGTCAAGGAACTGTTTCAGTACCAGCGACAAAGGGTCCTGTGGCACCTTATAGACTAACAGAGGTACTGAAGCATAAGCTTTCGTGGGTGAATACCCACTTCTTCGGATGCAAGCAGTGGGAATGTTTCAGTACCATTTGTTGCTAGGAGGTTTCTAGAATGGTATCCCTGACCAGTACGGTTAATGATCTTCCTCCGAACCTTACAGTCCCTGTGATTCTTCAAGGCGTTTGTCCACATAGATCCCACTTCAAGTGCACATGCAACTCACATGCATTGGATCAGAATCTTTGAATAAGTCTCTCTGGGGTCTCCTACACCCTGTATGTCCTTTCCAAAAACCCCACCTGAGGGCATAAAGGGAGGAGTGGCCACAACCATCCCTCAGTTCCCTCGCTAAGTGAGAATACCAGCTAGTAAAGACTCCAAAAAAATAACGTTAAAGGGAGGCCTGTGCGGATCCACATGGACAAAACATTTCAAAGAACCACAGTTACTGTAAGATACTATTCTTTCTTCTTTGAGTATTTGTTCATGTGGATCTCCATTTCAGGTGACTAGCAAGCAGTGCCCATCTGGAAGGTGGGTGTTACAGTAACAAAATAAATAAATAAATCTGCCTTCTCCAGTTTTGCCTCTAATCTGGAGGCCAGGTCCAGAACATAATGTTTAACAAAAATCAGGGGATTACTTCAGGTGGCCGTTTATTTCCGATAAAGAGATATTTTTAAAATACAAGGTAGTAGCCTATCTTAGGCAGCATAGGGTAGCAGATTGAGCCTTGATGTTAGGAGGAAGTGGCATGTCTGCCAGCTGGTAATGGAAATACATTGTGTAATCCATCTAGATAGTCTCTGTGCCGAGATGGCTTGTCCCTATATTGCTTAATGCAATAAAGAGGCACAGAGATAGTCTAAAAATGGTATCACCCTATCCAGATAAACATATTAACGCCTCAGTAATATCCAGAATGTGAAGCTTCTTCTCCCTCAGAGTAGTGTGGGGTTTTGGAAAGGAAAATAGGAAAACTGACTGATTTATTTAGGTCAGTGATTCTCTAGGCCATAAGTGGGCTGCAAGTTATCAGCACACAGCTGCTGCCCATGTGACATCCTCAGGGTGTGGATGCGGCCCACATAACACAGAGAGTTGCACATGTGGCCCACAATGGTAAATAGGTTGAGAAACATTGGTTTATGTGAAACAAAGAAACAATTTTGGTAATAAATTTAGATGAGGCTTTCACACTTATTTCTGTGGAATATGATGTAGGGAGGATTGGTCATAATCTCACTCGATCTTCTTGCTAACATAGTAGTCACCAGAAAAATAGTCTTGAGAGTAAGGTGGTAAAGAGAGCAATCAGAAAGCAGCTGGGAGGTGGGGGGTCTGTCCTCCATAATGTTGTTAAGGACATTTATATTTCAGGCAGGGGCGGGCTCCCTAACTAGTGAATAAGTATGGATCAACCTTTTAGGAACTTCAGAACAGCAGGGTGAAGGAATACGGAGATTGACTGAACAGGAGAGTGATCTGCTGTATAGAGAACCTTGATTGAACTGACAGAATCATGGGAACTTTATATGCAGGATGCAGTCAAGAATCTTGGGAATGGAAATCCTCATAGCATCCAGATTGTTACAAGTTGCCATATCGAGAATCTCTTCCATTTGGAAGAATAGATTTTCCTTGGGAAGACTTTCAGCTCTACTGAAAGATCTGTTGACCTGCACTGAACAATATCTAGCAGTGGTGCTTAGCTAGCCAACATCCAGGATATTAGGTGTAGTGACTTCAGGCCTGGGTGGAGAACCTGACCCTGATTAAGTGATATTATGTCTGGCAGTGTAATTAGAGGTTGAGGGGATATTTGAAGGAGATCTATCAGCCAGAACTGTCTGCGCCAATAAAAGGGTATCAGTTTTACTTGCACTGCCTTTTGTCCAATTTTACTTATTATTTTGGGTTTCAGAGGAATCAGCAGAGATGTATATATAGAAAGCCTTGTTTTCAAGATGCGAGAAAAGCATTCTGTATGGATCCGTGACTCATACCCACTCTGGCACAGAATTTTGGGCATTTTGTGTTCTCTCTGTTGGCAAAAAAAGTCCTGGATGGGAATACCCAACTTGTGAAATATCAGAGAAAGGACAGATGTTCTGAGGTACCACTCGTGACTGGTTATAGATTACTGGCTAAGAAGATTCACTAGGGTATTGCTGACACATGGTAGGTGAAGGGATATCAGGATTATTCCATGTGTCTGTCATCAGTTACAAAGCCTGGTGGTATCTAGGGACAGGTGCAATGATTGGAGACTTGTGAGGAAGCATTTAGTAACTGGGTGCACGAAGATTGAGTTCCCATAAATCTCATGATGGAACGCAGTAATGGCCACAAGATGGACTTTGATTAAGCTTGTTGCTAAACCCGAGCATTTCAGCTCCAGTAGGCATTCCAACACTAATGGTAGCAGTGCTGTGGAGGCTGTTGAGTGTTTTTCTTGACACCAGGAGGAGAAGCTCTTCCATTTTTGAAGGTAAGTATTGTGAGTGGGCACTTATGATGGAACCATGTAGGAGCCACGCTTGTATGTGGAGTTTCTCTGGATTCGGGTGAAGAGTGTGACCATTGTTCTGAGACAGAATGGCCAGACAACCAGGGAGAGCTTGAGAGGTGCATATCGCCATGCGCACCAGGTACCATGCTTGTCTGGGCCATGTTGGGACTCTAAGGATAACCTTGGCCTTGTCTGTTCGTCACTTGCGTATCATGCGCAACATCACTGGAATCAGTGGGAAAGCGTACATGAGGCGTGCATCCCATATGATGAGAAAGGCATCCCCCAGTGACCGGGGTCCCATCCCTGCTCTCAAGCAGAACATTGCACATTTGCTGTTCATTGGCGATGCGAACAAGTCAATGAGGGGAGTGCCCCACTGGCGGAAAATGGAGAGCAAAACTCTCTCATTCATTTTCCATTCGTGGTCTTGAGAGAAATACCTGCTTAGCGTGTCCACCGTCGCGTTCTGACAGTTGGGAAGGTAGGTGGCCAAAATGCTTATTTTTAGGTGTATGCACCAGTTCCAGTGTTTCATGGCTTCGGTGCACAGCGAGTGAGACCAAGCGCCCCCTTGTCGATTGATGTAAAACATGCAGGCAATGTTGTCGGTCATGATGCAAATGGACTCGTTCTTTATGTGCAGTAGGAAGTGCCTGCAGGCACTGTGGACTAGATGTAGTTCTAGTAGATTGATGTGTAACTGAGTCCACAGAAGACCATTTGCCTTGAGCTGTGCGCAGATACATATGAGGCATCATGATTACTATTGAAGGAGGCTCCTGGCGGAACGGGATGCCCAGGCACACATTTTCTGGTCTTGTCCACCAAGTGTAGATAGTCTAGGACACTGGGCAGTATTGTAAGTCATTTGTGCAGGCTATGCTTGCTGGGTGTGTATACCGAGCTCAGCCATCCCTGTATGCAGCGCATATGTAATCTTGCATGTCGTAACACAAAAGTTGTGGCTGCCATGTGTCCTAGCAGTTTCAGGACAGTACGAGCCAGTATTTGGGGACTGAATCTTACCTCTGAGATAAGGTTTGTCAGAATTGTGAATCTGTTCAGGGACAGGGATGCTTTGGCTTCTATGGTCTCAAGACGTGCCCCGATGAAGTTCAGTTGTTGGACAGAGACTAGAGTGGATTTTCATTCGTTCATCTGTAGTCCTAGATTATTATTCCCTGTTTGCGCAGATGTGTCGCTAATACTCCTAGGATATTGGCGAAAACTCTTGGTGTGGTGGATAGGCCAAAAGTTAGTACTCTGTTCTGCAAGTGTTTGTGTCCTACTGTGAAACGCAGGAATTTCCTGTGAGCAGGGTGTATAATAATATGAAAATAAGCATCTTGGAGGTTGACGGCTGAAAACCAGTCCCCCTTTTGCAGCGCTGGAAGTATTGGGCCCAGTATCACCATTTTGAATTTTTGAGTGTGCACAAATTTGTTGAGTTTCCTGAGATTCGAGATAGGTCTTCATTCCCCATTCTTCTTCTGGCTCAAGAAGTAGAACCCTTCCCCGTGTATTGCAAAGATACTCATTCCACGGCATCTAGTTGTAGAAGATAATCTTCTTAGCCAGTAAAAATCTTCTTAGCCAGTAATCTATAACCAGTCACGAGTGGTACAGTAAGTGCCAACTTCGTTTTCTCAGCCAGTGCCAACTGCGATGTCGGTGCCGGAAGTGGAGACATGGTCCCTGAGGAGATGCTCGGCACTGGGTCCATTACAGGAGAATTCAGTTCATGTAGGAGGCATGTTACTGTCTGCGCCTCGACTCCGCCTCCTTCGCTGGGGACTTGGCGGTGTGGGAGGTGCCCAGAGCGTCATAGGTGCTTACCCGAGCATGTGTCAGCATCAGGGGTAGCAACTTGGCAGGAGACCACCTATTTTTCCACATTGCTCTCTGTGGAAATGTCTGTGCCCTCTTCCTCAGTCTTTTAGCGGAAGGTACGTCTCTTGACCCTGCAGGGCAGGTGCCGAGAGAGGAACTCCGTTGGTCTGGCTCTGGTTGGAGAGATTTCTCCATCAGTATCTCGGTCACGCCAAGCTCTCGCTTTCAGATTACTGCAGTAGCCGAATTTTTGCGGGATATGCGTCTCCCCAAGACATCGGACACACAAAGAGCGTCCATCTGAAATGGGCATTGCTACGCAGCAATTGTCGCATTACTTAAAGCCTGGGAAGCCAGGCATCTCTGATGGTTAACCGACCCTGGTGCAGGGAGGTAAGTTGAGAAAGTAAACTTTTTTTTCTTAAAACTATCACCAACACTACTCTATAATTCATAAAAGACCGACTAACTATATAAACTGCTATCTTTTAAAAGGTTTGGCGAGAGTAACGAACATTGCCCCTGAGCTCCATCTTCAGCCGAGGACTTCAATAGCTGAGACATAGGTGAGAGGATTATTGCAGGAGTGGGTGGGTGAGATTCTGTGGCCTGCATTGTGCAGGAGGTCAGACTAGATGATCATAATGGTCCCTTCTGACCTTAAAGTCTATGAGTCTACGAGAAGGAGCTGGAGGGCTCGGGTCATGCGCGCACTAGACGCAGCACCAACAGCACCACAAGACATCTCCTCCACACGCATGACCCGCGCAGACACTGCTACCATAAATCTCTGATCGACGGTGCCAGGACGCATTGACACCTGAAGTGGAGCACCCACAAGCACAGCATTCGAAGAAGAAAGGAGGATACATTATAACATGTCAAGAATTCATACTTTGCAAATTACACAAGGCAATTCACTATATGTAACTGAAAGAAGAAAAGAGAAAATGCTTTCCTCCCAAAGAAATAGAGCCTTTTGAAATTCTTATCCTTGAGAGACGCTCTCATTGGGCTCAGTTACCTAGCTTTCTCTCAGGCTGCAGAGACTACTAAGATCCCTGGTATTGGAAGACTATAAAATTGTTAGAAGCCTCTTTATGGCACCTTGTATTGTTTTTGCTCCTCTGTTTTCTGTAAGGACAATGGCAGCAGTGGCCTACCATAGACCTTTAGCTGGCTCTAGGAGGCCATCATTTATGGACAATGCTATCCTGCTGAAAGGAATACAAAATATTGAATATCTAACGGGCCTCTTCTCTGATTACTGCTGCCTCAGTTTCTCACATATTAGCTGAGAGTAATTCCTGAAAGGCCTGAAGGTCATCAGGTGCTGGAGTAGGCACAGAGACCTTCTCATCAGGGGACACAGATGACAGGTCTTTGGGAGAGGCTGCAGAACACTGGTTCAGTTGTTCCGGACCTGTTTTTTCCTCTTCTTGTCTCCATCCAGGATGGCAGCAGGTATGGCTTGTATAAATGGTCTTGAGGTGTGTTGCAGAAAAACCGTCTGTGTTTATGTGACAGATCTGGTCCAAAAGGTTCTAGACAGGAGCCCTAGTATGCCCAATACAACCAAGGTAGTACATAGTTGATTAGGCCACAGTGATTAGGCTTACAATGGGCAAGTCAGCACTCCGAAATTAGTGTGTCTGGCTTGGAGGGATGAACCATCTTCAGATCCAGGGGAGTGAGGAGGGGAATGTTTCCATCTGGAAGGTATAGAAATAGTATCCTTGGAAGAGGAAGAAAACATCTCCTCAATTGGTGCTGATCTTTGGGGAGATGTTAGTATTAGAAATGCTGTTGATGCAGAGGTAGATTTTGGAAGCAGAGGCTCTTGCCCTGCTAGTGTCAATCCCTTACTGGTACCAATCTTGGATGTCATTTCCCTGGTGAAAGGAGCACTGATAGACTGGGTCTTTGTGGACAGTCCTGTCCAGGAGCTCCGACTTTGATCTTCAGGATCTGAGGTGCTCTTCATTGATAGCTCTAGAAGATTTCAGACAGATGTCCCTAGATTTTCTTATCCTTTTGGAAAACAATCACCAGACTGAGCAACAACCAAGTACAAGGCATGACAGAAAGCAGCTGTGGCGATCTGTGAGGAGAATCAGACGGTCATAAGATGGGCAGAGCTTAAAGCCTGATGGCTTTGGATCTGTCATTACAGGCAGTAGTGGAAAGAGGCACCAAACAAACAGATATTTGGAAATAAAATAATGAAAGGAAAGAGGAGACAATTTTAGTATGGAAATAATTCCGACTGACCTAAGCTAAACTAAGGAAATTCTATGAGGAAGCAACAGACATAAGAACATAAGAATGGCCACAGTGGGTCAGACCAATGGTCCATCTAACCTAGTATCCGGTCTTCCAACATGGTCAATGCCAGATGCTTCAATGGGAATGAAAAAGAACATGGTAATTATCAAGTGATCCATCCTGTTGTCCAGTCCCAGCATCTGGCAATCAGAGGCTTAAGGACACCCAGCGCACCCATTCCTGACCATCGTAGCCAATACCCATCGATGGACCTATCCTCCCTGAACTTATCTAATTCTTTTTTTAACACTGTCGTACTTTTGGCCTTCACAACATCCCCTGGCAAGGAGTTCCACAGATTGACTGCGTATTATTTGAAGAGCTAATTCCTTATGTTGGTTTTAAACCTATCAATGAAATGACAAGTGATCCCTGGCCTTTGCGTCATAGGAAGGGGATAACATTTACTTATTCACTTTCTCCACACCAGTCATGATTTTATAAACTTCTATCATATCTTCCCCCACCCCATCATCTCTTTTCCAAGCTGTCCCTGTATTTTTAATCTCTCCTCATATGGAAGCTGTTACATACACCTAATCATTTTTGTTGCCCTTCTCTGTACCTTTTCCAATTCTAATATATCTTTTTTGAGATGAGGCATCCAGAACTGCACTCAACACTCAAGGTATGGGTATACTATGGCTTTATATAATGGCATTATGATATTTTCTGTCTTATTATCTAGTCCTTTCCTAATGGTTCCTAACATTCTGTTAGCTTTTTCGACTGATGCTACATATTGAGCAGATGTTTTCAGAAAATTATCCACAATGACTCCAAGATCTCTTTCTTGACTGGTAACAGCTAATTCACACCCCATCATTTTGAACGTGTACTTGGGATTATGTTTTCCAATGTGCATTACTTTGCATTTATCAGCACAATTTCATATTCCATTTTGTTGCTCACCAATTTTGTGAGATACCTTTGTAACTCTTTGCAGTCTCCTTTGGATTTAGCTATCTTCAGTAATTTTGTATCATCTGCAAATTTTGCCTCATGATTTACCACTTTTCCCAGATTATTTTAAATATGTTGAGCAGAACTGGTCCCAGTACAGATTCCTGGGGACCCTGCTATTTACCTCTCTTCACTGGGAAAACGGACCATGTATTCCTACCCTTTATTAGGAGTACAGTGAAACCCCGCTATAATGCAATAATTGAGGTCCAAAAAATTCAATTGCGATAAATGCGGGGTTACGAAAATGTACTGTTTCAAGTCGGTCAGTTTGAAGCCGGTCAACTTCTGTTGGGCAGAAAACGACGGCCGGTAACGGTAACTGAACGGGTGTGGCAATAATTAGTGACAGCACAAGCTAACCAGTGCCCGCAAATCAGCCAGAGATGGGGAGAGGCTTTCAAAAGGGAACAAAAAAACGGAAATTTCAAAGTGTCCCTTGGAACAAGAATGCTGAAAAAGCTTCAGTTCAGACCCCTCCTGTTTCATTTTGATCCTAGGGGTTTATTTTGGTTTATGAAATACAGTATGACGCGGTACCATGTTGGCAACAGGAACCCAAATGATAAAAAGAAAAGTTTTGGGACCTGGCAGACTGCGGCTGGAGCGGCTCTTGAGAGATCTGTACAAAGGCACTCATCCGACTCCCCTCCACCTGGAGAGCTGATTGCAGTGTTTGACACGGAGGAGTTGCTGATATTCAGAGCAGAGTTCATGCCACTGTTTCTGTAGCATCCCTCTCAGCTGTCAGCCTGCTCCAGCAGCAGGGGCTCTCAGCCATGCAGTGAGAGAGGGAAACACTTCGGGAGAGCAGGGGAGACGTGCAAGGGGCAGAGGAAGAGTGAGGAGCAGCTGGGGAGGAGAACGGCTCTTCTCGCCAATAGGGGAAGCAGGGGCAAGGGGGAAGGAACAGGGGGCGGGAGATGGAGCCAGGGCCGGCTCCAGGCACCAGCAGAAGAAGCACGCTCCGGACGCCTTTTTTTTGCTTGGGGTGGCCAGAGCCACCTTACAATCGTATTACATCCGAATTCGCGTTATCGCGGGGCGCATCATAGCGGGGTTTCACTGTATTTTAACCAGTTGCTGATCCATGAGATGATCTTTCCTCTTATCCCATCACTGGTTCTGTCCTGCTTTCACAGGTGATAGGAGGAAACTGTGGGATGGTTGTGCCTATAGGTGGCAGGAGGAGGGAACAAGGCTATGCAGGGCACAGTCATGGTCCCAACAGACACTGCTGTAACAAGATTCTAATCCTGCATGCATGTAGCACAGATGCACCTGAAGCAGGGATCCACACAGGCAAATACTCGAAGAACAGGAATATATAAAATCCTTTCAAAATTTACAATATGAACTTACAATGTGGTTCTAATACACTTCAAAAAACTCCAATCTGTACAAGGAAGCTAGCTGAACCCAGCTGAAAGATGAACACATGGGTACTGAGTGACAAAAATACTGCTAAAATGTCAGGGAGTAGCTAAGTCATATAGGGAAAGTGAAGCCTTCCTAAAGATAACCCTGGTAAGAGTCCCAAGAAAGTAAAAGTTAATTATCAGAATGAACTTGGTATACTAAATCTTCTACTGTTGGGAAGGCAGTTAAACTAAGGGGGAAATCTGGGACTATCCTAGTAACTGTGAAAGGAGCCTTAAATATCAGGTGTTCTAGAAATTGATCTTTCCGGTATAAAGCAATTACTCACAATCTATTTCCTATAGAATACTTACTTGTTTTCAAATACAACTGTGAGTGAATCCTCATGGACATCTTTGATAAATCCCTGCAATAAGAAGAAAGCAGTAGATGTGATATCTTCATTTTAGTAAGGCTTTTGATACAGTTCTGCACAACATTCTCATAAGCAAACTAGAGAAATGTGGTCCTGATGAAACTACTATAAGGTGGGTGCATAACTGGTTGAAATACCGCACTCAAAGAGTAGTTAATGGTTCACTGTCAAACTGGGAGGGCGTATTTAGTGGGATCCCAAAGGAGTCTGTCCTGGGTCTGGTACTATTCAATATTTTCATTAATGACTTAAATAACGGAGTGGAGAGTATGCTTATAAAATTTGTAAATGACACCAAGCACTTTGGAGGGGAGGCTCAGAATTCAAAGAACGCCAACAAACTGGAGAATTGGTCTGAATTCAACAAGATGAAATTCAACAAAGACAAATGCAAAGTACTTCACTTAGGAAGGAAAAATCAAATGCACAACTACAAAACAGGGGAGACCTGTGTAGATGGTAGTACTGCTGAAAAGGATCTGGGAGTTATAGTGGATCACAAACTGAATATGAGTCAACAATGTGATGCAGCTGCAAAAAAGATTAATATCATTCTGCGGTGTATTAACAGGAGTATTGTATGCAAGACATAGGAGATAGTTGTCCTGCTGTATTCAGCACTGGTGAGGCCTCAGCAGGAGGACTGTGTCCAGTTCTGGGCACTGCACATTAGGAAAGAAGTGGAAAAATTGGAAAGAGTCCAGAGGAGAGCAACAATCTGACCTACGAGGACAGGTTAGAAAAAAAAGAGATATGTTTAGTCTAGAGAAAAGACGACAATGGGAGAACCTGATAATTTTCAAATACGTTAAGGGCTGTTATAAAAAGGATGGTGATCAATTGTTTTCCTTGTCCACTGAAGGCAGGACAAGAAGTAATGGGCTTAATCTGCAGTAACATAGATTCAGGTTAGATAGTAGGAAAAACTTTCTAACTATAAGAATAGTTAAGCTCTGGAATAGGCTTCCAAGAGAGTCTGTGGAATACCCATCATTGGAGGTTTTTAAGAACAGGATGGACAAACACCTGTCAGGGATCTCAAACAGGCGGCCCATGGAGCTCTTCCCTGCGGCCCGCCGGGCTTCACACGCCACCCCCCCCCCCCTTTTTAATTTTTTTTTTTTTTTTTTTTTACCCCCAGGCAGTTCCCGCCACCAGACAATTGTTCTGGCGGTGGGAACTGCCTGGGGATAAAAAAATATATATATATATTTTAAAAGGGGGGAGCGCGCTGGGAGCCCGGCAGGCCGCAGGAAAGAGCTCCGTGGGCAGCATGGGAAGAGCTTCGCGGTTTCTGGGAGGGAGGGGGGGAGGAGCGGGAAGCCGTGCGCACAGGGGAGGAGGCGGAGAAGGGGCGGGGCCAGTGATGCGGCCTTCGGGCCAATGCACTATTCCTCATGCGGCCCTCGTGGTAATTTGAGTTTGAGACCCCTGGTCTAGGTTAACTTAGTCCTGCCATAGTACAGGGGGCTGGACTTGATCTCTCAATGTCCCTTCCAGTCGTATATTTCTATGATTCTAAGTATTTTAAAAGAGGTTGCGGGACCGTTAATGTTGATTTTCAATAAGTCTTGGTACACAGGGGACATTCCAGAAGACAGGAAGAAAGCTAAAGTTGTGCCAATATTTAAAATTGGTAAATGGTATGATCAAGGTAATTATAGACCAGTCAGTCGGACATTGATCCCAGTCGCAACAACAGAAGGGCTGACACAACTCACCTAAAGGAGGATAATATAATGAAAGCCAATTAGCATGTGTTTATGGAAGTATAAATCCCATGAAACTAACTTAATATCTTTTTTGATGAGACTACAGGCTTAACTGATGAAGGTAATAGTGCTGATGTAATTATAGTGGCATGTCAGGACCACTATACTGAAGGGTGCATCATGACATATTTATAGCAGAATAGTCAACCCCAGCCAGCCTAAACAAAGTGTTTGTTATGCTGGGTGGGAAGAAGATATAGACAGGATTTTGAGTGGAGAGGGTGGGGGAGACAGAAAGAGGGGTTGGGTTGCAGCTTTGGAGGTGGCAGGAAATGAGGACAGGTAGTAGCCAAGTCTTGGATTAGTTATTTAAGAACATCTGTATTTTATTAACTCCTGGGAGTTTGGAACTGACAGTGCAGGTACTTTGGCAGCTGAGGGAAAAGCAAACCTGGGGTGCCAACGTATGGATACTGGATGATCCCCAGATCATGAGGTTGCAGAAGTTTGTGGGACAGCAAGGAGTACACCATGACATGAGGATTGCTGACTGCAGGCTGATTTGGGTGGAGTGACGTGGCCTGCAATGGCATCACATTTTGCACTCTGCAACGTCTAAGAGTTATTTAAGAGGTTGTGATCTAGTGTAAATTCTAGCAGTGAGTCACTCAGTCAGAATGATCTATGCCTTATTCCAGGTGTACACCTCATCCAATCTATGAGACCGGACTTGGACAGCATCAGAAACTTGTGTTCAGGAGCTGTTACAATTTTCTCTGCTTTGGAAGAGCATCTGAATTGCTACAGTGACAATATAAAAGTTATTAAGTATTGGAAAACATCTGGAGCGTTCACCGCTGACCAAAAAAAATGTACTGTAAGGCATAGAAACGTGACAAGCTCTGACACCTCACTGTTTTTCGGAGATGAGGTTCCACCCTCACATGCAGGGCAAAGAACCAGTATGCCATACTGGCAACAGGAGGCGAGGAGCAAACCCCAAGGGCTGAGGAGGAGCTGCCACCTGCTCCCAAGGCTACTCCACCCAAAAAATGGCAGCATAGGGTGCTAGTGGTCAGGGCCATTCTGTAACCTCTTGAATCTTATACTGCCGAGGGCCAGCATGGTATATGCAAACTGGGGTATTGGTCGAAGAGGATAGAGGGAATGCGCTCTGGGCAACCTCCCCCACCCCCTTTTTGTGCTTTAACATGTCAGAAGGAAGCCTGTGGGTGACAGTGAATGGGCTGTAAATGGAGGGAAACGGCTTGTACATTTCAGCAACTCTGGGGTTGGCAGAGTAAAGGGATGTATATAATGGGGTGTACTGGGGCACTGCTGCATTTCCTGATTTTCACAAGTATGAGCTTGGCTCAATTCAACATTCTGTAAGGAGACAACACATCACCAAGCAACTTTAGGTCTCTGTGAATGTAGTTTCCCCCCACGTTGCATGTACTTTGATTTCTGTAAGGTGTTTGACTTGGTACCGCATGACATGACATTTTAATTTTAAAAAATTACAACAATATAAACTTAACATGGCACACATTAAATGGATTAAAAGCTGGTGAACCAATAGGTCTCAAAATGTAAGTGTAAACAGGAAGTAAACACTGAGCAGGTGTGTTTCCAGTGGGGTTCCACAAGGATCAATTCTTAGCCCTACACTGTTTAACATTTTTAGCAATAACTTAGATGAAAACATAAAATCCTCACTAATAAAGTTTGCCAATGACAAAAATTAGGGGAGTAGTAGACAATGAACAGGACAGGCTGACAGAGATATCTGGATCACCTGGTAAGCTAGGTGCAAGCACACCATATGTATTTTAATACAGCTAAATGTAAACATCTAGGAACAAAGAATGTAAGCCATACTTTTAGGTTGGGGGACTCCTTTCAGAAGCAGTGACTCTGAAAAAGATTTGGAGGTCATGGTTAATCGCTGCACAAGAGCACCCAGTGAGATGTTGTGGCCAAAAGGGCTAATGTGATCCCTAGATGCATAAACAGGAATCTTGAGTAAGAGTAGAGGGTATATTTTACCTCTGTATTTGGCACTGTTGTGACAACGGCTGGAATACTACATTCACTGCTGGTGTCCACAATTAAAACAGGATATTGATAAATTGGAAAGGGTTCAGATAAGAGCCATGAGAATGAATAAATGATTAGAAAACCTGCCTTATAATGATAGATGCAAAGAACTCAATCTACTTAGCTTAACAAAGAGAAGGTTAAGGGATGATCTGATCACAGTTTATAAGTATCTACATGGGGAACAAATATTTCATAACGGGCTCTTCAGTCTAGCAAAGAAAGGTATAACATAATCCAATGGCTGAAAGTTGAAGATAAAGACATTCAGACCACTTTGTTGGTTTTTGACCAGTCCTGAGAGTTTTCTAAGTACTCTGATTAAACCATCTTGAAAGCACCCAGTCTTTATATTACTGATAAAGACAGATGATTATAGGGGGCTGTGAGCAACCAGAAGAAACAGAGATTACATTGGGGGCCCATTTGTCAGGTTAAATCTATTCATTACACAGACTTGAAATCTGGACCTCTCAGATGCTCACTTTGCAAAGAGTGTATATCTTCTGAACTTGACAAAAAGGCTGTGGCCTTTCCTTTAGACTATCAATATTGCCATAGTTATCCATGGATGTGTCACCTTAAATTGGATCACTGCATTATAATCTACATATATCTATGCCTTAAGAACACATGGATACTGCAGATAGTTCAGCTGCATAGTTAAGCGGGATTTCTTGTACACCTATGCTCCAAAATCTGATTCTAGATGAAATATAAGACTCATTTAGACCCATTAAGTTCTAATTTGTACCTTACCTATCTTTGACACCACCTATTATTTCCTTATGTGAATCTGCAGCAAATGCAATTGTCTGAGGCACCTAAAGTAGCAGTCCTCTAATTTAAATGAAGTTAGCGGCAAGACATTCTCACTGAGAAGTCCTCAGCTCTACAACTCCCTTTTATCATTTATTATTTGTATTGTGGTAACATCTAGGAGCCCCAGTCTTAGCCCAAGGTTCCATTGTGCTAGGCACTAGACACAAACATAACAAAACAATCAGTCACCACCCTAAAGAGCTCCTTGGTCTGCCAGAGCATAGATTTGATAACCTTCATAGAACACTGCAAGACATCTGTTCCTCGATATGTAACATTTTTAGAGCAAATGGGAAGTCTTTTGGTGGCACTGAGGCAATAAGTAATTTTTAAAATATAATTTACACATTTGCCCAAGTGCGGAGGTATTATTATTACTAACACATTTCATAAATCTAACAAATAATGAGAACAGTAGTCTACATCATATTTGTTTAGTTAAATGTGAGATATTAATTCCTATAAAGTGTTATAACCTTAGTTTGCAAAATGCAAGGAAGTGGAGAATCAGGTCTTAAACCTTGAATTTCAGAGGAATTCTAAACCAGTGTAGTAATGTATGCTTTAATAAAGGAGAATGATTAAAGGATTGGAAAATACACCTTAAGGAGAATTTGTGAACTTGATCACAATCTATAAATACCTATATGGGAAACAAATATTTGACAATATGCTCTTCAGTCTAGCAGATAAAGTTATAACAAGGTCCAGTGGTTGGACACTGAAGCCAGACTAATTCAAACTGGAGATCGGGTATAAAATTTTAACAGTAAGTAAAAGAACAACACTGGAACAACTTATCAAGGGTTGTAGTGGATTCTCCAGCACTGACAATTTTAAAATCAAAACTGGATGTTTTTCTAGAAGCTATGCTCTAGTTCAAACAGGAATTATTTCAGGGAAGTTCTATGGTCTGTGCTGTACAGGAGGTCAGACCACATGATCACAGTGATCCTTGTTGGCCTTGGAATACATGAATAGATTTGTTTTGTTACTATGGGCCACCACTCTGCATTTATACTAGCCACTTTGGATGTTTTGACAGAAAGTGAGAGTTTTCCCTAAATTAATAGATAATTAAAAAAATTCATGTGTTTTTTCTCAGCATAACTGGGAAAAGTACTCTATCACAATGACTTTTATTTAATCATTGGCGACTGTGAAGATAATTATGTCAAAACACCACTTTGAAAATAAACAAAAGAAATCGCCAGAGAAAAAGGGAGCAGTAGGACGGAGCAAATAAAACAATATGGTGAAAAGGGGAAACACGTAAGCTTTAAATAAATGAATAGTGATAATTCTGTAACTTCAGCAATATAGGGCAAATCCAGAGGTATCTTATGCACTCACAACATATTGGGGGGGGAGGGGAAGGAGATGCTTGTGCGCAAGCAAGGTTTCTTCTGTGCTAGACTGGGAACCAGAGACTCAAAATAAAGGGTCCCCGCACACAATGGAGATCTCTGTATCAAACCCCACAAGCGAGCTACTGATATATTGGGGGGAATCAAGGGGTGCAGGCAAAGGCTCTACTACAGCTTAGGTGTTGCCAAACTCACATGGTGAGGAGTGTATATCTGTCACTCTTCCCTACATCCAAGAATAGGTTTGATGCAGCCCGGTTGTTTGGGGCCCCAGAGGTGATACTTCCAAATTGAGGTTAAGTATTCCCAAAAAACAGAAGTTCCCTTACCTGAGGCTTTGCTTATGGGTTTAGGATTAGGCTCAACTGAAGTGAACCATGAGTAATTTATGACATCAGTATTCTGATACAGAACCACAGTTCTACAGCTTTTAAAAATGTAAGTGAATTTAGTGGTGGGGACAGGTGCCAGCCTATTATGATTCCAGGGTAGGAAGGGGAGCCTTTATCCACAAAAGAGGCACAGCAGACAGTAGTGCAAGTTCCCTCCCCAGATGTATCTCAACCACAACTAGGAGGGACCAGCTCTAGAAAGGAGTTCAGTCTCATTCAGTCATTAGTCTGTTTGCTGATATTGCTAACAGGGGAGGGTGGCAATTTCTGTGTCATGGAATCCTGGCACATTACAAACTAGACTAAGTGCATCTTATTCATTGAAAGAACCTCACATAAGAAAGGTTCTGGTAACTAGTATTGTGGGCTGTGTCTGAAGCTCTGATTTTGAGGTCAAAAGATCTGAATAGTATTACCAAACCCTTAAGCCTTTTAATGCCCAAGCACTGTATTTTTATAATTACCACATATGTGAACTGTTTAATGTAATACACAAATAAAAAGACCCTCCACAGGGTGGATAAAAATTGATCGTTTTTTTTTAATTTAAAAATCCGATTTTTTTTATTTAAATCAAATTTGTATTGTTATTTAAATTTTAAGTTTTTCTCTTCGATAATAAACATATTCAAATTGAAATCTGAACTTAATACAAAATACGTTAAGGCCTAACCTTATTATAATATCTTAAAACATTTAAATAAAAAAATTATAATGCTGAATCTATGAGCCTCTATCAAAAACTCTGAATCAAAGGCTGCTTTTATATATAAACAAAGTAACAAGACAAATCTAACTTTTGAGGTCAAGCTTGATAAATATGGCACAATAGATCATGTACTGTTTTAAGGCCTTGTTTTGTTTAAGAAAAAAAAAATGTTCTGTGCTATAATGTGTCAAATTAAATTCCAGCTACCATCCTAACGCAGCTTGACACAAATCATGAGCAAAAGGTTAATCATTCACCATTTCCTAACATTAAAAAGGTACAATTAATAAGAATCTGAAAATATTAAACTTTGTAATTGCTTAAACAAATGTATATAGTTATAGTGTACCTACCTTCCTATGTAGAAAAAAGATGTTCCAAACCTAGCGTAAAGGTTCTAATTAATTGTAAATGGTTATATCAACCAATGTGAACACATCTCTCTTTAGAAAATAACTGAAGCACAAATGGAAAAGTTGATTAAAACTAATTATTTTAATCAAGGCTTTTATTTGGTATTTAAATCAACCTACCCTAGTTTACTGCTACTGGTCACTTCTTAGGATTCCTGGGGAATCAGAATGACATCTGGTACATACACAACTTTCCTATGATTATCTGAAGCATTAGTCAACACGGGCTCAAATTGAGCCTGGGTATAAGTGCATATTATTTCCACTGGTAACAAACAGGGAGTTGCACCTGCTTACGCTAGGGATATTTTTGGTCCACTGCGTGTTATTTTTCAGCACGCAAGTCCAGTTATTACAAATGTGTGTTGGATAAAAAATAATCCTTCAAAAATATGTCAACTTTATTTTATCAACAAAATTTATTTTGACCTTACAGTTAAATAATAAGTGAGAATACAAATGCACATAAATCAGGAAATTCAAAGGTATAGTTTCTACAATGTGGCCCTCTAGTACATAAGTAGTATTTTGCATTGTTGTATTTGCCATTAAATGCACACAAGCAATATAGCAAAATATGATTGCAGCAGGTATTGTCGCATTAAGTTTCTTTATTTTTGACCACACTATTAAAACCTGGGGTTTTTTTTAAAATGCTCATCTGAAGGATCCTGCAAAGATTAATGTACCTGGTTATAGCTTATTCAACTTATCTGTCTTGGCCTCATCATACCTTAGGCCCTAATCCTGTGAGTTGTTCCATGCAGGCAGACCTCAGCCCACATGAAACAACTTGAGGGGCCATGGCTTTAATTTGTGAACCTTCTAAGGGAAGTAAGAGGAGAAGAGTACTCTCTGTACATTGATAAAGTAAAAATGATTAATAGAACCTTGTCAGATAATGTTTATTTCAAAAGATATTTAAAACTGGTTTGGAGGTTAATGGTTTAGAGTTGAATCATATTATTATATTACAAGAGCTAACCATCAAGAAATCCCTCTTGCAGCATACACCATACCCAGTTACCCTTTTAAATAAATTGATTTATATTGTGGAAAATATAGTTTGATCTTTTCTATTTTTAGAAAAGTATAATAACCATTTCCTTACTAAGTTATGTCATTTATAATACACACATGAAAAACTCTATAATTCTAACAAATGAAGTGCAGTTAGTGAGGGACAAGAGAAGCTATTATTTATGTCATGTTCATAGCTCTAAAGATTACAGAATTAATTACAGTAAAACATATGGCAAATTTTGATTTAATATTAAAGATTTTGTAAGCACATGATTATAGCTTAGCTGCAGTTAAGTCATTTATACAAGAATAACTTGTTTTACACAATTATTAGCCTGGCTTTGTATCTGTTGGCATGGTGGGTAAGTTTCACATCTCATGACATGATTGAGGTATACTGCAACAGTGAGTCTGAATCCAGGACACTGAGTTCAACCCTCAGCTTTCATCCTGTCATTCTAATATGTTTTTTTCTCCCTTCAAAAGAACATAATGCCTTCCATACACTGACCTGAAAATACACTGATCTTACCTGAGATAGAATAGCAAGACTTACAAGGGGATCACTATCACTACCTGGGGATGCTGAAGGCCTCAGTCTGATTCCTTCCTTCCTCCCTCCCTCCCTCCCTCCCGGTCTGATTCCTCCCTCCCGCCCTACCTTCTGAACCCTAGACAGAAAAATTAAGCAATTTAGATCCCCAGACATGAATCAAACCTTTGCTTGCTTAACATGCAACAGCTCTTTAAGCCAACCAGACCTGGCCATCAGCAGATGTTATTTCACCATATTTATCTACCGAAACAAAACAAGATCTTCTGAAAGGGTGCGTGGGTATGGATCACAAGGTGACCAAAAGCCTTAACTCAATACATTTCAACCCCAGCTTTCAGAAAGAAATTGGAATATAAACCTAACTCTTAATAACTGGACGACATTCAGTATTAGATGTCATCCTTACCCAAGACCTCAGTTAATAGAGCTGACTGCCAAACTGGTCATTTCCCAGTAAAACCCACTTATGGGTCACCTCCCTATGGCCCATTACTTCCATTAACCACCCTTCATAGTGCTAAATACAGGATGGTACAGATCCAGCCCTACCAATTCTCACTTACTTGTAGGAACACTTCATCATTCCAGGTTATAAAGCAGGCTTTAATAATTTTGAATTTACACATATCCTTCCATCCAAAGATTCTAAAGTACCTCATAACACTCTTGTAAGCCCTCGTATTCTTCAACAGATGAGGAAACTATAGCATAGTTAAGTAAATTGTCCAAGGTCACAAAGCAAGGTAATGGCAGAGCCAGGAATAGTATCTAGATAAAATTCCTGACTACTCTAACCAGCAGAAAAGGCTCCCTTCTCTTTTTTAAAAGCATCTTTTCTCTTATGAAGGATTTTAATGTGTGTTTTGATGAGGCTTTCAAAATCTCAATAAGACTTTTAAAATTTCTTTAATTGTCAAAGTCTAACACCACTGTTGATCTGAATACAAATTTCAACACTACATATTAAGAGTGGAAATACAATTTTCCCTAGTAACTTCTTTCCATCAGAGTCCCTCTTACTAGTTTATCAACCAGCTATCTATTAAAAGACAGAAACTTGTAAAATCAGCTGGTTATGATCCTTAAACACCAACTGTGTTTACATACTATACAATTACCATATGATATCTAATGTAAATCCATAAACCTAACAGGAAACTCATGAAAAGGGCAAATAAATCACTGTCTTATTTAGTCGGCTATTACAAATCTATGATTAGACGCAAGTGATTAAGGGAGTCCTGAAATTAAGTACACAGGGAGCAGAGAATAAAGTGAGTGTTCACAATGATGGCTGCAATCAGCCCTCCTGCAAAGGAACACAGAGGGCTGGCTCCCTCTATAAAAAGAGCTGGGATTCTCAAACATCTTGAGGCCTGGCTTAGGGAAAAAGACTGACAGGCAACAGCTGAGAGTATTTTGTATTGATCCTGTAACATCCTGGCATACCAGGGAGGGTGGTGGTGAAGGAAGCTTTCTGATGACACAAATAAACTCCAAGTCCCTAAGCATTATATTATATGGGCTTTTATTTTCAGCAGTTTAATCCCCCCCCCACACACACACACACACTGCTACAAAAAGCTTCTATCCTTCAAATAATCCAAACCCTCACCCCCCCCTCCCCCAAAAGGAAGAAATCTTTCTCCGTTTGTCAGCTAACCTGCCTCCGTCCCAATGAAACCAGGCTCCCCCTTCCACTTTACACGGTACTAGCCACATCATGTGAGAATGAACCTCATCTACACGCCCCCAAACTCCTTCTCAAACCCTACCACAGACACAGCTCTCTCCTCCCGCCCCAACCCCCTCCCCCAGCGCCCCCCACAACCCAACCCCCTCCCCCAGCGCCCCCCACAACCCAACCCCCTCCCCCAGCGCCCCCCACAACCCAACCCCCTTCTCCCAGCGCCCCCCAGCACTCGCCCTTCCCCACTACACCCAGGCAAACCTCCCCTCCCCCAACACCCTTGCCCCCGCCTCGCTCTCACCTGCCTGCCCCCCCGCCCCGGGCCCGAAACTCCCCTAACGGTTGCTTTGGGTGAGAGGGACAGGCGGAGACCGGGACACGGAAACCGTTACCCGCCCCGCTCCCGCTGCTTGCCGCGCCCTTCCCCCCCCCCGGACCGATACCTTGTAGAAGGCCCCGTTGGAGCCGCGCACTTCCACGGTCAGCTCCTCCATGTTGAGACCGCAAAGGACGCCGGGACGGGCTTCTAGAAACTGTCACCGCTGGGGGGGGGGGGCGCTCTCCGGGCTCCCTTTCCGAGTCCTCACACACCGCGGGGCGGCGCCGGCTCGGCTGCCTCTCCCCGCGCACTGGGGGGGCGGGGTGTTGCCGCTCGGCTCCCCCGGCCCCTCCCCACACACTGGAGCGGCTAATTCCCTCTCCCGCCGGGCGGGGCGCCTGTCCCCTCCGAGCGCCCGCTTCCTGCGCCAGGCCCCTCCGGCCTTCCCCTGGGCCCGCTCGCGCCCTGGGCCCCGTCTCGCCCACCCCGGTCCCGCACGGCCTGGGCCGACTCCTGACGCGCGCAAGGGCCGCCTGTCCTCAGTGCCGTCCCCCCCCCCCCCCCCCCCAGCGGGGCGCTGGCGAGTCCCCAGTAGAGGGCTCGTTACCCCGCCAACCGAGGCCTAACACCGCCCCGTTCCCCGGGGCGAACTCCCTCAGGGCTCCAGCCCCGGGAGGGGGGGTGGCTAGTCCCCAGGAGAAGGGGCTGCCTTCCTTCCCACAGGCGGGATCGCCAGGGGGCTCACTTCCCCCGCCTGTTCACAGCCCCTAGGTCTCCCAGGACAGAGTGTCTGGGGGGTGGGACCAGATGTCCCGATTTTATAGGGACAGTCCAGATATTTGGGGCTTTTTCTTGCATAGGTGCCTATTACCCACCACCCTCTGTCCCGATTTTTCACACTTGCTGTCTGGTCACCCTACTGGTGACTACCCCTTCCCCCGGGGAGGGGCTCTTTACGATCAGACCCAGGTAGGGTGACCAGCTAGCAAGTGTGAAAAATCGGGACGGGGTGGGAGGGTAATTGGCACCTATATAAGAAAAAAAACCAAATAGCGGGACTGTCCCTATAACATCAGGACATCTGGTCACCCTCTAGACCCAGGAAACCTATTTCCCTTCCCCACCCTGGAGAGGGGGGGCCTTCCATAGGCACATGGCACAGCAATGCCCCTCTGCCATGTACATTGGCCAAACTGGACAGTCTCTACGCAAAAGAATAAATGGACACAAATCTGACATCAGGAATCATCACATTCAAAAGCCAGTAGGTGAACACTTCAACCTCCCCAATCACGCAATGACAGATTTAAAGGTAGCAATTTTGCAACAGAAAAACTTCAAAAACAGACTCCAACGCGAAGTTGCTGAACTGGAATTAATATGCAAACTAGATACCATTACCTTAGGTCTGACTATTGACTGTGAATGGCTCGGTCATTACATTAATTGAATTTATTTCCCCCCGTTAATTACCGTTAACACCTCCTATAGCTCTCCCACCTGTTTTCTGAGAAATTCCACCAGAAGACACCTTTTACACTTTTTCTTTCCCTATTTGAGCTTATGATCCTAGCTAATTTTCACTGGCATTCACTATGTTAGACATCCAATCACTACCAACCTTTTTGGTGAAAACTAAAAAAAGTCGGTTAGCACTTACGCCATTTCCACATTTTCTGTTATTGTTTCCCCCCACCACCACCCTCATTAAGTAATGGGTCTACCTTGTCCTTGGTCTTCCTCGTGCTTCTAATGTATTTGTAGAATGTTTTCTTGTTACCCTTTATGTCTCTAGCTATCATGTGAGCATAATTTTTTTTCAGCAGGTAAGGAGTTTTCTTTTCTTTTTTTCCATTCAGATATTTCACCTTTTTGTTTGGGTATCTGGTATTAGTAGGGATACAATGGCTACTTGATTTGCATCCTCCTTAGTCCTCTCACATGCATAAATATTTTCTCTTTACTGAGTCACATTAATTTCATTTCAGCCTTTAACTACAACAAATATTGGATAAATCTTTATAGGACAAATCTCAGCTGGTTGTTAAATGGTTTTGTGTCATAAAAAGAGGCAATTGGGCCCAGTTATGACAGTGCTGAGGGCCCTACGTTCCCATTAGTTGAGGGCACTCAGCACCTTGGAGGATCAAGCTATGGGAGGCTCAAAAGGAATATTATGTAACAAACAGTTATGCAACCAGAGATCCAATGACAAAAAATTGAATTGCTTAAAGACCTTCTCTTGGAACTGTAATAATATTTCTGAAGCTATTCATTGTTTCAGTGTTAAATATTTGGAAAAAAATTGTTTCATGGGGTAAAAATGAAACCTTAAATATTAGGTATCATCCTCAGCAGTAAAAATGGCACACAAAGTTCCATTGTGTATTAATTAAGGTATGTAATAGGTATCAAATGAAGTTATTTTAGAACTGTAAGAAGCACCAGTATGACCATATTTGGAATCTGTGCACAGTTCTGGTCAATAATGATAAAAAGAATTGGCTTGAGCCAATGTAATCTGCATGTGAATTTGACTGATTAAAATTGTTTTGCTGAAAATATGCACTCGATGGTGTTTAAAAGGACAAGCTTGTTTACAGACTATTACTGCGGCAGGTTGCTGCAGCTGGGTAAAAATGGGGCACAGGGCAGCTGTTTTCAGGAGGTTGGACAGCCACTTGGAAGCAATCAGACTGAGGAAGATGACTGCACCAAATTCCACTTTCATTTAGATTACTGTAAATCAGGAGTTACTACTGAAGTCAATTCAGCTACTCCAGACTTGCACTGGTATAAATATGAACAGAACTTAGGCCCATTCATGAACCTTCTTTTCTATTCTCTAAGAACAAGCAGGCAGCTTGATTCCATTCAGATTCAATGATTAGCATGAATAGTGCCCATCACAGGCTAAACTTTTAATGTACTGTAGCATAATTTAATCCAACAAAAGTACCTAAAGGCCAGATTTGTAAAGGTATTTGGGTGCCTAATGATACAGTTAGGTGCCTAGTGGAATTTTCAAAATTGACTTAAACTCCCATTAATTTCAATAGCATTTATAGGTGCCTAAATACCTTTAACAATCTGTCTCTGAGTGCTTTGCCTAATCAGGGCCTAAGTAACTGCAGTCTGAGTTTTATGCAGAGTTTTTACTTATAACTGGTTAAGTCTAGATAAACATCTAACGTTTGAATGCTTATCAGAAGCCATCTTGGTCTAGAAAACAGAGTGGAAATCTTGGAAAAAAAATTCCCATGAGCTTTTTTGTAAATTGTTGTTCTGCCTAGGTTGTAAGCACCTTGAAAGTATTTTAATACATCTGGCTCCAGCTAAAACATAAGAAGTGAAGAGACACCTGAAAATAGTAAGAGGGTTATAGGGGGGGTAGGGTGACCAGATTAAAGCACCAAAAAATCAGGACACATGGGGGAAGCAAAAAAAAAACTGGCCGGAGTTGTCCAAGCAAAAAAAAAAAAATGGCAGAAGCCCCGATATCAGGACAAATGGCATCCCGACCATGCATCGGTCGGGACAAAGGACGAAAAATCGGGACAGTCCCGATTTTATCGGGATGTCTGGTCACCCTAGGTGTGACAGGGTACTGGGCAAGCACTCATGACTCAGCTCTCTGTCACACCAGCTCCCGTTAAGGGAAGTAAATTGAAGCTGGCTAGAGAAAACCTGTGCCTAATTGGGCGGGCAGCTGTCTCCCACTCACCAATTAGCCTGGGGCTATATATACGGCTGTGAGGAATGGCAGCAGAGCAATAGCTCTTCCCTCCTGGGTGCAGACACCAGAACCCACGTTGTGTATGGCGAAAAGGTGGCAGGAGCACAACCTGTAAATAAAGGACTCCAGTCATTACTCAACCCCAGGGTCTCTGAGTGACTGTCGGCACAGCAGGAGCCAAGAAGGCCCTGCAGCGACCCTGCTATACGGGGAAAGAAAGTAATTTTAAAATAGTAGTGGTCTAACTTCAAAACGTTTAAAGGTTTGGTTTAGGTAAACATCCAAAAGTTCAGCTGGAAACCTTAATAAGACAACTTTTATTTCTTGGTATATGCATTCTCAAGAGCATCAGTTCCTGTTTTGTTGTTCACTGTGGGCCACGTCTTGCAACCCCATGCAAAGCCCAATAGGTTGTACACATACAAAATGGGAACTGACTGCCTAGGAAGGAGTACTGCAGAAAGGGACTTGGGGGTCATAGTGGATCACAAGCTAAATATGAGTCAACAGTGTAACGCTGTTGCAAAAAAAGCAAACATAATTCTAGGATGTATTAGCAGGAGTATTGTAAGCAAGACACGAGAAGTAATTCTTCCGCTCTTTGTCACACTGATTAGGCCTCAGCTGGAGTATTGTGTCCAGTTCTCTGGGTGCCACATTTCATGAAAGATGTGGACAAATTGGAGAAAGTCCAGAGAAGAGCAACAAAAATGATTATGGTCTAGAAAACATGACCTATGAGGGAAGATTAAACAAACCCAATTTTTTCAGTCTGGTGAAGAGAAGACAGGGGACATGATACCAGTTTTCAAGTACATAAAAGGTTGTTACAAGGAGGAGGGAGAAAAAAATTCTTAACCACTGAGGATAGGACAAGAAGCAATAGGCTTAAATTGCAACAAGGGTTGTTTAGGTTGGACATTAGGAAAAACTTCCTAACTGTCAGGGTAGTTAAGCACTGGAATAAATTGCCTAGGGAGGTTGTGGAATCTCCGTCATTGGGGATTTTTAAGAGCAGGTTGGACAAACACCTGTCAGGGATGGTCTAGATAATACTTAGTGCTGCCTTGAGTGCAGGGAACTGGACTAGGTGACCTCTCGAGGTCCCTTCCAGTTCTATGATTGTGCTCCCTCTACATTTGGGCAAATGGGTGGTAGTTGATTAGTGTAGTCATAGATTCACCAGATCACGCCCCGTTCCCTCCCCACTTCATTCCACAACCTCCCCACACTGTATTAGGACATAAGAGCCTTCATGGAGCACAGCTTTGGATCTCCAACTTGTAACTTCTTTTTCACATTTGAGCAAGTGCTTACAGAAAAGGGGTCAGGATTCTGATTTGTGGAATTAGAAATAGCATAAAACTGATTACATGTAAGATACTGATTATTTTTCGCTATGTAAGATCCCCAAAAATTTTTTTCATGCTACATGTAATCCTGTAAATCTCACTCCTCAAAAGTAGTTTCATATAAATCAATAAGACTACTCCTGGGAGTACTAGTCATTTACATAATGGAATTTTTAAATACACTTTGACAAAAACTATGTTAAAATTGAGTTAAGATACCAGTTATATGGCTGAAATAATTACAGGGATATTGTAATTACCTCAAAAATCACCCTTATAAACCCAGGAAATTCAGAATTTAAGTTAAACTTCAATGAAATCCAAACATTAAAAGTATAGAAATACTCAGATAGGGCACCCAAATAACCTTAACTCTGCTCTAGTGACTTTATGCAATAATCATATGTGCATGATTAAGGAATTTTAGTGTCTGTGGTCCCAAACAAGATTGAACTGATTTTTTTAAAGACACACTGGATTCCCTCTCCACCCGCACCCCCCGACTGTAGAGAAAAACTTGAAAATTTGACTTATATGTACCCTAAAGGCTCAGAAATAAGAAGGTAAATAAAAATAATCTTATTATTATTGTTATATATTACAAGGTGACCAACTCTTTCTGTTACAAAAGAACAGAAAGTGTCTTCTTGTCTTCATTGACTTACAAGCCTTTCCAGGAAAGTGAAAGGGAGCTGTTGCATTTTACTGGGCATAATCCCAGAGATTTGTTATTAAAAACAAGAGCAAACTGTCTACACATATTTTTCTTTGCAGAAATATTTAGGCAAAATTGAGAGTGCAGACAAATTCAGACTTGTCTCTTCATTTACTAACCAGAAGTGTTATGATCTTGTTTTTACATTCCATTTTACACATGAAAAGGCTACTGTTACATTTATGGTACACACACAAAGATATTAATTTTAAAAATTACTCTTTTTGGAAGGTTGCAATTTAATACTACTTTATTTCTTAGAATCTAGAACCCCAACACCCAAGAACCCCAAACCAGAGAGAGACAAATCAAGCTGCTCCATAAGACAGAGAGGCACAACTCAACTCACCTTGCTCTGGGTTGGCTCTTCACCCACTGACTGCTGAAAAAACAGCTCTCACACACTTCTGTACAAAGCCCCCTACCCTGCAAGCAGGACCAGGAAACCCCTTGCAATTCAGCCAGAGGTTATAGGTCCATTACAGGAGTGAGTGGGTGAAGTTCTGTGGCCTCGGATGTGCAGGAGGTCAGAATAGATGATCATAATGGTCCCATCTGCCCTTATAGTCTATGCAACTTAAAGCAATAGCTTGTAATTTTAACAGTTTTCAATACACCACATCTACCACTTAGCAACTTCTGTGATGCAATGAAAACAATCACTGCTAACTCCTCTTTGAAGTGGGTTAAATGTCTATGGCTTGTTGCTTGTTCTTAGGGTTGCCAACTTTCTACTCACACAAAACTGAACACTCTTGCCCTGTCCCCTGCCCCGCCCTTCCTCCAAGGCCACGCCCATACCTGCCCCTTCTCCAATGCCCCATCCTCACTCGCTCATTTTCACCGGGCTGGCTCAGGGGGCTGGGGTGTGGGAGGGGGTGAGGACTCTGGCTGGGGTTGTGGGCAGCGGGGTAGGGCACCCCACTTCAGTTGAAAAGCAGCTGGCAATGTAGAAGAATGCCCATGGAACAATGGGATTGGAAAACCTGCATCACGTGATGCTGTGCCTGCCCCATGAGGCATTGAAAACCCTTCCCAAAGCACCCTGCGGCCAGTTGCACAGTGGAACCACAATGCTACCTCAATGCACTGCTGTCTTTGCCTTTGCAAGAGCTGCTAATGTGGATGCGCACCAGCATCAAAAGGAGCACAGTGTGGACACGCAACGGTGGTTTAATTCCAGCGTTTTACTAAAAGTGGTGTAACTTGTGGCGAAGAAACGTGCCAGTGTAGGCATACCCTCAGTGTCTTAGTTGCTTGCAGTATAGGCGGGGGCAAGAGAAGGGCTCAGTATGTGTCCACTCCGTCTGTTTTATACCCTCAGTCCATGTGCTTGGAAAACACAAGTCCAGGCATCTCTGGGGGCATAGCTGAGTTTCCAAGCAAGTTTGAGCAATTCCCCTGGTGTGGCCTAATGCAGGTGACTCATTGCATTGTAGCTCCCTGGCTGGACAATGGTTGTTGATGGGTTGATTGATACCCCGCCCGGGTGTTGGTTACTTTCCTTGCTGTTGCCTCTGGGGAGCTAATATCTGGTTGATTCCCCAACTTACAGCATATTTTAGTGACAACCATACCACACAATTCTCATAACTTCATATGCATTAATGCTATACATATTCGGATAGAGAAATGACATTCAGCACATCATAACTTTCCCCCTGATAACTTACAAGGCATGCTTTATATGTAAAATCACGATTATATAAAAAGGAGGAATATGGGGGTTCCAGGACGCTCCCCCGAGGTATAGAATGTCAGAGATATAATTAAGGCATTTATTTTCCTAGTGTCTGGATACACTTACATAAATTCACCCACATTAAATATTTCACAGATACAGGGTTCAAATTCACTCTATTTAGAAAATGAAGAGGGTCTGAATAACTCACAAAATACAATAGCTAGCATATTATTATATGCTGGCCACTGTTGCTGGAATCTAAAAAGAGAAAGTGATTGAGTCAATTAATCATCAACCATATAATGAAGGCCTGAAGTACCAATGTTAAAAGAAAATATTTCTTGATTCTGCTCCTCATCTACACTGAAATAGCTCAGGTGTGTAAGAGTTTCAACTTTTCACCCATTTGTTCAGGAGCCACTAGGTGACATTCGTGCTCACCAAAATAAACGACTTATTCCAGGCAACAAAGTACTCAGTGTTGTGTGAAAAGTAGTTGTAATGATGAGTGAAACAAACTTCTGGCCTGCTTTTGCCACATGGGTGAGCTTCAGATTTGCCATTGTGTAGCTGGCCTTCATATGCTGTGAAAACAGAACTGGCAGCTGTCATTCAAAAAGCAAATGGGACCATCATACGAAAGCTGCTCTTGGCCATGGTGACAAGAATCCTGGTACAAGAAACTCATACTATACCAGATAACAAAGTCAGATAACAACACTCATCTTTAAATCCTTATCCTATTTATGAAAGCTTCAAGAAGCTATTGTTACTGGGTGAAATTAACCCAGTACAGAGGGGCTGTAAAATGTCTACATTGCAACTTAAACCCAGCTTTACTTTAAATGGTATAGATAGCCTTTTGTAGGCCCTGTGCACTGAAGTGAATTTCACAGAAGCTGCCTTGCATACAGTTGGCAAGGAACTTTGTTGTTTTGGAAATTTCCATTCCCAGGGTAGTGCTGGGACCTCTGTACATCCTTAGGGATGTAACTCATCATAAATACAAAAGCACTGCCCCCCGGCTGTACCAACATATCAAGATGACATAGCATATTGAGGAGTAGGCTGACAGTGAAGGGATGCTGAAGTTTGCTGAATCCCCCAGCTTCCCATAGTTCTGCAGCATCCCCCAACACAAGGCACTGCCTAAAATTTTCTCTCTTTATATTTGTTCCCTTTACATGTGTTCCCTTTATATTTAATCCCCCTATATTTGTTCTTTCTTGGTTTCTTTCTTTCTTTAACCTAGAAGAAAAACACATAGCCTGAAAAAACAAACCAATGTGTTTTACTCTTTGTAAACAGAAAACATGACACCTATGGAACATAACTGAGTTTTACATTAAAATATCAGGTCTGCACTAGACTTTTAGGTTCCAATCCTGCAGCCCTTTCTCATGTAGATAATCCTTATTAACGTTCCCTTACCTATGTTCCCTTGAGCAGTGTTGAGCACCTAATTGAAATGCCAGTGGGAGGTCTGGGTGCTCATCCCCACTAAAGATAAAGTCCTTAATGAATTAAGAATAAATAAAAATACACAGGGATGTGCATATGTTGTAATTTGAATGTGAGCAAGCCTCTCTTTAATCTTTATATACTTATGGTTCTGTCCACATGGAGTAGAGTTTAGGAGTCATATTTAAACCCAGATTAAATACAATTCTGGCTAAACCCGTTTCTAACAAGTTTAGCCAGTAAATGTGATGGGGCAAACCATGTTAGAACTATGCTTGAAAATACAGTTTAGATTAGACATGTCTTTTTAAATATGACTGGAATGTGTCCCTATCCATAGTGATCCCCAAGCTGTGTTAGGAACTGGATTAGCTAGAATCACCTTTAAACAGAATTTAATCACAGTTCCTTAAACCATTTCCCAGCCCAGAGTGATCAGGGCTTCCTGGAGTGGCAACAGTAATGTCTTGAGGCATAGCTTAGAGGTGGATGCTAACTAAACTGAGAACTTCTGAGTTTTTCTGAATTTTTTTGTCACTCTTAACAAGGCTTTACCTTAATTGTGTGTGTGGGGGGGGGGGGGGGGGATTTACGGTTAAAAATAAGATAGCAATAATTATATTACATTATGCTAGGGATAAATGTAATTTATTCCTTTTGTGTCCCACTGGCTTTCCCTACCGTTCTGTTGAAAAGATCTGTAGAAAGCAACGAAACATAATTTAGAATCTAACATTGTGAGCATGCTGATGCAGGCTCCAACTATTCTGTTAATCCTTTAGGCTGGCTTTCTTGACATTTCTATCTATTATAACATGAAACATGTATATTACATTTTAACATCTATATTATTGCAATATATTGTTCTATTCTTAGTTCTTTTGAAGCTATGTGTATCAGTGAACGGGAATAGCTCTGATTCCATTTCCAATACTATATAAAGTATATATAAAGTAAAATAATAAATATCATAATTATTATTAAATAAAGAGTACAAGCATTGAAATCTAATTAGAACCAGCCTCAGCGATACTGCAACAATAATTGCTAACAAGAGTGACCACGCCATTTTTCTTTTTTTAACTTCCTCTTTGTGCCACAATCTTCCGTTGAAAATCTTCCACAGAAGGCAGGCCCTTAGTGTATTGTGTAGTAAGTACGGCCCCAAAGTTGTGACTTTTTATTATTTAAGAATTGCCCAGGCATCAAGGCCTTTTAGAAAAGACAGAACAGAGAGCTGACAGAATAAAAACCCAAGATCTACTGGCTAGATTTCTTCAACGGTCTGAAGAAATTCACAGTTGCTGCAGCCTTTTGGAAGAAGGTACCACTGGTGCAGCTAAAAGAGACTTCCCCTTCTTCCCTGTCTATGAATGAAGGAATTTTAAAAAAATCAAACATTAAGATATGCTATGATGTGCTAGACACAGTAGTGAAAACAGGGGACTTGATAGACTCTAATACTGCAATTAAATAAAGTTCTAAGTATAAAATGGATGTCAACTATTTGTGATACAGCTTAGGGCAAAATATTGTAAACTTTAATGACAAGATTTACCTCATAGGCAATCCTGTTTGGGAAAGAAAGGGGTTGTGTTCATACTGATTTCTTTAGTTTAAGTAATAAAGTAAAGTAAGGCTAATATTCGCAACCAAGCATGCTTATGTTATCAAGTTAATGAAATGTACCTATGATGAAAGAAGCAGTAAATAAAAAGAACTGAAATCAAATATTGTGTTTATAAGCACACCTGGTCGCAGAGACGAAGAATCAGAAATGTAGCTGTTTGGTTAATAATGCACAGATTCAACTCAACCATTCATATCAAGGTCCCACCAATGTTATTAAAACAGAGAACAGAAATGGAAGATTTATACAGCTTTCTTGATCTGCTGGAGAATAAGAGTGCTTGAAGTGTCTTTGCATTGTATAATGGACTATTAAACAAGTTTAAAGACCATCAAAGAATATAGAGAGATATTGTATACATTTTATGAACTTTAAACTGGACATTTCAGCAACTAGCAGAAGGTTGATGGAGAAACTGAAACCTGAACAAGCATAATTGCAACGTTAGCCAAGGGATGCACCAAAAAAAGGACTGTGGAAAGTGACTTGCAGAGGCAAGTTGCTGACTGGAGCAAACCAGCCAGTGTTCAAGGTATGTCCCAAGATGGTTCTACCAACATTTACAGCCTAATTTGTCTTACACAGGCTGGTGTGACAAAATGTGTTGCATAAAAAGACTGGAAAATTCCAGTCCAAGTTGCAAGAACTGAAAAACTGATATCTCGTTCCCTGATTGGATGGTGAAAAAGGACAACTCTAATTTTGGTTGGACATTTCAAATCTTTGGTAGGAGTATGGGTCATGTTGTATGGATATTGATTTTAAAGACATAAAGAGTTAAGGGTGTTTATAATTTTTTAATTGTTTAATATTAAATAGATAGGTTTGAGGTTAATTTTAAATAGAGCTTTTGCTTTTATTTGGTGAATACTTAAAAGCATTTATTTCAATTAAAAGTTTATTGGTTAAACATAAGAAAGAACAAGTAATTAAGTGAGCATTTATACTGAAATTGTGGTTGAGTGGTTATGCAGAACAGACAGTTCAACTTTATTTTTTTAAGTTAAAATATTAGTGTTTATTTTTAGAGCAACTTTTTTGATGAAAAAAGGTTAATTTTACGTTTGATGTTAAATGCATTTAGTTATTCTGTTTGTAACAAACAGACACAAGGTGGAGGAGAGACAGGATAGAAAAGATGGATGAAATATGGCTTTTGTTGATGTTTTTGAAACACTGGATAGTGTAGATGCTTTGGCTGACAAGTCAACCACAACACCTCCTGATTGGACCCTGGGTAGTTGTGACTTGGTTAGGGCAGTTATTTTATTTTTTTTAAGACAAGGCAGGTTTAGATGGATGCAATATGATTGATTTCAGGATCTGATGAAAAGTCAGGAGAATGAGATAGGAATAGGATAGGAAGAAAGAAACAGTGGGGCAGAAAAAAAACACATGGGAAGGGAATACCATATACAATATAGGATTTTATGTGCCTTTGTAGTGCTGGCAGTTAAATATCTTCACTGGTGGGCTGAGCCCTGGATGTCAGGATAATATGAGAATTTTTAGCACTCACCAGTGAAAACAGTTTCTTAAACAAGAACAAGGCCAGTTGGCCTTCCTCTCAGAAAGAAAGCCCTTTGGATGAATCAGGGAATGAGCTGGGATGGAGGAGATGAACATATGATGAGACGAGCTGGGATGGAAGGTGCTGGGATGGGAACGACACAGAGAGCTGAACTAATAATGTCTTCCTGAAAAAAGGTTTGAATTTTTTGTTTTTAAGAAACCTAGAAAGCGAAAAAGTGGGAAGCAAAGTATATTCCCCTCATTATTTTATTTACTAATTAGGCTGTTACACTCATTTTAGTCTATTAACTTTTAGTTCTACATTTTTTGTTTTTACTAAGCATAATTTTAATATGCAACATTCAGTTTTGTAAACAACGTGACTTATTTCTCCTGGTTATTGTAACATTTTATGAACTTTTACATACTTTTAACATCTCAGCTTACAATAGGGATACATTTTGTAGGCCCAATCATCACCATCTGATTGGTCCACGTCACCACCTCCAAGAAGAGGAACCACAGTGGACCACACAGCAGAAATTGGATAAAATGGCCGTGTCCCCTTCATCACATTGCTTCCCAAAAGCTGACAACAGTTGGAAGGGAGAAGACAGGTCTTGGGCCAGCCACCTAGGAGTTCTCCTGGTGATATAAAGTATCCATCTCTGATAAGCTCCTTTAACTGTTTCTATTTTCCAACTATTCAGGTTGCGTGCTAGCATGCCAGGTGACAGTCATGTGAGTGCTTCACTCCACCCGTGTTTGCAACGTCAACTCCTGCTGTGAATAGTAACTGATAGCTGAGCAAAAATCTAATGATAAGCAACACACAGGCTTCCCCTTGGGTGACTACCCAAATCAGTCAATTGACCACTGCCTTAAACTGAGTACCTAATGAGTAAGAACGTGTATGTGGTTGTATATGTGTTTTAAAGATTGATACAAAACAAGGACCCACACTGTAACCCTGTAACAAGCTCCAATCAAGATTGTTGTAAAGTAGCTGATGGGAGAAACAATCTTTCTAGGCCTATTAAGAACCTAGTGCCACAGGGTTAGAGAACGGTCGGACCCATAATAAGGGTGTGTGTCAGAGAACAGACCCATCTGGGGTGCTCCCTATGGCAAGCCACAGTACAACTTGCACCCTGCCTCAGTTTCCCCCATCAGATAACCAACTAACTTCACTTCAGGCATTTCTCTCTCAATAATATCACTCCTTAGGGCTGATTTATTATAACAATTTCATGCAAAATAGTTTATAATAAAAGTCTCAACATAACATCCATTCATCACCCTCACATAGCCATTAAGATCACCTGACAGCTCATCCCACAAGACCCCACATACCACATCCTGATGCCTTCGACCGTGCCCAGACTCTCAGTCCTCTTTTGTCCTGCTGGCCTTGGACAGCCACCCCAGCCCTTCCAACTGGAGTGAAACCCTGCTCTTCCCCACAGGAACCCCGACAGCCTCCCTTCTGGGAACACCCCAGGGAGCATCCCTCACTCCCCATGGCTCTCAGAATTCCTCTGGCTCCAGCTCCCTGGCCCTGGAGATGTCAGTGGATCAACTCCTCCACTGTTCCCCTGCCTTTAGCCCTCTCCAGCCCTTGGCTCCAGGTCTCCAGCAGGCAACTCCCTCTGCTGCTCCCTGTCCTTCAGCCCTTTCTCATCCTGGTTCTTTGCCTTGTGGTTGCCAGCCAGCAACCCCTCTCCTGCCTTGAGCCTTCGCCCAGGAACCACAATCAGTCTCCTTGCTTTGTCAGCTCTCACCTCTGGCCCTGCTCCTGAATGACCCAGGCCATGACTCACCAGGTCTCTCTTTTCCTAAGGCCCAGGTGCCCTATTTTAAGTGTAATTAAATGGCCAACTTGGAATCTACTGATAAGGCACAGGTGCACTGGCCCTGCTCCCGGGTCAGGGTCATCCTGTGACGGTGAAATGCTGAAATTGCCAGCAGGTGCACTTTGATGGAGCTGACCACCAAACCTGACTTTTTAAGTTTAACAAATAATCCAAAGTTTTTTGAATCATAGATTGCGTAGAAGACACACCCTGGCTAGCCTCCCAGAAATGCTTCCACTTACTAAGGTAAGTAGCCCTTGTAGATGGTTTGCTACTGTTAAGTAGGACTGCTTCTGAACAGTGCTATTCTGGGCTTAAGCCACTGAGGAACCAAGTCATGAGGCATAGAAACTAAAAGTCTGGGTGTGAATCTGGGATATCAAGTCCTTGACTAAAGGGAGGAGTAAGGGTTTCCTGGCGAACAACTTGTGCAGATCCCAGAAACATGGCTGCCTTGCCCAGGCTGGTGCAGCAAGTGTCATTTTGCCTTGCTCTTGCTTCAGCTTCAGAATGATCTTGGGAATCAGTAGCACCAGAGGGTGAGCATAGAGAAGGTCCTGTCCTTAGGGAAGAGAGGCGCATCTGAGATGCACCCAGGGCTGTGACTTCCCCTGGAACAGAAAAGGGAACATTTCCTATTCTGATGAGTTACAAATAAGTCCATGCGGCTTGTCTTGCACTATCAATGCAGGAGGCCTGTCCAAAGCACGTAATAAGTGGTGCTGATCCTTGGTGCTCTGCAGAAGCTTGGTACTAACATTGAGCAAGTCGATCGGTGCCATGTAGAGAAACTTCCCCCGTCAGGGATATGTTTCCATAATGTAGTGGTTGCCCTGTACTGACTTCTGACAGGTTTTTGATACCAAGAGGAGGGACTTCCCTTCTTCAGGATTAGTTTCTGTAGTGCAGTGGAGATGAGGATCAAGATGCCGGAGACACTCCCCATAGCACCCAGTCCAGTGATGGGGCTGGTACAGTACCAAAGCCCAATTTTGTCTAGATCAGGCACTCCATTCTCTCAATCTGCTCTTGTCAGGGTGACTCCTATGGGAGTGGGGACAATCCTTGGAGGAAGTCCTGGATTCCCTCAAGTGGGAGATGTAGGAACCCTCTTCAGGCTCTCAGGAGGAGTGTGAATAATCCAAAGGCCAGGATGAGGTGGAACTGGGCAGTGTTGCTGGACAGTGTAACCATTATCTATGACAGGTCTGTATCGGCAACAACTTTGGGGGCTTCCTGGCTGTCAGTACATGTGCTGAGGCAGAACAGTTACCATTGGTCTCGGAACTGGCATTGAGATTTCTGTAAGTGGACCAGACCTGAAGTCACTAACACTGTAGCAAATCCCAACATGGAAGCCAATGTGTGCACCATGTGTGAAGGGCCTGAAAAGGCACTGTCAGTCTGAGCAACCAGTGAGGGTGGTACTGAGAGGCTCAGCAGATTCTTTGCAGTCGCACAGGTTTCCAGGGTGGTTAGTACCAAAAGGGCCTTTCCCCCTCTGTGAGCAGGGGCTGTGCTGAGGAAGCAACCAGCCTTGATGGTCCCAGCTCAGGAACCAGAATCAACAACTCTGATCTGGTTGAGCCACCAGGATGCCGTACCAGGGAGCGGTGGGCCGAAGGGTACACTCTACCTTTGGTACAAGAGTGACTAGCCTCTATGGTTGAGGAGTCCCACACAGAGAACTCTGACAATGTGGAAGTCATCCTCTTCTTTGGTTTCAGAGGCCAAGAGTGCCCCAAGAGCATGTGATTCTTTGAGGACTGCTCCAGCGAAGGGGATCTCCTCCTGTCTCTATCCATAGCTAAGGACAGAGGGGCTTTGGGGATAGAGAGGAATTCCCTTTAGCTGACCGAAGTGATACTGATGCCAGGCAAAGAGTGGCTTCCACAAGGATGTACCGGAGGTGTTCTTTCTGCTTCCTACTTCTTGTCTTGAAGCATCAGCAAATCACACACCTACTCCTGACACAATGCTTATCCAAGCACTTCAGACAGCAAGCATGAGGGCTGCTCACGGCCGTTGGTTTGTGACACCCAGAGCAGGGCTTGAAGCCAGGGGACCCTGGTACAGGCTTTCCTGGTACCAGGCAGAGCCCACAGTCCAGTAACTACTAACAGTGGAGAAAATGTTAAATGAGAGGGTGGGGGAAGAATGAAGGTCCAAGGACTCAAAATGAGTACGACTAGCTAACAACAAGAATTAACTATAATGGCTTGTTTGCAGAACTAATGAGCTAACAGCACACACCACCAATGGTAAGAAGGAACTAGTTTGGCAGGGCGGCTCTGCCCTTACGCCCTTGGCTCAAAGCATGAGGGATACCAAATCACCGGTGTGGTCACCACTATAAGTACTACTCGGGAAAACTCTCTGGCACTGGTGCACAAGACACACACAAACATACTGCTAATGTAATGGACATATGCAATCACTCGAAGAAGAATTTCAATATCAGTTGTTTTGCCAATATTAGCCTTATTTAATGCCCATTAAAGTCAGGAGGACTCTTTTCATTACTTTAATGGATGTTGGATTGGCCCTATTTGAGGTTAACTTTGCCTGCTGAACTTTTTCAGTCATATTTGGGAGAAGATTTACCATGAATAGTCAAAGACTACAGATGAAACATTTATATTCAAGGTATTTCAAAAACTCTATGGGGAATCGCCTTGACACAGATACATACAGCACCTCACCTAGTACCACTGCTAGATACAAAAGTGCATAGTATACATTGCCCTTCAGTGAAATTAGCAGTCAGGAGGTTAAAATATGGCTTCAGTGGCTTTAGTATTTGCTGTCTTAGTTTAGACAATCTTGTTCTGAATAATCATTTGGGTGCATGTATTGAAGAGGTATCAGATTAACTGCAATCAAGTTGAAGACAATGAGGTGGAATCTGGCCACTTTCTTGTCTTTTTATGTCTTCCTCACCATATTGTAAGATTGGCAGAATGGTGTTTTCCATTGTGTATCTATTTGATAAGATTAAAAAGAGGATTAATGAAGCAAGCTACTTCGGTTATAAGAAGACAATTCTGATGAAAACTGCAAAACTGACCCAATTTTTTTGCTTGGTCTCTCGTTTCCCTTTACATTATTACACAAGTACTAAGAACCTTATGTCTTCAGAATACAACCACTCCTTTTATTACTACTTTGTTGTACTGGTACCAACTGCTCTAGGTCATCTGTCTGGCATGTTAAAAACTGTATTTTCTGATTCCACAAGCACCTCATTGCTCCAAGACTCATCATTTTAGCCCTAAAAATTGCTGGTGCTCTAAACTACAATTTGCACTATGCTCCATAATTTTCCATTCCTACTGGTTCTAGCCTATCTTAATGGAATAATACCTCTAGCACTGGGCTTTCCCTGCTGTGCTGAATTGGTACTTCTGAAAGGAGCTCCTGTGCTCAGCATGTGAAATGTTAGTTAAGACAGTGAGGGAGAAAAGTCTAGTGTCAGAGACAGAATACATTAAGATACTATCAAAAAGTGGGACTGGAAGGGATTAGTGGGAAAAGCTGAAACATGGGAGAAGAGAAATGGAAAGGCAGAGAGGAGATAGCAGTTGAAAGGGGGCAAAGATAAGAACGAAGAGAGGAAGAGGATGGGGGAACAGCAGATTAAAATAGAAGTGGAAAGGGAGGAAACAGAATAGCAGAGAAAGGAATGGAAACTTTGATGAGGAAAGAAGGGAATATGTGAGTGAGTGGAAAAGAATGGGAAAGGGGGAAAGACAGGAAGATAAAAAGATAGATGGCAGGTAGGGAAAGAAGACACAGATAAGTAATGTATGGTAAATGGAGGGAAAGCAAGTGATGGGACCAGAGTAAAAAGGACAGGGGAAATGGAGTTGATACGGGGAGGTGAGAGAGAGATGGCTAATGGGACAAGGAGAGAAGCATCTGGGAATAGATGGGTATTTGTGTGGATGGCCATGAACTAGTGACATTTTTGTTCTGTCATTGTCTAATGTAAGGCCTGCTCCTGGAAACACTTAGGGTATGTCTACACAGCATTTTGGAGCCCACAGGAGAGAGTCGCCCAGCCTGGGTCAACAGAGTTGGATCGTGGGGCTAGTTCTAGTGCTCTGAAAATACTTTGTACATGGTGCTCAGAAGTTGGGTCACAGGCTGAAGCATGGGCTCTGAAGCCTAGGAAGAGGAGTGGGTACAGTAAAGAATTAAACAGTCAGATAAAGTCTCTAACCTTCAAAGAACCTCAGGCCCCTTTTTTGTTGCCTTGGTAAGGTCCCTGTCACCAGGCCTCAACCAGCAAGAGCTCCTGTGCTGTTCCTTCTCAGGAGCTCTGAGTGTAGGTCAGTTTATCTCCACTGCCTGCCCACCACAGAGCTACTCTTTTTAAGCTCCTCCTCCAACCCGTGCAAGCTTTGCAGGTGCAGTGGAATGGGACTGCCTGGGTCCAGAGTATCTCTTTAACCCCTTCCCTTCCAGTGCATGGTTTGTACACCCCATCACAGGACATAAAGGTGTGCCTTCATTAATCAGATTGCAGGATCTGGGCCTTTAAAAGGATGTGCACAAGCCCATTTGATGTACCATTTAAACTGTATACCAAATATTTTGAAAATTATTATTAGTAGTATTACTGTAGTGCCTAGGAGCCCTAGTCATGGTCCAGGATCGCACTGTGTTAGGCACTGTACAAACACAGAACAAAAGATGGACCCTGCCCCGAGAACCTTACAGTCTAAGTAAGACAAAAGATAAGAAATAAGCAGTTTTATCATTAAATGTTCTTTTATTTCCAGTTAAAATAAGGACACTGCTGAACAAAATTTATCCAGTTTAGTAATGATGAAGTCTGTGATTTTAGCTAACTATAAGAGTTCCTCAGGGACAAAAATCCCTAAAGCCCCCGCAAACCTCTATACAGGAGCAATTTAGGTCTCTGCAGATATAACAATTTGATTTACAAGTGCACTAAGGGCTGCATCCTGCTGTAAATGAAACATTTCCCAAGTCCATCTCTGCTTTTCAATCTCTGTAATTTTTTCATTAGATCAAGAGTTACTCATTTTTGTTGGCAGTAAAGAAATTCCAATTTGAACTGCCTTGTGTCTTCAATAGGAATTTTCCCAAGGTGCAGAAATAAAAATGTAAAACTTTGCTGTGTTTCATTACTTTTTTTCTTTTGAACATTGCTTCTCTGAAAGCTCTGTGTGAAATTATTAGAAGACAGGTTTTGAAATGCTTGTGAACGTAGATGCATATATGGGGCTCAAAGGGACTTATTTAAAAAAGAAATTTGCCAGTTACCCAGATCTCTGGTTGGTTATGCCCATTCAACGATACAGAATCCATCATTCGTATGATTATTTTTACATCTGAACTTTTTTTTATACTAGATAGACTTGAAACTTTCAGGGTCATTTGCCCAGCATGTAGTGGAATGTCCTGTGCTATAGATTCCAATTAGCAAGACCATGTTCAATGGTCCTGTACCACCAATGCTGTCTAACTGCTTTCCACTTGGCTTTATATGTTTCTTCTTTGTTGCAGCTGCAACCAGGTCTATCTACCCTTTGATGGAAAAATTTCAATTACCCCAGGGAGAAGCTTTTAGCTTTATTAAGCATTGAAGTCTATACATTTGTTCTTTAGTTGAAGAGCAGTTCAAAAGAAGAGTTTCTGAGGAAGTAATCTGATAAATTAGGATAAGTCTTGTGGACTTTCACTGCTAATGTTTTTCTGTAATCTGAGCCTAAGAATCTGCCAACTCAATATACTGTTAAGCATTTCTTTAACACTTTTAGCCCCTGAGAGATGTTTCTTACACTTCTTTACAAGTAAATGGCTCTTTAGTGGTTGCGAGACTGCTGTGTTCTTGGCATAAAATTGATGTCACAGAAAATTGGATAGCTCAGGCACTATGTGACAGGATACAGAGCAGTTCATTAATTATGATCTAGCTTAGGTGGACACTGAGAGAAAATTGTCCCTATTGTTGGCCATGTGAATAAACTGGTGGTTTCAGTTCTTAGCTGACATGTGTCCATGTCACTGCAACTAATTTTGGTAATCTCAGAAGAGAAACAAAGGATTGAATACACACGGTGGCTGAACTACCTTCACATTGCGGAGGTGGGCCTGCTAGGACAGTGTGGTGGCAAAGTGACATGGAGGAAAGCTTGTACGACTGCTATGTAAGCTATATCTCTCCTACAGATACAAAGAGAGCTTCCCTTTCTAATGCTGTCAATCTGGTACCTTCCTTCATCAGTAGGTTCATTTATATAAATAAAGAGGCTGTCACTTATATTTTTTAGTGTTTGAAAATTCCACAAAAGTTGCATGTCAGTGATTTGAAATGGAATCCTTCATTATTTCCTCTATCTCGCAAATTAATTTATTACTGCATTTGAAGTCTTAAATGCTTCTTGAGAAAGCTGAACATATGCTCTAACAATCTACTCATAAAGAGCAAACATGAGAGTTAGAAATTTAAAGAAGATAATCTTTTAGTTGTACGAAAATCCTGTCATTCTTGCTTTACTGTTTTTAAGCTTCACATAATGCTGTCTTTCCCACCCACCCCCTTACTTCTGTAGAGGTTCAGTTCTTCCTAACTCATCCTGTTCTGAGTGATGGGGGAAAAACAGACTCATTCTGATATGCTGAGTAAAGGGCACAAGAACTAAGTTTATTGTTAACATCATCAAATTAGTCAGAACAACACTAGTGTTCTTTAATGGAACATATTCTGGTAGGGGTTCTCAAGAAAGTGTGTAGAAGAGAGACATATATAGCAGAGGATTTCTGAAGCCTCATTTATATATATATAGGTGATAACAGTTATCAGTTTCAAGCACAGGTGAGAGAATTTACACAACCAAATGCCATTTTGCCAGAAACAATACCCTTTTAAATTGGTCTGCACAAATTGGTAGCACACCCTAGACCATTACCCAGACTGTCCCAAGACATAAGACTACTAGTACTACCACCAAAAAAAAGGACTTTGGTGAAGTTCTCTGCTGTGCAGTGATCCAACACAAGGCCTAATACCACTTAAGAGATATGTAGGCCATGCGCTGCCCCTCTGATAGGTATGAATTTCACCCTTTATTAGTAATTAACCTAGGGTGACCAGATGAGGAGTAGAAAAAATCGGGACCGCCCGGGGAAGCATGTTTTGTACACTCACCCGGCATGTCCCAGTCTTTGGTGGCACTTCTGCGGCAGGTCCTTGAGTTGGTGACGGTCTTCAGCGATGGGTAATAAGTCTTGCCGCAGAAGAAAGACGTACCTGCCACCGAATTGCCGCCAAAAACCGGGAGCGACTGAGGGGCCCGCCGCTGAAATGCCGCCGAAGACCACAACGTGCTGGGTGAGTGTAACGATTGACAAACCGCTCCCTCTACCTGTCAGCGCCGCTTAAGTGGCCAAAAAAAAAAAAATCCCGAAGCGAAATAGCGGGACAAACGCGGGACAAAATGCTAAATATCGGGACAGTCCCGATAAAATCGGGATGTCTGGTCACCCTAAATTAACCCCCTCTAAAATAATAAATACATGTAAAGTAAGAAAAGAAACCTAGAAGCCGTTTGATCTCTTTATCATCTACTTACAAATAAACCAGTTAATGAAATCTAAAACAGAGGAGAAATAATTAACAACTTACAAATTATTTCTACATCTAAGTCCCTTTGGCTTCTCTTTAACAAAATGAAAGTCACCTTACATGAACTATTAAAGAGTGATTCAGCTCTGCACAGTGATCTGTAAAAACTGGCACTACGGTTCCATATTTATTATCTCGATTTCTATACCAAATCTGATTGGTTGACAGGCACAAAGATTTCTTTTTCTAACTGACGGCTGTGCAAACTCAACCTGGGATCTGCAACTCCTTCTTTCCTTCTGATACAGCACCACCAGCAACTCAGGTTCTGCATGTCATTTTAGGCCCACAATTCCATTTGTGCAACACCTATTTCTTCAAATATCACCGTCAGGACCACATAAGCAATGGCCTTTCCCCTCAGTGCATTTGCGCAGAAGTAACTGACTGAAAAAAATAGGGAAAAATTCTGATGATGAGGCAAAAAAAAGGCCTAGACTCCAACTCATTCCCTCTGAGTTCTACTGACCCTGCAAGGCTAACTGGTGTAAAAAGCAGTAAAAATGTATTTTTGTCATAAAAGTCAGCAGGTAAGACTCTGAACACACAGAGAGCAGCATAGGTGCTCAAACTGGGGGTGCTTCAGCACCCCCTGGCTTGAAGGAGTAACAACCCAAATATATAGTTTCTGCCTACAACACCCCCCTACTATAAAAATTGTTCCAGCACCACTGGAGCACAGAGCTATTGAGGAAGAAGGTGCTGTTTTTACCTATTCCCTTTTCAGAGCAAGTCTGCATTTTAAGGTGTATGCTAAGAATTATTTTATTATTCTTTACATTTTTTTAAAATAACCTCTTAGAAACTTAAAAATAAACTTCTTCTGCCAATTTTGTTGAACTGTGATATTTTCTCTAGGGTTTCTTATGAACGCAAGACACCGAGGATGAGCGTCATTTTCTTTTTTATATATCAGCGCCATCAGTGATGGCAACCCAACTCTGTGAATGAGATTTATTAGCTAGCTTGTGCCCCCTCTGATGGCTGAATAGCTGATGCTGCAACAACAAAGCATAAATGTTTTAAGGTGCTTCAAAAATAATGTCTATTTTGGTTTGGTTTCAGTTTACAAACAACAAATTGGTAGATATAAAAATAATTCACATTTAGAATTATTAGAAAAATCCAGTCCCCACTGGATTTATAACAATATTAAACTACCATGAATAACAATTTGGGAAAGAACTACCTGATAATGTCCCTTCTATAACAGGGTGGCTGACCCTAAGAACATGTGTAGGAATGCACAGTTCTTTTGCTGAGTCACACTAGGCTCAGGTGCTAAAACCCTGTGTTACGGGACAAGATAAGTACTGCTGAGTCGTGCTGGTAGATGCAGTTTAAGGAGCTTGGACAGAGGAGTTACTGTGGAGAATCCTAAAAGAGCCAAGCCTGGAGAGGAAGCTTATGCTAAGGTTTATGCTGTGTTGCTTTTTGAACTTTTGAGGATGGGTTTATGAATGCAGCCTATTAACAAGTCAAAAATAAAAATTGCCCTCAGTACAAGACATAGAAAATGTTGATTTGTTTCTTTTCCTAACTTGTGAACTAAGCTGCCTAACCTTAGGTGCCCATTGCTCAATTTAGCCTCCTAAATAAACATCCTAATTTTTGAAGGGGCCCTTCACCCGCAGCACCCATTGAAATTAGCAGAAATTTTCAGAGGTGCTGTGCACCCCTGAAAATTACATAATGTAGCCACCCAAATCTGAAAAAAATGGTCCGTGGTCCCTGCACTCTAAATAGACAGCACAAATCAGACATGAAAAGCATTGGACGGGCTTTGTTTTGTGTGCTATAATGGAGAAGTGACAGCATTTTTCTGACACAGCTTAGCATTTGCATGTTTCACAGAATTTGAGCAGGAGTTTGAATGAAGGGAGGATAGGCATATGGTATGTTGGGATGGAGAGGATGCACCCAGCAGGGTGGAAGAAGGCATGAGAACGAAAGGAGATGAAGGGAGAGGTGAGAGTAATTGGCAGTGTTGGAAGAGGTAGGAAATAGGACCAGTGATGCAGTGTGCAAAGCCTTGCAGAAGAAAGGCTCTCTCCTTCACAAAAACTAAAGCCACAAGACTTATCTTGGGGGAGGCAAGTGTCTAGGGAGTATCCACAGGTAAATTAAATACTCAGTTTAAAATTCAGTTAAGTAAGGTATGCACTAAATTCCATGAGATTGATTATAGCTGAGTCTATAAACTGCACTGTGGGTAAAACAAGGACTCCAGAAAGATCACCTTGTTAGGTCAGCAAGATCACTGTTGCAGACATGATGCCCCAGGTAAAGTTGGTAGTAGCCCTTGCCTCTGTGCCTGCTCCTGAATGCTATAGGAGCTCTGCAGCTGGAAAAGGCATTTATCTTTGCTCCCTTGAGCAGCTGCATTACAATCAGTTTTTAAATTACATGATCACAGGCGCCATTGGATTAAGATGTCAAGCTGGCAGAGATACTAATGTTCACTAGAGCAAATCTTTACTCTGATGGAGCATAGATGCTATACCAGAAATTTTGCTCTAGCATAGTGTGACGTTGCACTCCGTATGTTTTATGGAAATATGCTTATGAGTGTGAATATGATATAACTGGAATATGCTTTATGCAAAAGGTCTCTTGTAAAGTATCATTGCAAAGGTTGTAACTTACTGAATATACTCCTCCTATTTGTATGCATGTATCATTCTTGTATCTGAAGCTAGAAATATGAAGTACAACTCTAAGGTCCTATTATAATTATGCAAAGCGTAGGTCATTAATGGTGGTTTAGAATCTTGATGGCTCCCATGGACTAGGACAACTGGTTGTAAATGGTTTATTTACCTGCAAGCCTTCCTGTGTAGGTGTGGGCCAACCCAGGAAGAATGGAGACTAGGTCTTATAGTGACATGTGACCATGTCACCTGATAATGAAATCCATCTTAAATCTGGTACTTTTCCATGTAGAAGGAGGGACAGGGACCCAGAGAGACAAAAGATTCCAGCCTGGTGCCAAAGCTATAAAGGGGGTGGAGCAGGACAAAAGGGGTGGCCAGCCATGAGAAAACCCCTGCTTACCACCTGAGATGTCTGCTGGAACTGACAAGGACTGTACAGGGGAAAGGATTGGGCCCAGACTAGGAAGGAGTCAAGCTTCTTTCACAGACTAATTGGAACATCTTTGAGGGTGAGATATTACCTATAATCAGTTTTCTTAATGTATTAGGCTTAGACTTGCGTGTTTTGTTTTATTTTGTTTCACTTTTGTTTATTGATAAACCCAGAGTAAGTGATTAATACCTGAGGGAGCAAACAGCTGTGCATATCTCTCTATCAGTGTTATAGAGGGCGGACAATTTATGAATTTACCCTGTATAAGCATTATACAGAGTAAAACGGATTTATTTGGGGTTTGGATCCCATTAGGAACTGGGTGCTGGAGATAGGTAACCTGCTGAGCTGTTTTCAGTTAAGTCTGCAGTTTTGGGGGAGTGGACCAGACCCCGGGTCTGTGTTGCAGCACGCTAGTGTGTCTGATTCAACATGACAGGGTTCTGGAAGTCCCAAGCTGGCAGGGAAAATGGGCTCAGGTAATTTCAGCACATCAGGTGACAGTCCCAAGGGGGTCTCTGTGACCGAACCCGTCACACATAGTGCTTTCACCCCTCTGCCACATGCTCCAGCTAATGTGATATTAGATCATATTATCTGAGTAATAGTATCTGAATGTGTAATTAAAGATTACATCTCTATATTCTATAATCTTAATTTATAATTGCATATGCACCAAGGGAGAGCTAAGGCTGACTGCACAAAGAGCACTCTTGGACTTTAGAATTCTTAACCACACAGCCTTAACATTCTATTACCATAATGGTGGTGGTGGTTGTTTTTAAACGGAATATGTAAGTGAGAGATTTAACATCACAAATGTACAAGGAATATTACAAACCAGTTCTTCAATAAATCCCATTGACTTCACTGGGCATTAGTTGTGTCCTAGGCCTTGGAGGTGGAGAAATCAAGGCTCCAAATAATCAGACATGTTTCTTTCCCAAAAACACTTACTGTCTAACTGGGAAACAAATAAAATATAGGGCAGTAACTCAAATGTAGGATGGCATGGGGAGATCAGTATAGAATGCTTGAGAAAAATAGGTTTTAAAGAGGGATTTGAAGGACGGAAAAGAGGGCATGAGAATCCCATTTAGAGGTCACATACCTTGGTATTTATATGCTTTACCTGCTTTTACATGGATATCTGCTCCTGTCAAGGTGACTTCACTTGCTCCTAGTGATGGTTTTGGGGCCAGTCAATGACCAACTTCACAAAGGAGGACTTCAAGGTGCTTGTGAACTGCCTTCTTCAGGGGCTAGTCTGGCGACCTGGTATGGGGGTTGCTGGAAGGACAGACTATGAATGGGAGTGCCCAATGCTGTGGGAGGCTACAGGAGAGATCTGAAAGTCTTTAAAAAAAAAGGCAGAAGGCACTGCAAGGAAGTCAAGAGGGTGGCACCAACCTGGCAGCAGCAGGAAAGAGGAGTTCTGGTCAGAGCTAGGAGAGGGGACATATGTTCTGTTGCATGAGGAGTGTTGTGGTCCTCTAGTCCACCCTATGGAAGGCCATCCATTGCATTAGAAAGATGAACACTACTCTCATGAGATTTCATGCCTCAAGGGTGTGTGCAGGAAATGTCTGTGCCTTAACGTATGTTTATAACCCGGACAAAATGTAAACTGTATAACTTCTTCCCACTGCTTTTCCTCCTGCACCCCAACTCCCCACACTGTACTTCCTCTTTCCAGATCATGTCTTGAGTTCCATCCCCATGCAGCTAGACATGAGTTCACCAGAATCCAAAATCACTGCAATGTGAGGGGAGACAGATAATGAGCACTGCTAGTGATACTCTTGCAGCATACAGCTACTGTTCATCGGAGTAGTTTGATGGTTTTGGAGAACAAAACCTTTAACCAGAGGACCATCAAGCCAGCAGCAGTCCCTCAAGGTAGCATTGGCTGGCACCAGCTAATATCTCTAGTGTCAAGAGCTGCCAAGCCCCAGAGGCAGAGAAGGAGGAGGGAAATGATACCTGGGTGAAGGATGTGACATGACTGTTCTCATTTTGTTCCTTCATCACTCCGCAACAAGGGAGGTTGGTAAAGGCACCAGAGACCTCCCTCTCCACTGGGCTCTGGCCCAGGGCCCTACGAGAGGTCGTGATATCAAACATGCTGGAGTGCTTCAACTCTGCCCACCTGGGCCACTTCCTACCATTCACTTCTTCACACAGCCTTAAAGTCCTTCACGTTGAAGTCCAACAGACGATAGCCCAAAACAATTGAATCTTCCGCCCAACTGGTAGCCTTTTTCCTTGCAGGCTAGAACCATCTTCAAACTGGCCCAAGTTCCTGGGTTTCACTCCCACTGCATGGGGGCTGTCACAAGCTCCCTCCACCCAGGATTTTAGGCAGGCAGCAGTCCTTGATATGCCCCTCTCTCCAGCCAGGCTCCCATTGCAGCGCTTAGCCTCCAGGCTTCTCTCAGTCCTCAGACCAAGGGAGGAAGGTCTCAGTTACCTCTCACTTGCATCGCCTCCCTAGTCCCTCCTCTAGGGGCTGGGATAGCTGATAGCTGTCACTTGCAGACTTCTCTCTTGCAGTAAGGACTTCTGCTGTGCCCTTACTCTGTCTTGCTATCTTGTCTGCTCCACTTCTGAGCTGCCTGCCTCCCTTTTGAGCTTCTCCTCCAGCTGGACCAGCTCTGCAGGTGTGGCAGGGCAGTGTCATCTGTGCCCAGAACTGCTCCTTAACTCCTTCTGTCCCAGTGTGGGGTTTTTACACCCCATCACAGGAACCTGGGTGGATATCAGGGCGGGAGGGGGGTCGCCTTTCTCTGCAGCATGGGTCACTGACAGGTTTAAACTAGTGTAAATGGTGGATTCTCTATAACTTGAAGTCTTTAAATCATGATTTGAGGGCTTCATTAACTGAGCCAGAGGTTATGGGTCTATTACAGGAGTGGGTGGGTGAGGTTCTGTGGCCTGTGATGTGCAGGAGATCAGACTAGATATTCATGGTGGTCTCTTCTGACCTTACAGTCTCTGAGTCTAAAAGCTGGAACAGCTCCCCTCATTAGTCTTAGATTTTCACAAAGAGCATAGACTCAGTCCATGAGCTACTGAGTCAGCACACAGATTTCCATGGTGGCAAGGCACCTACAAGAGTCGAGTCCACCATGTCTACCAGTGATGGCAGCACAACCCCAATATAGTAGGCCCCATTGATCTGTCACTTGTCAAGAATTGCTCTTACCACCACCAGTACTGCGCCAGCCAAATGCCTCCACTCATCTCCACAAGGTACTCAAACGTAAGTATTCAGCTGCTGAGGGCCACAGGCCAAGTAACTGAGGAAGAGAATGGGGGCACAGCCCATCCCCCTCATGTCTGTGTTCCATCTTGATAGTCAACTCCACCTTTTTTTTTTTCCCCATACCAAGTAGAACCTGGGAATGCCCTGGACAGGCCTAACTCTTCGGTGCCTACATCTGGCTTTGCCTCATGTGAAAATCCTTGTTGGATGCCTAGCAATAAAGCAAAAATATTGAGTACACCCCCCGAAACAGTATGCACAGCTGGCTTGCATACACTTAAATCACTCTTGATTGGGACTGTGTGCAGACACTGAAATTCCCTACATGGGACTGTGCCCTTAGCTGGCAGGAAGTGCTGTCTATACTTACTGGAAGGGGGTGTTCTGAGAATGCCAACCCTATGTCCTCCAATCGGTACATATCCTCTGACAGTATAGGGAAACCATGTGAGTTGACATCACTTGACCTTGATCTCCACCTCTCAAATTCAGAGCACAGCAGCCTTGTCACCGAGTTGGCAGCTGGAATGATTTTTCTTCATGATTTTTAAAAAAATAACGCCACTTGTAATTTAAAGCTAATAGCTGCTCTTCATTGACCTGGGACCATTCAGTCCAGAAAAAAAGAGCATGAGAGCCCTTGTTGGATGGGAAACATGCAATCATTTTTAAATACATTATTTTCACAAATGAATACATTCCCTAATTACTCTTATTTCCGTCACTTGTATAACCTCGATTTATCTTTGATACAGGGAGCAGCATGGCCCACAACGGGTACTGCACAAGTATGGGTGTCTAGGATACAGCTCTCCTGTTCCCAGCTGTAGGGCCTTTATATTCTCCGTGCCTCGGTTTCCCTATCAATAAAAGGGATAATACTTACTCATCTTCATACAGTGCTTTGAGATCTTCTGATGAAGAGCGGCCCTGTAAGCGTTAAGATTTATTAGTAGCTCTGGAGTGACTTGCCTCTAAATTTACATTGGTATTTAACAATTCAGTCTCTTTTTCCTACTGGCAGCTGAAGATTTTGAAAAGTGAGTTGATGCATAATCCTCAGGTTTACCGTAAATATTTGTTTACATGGGGCCAGTAGGGACTGGTCCTTTCATGGGTGTTTTTGAGGGTAGAAGCAAAGAGCTTCCAACCTCTCTGTTGATCTTATATAAGAACCAGTCTTAACTGCAGTCTATTCACTCAGAAGAGCACAGGCACTGCTCCTTCTGTGCCACCCATGTGGCATCTCAAAAGGAAAGAGGAGGCAGAGTCTCTCCCCCACCACAGCAGTCCACAAATCAGGTTGAATGCACTGGGATGGGGCTAGTGCACCATTCTGTGCACAGGGGAAGCTTGGGGTGGGCACAATCCCCTCCCCAAGTTCCAGCTAGGACAAAGCAGCTTTGCTCCCCTTCTTGGGATTGTGCCTTAAAAGGACAATGCCAATTCTGTGCATCCTCAGTATGTGAAAAATAAACTAACAGCCAAGACCACCTTTTCCTTTATGTTTCCAGGAAGGCTTGATCCAATGACCACTGATGTCAATGTGAGTCTTGCCATTGAAAGCAAAGGGCTTTGGATCAGCCCCCAAATGAATATCTCACTCTTATCCATCTGCTGGATCTAGATCCTGAACTATAAATCTCTGAGGAAGGGGAAAGCAGGAAGAGTTTACAATGGAAAAACAGTGACCAATTCCTAACAATACCAACGCTAATGGACATTAGGATTTCCATCATTATAGCAAATAAATGTTATGATACACCAAATTCCATTGTTCAGTCAGCTTAACTCGGTATCAGCAAATATGAACCATGCAAATATTGTTTGTTTAGTAACTCTGCCTTTAAATTTCTGCAATTCTTCTCTGTAACTTAAACCTGCTGAAAATGTGAGTAGGGCATGAACACAGATGAAGAAATAGCAGGAGTTGTTCTATATGTTGTTCCACTGCTGCCATCTAGAGTATAAAAGTAGTACAGTAGCAAGAAACTGTTATTTAATTAATGCCTGTTTGTATTAAACAGTGAACACATATAATAATATTCATTACTTTTTAAATATTTTGTTCCACTGCTGCCACCTAGAGATATAAAAGTAGTACAGTATTCATCCAACTATACATATTTAATTAATGGTTATTTGTATTAACCGTGGGTGATAGCTTACCTTTCTAATGTTTTTCCACATTGCCTATTACACTGTTTCTTTGTCCTCAATGACAGTTTTACCTGAGTAAGGAGAATAGAGTTTGACTTTAAAAGAATGTAACAAATCAGTTAAGTCAAATATTTAATTTGCCTTTTTTAATTTAAAAATAGACTAGACTTACAGAAAAATATATGACTTTGCAAAATGCTTTTATGGCACACACAGTTGTATGTATGCCTAAGGGACTGTAAAGAGATTAATGAATACAGTTAGAACAAGAAAAGAAGTACATCGGTATTAAATGAGTGTAGTAACTAAAGGAATCTTCAACAACTAATGTATGTGACTTCCTACTGTATTTTAAAGTGTAAAGGAGTTCCCATTTGATGCCTTGAGGGTAGCTGGGTGACCATCAGAAGGAATTTTAGCTATCCTTGTTCTTTTGGAATATTTAATTTCTAAGAAACGTTGAATGACTGAGCTAGAAGGCCAGACTCCTCAAAAATCAAAGAGCAGCCACCAATTTACTACCTGCATTGTTCCTTTCTCCTTTGGAGCCAGTGCCTTTTGCTGACTTAATCACTCAAATAATCACTTTTCTTGTGGCCCCTCTGCAACTTTACTGGGATTCCTCATTTTGTCATGTCCACTGTGAAGGTCAGCACATTCCATACCCTTGCCTGACAATTCTTTTGCAATGCCTCAGATCTCAGGAATTTCATGCAAGGATCTCCTTGATTCCTTCCTCTAATGGCGGGTTTGATTGCAAAAACAAACAAACCCAACCCTTTTCCTGAATTTTGACCATAGGATGTTCTCAAGGAGACTAGCATTGGCTTCTGGAAATCAACAAGAATCCACCCACAGATCTCTGTTCTTTGCATCACATAATCTGATGTACCTACCCACCACCTTCCTATAAAATAAGACTGACCTATCTGCAAAGTAATGTTATTTTCAAAACTCCTCTCCAGCTTCTCCAAACTTAGACATAACTGTTATCACAATGGCCTTGCCTGAATAACATTAACTGGACAATAAAATGTGTCTTCCTAGCATTTCCAAATACTTCACAGTAGGAAGACTATTGTGGGCAGCATTTAGTATAAGGAAGGTAATAATGATGTTGTTCTAAGAGACTATATGGGAAAAACCACTCCTGTTTGATTTAGAAGCCTATAAGCAACCATGGTAATAAAGGTTTGACACACAGAAATGTTAGTAACAGACTGTTGCTCAAACCCCAGCCCCTGTCACATATGGGTCAGGCTAAAAAAGTTGTAGCCCACTCACTTGAAAGGGGTTAGTATCCACTTTCTCCAAGACTTACTGTAACATCTTCCCTTGTACTGTCAGTAGCATCTTGGATATCTTTGTAAGTTTTATTTAGATGATATCTGTCCCTCCTGTACAACCATTGAATGACTTTGGTGAAGACAGAATAGCTTTTTAAAAAAAAAACCTAATCCTTTTGACTATGAGACTAAGGGATTGTTATGCCATGCTTGAATTGATATTTCAAAGAGAATTCAAAAAATGAGGCAGTTGTGACTGGTGAGCCATTATTGGAATCTGATCTGGAATCTCTCACCATGGGCACATTATAATTCAATATATTGTGTAATAGCTCAGGGTTTAAACACGCAGTACTAATTAACACTGGACAAAATGTTTGTGATGAAAAAGATGTTTTTCCATCAAAAATAAGGGTTATTGAAAAAGGAGGATTTTGCATAAAATCATTTTTGGTTAAATTGATTCACATTTTTCATTTTGAAATCGCGCATGTTGTCTCTGCTTAGCCTGTTTTCCAACTATGAAAAGTTAGAACACCATGAGGAAAAAAAACACTTTCCCAGACCATTACTATTGCCAGTTGGAAAACAGGCACAAAGTGTAGCATGTTAGTTCTCAGAGTGAGAACAACACTGCCACTTGTAAATGAAATCAATTACTCTCTCTCTTTCTCTCTCTCTCTATTTACTGGGTCAAACTAATGGTCCATCTAGCCCAGTATCCTGTCTTCCAACAGTGGCCAATGCCAGATGATTCAGAGGGAATAAACAGAATAGGAAATCAATAATCCAGTGATCCATCCCTTGTCGTCCACTTCCAGCTTTTGGCAGAAAGAGGCTAGGGCCACCCAGAGAATGAGGTTGCATCACTGATCATCTTGGCTAATATCCATCAATGGACCTATCCTCCATGAACTATCTGATTCTTTTTCTGAATCCCATTATAGTTTTGGCTTTCACAACATCCACTGGCAATGAGTTCCACAGGTTGATGTGTGCTGTGTGAAGAAGTCTTTCCTTTCTTTGTTTTAAATCTGCTGCCTATCAATTTTATTGGGTGACCCCTTGTTCTTCTGTTATGTGAAGGAGTAAATAACATTTCTTTATTCACTGTCTCCATGCCATTCATGATTTTACAGACCTCTATCATATCCTCCCTTAGTCGTCTCTTTTCCAAGCTGAAAAGTCCCAGTCTTTTTAATCTCTCCTCATATGGAAGCTGTTCCATACCCCTAATAATTTTTGTTGCCCTCCTCTGTACCTTTTCCAATTCTAATTTCTCTCTCTCTCTCTCTCTCTCTCACTGTTTCCCAACATTTTCCAGTTTGCGAAACAGTAACAAATTGTAACAAATTAAAAGACAGGAAGAAAGCCACATTCCCACACTTAACATTTCCCAAAGAAAAACTGGAATTTCCTGACAGGAAAATTTCTAACGTAGATTTTTCATATGGAATTTTTGTCTAAAAAGAAATTTGTTTTCCAGACCATTTCCTTCAGTAATCCAATGACAAGAGGTAAGTAAACTGTCAAGTTATTTAAATGTATTTGCATCAATCGTGGACCTAGCTCAATCATGAATCTCAGCTGGTTTCAGTAGTTCTTTTACGTTGTTTTCTGATTTTAAAGATTTAACACTTAGATACCTTTTTCTCCCCCCAATGGCAACGTAAGCGCTGGCCAGAATAGAACATTTGCGGCTCTCTTCTTACAGTTTCATTACTCACATGTATGCTGTGCATTGTGCTTAGTATCTATGACTCAAGAGGTGTTCTATTCTGACAATATTGTTTGCACAGAATCCCATCATATGTAACAATCTTATCCCTAGAGTTAACATAAGTTTTATGATTGGAGATACCTGGTTTTTTCCCCCTGCAGATCATCTATTAAGAATTACTTTCTCAAGACATTTCTAGAGAGGCTGGGTCATTTAGTATCTGAATTTGTCAAATTTTGTCTCAGAAATGGATATTTGAATCCTATTTACTTCATGTTCTTCTTTCTCTGGCTCCTTCCTTTCAGAATGTATAGGTACTCTACAAGGCATATCTGCTATAAAATGTTCCTTACCAGGTCTATTTTTCACAAGTAATGAGTACTTCTAAAGTTTCATGATTTTTTTTTAAATTCAATGTAGTGCTTTGCACAATTGTTTCTGTACCATGCCTTCCATGGGTTTAACTATTCCTGTCCATAAATACATTAATAAAAACTAATCACAAACACACCAACAGCAAGCATGTCTGTTTCAATCTCAGCATAGTTCTGTTGTGTTTTAGTCAGTGCTTCGGAAGCATATGCCACTGGGTGATCATCTCGCCAAAAACAGTATGCATTCCACATGAGCTTGCATCATCTGAGTTATTTTGTTCTTTATTAATCTCAAAATATTTCAGGCGAGATGCTTCTGACAATTTTTTCTTCAATTTCCAAAAATTATTATTTTGCCAGCCTTCCCAAGGTCATGCCATATTCTGGCATGCCATATACATCAAGCTGTATTCTGAGTGGAATATTTAAGTGTAACAAATTAGGGATGAATTGCTTAAATATGGTAATAGGCCCATGTATTTCTCTAAGGCTTACCTGTTACAGGGTCTCTTCATTTTGTACAATTGTCTTCATCTTTTTGGGTAGAATTGAACTTCTTTGTCATTGAATCTATATCCTGTCCTGTATAACTAGCCTCATTTGGCCTGATCTGGTGTTTGGTTCCTGTTAAGTTTAAAGTTCTGTTTCTTTGCATGCTCCAAAACATTACTCAATCTCTTAATGCATCACCAATCACTTTCATTACAAATCAGCAACAATTACTTATACCTCTTGCAGAACATCAAAGACTGAAGCCTGATGCTTTCACGCAACTTAGTTACTGAGTCAATTCTGAAGAGGGTACTTACCAGCTGCAAAGGAGGATGGTACAGAGTTTTTCACTTCCTTTATCGAATTGGACCTACCAGAACTCCTGGCTTGCACGCAAAATGGAAATCCTTGTGCATTTCCAAGTTCAGACATGATCTCTTCCACTATTTTTTGGATCTATACCTTGCAGCCTTATCTTACTTGGTTTTGTTATAGTGACCTTGCTGTTAAGTCAGTACATGTCAGAACTCACTCAATAAAAATTAATTTAACCATTGAGGCAACCAATTGTAATATCTTGCCTTGTAAATTTATCAACTCCAACTGTAATTCTCTATTGGTGCTAATGGAACTTTGTATGGTTCATGTATTGTTTCAGCACACTAGGATCTATATTAAATGTAATACATTATCCTTAAAGCATACCATTCTGTTAAACATTTCATTAAATTCCTGAAGAGTATCTTTTGCATCCTGTTCAGCTGACAAGTTATATACTCAGCTGATCCAGTTGATCATCTGCATTTGCAAACTGCTCTTCACCCAAACCACATGCTCCTGTTGTACTGTTTCAAACTCTACTGAGTGGTATCTCTTCTTGACATTTTGCGCCTGCTATATTAAACAAGAATAGTTTTTGCTTTTTAACATTAGATGGTCACTCATCTTTTTGTATACACTTACAGTAATTACGTTGCGCTCAGTGCCAATATCAATTTTGAGATTCACTTTGTTTATTTCCAATATCACAAACCAATTGTAATATCTTGCCTTGTAAATTTATCAAAAGGCTCAGAAAGAACACTGCTTTTGTATCATCAGAGTTTTGTCCTTAAGCTGTATATTTAAAATGTTTTGCTTTTGTATTTCTTTGCAATTTTTCCTGAGAGTGACTCACCTTTTGCAAAATATTTGCTTTTATTGCATACATTCCTCCCTTCTCCATCCCACACACATACACTTTGTTTGGAGATAATTTTGAATCATGTTGCAATTGCCGCCACACTTACATAAAACAAATCTGGCTTCTGCCATTTGTTTACTTTGTATTCAGCCTTTATGCCATAGTATGGATTTTTAATTAGACATGATTCAGGTTTTTCACTGCTTGCTAACACTTTCATTTGGGAAGAACAGTTTTTCACTACCTCTGCAAATATCCATTGTCATTTACAAAGTCAAATCCATTTTCTTTGACAACCAGGCCAAAGCAAGGTTATCAGTTATACCACAGATAATTCAGCCTCACTGTTGAAATTCACATGATTTAGCTTTATTGGGTAGATTTGTAACATAATGGTCAGGGGTCTCACATGGCAGCCAATTTCTTGTAAAGCATATGTGACTTTCCTAAGTGGCATTCTTATGTGGATCAAAGTTTTCCTGAAATATTGTGAATGACTTGTATAGTATCTTGCAGTCTTTTTTATGCTCCCACTGAAATATACTGTAGATCTTCCAGTGCCTATGGATCTGGCATGGATAGCAAGGTATGGAGGATTTCACTGTCTGGTTTTTCTACAGTGTCCCTTTTTGCCAAGAAAACATGGAAGTGCTGCAACCACCTTCTCTAGGTCTCTGGTAGATTTCCTTCCAGCCTGAAGGAGTCAAGTCACTTCATGGGCTCCATTTTTCCACAGTTTACTTTACTTTTGACACAGTTCATGGAGGTGCAGCACAGTCAGATGACACGGGTCAAAGTTTCAAGAAGCTGCACCCCTCTCACAAGACAGGAGCCAACAATCACTAACTCCAGGGGCTCTCACTGCTCTAACATAGCAGATGCTTTCAATACACAACTGCACCTCTTCCTATTGTTTGGCTTTTTTGGAAATTTAAATAACAGCAAACAAATTTCAGCCTAAGATTTCTCCCCAGATTTGGCTGTTCCTACCAGCAGGGACTTTCCCAAGGCCCCTTCTACACCACAGAGGCTTTTCAATCCCCTTTATATCCTGAAGCTAACATGCTACACCAGCTAGCATGAGTCAGCAGTAAGTACTCTGCATCTTTATGCAAGGTTCTAGCACTTAAGATTAGGGTGACTCTACAGAGTCCCATATATCAATGCAGGGATCTAGAAACTGTCTGCCAGCCTTGTCACAGAGCCTTACTTTCTCCAAACTGATATCCACAATTTACTTTAATCCCTTCTTTGTCATTCTCAATTTTTTCAGACAGCACTTTTCTCTTCTTAGTTGGAATGGCCTTATCGCAGAAGGGTTCTCCCAGGTGTAGTCCATCCATCTGTGTCTCACAGGTCACAAAATGCCTCTGCTAGAACTATCACATTGTCCTGGTTAGCATCTCACTTCCTTCTGCTCCTCAAATTTGTGTTTATGTTTTCACAGTGCAGTCCTTGGCTCCTGGTATACAGCTATAGAGAGCCACATTTTTCTATGATAAATTCCTCTGTCAGAGTTGCCTGTGTAACTCAAGTGCTGTTTTCAACTGCTCCCACAATGAATACCCAACCTCTTTTGTAATTTCCAGTTCAAAAAACACTGGACCAAATTCAGCGTTGGCAAAAGCAGGTGTAGCTCTGACAGAAGTCAATTAGAATTGTGGTTGTCTATATCAGAACTGAAATCTGGCCCCCTGCACCTATTCCATTGCATTTGTCTATGAGTCCCCTTATATAGTACTGGCCACTTAAAAGTCCACCTGAGCTATTCACCTGAAAATATTATGTTGAATAGAGCAGGGTTCACCAATTTTTTTAATGCTGTACTTTGTAGCTAGCTGGAGTTTGTGTGTTGGGAGAAGCTGGAATAGAGTTGATATATGAGAGAGAAATTAGTGCCAGAAAACAATTCTAATTTCTCTCTAGACCAGGCCTGCACAACTCGTAAAGCGGTGAGGGCCATATTACTTCAAAGAAAACAGCCAAGGGCCGAAACTAGGGTGACCAGATGCAAGGAAAGTTGTTGAGCCAAAAAAACTCTCTCCCACTGCCAAAGTTGTTCAAAAAAAAATTGTTTTTTTTCTCCTCTACCCCACCTCTCCGTGGGCCGCTTGTATGCCATATGTTGTGCAGGCCTGCTCTAGACTATTCAGTGCTTCCTTCTCCTCTCCTGTATCACTCCGCCACAAGATTTTAAATCAATGTAATTTAATCAGCCTTTGTCCAGAACAGGGGTTTTGGAAAGAGTTTGTTTTGTGAGTATTGCCTGCTAGAAGCTCCTTAATGTTTATTCATCTGGTGATAATTCATAGTCCTCAAATTTTAGCAGCTCATTCTTGAAAGGGGAATGGGCACTCGGTTCTTTACAGTGTTTAACAGTACTTGTACTGAGGTACTGTATTCTATGGGGCAGCATACTGAAGAAGTACCCATTTGGGTTTCCTCAGCACATTCTTTTCTTTAACTTTTAACATATTTCTTTAACTTTTATTCAACCAGGAAAAATGATCCGAGGCAGCTATAGCCTTGCCTACACACTAGATTGTTTTTTAAACATAAGAATGGCCATACTGGGTCAGACCAAAGACTCATCTAGCCCCACTTCCTGTTTGCTGGTTTCCAGCAGGCAACCCACCCTCCCGCTTCTGCTGCAGCCCCATCTGGGCAGGTAGGGCAGCCTTCCTCAGCTCTGCCTTCTGCTGCTGCAAGTGGTCCAGCAGCTGTACAATCCATCCGGACCATGTCTGGATGGATTTACTTCAGAGCAATTCACTTTTGTAGTGCCCCATGCGGAGCTGCTCAGGGGCCAGGTTTTGGCCCAAGGCAAGGGCTGCCTCCCCTCCCCCAGGGGCCATGCAGGCCTTGGGGTGCTGTGGTGGTGGAGGTTAGGAATCCCTAATAAGGCCAGGGCTGAGCCCCATGGCCCAGGCAGAGCCTTAGTGGCGAATCCTGGCTGCCTCAGGCTGTGGGCCATGCCCATGAGGAACTGCTTGTTGCCCTGCAGGACTTGAATTAGAAGCGGTAGTAGCTATTGGATGTGCACTTAGCTGGCCTCACCCCAGCCAAATGCTCCACCCAGGAGTGCACCCAGTCTGCCCCCCCGCCTGCAGGACAGAACTTACCTGGTAAGTCTGCCTTGCTGTGGTAGCCTAGTTGGTCCTTACCTTGGGCCCATCACTACTCCAGCAGGGCAATGTGGTGGCTCAGTTGATCGCCCTGATCTGGGACTAGGTCTGATGCTCCCTGGCATGGTTCTTACTCCTGGTACAGAGCCCCTTTCTATTTGAGCATTCCCCTGTGCTTGTGGTCTCTCCTTAGTTGCCTATGGGGCACTAGCCGTGTCTGCAGCCTAACCCTAGGCACAACTGTCAGGGGATGCTCTACTCACTCCTGGGTGGCACCTCCTTCTGGCAATTAGCTCTAACCGGTTCAGCACCCCTTTCTTCTATTCCACTGTTGTAGCACTCTTCCCCCTCACTGAGCCTCAGGACAGCTGCTTCATAACTTGGCCCTCTAGCCAGGTCACACCGATTTTCCCTTCCAGGGGAGTCTTTCCTCACAAGCAGCATCAGGCAGTCCTCACACCCGCTACCTTAACTGTCACTCCCCCAGTGACTCAGGCAATCTTCCCATCCACTGCCCCTAGCAATGCCACTCTGCAGTGGATGATGGGGGAACTCGGACCCTTCCTCTGCTCTGGGTTCCAGTCAATGGCCCTATAGTGAGCAGTTAAGTTCAGCAGCTACACTAACCTTACTGCTCTTGCCCTTGGGCTACCTCCTACTGCGCTTCTCCAAGCTTTTTATTCGCCAGTCTTCCCAGTCAGACTCCCCTCTCTCAGGTCTACTAAATAAACCCTTCCTCTTAGGTTACGATTCCTTCTTTCAGAGGTTCCTATCACCTCTTCCTTCTCTCTTACCTCAAGGAGAGAGACTACAGGCATCCTCCCTACTACCTCCCACACTACTTCCACCCTCCTGGCTTTATTGAAACACCATCTGTTCCCTCACAGGTGAACGTCCTTCTAATTAGCACCCGCCACTCAGCCTACATCTCCCCAATTTTCAGTTTATGTTGCTAATTGGGCCCCCTGGACTAATTCAACTCTTGGGCCAGTGTGGGGACTGCATCCCATCACAACACAGAAACTGGCACTTTGGGACATAAAAAATGGAAACCTCCAATCACTGGCAATAGCTTATATGTCTGGTGCTGATACTGCTGGTGACTTTGTCCTTCTGAGAGGGGGTCAGCAAGCTGATATAATCAGACACCTATTGAGGAATGTCCATTTCCACTCCAAATACAGACTCAAGGTCCTTTCGTACAGCAGTTTAATGGATTAAAGCCCTGCTTTAGACTAATGGGCATGGGGGGTGAAGATGAGGTGCTGAGAGAAGCAGAGACACCCCTGGGATGAAGTCCTACTTGCCCCAAATGGTCCATGCTTTGTAAAATGTGCACATTGTGCTCAGAACAGAGGCTTGTCCGTCTCTTCAGTCCTTTGTGAAAGGAACTGGAATGTACTTAGCTCCACTCTTGCTGGAATGATTTAAGGGCAGAACACGTGGGCTTATTTTATCTCATGTCTCACCCACTGCCCTGTGGAAGAGAGATTTCCCTCCCTGGCATGGGGCACAGCAGCTCTTCACAGAAAGGGGAAGGAGTGACTCCACCTGCATGGAATCTTAAATGTAACTCAGGCTCTTGGAGCACTCTTGTCTATCTAGAGATATGTACACGACTAAGCAGAAATGTGCATACAATGCCCATTTCACTGCCAAGCATGGGCCTGGGCTTAACAATGGCATAGCCAATGCTCTCTCAGTTGCAAGTCAGTAGATTCAGAGCACTAGCAAGGAGGCTAAGGAAGTGCCAGAACAGATGGAATCTTGGTTGCTAAAAGCAGTAACTGTGGCCAAGGGAGCACTTGCATCCCACACCTTTTTAGCTTACACAACACCGTTTGAGGAGTTTCAGGGGGGCTGAGGGTCTACGCAGGGCCTGGCATATACCAGAACTCCAACTTTGGCAGTTCATGGTCTTGCTATAGCCAACTGGTTATACGGAGTGGCCTTTTACTGCTAGTCTGTGGGTTATCTGGACCCCTATTGGGTATTCATGATCCACATGCATCTGCCCTGGCTGCCAGCATGTGGAGCAGTGTCAGGAAGCCAGACCTTACAGGTCCTTAGGCAAGTAGTTGAGGTTCTTTCTGGGGGTCTACCATTTGGGTGGGTGGGCTATATTTTTCAAGGCAGCCTTTCTGTCAGTGAGTTGTTCTCTTCAGCCAAGGAAGACTCTTTGGAGCAGGCTTTCAAACTACAGGATGTGCAGTGGGAATAGGGTGACCAGATGTCCCAATTTTATAGGGACAGTCCTAATTTTTGGGTCTTTTTCTTATATAGGCTCCTATTACCCCCCACCCTCTGTCCCGATTTTTCACATTTGCTGTCTGGTCACCCTAAGTGGGAAGGTGATTCTCTCCAGCTCAAGATCCACAGCTCAAAAACCAGTCAAACTGGGGTTGGCATGGGCTGTTGCTCTGCACCTCTCTGGTGAGGGGGACCTGTGTCCTGTACTGGGCACTGCAGACATATGTAGCTCAATGGCCACCCGGTGAGGGTCCCTTGTTCCTGTATGCATCAAATTCCAGTTCGTGGGCATGTTTAGGAAGGGGCTGTCATTCTTGGGCTTGCCACCAGGAAAGCAAAGCTCCCACTCATTCCACATAGGGGCTGTAACAGCGGCTAACCAGTTGGGTCTGAGGGTGTCAGAGGTCCAAGATATAGGGCATGGGTGATCTAGGGCCTCTAAGTCCTATGTGCAGCTGCCTGAGGGGAGGCCAACACAGGTGGTGAGCAGTAAGCACCACCGGTTTTAATCATGCCTGCTTCCTTCCCCATGTCTATCTTCTGGAATGCATTGGAGTACGCCTATGGCTGGGGATATGGATTTACAGGCACATCACTGGGCACCGGGCTTACAAGAGAATGTGTAATTCATCTTCAGGCTCACAGCTGGTTCGCGGGCCAGATGCAATTTTGTCTTGGCACAGCAGATGGAGCATGTGCTCGGACCATCTTTTGCATGGGCTGGTGACTCACAAGGAAAAACCAGACATCATTATTGTTCATGTAGGGGATAATGACCTGGGAATGTGCTCTCGGCTCCAACTACTTTGGAAGGCTAAGTGGGATACTGGACTGCTGGTAAACATGTTTCCTGGCATGAGAATATGATGCTAGCCTGCAGGGTTTGGCAAATTGCAGTCCACCCATGAAAAAGGTTGAGAGGGCCCAGTGGAAAGCCACCTGGAAAGTATCGACATGGCTGGAGTCCCGAGGTGGCTCGGATATCAGCCCAGAGTGTGGCTGAGTTTTATTAAGGATGGAGTGCACCTTTCTGCTATAGGTGCTGACTTGTTCCTGGATGATCTTGTTATTGGGTTGGCCAAACTTCTAGGTAGCCCATGCAGTGTGTATGTGTGTGGGCGGGGAGAGGGCCGGCAGCGGGAAAGGCAGCCTAGCTGATGCTGGCGCCTCCTTGTGGCAAGTGCCTGGTGGAGTCGCTGACTCAGGGCTGGTCTACACTAGCCCCGAAATTCGAAGTAAGATACGCGACTTCAGCTACATGAATAACGTAGCTGAAGTCGAAGTATCTTATTTCGAACTCAAAAGTACTCACCCCTGGTCCACACCGCAGCGCGCAGGCTCCCCCGTCGACTCTGCCTGCTCCGTTCGTGGAGCAGGATTACCAGAGTCGACGGGGGAGCACTTCCTGGTTCGATTTATCGCGTCTAGACAAGACGCGATAAATCGAACCCAGAACATGGATCCGTCGCCTCCGACGCGACTGGTAAGTGTAGACCTACCCTTAGACTCCACATCCAAAAAGATAACACAGTGAGCATCTCCGTCTGAGATGGGGGCATCGTGTCTAACCCCTGGGGGGGCAAATGCAAACCAGGGACCAGAGCACTACCCCAAGGAGACCACCCTGCAATGCACTTGATAGTGGTGATGGTTGGGGATCGAGGCCTTCTCTTGCTTCAACCCCCGAAAGAGGGAGGGATGCTAGCGGGTGAGTGGAGGCCCTTCTGGTGTGATGACTGGCTCTCCATGTGGTGCAAGTGACTGCACTGGGCTGTTCCCCAGTGGGAACCTTGGATGTAATTTGGCTAATAAAGTTGCAGCCTGGTTAAAACCCGTACCATGTGTCCTTGCCTTTTTCCACACAGTGAGCACACCAAGAGACATACCCTTACATTGATTTAAACTTGGCTTATAGCAATTTAGCCTGCCCCTGTAATTTACAGATTCTTTATAAATAACTGATATAAACCAGGTTTAAACTGAAATAAACATTTCCATGATTAAGGGCTTGTCTTCACTAGACATTACCACTTTTGGCAACTCGAGGTACTTAATGTGTTTGTAAAGGCTAGTGTGGACTCTCTCCACACATTTAATCAAGGCTACAAATCTTTGTTTTCTACCCTAGGGATCAGGTCAGGAAAAAGGACAAACCTTTATAGAGTGGAAGACCTGACATGAATGTCTCCACTAGCCTCTTCAAACCCGTTAAGCGCCTTAAGTTAATTGCCAGTCAATTAACTTGAGGTAAAAAAGGTCTAGTGTAGATATACTCAAGTCCCATAGGTTTAACTAAATTGGTTTAAAGGCAAACTTTTAACTTGTTTTCATTGCAGAGCTAACTCAAATGTTCCCTTTAACTCAAGTCCTGTCCACACACAAAACCCCTTAGCTCAAATATGATTATGCTTTTAAACTGAACTGGCTGGCCCATCAGGGAGTATAGGCTACAGCTCCAGTTAGCAAAACTCATTAGCTGCTAACATACAATCTCTTTAGCTCAAATGTTATTTCACAGTGTGGGTGCGATCACTGGAGCTAGTTTAACTCAAGAGGAATTAACTGAAGTGTAGATAACTTTAGTTAACTTTGCAGTGGACAAATAGTGAAACTGATGCAACTTTGTGTGTAGACCAAGCCTTAAATCTGGTTTATATCAATTTAGATAAATCAGTTCCTTAGCGATTATCTACACATCCATAATAAAAATGATTTTATGCTGGAATAAGTACTCCACTCCCAAAACAGAGTAATTATTCCGGAATATAGTCACTTTTATTTTGGAATAGAGTGTCCACATGGGGAATTATTCCAGAATAGCTATAGGAGAACAGTTATTCTGGAATAGGTATGCCGGTTAATTTCCCTGTGTAGACAAGCCATGAATCAACAGAACATGTCCAAGACACAGGATCTCAGATTGAAGGATTGGGGCGCGGCTTGCTTAAAAAGGAGTATGTTGCTGGGTCCACCAGAGCCCAGAAAAAGCACAAAACACAGAAAGTATTATACAGTGCCAGCAAAAGTTCCCAAAGTATGGATGTTCTAAGATGTTCAAAGGCCATTTGCTGCATTTGCAATATCACAGTGAAGGAGCACGTTAAGAACCTGTATTTTCTTGTACTGTATTATGGTAACATCCAGAGGATCAGGCATTATGTTCAGTGCTGTTCAAACATATATAAAGGGAAATTCTGACCCCCTAACAGTTTACAATCTAACAAGCAAAACTAACAAACAATAATAGATTATAAACATAATGGCAAAGGTTTATGTTTTGTGAGTTACTCCACTCAAGTCAGTGAAGTTACTCCAGGTTTTAGGCCTGAATCTGGCATTGAAGTTGGTACTTTGTCCTTAAACAAGGTCTTCTCCCTATAGTCCATCTCTGCTTTCTGTCTGATCTTACTCTGAAGGCATAAAGTTGAATTTGCACATCACAGTATTTTCCATGGAAACAGATTGTGATGTTATGATGACTACTACAGGAGCAAACAAAAGAAACACCCTACTAAAAAAAAACCCTACTAAACACAAATATACTCATGTAAAATTATTAATTAATATGTGTATTTCTAATACCTCCAATACCACCTTCTACCTGAAAGCATGACTCTGCTGTACAAAATTAAGGATTGTAAATTAAAAGGCTAAACCAGCATACATTAGAGTTAATGAAAAGACTCTCAATGGCACTGATGAGAATTAGATCAGGCCCTAGAGAATCACAACACCCCTGTGAGATAAGTAAGTATTATTATCCTCCTTATGCAGAGGGGGGAAATGAGGCAGTGTGACTGACTGGTCATGTGACTCACCCAAGGTCACCTAGTAAGTCTATGAAAGAGCCAGGAGTAGAAAGAATTCTAATTACTGAACCCCAGTCCTGTCCCTTAATAATAAAGGGGTTCTTTCCCTGTATTGGAGGCCTAGGTGGATTATACCTTTATGTTAGTAACAATCCAGCAGACTTAAAATTCCACCTGCCCTGCAGGTTTGTTCTGACCCAACGGGGTGAACTTCATTCAGCAGCACTGAGAACCTGTTGCCAAACAAAAAAGAAAAAGAAGAAAAGACAATTCCTTTCTGCAGGACAAGAAAGGACTGGTCATAAAAATACAGAGGGAAAATGCAAAGTGGGTAAATATTAATATTTTAAGACACTGTTTGCAAAAATGTATAAAAATACTAAATTATAAAGCCCAGTTTTGCTCCCACTGAAACCATTAGCAGTTTTGTTACAATCATGCATCCAGCCCAACAGGCTCATTGTTAGGTTTGTATTTTTTAAAATACTTTTGATTATAAAGAAATATATTTAAAAGAGCCCCTGCGATAAATGGCAGCGGCAGAATGGAATGTCTGAATAAGCCCTTTGAAGCTTGCAGCTTTATGAGCTCAGTGCCTTCTGAAGTAGTTAGAGACAAATGGAGACAGCTAAGGCTTTGCACACTTACTTCAAACATAAGTGAGTGACTATCAGAAAATTGGAGTGGCCATTAAAACTTCAAAGGAGAAGTGTGACCTGAATTTTACTTGACATAGTCCAGAATTTGTTACTGGAAGATCTCATCAACGTTTTCTAATTATATTGTCTCAGTCTGATTTTGAGGTCAAGACTCACGTAAACGTTTCTGTCCCAGATGAAATTTTATTGTTAATATTTTAATGCTGATATCATCCAAGGCAGCAGTTCATAAACTGTGGCCATGGATTACGGCTGGTCTAAAGAGCACTTGCTGGCAGTCTGTAGGGAGCTGGTTGGTCACATGGTGTTGGCTGCTCGTCCTTGTTTCTAATAGCTAAATCACATTAATAGAAGCTAAAAATACATAAAATAATTTCCTAATAGTGATTCTCCAAATAGGCCATTACTGTAGTTACCTCAGAGATGCTATGTGACTGTGAATCACAGGTGAGGTATTCCACTTGGTCATGAAGGAGAGAGAAGGTGGCTTATGTATTCATGAATGGGAGGGAAGGGGTATATGAGACAATTTCTCTATGAATCTCTCTACACTATGTAAAAAAAATTGAAAACTGCTGCTCTAAGGCTAACTTGGAATGTCATATGATGAGCAGACAAGCTACCAGACCAGTAAATAGCAGACATTAGGACAAAGTATCTAATTCCGTATCCAGGTCATTCCTTGTCCTCATCTAAGAGGTTGTGCGCACACTTCTGCTTACACCTCTTCTCATATCTCCCCGCACCCTACTGCTCTGCTAATTCCGCTTCCCTTCATACCTCATTTTATCTTTTCCTTGCAAGCACCTTTTGTGCCTTCTTCCATTATGTCCCCTCTGCCTAAAAAGCTTTCATTTATCCTGCATAACAATCTTCCTCTCCTCCTGCATATCACTCCTCAAAACCCAGTTCTTTCCACAGTCTCTCTAGCAATGGCGAAACTCTCAAGCTAGCCTAATACAACCTAAAAGCCATATTCTGATACCCATACCTGAGCAGCACCTTGCACTATGAGTAGTCCTATTGAAGTCAATGAGACTACTCCGGATGAACTGTACCACTTAATGTCAGAAAAGGCATCAGAATACGGCCTAAATACAGGAGCTAATATCTCCAGAAACAAGTAATGGAATAGCCTTAATCTGTGGAAGCTCTCCTTCCTCCCCCTTGCCTGATGTCATCTGTTTTTGTGTCATATCAGGTTGTATCCCACCTAGACTGTAAACTCCTGAGGACAGTGACCATGTCCTGATTCCCTCTATAAAACACTATACACACCTATTGCCCCATGTACAAATGTTAATATATAAAAATAATATCTTTATGCTACATACTATTGAAACATAATCAGAGAAACCAATAGAATTTGGATGACCACCCTTAAGATATTTAGACTAAGAATCCAGTCGTACAGGTCCATTCTGTTCTGTTTCCATTTCTGTTAGGTCTCACAAATAACTGTAACCTGTCAGGGCTTGCCTATGTGGTGCGTTACTCTGCACCAGTGGGGTGTAAATTCTAGTCCACCCTAGCATGGCATGCACTAAAAGGTCCCCAGGGCACGTTAACATAGTACTGTTTGAAATGGGACTACATGAATGTGCATTGGGGAACTGTTAGTGCACACCAGCCAGGTCCACATAGGCCAGTTAGTGTGCAACATGCGAGTGTAGACTAGAATTTACACCCCGCTGGCATAGGCACCGACTCCGTGGGTGCTCCGGGGCTGGAGCACCCACAAGGAAAAATTGGTGGGTGCAGAGCACCCACCAGCAGCTCCCCGCCAACCCCGGGGCCCGCGCCTAGCTCCCCGCGAGCCCCGGGACCCACCGCAAACTCACCTCAGCACCGGGAGATGTTGCGGGGCCCCGCCCCCGACGCTGGGCGACGTTGCGTCGGCGTCAGGGGCGGGGCCCCGCAACATCACCCGGCATTGGGGGCGGGGCCCCGCAGCGTCACCCGGCGTCGGGGGCATCAGCCCCCACCGGCGCAACCGGAAGTCGGTGCCTGTGCCTGCTGGTGCAAACTAACACACCATGTACGCAAGCCCTCAATCACCTAATTGTGGACAAAATCACGACCTACATCCTGCATTTGCAGAGCTTTGAACCATTGCCAGTGAAGTCAATGGGACAACTCATATGAATAAGGACTAAAGCTGTGCAAATATGGTTCAATGACTGAAAAAGTTTCATCTGAAAAATTTCAACCAGCTCTAAAAGACTACTCAAGTTCAGGAAGTTGCATGATTGAGGCCAAAAGGTATAGTTACTTCACTTACAGAGGGATAGGCAAATATGGCAATGCTTGATACTTACCACTTAAAAAGTTATTATACATCTGAGATCCCTGCCTGGTTTAGTTAGAATGAAATAGAAAAAGATGTCAATCCACCCTCTCGGTGCCCCAAAAATTAGTGAGAATTGCACTCCACAGAAAAATAACTATACAGTAGCACAACAGACAAAATAAATGAAATTAATGTAACCAAGCAGTAATTTAAAGCAGCAAGATATACACTGCCTTCAGGTTTCCCTTAGAGGCCCTCAAAGATAGATGGTGGTCTTTGCAATGTACCTTGAAAGTCAACAATTTCAGGCTACTTCAGACAAAGGATTTTGGTTCCATTATATCAATCATATAAGTTTCAAATCACTGTACGGAATATATAGGGAAGGCCCTATATATTCCGTGATCCTGCAGCCACAGTATTTGTATGGAATTTGCCCCTATCCACAGAATCATGCTCCAAAATATCCTCTTTCACTTTTATATATATGTACCAGATTATAATAGCTGTAGTTGTGTGTGATTTTGTAGGGAAGGGTGAGGGCCGGACCACAACATTTTGGCAGCTGAGGCGGGGAACTCAAATGATACCCCCATGCCCCCTCACTTGGGCCAAAACTTTGAAAGGTCTCAATTCTGCCTTCTTCCTGTTCTACTCCTCTCATGGTACTGCTCTGCTACCTACCCCAATAAAGGAGAACTAACAACTTAAAATGCCTTGTTCAAAAATTTTAAGGAACACTTCACTTTCAAATGCCTGAACAGCATATGTAACTTTTCTTGTCTGCATAGTAAACACTGGCATTTTTATCTGTTTGAATAATCAAAGTGGTGCTTTCCGTGCCTTCTTGGTTTCAAAGATTTGAACTGCTTCCTGAAGGTCCACAGTCTGGGCCAGCTCATGCTCTACTGAGATGGTTGCAAGGCCGACCAGCCTCTACTGTGTCATTGTGGAGCGTAGATGTGTTTTTATTAACTTCAGCTTGGAGAAACTGCGTTCTCCACTGGCAACTGTTACAGGAAGTGTTAGAAGTATGCGCAGAACAACAAAAGCATTTGGAAAGAGGGTGGTCATCTTATTTGTGCACATATATTCCAGAACAGCCTTTGGAGTTGATCCTCTTGAAATGTATCTTGAAAGGGTTTTCAGTTCATCATCTAAATCACTCCCATCAATATCGCCCATGTCATCATGTGTCAACACTGTCTCTAGTGCCCTGCATTGCTGGAGTAGGTCTTCTTCAGGTACAGTGAGGAGTTTTGGAATATCATACAACATCCCAAATATACTGCTGTGCTCCTTGAGCTGCATGAAACGTTCAACTGACTGTATTGCACAATCTAGCACCTGGTTAAAGAATTCAACTTTGAATTGTTGTTTGGGGTCTCTTATGGGATTATCCCGTGCCTTGTAATCAAACTGCCTTCTTCTTCAGTGACTCTTGTATTCTTGAATGGGTGGGAAAATAGCTTCAGTGTGAAGTTCCTCTGCCAACTTCTGTGCACTCTTCAGAATGTTTTGAAATCCCTCATCTGACCGGTAAGACTGTAGGTATGACTTTGCTTTGTCCAGTTGTTCCATTGCTCCAGATATATCAAGGTCAACACCTTGGAATCTTTTGCTTACAACATTTATTTCAAACAGTATGTCATGCCACAACACTAAGCCACACAGAAATTTGAAGTTATTTATGTTTCTGGTGATTCCATTTTCCTCTACCACTGTTCTCCCACAAACAGTTCCTGTCATAGCATTATCCTCCATAATGGCAACTATGGCATCATCTATCTTCCCAATTTGGTGTTTGATAGGCTTTATTGCCGCCACTCTACTTTCCCTCGTGTGGCACTCAGTGGATTCAGTGTCAGAGAGGATGTTCCCAGATGTTGCTTCAAAATCTGCCATCGATGAGTTGATGCAGAGAAAAATACATAGATGCTTTGAATTACATTAAAAAATTCAGCAGCCTCACTAGAAGCCAAGTTCAATGAATGAGAACTGCATGGGACAAAAAAAGCCAGAGGGTTTAACTCTCGGATCCGTATCTGCACTCCTCTGTTCTTTCCTCTCATGTTGGCACCATTATCGTAGCCCTGACCTCTCATGTCAGCTATCACAATTCCTGTATCTTCGAGCTTTTTAAGAAGCACATTTGTCATACCAACTCCTGTAGTATCATAAATGTCAATACATTCTAGAAAATGCTCTCTGAAAATCACCATTGCAGGGACATTTTCACTAGGTTTTGTTGTTATTACAAAATGCACCATTAAAGTCATTTGTTCCGTATGGCTGATGTCAGGTGTGCAGTCCAGAAGAGCAGAGTAATATCTTGCTGACTTCAGATCTGCGAAAATCTTCTGTTTGACTTTTGTTGCCAGTAATTGTATGATCTCATTTTGAATTCTTTTTCCAAGGTAGTGGTGTGTGTACATTTCTTGGGTGGTGACTCTTCGTAGATGCTCCTGGAGTACAGCATCAAACTCAGCCATCAGCTCCACATTTTTAAGGAAGTTTCCATTGTTTGGCACATACAGCTGATCTGAAGTGCCACGCAGTACTAGGTTTTGGGTAGCAAGCATTCTCACAATGGCAATAAGCCTTTTCAGAACATTTTGCCAGTAAAGAGACACTGATGCAATCTTCTCTTGATGCTGATCATCTATGGTGGCCTTTAACCTTAGTCTCATCTCAAGTTCTTTCCACCTATGGAATGCTCTCTGGTGATTTGCTGCCTTCTCATGGCATGCCAGATTTCTAGCCAGATTTTTCCAGTCCTTTGTTCCTGTAGATTCCAATGTGGCTGGAACATTAGACTGGAAGAGTTTGCAACAAAAACAGTATGCAGCATTCTGGATTTTTGAGTACATAAGCCATAGCCTCTCCACTTTGTCACCATTCGGGATTTCACCCCAGTAATGTGTTGGATGGAAACTTCTATTTTCATTGTCTTTGGGGAACATGAAGTTTTTCACTTGCTGTGGCCCATGCAGTACAAGGAAGTCCCTCAGGCTACTACTCAAGTGGGGCCACAGTCCTGGATCGTCTAGACTTAAGGAACTAAACTCAGCAGCAGCTGTTTCTTGCGCCTCCACCACACTCCTCTCTGATCTACACTTTTCTTCAGGAATGTGCATGGTTACATCCATTTGAGATGGAGATATGGATGCTGCAGTAGCTGCCAGGTCACTTGCACTCTGACTAACTGGAAGATCAGGCATCTCCTCACCACTCACATCCTCACTGGGGCCGGAAGGCTCATGGTGAACATCTGTGTCTATGTATCTCAGGAGAGCTCCTTCCTGCTTAGATAGAAAAGCTTCCTTTGCTTTCTTTCTTTTTCTGAATGGTGCCCCAGAGTGGTGTTTTCTTCTTTCACTCATGACTGCTGTTCTGTGCCAGCTATAGAGGCTCTCAACACTCAATTAAAGGGGACAAATAAGCAGGCTGGTAGCAGGGCCTGAGTGAGGGAAGATATCAGTATCTTAAGGGCCTAATTGGCTCCTGCTACTTCAGTTGACTGCCTGTTCTCCTCAAGGGGGTTCAGGGAAGCAGCAGGAAATAGGAAGCTCCCTGAGAAGCTGGTGTTAATCAGTCCAGGCTCCTGGGGGTGCTAGAGAGGTACATAAGAGGCTCCTCCTCCTTTCTCTCCCTGCAGCTCCTGTTGCTTTCTGTTATTCCCTCTCATCTTTTCTCCTGCCTGCCTGTTATGTCTCTTGTGCCCTCCTTCCTCCAGCACAGCACTCCATCTCTGTGCGTCTAGAGCAGAGGGAATACAGCAGCAGACACAATTTTCTACACTCTGGGTCCTAGTGGCGCCCCCTCCCCACCCCGAGTCTGGCACCTGAGGCAGCCGCCTCAGTTCTCCTCGTGGTAAGGTCAGCCCTGGGAAGGGTGGTGTGGAGCATGGGAATGAAGGCTATTTCATGGGGCATACATTAATATTGCAACAACATTTAGGGGGGGAGGGTTTACAGTAGAATTTCGTGATTGTTGCAGCAGAATTTAAGGAATTTGGTTCCATTGTGCCTTGGCATATATGGGGCCCTGATTATATAGCAGTCAATTAAAGAAAGTTCTGACACTGCTAGCTTTAAGTTTTAGAAAATGTAAACACTATATTTATGGTAAACTATCATTCTACTTTCCCCAAATGAATACTTGCTGTTTCTATTGGTCATAAGAGACACTTCAGATTGCCAAAGTAACTGCAGCAGCTTCAGCTTCCCAGATGAGAGCAATGAATCTCTTAGCTATAGGCAGTGACAAATGGATACATTTCTTCTTTTATTTATTGGTAAACAAGTCCCCTTATTACTAGGAGAACACAAAATTCTGGGAATCAAGGGAGCTTGAGGTGGGTCATTGCAAATGAGAAACCCCAAAGTAAATTATTGAAGATGATGGGGATTTGCCATATAGCCGGAGCTGGCTGAAATTTTTCAAATGACAATTTTTTTGAGTGTGAAAATGCCCCTTTTTTTTCAAAATGAAATTTTTGACAACCATTTTGGGTTATTCTGTACCATTCCCACAAGCCCTGTGTATGGGATGGCATGCTAGGAGCACTGGGAGCATGTTTCAGGAGGAAGTAATGTTCTATGGGCCTATGCCAGCAGCAGATTACTCCCCTCCCTGCCTTGGCTCAGGAACACTGGGGCTGGGAGGCATATCCCACTCCTCATACACCTGCTTGTGGGGAGGGGAGTAGTGGGCACACCATGCCTGCTAACTCTTAAGTACCCATACCCAAGGTCTAGGTATTTGGAACGCAATGGGACTGCTCATGGTAGTAAGCTCTATGCCCACTAGTAGTAAGTGTTTGCCGGGTTGGACCCTTCGCTTGTAAATTCTTCCAGGTAAAGAAAGGTCTCCTTGTCTGCAACATTCCTGGCATATTTTTAGTGCGATGTATATAAATCAGGGTCAGATACCTTCAAACAGCTTCTCCCCAACTATTCTATTGCGGATAGGAGTTGGGGGGAAGGGCGTATCCCAACCTTGCAGAATGAGCTGCTGGCCCATTCCCAAACTCTAGGGAACTGTGTGGATGCTGTGTGGGGTATCAGAATAATCTGTGAGGAGGCTCTCTGTCTCTACACTGCTCCCCTTCACCTCACTTCCTGGCAGCCTGGCTCCATTGGAGGTGTGCTACTAGAGGCTCCCCTGGCCAAGTCTGTCCCAGAGAATCTCTTTGAAGAGGTCCCATGGAACAGGCCATCAATCAGTATTATCTTGTCTGGGGAATCTCCACAGAATCTGAGTGAGGGATGCCATGTGTCCCCAGGGCCATCACGGGGCTATTCACTTCATATGTAATCCCTATCTCCTTCCCCACATGGATCCTGACTCCAGGGGATGCTAAGAAATGGGGGAGATGGTACCACAAAGGTGGTAGTGGGAGAACTGAGAGTCACAGATCTTGGGAGTATGGGGATAGTTTGGGGACGGGGTAGGGGGTGTTGCCACCAAAACTGCAAGCCTTGGGCAGTCATGGAATGTGCCCCCCATGGACGGCTCCATTGGCTTGACTGGAGCTGCCCCCTCAAATATACAAGTCAAACTACGCCTATGCTTGGGAGCACAATCTGGCTTTATATTAACAAATTCCTGGATACTATGGAACCAGATGTCAGTTGCAAGCCTCTAGGAGCAGTTGCTATTATAACAACGGTGGGTAGGAACTTATTTTTTAAAACTCCAATAAATAACTTAGCCACCTCCTTTCAAGCATTCACCTCCTGAATTTCCTCCTGCTCATGCCTGGAGAGCAACTTCTTCTAGGTTTGCTCAATGAAAGGAGTTTATTGTGGAGACCTGTCCTTTCCCAGACACACAAAGATGTGCCTTAGTTGTGCACTTTTCTCTAAAGCAGTGAAATTTATTCATGTAACCAAAAAACAAAAAAAAAGAGGAGATTGGTCTTGGTGCTCACTAGGACCATGTCACAGTAGCTTGTGTTGCTGCATAATGAAGCACCACTAGACAGAACAGTCACTTGTGGCAGGTAGCAAAGTAATTTCAATAAAGTAAACTCTCAGTATTATCAAAATTATACATTTGGGGCTGTTAGCGTGGCCTAGAAAAAGATGAGGACAGGCTCATCTCATTAAATGAGAAGAAATAGTGGAATTAGCTTGAATCTAATTACAAGCCACACTATCTAATGTAAAAACATGACTGTTTTTTCACTCCCATTCATTTTGGCTAGTAATTAGTTTTGGCCTCTAAAATGCCACCCTTTAATCATCCAAACACAGATGTGATTTGCCGTGCAATTTAATCTTGCTTTAATGAAGAACTAATGGACGCATCGCAAATTACTTTCCCTGTTGGAGAAAAATTCTATTTCCTGCTTTTCAAAAGATCAAGAGTATCTTGTGATAATAGCCCAAGCGGCCCTGGCAGCCTCATCGCACAGAGCAAACAAGCTCTTTTACTCAACTCCCAATTCAATGGAGAAAAAGAGGCTACAATTAGCAACAAAGCAGGGGAAACGCAGCATTACAGCCGAATCACTTTCTGCAGCTCAACCCCCAGCAACCACTGCCTTGTTAGAGCCAGGTCTAAAGTGTCAGGAGCGAACAATGTGCTGTGATAAATTACTCTCTTCAAACAGCTGCACTGCTAATTTTCAATTATACACACAAATGGCTCTCAGATTGGAAGAAAATGGAGTGTGCAGAGAGAACAGTAGTAGATTTCTATGTTTGTTTGGTGGTGAGTGTGGAGGCGGGAGAGTGACATCCTGAAAAGAAAGCTGTAGCGTGTGGAGTCCGTGTTTCAACACCAGATGACGAGCCCTCCCAAATCTTACAGAACCTGGTGGTTTCCTTTCCAAAACTCAACTCTGCTGCGGGGAGGAGGGGAAAAGCCAAATTAGTTAGATCCATTTTTAGATCTAAAAGGCTTTGACTCAGACCACTGAGGTGACCAAAGCATCAGATGTGATTGCGAAATACCTGAACTCTTTGGAGATAGTTTCAAATCCTAGCAGAGCTGAGTTACCCCCTCATCCTACCAAGGGAGATACATTATATTGAATACAATTCATTCTGTGGGGGGGAGGGGTTCATTTGGTTGAAGCATTCAAACCTGAGGTTCTGTGGGGACACTGAAGCTCCCATTGCACTCTTTGTAACAGCAGGGGTTTGGCCCGCAGCCTTGGTTAACATTCGCCATAATCCAAGCTGCTGTTGAACAATGGCCTGCTGCCTTCCCATCCCATAATTCATATAAAGCCAAATCCTGAAACCTTTACTTGGGAAAAACAGTCACTGAAATCAGTAGGAGTTTCGCTTGAGTCATGACCCCTAATTTGTAAAGCATTTTGGGATGAAAAGGGCTATGCAGATGTAAAACATTACATTGACCATATTATCCTGACTGTAAAGAGACTGTGGCTGAGCTACAATGATCTATAAAGGGTTGATCACTGGGTCAAATTCTGCTTGCCTTACTCAGCCTTATAGTCCCATTGATGTCAACTGGAGCACTTCGATGAAAGACCAAATTGGATTTGGCCCAGTACAATAAGGTTTAAATAAACACACAGCCATCAATTTTTTTCTAAAGAATGGAAATAAAGATCAGTGTTCTGCAAAACCAACCAAGTTGCATTAATGTAGAATAATCACTTTATCATCAGTTTTGTGAAAATGGGAACGTTAGTTTTGCCTCAGTTAGTTTTGTTAGTCATCCCTTTTCAAAAGTGACAGCTGATTTTGGGTGCACAATTTTTTGTCTGCCCAACTTGAGACATCATAAAGGGGCCTGATTTTCAAAGAGCAGGTGCTCAGCACTTTCTTAAAATCAGGTTTCTTTGACTTGTCTCAAGTTGAGCACCCAAAATCACTGGTTGCTTTTGAAAATTTAGGCCAAGCTTCTGTTTTTTCATGAAAGAGAAGACAGTTCTAGCTAGTGAAAGCTGTGGAACTGCTCTTTGAAAATAGTAGTGTCTTGCATGGGTCAGTGGCCAGCTTGGTAAAATTATTTGGTTGCTGCAGGACAGAATTTCACCATTTGCCAAAAATGGTGACTCCTGCACAGCTCATATAAAAACATAAGGAGAAGTAACACTCAAGGCAAGATATTCAGCTGATGTAAATCAGCAGAGCTCCATTGACTTCAATATTAAAATCAATGGAACTATGCCAATTTACACCACGTTAGGATCTGGTCCATAACCTCTTCACCATGCGCATAGGCACTCATACTAACCCTAAAAGTTCAGAGTAAGTTCTGGAATAAATTTTAGAGTAATCACAATTACACACTATCCTTGAAATGGACAAATGTGACATACCTAATTAAAATGTTTATGGAAGGGGCTGGCAAACTCATCAGATTTGTTTTATAAATAGCTATCATTCTGAAAGAAATGAAAAAAAATCCAGTTGATTTTAATACTTGTCAGGCTAGCTTTTTCCCCCTTTCAATAAATGCTAACATTGTATCTCCTAATTATGAAACACATTACCATACAAAAAGGATTACTTTTAAATTTAAAAATGACAGTCACAATTTAAAATGACTTTTCTCAAATATGGCTACTTGGACAAGTTAGAGAGAGTGGTTGCAGTATTGCATTGTAACAAGACACCTTTTTTTTTTTTTTTTTTTTTGCTGAAGTGGGATTTTACTCCCTCTAGTTTATAATCGTTACAGAAATTTAAACCTCAAACCATTTCAGTCCAAGCTTATACTAAGCTTGTTAGTGGTTTCTGATGCTGCATATGATAGTGCTACGGCATTACCATAAATCAGCAGAATTAACTATGATCTTCAGAAGCATGCCTGAAAGTGGGTGACAGAAGTCTGCAATTTGGTGCTCTGAATATTATGATAACATTCTATATTAAATGTTTATAATCTACTTAGAGTTGAGCTTCAAGTATATTTTATATTTGTGCTTTACCCAATATAAGAAATCATGGGCTATTATGGCCATCTGTGGCAACATTATTTGCAAATCCAAAATTAAAGAAAATATAAAAACATAAGGTGAGCAAGTGTTTGTTTTCTTCTTGATATTGTATTATTAAATTAAGGAAATTAGAGTTTAGTTGCTGGTTTGCAAATTTAAATACTGTCTAGAATTAAACATACTTCCTCTTTTCCATTTGTATATACAATAATCTGTAGCAAACTGACCAGATTTTAGAAACTCCAGACTAATACAATGTGCAAACTCTCTTGGCTTTAGAGATACAAAGTCAATTTCACCACAGATCTTTGAAAATGACTGATCTAAATTATTCATCTAGTAGTAAATAAGAATTAGGAGTTACAGATAATAAAATTGTACACTGTATTCTTGATATTCAGTACCAAAAACATTGTTACAACATTTTACAAACGAAGGCCATGATCCTGAGGAAGTGGGATCCATACGTTAAAAAACAGACTGCCTGCCCTATATACTAGGTCCCACACCCTCCCCACTCTTGTTGCCGCCTTCCCACTGTGGGAATCCCAAATCAACACTTTTCTGATGATAAAAAATGGGTGTCACTGGTATTTGAATCCTTTATTCAATTACATCATTTAACAATAGCCCCCACATCCTCTCAAAGGCTAATGGGTAGCTACAGATGTGGATGTTTCACCAGAATGCCGTTGGGCCAATACATTAGTCCTGCTCATGTAAATGGCCTTCAGAGATCATGAGCCAGAGCCTCACCAACTTCTGGGGAAATTCTGCGCCACTGCATGTGCATAATTAATCAGCCATGCATATTTTTAATTTTTTTGCGCAGAAAAAACCTTCTGCTGGAACGTTGCTGCAGTTCTGCCTTTTTTCTCACCAGAAGGCACTGTGGCAATAGAACAGAGCAGCAGCTCCCGGCCAGCTAGGGAAGAGATAGAGCCTGCCTTCTTCACAGTGCCAGTCTGGCCAGGTCAGAAGACAGGGGATATGGCGAGAAAGACATCGTGGAGCTGCTGGGGGGATCAGACAGGGGCTCATAAGGGTTAGTGAGGGAGGACAGACTGGGGAAGGGCCTGAATGGGAGTGGTGGCGTAGGGCCACAGGGTGGAGGGAAGTGCAGGGCCACATAGGGACAGGGGGTGACTGAGTGGGACACATGGGGACAGAGGGAGGAGGTGCAGGGACACATGGAGATGGGGGGAGTGGGTGTCTGAATGGGGGTGGAGGGACACATGGGGACGGGGCAGATGTGCCTGACTGAATGGGAGAGGCTAGAGGTCACCCAGGGTCTGCAGGGGGGAAGCTCCCTAAAAATCCCTCCCCGCCCTGCCAAAAAACCTGTTCCATACTTTTCCCACCCATACCCAACAACCCTCCAAGTTCACACTCAGGCTCCTTCTCAGCAATTACTTCCCTCTCCCTCAGCTCTGTTACCCCTGACTCCCCCAAGCCTTTGCACTGCTTCTGAGGGGTGTAGGAAATACAGTTATGTATTGTAGTTTAAATGAATTATTACTCAGAGTTCTTTATTAATATGCCTAGTAAGGAATCTGTTTGTCAAAAAACATTTCCTGAATCTTTTTTGTTGTCTATATTGCTACAGACATACTTGCTGACAGGTATTTTGAAATAAATGACCAAAATAATTGAAACTGGTGTGATTATATTGTTATCTTGACAAATAAAATATGTAGAATTTTGAAGAAGTTGAAAATATTGTTCACAGAATTTTTAATTTTTTGGCACAGAATTCCTCCAGGAGTAGCCTCACCTAATTTAAATCAATGTAAATCCATAGACTTCGAGAGAGAGAGGCCAAATTTGCGCAAGTTGAGGATCTGGCCCTATGACTTTTCAGGTAATTTGAGCCAAATGTTAGAAAATAATGCCTTTCTATTGCTGGTAAATTGTCATTACCAACAGCTGCCCTTGACAGAAGGATACTGAGTCTGCAAATGAAATACCAGCCAGGTGGGTAATCCCATGGGTTTCCCTTTTAGAGGAAACTTTTAAGGAAACAGCACAAATTATAGTAGACTGGTGCTTGTGATGTAGCCATTGCCGGTCCTCAAATTGGGAGCTAAGACTAGGGTATCTTGTAGAACCTTACTGTATACCAAGCTGAAGCTACATCAATCTCAGTTCCAGCAAAAACAGCATACTGACGGAGAAGAGAAATGAATGCTATTAAATTAATTATGGCTATTGAGCCAACTTCAGCCTTGACCGAGCACAACTAATTTGATTTCACTGGGAGGTGTTCTTGTTTACACCAGGTCTGTTGAATTTTGTGTAGGGCTCTTTTCCATCTCAGAAACAAGATCCTGTTCAACCTTAAATTACTGCTGAAAGGATACAAGGAGTCCCAAACATTAACACAGAACAGTAGTATCTTTGTAAAGAGCACAATCAATATATTTGTTGAAGGGGAAAAAAGAAGTTACTCACCTTGTGCAGTACCGATGGTTCTTCGAGATGTGTCCCCCATATGGGTGCTCCATTGTAGGTGTGTCTGCATCCCCACGCTGCTGATTGGAGAACTTTGGTAGCAGTGTCCGTTGGGTCCGCACATACGCTATCACTCCTCACACTGTGCCAAGAGGCTAGCCAGTGTCCGCAGGTTAACCGTCCTCAGTTCCTTCTCTACTACAGAGTCATAAGCAAGAACTCCGAAGTAGAGGGAAGGAAGGCAGTAGTGGAGCACCCACAGGGACACACATCTCGAAGAACCATCGGTACTGGCTGTGGTGATGAGACTGGCATCATGACTTCACTTCTTGGGATTCCCGAAGGAGGTGCAGACCACAATGGAGGACCTCCCCTTCGATGGTATGAAGCTCTTCATATTTAAATACTACAGGCTCACAGATGATTTCTCAGGTTTACTCTGGGACACGACCATTACCAATACAGAGTCCTCCCCTTCAGACTCTCATCGACTTCGAGAGATGGGCACCAGGCTCACCGGCAGCTGTCCCTGGTCGCACTCTTGTGTTCAAGCGGCACGCACGGCCCCAGACAGGAGACACAGACAGCTGCGTGGAAAGGACAGGAGCAGGCCTGGGGGCAGTACAGCCGCGCTGGAGGAGCTGCCAGCGCAGAGTGCTGGCTCCTGGGAGTAGCAGCCCCATGTTCTGCTCCTTTCGCCGCTGCGGTTCCCGGGAGATCCCTGTGGTTCCGCGAATACCGATTTATATCCACAGATATCCGCATCTGTATCCATGCAGGGCTCTAATTATCAGGCCCGCCTTCGAGCCTACGACTACCTGTTCACTAACATACCTATAGATTAAAATAGCTTTTCTGATAGCAGTTACCACAGCTAGAAGAATAGGGGAGGTAGTAGCTCTGATGGCGCAGCCCTCCTGTAGTGGGTTGGAGTGGTCCCTCCCTGTCTGCATCAGAGGGATGCTAGTCCGCCTCATTACGCCACCTAGCGGCTGAAAGCCAATCAACAGGGAATTAGCACAATCAGGCTCATCCCTCTGAGTGGGGCAGAGCAATCACTAACAGCCAGGCTCACCCACTCTGGGCAGGGCAGAGCCAAAAGTTAGTGGCCCAGCTCCCTGGTTGGGGCAGACTGTAAACAAACGCAGGCCATCCAACCTATGGTGGGTAAGCTGCCACCCCAGACATTGGCAGCATGGGGTAGGGAGACCCATGCCCACCCTACTCCACCAGGTCCCAGCCTAAGGCCCGAACAGTGGCGAGGAATCCTGCCACTGGGTCAGTGGGAATCCTGCTGAAACACGCTGACCATGGCTTCAGCAAACACAACTGGACTAATGTCTAGTTTCCCTGGGCTACTTCTTACCTTTAGCTGGTTGTAGAGCTTTGTTGCTTCCAGGTCCTTGGCAGCTGGCAGTTCCTGCAGCTCTTCGGGGTATTCGCTCTGGGGCATCTCCTCTGAATATTTGCCAGTCAGCAGCTCCTCCACATGTTCCTCCAGAGACAGGGGTTGATATATCTCAGTCCCTGGTTCGGGGCCAGCAGCAAGGCATCAGCGTCTGACTCCTTCCCTGGCTCTCCCTCAACTGAGCTGGAGTCCCCGCCTCTTATACCTCCTATTGTGCCCCTCCACTTCCAGCACAAGGGGCAGACCTGGCCTGGCTCCACCCACCAGGAGACAGGGAGTGGTTCCTCCCTGTCTGTGTCAGAGGGAGGCCACTCTGCCTAGCTATACCCCCTACACAGCATTCTTCACAGATAAGGTTACACTGAAGCCACACCCAAAGTTAATCCATAACGTACTCTCCTCTTTTCATATGAATTAGTCAATGCACCTTCCCATCTTCTACTCCAGGCCTCATTGAGACAATAAGGAGGTCATACTATATACCTTAGATTTTAGGAGAGCCCTAGCCTTCTACCTCAATAGAACAATAGCTTTTAGGAAGTCCCCTAGACTGTTCCTCTCTATGGCGGAAAGATCTAAGGGCTCAGCAATATCAGCCTAAAGACTCTCTAGGTGGGTCTCAAATTGCATCAAACAGTGCAACCAAATTTGTAACATGACCTCTCCAGATTCAATCCGTACGCATTCTACAAAATTGATCTTCTCATCTGTCACCTTCTTTAAGGATGTCCCTATCTCAGAGATCTGCACAGTGGCAATGTGGGCATCAGTCCACACCTTCGCAGAACACCAATGCAAGTCAGTGGGGACTCTGCCTCTGATACCATCTTTGGTTCCACAGTACTGTCGTTTGTAACTGCCCCGACTCCGAAGTCCCAGCCCTCTAAAAGAGGAACGGCTCAGGAGTCACTTACAGTGGAGTATCCATAGGGACACTACTCAAAGAAGAAAAAGAAGTTACTCACCTCGTGCAAGCCATAGAGATGGATGTGGCAGCCATGTTGGCATTGTCAAGGGCCGACTGCAATGATGTTTTTGCCACTAGGTGCCCCTCCTGGATGATGGCCTTGAAGGAATCTCAAGAACTCTCTGGTAGCTTGTCATTTAACTTATAATTTGTGTAATCATATTTTGCCGTGAGTGCCTGGTAGTTGGCAATATGAAATTATAGGGTGATTGAAGAATATGCCTTCCTACTGAAGAGATCAAGGCGCTTCCAGTCTCTGTCACAGCGTGTTGCCCTGGAATGGTATTGTCAGCAACAAGAGTTTACAGAGTCCACTATGAAGGAATCGGGTGGTGAGTGAGTGAAAAGGAACTCTGATTCCTTTGTGGGGACATAACATTTCTTGTCTGTTTGCTCGCATGTCGGGGTTACCGATGCCGGGGTCTGTCACACTGTCTTAGCCAGGTTTAGGATAGCCTCATTAATTGGGAGGGCGATTTTTGAGGAGGACGAGGAGTAGAAGATGTTGATGCACTAGTAGTGCATGTCTTTGACCTCCTCCAATGGTATGTGGAGGGTGGTCTGCTACTCTTTTTGCCAGTTCCTGAAACAGGCAGAAGTCATCTGCCATGGACAGTGGTGACAGAATGACCACTTTGTCTGGGGAAGACGAGGATATGGCCTTAGGTGTTATCTCCTCCTCTGTGTCCTCTCCTTGCTCCTCCATTTCCTAAGGCTCTGAGGCCCTCAAAGCCACAGCCGAGGGATCATGCCTGGAGGGTTGTCGGGCAATGCTTGATGCCTGGGAGGCAGGCTGTTGGTGTGCCACCCAAAGGTCCCAGTATGGCCACTGTGGTGGCACAGGGCCTGGCGGAGGTGCCCCTTGGGTGGTCGTACCAAAATGTTGGTGGTGCCATCTGCTGGTACATTCCTGCTCACTATCTGACCCCTCACTTGATAGTGGAGGGGCGCGGCATGATTGCGGGGAGATATTCCATTCCCAGCAATGGCTCGGTGCCATGATCTCAGTACCAAGGGGTGAAGAGTCAGGTGCTTCCATCATGCCTAGATCATCAGTCTGATGGAATTCCGCCAGTACCAAGTGTCCTGGTGTCGGTGATACCAAGCGAGATGGTGATTGCTTTTGGTTATCCCTGAGCTGGCTGAGGAGATTTCCCGCTCTCTTTTTTTAACTTGTGAGAGGAGTCCCCAGTCTGTCTCTGATCCACTGTCCTTCCAAGTCAAAGATTGAGGGGAAGACCCACGTCCACTGGAGGGTTGGGGTCAGAGAGCCGCTTCCATAAAGATGATTTTTTTGGCGAAGCTCTCTCTCTCAGAAACTACTGAACAAAATACTATGTCACTAGTGTGAATAAGTAAAGGCGTATCACAGAGGATTTGATGGTTTTACAAAAGGGGGAGTTTTTCATAAAATGTTACATTTTTCTGACTTTGTGATCAGAGGTTTCAAGTCAATAGGGCTCAAAATAGGGCTTACCCCATGTCAAGGGGGGACCATGTGGGTCTTAAGGGCTATGCCCCCTCTGCGGCGGTCATGACATTTAGCAATAAGAGTCCCCAAGGCAATTCTTTCTCGTTCAGGGCAGCAAGGCCTAGCAACAAGTGTCTCCAGGGCAGCTCTTCCTCTCAGGGCAGCAAGGCCTAGCGGCAAGAGATCACATGGTCTCCTCCTCTCTCAGGGCAGGTGTCAAAAGTCCAAGGCTCTGTCTAGTGCCTAATACCAATAGTCCCAGGCAGTAGCGCCTAGTAGGGGAATCCAGGCCCACCCTACTCCACCAGGTTCCGTCCCAGAGCCCTATGAAACCAATCACGGCCGCAGAAGGGTTCAGGTCTCCTGACGCGTTCCCTGGGTCACTTCCTACCCTTAGGCCCACATCAGGCATCTCCCCAGCTGGCAGCAACTCGGCGTCCCCTTCTTTCAAGTGGTTCTCAGTGGCATAATCAGGGTCCTCGGCCTCAGCAGTCTACAGTCTTGGTGGTTCTTCCATAAGAGCCTGCCGCTCAGATCCGCTCTCCTCCTCAGACAGCCCACACTGAGCTGAACGGCTCCCTTTCATATGCTTCCTCCACTGGGATCATGCCAGCAAGGGTGAGGAGGTGTGGCCTCTTGGGCCCAAAGTCATTGGTTAACACCTGCCTGACGAGTGCAAGATTGGTATATACTGTCACACTCCCCGAAATGGCCCCAAGGTATTGTGGAGCTAACTGGTTTTTCTTGCTGCCATCATTGAGATGTGTTTTATAGTTAGTCTACGTTCTGTCTTGAACTCAAAGAGGCAGGATCCCTCCTAGAGCTCACTGAAATACAGAGGGTGCGCTCTCACTGGTGTACCCATTCAGAGAGTGCCGCAGACGTCCCTGCTCACCCAGGCCAGGTCTACACTAGGGGCGGGGGTCGATGTAAGGTACGCAACTTCAGCTACGTGAATAACGTAGCTGAATAACGTAGCTGAAGTCAATGTACCTCGATCAATTTACGCGCCGTGAGGACGCCGCGGGGTTGACTGCCGCCGCTCCCCCATCGACTCTGCTTCCACCTCTCGCCGGGGTGGATTACCGGAGTCGACGGCAGATCGATCGGGGATCAATTTATCGCATCTACACTAGACGCGAAAAATCAATCCCCAAAAGATCGATCGCTACCTGCCGATTCGGCAGATAGTGTAGACCTGCCCCCAGACACAACTCCAATAGCCAATGAGTAGTGGTAGCAGTGCTATGGCCCTGCCTCCTCCCTGCCTCTTTGAGGTGTCTGGGAGGCATATGGAGAGAGATGTCCTTGTTCTCTGTGGAGTGAAGTGGTGGCAACTGTGCCATGCTAATACATAGGAGTTTCTGCCCTTCTCCTGTAAGCCCCCATAGAGCAGCAGGGAACAAAGTAGTAACATACTTAACACTTAACATTTTCGAAGTACTTCACAGACAAACAAATTAATACACACACACACACACACACACACACACCATGAAGAAGGTACTATGTTGTGCTGATTTTACAGCTGGGAAACTGAAGTATACAGAAGTTAAAACCAAATTTTTCAAAAGTGGTCTCTGATTTTGGGTACCTCAGTTCTGGGTACCCAACTTGAGATGCATTAAAGGGGCCTGATTTTCAGAGGTACCAAGTATCTACAGCTTTAACTTGGAGTTGTGAGTGTTTGGCACCTCTGAATATCAGGCCCCATCGAAGATACCGCAAGCTGAGCATCCAAAAATTGGAGGCCATTTTAAAATATAGGGGACTAAGTACCTTGCCTGTGGTCACATGGTATGTCAGTGGCAGAGGCAGGATTAGAATTCTAGAGTTCTTGGCTCCCCATCGGGTGCTTAGTCTATGACACCACGATGCCTATCTAGAAAGCTCTTCACTACCTTATCTTATCTCGTACTGGTAAATTGCAATTTCTACACTGAAAGCTTTGATTTGTCTTTTCATTTTGTCCTCCTGTGTCAGATGACGGGAATTGGAAGCATCCAACAACCACAATGGAGATTTTGCAATATGTAATATAATGTTATCAGAATAGTCTATTTTGGTGCTTTTACTCCTTTCATTTGAAGCATATGATGCTTATTATCAATGGAGAGTGGATACCAGCTGTAATAGACTATTGTTGTGATCCATATATCTATTCTTAAATTCCTTATTCCAAATATGAGAACTGACATTTGTGAGTCAGCTAACAAGGGTGGCCATCCTGGCAAAAAGTGATTTCACTTGTGAGAAGGCAGCCTTTAAAGGAACAGAAGTGGCAACACCATGATTTTCAGCATGACCAGACTCTCATCTAGGAAGAAAACTGTCAGATCAGCCAGTGCCATCAAAGGTCATCTGTGGAACAATCTCCCAGCGGGTAGAATTCATCCCTATATAGGGGGCCAACGCAAGTCCTATGCTCCATTCAAGTCCCATAAAGGCTGTATTTTGAAGATATAGGCCTTGTGAATTTCATCCTGAATGAATGTTATCATCAGTGATGATCTAATGAGTGGTCTCATTACGTGGAAGGTGTCAGGAAACTTTATCCATGCACCTTGTGTTACTACAGTGACTGGTGCTTATAAATACTTAGTTCAGATTAAAAGGAAAGGATTCTCATAGGCCGTTGGCTGATGCCATCAAAGATTGAGCAGAGGGCAAAATCCCACTTTTCAAGGGTTTTTTACCAAATGCCTGAGTAAAATAGAATCTAAAGAAATAGAGAAATGTTTACACCTTATTCATCAGTGCTTCACCAAGTTTCAGAAAACTCTGAAGTTAGAAAACATCTTAAGTGTGTGTTTGCTAAACAGATTAAAAACCAGAACTCTAGTTAGCTTTTGTTTAGCTGTTTTGCTGAGGGTGTTCTTCTAAGAACATGCAGGAAATAAATGATCAACATTGAAAACCTTGACACTTCCTTAAAAGCCTTATTTTCATTGTTTAAAAATATGACAGCAAGAATTAATACTGGTTCTTCTGTTTCAATAATGGCTGTGATGTTGAAACGACAACAAACATCATTACATTTATATGCACATTTATGTAGACAAAAATTGTCATTACTTATTTTGGTGGAACATTTTATCATCTGCCCTATAAACAAATAAAATCAGCATAAGCTGTTTTTAGCCGTCAGCAGTGTGTCAACATGAGTAACTTATAGCTAGACATGCCAGCCCTTTCTGGAAAATATCCTATTCCATTTTTTAAAATGCTTAAGATTTTTTAAAAAGTATTTATTTTTGAGTTTTACAGAATGTAGTGAAACTACTTAACTTGATTGTTCACAGCAAATAAATAGAGAGCAGAAGGTAGAGTGCCCTCAGACACTACATTTAAATGAAAATATGGGATAAATCATTATTTCTCTTGATGTATCTATTTGCCTGTTTTGTCTTTAATATTTACAACTATGAAATAAAATATGACCAGAACATAAAAAGCAAACTTAGAAGTGCCACTATTTTTTTTATTCCATTCACAAACTTCTCAGTTATATGTATCTCTGGCCTTTCTATTATCTATTTTCTTAATTCTTGCTTATCCCAGCTGCCCATGTGTTTTGCCACTAACTGCTGTTATGATTAATCTAGGTATATTGTAGCTCCCTCCATAGCATCCCCTCCATGTCACGGATACTGTATATGCTTATTTGTTAACGCATCAGTGTCACCACTATTTTGCAATGAGGTTGTGGAGGTTCTCCTATGGAAAGAAGAACAGGGATTCAATTCTAGCACTTCAATGAGAGTGTGACAGGGTTGCGACTCACCCCCGCGGCGCCTCCTGCCGGTCAGTCTGGGAATTAGCTCTCGGCAGTCCTGTAGTACCCTCCGACGGTGGTGTCCCGTCCGCCGCTCCCTCTGCTGGCGTCCGGACCCGCGTTGCTCCCAGCTCGCGGTGTCCTCTTCAGGACACTGCCCTCCGGCAGTGCCCCCTAGTCCACGCTCACCCCCTTCCGGGGGGGGGGGGGCGTGTTTATCTGCAGTTCCTCTCAGTGCCCCAGCCACAGTGGCTCACCACACCCCACAGTCTAAACCCTTCTGTCAAGGGTCTGGTGCAGTCTGTTAGTGCCACGTCCCTTGGCTGGGTGCTTGTACCAAGGGGGAAGGGGCAGACCCAGGCCCGCCCTCTACTCTGGGTCCTGACCCAGGGACCTTCAGACGGCAGCCTTCCTGCCCTCCTTCTCTCCCCTTGTCCGTCTCTCTTCCCTGGGCCACTTCCCCTTTGGCCCCATCTTGCACCCAGCTAGGCCCTTCCATTCAGGGCCTGCAGCCTGGCAGGCTATGGGCTGAAGCCCTCTTATGCTCCCCTGAGTCTGCCCAGCACTGCGCTGTCCCAGGTGCTGGTCTCCTAAGCAGGAGACAGAGCTTCCCCACTGAAGGCCTGGGAGAGACTCCCTGCTCCTCTCTTGAGCAGCCTTTTTATAGGGCTGAGCCTGGCCCTGATTGGCTGTCTCCAATCTGGGCCCCAATTGGCTCTCTAACAGGCCCTCCCTGATTGGCTGCAGCCTTGCACAGCCTCTCTGGCCTGTCCTAGCCCACTCACGCAAGGGGGTGGGGCACCCGCCCCACCACAGAGAGTTTACTTCAATGAGAATTATTTGGGTTTGAATGAAATCCACTGCTCCAGAATAAAGCCTGAATATTCAGAATATATCTGGGTGGAGTATGGAGCAGTTGGAGAGGGCCAATTAACAGGCCTGCTATCCAGCTCTTCCATAACTACTATTCCAGACTATAGCTGTGCCAACCTGAGCAACAATTCACAAGTAACATGGAACTGGAAGCTGGAGGAAGCGAGAATGAACACAGCCATTCAGCACCAGTCTTTCAGTGGATGGACGCACAGCTCATGGGAATGGCTGCATTCTTGAGTCCCTGCTGTCATTCCCAATGTGTGTGCATAGCTATGGATGTTGGACTGGTGCATTCACCAGCCACCTTGCCCTGCAACAGTTGGGGCAGTGCCCTTATGCACATGAGTGGAGGGTGTATCTGTGAATGGATGCAGTGATGAACAACTACACTATCTCTTCCTTGCTGAAACCTGCAACTGAGGGCAAGTCTACACTACGGGGTTAAGTCAACCTAAGTTATGCAACTCCAGCTACATGAATAACGTAGCTGGAGTAGACGTACCTTAGGTTGACTTACTGCAGTGTCTACACCGCGCTGGGTCAACGGGAGAAACTTTCCCGTTGACTTGCTTTATGCTTCTCATTCCGGTGGAGTACCAGAGTCGACAGGAGAGCGATCGGTGGTCGATTTAGCAGGTCTTTTCTAGACCCGCTAACTCAACCCCCGGTGGATCGATAGCCACAGTGTCGATCCACGGTAAGCGTAGACAAGCCCTGAGAGTTGGGTCTGCATACTGCCTGTTACTCCAGATCAGTGCTTAGAGTACATGGTAAGGGCAAGGTCACTTGATACAGACGTAGAGAATGGGAAGTAATGAGTCTGGAGCCAGCACTTGCTCCCTTTCCTTGCATAGCTGAGAGCAATTCCTTTTACATAGAAGGTTTGGATGTACCACTGTGCTAAATGTGAAGTATTATTTACTTCACTCAAGAGAAACGATGCCTGGAAGCAGCATGCACAAACACAACCTCAGCGAATGCATAGGCTAAGTGCCTGTCCATCTCTGTACTGAACTGGGCCAACATCCAGGATTTTTATACTTCTTCAGACAGTCCTCTTTCCTTAGTATTAAAAAATAAATCAGAATAAAACACTTTATGACCCTTTTGTGTCTGGCTACACTAGGAGATTGGCAAAAATCACAAACGATAATGTGGGAGACCTTCTGTTGTATAAGTTATCCTCACAAGTTGCATGAATAATGATATAGACTCACGAGAAACCAAGTTTCTGACCACTTGTGGACATTAAAAACACGATGGCACTTTCTGTATGAGTTGAGGTATTAGCCCGAGGGGGAGGAGGGCTAGTCATTAAGTACTCAGATAAAATGGTGATGGGTGCATTATATGAAGACAGATATATCTATAATCACATTCCAGTAATTGCATTCTCCCTACCTATTACAAATTCCATCGCCATTTTCAGTTGGCTAGGCCATGCTTCTTCACTTTCTTTTCTGAGCTGCCATGTAATGTTGCTGTGCAGTTTTAAAGAGTTTGTTGAGTTTCATACAAGAGGTGGGTTTATTTTAGTGGTAGGTGAAATGATCCAATAGAGAGTGAGTTTGTAAAATAAAGTTTGTAAGTTCTTTGACATTCATCTGGTTGAAAATGTCCATATGAATACAAATAATTATCATTGCCATTTAATACACTAGCTGAATTCACTTCAGGCTATATAGGGCCAAATTTTGCTCTCATTTACATTGCACTAAATCTGGAGAAAATCCATTGACTTCAGTGGAGGTACTCTGCATTTATCCCAGGCTCACTGAAAGCAGAATTTGGCCCACCATGCCTTACTTACTGTTCATTGTGTTCACTTTAACCCCAAGTGTGTCCTGAATATCAATCACATTCAGAGCAGAATTTGGTCCAGTTACAGCATTGTAAATCTGGATTGGCTTCACTGAAGTCAATGGAGCTATTCTAGATTTACCCCATAACTGAAAGCAGGATTTTAGTTCCGCATTTCTTAGGAGGATATTTGTAGTAAGGAGAGGGCTGTAAGAATACTGAATGTGGATGGTAAGAATACTGAATGAACCCTGCTATTACAGCAAACCAAGAGAGAGCTACTGTAATAAAAATATGACACACGTGAGAGACTGAAGAAACAGCTGGAGAACAGCTGAACAGAACCACCTGACATGGGTCAGGGTTATAAAGGACTAATATCCCTGTCACATGACAAACGTCAATACACCTCCAGTGGCTACAATTACATTTGCTTTTTTGGTATTAATTCAAATGCAGACAAAACATATTCCCAACTAGAAAGACAAGAATAAACTAATACAACAGTTAAAAGGCCAGTAACCTCTATCTCCTATAGCTATAGTTACTGCTCCTGGAATAAAGAAACACTGGACGTTTCACCTTGCCACAAACTACCTTGACTGGTCCCATGATTTCATTTAAAAAAAATAATTTGTATTATATTCTTTCTCTTCCTTTGCTTGCCTAAGGGATAAATGTTGTGTGACATGTTATTTTTGTTAAACAAGATGTAACAGCAAAATAAAGGCCTCAGGTATACTGTTTTTTTAAAAAAAACCTTACAAATATAATGGTAGAGGGAAAAGGAGATATCAATTTGGCTAATTTTAAAAGTTGCAACATTTTTGTTGCTGTGTTTAAAAATATCTTTGATGATCATGTGAATTCACCAGAAATGTGTGTGTGTGTCGGTGGATAATGAAAAGAAAGCAACTGGAGTTTTGCTACTCGTCCCTGATTTACATTAGAATAACATCTGTAATACAGCTGTTTAGAGTTCAGATTTAGCACTGTATAAGCTGTTTTCTTAATGCAGATCTATCCTCTGTCTAGATGATATAGGTGAAATAAGGCAAAGGTAAAAGGTTTAGTAACAGCAGGTAAAATAAAGTGAGGAATAATTTGTATACCAGCTGTTTTAAATGTTCGGGAGGGCCAAGGGGAAACAAAAATAAAACATTCTTGTCAGGAAAAAAAAATCATACAAAAACTTGTCTTAAAATGAAAACAATTTACTCATGCCGGTATCCTTAAGTGGCACAAACTCTCCTTCTGCTGCTGCTACATTCTCTAATGATATTACTGCATATGGCACATCTCATCTAATCTGTTAGTAAAATCCTAAAGTCACTTATGTCAGTCTCTAATGCAAGCCAAATGAGTCTTCCCAGTAATAAGAAGCTTCGCAGAATTAGTTTTCGTTTTGCAGAAAATTGCCATTGGGGATGGCACTTTTATCTAAAAATTTCACTCGTGCATAAGCAAAAAACTCATATTATTTGGTTACATTCCATCAGTATGAGAAATAACATTGTGAAAATTCTATGCATGCTAATGATATATAGAAATCCACCTGCTTTCAGATAAAATGAGTTTAATTTTCTGTTGCCCACTGCCTGGTTGGCCTTTCATAAATTACTTATGCACAGCTATTATTAAAATAGAGGGAAAGCAAATTAGAAAGTCCTCATATCTCTCCACTGGATTTAACCAAGGCAGGGCTATGACAGCTAGAGTCAGCGTTTTTGAAAAAATTCTGCTCTCTTGAAAAATTTTGCATCTCTATACAATTCTATGCCACTGTTGTAAACGTTCTGACCTGCCTTCTTACCAAATTAACCTAAATCCTTTCTATTTTTCAACATTAATGGAATCCTCTAGAGTCCTGCTGATATATATTAAAATATATTTATTGGTTAATTTGAATTCCAGCATTTTGTACCTCATTTCCCAGTACTTCTGTTATATCTGAACAGCTTGGAGCTTTAGCATTAGAAACTTACAAATTAAGATAAATACATCTGACAATTATCAGATCAAAACAACTTAACTTTCATTGGAATGTATGATTGCAAATTTCCCTTCCTGATGAAAGAAAAAAATGAGGACTGTCTGCTTGAAACAGTTAATTGGATTTGAAAGTACTGTACATTTCAAGCAATTGGTGCAGCTTTTGGTTGGTCAATGACTACTTGACCTCCTGGTTTTACAACAGACAATTCGTTTTCGTTTCTTGAGGGTCTTTCAAGTCCATAGTTCATGGTGACTTTAAGTTTAATTTCTGTTAATGACATTATTTTGCTCTTTTAGGATAAAAACTGTGAGAGGAGAAATACCTTCTCAAATTGCACTCTTTAAATATTGTATGTAGCATTATTTTATTTTAAAACAACTTCTTTGGCATTTTAGGTTTATATGCACAAGAGTAATAATGCCAACAACTATTGTGAGAAATGCTTGTTAAATAAACAAACAAATAAATAAATCCCATTAATCTTGCGGTATCTGCCAGGCAAATATTCCTGCTAAGCTCAGGGGCCCAATTCTGATCCCATTTACACCAAGTACTAGTATAACTCCTTTCACTTCCGCAGAATTACTTCTGATTTACACTGGTGTAAGTGATATAAGAATATGGGCCAGAATATCGGCTGCATGGCTGGGACCCTTCTTTGTAAAAGAAGTATAATTGTGTAGCCCTCACCCATATTTGTAAGTACTTCCTCACACAGCTAGTCATGTGAGTAAGTGCTAACCTGAGTGAGTAAGGGCCACACAGTTGGGCTCTTATGATCTTGGCTAGAAACTTTCTCATGTATAGAAACCCTTATCATTGTTACTGAAGAACAACAGAAATGTTTAATTCCCAAGAATGCTTCTTAATGCTCAGTGGAAGTTGCTAAGTAGTCACTTATTCATAGCATAATAAAATAGAACTTCTTTCTACTGAATATTTCACTTTACTACGTAAGTAGCTCCTTTGAATTTATAGCACTACTTGTGTCATAAGGTACTAACTACGCTATGGGTCAAATCCTCAGCTCAGATCTGTGCAACACTACTGCAGTCAGTGGAACTTCACTGATTCATACCTAACGTGGATCTGGCCTAATGTGAACATGGATGGCACAATCAGGCTCTAAATTATTAAAATTAATGAACCATAACATTTGCTGTTTAAAGAGAATGGTGAAGCATAAACTCTATGTTTCCTTTAGACCACTGTACAGAGCATTTGGGTCCAAATTCTCAGCTGGTATAAACTGCTGTAGCTCCATTGACTTAAGGGGAATGACACCAATTTTCTCCAACGGAGAGCCTGGCCCTGCATACCTTGTAAAAGGGAGGAATGTGGTATAATATAGCAAGGAGTTAAAAGTTACAACTCCTAGTTTCATTCCTGGTTTTGCCATTTTCTTGTCATGGGACATAGGGCACGCATCTGTGTATGTGCCTCCTTGTGCCTCAGCTTCTCTATCTCTGGAAAAGGTAAATAAATAATACCCTACTTCACAACCATCAACTAAACGTTCCCCATGGGCGCATATCCATCGTCTCTCGAGACTAACGGACACCAACAACAACAACTTCACAGGCATGTTGTAAATCTTAATGAATTATTGTTTGTAAAGTGCTTTCAGATTAATGGACAGAAAATGCAATGGAAATGTAATATACAGTATTTTACAGCACTCTTATTTTTTCATTGCCATTTCCTACTGGAAAAAGCATTTGTAGAATAGTTTCTCAAATAGTTTTACTGTAAAAAAATGTGCATATACAGTTCTAATAGGGTGGCGTGTTCTTAAAGTTTCATGAGTTTTGGGAAACTCTTATAACACAGGGATGACTTTATCTCTGTGAGTAATACAGACATCTCAAACTCATGCCAATAAAAGCTTTACAACACACCACATTATAATGTATTTCCTATCTCTCACTCTCAAGTTTCAGTGACCCAATCAGAGTGCAGAAATAGTACCATGTGACTTAACGGATCAGTGACACAAAAGCTATATTGCCATCCTCAAGCATTCAAAAATCTTGTCAGGCAAAATTATGAGATTGGCTTAAAATCATGAGTTTTTAAAAACTAAACACTACATTTTAGCTTCTTTTTATTTGCCTTCAAACATTTGAGTTATGTTCTCCAGCTTTTCTCCACATCCATCTGGTTGAAAAAAAATTTTTTTTTAATGAAAGACGAGATTCTCCCATATTCATATGAATCCAAGAGCTGGGATGGGCTTTAATAAAAACACCACATCTCACAAGACTTAAAATAAAATCAAAAGAGTTGGCAACAATGGAAGAGGTTGACATTCATCCCATGCAGAGGATCAGCACAACGTCTCTTTCTCAGTAAAATACATCAAGTTGATATAAATAAAAAATAATTCGGTAAAAATCATAGAGCACAGTAACAGGGGCCTGTTGTCCACAGTTCTCTGCTCACTTCCTGCAGTCCACAGACCCTCCTGTCAGGAGCAGCTCTCACAATTTTGTCGCCCCAAGCAGTCGCCGCGGCCCTGACTCCAACGTAGGCAGACGTAGCGGGGCCCCGCCCACGACGCAGGCAGTCCAAGTCCGCAGCGGCAAGGGAAGAGCGGTGGACCTGCCGCCGAATTGCTGCTGTGGCGGGTGAGAATGGGGCGGCAGTTCAAGTCCCGTGGTGGCAATTCGGCGGCGGGAAGAGCGGACCTGCCGCCGAATTGCTGCCGCGGGTCTCGGACTGCCGCCCCATTCTCGATGCCGCCCCTGCCTCCTGTCAAGTTAGGTCTCTGCAGGCACACCCCACAATCTTACACAACAACAATTACTACACACACATGTAAGCTGTATTTTGAGGCCATACATGGGACATAAATGGTATGTAGGCTTTGTGCTGGTCCTCTATACAGTGATGAATTTCCTCCGTAAAATGTCAATGTAAAATTTCATCTGTTTGTATTACTGTAGCACATAGGAGTCCCAATCATGAACCAGAACCCCACTGTACTAGGCACTGGCTGAAATACATTCCACAATCCACAGGTTGAAATACATGCTCATAAAACACTGGTCAAATAATTCTGAACAATCAATTAATAAAAATCTAACTCTGCTGATTATTTCTGAACAAAGGGTTAAATAAATAATTCTCTTTATATAGCTCACCCAGTTGTAGCAATCAGCAATGAGATCCTAAAGTCTGGAAAGCATGACACAAATGTAAAAAGTACCTTAAATTCAAAGTGAAAACCCATGACTTTTTCCTACACTCTCTGAAGTACAGCATGTCCTATGCACCCAATAGAGGACACCTTATAGTATTAGACTGTTGAAATGCTATAATTAAAGGTCTGTCAAAGTTTCCATTAAATCCCTGATTTTCAGGGTTTAATTAATAACAACAGTTAAAATTAATGTGAATAGAATTAGAGCCACTGTCATATTCTTATTGCACATTTATTCCTGATTTCAAGTCTGTACAATATATGGGATTGATCCTGCTCTCTTTACTCACACAACATTTCCTCTGAAGGGGAAACTCTTTGAAGATAAAACTCCACATTGAAGTCAGTGGGATATCTGCCTGAATAAAGACTATGGTATCCGCCCCTAAAACAGTCACAGGTTTGCAAAAAATTAGGCATTAATTGGATGGACGTTTATTCATAGATTTCAAGGCCAGAAGGGACTACTGTGACCATCTAGTCTGGCCTCCTGTATAAAACAAGCCATAGAATTTCCTCAAAATAATTCCTAGAGCAGATCCTTTAGAAAAACATGCAATCTTGTTTTAGAAATTGTCAATAATGGAGGCTCTACCATGACCCTTGGTAAATTGTTCCAGTGGTGAATTATTTTCACTGTTAAACTGTTTTGCTTTATTTCCAATCTGAACTTGTCTAGCTTCAACTTCCAGCCATTGGATCATATTATACCTTTCTCTACTAGACTGAAGAGCCCATTATTAAATATTTGGTCCCCATGTAGATACTAATATGTAATCAAGTCACCCTTCAACCATCTCTTTGTTAAGCTAATTTGAAGAAGTTGATTATTGCAGAATAAATTAAATACAGTTGTAGAATGGAAATTCCAACCACAATAATTTGCTTTATGATAATTGTGAAATATATCAAATGTGTCACCTTTCAGTATAATTCAAGACCCTTTTCCTACAAGTTTCCACACCCACAACTCCCCAGTTAGGGCCAATTCTGCTTCATTGAAGTCAGTGGGAATCTATCCATTTATTTCAATAGGAGCAGTATCAGACTCATTGTTACTGGGAATTTTATCTGAGTCAGAACTACAGGATTGAGCCCCACATTTAAAAAAAGACTCTGTAAATACTGAAGACTACATTTTCCTCTGGAGGCATAAGAGAGAATGAAATGCTGTTACTGTAACAATGGCTGCTGGAGTCACTGGAGACTGACTGAACCACCCTGTTATGTGACAAGGGTATGGACTTTCTGTAACATGGGACTATGTCATATGACTAATGCCAGACGATAAAGACTGATCTCTTATCAAATCTGACAAGTAAGCTAAATATATGAAGGGAAATGGAGCCTGAATCCCTCAGCCTAGAAGGGAACTTGGCAGAATACTTGTGGAGACGGTGGTAGGGTGACCAGACAGCAAATGTGAAAAATCGGGACAGGGGTTGGGGGGGTAATAGGAGCCTACATAAGAAAAAGACCCCAAAATCAGGACTGTCCCTATAAAATCGGGACATCTGGTCACCCTAGACGGTGGCTGCACTGCTCAGTTTTCCTAGAAGCAAGTAATATTGCAGAGAAATCCAAGAGAGTAAAATCCTTTAACATACTGCTACTGCAGCAGGCACAGAGTTATTGGAGATAGGCAATATATTCCAGTAGGAGCACGAAGGGAACTGCAAACTGCCTTCAAAAGTAATTCAAAAATGTACAAGCATACTTTGATATACACAAGAATGTCACTTAGGAAAAGCACAAATTCTTGACAAGAAAGAAGCTAAGAGCTGAGAGTATTAACCATTATGTTGGAGACTTAAATAATAAAACTAAATCATGAGAATTTGAATAGTTAGAAGAATTAATCAGACACCATATTATTTGTTGTTAAAAACTGATAACCAGGTCAAAGCAAGGTTATTGCAAGAAATTGACTTCACATTACAAAAAACAGTGGATATTTGTAGAACTAGTGAAAGCTATGCTGCTCCAAATGAAAGCGTTAGCAAGAACTGAAGTCCACCTAATTAAAAATCCATACTAAGGCACAGAAACACAATACAATGGCAAGCAAACAGCAGAGAACAGATTTGTTTGCAATAAATGTGGATGCAATTACAACCTAAGAGTATCCAGCATAAAGGATGTGATGTAATGCTGCGTGCAATTAAACAACCATTTTGCAAAAGTATGCTGCTCTTATTATTACTGTGTATTACAGTACTATCGAGATTGAGTCCCCATTCTGCTAGACATTGTACAATTCATAGTAAGAGACAGTCCTTGACCTGAACAGTTTACAATCTAACTACACAACACAGACAAAGGGAAGTATCTTAGTTTTACAGAAGGGGAACTAAGGTGAACAGGAGTTAAGTGATTTGGCCAAGGCCACACATTAAGTCTATGGCAGAGTCCAGAACTGAACCCAGATTGCTTGAGTCTCAGTCGGACTGCTTCAAATCCTTTCAGTACAAACTGCAAAGAAGTATAAAATCAAAATGCATTTGTGCACATAGAACTGGAGGAATTCCATGTGTCCCATGTGGAGACCAGTTTATAAAATCAGATGGTTAAGGTGTATATCTTGTCTACTGAAGAAATATGAGGCGGTATTTAGTAGACTGGATGCATTAAAGATATAAAACACCACACTGATAAAGATTCCAACGCCCTGCCACAAATACACATATCATTTAAATTCCCATTAGCACTGAGAAATAAACAGTTTGACCAACTGCAGAACTATAGAAAGTTGGGAAAAGACCTCTTCAAGCAACCAGCACTGGAAGGAGCTAAACTTAATTAATATCAATACTAAAAAACAAAACAAAACTAGGACTCCAAGCTTGGAAAAACTTAATGCAAAGTGTGATGCTCACTATCATTATTAATACCAGTGACCGCTAACAGCCGTAAGCCTCCTGATGGAGGCAATGTGCTAGGAGATGGGGACATCAGTACAGCTCCATGTCTTTACTGAAGAACTAAATCCCATTTCCCCTCCCGTAACCTAGCCTTGCTCCTAGTATCTTTCAGGGTTTAAGAAACAAAACAAAACAATATAGGACCTTATTCTTCTCTAATCTATACCAGGATAAATCAGGAGCAACTCAACCAAAGTCAATAGAGTTACACAGGTGAAGCAGGTAAATAGTTATTTATAGGCATCTAGAGTTTACCTTGTGAACAATTCTGATTAATTTAATCTTACCATCACTCAGTTCACATCTGGCTTCAGTAGCTCTCTCAGCTCCTGCAGCGGGAGCACTTACTTGGGGCTCATGATATGCTGTGTGCTGATTCCTGAGCAGAGCGGGCAAACTGACACAAATTCACAAACAACTTTGAAGGATGATTGCAGCATGGGACAGCGTTCTGCTCTCTAGTGATCAGTGCACTTCAGCTCGAATTAACAAGACTGTCACCAAACAAAAACAGAAATATATGAGAATTTTACAAAGCAAAGTAGTTTGTATATAACATACTAAAAATATCACTGGGTCCTGTTTGCATAAAAGTGCAGCTCACATTCAGTGTAAGGCCAGAGAAAAAGACAACATCTTTATCTTATGACTTCCTGAAAAGATCACTACTCTATATTTGTTTGATAATGGATTTGAATCTATTGTCATGTACTTCACTCTTCATCAACAGGCGTACCGCAGTGCAGAGAAATATGATTTTACCACATTGGAACAAAGGTGAAAAAAGAAAAACAACAGATGCACACTATTTGCATTTGTGAACAATATATGCTATTTTATTATGAGCTAAAGTAAACAGATGCATCTAAACTGCAACGTAGACATAGAATCAAAATTATTTGCTGGATTCAAAGTTCCTAACCTTCATTTATCTTCCTACTCATATATCCATTTGTTTTGGTTTTTTAAATTTCATTTATTTAGACAATGTAGAGTGTGTATTTGCAGGAAATATAACAGTGGGCATGATACAGGACTTTGTCTTTTTTGTCAATTGTGATCAAATGATCAGTTGCTGGCTGTATGTGTGTCCAAACTCAAAAGAGGGGAGGGAATGAGAAAAAAACCAAGGGTGCCTCCTGAATGAAGAATACTGATGCGTGCATACAGCATAACAAAAGGGGATAGTAAAAAGAGAGAAGATATGGGCACTCATTTACCACAAAATCAAGATATTGATAAAGAAATTAATCAAAAAACCTAAAGTCATGATGAGAAGAAATTCTTTAACTGCCTATACACCAATGCTAGGAGCCTGGGTAACAAACAAAAAGAATTGCAATTGCTCATTATGAGAATAAATTCTATTTAGCTGGTATTACTGAAAACTAGCGGAATGATTTGCATAATTGGAATGTTAAAATCAATTGTTATAATCTATTTAGAAATGATCAAGTGCACAAAAGGGGAGAGGAAGTGGTATTTTAAGACAAAAATGGCATTACCTGTTTCTGGGTCACTTGTAACTCAGAAGAAAATTATCTTGAATGCTCAGGGATCAATGTCCTAACTAACAGATAAAGCACAAGTTGGGGTATTGGTTTGTATCTGCTTCAGACAACCAAATCACAGTAGGGAACAGAATGACTGGCTCCTTATGCACGCATGATCCACAGAGCACTTCAATCTGAGTGACATATGCTGGAGGTCTCAGGCTGCCAGTAAAAAAACATTCCTGGAATTTCTAAATATTACAAATGACCATTTCCTAACGCAAAAATTGTTGCAACTGACGCGGGGGAATTCTGTATTAGACCTCATTCTAACAGATAAAAAGGAACTGATCACAGAATTAAACATTATATATACACTTGGTGCTTTAACAGGGCCCATTTCACAAAGATGAAAACAGTTATGAGCCAAATCAGCTGAGAGGAAAAAATTTAATGCAAAAAAGTGAATGATAATTGGGAATTGTTTAAAAACACTTTACTAGATGACCAAAAAGCCAAAATTGAGGAAGAAAGCTATATTGCTTAAAAAACTGACCTGCTTTAGAGGGAAAGTGAAGGCAGATTAGATAGATAGATAGACAGACAGATAGATAGATAGATAGATAGATCAGAAACTATGAATTGTAAAAAACTGATAAGGAAAGCAAAGGGACAAAAGGATAACTCTATGGCCAGCACAGTTAAGGGCAATAAGAAGTTGTTCAAGTACATTAAGAACAAATATAATCCTAACAATGGTATAGAAATGGTAGAATTATCAATAATAATGCAGAACAGGCAGAAGTGTTCAACAAATATTTCTTTTCTGCATTTGGGGGGAAAAAACAGATGACACAGTCTCATCATATGATGATAGTAACACTCCTTCCCTTCCACTAGTATCTCAGAAGGATGCTAAACAGCAGCTACTTGCATCTAAAAGTTTTAAAAGAGCTAGCTGAGGAGTTTGCTGGACCATAAATGTTGATTTTCAGTATGTCTTGGAACATGGGGAAGTTCCAGAAGACTGGAAAAAAAGTTCATGTTGTGCCGATACGTAAAAAAGGTAAACATATGACCTGGATAATTATAGCCCTGTCACTATGACATTGAACTCAGGCAAGATAATGGAGCAGCTGATACAGGACTCAATTAATAAAGAATTAAAGGAGGGTAATATCATTAATGCCAATCAATATGCGTATATGAAAAACAGATCCTGTCAAACAAACTTGATTTTATGATGAGATTACAAATTTGGTTGATAAAGGTAACAGAGTGGATGTAATATACTTAGACTTCTGTAAGGTATTTGACTTGATACCACATGACATATTGATTAAAAAAACAGAACTATATAAAATTAACATGGCACACATTAAATGGATTAAAACTGGCTAATTGGACAGTCTTAAAATATAACTGTAAATAGGGAATAATCATCAAACAGGTGTTCCAGTGGGGTCCTGTAGAAATAGGTTCTTGGCCTTATACTGTTTAACTTTTTTACTTGACGAAAACATAAAATCATCACTGATAAAGTTTGCAGATAACATAAAAATTGGGGGAGTGGTAAATAATGAAGAGGCTAGGTCACAGATACAGAGCAATCTGGACTGCTTGGTGAACTGGGCACAAAAAAACAATTTGCATTTTAATATACTGTATATCTAGGAACAAAGAATATAGGCCAAACTTATATGATGTGGGACAATATCCTGGGAAGCAATGACTCTGAAAAAGATGAGGACTGTGGTGGATAATCAGCTGAAAATGATCTCCCAGTGTGATGCTGTGGCCAAAAGGCCTAATGTGATCCTTAGGGCTGGTCTTCGCTACAGGGAGATTGACACTGCTACAATCGATGCGTCAGGGGTTGATTTAGATGGCAGAGCACTCTCTGGTCGACCCCGGTATTCCAGCTCTCTGAGAAGAGTAAGGGAAGTCGACCAGAGAGCGTCTTCCGTTGACGCAGTGCAGTGAAGTTATTCACGTAGCTGGAGTAGCGTAATTTAGGTTGACTTACCCCAGTAGTGAAGACAAGCCCTTAGATGAATAAACTGGGGAATCTGGAGTAGGAGCAGAGAAGTTATTTTATTGCTGTATTTGGCACTGGCGCTGCTGGAATAGTTCTGGTATCTGCAATTTGAGAAGGGAATTAAAAAAATGGAGAGGGTTCAGAGAAGAGTCACAAGAATGATTAAAAGATTAGAAAACCTGCCTTATAGTGATAGACTCAAGGAGCTCAATCTATTTAGCTTAACAAACAGAAGGTAAGGGGTGACTTGATTACAGTTTATAAGTATATACATAAGGAACAAATATTTAACAATGGGCTTTTCAATCTAGCAGAGAAAGGTATTACATAATCCAATGCCTGGAAGTTGAAGTTTGACAAATTCAGACTGGAAAGAAGGTGCAATTTTATTTAACAGTGAGAGTAATTAACCATTTAAATGATTTATCAAGGGTCATGGTAGAGTCTCCATCGCTGGCAATTTTAAAATCAAGATTGACTATTTTTCTAAAAGATCTATTCTAGGACTTAGTTTATGGAAGTTCTATGACCTCTGTTAAATAGGAGGTCAGACGAGATGATCACAATGGTCCCTTCTGGACTTGGAATCTATGAAAAGGTTGATCAATTCCATAGCATGGTCCTGCTCCCATCGCAGTCACTGGGAACAATGCATGGATCTGTTCCTCCTCATATCACAATCATTCAAAGAGAACAGGATTGGTACAATACGGTACATGAGTCTGTTCCTGCCTACATCACAGTCAATCATTTGGTCTCCTGTACAATACATGGGCCTGTTCCCATTGAGCAATGAATGGGATCTAAACAATGGGACCAGGATTGGGTCATAGTACAATACAGTACAGTGAACAGAACAATATACTTTTGCATAGAGGTTTGGATGGATTTGATTTTGATCAGGAAATGTTGGTAATAACCAATTTTTCTTCCCCAAGAAGAAAACAAGCTAAAAACATTTCCATCATGGGAGATTAAGATATAAAGGGAGAGAGTTAAAAGCACATGGTATGTTGCACTTGTAGAAAACTGATAGGTTTCAGAGTAGCAGCCGTGTTAGTCTGTATCCGTAAAAAAAAGAAACAAAACAGGAGTACTTGTGGCACCTTAGAGACTAACGAATGTATTTCAGCATAAGCTTTCATAGGCTATCGCCCACTTCATCGGATGCATAGAATGGAACACACAGAAGTAAGATGTATATATACACAGAGAAAACTTGGAAGCTGCCATACCAATTCTAAGAGGCTATTTAATTAGATGAGCTATTATCAGCAGGAGGGAAAAAAAACAACAACCTTTTGTAGTGATAATCAAGAAGGCCTATATCAGACAGTTGACAAGAAGGTGTGAGGATACTTAACTATGGGGAAATAGATTCAATGAGTGTAGTGATCCAGCCTTTCCCAGTCTCTGTTTAACCCTAGGTTGATGGTATCTAATTTGCAAATTAATTCAAGTTCAGTAGCTTGTTGTTGGAGTCTGGTTTTGAAGTTTTTCTGTTTTAAAATTGTCACCTTCAAGTCTATTATTGAGTGACCAGGGAGGTTGAAGTGTTCTCCTACTGGTTTTTGAATGTTATGATTCCTGATGTCCGATTTGTGTCCATTTATTCTTTTGCGTAGAGACTGTTCAGTTTGTCCAATGTACATGGCAGCTGACTTCACTGACTCCTGATTTACACTGGGGTCCATAGAAAAATCGGGCCTACACAAGCTGAAGAAAACTGACTTCCTCATCTTACCAAGCAAATTACACAAGTAGCCCATTGAAACAGTCCAGAGAACTTCCTCTGAATGAGGCTGTAACTCATTTAAATCACTTAATGAGACAGGATAATAGCCATTATTTTTCACTTGGCCAGTTCATATTGTGACACTTAGAGGGAGTGAGTCTGTCAAGTTTTTGTCTGCTTTATTTGATTTTTCACCATACTGCCCCTGGCCTCTCTCCATTGTGCTGGGAGTGCATTAAGCATTGGAGGAGCAGTGAGGCTCAACCAGTGTAGGGAGAGGCTGGAGATGGGGAATGGAATTACAGACAGCAGATTCTTTCTCCTAGCAGAACCAACTCTATCTGAAAGGTTTTGCTCTTTTCCTCTATGTCTTACATATATCTATATACCACATTACATGGAGGAATAGGATTGCTGATATTTCTGCTAAGAAGTTGGGAAGAGATTGTTTTAATGCATCTGTCCATGTTGAGACAAATTTCCAAGATCTTAATTTTTAAGAGATTTTATATGTTTTAATCTGGACTCTTTCTAGACTCAAAACCTCCAACAAATGCCTGATACCGCCAATGAAATATATTTCAAAAGGCCTACTTCGCAATAACCCTCCAGTTTATGTAGTCCTTTGCACCAATACAAAATGAGTGTAAATCATTACCACTGTAACTGGGTAGCATTTTATACCCACTTTGCATTGGCATCAATAACTCCACAAATGCAGGACAATATTAAGTTGGGCCCAAAGTCTCTCTAAGCACCCCACTCTATGGCAGTTTGGGAGTTCTTTCGGGATTAAAGTTGTATTGATCTTTTAGGTTTTTACAGGTATGGGACTAAAGAGAAGACTCCCAAGAAAATGAAAGGAGAAAGAGGAGAGGGGAAAATTAGATTATCTAACTTGAATTGAAAGCACTTTGGGTCAAGGTCATGTTTGTGAAGGACCATTATACATGATGCTGCTATATGAATAAATGTTAATAAACGAAGACGTTATTAAAATAAAATAATAGCCCCAGGGGTACTAGAGGAAGATAGGGAAGAAATAACAGTCATGTAACATTGAACAATAGTATGCCATACGCTGTGTGATACTGCTATACGTATAATAAAATATTAAGGTGGCAAATATGGGAAGGCAGGCATTTAGAAATGGCAAAGACCTATTAGTTTATGCCAGCCAAGAAGACTATAATGGAGGATCTTAGTAAGAGTACAGAACTGCCAGCCAACACCTACAGTCACAGTTCTCGTGATCTTTTGACCTCACTGTGTATAAAACTGGATGTATTAATAAACTCTAGATACTGTCACTTGATTTCTAATGAGAGAATTATGGTTTATCACATCACTGTGAGAACATGCATTCACTACTCCAATTATAATAAAAAGGCACAATTTTTTCTACTGATGGGCTGAGCAGCCGGGAGAGATTCCAGAAATATTGCAAGTCTTTTTTGAAAATGTAGAAAGACTCCCAGGATCTACTGCCTTTGTGTGCTGCTGCAGGCACTTTTGCAGGATTGTGTGCATGTACCATTCCTGTTAGATGGCTAAACAGAGAATTTGGATTTCTAGTGGTCTTGATCTGGCAAGAGCCAGAAAAGCGGTTTTTCTACATCAAACTCACCTGTTCTTCAGCTGGTATAAATTAGCATAGCACAACTGACTTCAATGGAGCTATGTTGATTTATACCAGCTGAGAATCTGGCCCATTAAAAAAAAAAAAAGTTTGGCCAGCATGAGAAACAAATTGTGTATTTGAGGAGAAGTGAACTGAGCAACATAAAAACTGAGATTCAGATAACAAAGATCAAGAGGAATTCTTCTGGAGCTGTGGATAACGATAAAACTTTCAAACTGAAAGAATATCTAGTGAACAGAAATAGCTGAGAAAAATGATTTAAAAGCATTTGATTTATGGAGGCATTTCCTTACTGGTATGTGATACCTTTACACAGCATAGCAAGCGAAGGCACAATTGTGCCACGTATCTGCATATACTTTAGATGGTGTTTTATAGCATTTATACTCCATCACACTAAACAAATCTTTGGGTGGTCTCTGCCATTTCTAACTCATCAATAGGTGCTGGTCACACTGAGCGGACTAGGTCACATGCTCATATGACATCGGACAAGACTTGGTCCTGTGGAGGATGTTCTTGCTTCTTTTTCTCCTGCTGCTGCCCAAGCAAATGCTGTTGCCCTGACAATGCAGGGCATTCTTGGGCTCCTCACGTGCCAGTAGGAAGAAAGCCAAGTCCCTTCCACAAGAAACAGAACTGCTGAGAAACAAACAACTAACTACTGTCCAAGGACCTTGGATCATTTAATGGGGAACCTGCCAAAACAAGCATCAAGAATCCTATTAAAGTCATGTGATTTCAAAAAAGAGAAACGGGGCATCGCCAATCAGTCAGATGTTGTGAAGGCCAAGACTATAACAGGATTCAAAAAAGAACTAGATAAATTCCTGGACGATAGGTCCATCAGTGGCTATTAATGGCTATTAGCCAAGATGGGCAGAGATGGTGTCTTTAGCCTCTGTTTGCCAGAAGCTGGGAATGGGCGATGGGGGATGGATCACTTGATTACCTGTTCTGTTCATTCCCTCTGGGGCACCTGGCATTGGCCACTGCCAGAAGACAGGATACTGGGCTAGATGGGCCATTGGTCTGATCCATTATGGTCGTTCTTATGTTCTTAACCAGGGGGACGCAAACATAGAAGGCTCAGCCAGATCTGAGAGGTTGTAGTCACTTGAGGATACAGTTACACTTGGGATGGTTATGTCCTTACATTATGGGCCCAATTCTCCTCTTACATCTATTTCACACAAGCATAACTCCATTGGCTTCAACTGAGGTACTCCTGTTTTACACCAGGGTATGGCCACACAGGTTACCCTTATTCTTGCCATTTTCTTAGCAGGTTTGTTGTCTCTGCAGTAAGACACCTAAACCCAACAAGCTGGTAAAAGGCAGAAAAAGCTTGAAACTATTGTACAATTGCTCCAGGAATTTGCTGACTATCCCACAAGACAAGTCACCAGTGTACCATGTCCAGCTGATCATTGGGGAGGGCAACACCATCTCATTCCAAACTAAGATTCAGGAGGATTGAAAGCAGAAACAGTCTTTAAAACTGACTCTCCCAGCTACTCAGTGTATAAAGAGAGGAGATATGATACTGAATGGGAAAAGGTATCATTTTGTAATTTAAACCTGCTTTGCCATTTATCCTGAGAGATAGGATAAGAATGACCTTCTTTATATTGTGTCTTGCATCTCATTTTTATTCTTCTCTAAATATCATGGATTACAACTCTTCTGCCAATGAAGACTGAATTAAAAGAGGAGAGAGAGGGAAACACTTCCCTAGAGAGAATGGTGAAGAGAGACATTGGTCATACTCTCAGGGACAGATTTAGGGGCAGGTGACCCAGGTGGCTGCCTGGTGTGCTGGGCTTGGGCAGCACCGGACTCATGGTGCTGTTTTTGTTGTTAGCGACAAAAAGGAAAATAGAATGTTTGAAGTAAAATGTTTCAAGTATTCCGTATGTAGTTTCATTTTTCACAACTTCCTAGAATGTTCTGGAGCTTTGTAGAACCTTGTGGAACCTTTCAGACTTTCTGAGAACTACGTTTTCCTTGAACCTCCTAGAATGTAGTCAGCTATGCCCCCGCGGGTATATAAGGGGTGGGGCATTGCCAATCAATGAGAACTGTTTATGAACATTTTGAATGAGAATAAAATAAAGCTTCAGGACTGCTGCGGCCAAGGCTACGACAATGGTGAGAACATGGAGGGAAGAAACAGTGGTGTACAGGCAATGATTCTTGTGCTGAATCCAAGAGCTTTCTTTTGGCCTTGTGGCTGCCATCCCCACAACCTGGTTGTGTCAGATGCAGCCTCATCTTCTTTAGATTCATTATCTCTCTTCAGAGCACTGCAAAGGATATACATCCTGTTTTCAGTCTCAACTATCAGGTAGAAGATCCTCACGGATTATATTACAAATCTGACTGTGAAGCCACTAAGTGACACTTGCTGGGAGAACCTCATTGACAGCATAAGACCAGTGAGGTACCAAGTGACTGAAGTTTCCGGCGCCTTGATGGAACTGGCACAGTCGAGTAAAACCAAGGCCGGAATCCGACACAACGTGCAAAGCCTGGCAAACCAGTTCATTGACTTCAAATTTCTGGTCTCAATTGTGGTTTTGCATGATAGCTTGTTCCAAGTAAACATTGTAAGCAAGGCATTACAAACTCAGTTGATGAACATTGCGACCACTGCTACTTTGATGAGAAGCTGCCTTGATTTCATTGTGGCCTACGGAGACAACGGGTTTGAAGATGCCATCACGACTGCCAAAGAAATGGTGGAAAACTTAGGAGTTGAGCCTGTCTTCAAGGAAACTCGTGTTCATTGGAAGAAGACTCAGTTTGGTTATGGGGGCATAAATGAGGTGATCAGAAGCTCGCAAGAAAAATTCAAGAAGGAGTTTTTTTGCTCGCTCATTAACACTGCTCGAGTTCCCATCGAAGAAAGGTTTGGACAAATGAAGCACCACAAAAAGACCGGGGGGGTTTTGTATGACCTTAATAAGCTGCCGGCAGACAGGAAAACACTTTTGAACAATTGTATGAACCTTCACTGGAGGGTGACACATGGGGAATGTTTGGACATCAATGATAAAGACCTCTGTGTTGAATTGGACAACATCCGTCACATTTTGCAACATGGAAAGCGCTCTCCACTCCAAGGTCTCCAATTCATTCATAATGCAGAGCTGAAAGACACTTTTCCTAATGTGTGGATAGCTTTGGGGCTTCTGCTCACGGTGCCTGTCACAAACGCAGCTTTTCAAAGCTCAGACTCACTAAAACATATCTTCGATCGACGATGGCCAACAAGAGACTGACATCGCTTGCTATTTTATCGCTTGAAAATCTCTCTGATGCTGTGCTTCAGTTTGCAAGGACAAAGGCGAGAAAAGTGACTTTTTGACCTTCAGGACTAGGGTTAACATTCTAAGGCTGTCACCTACTGTAACACTATTTACCACTGCCCAATGTTGGTGCACAGTTCAATTTCTTGATGTTAGTACATTTCAGTTATTCTTAAAATTAAAAAGTTTCTATAAGCTTAGAGGAAACGATTTTTTTTATTTGCTTATATATGGTATGAATAAATACAGATTTACATATCCTAGCGTGAAAATTTATCATCTTATATGACAGGGATAAATCATGCATGCAAATCATGCATCAAAGTCATGAAATAGGCTACAAATGCAATAAAAATGATATTCAAAAGTTTAACAAATGGGGGGGGGAATGCTGAAGACGCTCCTTGTCTGGGGCTCCATTTGGTCTAGGGCCAGCCCTGCATAGTATACAGAGGAAGCCATGAACACATTATAAATGTACTGCCTTATAGCTGCAGAGTTTTTGCTGCATCCTATGCTTGGTTTGGGAGGTTCTTGGCCATGGAGTGGTCAGCTGTTTGGCCTTCTAGCCACAAATCTCACCAGATACAGGAAAAACCCATATTTGTTGAAAGCCAGTGTTTCTCTATGGAGATCCCAGAAACTCTGTGGTAATCTTCAGACTCCTCATTCCCCATGGCACCATGACTCTTTCAGCCTCCCTGCCCTGGGCTGGCCCATCCTGCACCTCCTTCAAGGGTGATTTAAAAGCATACAGAAGGAGTTTTTGTAAATTAATTAATATTGGTTAGAGGCCTGATTTTCAGAGTCGATGGGAGCTGTGGGTGCTTAGTACCTCTGAAACACTAGCCCTTTTTTTTTTTAAGGTGCCAACAGTGAACTTGATACCTTGCAGAGGTAAGAATGAATGGCACATGCCCTGAAAAGTTTACAATCTAAATGGACAACATACAGGCAAAGAAGGAGTATTTTGTGCAAATAAAGCAGTATAAGTCAGATCAATGATCATACATCTCATGTGTTTGATTCGGGGTTTAATTTCATTTTATTTAGGAAAAGGATAGGCATAATCAAACATAAGTGTAACACACTGGCTTAGAACATATGATCAGGGCTCCTTCTGTGGGATGCTACTATGGGCCGCCAGCCTGATATTTGCTAACCATCAAATGCTCCTTTAGTGCAAGTGATATGGGTGTGTGCTTTGAGTGATGAAAGTCCCTACTGACAACCATAGTGTCTGTATGTGTGCAGCCATTGTTTGTTGCATAAACATTAATTAACTAGGGAAAATCCCTATGGCTTTTACTGCAGAAAATGTCTTGGTGGTTCTCCCTCAGCCCTGCCACACCCCCTCCCTCAGCATCCAGCCATACATCCAACTTCAGTTCACAGAGATATGGAGGAAGATCGTTGAGGGTAAGGGACTTGATAATACACTGCCTCCCTTTGTCAGATTTTAGCCTAAAAGAATGAATTTTTCACCCCTTTCATCATTATGCCCTGGAAATATGGGAGGGGATATGACCCTTTATTTGGACTAAGGTTGTAGAGTATGATACAGCATTATCATGGTTACAGAAAGCACTAGCCTCCCAGCTCAATCACATCCAAATGAGTAAAACCATTTGAATTGGTGTTAATGGTACTACAAGATTTGCCATGCTAGATTATTTGTCCATTTAGTCGGGCATCCTGCCTCTGACAGGAGACAATCCTTGATGTTGCACAGGAAGGCAACCCCCACTTGGTTGGTTGTGCAATGCTATATATGGGGGTAAAATGCATCCATGACTTAAATGCATGTATGATTGTCACTGTCTCCTAGTGTGGTCTCTCAAGGGGTCTCAGCTTCTCCTCACTGACCCTCCTTAGTTTGCTCTCAGTCAGGTCGGTTCCTGGACCCTCACTCCAATTAAATCTGTCAAGCCTTCACTCTGTCCCTTCAGCACTTCACTCTCCTGGCTGTTTTCTTGGAGGCAGCGTGGGGAAGGGCTCTCACCCCTTTTTTGTCCCAGGTCTTTCTGCCTTCCTTTCCTTCTCTTTACTCTCCTCTGGCCTTGTTTACTCTATTGGTTGAAGCTGTGGGTGCCTGCCTCCATGATTGGCAGCTCTGGCAACTGCGTGGTTGTGATCAAGCTGCTTGCTTGTAAACAGAAGAAACTCTCCTCCCTCCTCTGTCTATGCTCAGTATGGGGTTTGTAGAACCCATTACAATGATCTGTATTCTATATGGGATGGACATACTATGTTATCGAATAACTGGGTTCTAGCTACATTGTAAACACAACAGCAATTACTTTCATATATAGGGCACAACTTGTTTCCCAAAGTAAATGGCAAGTAATAATTCTTGTCTCCTAGTCTGCACATAAGGGGAGGAAGGCAAACGTGTGCTGGGAAGCAGGTGATTGGCAGTGGCTAAATAATACTCTCTGGAAATTTATCCTAGTATTAGGTGGAGTGTTGCAGCTCAGAGGACAAAACCCACCCACCTCTCTGCAGTGTCGCCTTCAATTCCTTTAATGTTAACAGCAAGAGAGCCAAGAAGGGCAAACTAAATCTTCTTGGGCCACATGCAAGGGATGCACATTTGCTACGTTAGCCTGACAGAGTTCAGAATCCAGCTTCGTAATAGCGCAGGCTTTATTCTCCACACAAAATTACAGTATGCACTGTTCAACTGTGACAAGCTATCATACAGCATGCTTCCTTACTGCCTTACCCTATATTTCCCCTTCATTAACTTTCAGTATATCCATTTGCAATAATTCGGTATTAAAGTTGTATATCGTGTAGGTGTAGGTTTGTTGTTCAAAGTGACTAAAATATCTAGGTCTTCCCTCTCTGGTAGCTGGTTATTTTACCCCTGATTTGTGCATTTTACAAAAGCAGCCTTCTCCCTTTTAACACATTAATTTTCTTTTGTAGGATGTTTTTGTGGTTAAGGAACTGCACTGGGACTCAAGAGACTGGGGGTGAATTCCCTGCTCTGCCACAGACTTCCAGCATGATCTTGGGCAAGTCACTTACGTTCTCTGTTCCCAATCTATAATATGAGGGTAATAATACTCCCCTTTCCCTTACCCATTGTCTGTCTTGTCTATTTACACAGTAAGCTCATTGGAGCAGGAACTGTCTTGCTATTTGCATGTACCCACAACGGGGCTGAGGACTTCTAGATATTACTGTAATACAAATAAATAGGAATAGTGTGCTGCATCTTTGGCTATTTTGAAATGCAGGAAACTGTTCGGCTAAGCAGAAAGGCTGCTGTAGCTGCACTCATTTAGGTAAAGAGCAGAACGTATATCGCTAAATCCCAAAAGATCTTTGTAACACAGGTCCCAGAAGAACTCACCAGAGCTGCCTGGGTACAGAAATGAATTTCTGTCAGACACATCCTCAATCTGGAGAAGGAGTCTCTCATTCTGTTGAACAAACAGAAAAAGTAATGGTTACGTTTATAATCACAACGTGAAATACTAGAACTAAAAAGATCACGAGAAGCAGCACAGTTGAGCGGTTAAAGCATATGACTGAGAATCACAAAACCTGGTTTTACTCCTGCATCCGACAGCTTCTGTGTAGCCTATGGTGAGTCATTAGGTTCACTTTTAGGGTAGCCTTATCAGGTATTCTACCTACAAAAATATTGTACAGCTTAACCAACTAATGATTACGAAGTTCTTTGAGATTCTTTATTGAAAGATGCCACATTAGTGCTAATGAACCTCAAAACACTCTACAAATCTGTCTAGACTATGAATAAAGGTGTTTGAATGAATGGAATTACTGAACATGAACACCAGTGCTACTCTGGATAAACATGATATATCAGTCTTTATCTCAACCAGGGCCTATTTCTTCACTGACTGTACCTTGAATTGTCATTTATACTAGTGCAAAGTAGGTGTTAAATGCAACCCAAGCAGAAATCACCATTGTATTACTCCAGTTTTACACCTGTTTACAGAGGAGTAACTAGATTAATGCTGTGGTGACTCAGGCCCACTTTGTACAGCTGTACACAACAACACATTGTGCAAAGCAGTGGAGAAAGAAGCTTCAATCAAGAATTAATCTGTCTCTTCCCCAAAATTGCTAAAAGTAATTCTGGGGTAAGATAGCCACCTCTGCATAAATAACTATTTTTCTATGGTTTACAATTCTTTAATACAGAAATCCCTCCCTGTCAAAAGTGATCTATCAGAAATATTGTTATGGCTAACCATTTTCATGATGCGGTCGCCAGCAAGGGTTACATGCTTGAATGGGTAAATTCTAATACTTGGCTTTTTTAGTGAAAAGAGTAAGTTTCCCCCCACTGCTCCAGGAATGTGCCTTAACCTTGACCTTGAGGAATAATTTCTAGAGGTGAGAGAGCCGTTCAGTCTCCTATAGTCAGTCTTTGGCTTCCCTCCTAAAACTCCTGACAAGGCTGCTAATCATTATCAAGTGTGAGGATGCTTTTTAATAAGTTTAGTGCTTGAGAGTCTATGGTATTTGTTAACCTAAACCAGATCAGTTCTAACTCCTCTACATTTGCCTGCTGCCACTCAACTTAACCAGGTCTGTAATTACCTTTCAATTGACTAGTGTCAATGATAATAATGATGATACATTTTTATTTTTAGAGCACTCAAACATGGCCTCTAAGCTCTGCGCACGCACACACACATATAACTAATAACTGAACATTTCCAAAGGGCAACAAGTCCTTTTAGAATAGTAATGAATACAAAAATCATTTTGTGCACTGCATGGGAGAGGTGCATTTCAAGATTTTCCCATATAGCTTCTATGAAAATTGGCCCTAAGCAAGGGTGTGAGTCATTGATGAATACAGCTCTAAGGCTTCATGCTGTGCAGCAAGAGCTGTAAAAGACATTAGAGGAACACAGGGGCGGAGGAGGAGAGAGCGTGGGGGTTAGAAGGTTATTAAATAAAACCTAACAATGGGTTTTACGTGAACAGTTTCTGAATAATGTTTTGAAAATGTACCACCTGATCACTGGGCATACATCTGACTGCGGTCTTGGTGCCCTCAACTGGCTGATGCTAACAGGGGCTATAAAGACAGTTCTCCACCTTCATAGCCATAACTAAGGTCATGTCTGAACTACAAGCCCCTCACTGCTGAAAGTAAATCAATATACTATACTGGGAAAGTGCTGCTACTGTAGACACTCGTATACTGGCAAAGCTGGAGCCTACACCAGTAGTTATTCCACCATCCCTAAATGAAACAAGCTATACTGGTAAAAGTGCAGTTATGCTGATTCAACTGTGTCTATATTAGGGCTTTTCGCCACATAGCCATGTTAGCAAAATATACATCACACTCCTAACCACCACAGCTATGCTAGAAGAACTTTTAAGCGTAGACCAGCCCTCAGAGATTCTACTGAAGACCATCATAGAGATGGATTGGGTCACAAAGTTCAGATCCAGACTTCCACAATGTTCAAGAGTGTTTGATTTTAGTCCAGATTCTCTTTATTATGGAAGAAATAAAAGCTGGTACCAATTTGATTTCATTCATTGACTAGCAATTAATGGACATTCTATAATTGATACCCCAACAATTCTGGATATTGAGTACATCACTTTATGGTGCAATCGATTTCTACCTACCCAAGGAGGGAGTTACAGGGTGCAATAAATAATGTTTTAGTTAATACAAGCAGAAATTACCACTTCTTCCTGATCCCTCATATTTACTTATATTCATCTCAAATCAGTTAACAATGCAAGAACCTTTGCAGTGTCAGCCTTCCATCTCTACTCTCATATCCTCCTATTCTTCTTCTCATTCCTGTAATCCCTTAATCTCTTTTTCCCATTCTTCGCTTCTTTCATTTTGCTACCACCTCAGTTTACCCATCTGTAAAGCAGGTCTAAAAGTACTTCCCTCCATGAGTGCTGTAAAGCACTTTGAGGTCACCAGATGAAAGGAACCATATGTAAAATATATTATCTTTCCGTTTATTTTTATTAACTTGCAATCCTGTATCTTTGGTTTTAAAATACTCTCCAGCCTTAATTTTAAATGCCCTTAAAAGTACAGTCTTTTAAATAAGATTTTTTTTTCTTGATGACCTATATAGACTGCAGACATTTTTCAAGAAATGTCTACACATTTTTTTTTTCTCTCTGTTTACAGGTAACAAATTTACCTCCATAGTCATTATCGGAAGCCAAACCATCATGAAAAGCTTTATTTTCATGCATATGAGCTGTTTAATGCACTGAGCATAATCAAAATCAGTAAGTCTAAAACTGGATTTTTATTAGATACAATAGAAACTTGAAATCTTTACAAAGCTGAATAACTGTTGGTTTTGCAGTTATATATTTTGAACATATGAACACAGTGGTCTGTGTAACCAAAGATTCAATCATTTCAGAGGGAGAATAAGCGGGGGAAATTGTTTGTCAAGTTATAGTCTTATTTTGTTCAAAATTACTTCTATTTTCTTCCATAAAGCTCTAATACAGCACCCATAGATTTTACCAGCAAGGAAGCATTTTCTGTTTGTTTTTTTCACTAGGAATCACACTCTCCATTTTAAACAGAGGAGCTTGACAACTGAGTTCTTGTTAAAAAAAACAAACACTGAAATATATAGACATGCAGCACCATCTACTGGATTAATATATTGTTTATAAATGCATGACAGACATGTACAGAATATTTCCACAAGACAAAGGTAGAAAACAGTCATACACTCCAAAGCCTACTATAGTGATGTATTACTCAGCGTCAGGGCTCAGATAAATCCAAAGATATGGAATTTCCATGGATATCATGAAATAATACTTAGCACCGATTTGGCATTTTATATTTTCAAGGCACTATATAAATAGTACACACAAAAAACTACGTTAAAAGAACATTACTAAGGTTGCAAGGTCACGCAAATTAGGAAATTCCAAAATTAAAATTTTCTGTGCAACCTTCATTCAGCTTCCTTGTGTATATGCACTTTAATTACATGATCAGATACTATTTTTTCCCCTGGGGGCCCTGTCTCATTCAATGCAGAGGATGAATGGTGCTCAGTTCATGAGCAGCTATTTAATAGTTTGTTTTCTTTTCATTGTTCAGTGTGTGCCTCCCCCTATTTACTGCACACTATTCAAACCCTACTCTGAAGACAGAATTATAAACTTCCTCATAATATCTAAGTGTTTCACAAACATTACAGTAATTAATTTTCACAACACCCTTGTGAAATGAGGGGGTGGTATTATCTCTATTTTATAGACAATGAATTGAGGGCCAGAGAGATAAAGGTTAAAAATGTCCACTAATTTTAGATGAACAATTTGAGATGCCTTAGCTGCAGGAAGCGGGGGGCAGCACATCCCTGGGGCCGTGCCACTTCTGCAGCCCCCATTGGCCTGGAGCGGCGAACCACGGCCAGTGGGAGCCGTGATCGGCCGAACCTGCGGACGCGGCAGGTAAACAAACCAGCCCCGCCTGCCAGGGACTTACCCGGGGGGGGGGCGTGCCAAAGGTTGCCAATCCCTGCTCTACTGCATGAGCTAAAAGCCAGCTAGCCCCTAGCTAAAATGTAGAGAAGACTCATTAATCTCTAAGTGGTCCTGGTGCCACTAGAAGGGACAGAACACCACACTCAGGAGGTGTGTGGGTTAGACTCACACAACCCCACAGGGCACTACCACCACGCGAACCATACATGAGCCTATTTAATAAGGTTTCCCCTTTCCCCGCTCTTACTGGGAGGCAATCCATCACCAAATAACCAAGGCGCTGGCTTGGGGAAGAGCAAAGACCCCAACGAGGGATTGACTCTGACCCTCAAAGTGGGGGGCGCATGAACCCCTCAGATCCCCCAGCACCAAACCCGTCTATGGGGGGGGCATGCCACCCCAACTTTCCAGCATCAAATCCCCACTGTGGGGGGGACACAACCCCTCCCTTGCCTTTCGGGGGGAAGCAGGGGGTCCCCAGGACCCTTCCCGGCCCCACGCGGGGGGTCACAAATCCCTCCCGCCTCAGCACGGGGGGGACACGGAGCTCCCCGCAACAGGGGGACAAGGCAGTGCCCGGGAGAAGAGGGTGGGGTGAATTGAGACACGTGACGCGGGGCTGGGGTGATCGAAGGGGGGGGGCGTTAGTGAAGCCGGGGGGGGGGGGGGCGCGTGCGAAGAGCGGGGAGGGGGAAAGTATGTGACCGGAAGTCGGGTTCCCTCCCGCCGCTGACTTCCTGTTTGGTCCGTAACCAAGGGCTTCCCGTTGCTAAGGGAGCTGGCGGCGGAGCCTGTGCCAGGGACCCGGAGGCGAGGGGGCTGCAGGGACCCCGCTGCCCCAGCATGAGCAGTGGCGACGCCGACAGCGGCTCCTCCGCCTCGGTCCTGGCCGAGCTGGACTGGGACGATGGGTTCGCCGTCCCCGTGGCCAACGCGGAGAACAAGGCGCTGGAAGAGGAAGTGAGTGGGGAGGCTGCAGCCCGACAGGGGGGACACGAACCGTCCCCGGCTCACCAGCAGCGGGCCATGAACCCGACCCCCCGCCGGAGGACTGACGCCTCCCCGTCTCGCCAGCCAGGGAGGGACACAGATTCCCCTCCCCTCCAGCGGGAAGGAGACATGAATGGCCCCTAAGGGGGGGGGGGGCGGAATACGACACCACCACCCCCCCCCGGGAAGTGGGGGGACATGAACCACCCCCTTGACTCCTCACGGGGGGGGGGAGGGGAAAGAGTACGAACCCCTCCCCGGGTCCTAGGCTAAGGCCCCCATCATCAGCACCAAATGAGAAACACCCCCCCCCCAAAACACCCCACCTGGGGTTCCCTAGGGGAGAATCTATCCCAGGACAGAGACCCCCCCACTGCCGGCGGCACAGGTAGCTAATGCTACTCTTCAGTCTATGTAGGGCCTGCATGGTGCTGGGCTACTGGAGGCACCAGTAAATCCCAAGGGCTACCCACAGGTAAAGCTCCCATGGCATTTTTCACACAAGGAGTAGGGTTAACGTGATGTCCTGGAGAAACTCTTCATCCTCCCCACCCCCCCATAGGCTGGTCCTGTGTTTGTCATCCTGACTTCACCTGTTCTTTACTGAGGTCCTGATCATAGAATCATAGAATATCAGGGTTGGAAGGGACCTTAGTAGGTCATCTAGTCCAACCCCCTGCTCAAAGCAGGACCAATCCCCAATTTTTGCCCCAGATCCCCAAATGGCCCCCTCAAGGATTGAACTCACAACCCTGGGTTTAGCAGGCCAATGCTCAAACCACTGAGCTATCCCTCCCCCCATGCAGAGACATTCTTATAACCTCACAGGAGCCTGTTAGTCTTCCTGCACAGATCTCCCGATCTCTGGGGAGATGGGCTTGATTCACAGTTACCCTACACTTCATGCAGTTATTTACACCAATGCACAATGGGTGTAATGTGCTACAAAATTAGGAAAATAAGGGTTTCACACCCACTTTGGACTGGTTAAAATGACTATGCAAGATGCAAGAGAAGGATGATGAGGCTTTTCTTTAATTTGTAAAATTAATACACACCTGTTATATACGACTATGAACAACAGCATATGTATGTACATTCTGGCCCCTGGTAATTTCAGTTGGATGTGGTATTCTTTGTTTCCTGCCTTAAACTGTTGCGTAATATTGCTATGCACTTACTGTTAAACACTGGAAGATCCAATTGCAAGAGCAGAGCCATACTTTGTATAATCAGTTACTTGGGATGCATTTGGATAAAGGATGCTATATAAATAAATGATGATAAACATAATTCCATGTCACAATGGGTTATCTTTTAAGGCATAACTAACATAATAAAAATCTGTTAAAAAAGTTATCTAGACCAACTATATTTATTTTTCTATTTCTTCATTTTCAAAGAAGTGAAGTATATTGTCTATATTTGTGTTGTTTACATTATATAGTTTATATAATTTAAACAGGCAAGTATTGCTTGTTAAATAGTATATATTGCTATTTGAAGATAGTTTATTGAATATAGTAGATTTTGTTTGTTTACAGCTACAAAAGTTGCAGAAAGAAAAGGCAAACCTAAAAAATCAGTTGACTGACTTTGAAGAGCGTATTGAGGCAATGACATCACATTTGAAAAATGTCAGACAGGAGTTCAACTTTACACAGGTAAATTTTTGTAACTAGTAGATCCTCCTTATCCAGTTTAGAATTCTGCCTGATATTTTTCTCTAGTTTGTACTCATACCTATTTGTGTGAATACATTTTACTACTGATGAGAGACCTCCCAGCCTTATCTTCCAGTACTTGCCGGAAGATACTTCCAGTACTTCCAGGAAACAAATGAAGGCATGTCTCAAAAATATTATTTTATGGTAATTAAAAATGAATAAATAATGGTTGTGCATGAAATGAAGCCTGGAGGGACAGATTTTAGGATAGTTTGGCAATGGGTACTTACAGAAGCAATAGATAAGTCTGGCCTGTGGGGGGGGGGGAGGGGAGGGGGACTGTTTCATCGGGGGGAAAAAATTGTAAAAGGAGAATGTTTGTATTGATTAGAAGATGATTAATTGCCAAATGCTAATAGGGACTTAATTCTTGGACTTGAAAAGTGAAATAAGTCTATAAGAGGAGAGAGAACTCTACTTTACACTCTGGACATATGGGCCCAAATTTTCAGATAAATGCATGTCCTCATACATCAGATCTAGGGATCTCAGCTGTTGTGACTCCACATGTTAGGGAATGAGGCTATCTCTGAGTAGCTAGAACCCAAACCCTTTAGGATTTTATAGATCAATATTCACAGCTTGAATTGCACTCAGAGCAAATTGGGATCCAGTGTAGACCTTGGTATGAGTTACCATTAATGATATTAAAAAGTTGTTTTTTCTAAAAAGGTGCATAAATAAATGCTGTAGCTTTCTATTGTTTAAAGCATGGGACTGGGACTTGGGAGACCTGAGGCCTGCCTCTGACCTCACTTAAACCACTATGAATTAGGAACAACTCCACTCAAATCAATGGAGTTACTGGTTTCACACCAGTACGGGGGTGTCTACGCTGCAATGTCTGCTCTCAGCTGGCCCTGTCAGCTGAGTTGGGCTCGGGCTGCAGAGCTTTAAAATTGCAGTGTAGATGTTCCAGCCCGAGTTCTGGGACCCTCCCCACCCCACTCACAGAATCCCAAAGCTCTTAACTCCAGCCTGAGCCTAAGCGTCTATACTGCAATTTTACAGACCCACAGCCCGAGCTCTGCAAGCCCAGCTCAGCTGACATGGGTCAGACACAGATGTGTAATTGTAGTGTAAACATACCTTGACAGTTCAAAATCAGATTTCTGGACTTTGTTCCCTAATCTGGCACCAATTTGCTATGTCATCTGGAGAAAGACATTACTCTTCAGTGCCTCCATTTCCCTATCTGTGAAAATGAGTACTATTTAACCACTTTCTTAAAGCATTTGAAGAGCATCTGTTGGAAGTCACCAAATGCAGACTATATTTTACTGGGACCTCTTGATAGGCTTTTTAGCAGCTTCATAACTTTATTTTTACTATATCAGTTCTTTAGAGTTCCGTCTGGTGAAAAATATGACTAACCTCATGGAGTCTCCACAGAGATTTCACTTTGTCATCTACTGTGAAGGTTACTTCTCATTCAGGAGGCAAAAATTAATTTTCTATTCCCTACTTCTGGAGAATCCTCCAGAGTTGCAGAGAGCCTGATTTGTTGGGGTTAGTGTGCAGGTGCGAGGTGGTGTTGGTGGCCTGTGATATACTAGACTAGATGAGCTGGTGGTCCCTTCAGACCTTAAACTCTGTGACTAGTTATGTGACTAAGAGTTAATGCTCAATTTTTCAAATGATTAGTGGTTTAGGGTGCCTCTGTTTTTGGATACTCAACTTCACACACTTTAAAGGGGCCCAATTTTCACAGGTGGGTGCTCAGAACTTTCTGAAAATGAACCCTTTTAAGGAGACTCAGGCTAGACCCCCCAAATCACTAAATCACAGCCTATGATTCCAAATGGATGTCTGAGAAGAAACTCAGATAATGAATCTACAGATACAACCCATGTGAAAGGGCACTGAGAGGCTGATAGATGGCTTCCCTGCAGCTGAACAGCCTCTTAGTTTTAATGTGCTAGATGCAAGTTTTAATTAGCAATCGAGATGAAGAACACCATGTGCTCCTTCTTCTGTAAGAGAAGGACTTCCAGTAGGTAAAAGATTGGGTATTGTATAGGGGAAAATATATTAAAGTAATTTTGCCAGACAAAAAGAGGCACCCAGCTGGCATGTGGCAATATCTGTCAGCTAATCCATCTCAGCTCAAAACAATAGAATACTCTTTGCTGCTTTGCCTCCTGATTGAGACAGAAAGCTACATGATGATGGAGAGACTAGTTTGAATATGATTATCTGTACTGTTGTTTGGCCCTGAACTATAGAACAGTGAAATAATGGATTCTGAATCTTGCATGAAATATCTTTGAATCACTTAGCTAGATAGGGAAGGCTAATCTGAGAACATTTGATACAGGTCATTGATTTTTTTATATTCCATATCTAAAAGTCCAAACTCCAGTATGTGGAGTTGCTCTGAATTTACACCAGTGCAAATCAGACTCTGAATTTCAAAAGCCTCCATACGCATTTTTATTTTAGTTCTGTAAAATCTCTAGATATAAATTTCATAGTTTTATATCAGTGTTACCTTTATTAGAGTTCTGATTCTGGTGAAATAATAAAAATTATATTGGGTGTTAAATGCCTGTTAACGATTCCATGCAAAATAATGAACTATATTATTCTATAGTCTCTTTACAGAGCCAGAGAGAATGAAATTGAAACCGAAGAGCACTTTAAAGCCCTTGCTGAGAGAGAGCTTGGACGTCTCAAAAAAGAGATTCGACGGCTGGAAAATGATATGGTTTCCTTAAGAGAAAAGAAAAATAGTCAAGAAGTAAGATTCAAGAATATTGTAAAATGTAACCTATTCTGTTTATCACTATTCTTCTTGCAATGAGTAATGTTTTTTCCTTAGACAAATGAAGTCATAAGACAACAATTTTAATAGTACTTGTTGACGGAGCACTAATGCTGTGATATCCCACTAATATTTATGACCCAGTCCTTCAGCCCTTGCTCAGGAACATGTTAAGAGTTTTGTGTTAGTAAAAACTGGAGGACCAATCACTTACTATGTCTTTTCTTTTTTTCAAGCCATTAGGCTAACTTTTATTCCTTCAGGTTGGCTTTCTTCCTTTTTGTTGACTCTCTATGGTGTTCAAAATGGCCAGATCCTCCTCCTGGCTGTACAAGGCCAGATTCTGCCATTCCCTCTCACATTGGGAAGTCCCCTCTCATTCAATTGGCACCAGTCATGTAGTAAGAGTATCCAAATTTAGCTCATGGGTTGGGGGGAGTAAACTGCATTAAATGATGAGTTGGATCAGTTTCTCACCAAGCCTGTATTAACTCCAGATAATTGAATAGGCATCTTGTGCCAAAGGTTCACTCACCTCAGTTTAAGACAATTTTGCTTTTTTAGGTTTGTGGAAACTTAATTGCCTTGGTTCTTTTTAATGCCAGGACCATATACTGGCATTATTCAAACTGAAGACATTTGCCATAGAAAAAGATTCATCCACTCAACAGTATGGTCTTCAGATACCACTAAATTCCTAAGACTAGGATAAATGTCCATTGTCTGTTTTGATTTTGTGCTTAGAAAGATAATACATAACTTTTAAAATTGAATTTCTCTCAAACTTTTCTAGAATAATATATTCAAAGCCACTCAGAAGCTGGAAGCCTTAAGATGCCAGATGAACTGGGATCAGCAAGCTCTGGAGGCCTGGTTAGAGGAATCAGCTCATAAAGACAATGATGCAGTCACAATCCAGAAGTATGCTCTGCAGGATGATGGGAAATTAAGAGTATGTAGATATACCATTTTTAAAAAAATTCATTGTAATATGTATATTTTCAACAGGAAAATAAGGCCATTTTTAGCATCTAAGGGTTTTGTCATGTCATCAAGTTAGGTAGGCTGAGAGAGAGAGAGGCAAGACATTTTGTTCAACAGCACTTTTAATCTGGAATGGTTTTCCATTTAGCACATCAATGAAATTTCATTTACATTCTTTTTTAAAGGTTATGTAGGTGACTGATTTTATAAAGTGCTAAAATGCACAACTAGAATTTGTTTGTTATGCTGGATAAGGCTGAAGTTTAGCCTGAAAGTACATAAATATTTAATTATGGCCAGTAGTCACTGTGGATAAAATTTTAAACAGAACTTCATGTTTAATTCAATAGGAAGTTCATCCTAGAAATCTATGACATATGACCCTCTGAAAAAACGAGTGCAATTTAGATGTTCCTGTTTAAACCAGAACTGAACTGCTTAATACCAATGAAGATAAAATAAGGCTATTTGAATAAAATTGACTAGAGAAATGAAAGACTGATATTAAATATAAAGTAGACTTATCGGGCAACTAGTTCAAAATTCATAGATGGTTCTCAAGTAGCTTATCACTTAGGAAAAAAGTATTTTTGTTGATAAATGTAAGTGTTCTTTGCACACTGTTCAAATTAAAGATAATTTTACTATCATGTGTATTGAATGAACAGACAATTCAGATACCATAGCTTTCCCAAATAGTCCCATTGATGTTAAAGAGACTATTTCTATGAGTAGGGGCTGCTTACATGAGCAAAGGTTTACAAGATTGGGCCCTTAGCTTTTTATGCATTTCAGACATATGACATAGATGATGTCTCATTAACTCCCAACTTAACTGTAGAAGAGCTTTGTATTTATTTATAATTAATTAACTATGTTAGTCCTTAAATCATTTCATTTCAGGTGCTGACCCAGCAGGTAGAAAAGATGACTATGGAAGCTAACCAGAAACACAAAATTCTTGACAATGAGCTTACAGAAACCATAAGTGCTCAGGTTTGTGTGTGAAGCAAATGAAGATTATTTTCCATATTTGAAGTACTTCTTAAAATTAGAAACCATTGCTAATTGGGCTTCACTTCTTTACAGATAGAGCTGGATAAGGCAGCTGAAGATTTTCGCAGGGTTCACCATGAAAGGCAAGAGCTCATCAGACAGTGGGAAAGTACAATAGAGCAGATGCAGAAAAGAGATCAAGAAATAGATCACTGTGCTTTGGTAAACCATGTATTCAGAGTTTGCTTTATATAAATAGTGGGCCTAACCTTGCACCAATAATGAGAACTGTGCTATTGTCTCAAATAGAAGAACATAAAAACATAATGGGCCTTATCCTATTCCTTTCTGCATTGCTCCTCTTTACATTTCACTCAGCTGTTTCAAACTTAAGATATATTACAGAATACCTACACAGTTGCATTGCATTGCATTATGTTGATAAATATTCTTAGTTTTAAAGGGGTGTCTGCTAAGTTAAGTCCCTCTCAACTTAAGTGATACTCTTCTGCACTACCATACGGGAGTCTCAGGTTTAATTTTCAGTTCCAGTCTCATGTTCCCTGCCATTCCTCTTAGAAAAGGTAGTGGGCTGCAAAAGGCGAGGGGCGGGGGGATGGGGATTGCAGGTCTGGGACATGATTCAAAGGGAAAATAGGGGAATTAATTGTTAGATTTCTGGCCAATATGATTTCTGCCCTCATGTGCATGTGTGTGTCCCTTATAAAGGTCAGTTGGAGTTAGTGCTTATCTAAGGTCAGAATTTAGTCCTAAGTACTTGCTACAAACATGAATCAACAGTAGCACTTTTAAAAAAGCCTTTCAAAGTGTTGTTTTGATTACATTTTACAAGTTAATGCTTGCTTCTATTATTTGTCACCTGTCTCATTGTCTTAGAGCCTCGAGGTTTATGTTTCTGTCCTAGAAAAAAAAGTTATAATGAAAGGGGGTTAAATAATGCACATTCTGCTTTGTTTTATATGTATAGAATTTGAAATGTGTGCAGAAATAAACATGGGTATCAAAGTGGAATTTTTATAAAGTTTCAGAAGCCTCGTATGATAGCTTCAGATTTTGGAAAAGGTGTCATATGTCTGAAAGAAGACTCTGCACTAAATCTTAGCTTTTGCTCATATGAAATTGCCCTGAAAGACAGGGTAACTTCAGCTTTGCATGCTGTTCACATTTGGATTAGGGTGCTCTGTGGGGAAAAGTGTTTTGAATTATTCTTATTATTATACAACAGTAAACAATATAATAAAGAGAAAAAATAAGGAGGAATCATTTAGAATGTGAGTTAATGTAGAAACGTAGCTGGAATAACTTGAGCTCTTTAGTACAGTAGGCCATATAATTGCTAGTGGCCAGATTCTGCTACCTTTTCTCACATACTCTGCAATTAGTCGTGTTGATTTATTTTTTGTGATTAAAATAAGCAGTTATGATTCTTAATATAGGGACCGGATCAGCTAAGAGAGATGGTGCCATTTTTTCGCCATCACTTTTCAAAGAACAGGAAATTAATTGTTGTACACTGTTGTTTCACCAATATCTAAGTTCTTGCTGAGCCTTTTTACTTATTCTTTAAGAATAAGAAAATCCACCATTTCCTAAAATCTTCAGTGCTAAAACCCTCACACACACCTTGGTCATCATTTTTCATGGCTATTAATTATTACTATTATTGTAACCTCCTCTATGCCCTCTCCCCATTCCGGTCTATTCAAATGCTGTTTATGCCTATAGCCTCTTCCTTTCCTGTCACTCTGAGCGTGTCACTGTTCTACGTAAGTTTACAGTGATTTTTAATCCTGAGAGAGATCACTGGAATAGAAGTTGCCTATTCAAAATATTTTCAGTGTTTTATGTGGCTATATATGAGTTCAATGAGTCACATATCAAAGGTAATTATTTCATGGTGGTGCAATACCTAGGTTGCCACATACTGTTGCATTAAAGTATATTTTGTTTTGTTTCTTGTTTACTATTAATCATTTTTAAGGTAAAGCAATAGCCAAAAACAAAGAGTAACAATCTTACAGCAATGCTTGTTGCATTATTTAAAACACTTGAAATGTTTTTTATTGTGCTAGTTATTAGCACAGGTAAGACAGGAGATCCGAAAGAAAGATGATGTGATTAAAGAGAAGATTCGTTTTTTGGCGAACGAGACTGGGAACAACGTGGAGTATGAAAAGAGAATTTCTGTTGCTGACCGGCAAGCTGCCAAACTCAGATTAGATTACCAAAACCAAGATGCTTATAGAGTTCAACTCCAGGATGAGGTAATAGTGACTAAATGCTTCAAGCAAAAGTCAAAAATAAAAAAATCCTATCTTTTAATTAATGAAACGAATACGACAGAAAAAATGCAGAAATATATGGTGAACTCTCTTTCATTTTCTGATACAACCCTTATGTTGTAACAAAATGTCTGCAATTGCCAATGCAGTGCTCGGTATTCAAGTTTGAATACTGAGCTTGGTCTTTGGCTGGTAATGCTGCAGAGGAGGAAGCATGTAGCCATTGAGAAAGGGAGTGCCTTGTATTACTGTGTTGCCTTCCAATGGCTGGTTGAATTGTTTCCCTTAAACAATATCCAGCTACTGACAGTGGCTACTAGATGCTTCAGAGGAAGGTATAATGCCCCATCTTTACCACACATATCATGCATCTAATTTTGTAGTACCGTAACATGGTGAAAACAAAATTTCTTCACTTCTCCAGATGATCACTATTTTATGCTCTGAAGAATGAGGGCTGACAGCCCTTGTAATTTTGTCCTAATTAAAATAACTGTAGAGGCTATTCATTTTCATAAAGCTACCCAATAAAGAGGCAATATGGGGTAGTGGGTTGGTTGGTACATCTGTAAAAATGGGAACAATACCTGCATCCCTCCTTCAAAGGTGTATTTTGAGGATTAAACAGCTAACGTTTGTAAAGACGTTGGAATGTATAAAATGCTAAGTATTGCTCTCTTGCTGAACTATTTACTTCAATTATATCTTGCTGAAAAATGTTCCACAGGTTAATTTTGTGTAGCATAAAAATACTTCCCTTTATACATCTTAAAACTTATTGTTTAATTTTTATGAAGTGTCTGTGTGTCCTCGTACCTCAGAATCTTCCCTTAGTTTAACCAAAATAATGTTGTGCAATCAGCAAAGTTTGGGCCAGCACTAGTTGTTGGATTCACATCATCACCAGTGCCCATATGGAGCCTCAATGAAGTCATTGGAACTCCACATAAGCACAAGGGTTTACTCACACAGATGCAGTTGCAGGATCTGGTCCCATTCTTCTTCTTGATAATTAATTAAAAATGTATAAGGTCAGATTCTCACCTGGTGTAAATCAGTCTGATTTCATGGGTTTTGCCAATTTACACAAGTTGAGAATCTGGACCCTTTTTTTTTCCATTTAGAGAAAACCCTTTAAACTATCTAGAATAATCTTTGCTTTGTAGAAATACAGGTTTGTTAGCAACACTAGCAAATCTTTTGACATTTTTGATGGGGCACCGAAGGCGGATTATTAATATTTATATACTTATTAAAGAAAGTATTATCCAGTTTCTCTTGTTGGTAATGCTTAACAGTAAGTGAGCTTTCTGAAAATTAATTGTTTATAAATGTTCTAAAATGTTCCACACTATAAAATAGAATAAATGACCTCTTTTACTTATTTATTTAATTAATTATTAGCTGGATACTTTAAAAGCCACTGTGGACCGAACTGCTTCTGATTTAGAATCTCTGAGAACAGAAATAGCCAATCTGAAGAAAGAAACCCAGGAAAAACATGTCAGGTAAGAAAGATAAACTCTTAGAAAAAGTTTATAACATTCTGTAACAATCAGATCTTTCATCAAGTTATTCATACCAAGGAACCTTAAACAATGCTGGACATTTAAGTAGTCAACTAGCAGAATATTTTGTGACACAGCTAGACTGTCCTAGTTATTCTTTGGACTAAATAGCCTTGAAATACTCCCTGTGAGTCTCATCTCAGTGGAGGAGGCAAAAATCTGTGTGGGTCCTGGTTGTCATCTTATTTTTTATTTAATTTATAAAATTGTGATAATAGACAGTGTCCATAACAGTTGTCTGAGATGGACCTAAGTACTCTACACAGTTACATGCCTTTAGATGAATATAATGAATTGCTTTATTAGATTTACTTCTCAATCAACTGCTCTAAACATTTTTTGCAGTGTTTTGTGTGTACCCTTCATTTTAACTCATTGTGCCTTATAACTTTGTTCAGGCTAAGCCATGTTAAAGACCAGAATGTGAATCTTTCAAATAAACTGAAGTTTGTGACTGAGAAGACATTGAGTTTAGAAGAAAAAGCTTTCAGGATGGAAGAAATACTAAAAGAAGAGGAGAAAATTGTTAAAGTAAAACCTTTTTGACAATATCTGCCACTGAGGATTAATGTAGACTTTACAAGTTGTGTTTGGGAGAAGCATTTATGTATGGATTAAAATGGAATTTATTTATTAATTAATATGGCCTGCAGCCATTCCCCTTCAAACATTAAAGTACGCAGGATTCAGTTGGGTCAGTACTTGGATAGGTTTCAGAGTGGTAGCCGTGTTAGTCTGTATCAGCAAAATCAGGAGTCCTTGTGGCACCTTAGAGACTAACAAATTTATTTGGGCATAAGCTTTCGTGGGCTAGAACCCACTTCATCAGATGCATCTGATGAAGTGAGCATCTGATGAAGTGAGTTCTAGCCCACGAAAGCTTATGCCCAAATAAATTTGTTAGTCTCTAAGGTGCCACAGGGACTCCCCGTTGTTAGTACTTGGATAGGAGATCCCTAGGGAAAGCCTTGGTGTTGTGCAAAGTGGTATGTAGATTTGGTAGGTGGCATTCTTCCCTCTGAATTGGTATTGAATCAGGGCATGGTATTGGAGCACTGTGAAGTGGAACTGCCATCTTTCAGATCAGATGAAACCTAGATCTTGACCACTTGTGGTTATTAAACATCCGATAGAATTTCTAGACAAAGGTCATTTAATCCCAGATTTGTGGCTAAATTTTAAGGAGCTATCACTAGAAATGGGCAGAGAATATTAATTTTGTTTCATGGAGGATTTTAAGATTTTGAAATTTGATTTAGTTCCAAGTCTGAATGAAAACCAAAAAATTCACATTTCTACACAAAATGGAATTACCATTCTCTATCCACCTCTACTGGGAGCCTCCATGGACTCTGGAAGCTCTGTGAGCTTGGGCTGCTTAGGAACTGTGAGCCTGGATGCTCTGGGAGTATAGGATTTTCAGGTCTTTGGCTCCCCATCAGCCTTGCAGATGAGCTTTCCTATACTTTATTTTAAAAAATAAATAAATAAAACACCAAACTCCCTGTTTCCCAATTTGTTAAGAATTCTTTTTAAATATGTTTAGCCTCTGAGAGATCTGATATGAACCTTTGACATTTTGCTTGATGATAGGGTATTGGATACTCTAAAGTTGTAAGGTGACCTCATTACACAAGTGGCAGAACAGGTGTTCTCAAACAAGTGACAACAAAAACTACAGTCATATGCACCATCACATATTTTGTTTCTGCCACTTATTTTTCCCAAAGCCTGTCTTATTTTTCAAGCAATAGCTGTGTGAAATGCTGCTCTCATTATAGGATTTGGGACTTATTTCATGAACTTCGCTGTTGTGTTATAAAGTTAGTGCACATTAAATTGCACTTTGAATATTAATACACAGTTTAGAGAAAATGAGCCTTAGCTATATACATAGATTTTAAAAAATAGGGTTTCCTATTAAAAAAGATGAAATACTGCAGAAAATCTGAAAACTAGCTGGAATTATATAACATTTCTGTAAATTGAAAACTGCATTTGCTTCCTCGTAAATCTGCTACTAGGATGGCTAAGCCATTAGCAGGGTTTCTTTACTTACATATGTGGCGGATAACCCAAGCTGACACTGAGCTTGGCAGCTCTACAGCCTTGGGGGTAATATTTTAAATAAGATGAACTGTTCTTGAACAATGTCGGTAATGTATTAGTCAGAAGCATGCTTTCCATCAACATTAGGCATGCATGTCTATTTGCCGCATCTATTAATTTACTGTGAAAAGATATTTACTGAGAACAATACAGACAAAATCCCATTCGTCACTTGTGCTTCAGTTTCCTGATGTTTCCTGGACTCTAGCAAAGCAGTGTTGTGGGGGCTGATTCTTATCTAATGCCCATATCTATTTTGGGGAACCTCTTTTTAAAAGGAAGGTAATGTTTTAAAATACATTTAAAAATACAAAAACTGCTTAAGACCTTAATGACAAAGGGCCAAATTCAGATCCTATTTGAGATGACAGTTTTGCCATTTTTTTTTCATTAGTTCCAAAAATTGGCCCTTACTGGACACATAGGTGGTCACAGAAATTAAAAATAAATATGTATTAAAAAATAATTTCCTCACTTAGGGCCTGATCCAAAAGCCATTTCCCATTGACTTCAGTAGGCTTTGGATCAAGTCCATACTAGACCCCAAGTTCCTGAGTTCAGGGTTCGATAATTCTCCTTCAATACTTATTCCAAAATAAAACTTTCCCTTTCAACCCACTTGCCTTCAAGTCATCTCTCAATGTTATTAACAACGGTGGGAGAAATGCAAAACTTTGAATTCAGGTCTTGGCAAGTAGAAATTATTTATTTCTTTTTTTTTTTAATAGTTAAGCATATTATTTTGTTAATGATTGAAAAATCTTAGAGTTTTGGTACATATATATTTCTAATACATTTCAGGCCACATTAATGTTTTTTACCTGTCACAATTAGAGTTCAAGATTCTATCCCACTACAGCTGATAACATCTCTAACACCTAAAACAGAGCAAGGAGCTGAATTTCCTACATTGCTTCAGGTGTTAATGGTATCAACTGTAGCATGGAAACCTCATCTTAGGTCCTGGCAGGTATGAAAAAAATGAATTGATTTTAAAATGTATGAATATATTTTAAAACAAAACTATATTATATACACATATTCTGCTATACATTTTGATTTTTAAACAATCTTGAAAAAAGATATTGTAAGCCATTTGTAAGAAATCAGTACAAAAAAGCTACCCTATTTTACAGGTATATATTGGAAGGCAATGAGAGGTAAGCCTGGAAAGAGGCAAGAATTTATAGTTTGCTGAAATGGAGAAGAGACTAAAAGGGACAAAAGTCTCTCAAAAGTGTACTCCAGTACTTTTGAAAGGATAAAACTTTAAGGTCACATTTTTATCTTCCAAAATCAAAGACTTTTTAAACCAGCAAACAGTTTCTGAAACTTCTGATACTAAAATGTCATGCTTCCAATACCTCATATGTAGAATATTTTATATGTATCATTTTTTTCTATGAATGATAAAGACAAATGTGTGTCTCTGCAAGGCATTACCCAAAACTGACTTTTTGTGTGTTTAATGAGTAATTTGTCATCAGGAAAAAGAAACACAAATGAACCAGTTGAAAGAACTCCATTTCAAGAAAACTCAGGAGTTACAGATACAAAGGGAGAAAGAGAAATCTATTATTGCAGAAATTGAGGGAACCCGAGGATCACTTAAAAACCTTAACAGTCGTTTACGCAAACTTGATTCAGACACCTTAAAGCAACAGGAAATCATGTATAATCAGGTAAAAGTGTTAAGCCCTCAATTTCATTTGCGATCGTTCTTTGGGACTAACATAAGAATAGCTTGTTTGGGTTTTTTCTGTCTTTAACTGCTTAGAAAGTACAGTTTCTGAAATGATCAGTGCTTGTGATGAGTTCTGCAGTTCCATTTCCCCAGGTGCGTGAATGAAATTGAGTGTGTGTATGTGAATTATTTTTTGTATCTTCCGTTCTCCACTTTAATTTCCCAAATCAATTCTTCACTTTGACTCCTCTGAACTACTGATGCTTCAGGGTAAATTTTCGAAGCGATACAAGAGAGGTACATGCCCAAATCCTGTTATTTGCTAATGGGATTTATGTGCATATCTCCTATGCACTACTTTGAAAATTTGCCCCTTTATATCAATTTCCACTGGTAAGGCAAGATTGCAACACTGCTGTAAGCCTCCCTATAACTGACTCCCTATCTGTGCAGTGTGTGCTTTGTTACACTTTTAGGAGATTACTTATGATCCATCATCACACACCAGTCATTTAAGAGCATTTTGTTAATGTTTCACATTAAAATGAGAAGGCTATAGGCCATATATTATTGTAAAATAACAATAGCTTAATTAGGCAACTATCCTAAAGCGAAAATTTAGTTCCAAAGTTTATATGCAATGATTTAGCATTATAGAAAGAGCTATAATTATTTATCTCAGTCTCTCAATTTATTTTTTAAAAATAATTTTAACAGGATTTTTATATTCAGCAAGTGGAACGACGATTGTCACGGTTAAAAGGGGATGTTAATACAGATGAAAGGCAAGTTCTGGAAGCAAAAGTTACCGAACTTACAAAGACCTTAGAAGAAAAGAAAGATGCACATAATCTTTTACATGCCCAGCACAAGAAACTTCAGGTAACTTACTTACAATATCATCTTTGCTGATATAAATTCTGGAAATCCTAACAAATTAGTTTAGGGAGATTTCTTCTTTATTCATTAATCTGGTACTAGGATGTGTGAACTTCATGTAAGGTAAACAGATCAGTCATCCAGTAGCTGTGAGGTTAAGTTTCTTGGCATACACTGGGCTAGATGGACCTAGACCTGACCCAGTATGGCCCTTCTTATGTTCTTATGGCATGAAGAAAGATTTTGGGTTGTGTTGAGCACAAACTTAACTTGCTTTAAATCTACTTTATTTTCAAGCAATCAGAGCTAAAAATGAAACTTTTCAAATTTGTCCTCACAATAAGGCATCAGTAAGAGACCATTATTCTATGATAATATTGTTTCATTGACACTAGCTCTTATGTATTACAGTATAATTGCATTGTTTTTGTCCAATTAGGATTAAAGTTTTTAATTGTTTAAAGGGAAAAATGTTCAAGTTCACAGGCCCAAAGATTGACCCCATACTTGTACTAGCAACTTTTTTCTGTTTTTAAAATGTTTCTCTAGGAGATCTTATATATTACAAGTCACCCAATATGCATATGCAAGTTACTTTACTTGCAAGCTCAGTTACAGTGAAATGTATAAGTGCACCTAACTTGTTTCTACATCAGCCCATCATGAGTTTGACGCACCAATATTTGTGTTTTGTGTGTATATACATATAACTTCTCCTCTCACCCCCAGTTTATCCCCCAAATTTTGGCCTTTATTTTGTGTTTCTTTTTCAATAATTTTCAAACTATGAAGACTCGCTCCTTTAAGTAAGAAAAGTCTAATGAAGCATCGGAGTATGTCATGAGTAGTTTATCAACGAGAAGCTTAAGAGATAACTTGATCATGGTCTATTAATTACCTACATAGGGAGAAGATATTTGATGCTAGAGGGCTCTTTAGTCTAGTAGACAACGGCACAATAAGATCTAATGGCTGGAAGTTGAAGTCATCAAAGTTCAAACTGGAAATAAGATGCACATTTTGAACAACTAGTGTAATTAAACATTGAAATAGACATCCAAGGGATGTGGTAAATTCTCCATCACTTGGGAGTCTTACTCAAAATTGGCTGTCTTTATATGCTCTATATAGTTCAACCATAAATTGCTGGGGTAGATACAGTGAAATTTTATGGCCTGTGTTACGTAGGAGGAAAGAGTAGATGATCATAATGGTCCCTCCTGGCCTTAAAATCTATGTCTGCATGAATATGAAGGTTGTGTATTGGTGTCATAAAAGGGTTGTTTGCACTCCGCCTAAAATATTTCAGTAGCACTGTGGACCAGAACCCATTGTGCCAGGCACTGTACAGACAGTACAAAAATATAACAGAGAGAGCCCCTGTCCCAAAGAGTTTATAATCTGTCATTTTTAATTAATTGCTAGTATTTGGTGTAATCTGTTTCCAGTGTAATGAACTAAAAGCTATTTATTTTCTAACAGAGTGATGTCCATTTTATCAAGAGAGCAATGGACAAGACAGGAGAAGAAATGACTGGCCTGATGGTCAGAATAGATGAACTAAACCTTTTCAATGACAAATCAGATAAAGAGTTAAAAAAAGCCAAAGCTCTTAAGCAGGTATGATGATAATTTGTGGCTTTTTACTAATGGAAAGTATTAAGTTTTTTATTTTGTTTTGTTTTTTAAGAATAAATCATCTAAATACTCTTAATTAATAGATTGGGGGTTCTTTTATACTTTCTTTTGTGCAGGGTCATCTCCTCCCAGAGTGAAAACCTCTGGAGTTTCTTGGTCTTTCAGCCTCCCTGTAAGACCCAGATCTTCAAATGAAGAACAGTTTCATGGCTATTGTCCCATTAGCTGGTAGTGTCTGGGGAGGGTGTAGAGCAGGGGTCACTGCTTCCCACAGCTCCCATTGGCCAGATACTGGGAGCTGCGAGCGGTAAACAAAGCATCTCGCGGCCCACCAGGGGCTTATCCTGAACAAGCCGCGAACCAAGTTTGGGAACCCCTGGTGTAGAGGAACTGTAGCCTCTTATCACCTCAAGTCATAGGGCTCCATTCGGAGTTCAGTTACTATTGACAAAGTCCCTTGAATTTATGAAGCAATATCCATTTGGAGGGTGCTTTTCTGCCAGAGGCATATTACTAATGTTTCTTTGAGAAATTATTAATCTGAAACTAATACTACTTTCGGATTGATGATTTCTCAAAGAAACATCAGTAATACAATAGAATATTGATAGGCTATCCATGGAGCTGGCAAGGGATAATGTTGTGGAGAGCAGATGAACCCCAATTGTACCTTCTACCCACTCTCCATAGCCTTGTGGAGCCACAGCTCCAAGGTGACCCTACAGAGGGGCTTACACGGAGAGGGAAAAGAAGGAGCTAATACTCTTTGGCTAGCATGCCCCAAACACAGATGTTCACCCTCCAACTTTGAGACTGATGGGATGTTTTGGCTCACTAATTTAAATATCATATAATAACAAATAGGATGCACCAAGTACACATAATAATTGGCTTCCCTTCCACTTTCATCCTTTTTGCAAAAATCTTTTGTTTTTTTATGGTCTAAAGTCTGAAACTAAGACTTTTTTGTGTTTGCTTTTTATTCCTCCCGGCAAGGCTCATCAGCACAACCTCGAGAGTATGAGTTTAGTAATGTAGGCTCTGTATAAATCACAGCTATCCTTTTATTTTATTTTGATTTTTTAATAAGAATAGATTTTTGTAAAAGTCCTATTCTTCCTTTTGCTGTGAGACACAAGGGAGAGGTGCAAAAGCCCCTGAAGCACTTGAAAAGGTTTAGCGGGAGCTCTGCAACAAGCACTTCCCTCTCCTTTTCCCTGTCCCCAAGAAAACTTGGGGTGGTCAAGGCTCTGCTGAGACTACAGCATAAGACAAAAATATAAGGCTCAGTTCTGGTTATTGTGATACAGAAATACTGTTTAAAGAGTGCTTTACAGGAAACTGGAATTTCTAAAAATGTGTCAATTTAACAAAGTTGAAAAGCATACCTACCTTTTAATTTTGTATTATTTCTCTTTTTTGGCATTTGATAGGATTTGATGATTGAAGATAATCTCTTAAAATTGGAATTGAAACGTCTTCGAGATACACTGTACAACAAGGCAGAGCAAGTTCTCTCACTGGAAAAACGAAAGCTACAGCTAAATACAGCTATGGAAGAAAGAACTGAAGAAATTAAGGTTCACAAGGCAATGATTGAATCACAGATAAGATTTGTGGAACAGGAACGGCAAAGTGTAAGGTAGTTACCATGTATTTTCAAAACATTACCTTCAATGTTCTTAACAGTAAATGGAAAATAGAAACACAATACATTAAGATATTCTTGAAAATGTCTGGGTGAACTGTGGTCAGTTTACAATTTTCCTCTCTTAAAGGTTTAAAAAATCAGGTAGTAGATTCCCTGTCTCTGAGTACAGCATTAATAAATTAATTTCTCAGCCATCATTTTTTAAATCACTTTTATGTAGTGTCTTTCATGTGGGATCTAAAAGTGTTTACAAAGGGAGGTAAATATTATCCTTATTTCCCAAACAGAAAGATTGAAGATTGTAAGTGACTTGCCCAAAGTCACACAGCTAGTCAGTAGAAGGGTTGGGAATAGAGCCCAAGTCTCTTGAGGCCAGTCTCCTGCTTTAACCACTAGGCAAATATCTCTTTACTCTCTGCTATCCCCCCCATCCTGTCCTGAACAAGAAATCATCATTTGTCCAATATGGAAATATGTCATCTGGTATTGTAAGGAATCTGTAATTGCATACCTACAGAATCTCTTTAAACTCAAGCGGTAGAGGTCTGGGCTTTTGAAGGCAAAGATCCTATGTCTGACCCTCCACTGCTGCATTTGTTCAAGATAGCTGGTGACTACATTGTCTGTATATTTAGAGCTAGTTATAATAGCTAGTTATAACAGCCAAGTCATTTTTTATGAGAGGACCTACTCATCAGGAATAAAGTACTGGAGAAAACTCTGGTCTTCATTGGTAACCCAGTAAGTGAACAATTCTTACAAGCATTCTGAGAATCTTTATTAACAGTCCCTTGTAGTAGTTTTATCTCCCGTGGACCAGAAATGGTACACATATACCAGTTAGTTGATTACACGGTGGTAAACTGATGTTAGAAAGTTACAGGAAAGCATAGACTTTTTTGTTGCCTTCATAAAAGAATTAATTCAAAATATTTGCTATAATCTTTAGTTCTGACCTCCTAATATCTGTCTTGTAGTGAGTGGTTAAATCTAACTAGGAAGCTAGCAAACACTCAGCAGCTGAGTTGGCAGGCTTTTATTCATCCCTCTGCTAACCACACCCCACGCAATAGGAAATTAGAGTGATTTAGTGTGACTAAAGCTTAACTCCTCACCCAGAGTGCAGACTGTATGTTTTTCCTTTGACAATTACACAGCTAATTAGTACTTGCATGTAATTTGATTTGGGGTTGTTGCCTGCTGTTGCTTATTCTCATTTAGCAGTAGCAATATTAAGAAATGATCAGCAGGGGGCATCTTGTGCAGCTGTAGGACTTAAATGCCAAAGCTTTAAAGATTTGGGGGAGGTGTATTACCGAACTCCCTGTGACGTGAGGGATCTGAAATTTGTCCACTTTAAGCAGTAATATGAGAGAAGTTGTGGGGGTGGGAAGAGGACCAGATGTCTGGGGTGGGGGAGGACTGGGAACAAATAAGCCTACCTGACAGCAGTAGCAGTAATGCTTTCATGGCGGGCCCTCTCTGCATGTTCAGACTACTGTGATAGCAGCAAGTGCAGCTGTAACAGAAGAAATAGCCTATAAAATGGTACAAGACAGAAACATATATTTTCTTAAACATCTCAATGTGTGTTCACTTTCTTCCATCAATCAGTGCTGAATTTCAAGACCGTCTAAGTAAAATTGAAAAACTAAGATGCAGATATGAAATTCTTACCATCGTCATGATGCCTCCTGAAGGAGAAGAGGAGAAAAGTCAAACGTACTATGTCATTAAGGTAGTTTGTTACTTTACTGTTGGAATGCTTTTAATCAACTAAAAACTCTTCCATCATAAGTGTTGGTTTAAACTATAGCGTCCCCTATTCTACTCCAGTTTCAGTTCCCTCACCTCCAAGACAAACACCTTGACCTCCCACCTGTTGCCTCTCTTGGAGAAAGGTCCTAGCTGCATTCTTTCCTGCTGTCTTGGGAAGATGATTCTTTGCTCTTTACCCCTATTCCCAGAGTGCAGGGTCTTCTAACCAGTCTACTCTTCTGAATGGCATGTGGAATATCAGGACCTTGGCCCAAAATGCCTTGCAGGACATCCTGCCGTTTACTCTCATACTCTTTCAGCTATACTCAGTTTGGAATAGGATTTTTAAAAAAATAATCATGGTAGATTTCAGCTGAATACTATTTCAGAGCTAGATTTCAGTAAAACTCTAGTTTAGGCCCCAGTCCTGCAAGTTGCTCTATGTGGACGCAACCAGGTGCTCACGCAGCGCACCGCTGACTTAATTTTTATTTGTTTCAAAAATTTGAAATGAACCAAATTGTCTGGTCAATTTGTTTTATAGGTCACAGAAGATGTTATAGCCACTCGATTGAAATCCATATACAAAAGGAAAGGCTTAATCATAGAGTTCTCTTTTAGTCTTAAATTTGTATAATCCAAGAACAGCCTTATAGTTAGAGAATGCTTTGGACAACTTATCTCCCCATATGGTTTTCAAACCTAGAAGAAGCAGAATTTTCTGGCTACTTAGTAGCTAAGGCTTCTACTGTGAGCGCACATGTGAACCCCTGTGCCCACATAGAACTCCAGGGAAATCTGCTCTGCATAGGTGTTCATGACAAGATCAGGCTCCAAGATTAATTTCTTGTAAGAGTATAGAAAAAGGTTTTGTTCTTAACTACTTAATATCAAGTATTCTTCTGTTATTGTTATGATATTATTAGTATGTTTCAGTAAGACCCAGGCAGCCCAGAGACAGCCATCACAATATGTCCGTTGGGTTATTTCTCTCTCTTAGATCTCTGTTTTTATTTTTAGGCTGCCCAGGAAAAGGAGGACCTTCAACGTGAAGGTGATGATTTGGATGCAAAGATCCGCAAAGCTGAAAAAGAAGTCATAGCACTGCAAAATACCATGCATGTGCTTAATAACTGCAACAGCAATTACCGGAACTCTTTTAAAACAGTGACAGAAACAAGTATGTAAAATGAACATTGTTATTACTTTTGTGTTAGAGATTAAAGCATAAACCAGGGACACTGGAGCCAAGCAATGATACTAAAGGGCTGTACTTACTCAATAAATTAGCTACAGAACACACTGATAGTAGCAGAAGAAAGAGAGAATAATTTTGAATGTTGCTGTCCGTTCACCAGGGCAGAGTAAGTACAGGAAAAAGATGTTATTAAAGTTCAAGTTTTGCCTTATTTTTATGCAAATTCTTAAGCCTAAATAAGGGTTGTGAAAACTCTCGAGTACAGCAGAACCACAATAGAAAGGCATAAAGTGATGTAGAGACTGCACAAAATGCCTCCACTGAAAACTCATTCATCAGGAGGAATGGCCAGAAAGGGCTGCAAGTACTTAAATCAGATGGCAGCACAGCAAGGCATAGTGTTTGTGAGACAGTGGTGAAGGCAGGTCCCTTATCGACAGTATTGTCTGTTTTCATTATAGGGCAGTGCTGTTATCTGGTAAAAAGGTGATCTGAGGATTGTGCCACTGTTTGTGTACTGTGTAGACAACTTTAAACAAGTTGAATCCCCCCAGTACAGTTTATGGAATCCTGTGGGATTTTATGTTGTTTGCCTTTTGTTGAGAGCTCATTGCCAATGTATAGCTTTCACAAGCTGCTTTTACAATCAGTCTTCTTTGTTTAGTCTTATTTATGCATCATTGGTATCAATTATATCAATAACTGTGTGAAGACAGGGCTTGTTATTTAACTTTTGCGCCCTCTGCTGGCTTTACAGCAATGGATCTTAAATCCTTATCCTTGATAAACCAGTCACTTTTTTCCTTGTTTTTAGATGACTAGTTTGTGGAGTTTTTTGGGGTTTTTTTGGCGGGGGGGGGCGGAGAATTTTGAGGATGTGCCCTGTAATTTTATAATCAATTAAAAGCAGGTACTATGGGCACTTTAGGACACAGACTTCCTGTAAAGATGTCCTTTTTGGTTGTTCTTTTAACATTTCATGTATACATCTTATAGTACATCAAATATAGTACAGTATTTATTTTTTAGTTATATAGTTGAGTAACAAAATTGTAAGTCTCCTAAAATACCTGTGGTAATAATTCTATAGGAAAATCCTAGAGGCTTCTCAGAAGCACTGTAGAAAACATTAGAATGTTTACGGCTTCCCCTTGCCCTGGTAGATGCTTTAATCTTTGTTTGATTATTTAGGTCATTGATTAAAGTGTTCCATAGGGTGCTTCGACCTTTTATCACCAATTATACTTCCTTTTTTGATTTACAAATACATCTGTTGTTCAGCAATTGATCATTGCAAAATCATGTGAGTTGCTACATATACTGCCCAGTTTAGTATAATGCACAGTTGCAGATCCTCAAGGCCGCCTGGCAGAAGACTTCCGTTACCCTAGATATGGCCATAAATGATGTCTCAATGTATTGTACTTCAATACATTTTGGTGCACTTACTTTAAAATGCAATAGTCCGTCTTTGGGATGAAAACCTAATGTCCTAAACATGTTAGTGCGCACACCTTGTACAATGCTTAAACTCTAACTCAGTGTGTTTGATATTGTAGGTGAGGAGTACAAAGAAAAGCTGCAATTAGAAGAAGAGAAAAGAGCTGCTGACGAAAAATACAGATACAAGCGAAGACAGATCAAGGAGTTTCAAGATGACCTTCAGGTAACGGGCACATGAGATTGCCATTTGTATAGGCGAAGACATAGTTTTCCTTAGTGTAGGCAATTTTTTTCCCCTCATGGATTAAGAAGCATTCTGGGAATATTTTTTCCTCACTCTCTTTTGTGAATTTTCTGCACCCCCTTTCCTACTGCTCATGGACAATAGGCAAAATGTTCAAAAGTGTCAAATGCATAGAGGAGCCCAAGTCCCATTTTCAAAATGACATAAGCACTTATAAATTTAGGTGTCATTGATTTCCAACACGACTTAAAATCTCAAGTCACTTAGGCACCTCTGAAAATTTTACCCAGGATTTGTCATTCTTACTACATATGAAGTCTACATATACGTAAACTACATATAGTGATTTATGTAGTTATTCATCGGTTGTCTGGCCACCCTGGAAGAAAGAAAGGGAGCAATTGGTGTAGTTTAATTAGGCTGCAACTTTTATTCACTTAAAATATCTGGGAGTACCTGGCAGTAGATTGTATAGTAAAGGTCAACCTCTCCTTAGTCTGGTGGTTCTTAACTGTGGTCCACCGCTTCTTCAGGGAAAGCCCCTGGCACGCTGGGCTGGTTTGTTTACCTGCTGCGGCGGCAGGTTAACAAACCAGCTCGGCACGCCAGGGCTTTCCCTGAAGCAGTGGACCACAGTTGAGAACCACCGCCTTAGTCATTTCCATGTAATCCCCAATCTAGTCCCAGCCATAATCCCATTGCTGGGACCCCACAACCCTTCCCTTGTGTGAGGTAAAAAGGAGCTGTAAAAGGAGGGAGCTGGCTCCCTGCTGTATGCAATGTAGGCGCTCCAAACTCCAATTCCTCAGCTCCCTTAACAGATGCTTTCTTTCAAATCCCTTCCAATCCATTTTATCTGATAACCATATTCCTTCCCTAATGAGTACCTGCACTGGACATCTCCCATGAGTTTTTGGTACTAAGTTACGATATTATAACCTATCTCCCCTGCCCTACCCCACCAGTTCCCAGACCTGCTGGGGGGAAGGCAAATGCCTTCTGCACTGGACATCTGTCACAAAGAGGTGCCAGCAATTCAGTTTGGCTGCTTCCCATTTCCCAATGCATTCTCACATATTTAGAGTCCTTCATTAATAGTGGACAAACATGTCTTCACACACACCCCCCACTTACATCTTCCCAAATTGTTTACCAGCATGAACAATAATTGCACATGGTGCCTACTTCCAGGCCATCAGCTGGTCCCACAGCACACTCCACCTTCCATGCTGGCTCAAGACTACCTCAGAATCTAGGCACAGCTGTGAACCTCCAGCTGACTGGAAAGCCTGCTTATGTGCCCAGTATACAATACTGTACCCACAGATACACAGCATTAGTCACTTGGCCCATTTGCTTGGTTCTGAAATTGGAAACACAGGAAAATTAGCTCTGATTCTCTATGTAGGTTCTTATGTACATCTTGTATGCATTTCAGTGCCACTGCCTAATTACCTGAATTGCTGTGGCCTCCTAGCCCTAGTTAGGCCATAGCTGTTGTGATTCCAATCCAGAATGAGTGGGAACACACTTCATGTTCCAGTAGCTCCCACTTTGTGAGCCCCATTCTGAAAACCGTAACAAATTGGTATGTTGTGAGGGGCCTGCCATCCCCGTGAATGAGTCCTTATTGCCACTGCTGGGCAAATCCTAATCTTACCACCCTCCTAAAGCATTATCGACTCCCCTTGCTCCCAGTCTGTTTTTGAGATCCTCAGGGTCAAGAGGACAGATCACTCCTCCACGCAAAAGCTCTTCCCAAAGTATCCCTCACTGAGCCAGTCACTAGTTCACTGACCCTAAAAGCTACCAAAAAAAAAAAAAACCTGACCAGGAGTGCTGCCTGGAACAAGGCTGCCTCCTCTTTGCTTCTGCATATTTGGTTGAGAATGTGCCACAAATCCCTAAGTGTCTGAATAGTAATGGGGATCCTCAAAAGGACCTGTCTTAAGACTACCCAACCAAAAACGTTTGGACTAAGACCCTGCTACGAGGATCCATGTAACCTCACAGCCTGCTGGCAAACAGGAAAAGGCAACTAGTGGACATATATGACCCTGGCCCATGGGTTGCCACCAACACAATAAACTGAAATATTTGGGCCTCTGGAATTGGCCATATCATAGACAGGGCCAGTGTCCTATGAAATTGCTCAAAATTGTTAAACCTGTGCTCTTAAACCCTAAATGTTTGCAGTACTGCTGATATTTGTACCACCTCGAAAGTAGGGATGTAAAAAGTTAAACGGTTAACCGGTAAACATTAGGCTTACCATTAACCAGACCTTAACCGTTTACCCCGGCGGCCAGCCATGCCGGGCCGGAGCCATGTCGGGCCAGTGAGCCAGGACCCCAGCCCAGGCTGCTCGGCTGGAGCAGTCCCAGCCCCACCGGGCCCTCAGGATCCCAGGCATGCAGCCCTGGCGGAACCCCCAGCCCCGTCTGGGCCAGCAGGACTCCAGCCCTGGCCGCCCTGCCTGAATGACCTCGGTTAACCGATATAATTTTAATAGTTTAACCGGTTAACTTTTTAAACTGATATTTACATCCCTACTCGAGAGCCCTCATGTGCCAAGGTTCCAGACTAGCTGCCCTGCTGTGCTGTCCCCCACCCCTAATCACAAGTGTCCCGACCAACACCCACTGACTACTATGCAGTAGCCCAGGTAACCACCTCCTTCATCCCCCCGTTCCTGCAAGGGGCCAACCACTCATTATGGTATGGTATAGGAAGCAGTCAATCCTGCCCTGCCTCGCCCCTACAAGGAGCCATTTCTTTTTCCTCTTCTGGCTCAGGCTGTTGCTGTTTGTGTGTGTGTGGGGGGGGGGGTTACCCCTCCTCCCACACCCATTCCCACATATGAATGGGAGGGAGAGAGAGACTTCAGCTAGGTCCGCAACCCCCAGTCCCTTCAGGGGTCACCAATCCACTCTCCGACAAGGGGAAAACAGCCATATGGCTTCGGGTTGCTGCTGCTGCCCCTTCTGACTCATCCTCACAGGGACCCATTGGTCACTGAGGCTCCTGGAGATCTCCAGTGCCACATGGTGGGGCCCTGCAGTCCCATGTAAGTAGGAGGCAGAGAAGCTTGCTGCAGTTACAGCAGCTGCTGCTGGGTGATGAATGAGAGCCTGGTGTCCCCTCCTTATTGCCCAAGGGTGTTTCTCCTTTCTCCCCTGCCTCCAAGACCCTGGCTTTGCACCCCCTTCACCACACTGCCTGGGAATATGCTATCTCTGCACTCTTTCCCATGTGGTATGGGGCATCTTTGCTTCCAAGCCATGTCAACTGAAGGCCCCCTCTGATGCTGCGGCCTGCTTACTTTTGCTGCTGTGAGCCTCATCCACGTAAAAAAGGGCATCTCTGAGGCAACAGGGGCTATAAATACCCCTCCCCCCACCCACCTCTTCTAGCCAGCAGGAAGAGCAATACCTCCCATACCCATATCTGATCCAGCTGCTTCCTGCTCTTCCCTGTAAGCTTTCTCCCCACTTCCCCCTCTGCCCCATTATATGGAAGCCCTTAAAAAGAGACGAGAACCTCCTTTCTTCCAACCAGCTGGACAAGGACTCCATCCCTTTGCGTGTGCGTTAAGCATGTTATGTACAGTTGATTAACGGATCATACAAGACAACTGATGGTAGGCGTTGTCTGATCATAGTTCATGGAGGCTCCAGTTAGAGGTTCAGATTTTTAAAATTGACAGTCAGTGGGATTTTGGCTCCTAAATCAGGTATCACAACACAGAGGCGAAATCCTTAAACACCTTTAAAAGTCAGGGCCAAAAGCAACGGAGTAAAAAACTGAGTTGTGATCGAGAGCCTAATATAAAATGTTAAGTGCAATAAACTATTGAAAAGGTATTAATCACTGTATTTACTGTTTAAGTCACAATTTTTAAACTAATAATTGTTCTCTGATGTTCAGGTTTGATCTATACTTATTCTTTCAGAGTATGGAAAACACTTTAGACATCATGATAAAAGAGGAGGCTATCTACCAAGAAAAAACAAATGAGAAGCAAGCTCTCATTTTGCAGCTGAACAAAGAAATAGATCAACAGAAGCCAAAGTTAGAAAGAGTCATGACACAGGTTGGTTTAATAAATGACAACTCTTATTTTATTGGTTTGAGTTGTAGCTGGAGTATAGTAAAAATGCAGCATAAACTTGAATTTTAAGTCTGTTACTAACAGTGTTTGGCCTTTTATAAAAGGTATTTAAATTGTTTTCACAATATTAAACTTTGTTAAATTGCATTTACCTGTTACTTTATGCCAAAAGTGTTCTAGACTGTCCAAAGAAGTTCGATCTTTAAAGAAAAGTAAAACGAAAACACAGGAGGAAGAAGACATTGACCTCCGTGAGCTGAAAGACTACAGCAGAACCATTGACAAATTGTTGGTTGATGTATTAGAAGCAAACCCTGATTTAACTCTACCCTTTCAAACATACTTTCAACAGGTAGCATCTCTAGTTGACTTTAACTGTTATTGAAAATGTTGACAGTTATAGATAGTAAAGAATAATTAATGGATTTACTTTAGTGTTTCAAAGCGATTGTGCCTCAATTTCATAAAATACAGTATGGCCATTGTAAAACACAGGGGTCATGCTGTTAGCATTGAAAATAAGGGAATATACTGAAAGTAGCTGTCACACATGGTATCACAGAAAATCGGTAGCGTGTGTGTCATTTATCCCACTTGCAAAGACCAATAGTAGATCTCTCTTCTAGTCCTGTTTAGAACTTCCTACAGCTGCTTCCATGGGTAGTTATTACAGTTCTAGATCTTCTTCACAAAGCTCAGTGGCCTCTGTCAGGTGAGTGTTAAATTTTTTTTTAATACTGTACATTTATTCCTTGTACTCCCACACCCTGATTTCTCCTTTTGTCCCTTCTTGTTCATGTCTGTTGGCTAGTAAAAGCTTCACTATAGATTCTCAAGTCTTCTGTTAGATTCTTCTAGCAAACACAACCTATGTCACTTTAGATGTGTGGACAAGTCCTGTGCCTCTGTGTCTAGCCTAGTCTATTCCACTTCAAATCAGGACAATAATTTCAGACTTTCTTGGTAGCAGTGCTCTGAAATTGCTTATCATTTTTTCCCATTCTCCCCATTGCTACTTTGCTCTTTCACTGGAGCAGTTAACTTTTAGATTATTTTCAAATTGATTGAGGATGCAGCTCTTCTCCTTACAGCTGGGATTTTTGCACTTGCAGTCTTCTGGACTATTAGTCAAACTCAGTTCCCTTTCCCATTACATATAAAGATTTTATTTTAAAAAAGCTTGTTCTGATGGCTGATTAACAAACCACGGTACCTTCTCTTCTGTTACAAAGAAAATGTACTCTACCTGCAATGTTACAAATATTGTGGCTTGAGTGAAGTCTTCAGCTATGACCAGACAAATTTCTTGTACTGGTCTTCAGTCAGTAGTACAAGATCCTAGATGAAGATTTCTAGAGTACCAGGGGAAAACATTAAACATCTTGCCCACATAGTTTGCAGAAGCTAGTTCCTTCCTTGCTCAGTTTCTCCCTCCCCTCGATCACTGTTACTGGGGATCAGAATCAAAACTTTTAAGATCAATGCATATGCTACTAGCACACTGTAAGATGAGGTGCATTAGTCTTACAAAGTGCTCAGGTAATCACTTAACTTGTACTATCAACTACACTTTTTTCCCCTTATTAATCAAGAGGGTTTTGTCTACATTCTAACTTTATGATAACTTTGTTTTGCCTTTTAGATCAACCAGGAGCACCAGGGGTTCAGCTTCTGGCCAAGCATCCCCACTTAAAATTATAGATCTGAGTTTATCGTTCAGTTCACCGGCAGCAACAGCAAGTGCTGGTTCACGGCCTTCCAGTGCAGCTAGCAGCTCTAGTAGTCTTCATAGCAGAAAGAGCCTGAAATAATATTTTAAACTCCACTACAGCTGACTCATCACACTAGTGCTTCTGAATTGGTAAAATTGATGTAATGCACATTTCCTTATTTAGAAAGATCTTCTGTTTGTTAGAAATATTTACTAGACTGAAGTACATATTTTAATTTAGTGGCTAGGAAAATGTATGTTGTACACAAGCAATGTGTTAAATGATCAAATTGGCAGAAAGACTGTTTAACAAATAAAACTTTAAATGAAATTGTGTCTAACTTTTCTTAATTCCTGCTGTTATGACTAAATGACTTTTGGGAAATCCTCAAAATGTCAGTGATTCAAATTCTTAGTTGGCACAAGGTCAGTATATATTTCTAGGGACATGTAACTAGTTTTCCTACTTTCCCATTTAACATCACTGACTACACTGTGTGAACACCCTCTGCAATGTTGATTTATGATCATGTCATGGTCAAAGAAAAGAGTCTTCAAGTAAGCATTGTATCTTAATGCTAGATAATTACAAGTAGACTAGATTTCTTATTGCAAAATTTGGGAGGAAGAGGAGAAGAATGAGTTTGTAAATAAAGCCATCTTCCACTTCCACTATTTCATTAAATATAATCTGTCACACAAATAACAATTGGGTTATATTTGAAACTTTGTTAAAACTCTGGAATAAGTTATACCATTTTTCTTCCTCCAAATGATACTATAATCATGACAAACAAGGTGGATGAGGTAATATCTGTTATTAGACCAATTTCTGTTGGTGAGAGACAAGCTTTTGAGCTTACACAGGTGACCTGAAATAGAGTTCTGTGGAAGCTCAAAAGCTTCTCTCTCCCCAAATAGAAGTTGGTCCAATAAAAGATGTTACCTCACCCACCTTGTCTAATAGCCTGGGCCCAACATGGCTACAATATTGCATGCTATAATCATGACTATTAGCATGTTACAGCCCACGGCTAAGAATATTGATTCTTTGTAGCCCTGTGCCTAACTTTAGCTTCTCACACGTTTTCCCAAAATGACTGGCACGTTCTGTTCACTACCATTTATCTGTAGAACCATTTCTAAGGTTTCAGGGCTTTTTAAATTATGTCCAGCTACAGCAAGATTTATACTAGATGTTAAGATGCTGACACTTTAGAGCAGTGGTGGATGTGAGCTTTTAAAAACAGAATGGCCGGGAAAAAAGCCTGAAGTAAAGCACCTGCCTCAGCCTTTTAACAATGAATTCTTGTGCGCTCATGTCCTTGAGCTTGATTACCTTTACAGACTCATAGCTACCACATTTTGTGCAGGTAGATGGGTGAGACTTTTCACTGCCAAAGCTGGACCAGGCACATGTAGTAGGACTTCCAAAGCTGAGACAGGGCAGCTATTTACTTTAAGAGCACCATTTCTCCCCGTCACTCCTTTTCCACTCAGCCATACCTATTAAATTCTGCAGCACTGGCATTACAGTTGCTATGTGAGGAAAGGTACCAAATTTCTTTGTTGTTATAACTGAGGCAAGTATGACTAATGACATTTCTATAGTGGAGTATAGCCTGAGATTACGTATCGTTGATTAGGTTTGCCTGGCCTATGACATTCCATTTAGGAAAAACCATCCCACTTACAGAAAGGCAACAGAAAAAATTAATTTCTAGTATCATCAAAACAAGTTTGACAGGACAGTCATTTACACTTTCATGCACTGAACCAGACTGTGTTCAAAAAATATACTGCAGATAAAGATTTACAAATGAATTTCAATATTAATGGTAAGAGTAACTTATGTTCCCATCAAAATAGCACCATAACCACCAAGTTCTTTATAAATGCCATTACACATCCCAATCAAGTGTTTTAAAGTTATATTCAGTAAGTATCTGAAGGAGGGCAAGCCCAGCCTTCAAGGTGGAGATTCTCATTTTTAATATAAAGGATTGCTTATGTACAAGACATCTCCGCTTTTCCCTGTATAATCTTTGCTGCCCACTTCCATAACAAGTCATGTTTTCAAGCGCCATGTACACCTCTGGTTCTGTATAAATAATGCTAGAGGAGGTAATAGTAATTGAGGTGTTGGTAGCAGAGTTCTCACTGCTGCTGTGACTAATTTTTAGCTAGAGGCAATACTGCACTGATTTACATTAAGAAAGCTATACTGTAGATATAAATTCATTTTTAGGTGTAAACTATTTTTTGAAGTTACATAAAGTAAGTTTCTTATTGTTTATGGCATCTACACTACAATATTTTTTAAATACAAGGTTTTAAGACATTTCAGGGAACAGTTTTAGTAGCCAGACACACAACATTTTTAGGCTTGGTTTCCAAGAACAGCTTGAAACAGATTCTCAGGTTTTTATATTGCAGATCATACCTGAGTAGAAAAATTGTTCTGTGTTCTCTTTTTCTATTCATAATCATCCACCCACTTTCCCACTCAGGACCACACAATACCTATAGTAACTACAGCAAATATTTTAAAATATATGCAGTTGACTTGTTTCTGGACACAAGGAGAGCTAGAATCATGTGATCAAGTGTTCTGCCAACCACAGACTGAGAATTTGTGATGCTGGGTGGATGTTACACCTCATCCACCACAAGGCAGTAGTAGCCCAACACCACCATTTTCCTCCAACTATTCTCAAAAAAAACACCTTTGAAGACAATTTTAGGATACAAGCACCAGTGTAAGGCATGCACTTCTGCCTCACTTTCCTCATCTGTAAAATGGATATAATACCTTGCTTCCCAGGGCGACTTCATTCATTCATGGCTTTAAGGCACCATGAGATTTATGGATGGGATATACTATAGTGGTACACAAAACCAAAAAGACTAGAAATTCAACAAAGTCAGACAAAGTGGCATTAAACAAAATGAGCAAATTTTAATAAAATTTTATGATTAAATCATTAAACAAAAGTTATATACATTACTGGCACATTGCATCATTCAGTCAAATAATCCCTTTCAACAGCTAAAATTAGGTTCAATGATACTATTGTGTTACCATTTTGTACCTTAGAAAAGATACCGGTGTGTTTAAAGTGCAAACTTGATGCCAGTTAGCTATATTTTAAGGATAGCAAAGAATAAAGTTTTCATCCAATAACACAGTTATAAACAATGTTAATTATACAGGAGTATCCTAATTTTTTTTTAAAAATCTCAGATCCTATGTTCTTAAAAGTTGTCTGATATATAACATGATACTCTTGCATATACCTGTCCATCAAAAGGATCTCTTGTAACTTGACTAATACCAACCTTTACGCAAACATTTTGCAAGACAGAAAAACTCTGTTCTGTCCATTTTTCATACAGATTTTAAGGGCACAAGCTCAATAGCAATTAAAGATCTAAAGAAAATCCTTTAACTCTATCCAGCATAATCACATTATTTTCTTAGGTACTTTATTGGTTTTTCTGCTTACTTCCTTTTTGTCTTTCAAATTCAGCAATTTGATTGAATATGTTGAGTAAGTTCTGGGGCAGGCTCTTTTTAACACCACTTTCTGATTGCCCTTTACCATTGAGTGTAGTTTCCTCATCTAGCTCCATTGCTTTAGTAGTTTCCCCATGACTACTTTCCCTATTTTTATATTCTCTCCTTTCATTTGTACTCTGGGTTAACTCACGTCTGCTACCATCATCATTTCCACTGTATTCATATAACCAAGTGCTGCTGTACGGTTTATTCTTTTCTCCTGACTTGCCTGAGTAATCTGACCCTGCTGGAGAAGTGGAATTCATGCTCTGACTTGAACCACGCTTTCTAAACTGTTCTTTTCTCCCCTCTACTTCTTTTTCTAACTTTCTAGAATCATGTGTCTTGGTTTTATCATCTGACTTCCAGTGATATGAACCTGAGGAACCCCTCCTATTAGAGAAGGATCTGTCTGCTTTACCCTGTTTTTCATTTTTGCTGCTGGTTGACTGAGTCTTGGAGCTACCATAAGAATCTCTCGAATCTTCAGACCTACCTCCAAAAGTGTCTTCGTCATCAGCAGAAGTCCTTGATAGAGAACACTGTCTCTCTCTCACTTCTGTCTTTTGATATACTAATCTGTCCTGCCGCTCCAGTAGTTTTTCCATTTCATATTTTTGGTTAAGGAAGGAAGCAGAGGTATCAGCTGGGGGCGAGTACCATTCATCTTTTTTACTCTGATCTCGCTGATGCGAAGAAACCCTAGATGAATGTTTTTTGGAGCTGTGAGAGGACACTGACTGATTTCTACTCCTTTTCTTGTGCCTTTTGTGATCAGAAGAGGAGGAGGAGGAGGAAGAGGATGAAACTGATACATCAGATGAGGAATCACTTGAGGAGGAGGAGGAAGAGGAAGAAGTTGATCTTCTCCTTTTCTTCTTCAGCCTAAAAATGTAATTAACCTATGAGGCATCACCATCACCAGAATCATCTACAGACTCTACAAGTTTCTGGCAAAGCTCTGTCCTTTTCAAGGTCCCTGGAACACAGCCTTTAACTCAGAACAGCTCCAAGACCAAAATATTTAATAAAAGCCCCATTGGGACATGGGGAGAACCTTTTAACCACACAGTACTTTAAAAAAATATTTTCTTATGTTCATTTCAGCCACTTGAAGTGCAGAGGATCAGTTGGGAAGGACACAGGATTGTATAGGTTCCTGTGTGGATCATACTCTTGCAGTAGCTTAGTTAGCAAGCTTCAAATATGCTATTGCAATTAAAAAAAACAAACAAACTTTGAAACAACCTAAAGTAATATTTAAACAACCAAAAGAGGGAGATCTTTAGATGAGTTTAGGTGAGATCCTGGATTGTGGTCAGATCTGAGTAATATTCACAAACCACTAGTGACAAGAAGGTATACTGGGCCCAATCTGGCAAGCCTTGCACGTGTAGGATTGCCATGTTTTCAAGTGACCTTCTTGCGTAGGGAGAACTTTAACAATCAGGCTCTTTGTGGCCTTGGTATTACAAGAAGGGTTCTTCTGGTTGGGTATCCCATCGTACTTCCAAAATACACATTTAGGCAGATAAGTATTATTTCCATATACTCCCCCTGCAAAAATCCAGGTGTAGTAGTAAAGAACACCTCATAAGAAAGTTTGGGGGAAACACTAACTTGTTAGTTCTACCTAACTAAAATTTTCTTTTTTAACTAATGAAATCTGTATGAAAATGGATTCTTCAAGGGCTTATCTGTTCATTCGCTCTTTTAGGCATAATCCTGCTTCAATAACCTCACTATTTGTTGCTGTGGAAGCAATTACACTGTCACAAACAGATGGGATTACAACTTTATATGGGGACTGAGCAGCAGGAGCTAGTGAACTATTGAAATCAGAGGTTATTCTATGCCATTAACCCAGGTAACAGGGTGGGGGAAGACAACAGCATATTGAAATTTATCCATGAGGTATCAGTGGCTGCTAATGGGTTTATTTAAAAACAAAAAACATTGCTTTATTCCTTTATTAACTATTGCCTGATCTGTTACCTGTTAAGAAAATGGAGTCTAAGTATGAATCACTAACGTAAAAAGGAAGCTTAGCAATAACAGGAACAGAAATATCACTCATTTCAGCGACTGGATGGTAACTGCTGTTTACTTACTTAGATTTTATATTAGTGATGCTGATGTTCTGGGCTCTAATCAGCAGCAGATTCTTTAATTAAGATGTAGTATATTGAATATAATAGGGTTACCTTTTTTCTTCTTTTAAGAGCTTACGCAGTTTTTGTGCACTTGTTTCTATTTTCTTTTCCTTCTGTCTCTCTTCTTTTGCAGCTTGCTTCTCCCTCATTTCCAAAGATTTCTTTTTTGAACCCAGACATCAAAAAATCATATTAAAAGTAACAGTATGTTAACCCAATATTTCCCCAAATCCCACCCCCCACCACCACCGCAAGAAGATATATATACACACCAAAGAATACAATACCAAGATTCCCAGATGAAGACGTTATGTTAATCAAATAAAAGTTGATTGTGCAGGAGTTTGGCATTAATCGTTGTGATGATCAGTATCGTATTAAGGACCATATTGCAGTAAATATCACATTAAAAAAAAAAAGACATGACCAGCCATTGCATTGGTACCCATGACCCAGGCCAAAAGATGCAGGAAAAATACAGCAAAATTAGTTACGTGAATGAAGATTGGAACAGGGAGATACGTATTGGGGAAGATGGTATTATAGTTTGTATATAAAACGTGATGACAAATCCAATTTTAAAATGTTGTTGGAAGTGGCCATGTTTGGATACAAACCATTTTGTAATTGTACCACAGCCCAGTTTGATGCATGTTTACATAAGAAATCATGTTCCAGTGGGTTGTTGTTGATGAGCAGCACCAGATGTCAGACACAGCAGCAACGGTCCAGTTCAGAAGAAAATGCATTGAAGAAAAACATATCATCAGTATTACAGGAAAAGAGTATTTCACATTTGAACTGTAAATCGTATCATTCTAGTAGGGCAGCTGAAAACAGACAGACATGTAAACCAAGGTTTACTTAGAGGTAACGGAGCCTTCAGTTACTAAACAATTAATCATTAAAGGCATGCTAGCTAAGCCCATTAGCTGGACAGGCTCCTGTACCCCACAGCTCTCTAAGGGCTTGTCTACATTGTGCAACAATATGCACTATGAGGGGGAGGCAATTTCTAAAAACACTAATGTGCTAATTGGTCCATATAGACCCTGCTAGTGTGCACTAAAAGCTCCCTGATGCGCTTTAATGTAGTACTGTTTGAAATGGTTTGAAACAGTTGGAATTCATATCCAGGGTGAGCAGCAAGTCTCTGGGTACCAGTTCTCAAGGCTTGGAAATGGTCATATAAGAGATACTGCCTTAGGATAGAAGGGAAACCCTTAATTTATTTGGGCAAACTTACACAAACTGCTGATCAACAGCGAGCCTTACGTTCCTCAGCTGCATCAATGACCCTCATCACCATCAGTATAACTTGGAATGAGAGCAAAACCATTTCCTTTTACTTGTGACTTAGGTTGTAATACTCCTTGTTACAGCAACAATACTTTTCTCTGGATAATGCCAAATATGCTGGCAGTGCCCACATACTGTAAGTGGACATTTCTGCAGTATAATTTAACTTTAATAAAGGTTACCATAAATCTCCTCTTCCCCATCCTTCAACAAAACCTTTTCATGTAATGGCTTCCCCCACCCGCTAAAGCAGTGTCAATCAAGCTCTGCATAAAGAAACCAGCCTGCACACTTCTACCCTAGTCTATTTACTTCCTTCAGCACAGAAGCATTGAGAACAACAACCCAGTGCCCCAGTTCTCTAACTTTAATTCACTCTTTTTGATCCTATCTGGAAGACAAAGTAAGTAAAGGAGACAAATGAAAAAGCCACAGAAAGAGACTGCAACAGACAAAGGAGCCTGGCATGGAGACCCATAGGGCCTCACTCAGGAAACGTTGTGGGCAGGGGAGAAAAGAAAAAAAGGACCCTGGAACTTGCTTCCCCCATTATTTCCTCCAAAGCTTGGACCCTGGTTAATTGTTTTTCTCCATTTTAAATAACTGCCTTGTTAATTTGCACCTCACTAGTTTGGCAGAATTCTGGATTATCAACTGACCATAACTGCTTGGTTCAGTGACATGGTGTCCTCAGCTCTCTCTGGGCCTTAAATTAAGATCCTTCTTGTGCCACATGAAGATACACAAAGTCTTCCTTCTGAGCTAGCCCTGTTCAGTCTTACCCTGCTCCTCTTTGAATATTCCCAATTACAACCCTCTGGCATATGTCTAAAACTGACCTCTGTTTTGGGATTTTACCCTACACAAAGTCTTAATTCTGTATCAGCAGTCCCACTCATGTGTGAACAGGCTGTTCTCTCCTCCCCTTCATCAGACAGTTACTGAGTTCTGGTCTTTCCCTGCATCCGACTGCTGTGCTGTTGCTTCCCCTGCCCATCTGAAATGATCAAGCCATCCACAGGCACCTTGCTTTTTGTAGATGCAGCTGTAATACTTACTGTGACCGATGTGTTGTAAAGAGGGGAAAGAGGAGAATAAGACACAGTAACCAGGAAATAATTTCCCCCTTCCCAATGTTTTTAATACGAGTTTTGATTGTAGTAGATTAAAGTTAAGAGAAAGTAAAGAATCACCTGCATATGTTTACGGAGTTTCAGTAAGGCATCCTCCGCTTCTTTAAAAGTCTCATCCAAAAGTAAAGCTTTCTTATAATAATTCTGAGCATTTAATAGGTTATCTTCCTCTTCCAACCTAACATTCATATGACAAATGTTTACAAAACGAACAATGTTTTTGATCATAATGCTTTACTGTCTTAATTCTCAGACTGATACATATTAAAAGAGGAACTCACTAAATGCAGATATTTACATCTCTGACATGTCATTACTTCCTGAACATCAGTAGTACTGTACTTTCAAACTCTGATTCCAGTTTTTGATGAGTAAAATGTTCTGTTACTTCTGAATGAGTCTCCTATTTACTCAGATTGATAAACCCTTTTTTCCTGAATATTAATTCTGGAATTCTTACTGTTTTTCTGAGTAGAGTATTTATATGCAATTAATTCAGAAGTTTAATAAAACAAACACAAATCATGGCATAGTTGTAAACATTTAAAAATTTATAGAAATGCCTTGTTAAATATTCATCCAAAAATTTCAGAGAATGTTATGCAGGTTTACTATTCCATCAGCTAAATTGAATTAAGAAGAAAAAAAAAAAACAGTAAGGAGGAGAGATTTAAACTGATGTGCGGTAGGGTGGGGCGACATGGGAGAAGGTAAACAGATTATACACCTTGAACTGCTTTCACTGGACACTTATCATTGTTGCCACACAGGCAGGAGGGAGATAAAACACTCCCTTTTTTATACACTTAGCCAGCCCAATATTAAAAAAGGGATAATGAAAAAACTGAATTGCTCATAACTGCATAAAGAATAGAATTCAACACTTACTGGCCTCCTCTTTCCACAAGTGTCTGACAGAGATATTTCCTTGCATTTCTATGGGTTGGACAGTTTTTTAACGCAATTTCAAAATCATCTATGGCTTTGTTTAAGGTTCCTTTTGTTGCATAACTATAAAAATGGAAAAGTGATAAGGGAATTGTAAATAAACGTCACAACTGATCTTTAAATAGATTATTCGATTCCATCTTTAACAACTTGGGGGGGCGGGGGTGGAAGAGACTTACAGTGCCCCACGAGCTACCAAGGCTTCAACATTTTGTGCATCTATTTCCAAGGCCTTATTGTATTCATTCATAGCCTCCACATGGCGGCCAACCTTAAAATAATCAACCCCAATCTTCACACTAGAACAAATGGTAAAAAAAAAAAGTATTACACAGAGTCATCAAGATAAACAAATATACTTAAAAATCACAGTTTGAGAAGCCTTGCAACTTGTAGTACATCATCCTGCCATAAGAGTAACAGAATGGGAGCATTTTCACAAGATACAGTTTCAAGAGTTGCTCTTTAGATTAATGCCATATTTACATCACACCAAAGGGTAAATTCTTTGATCTGAAAGCTTCGTGTTTGAAGAACACCTCTGTAGAAAGCACATACACATGCTACACTGTATTCTCCATTTACAAATGGAATGCTTACTGTACTTTAGTGTTTTTCTAAGACTTGTCATATTATCCCCGAATGTGGGGAGAGTTTTAGGCCATGTCTACACTTACAAGCCTAAAGCAGCACAGCTGTACTGATACAGCTGTGCTGCTGTAAGATCACTCGTGTAGACACGTTATATGGATGGGAGAGAGCTCTCCCATCGACATAACAATACCAGCTCAACGAGCAGCGGTAGCTCTCCCGCTGACATGGTGCTGTGCATATGAGCGCTTATGCTGGCAAAACTTATGTCGTTCAGGGGGGTGGTTTTTTTCACACCACTGAGCGACAAAAGTTTTGCCGACATAAGTGCTAGTGTAGACATGGCTTTATAATGTACAGGGACACATTCAACACTACAGTGAGGGGGCACAATGACACTGAAGTCAATTTGCTCCCATGTAAGATGCTTTAAAACTTTTATTTCATATCTTGCAAACTGAAGCTTCTTCTCATGCATTTGTCTAAAGATAAATTATCTTCCAATGAGTTAACGGTTGGGGCTCTGAATTTCGTATCAGATTTATCATGAGACTTCACGACAGCAATCAAGATTAATGATTTAATATAGGAATATATGGCCACAGATTATAGGAAATGGTTGTCCTTAATCTCCAATGAATAAGACCTTACTTGAATTGCAGGATGATGGTCACATAATTGCGGCTGAGTTGCAGACAACACATGGAAAATTGCAGAAAAGTAATAATGGACCTTTATTATTTGCAGTAATTTGGAAGAGCTTACAGCGAGGGCCCTGGGGATGGACGGCCGAAGCTCCCATTGTTGAAATTGCAGTGGAAGCCTAATATTGCGGGATTCACAACATCACAAATCAGTAGGGTTTAACTAATGAAATAAATGATGTGCTATATTAAAACTGAAGACAGTTTCTAAGACTGGCATCATCTCTACCACCACTAATTCCATCTCATTCCCCTTCCAGCTGTATCATTGTTATGTCTGAGACTACTTCCCAACTAAATATTGCTTCTGTGAACCTTCCTACTCGTCTCAACAATTTCCATGGACAGGAGTCGAGACCAGAATGGCGACAGGCAGCTTGACTGGGTTATGTGCTGAGCTGAGAGAAGATAAACCTTTCCTATTCACCCTCTTCTCCACGTTGGACTGAGGGAACTTGGCAAACCACTTTGTCTATTCCCTTTCCAACTCTGTGCTTTTCCTGGTAGAGCTGGGAAGGAAACTTGTTTCCCATCCTGAAAGAATTTTGAGATTTCAGAAAAGTTTTCCCACCCTGAATAGTGACAAAAAGTCAAAGTCTGGATAGTTTCTGCACACTTTCAATCCATAAAAAAATTCAGTTTGGGTCAACCAAAAAGTTTTGTTTAGATTTTGATCTTTTTACATTTAAGAGCATAAATTAACTACAATTTCAAAACCAAAAAAGTCATTTCAAATCAAAAAATGAAGTTGCTTTAGCGATGTTGAAACAAGATGTTTTGACAATTTTGAAATTTTCTAATTTAATAAAAAAAAAAAAAACACAGAATATTCATCAAAACCAACTCTTTCCTGTGAACACTTTCTGTGAATCAGCATTTTCCAATGAAAAACATTTTGTTGGAAAATTCCTGACCAGCTCCATCTCCTGGGTGCTTGCTGGGCTATGGAAGAGCAGAGTGCACTCTGCAGCTTCATCCCAGGCACAGCCTAAAAGAAACAGCAGCTGCCCAAAGCAGCCTCTTCAAATGCTCTCAGTCAGTGCGTTCAGTGTTGATATATAGTGACTGCCGCCAGCTCAGGCCACAGGGGAATTGCGCACAAGTCCAGCTTCAGGCTCAGGTGTCAAGACAAGGGAACTCAAGGTCATTTGATTGCTATTTATAAAAGGCTGAGCCGGGTACTAAAGTTAGGGTCCTATGGGAAAACTGAAGAGACAAGACAGAGCAGTGCTCAGGTCTAATTTCAGGAGCCAGCAAAAGTGACCTTAATCTTTGGGAACTAAACTAAAGGTTTTTCCTTAAAATTAATTTTTTTTACTTTACAAACAAAGAGAGCCTTTCCCCCACCCTCACACTATCAACTGACCATAGCCACTCAGCAAGTTGCTCCCTGGTGATATTCAGGAGGTTATTCATTGTGAACACTGGTACAAAGAAATACGAAGAATTATGACCATTGATTCTAAAGTAGATGCCAACTAAATTGCTTGACAGGAAAATTAAATACTCTGTACCATTTCAAGGCCCAAGATGCAGATTGCTTTTTCCTCAATGCAAAGGCAAAGTCTTCTTCATTGAAGTTTTTTCTGTTAAAAATAAAATAAAATCAAGGGAATACATTATTAACTGCCCAAATTTCCTTCTAAGTCTACAATATCAAAAAAATCTATACCAAGGTCACATCAAATTTCAACATGGCCGAAACAACACTATATTACTCTCCCCTCAATCGGCAATAGCATTTCTGATTTCCAAAGTCATAGCCTCCCTAAATGTATTTGTCTATTGCAGTCAAATATACTGTCCCAGGCCAGTTGTATTAATATAGATTATTTCCCATTTGCTGTGTAGCTCAAAATTTAATCTACATGTTAATTTTCTGTATTTGAGAAGGAAAATTATCTGAATCTGTACTGCTCAAAAGATCAGGTCCATGAGTACAGCAAGCTATTACTAAGAAGTGTTAAGGATAAATATTATTAGGATGTAAAGTAACCTGTGATTTTTAATCTAATGTTACCACCAATGAACAGTTTACCCAGTTAAACAGTATCAAGCAGATAACTGGTGGCTGAAGTGTCACTTTAAAAAAGTGACAGAATTCTAAGAGTAATTTTGTTGTTCTGGAGTGTCTTGTTTATACTAATTGCTGGGCTCACATTATCGTCAGTGGTCATGCAAATGAGGATCAACCCAAGGTTGAAGTAATAGTGACCCCAGAAATTTTTAAATAGAAACTACAAATAAAGAGACACTTCAGGCAGTACAATGTCACTGTACCTTTGCAGGCCTCTCATTAATGATGGTGGGCTGGATTCACTTAGTCCTAGTTTTCCTAATAAAAATTCAACTATTGCTGGATTAGCAAATCCCAAGGAATGATGCAAGACTTTTTCATACGTCTCTGAAGTACTGGCTACTTCAACACTTCTCCTTAAAGAAAATATGAACATACAGAAATGACCACCCATTTATTTAGTAATGTTGACATATGATCTGGTGGATTTTTTTTTTTTTTTTTGGTCTAACATACATTGATACTTTTACCCACACTGGTTCACAAGTAAATTACATAGCTTTCCTTTCCGCAAGTGGAAATACAACACATCACCATTTGTTTTATCTAAAATAAGAATTCCTTGGCCTTTGCTGCTGTTCCTCCTCCTCATCCACTAGCTGCAGAATTCTGTGGTCAGTTTCCTTGCCCTTCCTCCTATTTTATCCCACCCTTTGCCCTAACTAATGAGAAGCAGTACTTGAAAACCTCATTTTGGCTCTCTTCTCTTGCAGTACGAGCAGCTCCTTCTGGGCCTTGAGCCAAGTCCTACAAGCACTCCAAAGAGATAGTTACACTCCTATACTTCTTGCTGAAGACAGATTGTAGGTGTTTCATATGTCACCCCTTTAGGTCATTAGTTTATTAATGGTCCTGTACTCTCTGAAGTAATGTTCATTTCCTGCAATATATATTTTAAGTCTCTCTCTCTTTTGGTTAAGATTAACTCATTCTGCTTTCTTCATCTTTCTGTGAAAAATTCTGAAGCAAACTACATCCACATATGAACAGTGACGCTTTTATTTAGGAAAACAATTGAAGAATATATGTCAATCAGCAGAGTAAAGGAAAATCTTGATAAAGACCGTTGAAAAAGGACAGTTTCTGCCAAAGTGTTTCTTGAGACAACATATTTAACAAACCAGATCTAGTGAGTAGAAGAGAATGCAAGTTCTTACCTATAATGTAAAGGCAAGTCTTCAGAACTAATTACTCCCAGTTTAGTACTAGACAGACTGGGTGGAAGAGCAGAGCTGTGCAGTGATATTGTGAGCTTTTCATGGTAACGATCAATGTCCTTGATTGCAGCTATCAAAAAAAAAATCAAAAACTAAACAAAAACATCTTAAAGTTGAGAACAAAGTCAACAAAACTGGAAAGAAACAGCTTCCAGAACAGTTTTAATAAGCATTTACCTTGTATAATGTCTCCAGTTTGATAATATGATAAAGGATCACCATGGCTGCTATGAGAAGGCACATCTCTCACTGGACAAAGAGCCTGCAATGGAAGAGATCAAAAATGTGGCCAAGAACTCTGAGCTTAATGAAGCAAATGATAATAAAATGTGTTGTATTAGAAGACAACTTCCCTCACCCCAGAAGTATCAGTTTGCACAATGAAGATTTGTCTCGAGTAAATATTAAATTATGTTTAAAATTCAAGGTTTTAATTACAATGGCAGTTATTCTTCTGAAGAGAACTCATTTGTGATAGTGAAGACTAATGTGAGTTATCCAGTTTCCACCCAGCTTTAATCCTTAAACAAATGTTTAAAAATTAACTTATGATCTGTAATAAAAAAAGTCCATTTTGTGATTATTAAACTAGACGGAAACTAGTCTTCGGCTCGGTCTACACTACAGACCTCACAGCGGCACAGCTGTACCACTGCAGCTGCACCACTGTAAGGTCGCCTGTGTAGCCGCTCTATGTCGACAGAGGAGCATCTCCTGCCAACGTAGCACTGTCCACATTGGCACTTTTGTCTGTAACACTTACGTTGTTCCAGGGGGCATTTTTTTCACATCCCTGACCGTCAAAAGTTTTGCCAACGAAAGTGCTAGTGTAGACAAAGCTTAAGTCTGTCCAAAATTGAGCATTAAAGCACAGTGATATTAGTATGATTCAATTCAGATCAATGTCCATGCATCTATATATACACTAACTTTTCAACCTACAGCTAAAATATTTGAGCAGTAAAGAAAGAAAATGTCTTGCTGAGACAGCAAGGCAGCTTCCACCTTAATCAAAGCCAGAATGCATTTGAACTATTAACCATCCCTGAGCTCAGGTTTACCCTTCATAACTCAGGTCCCTATCACAAGATGCAGCCAACACATTAGAAAGCCAGAACTGCCCTGCATCAGTTTACTTGTTAGTGATCATACTCAAGTCTTACAGTGATTTCTAAATGTGAGATCTCTCTTATGATGCCACTGCCCAGACAGATTAACACCATGAAAAAGCCAAATTCACGAATAGAACTAATCCTTCCGATCACAACATCGCCACGCTCAATGTCTCGGAAAAACAGCTCCCTCCTGTCCTCACTTGGCACCTCCATGAACTGCTCCAGGGGTGGCATAACAGCATAACAATCTGCAATTAATGGGGAGAAAAAGTTATATAATAACTGCTCCGTCTTCTGAAATCTCCAATTACAGTTCACTATAGTCTCAGAAAAATCAATGTGATTTTTAATAAAGCACTTTATATTCCTTTATTAGGCATCATGTATAGCCAACACTTCTCAACATACAGAACATTGCAATAGAGTTTAATACGTTGGCACCTTATATTCAAAGACAGAAAGAAATGGTGGGGTGATTGGGGGCACACCGAAGCTCTGGCATGGGTTGGATGTACAGAATCCCTGAAATTGATGGGAATGGAAAGGTGGCACACAGGGAGCTAGCGGGAGGAAACCAGGGGAAACGGAGAAAGCCAAGAAGGCCTGCTGTAAGCAATGAGCTTGTTCTACAGAAGTTATGAAGTGTGTATTTTCACATCACAATTTTGCTCCCAACAAAAAAAATCTCGTAGAAGCTTTCCTCTCTCTACCCAATTTGTCTTCAGCCAACTAGGGGGGCCTACTTTCAAAGGATTTATTGTTTCTGCTTAGCCTATTTGCTGAGACAAACTTCACCCATTCTGTTCCAATGGAGAATTCAGACCATCACAACTCTTCCAGTCTCAGTTTCCACAGCTACATCCTCAGTTACTTGGGACAGCCACATAAGATTCTACCCCCAGATACCTTTTCAGATGGACCTTAAACCTGAAAAGCCGTTTGCACTTAAAAAGTTGGATAGAACACAGCATTTGGCCTACTTGAACAATAAAGTGTATAACCCTCTAGTTAATACAATGGCGTGACAGCAACTTTAGTACTAGACTTCACATAACAATGAGTACTTTTTACTGACTGTTTATTTGAATGTTTTTCCAAAATGCTAAACATGGATATCCATTAAGTAATCACGGGTGGCGTGGTGGCCCCACCTGCATTCTGCCCCTTCCCCTCCCTGCTCTGCCCCTTCCCCAAGGATGAGAGCACGAGTGGTGGGGGCCTCACAGGGGAGGGAGGAGAGAAGGGACGCTGCAAGGGTGCTGGTCCTGGGGAGGAGTGAGGGTGGAGCTGTGGGCGGAAGAGGTAGGACAGGCAGCTAGCCTCCCACAGGGGAAGCTTCGCCCATGTAAGTAACCAAAATGCCCACATATTTTGCTTCTTTCACAATGTGTCACCACATTTTTCCAACAATTGTTTTTTAAACAGCAGGTGACTTTCAACTTTAACAGAGCTGCTGCTCTAATGAAGAAGTTTGCTGGGGAGGGGCGGGGGGGAGGCAACTTGGAACATCCCCATCAAGTCTGTACAACAGAATGGTAGAATTCGCATTTCTTTTGTCATCAGGGATCAATGTTAGTAATAACTCCGCCCTGTATTTACCTGGTGAGCATCAGCGGAGCTCCGAATATTTTACATATGAGTACACCCTAACAAACCTGTATAGCAGGTAGTAATCTAGTTGTATGGATAGGGAAACTGAGACACAGAAAGACTGAAGTCAAAGTTCGGGATAGAACCCATGTCTTCAGAGCCTCAGGCTCATAATAGAACACTGTAATAGCTGTATTCCCCTCACACGCTTAGAAATATGTGCTTACTTTTACACTTTGTTCCTGAAGATAATGCTGGAATATTGATGGTTCCTTTGGACAGTAAATATTTAATAGGAAATCTCTGAAAGAAGGCTCTTCATACAAGATATTGTATAGACAAGATATTTCTTGCAATAATTTATCAATTAACAGTTCATTCTTGAATTTTAGTGTTAATAAGATTAAATATTTCCTCAATTCCTGAGCTAACATTTAGGGCTTGTTCACACAAGAAAATTAATCCAGAATAGGGTTGGGTATAACTATTAACTATTTCTGAATAACTCATTGTGTATTCCAGAATAAGGGCACACTATTCTGAATTAGTTTAATCTGCTTCCAGAATAATAGCATCCACGCATGAAGTTAATCAGAAATAACTTCCTGTGTAGACAAGCCCTTAAGAAGCATGATGTGACCTTCTGAACAGCAGTCATGTTCCTCCCAAAAGACTGTTACATTTCAGTAAAGCAAGTTTGTGTCCACCTAGGTTTGTAATTAAAATTGGGTCTTCCAGGAATACAGGTATTACATAAATCAATCACGTAAAATTACCCTCATCCACTCACTTAATACAAATAATTTTCTCACCACCTCAGTAAAGAGTACGGAAGTCTGAGAAATAATTTTACAAGGCTGGTATGACTTAGTCTGATCTATGACTAATGACATCAATGCTTTAGATAATGGTATAGAATACATTTTAAAAGTTTGAGGACGATACCAAGCTGGGAGGGGTTGCAAGTGCTTTGGAGGATAGGATTAAAATTCAAAATGATCTGCACAAACTGGAGAAATGGTCTGAAGTAAATAGGATGAAATTCAATAAGGACAAATTCAAAGTACTCCACTTAGGAAGGAACTATCAGTTGCACACATACAAAATGGGAAATGACTGCCTAGGAAGGAATACTAAAGAAAGGGATTGGGGGGTGGGATTGGGGGGGAGGATATCACAAGCTAAATAGGAGTCAACAGTGTAACAGTGTTGCAAAAAACAAGTAACCATCATCATGGGATGTATTAGCAGGAGTGTTGTAACCAAGACACAAGTAGTAATTCTTCCGCTCTACTCCGTGCTGATTATGCCTCAACTGGAGTATTGTGTCCAGTTCTGGCATCACATTTCAGGAAAGATGTGGACAAATTGGAAAAAGACAGAAGAGCAACAAAAATGATTAAAGGTCTAGAAAACATGACCTGTGAGGGAAGATTGAAAACATTGGGTTTGTATAGTCTGCAGAAGACAAAGGGGACATGATAATTTTCAAGTACATAAAAGATTGTTTCAAGAAGGAGGGAGAAAAATTGTTCTCATTAACCTCCGAGGATAGGATAAGAAGCAATGGTCTTAAAACTGCAGCAAGAGCAGTTTAGGCTGGACATTAGGAAAAACTTCCTGTCAGGGTGGTTAAGCACTGGAATAAATTGCCTAGTGAAGTTGTGGAATCTCCATCATTGGAGATTTTTAAGAGCAGGTTAGACAAATGCCTGTCAGGGATGGTCTAGATAATACTTAGTCCTGCCATGAGTGCAGGGAACTGGACTAGATGACCTCTGAAGGTCCCTTACACATGACATATTTGAGGCGGTTGGGGGTCAAAGGTGACAATGGGCTCAAAGAACCCCAGTCCAAGACTGAGTTAGGTCTCAGTTTATGCATGCAAATAGTTCCACTAATTTATGGGACTACTCATATGCATAAGTGTGTGAAGAATCCAGGGCCTTTTTGATACATCTGTTTTTTAAAAAGTGGAAGCTGTTTTGAGAACTGGAAAACCAAGGATGCCTTCTGCTTTAATGATTCCATTTTCACAACAGTACTACAGTGTTTAGAGAGTCACTCAGGGTGCTTACATTTTCATATTAGATAAACTGAAAACATACTTAAATAAGCAAAAAATGCAAACGTTACCTTTTCCCACCATATTCCACAGTATAGGCCTTAATCATGGTTGACTAAAATGAGAATTATTTTAAAGTCTGACAAATGTGTTCATAGTAGTGTGAAGATTATTTAAAATGATTTATTTACTCCATGCATTTCTAAACTTCAAAAAACTTGAAACAAAATAACAGTCTTTTTACAAACACTATTTATTTTTAAAATGTATTGTATACACAAGTCCTTTACTGGATTTCTCACAACTAATTTGTCTCTTAGAGAATCCCTTTTCACCTGTAATTATAGGATTTACCTTCATTCTCTTCATTTGATTCTGAATCTGTTGATACACTTGGTTTCCATGAAAGAGCAAAAAGGAGATCAGCTTTTTTTGCAATGAACTGTTGTATCTCAATGTTATCAATTCTCTTCTCTTTCCTAAGAAAAATAAAGAAAAATCTAGTACTCCCCCACTTTGTTCACATAGCATGCTACATCTGCTACATAAAATGTGTAAAGCTTTTTTTATAAAAAGAAAATCACTCTCCAGAGCTCTGCATAAGCATTTAATGAAATGTGTCCCAACTTATACTATTGAGGACATATTTTTCTCTGTCTAATGTAGAGCATGGTGGCAGAGACAACATATGTGTACAGCACCAAGAACATGACTGGTGCTGAATAGCAAAGCTTCCAAAACTATGGCGTTTGGATTTTCTCGGTCAACCTAAGCCTAGCAGATTTCACAGTATGTTGCAAGGTGCCTTTGCGTCAGTTTTTGGATTGAGTGTATAGATACTGCTAGAAAGTAGGACAAACAAAGCTCCTCCTGCCATTTCCCTTTCAGCAGCAAGAAAAAAAAATCCATCCTCAAAACCCTGAAGCCTTTCAACTCTAGGGATGAAACACACTATACAGGAAGAAGGCATTAGTGCAATGCGGCCCTGTTCCTGGAGTCAAGTGATTGTGAAAAGTGTCAGCCTTCCTCTGAAAAGAAGGCGTTTCTCATAGAAGTGTCTGTATTTTCTCATAGAATATCAGGGTTGGAAGGGACCTTAGGAGGTCATCTAGTCCAACCCCCTGCTCAAAGCAGGACCAACCCCCAATTTTTGCCTTAGGTCCCTAAATGGCCCCCTCAAGGATTGAACTCACACCCCCTGGGTTTAGCAGGCCAAAGCTCAAACCCCTCAGCGTTCCAGAAGAAAGCTTGAAAACTGGACGCAGGAACCAAAAGGCAAAGACCCATTCATCTTAAACAACTGCTGATTTTTAAGCCAGTCATTGGGGGGGGGGGGGGGAAACGGAGGGTTCCCCCCCCCCCCAATGCCTGTGGCTATCACTACTACCACTACAAGGGGACGGCCAGGGAGCCGCCCAGGGGCGAGGGAGCTGGTGTCAGCGCCCAGGCTGGGTGAGACTCTGCCCGAGGCTTAGCGGGCACAAAGTCCAGGGAAGCGGATCCCCAGTTGTGGCGGGGGGGGGGGGGGGGGGAGTGCGGGTCACCCTGACCCCAGGGGTCACCGACAGAGCAAACCCCCGCGGGGGCCGTGGAGCGGCGCTAGCGCCGATAAGGGGGCGGGGGGGGCTCCTCAGAGCCGAGCTGGGGTGTGTGTGTGTGGGGGGGGGGGGGGGACAGCAGCTTCCTCCTCCCCCCGGCCCGGCTCCTTACCTGGCGGGCGGCTGATGCTGGGCCCCCCCGGGCGGCTCCAGGCTGGGCCCCCCCGGGGGCAGGAGGCCCCGGAAGTCGGGGTTATCGTGCTGCTCGGTGCGGAGCAGCGAGAGCAGCGCGGGTCCGTGGAAACCCAGCGCCTGGCGGAGCAGGTCCCGCTCCATCCCATCCGCGGCGCCTCGCCCCGCGCAGCAACCGGAAGCAACCCGGAAGTAGAGGCGTAACCTGGAAGTAGAACCCCCGGTAGTCCCTCCGCCGAAGGGGGGAAGGGGCGGGGCTACAGGGGAGGCCGCTGAGCCCGCAAAAACCGGCCCCGCCCTCGCGCATGCGTACAGCGGGAGGGCGGGCGCTGTGAGGGGGCGGGGCGAGAGAGGCAACGAGTGACGGGGAGGAGCAAGAAAAGCTCCTTCCCCCGCGGCGCGCGGGGGCGCTGGCAAGGCGGCCTACGGGCTCCCGGAGCCTCCGGCCTCAGCCCGCGCTCGCCCCTCTCCGGTAGCTGGGCCCCGCCCACGGGGGACGGGCGTTTAAGGACGCAAGTCTCGCGCGGCCAGCCCCGTGCGGGTCGCCCGCCGCTCGTGACACGAGCTGCAGCGTCGCGCCGGCGCGCGGGGTTGCCTGGGTCGCGCTCCCGGCTGCTCTCCGCCAGGCCCGGGAGGAGCGAGCGCGCGCGCGCGGCAGCTGCCAGTGTCCCCTGGCCGCGGTGCCGGGACAGCGAAGGGGGCCAGCGCCGGTCTCGTTGTGAGGCTTCAGCCCGCCCGCCTGCGCTGCGTCGGGCCCGATCCAGGGCCGGGTGTGCTGGGCGCCCCGTGCACATCAGTAGGGCCCGCGCCCCCATTCTGGTTAATTTCACAGCCGTGGGGGTTTTTTGAATTAGTAAATTTCATGATTTCAGCTCTTTAGGTCTGAAATGTCATGGTGGTGTAAGCGCAGCGGTCCTGACCCAAAAAGGGGTGGGGGTGGGGGAGCGGGTTGCGGTACTACTCCCTTTATCTCTGTGCTGCTGCGGCTGGCCCTGCGGCCTTCAGCGCTGGGCCGCTGGAGAGCGGTGGCTGCTGACTGGGAGCCCAGCTCTGAAGGCCGAGCCGCCATCAGGAGCCTCGCAGAAGTAAGGATGGCCTGGTCTGGTACTGCCACCCTTACTTCTGTGCTGCTGCTGACGGCATGCTGCCTTCAGAGCTCAGCCCTTGGCTAGCAGCTGCCACTTTCCGGCTACCCAACTCTGAAGGCAACAGCATAGAAGTAAGGATGGTATGGTATTTCTGCGCTGCGGCTGATGGGGTGTTGCCTTCAGGGCTGCGTGCCTGGCTAGCAGCTGCCACTCTCTGGCCACCCAGCTCTGAAGGCTGCGCAGAAGTAAGGGTGGCAATACCACAACCCTCCTTATAAAATAACCTTTCAAACCCCCCCGCCTCCCCGCAACCCCTTTTTGTGTCAGAACCCTCAGTTTGAGAAACGCTGGTCTCCTGCCATGAAATCTACATAGTATTGGGTAAAAGTACACAAAAGACCAGCTTTCACTGTACATGACATGTTTTTCATGGCCATGAATTTGGTAGGGCCCTACACAAAACAAAGTTGGTCACAGTCTCAGACCCAGAGCAGGCAAACATTCACTCACACACACACACACACACGTATCTTTAATTACATGCATATTGGCAGATTCAGGGCCTAAATATATAAGAGATAACAGGTATGTCCAAGTTCCAACAGGTGAGGTGCAGAAGGCAACATTTAATTATTAGCATAATAAATAGCTGTTATAGCACATCAGTGGTATAGCAGATCTTATCTACAAATATAGATAAGCAAAATCGTTACAAATGGACACTTCTGTTTTACTTTGTGTGGAGGTTATTTTATCGTAGCTTTAAACTGACCTAACTTATAATACTCATGTCAGTTACATACTAGTGCATACTCTAGTGAACCCAGTTAGAATCATAGAATCATAGAATCTCAGGGTTGGAAGGGACCTCAGGAGGTCATCTAGTCCAACCCCCTGCTCAAAGCAGGACCAACCCCAACTAGATCATCCCAGCCAGGGCTTTGTCAAGCCTGACCTTAAAAACCTCTAAGGAAGGAGATTCCACCACCTCCCTAGGTAACCCATTCCAGTGCTTCACCACCCTACTAGTGAAAAAGTTTTTCCTAATATCCAACCTAAACCTCCCCCTCTGCAACTTGAGACCATTACTCCTTGTTCTGTCATCTTCTACCACTGAGAACAGTCTAGATCCATCCTCTTTGGAACCCCCTTTTAGGTAGTTGAAAGCAGCTATCAAATCCCCCCTCATTCTTCTCTTCTGTAGGCTAAACAATCCCAGTTCCCTCAGCCTCTCCTCATAAGTCATGTGCTCCAGCCCCCTAATCATTTTTGTTGCCCTCCGTTGGACTCTTTCCAATTTATCCACATCCTCCTTGTAGTGTGGGGCCCAAAACTGGACACAGTACTCCAAATGAGGCCTCACCAGTGCCGAATAGAGGGGAATAATCACGTCCCTCGATCTGCTGGAAATACCCCTACTTATACAGCCCAAAATGCCGTTAGCCTTCTTGGCAACAAGGGCACACTGTTGACTCATATTCAGCTTTTCGTCCACTGTAACCCCTAGGTCCGTTTCTGCAGAACTGCTGCCCAGCCATTCGGTCCCTAGTCTGTAGCAGTGCATGGGATTCTTCCGTCCTAAGTGCAGGACTCTGCACTTGTCCTTGTTGAACCTCATCAGATTTCTTTTGGCCCAATCCTCTAATTTGTCTAGGTCCCTCTGTATCCTGTCCCTACCCTCCAGCGTATCAACCACTCCTCCCAGTTTAGTGTCATCTGCAAACTTGCTAAGGGTGCAGTCCACACCATCCTCCAGATCGTTGATGAAGATATTGAACAAAACCGGCCCCAGCACCGACCCTTGGGGCACTCCACTTGATACCGGCTGCCAACTAGACATGGAGCCATTGATCACTACCCGTTGAGCACGACCATCCAGCCAGTTTTCTATCCACCTTACCGTCCATTCATCCAGCCCATACTTCTTTAACTTGCTGGCAAGAACACTGTGGGAAACTGTATCAAAAGCTTTGCTAAAGTCAAGAAACAGCACATCCACTGCTTTCCTCTCATCCACAGAGCCAGTTATCTCATCATAGAAGGCAATTAGGTTAGTCAGGCATGACTTGCCCTTGGTGAATCCATGCTGACTGTTCCTGATCACTTTCCCCTCCTTTAAGTGGTTCAGAATTGATTCCTTGAGGACCTGTTCCATGATTTTTCCAGGGACTGAGGTGAGACTGACTGGCCTCTAGTTCCCCGGATCTTCCTTCTTCCCTTTTTTAAAGATGGGCACTACATTAGCTTTTTTCCAGTCATCCGGGACCTCCCCCGATTGCCATGATTTGTCAAAGATAATGGTCAATGGCTCTGCAATCACATCGGCCAACTCCTTTAGCACCCTCGGATGCAGTGCATCCGGCCCCATGGACTTGTGTTCGTCCAGCTTTTCTAAATAGCTTTGAAATTATTGCTTTGAAAATATTGTCTTATCTCCTAAAATGAAAACATCATGCCTATAATAAAAGCAAATATACATTAAGCAATTATTACTATGTTAATATATTGAGTGTTCTTAGGAGAGCAGACTTAAAAAGCTAAAATATCCTAAAATACAGTTACTATAGGGAATCTAACTGCAATGTGTAACTGTGAGATAAACAATTTTTTGAGTTATTGAAGGCAACAAATTTCCAACACCTTTGAGGCATGCTTTATCACACAGTAACACGTGCCTTGTCATTAGCACATCATACTCCCACATTACTTTACAAAATGATCATGCTTTTATTTGTGTTACAGATTTCAAAACCACTGGCCTAACAGTTTGGGTTCTCTCTTACTCATCACTTGCTATTAGCACTTTTTTTCAAGACAATTTGATATCCCTTCTCCCTTGCTTCCTAGCCTATCATACCATCTTTCCTCCTAACAGAATGGCATTCAATTTCATTGAAAAGGAAGTTGCTGAGGATAGTTCACTAGAGGATGCTATAAGACCACAGTGGCTAGTCTTCCTCTTCTAAAGTAGTGTGTACAAAAAAAACAAAACAGTTTTTGAAATTTATCCTCCCAGAATTGCATGACTCACATGTAGAATCTGGTTGTTTTTTTTTAGTGAGGTGCTGCTTCTGCATCCACTTTTTTCCCCAAAATTAGCTGACTCAGATCCGAGGACATCAATGACTTGCTAAGGTTACAAACAGTGAACTGGTGACTGCACAGATTAGAACTAAGATGCCAATCCTACAAACTGCTCCAGGCAAGCAGATCTCTGCCCTTGGACAGTCTTGTTGACTTTAATGGGCTCTGCATGGGCAGAATATCTTGCAGGATCAGGACCCTGCGTTTCCTTTCCTCTGCTCTAACTACATGAACAGGATAATATAGTCCAAGGTAGAACATGGCCCCTAATAATGAAAATTGGATTCTGACAAGGAGCATTAGTGCAATCTAGTGTTTCAAAGAGGAGGCTGGGAGTCAAGAATCCTGGGATCCTTTCCTAATTCACTTGCTGAGTTACTTTAGTCAAATTACTAATCACGGTCTCCCCTGTGAAATCTGGTCTTTAGTGTGCTTTTACCTTATACTATACAGATTTCACGGGGGAGACCAGTGTTTCTCAAATTGGTGGTCCTGATCCAAAAGAGAGTTGCAGGGGGCCCACAAGGCTATTTTAGGGGGGTTGCAGTATTGCCACCTTTACTTCTGCTGTGCCTTCAGAGCTGGGCAGCCAGCCAGACGCAGCTGTTGGCTGGGCACCCAGCTATAAAGGCAGCGCCCTGCCAGCATCAGCGCAGAAGTAAGGGTGGCAATACCATACCATGCCATCCTTACTTCAGCACTGGTGATGGTGGTGGCTCTGCCTTCAGAGCTGGGCTCTCAGCTAGCAGCTGCCACTCTCTGACCACCCAGCTCTGAAGGCAGCACCGCAGAAATAAGAGTAGTAGTACCGCAACCCCCCTACAATAACCTTGTGATCCCCTCCAACTCCTGTTTGGTTCAGGACCCCTACAGTTACAACACCCTGAAATTTAAATAGCTGAAATCATGAAATTGACAATTTTTAAAATCCTATGACTGTGAAATTGACCAAAATGGACCGTGAATTTGGTAGGGCCGTACTGTACTGATAATGGGAGTATATTTGCAATCAGGAGATATATAAAATGATTTATTGCACTGCAGAAGCACTCCACTTCCAGGAGTCAAAACATATCTTGATTTGTTCTCATGTAGTCAGTTCCTGTGCTAATAATGTTTATGAGTTGAAATGTGGTGAGGTAAATAGTTGACAGAATATTACAAAATCTACAGCCTGTGCTTAGCTGGAACTATTTTTTGGATTTTTGTCCCCTTCACATTGAAACTGAATATTTGCAAGGCCTTATAATTTAAGATTTTGGTTTTTTTCCTCCAGACCCTTCACCATAAGTTTAGAAAACAATACAAGGAATGAAGCTAGTAGGAAAAACTAAGATGGGATTTTCAAAAACCATGTGAGTTAGGCACCCAACTTCTAACTCACTTTACCATTGATGCCCTTTAAAATTTATAAACAAATGTTTTCATCCCTAAAGTTGTGATAAATTATCATCACTGATCATCTGAATAAATATATGATGCAAATAAAACAGTTTTACTAAGGAAAAGTATCCAGTCAGTTTAAGAAAAGAAAATCCAGTGTTTACATTTGAAAAGTTTACACAAGTAAAATACAGGTCTCTCCCCTCCCCCCCACCCCTTTCCATGTAGATATATAAACACATAGGGCCCAGCCCTGAAATCCCCCCACTAATTTGCCTCTGAAGTGATATAAAAATTACCATCATAAACACCATAATATCACACCCAACCTGAACACAAAGAATAGAAAAAAAAACTAGAATGTTGATACTCAGAAGGTTAGTCCTAAATGCCTTTCCAGAAGTGGCATCACTAATGGGGTAAGGATAGACTTACAGGTAAAGATGACGCTGCGGGGTCAGACTGTTTCAAAAGGTCAGACCAAAGATATCCCCTTCAAGCAATGGCATCACTGCTGGGATGGAGGTCAGGGAGGGCTCAGGAAGAGAAAATTTGCATTTTAATTTTTTAGTATTATGAGAAAGGGTAAACAGACGACAAATCAGTAAAGCTTAGAATTATGTATCTCACTCTTGTGTCTCATCGCTTTGAGTCAGGAGCATCCAATAACCAGGAACATAGGCACTGTTCCCTCTAAGCTGTGCGCGTGTGCGTGCGCACACAGATCCTAAACCCCGCGCACACGGCGAAACACCGCGCGCACAAAAATTTGCACAGAAGCACAACAATTTGCATAGAAGAAATTTTTTGGCACACACGGCCTGTCAAAAATTAGAGGGAACATTGAACATAGGACTTAGGCCTGGTCTACACTGGGGGGAGGGAGGGTGTCGATCTAAGTTACGCAACTTCAGCTACATGAATAACGTAGCTGAAGTCGACATACTTAGATCTACTTACCGCGGTGTCTTCACTGTGGTAAGTCAACAGCTGATGCTCCCACGTCGACTCCGCCTGCGCCTCTCATTCCGGTGGAGTACCGGAGTCGACGGGAGAGCGCTCAGCAGTCGCTTTTTCTCGTCTAGACTAGACACACTAAATCGACCCCCGCTGGATCGATCGCTGCCTGTCAATCCAGCGGGTAATGTAGACAAGACCTTAGTCTGCTGTTTTCCCATAGTGACACACTTAAACCCTGACATGTAATTAGGAATAATGAATTCAGAAAAGAAACGTGGACTTGAAAAACGGGAAATTTCCAGACAGTAAGATTTGTTAGGCCCCAATCCACATTAGCAGACTCCATGCATCTTCACAAATCCAAATGTAGGATGGAAGCATTTGTCTGTTGAACTGTTTTCCTAAGGAAATGTGAATATTTTTGCACTTTACTGGATGATGACAGTTTTGTCTGGAGGGAAAATATTGGAGGAAGTATTAGTTTGTGGGTTTAGCAAATAAAAATAGCCAGCAAAAAGTTGTTTGAAGTACAAACTCTTTGCTTATGTAGGCAATTTTCCAATCCAATACACAGCTACACATAGAAAAAAATAAAAATGTACAGTGAGTGGCTAAAAATAAATGATCTTATGTTTCAGTTCAGAGGAGACATGGTGATTAGTATATTAATTATGTTATGGCCTCCAGATTGTCAGATCAGCAGAAATACATCTGTAAAGCAAACCTACCTACAGAATAATTATGGGCTTTTCAAGTTTTATAAAAGGAAAAATTTCTGTGAAAGAAATAAAGGCCATTTCTGAGAAAAATGTTAACAAATATGTTTAGATCATATTATCAGATATGGTACATTAAAAAGGAGGTTAGTTGCCTCTGAACACCCCAGCTGAGCTGAGAGTATGGTTTCTTTTTGGAGTGCCTTCCTGAACAGAGACATGTGCTGATTTTTATGTCAGGGAGAGAAAGAGGGCTGAGACATTGAAAGCGTAGGGAAAAAATTGGAGCCCTCTGGAAGAGACAAGGAAATGGCCAAATTCAAACCTCATTTTCTCCAGGTAGTACCTAGTTCCATCAGGTTTGAATTCTGAAATTACCATAATCAAACATCACCAAATGATCCAGCCTTGGGAGATCCGTTTACTGTTTACCCAAGCAGGTTATAATTTCATTCTTATACTAATTTTTTCATGTATCTGGCCATACTAGTAAACCAATCTGTTTAAAATGGCAATCCTGCAAACACTTACACATATATGCTTAAATTTAAGCACATGACTAGTCCCGTTTTACTTCTGTGGGACTATCCCATTTTTAATGGTGTCTGCTGTAAAATTCCCTTACACTGATCAGTTTCAAATGATTTTAAAACATTTGAAAAAGTTCTGAATCGTTCAGTGGCCTATCTGAAATGCTTAAAGGAGATTTCTAAACTACTTCAGATTTGTTGGAGTTCTCTCAACTCTGGTGAAACAACCTGTTTCTTTTCATGTCTGAGTTAGTAATTCTAACACACCACTCATGCAATGTGCATAATAAATAGTCACTAAAGAGCAATTAGAACAGAGTAACCATTGAACACTCAATGATGCAGAAGTGTACCCATTGCCCCAAAGTAATTAACAACCTCTTCACTTGTTTTGTTAAGTTGTGTTGCTACTTAAAATTATCTTAAAGTAACACTTAGGAGCACAATTTAAAAAACAAGACTTATTTCAATAATATTCTCTAGATAAAGATTAAGGTTAATTAGCCAAAGAACGCTTGGCAACTGTTAACTCCTGATTAGTGGTCCCCGTGGTATTTGCCCCTGGAAAGCATTTTTTAAATGTGCCATGTTGTATTTATTTTTTAAGATTTTAATGGACCACATTCAGCCATGGCATAAATGGGTGAAATTGCCATTGAAGTCAATGGGCTGAACTGACTTACATGGTGCACAATTACTTTGTAGTAACTATTAGAGCTAGCTGAAAAATACAGTGACACGGAACTATTTTTGTAAATAAAAGTGGCAAGCTCATGCCACTGTTACTTGTGGGTATAAGAGCAGCCACTGGAGTCAGTGAATCCCTGGCATGTAATTGGGGTATTACCTTTGGTAACGCATACCCATGTCCTGTGACTGGAGCTAGTAAATAAAAATTAGTCTTTCTTACCAGCACTTCTGTTTGTCACGCTGTTATCACAAGGGAATCATATTAATAGTAATTTGTGAACTCAGACAGCAGCTGCATATTTGTGAAAAGGTCTTTGAATCCCAAAAGTTGCATGAATAATAATTCATCTCAAATGTAAACCACAAATGCATTATTCATTCACTGATATTTATTATTTGTTACTCTCCTGATTGGATGACTGAATCTTTTTAATCATGGAACAGAAACACCATGCAACATAGGAAATCATCTACACACCATGGAATAGTGAAAAATCAGAGTGATTAACCTGTGGGATGAAATTTGCTTGCATAAACTATTTTGTGAATGCTTCTGAATAAGAAATCTATTACAGGAAAGCAGGGTTGATTCACAAGTAAACTAGAGGACAGGAAAAGAGCTAAATTGGCAATGAATATATTCAGAATGTGTAATATGTCTTTCTGTTAATTTAAAGTAGGTTCAGAGATGAAAGTGGGCCGGTACGGCGTACCGGTAAAAAGTGGCCACCGGTACCGGCCCGTAGCAGCCGATGTTAAAGCGCTGTCGCGGCAAAGGACCCTGCTTAAAGCGGTGCCGTGGCAGTGCTTTAATGTCATTGTCCCTTTTGCCCCCCCTCAGGCCATTAACAGTGGGGGGCAAAAGGAGCAGCTGCTCCGGGACCAATGATTTAAAAGAGCCCGGGGCTCCAGCTACCGCTGCTGCTACTGCAGCAGTAGTGGCCGAAGCCCCGGGCCCTTTAAATCGCCACTGGAGCCTTGGGCGGTGTGGGCCAGGCAGCGCGGATGGGCTGGTTGGGGCTCACTGAACACCCCAACCCCACCCCTTCTGCCCCGCCCCTTCCAGGGGCTGGAGCTGGCCCCCATACCAGTAAGTGGTGAGTGTTACTTTCACCCGAGTAGGTTATGACATTGCTCAGAGATTTTCACTGTGTATAATTTGACTCTTTTTTTTTTAACTCCAGGTAACCCTTGAGAGTCAGTATCTCACCTTCTATTCTTGGCTGTGCCTCTGGCTTAATGAGTAAATCAATGAAGATTCAGATTAATATCTGTAAAGTGTTTGGATGGCTCTGTTGAAAGGTAAGTGGGATCTTTCTGTGGGATTTTAGATTCTCACCTCACCAAAACAGGTGAACTCATATGGTCTGTTGTCCGTGATCATGCATATGAATTCACCTGGTTTGCTGAGGTGAGAATCTAGAATCCTAAGGAAAGATGTGGAGGAGTGGGGGGTACACTTACCCAGGCTATATTAATGATAATAAATTAGTCAATTTAAAGCAGAAGTGAGGAAAAATAGCTACACTGAAATATGAAAAATAATGCATTGGAGAGAAAACGATGTAAATGTGTGCACATGGCAACCACTGAAATCAATCAGAATCAGCCATTTGTCTGAGCATGAGATTTGGGCCAGATCTTTAACAACCATTATTTTTGTACTCCCAATCAAATAGAGGTACAAAATTGCAGATGAAAAATTATAGTCTGCTCATCTACTATCCATCTGTCTATGGTATTTCCTATGGGACCATCACCATTTTCTAAAGGGCCAGATTTTCAAAGGTATTTAGGCACCTAAATGTGCAGACAAGTGCCTAGTGAGATTTTCAGAAGCACCAAAACATGTTAGGCCCCTAACTACCTTTGAAAATCTGGCTCTAAGCAATTACTGTAGTTTCTGACAGCAGCAGATTCCTCTTGCTGCCTGACATCTGCCATACCATGTGTATTCTACTTCAGAAATCACAAGGCATACAGCTGGAAAATTTGACAGTCATTCTGTCTATTTAGCAGCTGTGCTAGAACTCATGCTGTTACAAAGAGCTGGGAACAGAAATGGTTTTTTAGATGATATAATTCACAAGTCTTTTCATGGGGAAAAATAGTATTTAAAATAGTGACCCCAAAGAAAAATTGTAGGATAAAATAAGAATTATTATAGGGCTATACTATAGGTATTTTATCTAGGATGTACCATAGGTCTTTGGTGCTGGAGGAACAATGCAGACATACTAGTGTAAGTACAATGGAAATTTAGCTGGAAAAAGGAAAGCCTGCATAGGAACCAATTGTGGCTTTCTTAACTGAAAAAAGTGTACAATATAAACAGTTTAAATTTTCTGTGGGGAGCATCATGTTGTCATGCAGTTTAGCAGCACGACACATCTTAGTGATTAAATGCCAGCTCCCTGGCAAAACCCAAAACAACACAAATGCATTTTTCAGTGGAGAAAGCCACAATTAGCACATCCTGTGCAGTGGCTTTCCTAGCAGAAAAGAGACAGCAGCAGCAGGATGGTAGGAATTAACGTCTATTGGCGGGTGGATTTTTGTGTGTGTATTGAATACACCACTTCTTTTTCTTTCTCACTGCTGCTCAGAAAAAAGAAATCCAATATTTTAAAATGTTTGTTTTTACACTATGACCATAACTCACAAAAAGATTAGAGCATTTGTAAGTGCTGTAGCAGTATAAAGTTGCATCGTGACTGAGATACCCTGGATATTTATCTGTCTCAAAGTTGGCACCCAAATGAAACTAACAAAAATTATAGAAGGCAAAGAATGGGTAGCAAAAAGGAAAAATAAAACTAGCTCCTAAGGCTTCAAATTAGATCTTCTCAATCTACCCAATCAAACCCCTCTTCCATTCCAACAGAGAGGTCTAGCACAGTGTGTCTCAACCTTTTTGATACCAGGGACCGGCCTGCTGCCTTCCTAAACTGTGTCAGGGTGAGCTCAAGGACCTGTGCCAGTCCACAGACCAGTCATTGAGAAACACTGCACTGAGCATGGGAGAAGGATCCAGGGACTCCAAATTTCTATTAGTGCGCTAAAACTGACTCACTGCGTGGAGAAACATAATTTCTAAAGCTTGAAGGAGAATGGGTATGTATGTATCTGTTTCAGTGAAAGATTATGACAATGAATAAAATCTTTAATTGAAGTGTTCAGTGGAAGATTTCAATTTTTCACCAACCTCACTCCCACACACACACTCCCCAACACACTTTTTTTGTTTTTGGCAACTGGGAATTTTATACCTGCAATATTTTTGGTTTTCAGGTGAAATTTCAGTTTGATGACAGATAATCAAAGTTTTGAGAGAAGCAGGCCCTTTCAATGTAAATTTGTATTAGATACCACATCAGCCCTAATTACTTCCCTCAGAAGTCAATGAGAGCTGCATCCATATTAAATTTGATATGAATTTGGCCTTTATTCTCTCAGAATTATCCCATCTGTCAGAGAAGTATTTAGTTACTTACTTCAGAGAAGTATTTAGTTAATATTTTGAGCTAATTATTAGCTCAATAGATGCAAAGCAACATATTACAATATCCCAGGCTGCAAATTTTCTGTGATATTGTTGAGAACAATAGCTGCTGCAATATCTAATTGTCACAAGGTCCTACCCTTCAGCACACCTCCTTCCAACCCTACATGTGCATTGCACTCAGCACCCTCTCAGCCTCTTTAATTGCTCAAATTAGATTAGTTCAAAACATGTAGTGCTCTTGCTGGGGTCAGATTTATTAAGTCTATCTACAGAGTGTAATTCAGTTCATTAGTCAGCCCAGTTTACACCCACTCTGGGTCCATATGCATCCTGGTCAGCTTCCTTGTCTCTGTTAGGATGCTCCCCAGTCCCCTTCCTGGAGTTGGGGTTGTACTTCAGGCAGTCTCTCTGTCTCTCCTTACGCCAGGAATCCCCATCTCTTCTCCCTGGAGCTGGATTATAATTTAGGACACTGTAGGGCTTCCAACAGCTTTTCCCTGAGCTAGCCCCTTTTCCACAATTAGCATTCAGGTTCAGCCTGCTCCTGCTAGTGTCTGCCATTGTATGAGGGAGGAGTCAGCATATATGCTAGTCCCCTCTCACCAGCTCATCCCCAATTAGTTGGGTGAAAGGGGAGCTTTGCCCACCCAGCTCTGCAAGGCTCCTGGTAATGGGCCCTTAAAGAAAAAGTGCCTGACTTTCTCCCAGACACTATGTATTTCTGGGACCACTTCCTTTCTTCTAATACAGGGGTGGGCAAACTTTTTGGCCTGAGGGACACATCGGGGTTCCGAAACTGTATGGAGGCCAGGTAGGGAAGGCTGTGCCTCCCCAAACAGCCTGGCCCCCGCCCCTAATCCGCCCCCTCCCACTTCCCGCCCCCTAACTGTCCCCCTCAGAACCTCCCACCCATCCAACCCCCCCTGCTCCTTGTCCCCTGACCACCCTGGGACCCCACCCCATCAAACCCACCCTGCTCCCTGTCCCCTGACTGCCATGACCCCATCCACACCCCCGCCCCCTGACAGCCCCCCTGGGACTCCCACGCCTATTCAACCCCTCCTGTTCCCTGTCCCCCCCGCCAGAACCTCCGCCCCATCCAACCACCCCCTGCTCCCTATCCCCTGACTGCCCCAATCCCTATCCACACCCCCGCCCCCTGACAGGCCCCCTGGGACTCCCACACCCTATACAACCGCCTCCTGCTCCCTGTCCCCAGCCGAAGCCAGCCACACCTCTACGCAGTCTAGAGCACAAGGGCAGGCCAGTGTCTCTCACAGCCGTGCTGCCCGGCCGGAGCTCGCAACCCCACCGCCCAGAGCGCTGGCGGCATGACGAGCTGAGAATATGGGGGAAGGGAGACACCAGGGGAGGGGCTGGGGGCTAGTCTTCCCGGCCGGGACCTCAAGGGCCGGGCAGGATGGTCCTGAGGGCCGGATGTGGCCCACAGGCTGCAGTTTGCCCACCTCTGATCTAGATCATCCCTGACAGGTGTGTGTCCAACCTATTCTTACAAATCTCCAGTGATGGAGATTCCACAACCTCCCTAGGCAATTTATTCCTTAATCACTCTGACAGGAAGTTTTTCCTAATGTCCAACCTAAACCGCCCTTGCTGCAATTTAAGCCCATTGCTTCTTGTCCTCACCTCAGAGGTTAAGAACAACAATTTTTCTCCCTCCTCCTTGTAACAACCTTTTATGTACCTGAAAACTATTATCATGTCCCCTCTCAGTCTTCTCTTTTCCAGACTAAACAAACCCATTTTTTTTCAGTCTTCCCTCACCGGTTATGTTTTCTAGACCTTTAATCATTTTTGTTGCTCTTCTCTGGACTTTCTCCAATTTGTCCACATCTTTCCTGAAATGTGGCATCCAGAACTGAACACAATACTCCAGTTGAGGCCTAATCAGCCGGAGTAGAGCAGAATAATTACTTCTCGTGTCTTGCTTACAATACTCCTGCTAATACATCCCAGAATTGTTTGGTTTTTTTGCAACAGTGTCACACTGTTGACTCATATTTAGCTTGTGATCCACTATGACCCCCAGATCTCTTTCCACAGTACTGCTTCCTAGGCAATCATTTCCCATTGTGTATGTGTGCAACTGATTGTTCCTTCCTAAGTGGAGTACTTTGCACTTGTCCTTATTGAATTTCTTCCTGTTTACTTCAGACTATTTCTCCAGTTTGTCCAGATCATTTTGAATTGTAATCCTATCCTCCAAAGCACTTGCAAGCCCTCCCAGCTTGGTATCATCCACAAACTTTATGTGTACTCTCTATGCCATTATCTAAATCATTGATGAAGATATTGAAGAGAACCAGACCCAGAACCAATCCCTGCGGGACCCCACTCATTATGCCCTTCCAGCATGACTGTGAACCACTGATAATTACTCTCTGGGAATGATTTGCCAACCAGTTACGCACCCACCTTATAGTAGCTCCATCTAGGTTGCATTTCCCTAGTTTGTTTATGAGAAGGTCATACGAGACAGTATCAAAAGCCTTACTAAAGTCAAGATATACCACATCTACCGCTTCCCCCCTATTCCACAAGGCTTGTTACCCTGCCAAAGAAAGCTATCAGGCTGTACAAAGATTATTACAATAGTGTATAGGGTGTGGACACAGGGGTACATTCTGTCACAGCTATTCCTTAGCCAAACTATAAATATTAAGCTGTTTTAATTTTTCCTCATTAGTCAATCGCTATAGCCCCATATCATTATTTCTGCTCTTCTCTGAACGTCTTCCAGTTTGTCAATGGTAGTGAGATGCTACAAATGAACATTTTATTATACACCAGAGTCATAAAGAGATGACCTACTACCTCCATGTTTCTTGATACGTTGATGGAGCATATGCAGCCCAAGACTGCAATTGTTTTGCTGCCCTGTCATAATCAGTCCCAGGTTTTTTCCCACAACTTCTTTTCTGATTTGCCCCTCATACTAAATATTTGTATTTTGGATTGTTTTCCCTGAGATGCATTAGCTTGCATTTTTCCAAGAGGAATTTCATTTTATTACAGTATCTTTGTCCAGTGTTCAAGGTCTCCCAGGGGGCAGATCCTCCTCTGTCAAGTCTCTTTAAATGATCTTTTCACCCCCTTCGAAGTTTAGTAAGAGCAACAAATTTAAGTAACATGTGGCTTATTTCTTCTTCTGGAACATTAATGAATACATTTAGACTGGGGCTAACACAGATCTCTATAGTATCTCACTAGTCACCTTGAAACTCAGTATTTGGCCACTTATTACAAAACTTTGGACATGGATTTCATTCTTGGTATCCATTAGCTTTATGATCATAGAATCATAGAATCTCAGGGTTGGAAGGGACCTCAGGAGGTCATCTAGTCCAACCCCCTGCTCAAAGCAGGACCAACCCCAATTAGATCATCCCAGCCAGGGCTTTGTCAAGCCTGACCTTAAAAACCTCTAAGGAAGGAAATTCCACCACCTCCCTAGGTAACCCGTTCCAGTGCTTCACCACCCTACTAGTGAAAAAGTTTTTCCTAATATCCAACCTAAACCTCCCCCTCTGCAACTTGAGACCATTACTCCTTGTTCTGTCATCTTCTACCACTGAGAACAGTCTAGATCCATCCTCTTTGGAACCCCCTTTTAGGTAGTTGAAAACAGCTATCAAATCCCCCCTCATTCTTCTCTTCTGCAGGCTAAACAATCCCAGTTCCCTCAGCCTCTCCTCATAAGTCATGTGCTCCAGCCCCCTAATCATTTTTGTTGCCCTCCGTTGGACCCTTTCCAATTTATCCACATGATGTAAACTATTGGTTGATTTACATTAAGAATTATTAAGTTCATTGGATCAAATTCTGCCCTAGGATGTGCATGCAGAGCTCCTATCAAAATCAGTGGGAACCTCATATATGCATCTGAGGGCAGAATTTGGCCCACTAGTAATAGAATTACTTCACCAGACCTATAGCTCTCTAAAGATCTACACAAGAAGTAGGTTAGGAAGAGTAGGTGTGAGAGAGTTATTCTTAGCACAGTTGTCTGTTGACATGAAATTCTCTCTCTCTACGGCAGACAGACCAGACGAGATCAGGCAGAGTTTCAGAAGCACCAACACCTGCATCTTTCTAGTTTAATACTAAATACTTTTTTTTTAAGATGACAAATGAGGTGTCCTGTAGCTTAGAGCCCAAGACTGTGGGGTTTTGCACCTGCTAACAATGTCTAGTTATTGCTACTTAAATGGAGCTCAGATTATTTTCTTTTGTCTCAGCGGTACATTTCCTCAAGGTCAGCATAACTCAAGGCCATGAAACAGAACAGAATTCCCCCATGTGGATCCCCATTGATTTCAATATACCCCTTTGTGATTTGTTTCCTTGGTAGATAATAAGCCATGCTAGCCATTTTAGTTCAAGCTACTATTTGTTTGTGTGAAGCCTTAGACAAAGGGATTCTTAGACAAAGAGGAGCACAAAACTCTCAGTCCAAGGAGAGAAGGTGCCTATGGTGGCTTGAAGGCTTTATGGTGGCTCCTGTCTAAATTATGGAAGCCTCCCTGGGCTCCCCTATGGGCTGCAGTGCTGCCCAGAATCTATGTAGGACTACGTGATATGACCTTACCTCTGACACGCCCTTCCTTCCCCCAGCCTCAGCATGCCGCCTACACCAGGGCTGGCAATGGAGTTTTTGGAAGACAGCTTTACATCTGCCTTCCGCAGTGCCTGTGCTAGTGGATTTCTCTCCTGGCTGGAACTGGTCCTTATGCCACTCCTGCCTTTTTAAATGGCATTTCTGCTTGCTGATACTCTACACAGTGCTCCATTGGAGATAACATCAATGATCTCTCTGGAATCTGCTTCCAGTCTTGTGTAAGCTATTACTTTAACACTCTACTAGTAGCTATTTCTGCTTATCTCTGAATCTGAGACAAGCAACATCTCACTTGTGGCTTAGGGCTAGGGTTGCCAGGTGTCTGGTTTTAGACTGGAACGCCCGGTTGAAAAAGGACCTGGGCGGCTCCAGTTGGCAGCGCAGTGGGGGTCTGGGGCTAAACTCTGTGCAGCTCCCAAAGCAGTGCAACCCCTAGGTGCATGGGCAGCCAAGGAAGCTCTGCATGCTGCGCCAGCCCCTAGTGCCAGCTCCACAGCTTCCATTGGCTGGGAACCACGACCAATGGCAGCTGCAGGGGCGTCACCTGCAGGTGCAAGGGCACCACATGGAGCCTCCCTGGCCACCCATGTGGCTAGAGGCTGCACTTCAGAGGCCTGTCGGCCACTTCCTGGGAGTCACAGTAAGCACTACCAGGACCCCGCACTCCACACTCCCCCAACACCTCAACACCCTGCCCCAGCCCTGAGCCCCCTCCTGCACCCCAATCCCTTCATCCCCAGCCCCACTCCAGAGCCCACACCCCCAGCTGGAGCCCGCACCCTCTCCCACACTCTGAACCCCTTAGCCGCAGCCCAGAGCCCCCTCCTGCACCCCAAGTCCCTCATCCCCAGCCCCACCCCACAGGCTGCACCCCCAGCCAGAGTCCTCACCCCCCTGCAATCCAACCCCTTGCCCCAGCCGAGAGCCCTCTCCTGCACCCTCAACCCCTCATTTCTGGTCCCACCCCAGAGCCTGCACCCCCAGCCAGAGCTCTCACCCTCCTCCCAGACCCCAATCCTCTGCCCCAGCCCAGAGCCCTCTCCCGCACCCCAAACCCCTCATCCCCGGTCACACCCCTAGCCAGTGCCGTCACCCCCCTCTTACACTCCAACCCCCTGCCCCAGCCTGGGGAAAGTGAGTAAGGGTGAGGGACAGCGAGCGCTGGAGGGAGGGAGGGAGGGAGTGGGGATGGGGCCTCAGAGAAGGGGCAAGGCAGGAGACTGGTTTAAAATGGCTTCTTCAAGTACAAATAAGAAGAAACAGGTTAGAGCAGAGCAGGGAAACTAGTTAACCCAGAGATTTTTACCTGGCAGAAGATCAAACAGCTGAACTCTATAGAGACTCTGTGGCCTTTCTTTACCTGCTGTTCCAGGAACAGGAGATTTGGGAGTCACTGGCCAGTTTGTCTTCAGGAATGATTAATCTCAGATCTGACCTTTCAAGTGTCAAGATGGAAATGGCCACCATTACAAAAAAGAAAATCTCAGAACTCTTCTCTTTCTGAAAGTTTGGGCTCATACTGTTTTTGAAAGTTTTTTGGCGTGTGGTGTTAAAGATCTCCCCCCTGCTCTCTCATTTGAGCTAGTTGATGAGTCAGGCATATGTCTGCCTAAGGGTTGGGAGAAAAAAAAGTCTAACTACATCTATAACAGCCTTAAAAATGTTCTTTACCAGTTGGGCTCTTCTGGCACTAATGAAATACACTTAAATAGTAGTAACTGCAAAGCCCTATCTAAGTTTTCTTTGTCTCTGTGTACTAAGTGAGAATGGATGTTTAATTTAATTCCCCATTTAGAACAGAAGAACAGCCATACTGGGTCAGAACAATGGTCTGTCTTGCCCACTAGCCTGTCTTCTGACAATAGCTGATGCCGTATGTTTCAGAGGGAATGAACACAACAGGATAATCGTTGAGTGATCCATCGCTTGTCATTCAGTCCCAGCAGCTGGCATTTACAATTTGTTGAAGCAATTACATTAGCTTTATATGCCCTTAAACCTCTCCTTGGACTGCCGGCCATGGGGGAGGGGCCAGTGTGTTACAAGGAATTACAGGTTGATGGGGAAGAAATGATAGCAAAGAGCTAAAGTATCGGACACATAGATAAACATGATTTGTTGGGGAAGAGTCAACATGACTTTTGTAAAGGGAAGTCATACCTCACCAGTCTATTAGAATTCTTTGAGAGAGTCAACAAGCACATGGATAAGGGTGATCCCGTTGATATAGTGTAGCTGGATTTTTGGAAAGCCTTTGATTTTTGGAAAGCCACACCAAAGGCTCTTAAGGAAACCAAGTAGCTATGGGATAAGAGGGAAGGTCCTTTCATGGATCAGTAACTGGTTGAAAGATAGGAAACAAAGAGTGGGAATAAATGGTCTGTTTTCACAATGGAGAGAGCTGAACAGCAGGGTCCCCCAAGGATCTGTTACTGGGACCTGTGCTGTTCAACATATTCATTAATGATCTGGAAAAGATGGTGAACAGTGAAGTTGCCAAGTTGCAGACAATACAAAATTATTCAAAGGCGTTAAATCCAAAGCAGACTGTAAGGTGTTACAGAGGCATCTAACAAAACTGGTGAACGGGAAACAAAATAACAGATGAAATTCAACATTGATAAGTGCAAAGTTACGCACACTGGAAAAAATAATCCCAATTATACATGTATAATGTTAGATTCTAAATTAGCCATTACCACTTGAGAAAGAGATCTTGGAGCCACCATGGATAATTCTCTGAAAACTTCCACTCACTGTGCAGTGGTGGTCAAAAAAGCTAATAGTATGTTAGGAACTATTAGAAAAAGGATAGAAGATAAGACAGAAAATATCATAATGCCACCATATAAACCCATTAAACACCCACATCTTCAATATTGTGTCCATCTCAAAAGGGATATAATGGAACGGGAAAAGATTCAGAGAAGGGCAACAAAGATGATCAGGGGGATAGAATGGCTTCCATACAAAGAGAAACTAAAAGGATTGTGGGTGTTCAGCTCAGACAAGAGACAACTAAGGCGGAAAAGACAGAGGTCTATAAAATCATGAATGGTGTGGAAAAAGTGAATAGAGAAGGGTTATGTACTCTTTCACACAATACAAAAACCAGAGGTCACCCAATGAAATTTATAGGCAGCAGGTTTAACACAAACAAGAGGAAGTACTTTTTCACACAATGCACACCTAACTTGTGGAACTCAGTGCCATGGGATGCTATGATGGCCAAAAATATAATTGAGTTGGAAAAAAACCTAGATAAATTAATGGAGGATAGGTCCATAAATGCCTATTAGGCAAAATGGTCAGGGACGCAACTCCATGCTTAGGGCAACCCTAAACCTCTGACTACCAGAAGCTGGGAATAAAAGCTGGATGGATTGCTCCATAATTGTCCTGTTCTGTACACTCACCCTGAAGCTCTGGTATGGGCCAGTGTTGGAGACAGGATACTGGGCAAGATGGACCACGGTTGTATGGCAGCTCTTGTGTTCTAAGAATGGCTTTGGCTCCTCTTAAGTGTAATCAAGCTGAGCAGGTCTTTGACGAGGCCTCCAGTATTGCTACACCAGGGAGACATTTTTTAAAAGAGAAAGTTGTTATATGACTTTCAGCAGAGTTATGTTACTTGGCTTATTCTGCATGATAATGCTGGATCCCCAGGGGGAGCAGGATACATCACACCCCAGAAAGGAGCATGGGAACCTAAGATTTTTATAGAAGATAGATATTTTTAAAACAATTTTATTCCATTAAATTTATGTCTGAATTAGTCCAATTTCACAGTACTCTTTCTTTAGCTGCAAGGGCAAGATACCAGCCAGCTACTGATAAAAATGTTGTACTATTAATGTCTGCATGTTCATAATTTCAGGTCACTCTGCTATAAGCTACATGCCCATAAGAAAGTCCACGCTCAAAAAGGTGAAAGATAACGGGAGGGAAAATAAACAGGAAGTTGGTGCCAATAACTCTCCTGGTTCCCAGCTCTACAGGTTCAGCTGATCAATCAACTAAATCTAAGTGAGAAAGGAGAGCTTACACTACCACTTTTACTGCTGCTGTTCCTCCATGCAGAGTCACTAGGGCACTATTCATCTAAAGAACAATCTTGTTAATGCTGACTCCCAATCTGTGAAAAACAGGCAAAGCATTCCAGAGCATAGGCTCACCTTTCCCTGCCTCCTGAGCAAACTCTTAACAGAAGTGTTCATCTCTGTAGGTCTAATTATAGCCAAAGATCTGCAACCCATTTGTGGTGAATCTTATCTGACTCAGAACTGGAACATGACCAGATTAGTGGCTGATAGCAACATGTTCTCCTGGGTCTTTTTCATATGCATTCTTCTTCAGCAGATTACACCTCTATTTTGTTAGTAATGTTTTCTAGGGTGTTTGCATTTGCATATATATATATATATCTTTTTTATTTTGAACAAGGTTTTAACATAATAGAAACAGGCTTTCCACAAAAGTATGGGATGCTAGTGTGGTCTAGTAGCTGAGGCACTAGACTGGAAGTCAGCAGGGCCAGCTCCAGCTTTTCGGCTGCCCCAAGCAAAAAAAAAATAAAAAAAATATGGCCGCTGCTGAAGTGCCAAAGCAAAAAAAAAATGGCCGCCGCCGAAGTGCCAAAGCAAAACAAAAAACAAAAAAATGGCCACCGCCAAAGTGCCGAAACAAAAAAAAAAGAAAATGGTCGCCGTCGAAGTGCTGAAACAAAACAAAAATGGCCACCCCAGAATCCCCGGACAGCCACCCCTTACAGGGCGCCACCCCAGGCACATGCTTTCCCATCTGGTGCCTGGAGCCGGCCCTGGAAGTCGGAGAATTTGGGGTGAAATCATGGTCTCAATGAAGTCAAGGGAGTTTTGCTATTGACTTCAACGGGGCCTGGATGTTACCCCTGGGTCCTAGCCACAGGTTGGTCATGGACCTGCTGTGTGACCTCGGGCACTTCACCTCCCTGTGCTTCTGTTTCCCATCCAACACTTTGTCTATCTTGTCTATTTAGACTATTAGATCTTCCTGGCAGGGACTGTCTTTTACTCGGTACAATGGGGCTCTGTTCTCATCTGGGACCTCTATGCATTACTGTAATACAAATCATACTAATAGGTGTACAAGCTGAGGCCAGGAGGACTTGACAAGGTTATGAGTTCTAAAGTACTCTTGAAATTTTCAAGAAGTCTTAATATCCTCTGTGTCCCAAGACTGTTATCAAATGGAAACAAAATAGTTGCTAAAAATGCATGTCTATACCCAGCACTCTCCTTCTATTTCATTCAAGTCTGTTCCTATCACTCACCTAAAATGCTTGATCTGTTGTTTATATCATTGCATTTTACATGACAAATACTTATAATACCAGTAACAATTAAGTGTGCATGTGGAGTTCTTGTATTGGTATTTCTTTGCATGTACATTTTTCACATTTTTTAATTTTTTGGAGAGCCAGTTATGTTCCAAAAAATGCAAAAGGTGGCCTTCTCTCACCATTTCAGTTCCTCCATGATAGACATCAGGAGAAGATCAGATCTAGTGTGATTTCAATTCCACTGACGGTCTTGTAGAGCAAAAGAACCCCAGTGACAAACACATTCAATTACTGAAATATTCAGGTTTATTCACACTCCATGCTATTCAGGTTTATTCAAGTTCTTGCAGAACCGAAATGCCCACCCCAAAAACAGTGACAGAGTCACACTACTTTGTTATTATTTATATTATAGTAGCATCTTTAGCTAAGATCAGGGCCTTACTATGCTGGGCAATGTACATACACCTAATAAGAAGCAGTTGGTCCTGAAGACCTTAAGTTGTAATCCTTTTTCCCATTATCATATGTTGTCCTTAGGCTCTTTTTAAAATCTTACATATTCAGAATGTTGACCTTTTTCTTGTTAATTACATCTCAACTTCCTATAGTTTTTCAATAACAGCTGTCTGAAGTGATCAAAGTCGATCAAAATAAAGGATGCAAGATGTATTATTTTTAATATATTTCTGTGGTTCTGATCAAAGTACACGGAGGATCAAATGAACCAATATTAGAATATAGTGGAAAGCAACTATAGTCAAGTGACAAACAGAAAATAATCTCTTCTAGTCTACTGGGTACATAATTATGTGTTTAGCCTCTTTGTGTCTCTCATCTTCCTCTTACTTACAAACTTTTCAGTTACATATGTGCAACCTCACCGCTTTCAAGTGTACCTGAGAGCAGAATCTGGCCCCTAAGATTATTATGTCCACTATTGTTTTGGATGTTCCTTCACCATTGCATTCCAAGGGCCATATTCTGTCACTGACGGTGCACTTTTGTGACTTGAACAGCCTGCTACTTGCTTGCAGCTAAAGCTTCTTTAGCAAGTAGAGGAGCCTTAAAGTTTTGGTGCTGGTGGTCCTGGCTTCTATCTTTGGTAATGACAGCGGTCCTTTTGTGCATGTGCCCATGACTCTGAGGAAAGAACATAGTGCATAGATACATCTCATCTTGCTTAGGAATGAGTCCAGAATTACCACTATTGTTAAAAACCATATATGAAAATGAAATGAAATAGGACAGACAGCCTATTTAGTGGGTTCTCATGCTCAGTACGCACAATTAACCCCAGCTGCAGCCTACCAAAAATGAACTGTTGGTAGGGGCTTACTGTCAAGTCCACCAGGTACATGACAAAAAAATCTTCCTTAAAAAAGGATTATTTTCCAGTGCAGAAGGTTTGGAACAAGACTCTGAAACAGAAACAGTTATCTCCTTAGGAGTCTTTATAATTCTTTGGATTTGGGTTTGTCTATAGTTGCATCAGTATGACTTGAATCAACTTTTAAACCAACATAGTTAAATTAGTGCAAAAAGAGTGTGTACATACTCTTATTTCAGTATAAGAGTGGCTTATTTCAATTTAGCTTAGAGTTGTGCCCAATCATTTTAACCTAACTCAATATAAGCCACTCAAAGTGTCCACACAGCCTTTCGTACTAGTTTAATCATATAGTTCTAAATTCACATTTTCTAAAAAAAAATTGAGAGGAGGAAAAGGAAAATTACAATGAAATAAAACAGAGTTAAGACAAGTACTCTAGGAACAGATTTACAAAGGAGTCTGAGAGTTGGGCACCTCATTCCTTTAGGCCTCTTTGAAAATCCCAGACCTGATCTATTTCTAATTTGACAGGGAAAACATAAAAACTGGAGAGTCCATGACACTTTTGTAAGAATTGAAGTCAAAGGATCACATTATTAGTTAGAAAAAGACTTAGGTCATCTAGTCTGAAATGTTAGCTTCGCTGTCATGGCCAAATTCCAAATGGTTAATTATATTCTGCCTGCCTAAATCCCCCTATGTCGTTTCAGTTGGATAAGCTGTATTTCTTCACTTCCTGTCCTAAATTCTTGTGTATAGTGCTGTTTTGTGCCAGTCCAAATGGCTGCATTTCAGTGGTGAATGAGGTGATTCCTACTTATTTATAAAGAATGAGATTCTGCTGTCACTGATGCCTGTGTAAATTGCGAGTCACGTCATAGAAGTCACATTGGTGGTTAAACGGATGGGAAGAGAGATCAGATTCAAGCTCAAGGTTGCTAAGGTGCTTTGGGATAAGAGGAGTTATGTAAATATGAGATTGTTTTACCATTAAAAGGTAAAATAATTACCTTTTAATGGTAAATACCTGTTTCTTAATTTGCTTTTTAAGGCCCTCATCCTGCACCATTCAGGTCAACGAGAGCTTTATAATTGACTTCAACAAGCCTAGGATCAAGCCTTAGGAAGGGTGCATCTCAAAACTGTTTAACTAACTATGCAGTTAGCGCTAGATTGTTGGCAGATGGGGAGAGCTGTCATTAATGCTAGTGAGATGTAAGAAGAAAACACTCCACTTACTGAAGAGCTCAAAAGAGACTTGTATCTTAGGGTATGTCGACATAGCAAAGAAAAACCTGTGGCTGACCTGTGACAGCCGACTTGGGCTGCGGGGCTGTTTCATTCCTGTATAGACTTCCAGGCTCGGGCTGGAGCCCAGGCTCTAGGGCCCTGCGAGGTGGGAGGGTCCCAGAGGCCGTGCTGATGCCTACACAGCAATGAAACAGCCCTGCAGCCCGAGTCCCGTGAACCCAAGTTGGCTGGCATGGGCCAGCTGCAGGTTTTTCTTTGCTTTGTAGACATACCCCTAAAGCTTAGAGGCTAGATTCTGCTTTTAGGTTCACCAATGCAAATCATGAGTAATGCCACTGAAATCACTGGTCTTACAGGCTGTAAAAGCCAAGTAAACAAGCGAAGTAGGCTCCAGGTGTTCTTAAAAAAGTCAATTTGTTAAGGTAACTGGGAGTTCTCATGTTGCATTTAATCAGGCTGCAGCTGGTCCTGGCCTCCTCTCTTTTGTTCCTACCACATACTTTCTTTCTGCAGTTAGGGGCAGAGTCTGAGCTCCGATATGCCACTATAAATCAGGAGCAGCCCCACTGAAGTCAATGGCCTAGTGCAGAAACATTTAAAAAGAAGAATGGCAAAAAAATTAGGTCGATGAAAAAGAGGAAGAAGATTTTTTTTAAATTGTGCCCCTAGTGTTGAGGCTAATGACATATGTCAGGGCCTGGATAGGAAAAATGAAGTGTTTTTGTTTAGAGTACTAATGGGCCATTGTGGTTAAAACGAAAATCTTTTTTGAATAAACAAAGATGAGATATGTGCATTCTGTATGGTAGAAGAAACAACCGGTCACCTTTTCTGGGTATGTAATGGCTTTGATAAAGAAAAGGAAAAGCTTTTTGAGGAATTGAAGTGGTTTAAGGTAACAAAAGTTACATTATGTTATTTAGTAAAAATATTGGGGAAATGGGGTAGTATTGCAAAGGCATTGTTATATTACCTGATAGCCACAAGGCAGAACAAGAAAATATAAATCACTAGGTATTTTAATTGGTGGCAGCTATAGATTATCTACTCAAGTCTGCTTTACCCTGGGGGGGCGGGAAATAAAGAAAAGAAAAAGAAGCCAATGGAATTGTTCCTGATTTACACTAAGGTAACCGTTAGCAGAATCAGGCCTTTACAAAGGAGTAGGTGGGGCTCTGGAATTACCAGACTGTTACCTTTGAAATACCTGGAACTAAATTTTACTGTACGAGCCAGATTATTGGGGCACTGGAAAAAGCTACTTAATCTATTGAAACAGGCACCTCCACATTAGTTAATTTGAAAAATTCTTTCTGCCTTAAGGAGCCTGCTTAGTGCGAAATGAACTGGCATTGTGACCACTCAGTATCACTGTCTGCTAATTTAGTCTGAGTATCCTGGGTTATGCTGTTTGAATTGTACAGGAGTAAGATTGTATTATACCCCTTCTCCACATGGGACCTTCATGAAAATGAGATGGTTGTCTCATGAAGCTTTCACAGTGAGCAAAAATGTTAAATAAATGGATTAGCTGCATTTATTCTGTGTGCCACTTCATTCTGGAGCGAGTCATGTTTCAGCCTTCCTGTTTATGTTTTAGCTCCAGAAAGGAGCCAGTTTCAGATTTTAAGTCTAGTACTTGGCCAGTGTAAAGTCTGAAAAGCAGTGGCACTCACTTTTTGCTTAGGTAGATTCTATATTCTCTTCTGATATGAGCATGGCTCCCTAATTACTTTATGCCAGACCCTTATAAAATATACTCCAGTATTTTACAGTAATATCTCCAAACACTACAATAGAACTATGATAATGTTTTAGGCAACTTACTGTAGTTTTGTTTTTCTATAAGAATGGGTACAACATTCTTTGTCTTGACTTGCAGCATAAGAGCTGAGCTAACACTCATTCTCCTTGCTCTCTTTAGATGCAAAACTCCCATTGACATCAGTGGGGGCCAGGATTTCACCCCAGATATTTAGTCTTGTTTCTAATATCAGACTTACATGTTACCTGAGCACACCAGCCTATACTTGACAGCTACATGATTAAAGAATAGGAGCCCAGCTCACAGATCCTGGCAAGAAACAGATAGACGGGGGATGAGAGGGCAGTGGAAAGCTCAGTGAGGTTCCTCTCCATACGTTTTGTGTTCTGTAGGCTGGGAGGAAAGAGTTCATATCAGGTGAGGCTCTTGGGGAGTACATGGAGGAGATACCCCATGTCTGAGAATAGCAATCAGATTCATGAAGGAAAGAGTATAATTGTGAAAAATATTGGAAGCTTTGATGGACAGGAATGGGCTAGATCAGGGGTCGGCAACCTTTCAGAAGTGGTGTGCCGAGTCTTCATTTTTTCACTCTAATTTAAGGTTTCGCGTGCCAGTAATACATTTTAACATTTTTAGAAGGTCTCTTTCTATAAGTCTATAATATATAACTAAACTATTGTTGTATGTAAAGTAAATAAGGTTTTTAAAATATTTAAGGAGCTTCATTTAAAATTAAATTAAAATGCAGAGCCCCCCGGACCGGTGGCCAAGACCTGGGCAGTGTGAGTGCCACTGAAAATCAGCTCATGTGCCGCCTTTGGCACGCATGCCATAGGTTGCCTACCCCTGGGCTAGATTCTCTGCCGCACTCAGTTCACACTGGTACAAGTCAAAGCAGCTGTGTCGGCTCTGCTCCCACGGGGGATTCCAACCCACCAAGGGAATCCCCACTAGGGATTAAAGCCAGATTCTGTACCTTTTGTACCACAGGAGTTTTGCAAAGGGGACAGAGCAGGCCAATGACACTGACCCAAATATGTTCTTGATCAAGGCCCTAAATATGTTCCAGCTGTTCTTTTGTCCTGATCCTTTTACTAGGGTACCTGCTGAAATAGATACTTACTCCTCAATATCCATTTTCCCTGTATGAAAAAGTAAGAGCTACATAATGCAAGCCTGCTGTTTTTCTTTATTGAGAATGTTCTTTATAGAAAACTATTCTGCATATAAAGTATCCTAGATCACATGATAACACTTAGCTTTTTGTCAGCAGATCTTAAAGCACTTACTGTATTTAGCCCCACAATAACTCTGTGAGGTAGGTATTATGATCCCTGTTATTACAGATGGGAAAACTGAGGCACAGGGAAGCTAACTGAGTTGCCCATGGTCAAACAGGAAGTCTAGAGTGGAGTAGGAAATTTAACCCAGATCTCCCAAGTCCTAGGCTAGTGCTCTATCCCCTGGATCATCCTCCCTCTCTACATCAAGCACCGATCTTATTTTTATAATAAATTAGACCAAAGCCGTCAAACTTCTTTAACTAAATAGAGATTTTCAGGTGAATGTTTTTAAAAACGTATTTGGGTTAAATTTTAAATCAGGAAGAAAAACATGACTGTAGCAGTTGTCAAAATTAAACAAGTCTCATTTTTTCTGTATTCACCCCAATACTTCCTTTTTTAAAAAAATGTCTCTTCCTTGAGAGGTTTCATTTGTGACAAAAAGGGGTGGAATAACTCAATTCATACATAATTTATTGACATTTTTGAACTGTGCATTCCTGGAGACATTTTTATGCATAATTGAGCAAACTTTTATTTGGCTTATTCTGCATTAGGAAAGCTCACATCAGATCCTTTGGCCCTATTCATAAATGCTTTAGGGGCTCAGCAAGGAGCCAATCCAGGGTTCTCATACATTTTAAAATGTACCTAATTCTTACAAAAAAAGAAATGGAATAATCAGTTGTTTTTTTCTGTAAATATAAAAGCAGATTTTTGACATTGCAAAATAAAGAACTGTGACTGTGCAAATTAAAGTTCCTCTGATAGTCTTCCTGGCTGCCTATTGCCTGATTTAGGAGTTTGTGTGCGTGTGTGTATATATTTGATCAAGGACGACACTGGAAAAATAGCAAATCATTTCAGAAGAAAAAAAGCTCTGGGTGGTTTTTGATCTGAAAGGCATCCAGATTGCTGTGGTGTAATTTGCTAAGTTACTTGTTTTCCAGGAGATTTTATCGTTTATTATTTGTATTATGGTACTGTCTTTGATCCTAAGTATGGGTACATCTAGATTGCAATCAAATGCTGGGGTGTATGATTGCAGCACCTGTAGACATCCCTCAGCTAGCTTTAATCTTTCTAGCTCATGTATCAATACCAGCAAAGCCCACAGCAGCTTCAGCATGAATTAGCTGCCCATGTAATTACCCAGGGTCCCAGGATACAGCCCTCACTGAATCCCACGCTTCATTGGTATCACTATGCGAGCTAGCTCAATTAAAGCAGGCATGGGTACGTCTACATGTGCTGCAATCACACATGCCTACTGCAGTGTGGATATACCTTAAGATCGAAGCCACTTTGTGGTAGGCACTGGACAAACAAATAGTAAAAGAGCTGAAGAGGTTCGTTTGTAAAATCCCTTTATGTAGGAAACTGCTGGTAGAAGCCATGTATTGTAACTGTGGGGCAGAAACCTGGCTCCATTGAAGTCAATGAGAAAGCTCCCACTGATTTCAATGCAGATAAGATCTGTCCGAGGTCAGTGTCTTGGGATTCCCTCCAGAATTCCACAAGTCTTTCCTGTGTGGCTTTCTGAAGGATAAAGCACAGACGGCATCATCTAAAAGAGCGGTGGTGTGTCTGTGGTCCCCATAGATTAAGGTGACATTCATCATGCCCTGCACCTTGTGTAGCCATTTATACCTGTGCAAAATAAGACACAGAAATGGTGCTGTAATGAGATGTCCCATAGAAATGCATTTTACACTAATTTAGTACTCACTTTGTACTGGTGGAGGCGACTACACACTCTGCAGAGCAAGAGTGAACTGGGCCCACTGTACCTCCCATGGTGGTGATGGTACAGCTCTGTATCACCCAAAATGGATCGTCAAGCCAAAAACAGAATCCCTTGGGCCTGATTGTGCATTGGCCTGTGCTATGTACAGTCATTTACAGTAGTGCAAAGTGAGTGCAAATCCTACTTGATCATAGTAACATTTTATATTTACTGTGCTGTGTAATTGACAGCACATAGTGCTGGGCAACTAAGAATTGGGCACTCTGGGTTTAAATAAAAGCAGAGGCTTTGCTGAGCAAATCCAAGTAGATGCTTTGTGATTCTATAATGCACAACAACACTATACATTTTGGTGGCAGCTTCCTGGCTAGCCTTGCAGAGGCTGCTGGTCCAGAACAGGTAGATCCTGCATTGTCTCATTCAGTGCTGAATGATGGAAGATAAAGAGAGAAAAGAGAAGGGGAAAAAAAGCTGATCCAAGGAAGATGCAAATGCTATGGGGGGATTCACCTTCCCACTCTCACTTGTCACCAGCCCCCACTGTAGCCTTGTAAAATAATCAGAACTGCACACCATCTTCCTATTTAAATGTAAAGACCAGATAAATTGGGAGAGCACATTTCAGTCAGCTTCAATCAGAAAGTACTTCAAAACCTGAGAGGCGCTCAGCAGTTGAGTGTTATCACTTTAATTACTATTTGTCTAAGGTTTTCATCCTCCCGGTTCTTCTGATCCTAAATTTTTGGTCAAGCAGACATTCTAAAACAGGCTTTCAGTGAGCAAGCAGAAGGAGAGGGAACCCCACAAAAGGTTCCCCTACAAATGTATGTGTCAGCAAAATATTTCCAAAAAAGTATGCTAATGAACAGTGTGATCTTGAACCTTACACCTTCACAGAGCGACTGCAAGAAAAACAAACATTAGTATGAGGATGGTGGCTGGGACCTTCATTATAGTTACAACTGCATCAGCATTTCTAGGGGACGTCTCATTTTTCCCCATCTCTTTATCACTTGACCTGAAACACTGCCTGTGTTCTGAGACTTGGCATGTGATGGCTGAGCCCAGGAGATGTTTTTCTTTGCACAAAGTGTGGAAGACAAATCAACTGCTGAATGTAAAAACTGTAGGTGTCAATATATTTTAAAGTGCAGTCTTGCTCTTATAAGTGATTGTGCAAAAATGTTTCCTTCTTGCTCAGAGCTGCTCTCTGTCATGGCTGTCACTTTAATGCTGGAGAATAAACTTTTACTGGTTTTCACTCGTCTTAGCCCTCCAGGAGCCAACACAATTAGCAGAGCTCAATTCTATTCCTTCTTGTGCATCCACAGAAGTCTTTACTAAGTTTCAGTTGCTTATATCTATGCAGCCTCCATAAGGCACTGGAGCTGCACAGCTGTCATTGATGACTGGGGTTTACCATAATAAATAATTGAGGGCATAACTTTATTACAGTGGGGTTACACAGGGTATAATTTGACCTACAGCACCTTTATTACTGGTGATGATGCATGACAAGGAAAGAACCCAGCTTAACACTCTGAAACCACGGTGAGTTTGAAGACCTGACAGTTAGAAAAAAACAACTTGTAAATGGAGCACGTTTGAGATAGAAATCAGAGAGACAACATAAATCTGAAACCCCATGATGCCATTTGTACTGTGTCCTTGCCAAACAAAACTGCACCGTAAAGATTTTCTTTTGGCAGTGGAATAATTTTAAAAAATGGTTCTTTTGAACGTTAGCAGGCAGTTAGTCCTTCGGTCTGATTTCACTGCTTTTTCATTTTGCAGATAAACATTTGTAAACCCTCAGAAAGATGCATGCCACGGCGATAGTAACTATATTACAGCCAGAATTTTTAGAAGAGTTCAGAATGCTAAAAAAAGTGCATTTTTTAAAATCTGTCCCTAAATGTCACCATGGGAGTTGCTGGGTGTTGAGCATTTGAAATCTGGGCACTGAACTCTTTGGGTCAAATTTACAAAGGTATTTAAACTCAGCAGAGGACCAGTGGGGAGGAGAAAGTGGTACAATGCCACATTTCTGTTTTGTTGCAGCTGGGGTCAACTGGGTATCTGATTTGGTCTCTGGCATAACTTAGACCAGCCTGAAGGTTACTCTATTTACACCAACAAGAATAGTCCTATAGGGACCACGTGGGGACAGCCAGAATGCAAGGCAATCTGGTCATGCCCTTGCCCCTTATCCCATGAGGCAGGAGTGGGGGCCATAAATCTGGCTCCACTGGCTTTATAACCTACACCTGTTAGTAGAGCTTGGCAACATTTTTTAGCTGATTTTCCCCCCCATAAATGTACATTTGGGTCTGCTGAAACATTTTGTTAATTTGTGTTGAGTTTGCCAAATTGTTTTTGGTTTACAAATATTTTTTAAAAAATCAAAACATATGGTTTTGACATTTTCAAAATGAAACATTTTGGGGGTTTTTAAAATTTGAAATGACCCTTGTTTCAAAATTGGGTTCAATATCTTTCAGAATAAAACTTTTGAAACCCTTAAATGAAACAAAATATTTTATTCAACCCAAAACATTTTTATTTTTTTTGGTTTGACCAATGAACTGAAAAAAATCATTATTCACAAGCTCTGCTAGGATGTCTTTTTCAGTTGCTTTGCATTGTCTGAACAGCACAATGCAGTCAATTGGGGGACCAAGAATCTAGCCTATTGTTTTTATAAAACTTCAGAAAGAAAAACGGTCTGATTTTCAATGGAGAATTTCATTGTTTCACCTTTCTCAGCCCTGGGTCCCAGGATACTGCTCTTTACTTAGTGCTCATTACAGGAAAGTTGCTTTTTACTTCCACCCCTTAAGCACACACTCTTTTTATGGAGCAGGGTGACTTAGCTTCAGTTTCCCATCAACTGGACAACTCAAAAAATCTCAAAGCAACGAAAACAAAAAGCCCATATACTTCACAGGTGTGTTTAAAAATTACTGATTACCAAACTGAGACAAGTAATTGGACAGGTTTTTGACTGATTCCTTTTCCAGGAAAAAAAATCACCTCTTGTTTATCACCACTAAAATAAGTTTTTTCTGGGGCATTGCATATGGGCTACAGTAACCCTTCATGCAGCATGTATCACTGAAATGCAGTGAAGTATTGTGAGATCGTCATAGAATCATAGAATCATAGAATCTCAGGGTTGGAAGGGACCTCAGGAGGTCATCTAGTCCAACCCCCTGCTCAAAGCAGGACCCCACTGCAGCTCTGATCTCAGGCACTGGTGTAAAACTAGGCAAAAATGACAATGGTGGGGGATTAATTTCCTCATTGTACAGAGTTTCTTTTTCCTTTCAGTTTAATCATGACTCCGCATTTCTGAAACAGAACTGGTAGGAGTAACCTGAGGGAACAAAGTCTATAAACAATAGATGCAAACTTCGCTCTGAAATGAAAATATGTACTTTGTGAGTTGGTATTGGTGGCATATGGGCATGACAAATTCAGATCCGATTGCCATTTAGCACAGCACGGAATCCTGACCTTCAGATCATACTGCAGGACCATACCTGATTACATTAGTGCCTGAACTCAGGCCCACCTGTTAGGGAAGAGTTGTTCTCACTCACATGACAATGTGACAAACTCACCAGACCATCTGTGAAAGGTGCAGTCAGAGTTAAGTAACCTCTATTCTGCTAATAGAGGTTACTTAAAGGTGCAGTCAGAGTTAAGTAACCTCTATTCTGCTACAAATGCCCTCCTCTACCTTCTAATGCTATGATGTTGCATACATCGCTATGCTTGATCATGTCTGTTATGGTAAAACATAATAAAGAAAGTGTGAGATTAGCAATCCTATACTGCACAGAAACATACCACATTAATCATAGCAAAGGACACGCTGATGTTCTGGCATCTTTTCCCCATTTCCTATTCAAAAGAATAACAAAGTGAAATAGATAACATTTGGGACATTTCAATCCAGCAAGTGGAGGCAAGAAAGGTTAAGCTAACTGCTTAGTCTCTATGCACAAAAATACTGTTGTGTTGCCTATCTGTATCCATACTTCGGGGATTTAGACCAGAGGTGGGCAAACTACAGCCCGTGGGCCACAGCTGGCCCGCGGGATCCTCCTGCCCGGCCCCTGAGCTCCTGGCCCGGGAGGTTAGCCCCCGCCCCTCCCCTGCTGTTCCCCCTCCCCCGCAGCCTCAGCTCACTGCGCTGCTAGCACAATGCTCTGGGTGGCGGGGCTGTAAGCTCTTGCCGGGCAGCGCAGCTGCAGAGCCGCGGCCTGACCCGGTGCTCTGTGCTGCGCAGTGGTGTGGCTGGCTCCAGCCGGGCGGCACGGCTGCCTGTCCTGGTGCTCTGGGCGGCACGGCTGTAGCACCGCCAGCCACCGGTGCTCCAGGCAGCGCGGTAAGGGGGCAGGGAGCGTTGGATAGAGGGCAGGGGAGTTCAGGGTGGTGGGCAGGGGCGGGGGCTTGGATAGGGGTTGGGGTGGTCAGAGGGCAGGAAACGGGGGGGTTGAATGGGGGCAAGGGTCCCGGGGGAGCTGTCAGGGGGTGAGAAGCAGGGGGGGTCGGATAGTGGGTGGGGGCCGGGCCCTCCATACAATTTCAGAAATCCGATGCGGCCCTCAGGCCAAAAAGTTTGCCCACCCCTGATTTAGACCATCTTTTTAAGAGGATCCTTTCCTGTTTGTCTCTTTCTGATATTCTAAAGTACTGGGGGCAAATTTTACTCACCGACTTTTGTCTGGGGGGAAATTATTATGTTTTGAAGTAACGGCAGGCAAGTGTGTTTTGTGCCTGAGCTGACAAATTCTTATGATGATTTTGCAAGACTGTTATGAAGTATTCTCATTAAGGGCTTGATCCAGCTCCCACTAAAATCAACGTAAAGACCCCCCACTGACTTTAGTGGGAGTTGGCCTAAGCCCTAATTGCCTGGGCAATTCCCAAAACCACTCAGCAGGAGATTGTGATACACTTTGTAATATCAGGAAAGCACAGACCAGGGAGCCCTTATGTATTTCTAGAGCCATATTTTGGCACTCTTCTGTAAATACCCCATCAGCCCCAGTCTACAAACATAAATGCTGCATTTTACAAATGAGGAAACTGGGTCACAGAGAGAGGAAGCGATTTGCCAGAGATCATGCTATGGCTACCATCAGAGCTGGGAGGAGAATCTATATTGCCCCTTACTCAGCACTCTGCTTATCTACTAAGCTACATTCTCTTTCATACAGCCTGGCTGGTGTTAACCACTACAAGGGAAATTTAGGTAAGTAAAACAGCAAGATAAAGTAACAGCAAGCCCTCACTCCACCCCCATCAAACCTTGTGTGCTCCAACTGAGAAATGAGCAAGCACGGGAAGCACGACCCCCTCAAATTTCTCCATTTTTGGCATTTGCCCTCTCTAACGTGGCAAGGGTAAAGACAAATGGAATCCATGCAGACTTTGCGTGAGCTCTGTAGCCAATCAGTTCATTTTATGATCCATATATCACTGTATTATGTGATGTTTTGGTCAATTTATATATAATCAATGTATGCTAAATAGATTCAAGTCGTAGGATTATAGAAGTATAGGATTGATAAGTATTTAGGAGTGATGAGTGTGTATTCGGTATATAAGTAAAGCATGGCTGGAACACAAGGCCTACAGGCTGAGACCTGTAAGATGTTACTTTAGTCATATTAGGCCAAAGGCTTAAGAATGCTTAACATGAGTGGGATTAACCCTATGCCAGCAAGGTCACAAAATTACTGTATAAGATGTGCCAGTAGGTGGAAAAATGGATTGCAATAGACTGCAATGGATAGAAAAATGGATTATAGAAAATGGATTGCAATAGACTGCAATGTATTGTCCAAGACTGCAAGACACCTGATTGTAACATCTTCGAATGTCTGTCTTGACTGCAGGGTACATGTTCTGCATAGATGCTAAAGAGAATAAGATAAATTAAGAACAAACCTATGAAAAATGGGGCATTCTAATATTCATGGGGTGTGGAAGTTCAGAGAAGAAAAAGAGGGAAAACCATATGCATAAGGTGTTAGGTGTAGTCAGAATTACAATATAAAAGAGGGTTCCCTGATTGGATAAAAGTGGGAAGACCCAAGGGATGATCCAACAGGAAACCCCAGCAGGAACCATCCCTCTAGCAATGATAGTCTATTGAGAGGTCCATCGGACCCTAGAATACCTTTGAGGATGTGAGTATGACTAGTTATAATTATTACATAGGTTTTTGTAGGATTTCTGTATGCATGGGCAATTGTAATTTTGCTTATTGCTTTATTAAAACGTATAGTATGGACAAGACTTTGTACTTGCGATTGTATCTGTGGTCACTATCCTTGGACTTTGTATGTTCCTAGCATCTCCAAATTTGAGAAAAGCGCCAGAGGCAATTTTCACTCTGTGGCGCTTGAAACTGTAGCAACTGGAACCAAACCCATGGTAGTGTAATACAACATCACTAAATTCACTTTAAATAAAATAAAAGGCTACAGCTCCTTCCCTTTCTGACTGCATGCAGCATAAAGCAGCTGAGGGCCAAGCACAGAATTTCTCTTAGGCACTGCCAGATATTAGGCAGAAATTTAGTACAGACTATCTTATGTCCCTTCTAACTGAAAGCTTGGAAATGCCAGTTAGCAGACACCTGCTAGAGATTCACTAATTTTGCATCTTCCCCTTGAGAGGCAACCAGCTGGTTACTCAGTCCTTTACATGTGTGTGCGTGCGCACAGAGAGTAGCAGTCAGCTGTTGTCTTGCTACCAAAAAGAGGGAAACCCAGGGGATGGTTCTCAAAGCTTGCACAGGATGCCCTCCCCCACACCCTGACAGTTGTATGTTTTCTTTGTGCATAAGGCTGGCCATAATGGGGAGTGCTGCATTCTCATCTTCCATATTAATACAAGGGTTGCAGTCAAAGGCAAAAAGAACAAGGAGTACTTGTGGCACTTTTGAGACTAACAAATTTGAGCATAAGCTTTCATGGGCTACAGCTCACTTCATCAGATGCACAGAATGGAACATACAGTGAGCTTAGCCCACAAAAGCTTATGCTCAAATAAATTTGTTAGTCTCTAAGGTGACTCCTTGTTCTTTTTGCAGATACAGACTAACACGGCTGCTACTCTAAAACCAGTCAAAGGCAGGAATCCAAGGTAACATCGATTATTTTGACTTCTGAATAAATCGGTATTAGGCCCTGGGATGACTAAACTGGAAGCCTATGGAGCCATTCCTGATTGTGTGAAGAGGGTCCACAGGTACTCTTAGAACAATTCCACTGCAATTACACTCTGCTTAGAGACACTTTGTATTAAGCACAAGGAAAAGTTAAGCTGTGCAGATCTGTCAGCAGCCTGTCCCTGGGTTTAAGAACCAGAATAAAAGTTTTGTCATTTAAAACACAACCTACCAAATCTACAAACCCTACCCAAAACAAAACACAGCACTACACTGCAAACGCAATTTCCCACCTGGAGAAGATGAGAGATGTTGGTTGCATTGCTTAAGGAGCTATCAGAAGGCACTCAGATATTACAGTGAGGATGGCAAAATAAGAACCTAGAGAGAACAAAATAGGATAGAAAGAAATTCACCTTAAATTACCGAAAGATTTCAGTTTACAAAGCAGATCCCTACCTGGATTATAGACAGGTGCCCAACACACCCGATTTGTAAATGTACAAATGTAAAATTTTGAGCCCAATGCAGAGGGGGGTCAAAAAGAATGTAAATTATACAGTGAGGGGCATACAAGAAGGTGAAAGTTGCACCAGCTTAAACACCCTTGGACTCACTCACCTCTGAATTTGTTTCTTTGTCTCTAAATCTCAATGAAACCATAACTACTAGTGGGCATTCAGTGAGCTATGTTAAGGGCCGGAGAGGGAAAGCCAAAAGGTAAGAGGAAAAACACTAGAAATCATTCTAAAATTTTGTTATAGGGCCAGGTCCCACACCCACTGAAGTCCATTGCAAAAGTCCCATTTAATAAAAAATGTTTATGTCACTCAAAGCGGTTTCAGAGAGCAAGAAGGACGCAAATACTGAAGCAACAGGAACCTCTAGAAATGGCAAAAATAAAAAGCATCAGCATGAAACAGAACACACTGATTAAAACCCAAAAGCACGCATAAGAACATACAAAGCCAGACAAACACTGAGGTCCCCACATTTTACAGAAGCCTGGTTTAAAAAGGAGCAAGACACCATCTGCCAACCCATCTGCTTCATCCTAGTCCTGTTCCTTGTTTATGATCACTGGGGTAGGAGTTTCCAAAGGAAAAATGCTTAATATCATCAGAATCCCCAAATAAATATTTAATATTCTCCAATACCACTCTTGGCTTAGCCACAGTGGTGGCGTTAGGTCAGAATTTTAGCTGGGGACACTGATTTGACTTAGCTGCTTGTGCACTTGTGAACCAAGGGCACTTTTCATAGAACCCCTCGAGTACTGTGCCGTGGCAGCTGGGCTGAGCAAAGGGGTTCTGTCACTGCTGCTTTAGGGCTCCCTACTGGCATGAGTGAACGACTCCTCTGCAGAGAGCCAGCACAAGGACTACGCACTACTTAAGTCCCACTTAAGTATTGCAACTTTGGCTATCTGCACAGGCAGTGCATTTCACCCAGCGTGAGACACTGGAACAGCAACTCCACATTGATTTTCTTTATCCTTGCCTTGTCGCCTATGCCTCGGTGTTTATAGATAGGAACAATCTCTATGGGGGTAGGGTAAGACTGGGAAGAAACAGCTACCTACCTTTCTGAAACTGTTGTTCTTTGAGGTATGTTGCACATGTGCATTGCACTGTAGGTGTGCAAGTGCCCTGTGCACAACTGTCAGAGAACATTTTCCCTCAGCAGTGCCCATTGGGGCAGCTCGAGCACCCTCTGCCATCATGTTCCACTGCATGCAGGTATAAGAGGGTGGAGCTGCCCCCAACTCCCTAAATTCCTTCTTACCAGGTAGACTTTGATAGAGAGGGGAAGGAGGGTGGGTCGTGGACCTCCTGCTGAAGGACAGTCTCATGAGAGTGGTTCCTGAAGAGGGACGGGGAAGAGGAAGATATCCCACATCCACCATGCTTAAGACCCACTGATCTGATGTTATGTGGGACCCAGCACTTAGGAAGTGGGAGAAGCGATTGGTAAACAAAAGGGTAGAAACAGGTGGAACTGGTAAACTGTCCTTGAACAACTCATCAAAGTGCCTGTTTGGAAGAAGTGGCTGGAAAAGGTGAATCTGCTGATGCGGAAGAGGAGGGTGTTCCTATAACCTCTGCCTTTCTTTCTTGGTTGGTCCTGGGATTGCAGAACAAAGCCCTGATGTCTGTAGGACTGCTGCGGCTGAAACTGCTCTCTGTCATTGGTGTATAGATTCCAACTGACCTTAGTGTCTCCCTGGGATATTTCAGGCTACGAGGCCTATCGTCTGTCTTGTCTGAAAATAGGTACGGACCTTTAAATGGGAGGCCTTGGCTGGTCTGTTGAACCTCTGCAGGGAGACCAGAGGAGTGCAGCCACAGAAGACGTTTTCATAATTATGGCAGATGCCATGGTTCAAGCTGCCGTGTCTGCTGTGTCCAAGCTGTCCTGGAGAGCTCTTCTGGCCATCAGCTTGCCTTCCTCTACCACTGAATTCCTGCGTGCAATCATCTGGTAACCTGCCCTCAGACTTCATCATGTTCTTCCAGAGAATGACGTCATAGTGACTTAAATGTGCTTGCTGGTTTGCAATTCTGAGCTGCAGACTTCCCGTAGAATAAGGTTTACAACCAAACAAGTCTACCCTCTTTTATTCTCTTAGGTCTCAATGCCTGATGTCCCTTCCTCTCCTCATTAGTTGCTGCCACTACTAAGGAGCCCGGGAGGATGAGAATACAGATGATCAAACCATTTAGAAGGGACGTATCATCTCTTCACCTGTTTTGCTGTGGGAGGGAGGGAAAAGGGGGTCTGCCACAGTGCCTTAACGAGCTCTAGAATGGCTTCATTAATCAGCAGAACCACTCTGGAAGGCACCACCAAGGCCAGAAAGTCCACCAACTTGTTAGATTTCTCACAGAATTAGCTTACTATACAACCGGCAGGATTTAAACCCCAGAGAGCAAGGCAGGGCTCTAGTACCAGTCCTGGTACTGAAATTTGAATGGCAGATGAAATTCAATGTTGATAAATGCAAAGTAATGCACATTGGAAAACATAATCCCAACTATACATATAAAATGATGGGGTCTAAATTAGCTCTTACCACTCAAGAGAGAGATCTTGAAGTCATTGTGGATAGTTCTTTTAAAACATCCACTCAATGTGCAGCGACAGTCAAAAAGGCAAACAGAATGTTGAACATCATTGAGAAAGGGCTAGATAATAAAACAGAAAATATCGTATTGCCTCGTTATAAATCCATGGTATGCCCACATCTTGAATACTATGTGCAGATGTGGTTTCCCCCTCTCAAAAAAAAATATTGGAATTGGAAAAGGTACAAAAATTATGAGGGGTATGGAACGGCTTCCATATAAGGAGAGATTAAGACTGGGACTTGTCAGCTTGGAAAAGAGGAGACTAAGGGGGGATATGATAAAGATATATGAAATCATGACTGGTGTGGAGAAAGTAAATAAGGAAGTGTTATTTACTCCTTTTAATAACACAAGAAATAGGGGTCACCAAATGAAATTAATAGGCAGCAGGTTTAAAACAAACATGGAAGTATTTTTTCCACACAATGCACAGTCAACCTGTGGAACTCCTTGCCAGAGGATGTTGTCAAGACCAAGACTATAACAGGGTTCAAAAAAGAACTATTAGCCAGGATCGGCAGGGATGGTGGCCCTAGCCTCCATTTGCCAGAAGCTGGGAATGGGCGACAGTAGATGGATCACCTGATGATTTACCTGTTCTGTTCATTCCCTGTGGGGCATCTGGCATTGACCACTGTTGGAAGACAGGATACTGGGCTAGATGGAGCTTTGGTCTGACAAAGGATGGCTGTTCTTAGGTTCTTATATTCATACCTCCCAGTCCAGAAAACACTTAACCTAAAGTCGGCCTATCTGACTCTCATCAAAATATTGTCATTCCCAGAATCCTCAGATGCAGCGATTGCTACTGGGATCAGAGTTTAGTGGGGGTGAGTATGAGCAGTTATAAGAAACCTCATCTCAAGCACTGGGCATAGGAAAGAATTAACTGATAGCAGATTAGTCTCATCCCTGTATTTTGATATTGCAAGATAGCTTACTTGTCAAAATACTCCCACCCCCACTAGAAAAGAGGCAAAACAGTGGGGTAGAAGAGCTGGGCAAATTGTTTGTGTAAAGCCTTTTTTTTTCTAAAATGCAGATTCAGGTTGATCAAAGCAATTCGTGAATTTGGGTGGCTTTTGGTGAGTTGTTTCAGTCAAAAAGAATTTTGTTTTCCCCAGAAATGTTGAAATGGTTCAACTTTTTGTTGTGGAAAGAGATTTTGGAATGTCCCTAAATTTTATTTAAAAACATTTAAAGTGTTTAAAAAACCCAGAAAGTGAAACAAAACATTTTGTTTCAGATAGAAGAAAATGTTTCAGTCAACCCCAAAACAATTTTTTTCAACTTTTCGGTTCAGCCAGCAAACAGAAAAATCAGGTATTTGCACAGCTCTAGTGGGTAGCTTACTGCTGATTCAGCTACAGAACATTCTGTGCAGGCCAGGAAGCATTGTGAGATGGAGGGAATCCATTAGAGAGAAAGAGTCCAGAGCATAATTAAGAAACAAAATTCATCTTGCTGTCCAAATTATGCTTTCTTCACTCACTGTTTTCATTTAGCTTAACTAAAGTCATCCTGACTTCAAACACTTGCTGAGATTAGAAAACCTTGTTCTTTTAAAAAAAAAAAAATATCCTCTTCTCTTTGGCTCAAATGTTAGAACTCTCCCTTTTTGAATTATAGCATTGAAATGGACTCTCCAAACAGGGACTAACTGCAACAACCAATCAGCCCAATAACCATTTTTTCCCCAATCAAAGTTAGCTCATTCTTATAAATACGGTTGAAAACAAAAACTCACCAGAAAGGAATTGCAAATTCTTACACTTGGCTTCTGTATGGCCATGACTCTGGCAGTGCTCAGTGTAGCTCAGGGAGAAGGAAAGGGGCTGTACTCCGCCTTGTGGACCCTAAATTCTGGATCCTGCTGGTACTGGTATGGTTCCCAGGAGTAATTTAGAGCATTCTAAATGCTGTTGTAATTCATGACAGGCTGGCCACAGCCCCTAAGGGTTATTCTTGTAGCAGGAAATAACCGAAGCAGAGAGGTGCTTCAGCAATTTCTCCACGCCCAAACTAGGCCCCCTATGTCACACGCTGGGAAGAGCTGGCACCGTGATACTGCTCTGGCTTTATGCCATCCAGAGATTCCCATTACCAAAGGGAATTCAGAGGAATTCCTACACCAACTTTTTAGTAAATTTGGGCTGCCAAAGTGGCGCAAAGAAGCCAGAAAAGCAGGGTCATAGTCTAGACCAATGGGGCAGATTCTCCACCAATTTTCACAGTATGTCCCCTCTGCAAAGCTCAGAAGCATTGTACAATCACATTGTACAGGAGTAAATGAAGACATAAGGTGCAAAGCACTGGAGCATCAGACCCAATAGTTCTTCAATTCAGTATGAGAATAAGCCCTCCTTCAGTACAAGAGGGATCACCTGCATGTTTGGAGTAGATATTACTTATAAATATAATTGTTTATAAATATCAATCCCAATGAGTGAATAACCAGGATAGCACCAATGCTGAACAACTCTCAGAATGGATGTTTACTAGAAGGAACATTGAGAGCTACAGTGTGTGAAATGTTCCACTTAGCTGGGGAGCTCAGCCCAGTGTGCTCATTTGAAACAGGAGAGTAGAGTACTAATTACCTCCCATAGCCCAAACATGCTGCTCATTTTCTCAGCAAGATGATTTAGTGCTTCCATTAGAATTTAGACAAAAACCTGATCAAGCTTGAAAACAAGGGTAGGAAAACTGGCATGAAGCTATGAGACAAGGCAGCAAATGTAAAGTTCTGTTTTGTGCCTGGGATCCTGCCGAGCTAATAACAAGCAATAACAGGCAGGTTTAGCGCAAGATCTCACTGCCTCATTGGTACTGTTCTGGAGCATGGCTTTATTTTTATTTTTTGCAGGAAGGTGTTAAAGACAATGCAGCTAGGCTTGAGACCTATATCTAGACCTAACCTTTTTTGCAAATGCAGTTTTGCAGCACCCAAATATGCTAGCTCAATATTCAGTCCTGTACCAGTGACAAGTTTCAGGTCTGCTCTGCTGTGACTCCTCAGGATCAGGGCAGGAGCTTGACTGGCAAGGGTAAATTCACAGCTTTCCAATGGGACACACGGCATGGACCCTAATATTGCAACATCAGTCCTCAAGCCCGCCAACGGGGGTGAGGGACAAAGGGGGCAATTGCCCAGGGGCCCGGGTGATGTAAAAGGGCCTGGCGGCCGGGAGCCCAGGGCCCTTTCAAATCGCCTGGGCGAGCCGCAGGGCTCCTAGGTGCAGACAGGGTGGTACCGGTGGCGGCAAAGGCAGCAGGGCGGGCCTGTGGAAGCCAAGCTTACATGAGCTGTAAGCCCCGCACAGCACTGCCACGGAGAAGCCTCTCCACCCCTCAGCTAAGCTCTAGAGTGGGGCAGAGAAGTGATTTCCAGCCAATTCATGCCCCAAACCTACAGGCTACACAGCAGTTCCCCGAGCAGGGGCTTAGCACCCTGTTCACCCACCCACTCCGGGCCCTTCCCCCAGGGAGCACCAGGCTGCTCTGTACTCTAGGCACCCTCCCCTGCTGAGCCACGTCTCTGGCTGGGTTCACTGAAGCCTCTGCAGTCAGGTTCCCTGGGCCCTGGTGCACAATGCATCCTTAGGGCTTAACCCCTTCTTGCCCACGTTGTAGCCGGGGCACTGGAGACGGCCGGGTTATGTTGGTGACCAGCAGCAGCCTGGAGGTGTTAGCTGCCTTTCAACACTGTGCAGGCAGGAAGGGATAAGCTGCTTCCAGCTGTGGGGGTGGGGATGGGGAAGAGATGAGCTCTGCAAAGACACGGGCCAGGTCATCCCTTCCCCCCATCCCCACTCCCCTGCGGTTGGAAACAGCTCCCTTCCCTCCCGCACAGAGCTAAAAAGTTGCTGCTGGCCACATCCTGACAGAAATATGGGAAGGGGGGGGATGTGATCCTGCGTGCCCCCCACCCACGTGTTGCCTTGGGAAGATGCGGCAACAGGTACCAGGAGAGGTGGGTCCGTCCCAGGGGCCCAGCCAGGCATGGAGGGCGGAGAGCGCCGGGGCAGGGAGGGTCGGGTCAGTCAGTCACCTCTCCTGTGTGAAAGAGGTGTACGGGAGTGTGTGTGTGTCACCTCTCCCCATGTATGTGTGTGAGGGTAGGGGTGTGTGTGTCACCTCTCCCCCATGTGAACCCTAAAGCCTTAAAGATAAGAAGGTAAATAAAAAGAATCCAACTACACACTATTTCTTTTTAACGGGAGCTCAGTCAACTTGATGTTAATTTCAATATTTGTACTGTATTGTTCTGATTGATTGCCGTTGAACTCGCTGGAATATGAGTAATTTTACCAGGTGTCCCATATTCAGCATAGGGAAATATGGTCACCCTAGCTTAAGACGCATAGTTCAAAACATCACTTCTCTTACCTTTGCCCTTTGCACAGCATCAGAGAGATCCAAAGACTGGCCAATGGCATCTTCAAGTGATAAAATAGAAAGCGATGTCAGTGTCTCATCGGCCATCATCGAAGATACGTTTTAATGAACCTGAGCTTTGAAAAGCTGCGCTCACCACTCACGACTGTGAAAGTCATCAAACATCATGTGTTAAGCATGGAAAAAGTAGTAACAGTATTTCTTTTATATTGTTGCGTAGATAGGGGTCGGATAGATATCTCTGGCATCTTATTAAATATGTCCTTTATTAGTCGCTACTTACACTCTTCAAGTCTCAACGCACAAGTACACTTTCGCAATTACACAATAAAACAAGGTTCACACTGTCGCAGCTGGGCTCTCACTTCACTTCAGTTTTTTCTTATATCTCACTGACTGACTGGTGAAGCCCCACCCCTTATATACCCGCTTGGGCATGGCTGACTACATTCTGGGAGGTTCAAGGAAAATGTAGTTCTCAGAAAGTCTGGAAGGTTCCATGAGATTCTACAAAGGTCCAGAACATTCCACGAAGTTAGTGAAAAATGAATCCATAGACGGAATACCTCAAACATTCCATTTTCCTTTTTATCTCTAACAACCAAAAACAGCATCCTGAACCTGGCACACACACACACACACACCCCCGCAAGCCTGGCACCCCAGGCAGTTGCCTGCCCCTAAATCCAGCTCTGCATTTACCTGTCTCCCAGGGATATGGTGAAGCTTAATTGATCAGTGCTCATAGGGTGCCTTGAGATCCTCTGATGAAACAAACTAGATAGATTACATACGCATACACGCATGCAAGTGAATTAAATACTGAGGGCTCTGTGCTGCTTTATGTTGAATTTCTTCATCATTTAAACATTAAGCATGTTACTCCTTACTTTAAATTATGCAAACTCAATATTCTCTGTAGTATTCCTTGCAGGAAATAAGAGACAGGACTATTATAATGAATGTAAAAGGGGATTCTTTATTCAGGCCACACAGATGGACTCTGTAGTTATGTTTGGCTCTCCAGCTCCCAGATTAACTAAACACACAGTCTGTGCTGCCTGGTGTCCCGCTGAGGGGACTCAACAAAGGTCTCACTAAGCCCTGGTCTGGCCTAAGCAGTTTGGGAAGGCACTCTACATTCTTTAGGCCAGATGACTGCATGCATCTCAGTTTGTGTGTTACTTTCATAGGCATGAAGGTGGTGTGTTGAAGAGAGGAAATAGAGCCATAAAGTGGAGAGAATGTGGTGAGCAACTCTAATGTCGTCTCTTCTAAACCTGATCATTTGGCAAAATATTCTGCAGCGCATGGTCTGTGCATCTCTGCTCTATAGTAGCATTACATCTCATTCTTGCACATCTTTCCAAAGAAGCACTAACATAGTCCCACAGGGCACTTACCTTTTCACCAATTCATCATTACTAGTTTGACATGTCACTTAACAGTTTTACATTCAAACCTCTACCAAAGCATATTTAAGTGCGGTTTTACTCTAAAAGCTAATTATGCAAAAATGTCACCTTCTCACTCAACAAATCTGTTCCTGTTGGGCATTCAAAGTAACTTGCTTCAGTGACAAAAAGCTTTTACTACAGAGCCAACACAGTTAAGAGAGTGAACTAGATTCTATTCCACCTTGCCCATCATCAACAGAGTTGTATGCTAACTTTCAACCAGCTATACCTCACTGAAATGATGGAGGTTGCACAGGTGTCACTGAGGAAATAGTCTGGTCCACACATCCTTTATTACTGATGATGGTGCATGAGATGGTGAGAACACAGATTCACTCCCAGGTTACATCTACACAGGATTTTAGGAAAGTCTCCATAATTTGTACTAAAACTGGACCAGCAACACCAGTTCCGCCAATGGTTGGCCCTCGAATGTAGACTGTGCCACAGTTTTCACCACCACATCATCTAGACCTGCTCTGAGCTCTAGTTGCACTGGTACCAGAATAGTGATATCCTTAAAATCCTCATTCTAGGCAAGGGTGCAGAGCCTGAGATGAATATACAGAGCTGGGATGAAGTTGGCACCATTTACAATCTTTGCAGAAGAGGCTCAGAGGGAAATGAATAGGAAGATGCAAATACTTTCTCGTCCACCTACAGAGTAGTTTCATTCACCCCGACTGAATGCATTGACATTATAATGTATTTAGATGAAGTTCAAATTATATTCCCTTTGCAAAGAAATAAAAGATTTAAGCTTGTATCTATAAAGCTGAATGAACCCATTAGGAGTATTATAAATCATTCTTTATCTTTTAACCAATCCCATTTCAGAACAGGCTTCCCTATGAGATCCTTTAAATTGATAAATTGGGTCCCTTGTGAAAATTAAAGCAAACATTTGCAACTAAATCGTTAGGAAATAGTTTCAATTTAATTTTCCTATTTACTCAGCTGCCAGCATCATTGACCATCTTAGTCATGAAGATTTTAAATCTTGATGGAATTAAGGGCTGTAGAACATACAGCCCTTCCCCATGAGTCATAGCAATCAAGCCAACAATCGTAATTTTTCCCATCATTAACCCAAAAAAATAAATAAATAAAAAATCACACGGCTTTCTAGTCAGTAAAACAATTTAACAAAATTCAAAACATCAAAAAATAGTTAACTGCAAAAGACTTTCCCACATAACTGATATTGCAAACCTGCTGAAGTCCTGAACTAGGGACTCTGTAAAGCCTTTTTTAGTTCCTTATATAACAGAGGCAGCTTCTTATGATTATCAAAGATAACCTTGCAAGGGGCTTGGACTGGACGATCCAATAAGTCTTTTCCATCCCTATGCTATGATCCTATTTAGCAGTAAGTCCTTACCATCCCAATGCTATGATCCTATTTAACAACTGCCTCATAAAAGAAACATAAATGCAGCTGACACATGCAGTTTCAAAGAAACAAACTCACAACCCCTCAATGTAAAGGAAAGAAAAATCATCTATTATTTAAATGTAAGTCCCCAGTTTCTTAATTTGATTTTTCAGGACTACATTTCAAGAACCAGTGAGACATGTCAGTGCAATGTACTTTTCAAAGTGTGGTTTGATTTTCAGCTCTATGGCTATGTGAATGGCAACAAGAATCCCACTGAATGAATGACTACCCTCTATAGCGATCATTCTGGCTCTATCCTTACTCAGTATAGCCATCCCCACCCTTTGGTATTGGGACAGAAACCAAAGCTTGCTCTCCTCAAGTGGAAACAGAGGGTCGGAATGTGGCTTGTTGATCTTGAGGTGTGATTCTTGCTTTGGGTGCAATTTATCTCATGTTCAAATCCCTACGATGTGGAAACAACACCTCAGAAATATCTTCAGAGGTCTCATTTTATGAGGCTGCAAAGAAAAACCATCTCGCAAAGGGGATTCACAGTCTAAGCATGAAGGTTTCTGAAAGCATAACATTCGACAAAAGCTGCTTTACTTTACTCAGGTTTTGGGTTGCTCACTCCTCTGGGTTCAAACTCCTCTGCCTCTGTGTGTGGATGGAGTGGGGAACCTATGTATACATGTCTGAGATTCCACAGTATACTACCCTCTTCCCACAATCTCATGGAAATGCCTTTATGAAAGCTCTATGGGGCTAGGGTGACCAGATGTCCTGATTTTATATGGACAGTCCTGATTTTTGGGTCTTTTTCTTATATAGGCACCTATTACCCCCACCCCCATCCCGATTTTTCACACTTGCTGTCTGGTCACCCTATATGGGGCCAACCAGTCTCTGATGGACTCTGCTCTATTAATCATGGTAAACATTGATACTGCACTCAGTCATGGGCAAATACAGTGACCCTTTCCCTCTGGCTACTGAGTTATTACTGTTTTTTATTACATGCATTATGGTAGTGCTTAGAGCCCCAACTGAGATCAGAATCCCATGGTGCTAAGCGCTCTATAAATGCATAGTAAGAGACACAGTTCCTGTCCCAAAGAGCTTACAAACTATATAGACAAGACAAAAGGTGGAAGGGAAAACAGAGGTATAGAGATGGGAGGTGACTTACCCAAGATCAGACAACAAGTCATAGAATCATAGAAGATTAGGGTTGAGAGAGACCTCAGGAGTCAGTGGCAGAGCTACAAATAGAAGCAAGGGGTCCTGAATTCCAACCCTACCTTGGGTGACCTTGGATAATAAATTTGCTGCTCTCACAGTTTGATATGACTAGCATTCTCTGTTTAATACAGTCATGTCCTTTAACCCTAACTCCTTTAACCCAAACTAAAGGCAGAGCTACCAAGGGGCTGCGAGTATCTGTTGTGGGGACAGATTGGCAGTTTGACCGTGTTTGATTTCCTGTTTGAATAGTGTGATTTGGGAGTGCTTTGTTCCACGCTCTTCTAAGAAGACAGTCAGTCAGCTGTGAACCAGCTGAGTGAGGAAACTCTTCAAAGGAAGGGACTATGGATGCTGAGCGATCCGCTGTCGTGACCTGCACAGGATGTGCCATGTTTGTCTTTCTTCCACAGGATAGAAGCGACTTTGTCTGTACAAAGTGCAAGCTGATCTCCATATTGGAAGAGAAGATTCAAGGTCTGGAGAAACGAGTATCAACCCTGCGTTCCATAAAAGAAAATGAGGAGTTCCTGGATAGACGTCAGGATCGGCTTCAGCGGGCACAGTGTTCTGAGGATTCAGAGCAGGCTATGCAGCGGGGACAGAAGGCCAGTGAGGACCACTGGCGGCATGTGACCTCCAGAAGAGGAAAGAGTATGAGACAAGTCCATGTACCAGAAACGCATATTCAGATGAGCAACCGTTTTCATGTTCTCTCCACAGGTACTAGTGCAGAGAGTGGAGTGAATGATACCTCTGAGGGAACAGAGCAGAAGGAGACTCCACTGACTGGAAGGCATGAGATGCACAGTCCTAGAGATGGGGGTTCCACGACCACCACTCCCAAGAGGAGGAGGAGGGTGGTGGTGGTCGGGGACTCTCTCCTCAGGGGGACTGAGTCATCTATCTGCCGCCCTGACCAGGAACACCGAGAGGTGTGCTGCTTGCCAGGGGCTAGGATTCGTGATGTGACGGAGAGACTGCCGAGACTCATCAAGCCCTCAGATCGCTACCCCTTCCTGCTTCTCCACGTGGGCACCAATGATACTGCCAAGAATGACCTTGAGCGTATTACTGCAGACTACGTGGCTCTGGGAAGAAGGATAAAGGAGTTTGAGGCGCAAGTGGTGTTCTCGTCCATTCTCCCTGTGGAAGGAAAAGGCCGGGGTAGAGACCGTCGAATCGTGGAAGTCAACGAATGGCTACGCAGATGGTGTCGGAGAGAAGGGTTCGGATTCTTTGACCATGGGATGGTGTTCCAAGAAGGAGTGCTAGGCAGAGATGGGCTCCACCTGACGAAGAGAGGGAAGAGCATCTTTGGAAGCAGGCTGGCTAACCTAGTGAGGAGGGCTTTAAACTAGGTTCACCGGGGGAAGGAGACCAAAGCCCCGAGGTAAGTGGGGAACTGGGATACCGGGAGGAAGCACAAGTAGGTGAGTGCAAGAGGGGAGGGCTCCTGCCCCACACTGGGACAGCAGGACGATCGGTGAGTTATCTTAAATGCCTATACACAAATGCAAGAAGCCTGGGGAACAAGCAGGGAGAACTGGAAGTCCTGGCACAGTCAAGGAATTATGATGTAATTGGAATAACAGAGACTTGGTGGGATAACTCACATGATTGGAGTACTGTCATGGATGGATATAAACTGTTCAGGAAGGATAGGCAGGGCAGAAAAGGTGGGGGAGTTGCGTTGTATGTAAGAGAGCAGTATGACTGCTCAGAGCTCCAGTATGAAACTGCAGAAAAACCTGAGAGTCTCTGGATTCAATTTAGAAGTGGGAGCAACATGGGTAATGTCGTGGTGGGAGTCTGCTACAGACCACCAGACCAGGGGGATGAGGTGGACGAGGCTTTCTTCCAGCAACTAACAGAAGTTACTAGATCACAGGCCCTGGTTCTCATGGGTGACTTTAATCACCCCGATATCTGCTGGGAGAGCAATACAGCGGTCCACAGACAATCCAGGAAGTTTTTGGAAAGTGTAGGGGACAATTTCCTGGTGCAAGTGCTGGAGGAACCAACTAGGGGAAAAGCTCTTCTTGACCTGCTGCTCACAAACAGGGAGGAAATAGTAGAGGAAGCAATAGTGGATGGGAACCTGGGAGGCAGTGACCATGAGATGGTTGAGTTCAGGATCCTGACACAAGGAAGAAAGGAGAGCAGTAGAACAGAGACCCTGGACTTCAGAAAAGCAGACTTTGACTCCCTCAGGGAACTGATGGGCAAGGTCCCCTGGGAGAATAACATGAGGGGAAAGGAGTCGAGGAAAGCTGGCTGTATTTTAAAGACTCCTTATTGAGGTTGCAGGAACAAACCATCCCGAGGTGTAGAAAGAAAAGTAAATATGGCAGGCGACCAGCTTGGCTTAACAGTGAAATCCTTGCTCGTCTTAAACACAAAAAAGCAGCTTACAAGAAGTGGAAGATTGGACAAGTGACCAGGGAGGAGTATATAAATATTGTTCAGGCATGCAGGAGTGAAATTAGGAAGGCCAAATCACACTTGGAGTTGCAGCTAGCCGGAGATGTTAGGAGTAACAAGAAGGGTTTCTTCAGGTATGTGAGCAACAAGAAGAAAGTCAAGGAAAGTGTGGGCCCCTTGCTGAATGAGGGAGGGAACCTAGTGACAGAGGATGTGGAGAAAGCTAGTGTACTCAATGCTTTTTTTGCCTCTGTCTTCACAGACAAGGTCAGCTCCCAGGCGGCTGCACTCCGCAGCACGGTATGGGGAGGAGGTGACCAGCCCTCTGTGGAGAAAGAAGTAGTTCGGGACTATTTAGAAAAGCTGGACGAACACAAGTCCATGGGGCCGGATGCACTGCATCCGAGGGTGCTAAAGGAGTTGGCCAATGTGATTGCAGAGCCATTGGCCATTATCTTTGACAAATCATGGCAATCGGGGGAGGTCCCGGATGACTGGAAAAAAGCTAATGTAGTGCCCATCTTTAAAAAAGGGAAGAAGGAAGATCCGGGGAACTACAGGCCAGTCAGTCTCACCTCAGTCCCTGGAAAAATCATGGAACAGGTCCTCAAGGAATCAATTCTGAACCACTTAAAGGAGGGGAAAGTGATCAGGAACAGTCAGCATGGATTCACCAAGGGCAAGTCATGCCTGACTAACCTAATTGCCTTCTATGATGAGATAACCGGCTCTGTGGATGAGGGGAAAGCAGTGGATGTGCTATTTCTTGACTTTAGCAAAGCTTTTGATACAGTCTCCCACAGTGTTCTTGCCAGCAAGTTAAGGAAGTATGGGCTGGATGAATGCACGGTAAGGTGGATAGAAAACTGGCTGGATGGTCGTGCTCAATGGGTAGTGATCAATGGCTCCATGTCTAGTTGGCAGCCGGTATCAAGTGGAGTGCCCCAAGGGTCGGTGCTGGGGCCGGTTTTGTTCAATATCTTCATCAACGATCTGGAGGATGGTGTGGACTGCACCCTTAGCAAGTTTGCAGATGACACTAAACTGGGAGGAGTGGTTGATACGCTGGAGGGTAGGGACAGGATGCAGAGGGACCTGGACAAATTGGAGGATTGGGCCAAAAGAAATCTGATGAGGTTCAACAAGGACAAGTGCAGAGTCCTGCACTTAGGACGCAAGAATCCCATGCACTGCTACAGACTAGGGACCGAATGGCTGGGCAGCAGTTCTGCAGAAAAGGACCTAGGGGTTACGGTGGACGAAAAGCTGAATATGAGTCAACAGTGTGCCCTTGTTGCCAAGAAGGCTAACGGCATTTTGGGCTGTATAAGTAGGGGCATTTCCAGCAGATCGAGGGACGTGATTATTCCCCTCTATTCGGCACTGGTGAGGCCTCATTTGGAGTACTGTGTCCAGTTTTGGGCCCCACGCTACAAGAAGGATGTGGATAAATTGGAAAGAGTCCAACGGAGGGCAACAAAAATGATTAGGGGGCTGGAGCACATGACTTATGAGGAGAGGCTGAGGGAACTGGGATTGTTTAGCCTGCAGAAGAGAAGAATGAGGGGGGATTTGATAGCTGCTTTCAACTACCTGAAAGGGGGTTCCAAAGAGGATGGATCTAGACTGTTCTCAGTGGTAGAAGATGACAGAACAAGGAGTAATGGTCTCAAGTTGCAGAGGGGGAGGTTTAGGTTGGATATTAGGAAAAACTTTTTCACTAGTAGGGTGGTGAAGCACTGGAATGGGTTACCTAGGGAGGTGGTGGAATCTCCTTCCTTAGATGTTTTTAAGGTCAGGCTTGACAAAGCCCTGGCTGGGATGATCTAATTGGGTTTGGTCCTGCTTTGAGCAGGGGGTTGGACTAGATGACCTCCTGAGGTCCCTTCCAACCCTGAGATTCTATGATTCTATGTCTAGGAATACTTCATAGTGTCTGGCTCTAACTAGCACTAGTCTCCTGTAACAGCCTGGTCACTAAATCTGCAAACAAATTATTTACACAGAAGGAGAAGGAGGAGAAAGGGGAGGACGGAAGGAGACTGTTTTGCACAGTTATATATAAATGGAGATATGCCAATCTCCTAGAACTGGAATGACCTTGAAAGGTCAGCGAGTCCAGTCCCCTGCCTTCACTAGCAGGACCAAGTACTGTCCCCTGACAGATTTTTTTTTGCCCCAGATCCCTAAATGGCCCCCTCAAGGATTGAACTCACAACCCTGGGTTTAGCAGGCCAGTGCTCAAACCAAACCACTGAGCTATCCCTCCCCCCATAAATCCAGTAAATTAGAATGAACATATATGAAATATTCCCATAGACATGTAATAAACCATAGAATTTGCCTTCAGCTCTTTGGTGCTGAAATACGGCAATTAAGAAAATGCTTTGTCTTTTAAATAATTCATTTTCAGAGATGCGGATCTCCTCCACCCTTTCTCCCTCCCCAGTGATTCTTTCTATTAACAGCTTTTAAATGCTCTTTTCCCACTGAGATTTTTTTTCTCTTTTCTTGCACTATTTGCGTGATGTTAGTAGATATTGCAAAGGAAACTAACCATGGGGACAAAATCTCCCCTGTCCTATAGCCCCTTTATACCACTTTGGCAGGAGAAAGGGGCCATAAAAAAGGCACAGCCGGCCCCAGGTGTCACAGCACAGGGAGTCTCCTCTCTTGATATAGGGAGCGTGGCAAGATGGAGAGAAAGTATGTTGGCAAAAAGAGGGGGAAAGGCAAAGCACACGGAGCTCTGGCTATTCTTTGCTTCCCAAAGCACACAGAGAGCTATGGGAAGCAGAGTATACGTTAGAGCACTTCTAAGACAGATCTAATTTAAACTAAGGGGGCAGGCAGGACCCAAAAAAGCCCCATATAGGATCCTTTGCCCCTCTAAGCACAGGGATGGAGGAGGAGGAACTCACAACTGGGGCCATAGGACCATACTCTTCTCTCACAACAGTTTCACAGTTGTGTAACTCTGCTCACCTGAGTGGATTTACTCCTGATTTAAGAGGAGAATCAGGCCCAAGAACCCAGATTTGACAGTTTTCTTTGAAACATTCTCTATTTGGCCCCAGTGCTCCCTGTGCTCTCCAAACTGCCACTGGAGTTGATGGGCAATTTGGGTGTGCATGAAATGAAGCGTTTGGGATCCCCACTGGTTATATTTGATAATGCAGTTACTGATGTGAGATTACAAACCCGGAAGGTGCTGTTTACATTTGTAACCAAAATTCAATGATTGCGTGTAAAAAAAAATATTTGAAACAAAAATGCATTAAAATAACTCTCTGCAATTCACTTTGGGCTAAATGCTGACACTGTTTTCAATGGTGGCTTTGACCCAGTTTAAACTCTGGGAAGGGTGAGCTAAAGATGAGTAAAGGCCTCAGGGTTTGGTTCACTTACTAAAGGAAAAACTGTGAGTGTGTTTGCCTACTAAGTTACAAAGTAATTCAAAAATGACAAACAATTACAAACTGGTCAGATTTTAAATAAACTTTGTATATATTTATATACATAATTTATAGGCTAAATAAGGCTGTTGTATTAAATAAAACCAACTGGTCATTAAACCATATTTCTGGAGGATTAAGTCCAGCTATATGTAACCGGTAATTAAAAGGAAAAAATTAGTCAAACATTTGCAAAGACCATGTAATTAGAACTGATTGAAAAAGTTTCACCAAAATAGTTTCCCACTGGAAAATGCCATTTTGACAAAATCAAATTTATTTTTTATTTTGCAAAATCATTTTCATTTGGATGAAATTTCATTTAAAAATTTTTGAAAAAAGGTTTTGACTTTTTGGAACAAAGTTTAATTTTATTTCAAAATGTACTTAATTCTTTTATATAGAAGTTTTTAAAAAATTAAAAAGAGTCAACGTTGAAATTAAATGTTTTAAATGTATCCAAAAATTTTCAGTGACCTGCAACAATTTTTTAAATTTCAGTTTGCAAAATATTTCAGCTTTTTGTTCTGATATGGGACATTTTCCCCACCAAAATTTGATTTTTTGTGTGGAACAGAAAATTCATTGTCTGAGCAGCTCTATGTATAATTCTTTATAAAGTACATCCTGAAGTCCTTACTGACAGCAAAATGTTACCTCATAGAGCCGCACACAGAGGTGGCCTGGATCAGGCCTCAGTTGTGGCAGGGAAGCCATCACTTGCACTACACCAAGGGTCTCAAACTCAAATTACCACGAGGGCTGCATGAGGACTAGTGCATTGGCCCAAGGGCCGCATCACTGACCCCGCCCCCTCGCTGCCCCCGGCCCCTCCCCCACTCCACCCCTTCCATTAGGCCCCGCCCCTTCTCCGCCTCCTCCCCTGTGCACACAGCTTCCTGCTCCTCCCCCCTCCCTCCCAGAAACCGCGAAGCTCTTCCCATGTGGCCCACGGAGCTCTTCCCTGAGGCCCGTCGGTCTCCCTGCGCCCCACCCCCGCTACCCCATTTTTATTTTTTATTTTTTTACTCCCAGGCAGTTCCCGCCGCCAGACTGTTGTTCTGGCAGCAGGAACTGCCTGGGGGTAAAAAAATAAAAATTAAAAAATATATATTATTTTTTTTAAAAAGTGGGGGGTGCGGGGAGCCCGGCGGGCCGCAGGGAAGAGTTCTGCGGGCGGCCGCATGTTTGACACCCCTGCACTACACCATCCCTGAATGTACATATGGGGAGGGGATGGGCCTGGGGTAGGAGGGTATAAGGTGCGCACGCATTGAGTCCACTGCCGAACTTCAGGGATGTTAATATGACCTAGGTTGGAGCCTTTTCAAAAGGAGTGCAGTAGTGGGTGCCTCAGGTAGTCTTGTCACCACAGCTTGTAAATGAACCACACTGTCAGGGCAAAACCCACAGGGTGTACCAGAGCCTGTGAAGAGATACAGCATCTTCATGCAGATGACCCTGCACTTCCCGTGGACCCAGATCATCGCTACACAAAACTGGGGTGGACTGGGATACACTCAGTGAGAGGGTCCTTTTATGGGAAGTCAATGGAGGTTTGGCCCACGTAAAGACTGAGCAAAGACCCAACAGAGATTTCAGGATTTGGGCTTTCATTTTCAAAGCAAATGCTTCTTTGCTCTTTTTGCTATGAAAGATGAATGCCTGTATCTTTGAACTCTTTACAGATCCTACCGCAGCAAACCAGTGTGTGCCCCCCATTAGTAAAAGCTAAAAAAATTTAGTAAGGAAATAGTGTTCATTTCAAGCTATTGACTGATTATTCTAAATGGCAAGTAAATTAGTTTAACAGCATGGAAAACTAAGTAGTGAGAATGCAGTGTTTTTCTTAATAAACCAACAAATCGTAATATTGTACATATCTTTTTATCTTTTAAATGTAAGCCTATTTAGGTACCTTGATATAAAATGTCAGAAGGATTTGATTGGCATGTCAATTAAAGGTATCTACGGAAATCAATGTTACCTTATGCTGGGGTGCAGGTATTATGATTATACATTCTTTCCAAAATGTTCTCTTGAAGTCTTCACTGTGAAGCACTGAAGTTATCTGATGAGTTAGGTGGAATATCACAAAGAACAGCAGCTGCTAACAGTTTTCAGACTGTTCCAGAAAGTATCAAAGTGAATTTTGTAAAAATGGTTTATCGAGCTACTTTATTGCTAATTGGACTTTTGTGTTAGATTCTTTAAGGTTTGAAATCTGTTTATTCCATACCTGATCCTGCATTCCATACCTGTCCAGAACATCCCCTGCACAAATCAGGTACTTGTGCACACACATTGTGTATTTGTATGTGTAATTAGATTCATCCACATTTCTGCACACAAACTGAGACAGTTTGTCCCCCGATGTGTGGAATAGACTGTGGCAATTTATCTCCTCCATTCATTTAATTTATTTGGTTAGAAGAAGTTGATCAAGAAAATTCTCTGTCATGACAGAGTATTTTATTCCAGGGCAGATTTGAGAATGAAGTGTAGGCAGCATTATAGGATTATACATTATGTAACTCACATTCAGCCAAATAAAAATATCATTAAAAAACAATTATAAACATTCCATGCATTTTTTAACTCTAATAAAATTTTTAAACCACAGCAGCTTGTTACCAACTGAAGTCACCGTATTTTATGGTAAACTCAAATAAAGTTAAAACAACTTTTTTTCTTAATTCTTCCAGTCCTCCCATAACTGGAGGCTTACTTGCATCCATCCCACTAATCTGGATTTGACCCTAAGGGTTTGTCTACACTAGATGTGTTTACCTGGTTGCCATTTAACACAAGTAGTTAACACATTTTGAAAGGCTAGGGCAGACCGTCCCCAAATGTCTGTTCCAGATTACTAACATTTGTGCATTACCATATAAAGAGCATCTGCATAAACGTTCATCTGTTGTCAATCATTGTCACGCCACTGAAATAAATGGAGTAACAATGATTTACACCAGCTGAGCACATGGTCTTTTGGGTCTAAACCCCCCCAATTCAGAAAACACAAGCACATGCTTAACTTTAATCATGTGCTTAAATCACTCCCTATTTAACAAAGGACTCGGGCATGTGCTTAATCATTGAAGTCAGTGGGACTTAAGCATGTGCTTAAGTGTTATGCTGAGTTGGGGCCCAAATCAAGATTAGGAGCCTGATCCTGAAGGCCTTCCTCAGACAAAACTCCCACTGAAGTCATCTCTGCAATACTGCAGCTAAAATAAATGTCTTTAGTACTCAGCTTAGACAGAACCAGTAATAAAGCAAGTGGTTAAATAAGTTGTTTTGGGCTTTTTGTCTCCTTTCTTGCACGGTGGAATGAGCTTAGCCGATTTCCGCACTTTTGGTAGAGTTCTCACTGAACAATCCTATTAGAGGAACATAAATTGAATGGGCAGCCAGCCGTAAAAATAATTGTCCAACCTTTATCCTCTCCAGCTTATTTGTGAGAATTTGAAGTCAAAAGTCCTATTAATGCGAAGCATGAACTGATTCGCTTAAAATTGAATTAATTTGATTTATGAAGTCATGTTTGAAGGCAAAATGTTGCTTAATTCAAACTTAGTATTTTGACCTCTGATTGTAGGGCAAGTGTGTTAAAAGACAATTAAAACATTGGACTCAACTTTGGAGATCCTTTATGACTGCATGACTACAACAAAGACTACACCCCCTAGATAGCACCGGCACTGAGACATCAGCATACTGTTTGCTATAGAGCAGTTAGGACTAGTGGTCTGGTCACAGGAATTCCTGAGTTCTAATTCCACAGCTGACTCTTTCTGAGGCTTTGGGAAGCCCTTTAACCTCTTTGTGCTGTGTAACCTCGTTGTGCCTTGGCTTCTCCAAGTATATAACGGGGATAAGTATATCTACTGTCCAACAACTGCCCTAGCTAATAGTCAGATGTTCATATTCAGTGTGGCTTAAACCACAGAAGTTTGTATCAGCATTTTACTGGCATAGAGAGGAAGCCATAATTAAAAAGATAGCTAAATATACACACCCACCTCTATAAATACCACAGAGAGCATTACTAGGTTGTCACTAACACTTAATGTTGGAAAATACAGCATGATTACCTGGATTTACAGCATGGTAGAAACTTGTTCCTTCGTTGTGTCCTGTTAAAAGAAACAATGTAAAAGGCTAATGAGAGAAAGTCCATCCCAGAGAGTAATGTGAGCTTATCTCCAAGGACAGAGGTATAGGCAGTTTATGGTTTTATATCCCCTAAAAGCTGCCATCCTATAAGAGGTGACAAAGAAGGGATGTGATCCCAAAGCCTTTGCTCGGGCAAAATGTCTATTGAACTCAACTGGGATTTAAATTGCAGAATGGCTGAGAATACACAGCTCCCACTGATTTCACCTGGAGCAAAGGATGCTCAGCACCTCTGAAATTAGGACTCTCAGAGTTTTGCCAGAGTAATGACTGAAGGGTCTGGCTGTATATTAGCATGTAGTTGTCACCAGACTGTCCTTCACTTTGATCAAAAGGGAACTCTCATTCTCCAAACAAATGGAATTTCCTCCCTTTTTTTCACTAGTCAGCCTCTGTGATTACCATTAATTTGCACTGTAGAGGTGCCTGAGACCAGATCAGAGCCCCATTGTGTGAGGTGCTGTAACAACATAGTAAGACATTGGTACTGATACTCTGTTGCCCTATATGGTGTGTAGTCGTTTATACCAATACAAAGTGGGTATAAAACTGCCATTATGACTTGGAGCACTCTACACCCACTTGCACTGTTGTAAACGGCATTGCCAACTCTCATGATTTTATTGCAGCTCTAGTGATTTGGAGGTGGGTTTATAACCTGTCTCATGAAAACATGATGAAAGGCGCCAACTCATGGATTTTCCCTTATTCAAAATGGCCACTCTCTCCTATTACTTTCAACGGGACTGAAGCCAGGAAGATGGCTACCATTTCCCTACAATCTATCTACATGGGGAAGTGAGGCTGTCCTTAATAAAGTTGACTGCCACCTCCCATTGTTTTCAATGAGATTGAATTCATGTGCACAGGCAAAATGGCCACCAGTCCCTTGTTCAGGGGGCTTAGTGCAGTGGTGGGCAACCTGCGGTCCGTGGGCCACATGCGGCCCATCAGGGTAATCCACTGGCGGAATGCAAGACAGTTTGTTTACCTTGACCGTCCACCAGCACAGCCGCCCACAGCTCCCAGTGGCCGCGGTTCAAACAAACTGTGTCACGGCCTGCAAGCGGATTACCCTGATGGGCCGCAGATTGCCCACCACTGGCTTAGGGTGACCAGATAGCAAATGTGAAAAAACAGGCCCCTTTTTTGTGTGTGTGTGGGGGGGGTAGTTGCATATAGACTCATAGACTTCAAGGTCAGAAGGGACCACTATGATCATCTAGTCTGACCTCCTGCACAACCCAGGCCACAGAATCTCACCCATCCACTCCTGTAATAAACCCCTAACCTATGTCTGAGCTTTGAAGTCCTCAAATCATGGTTTAAAGACTTCAAAGTGCAGAGAATCATCCAGAGAATCCTCCAGCAAGTGACCCGTGCCCCATGCTACAGAGGAAGGCGAAAAACCCCCAGGGCCTCTGCCAATCTGCCGGGGAGGAAAATTCCTTCCTGACCCCAAATATGGCGATCAGCTAAACCCTGAGTTTATGGGCAAGACTCACCAGCCAGACACCCTGGAAAGAATTCTCTGCAGTAACTCAGATCCCACGCCCTATAACATCCCATCACAGGCCATTGGGCATATTTACCGCTAGTGAAAGATCAATTAATTGCCAAAATTAGGCTATCCCATCATACCATCCCCTCCATAAACGTATCAAGCTTAGTCTTGAAGCCAGATATGTCTTTTGCCCCCACTACTCCCCTTGGAAGGCTGTTCCAGAATGTCACTCCTCTAATGGTTAGAAGACAAAGCCCCTAAGATCAGGACAGTCCCAATAATAAGAGGACATCTGGTCACCCTAAGGGAGCTAGACAGGACACAGGGAATTGTGAGGAGCAATGGAGACAGATTTAGGTATTGCAGGGGACTGGGGTGCAGGGAGATGTTGGGTGCAGGAGGGAGATGACAGGATTGGATGGCAGCTCCCCAAGCCTGGGGGCAGTGGAGTCCCCTCGTGTGAACTGACTGTGAGTCATAGGATTTTGGTGCCTGCAGGAGGAGCCATTGTGATGCTATGAGAAGCTCCTCCAATCCTGTGATTTTCAGGGCTCGGCACACAGGCAGACCTGTATACGAGAGCTGAGGAGACAGACCTGCCCTGTCACTGAGCCCTGCCTGTATGTATGGTCCTGGGGCAGTGGGAGGGGGAAACATTGACGGTGGATCCCAAATAGAGAAGTCCCAGTAAAGCAAGAGGCAGCGAAGTGTTGCTTCTGGGTGAAGACAGTAATAGGGATGCTGCCATCCATTTCCTGTCTCAGGGGTGAGGAGAGGGTAAGTGGAATCTCCATCTGAGCAGCCAAGGAGAAGCAAACATTGTTCTGTTCATTAAAGGTTGACTTTTGAATCTAAAATTATCCCACATATGAATATAGGAATACAGGGGAATTAAAAAGTCAAAAGTCCGGCTGAAACACATGATTTGATTTTTTTTAAAAAAATCATGATATTTTGGGCAAATCTCATGATTTTGGAGGGTCTGACTCATGATTTTTTTTCTCTTGAGGTTGGCAATACAGCATAAATGACCACACAAGGTTATTTCTGTATGGTCAGACGGCTGCTGGGTTAGGGATGCAAGGAGCCTGAATAGTAGGAAAGAGAATCACTTAGGACTCACATCCAGAAGAATATGTCACCTCACCGCAGCTGTGGCCATGTGACCAATGGCCTGACCCCAGCACCACCTGAGGTCAGTGGCAAGAAGTCCCATTAACTTGACCACACAAGGTTATTCTACAAGGTGTAGAACAGCAGAGAATGTGGCCTGCAGTATCTCTCTCAAAGAGTTTATCATCTACGAAATGCCTAGGACAGTATCACTTTTATTACACAACTTGTAGGGTTACATATTTCTTCTGAAATAGATTGCAAGCTCCTCTGGGCCAGGACTGTCTTTTTGTTCTGTTTGTACAGCACCTAGCACAATGGGCTCCTGGTCTATGATTGGGGCCCCTGCATGCTACCACAACACAATAATTAAATCATAACAATAATATACTGTTCACTAACTTTTCCTTAAGTTGTTGTGAACAACACTTTTAGTTTTCCTTCATGTAGATGGAATAGGCTTATTTCAAGAGAGAAATAGAGGCCTAAGCAGAAGTACAGAAAGGACAAAGATTAATAATACAGACCCATAATTCTAATACAGAAATAAGTAAGGCCCTACTTAACTTGCGATACTGCGGATTCTGCAATATTAGGCTTCCACTGCAGTTTTGACAGGGGGAGTCCTGCCCTGTGTGGGGCTGAGAGCAGGAGTCACGGTCAACCCCAGAGGGCTGAGAGCAGCCACGTGTTCCTGCTGTCAGCCCCGAGTGGCCGACAGCGGAAAATCATGGAAAAGTAATAATGGACTTTATTACCACAAATAATAAGATCCATTCTTACTTTTCTGAAATTTTCCATGGCTTGTCTGCAACTCAGCCACAATTTTTTGACAACCATCCCACAATTCAAGCAGGGCCTTAGAAATAAGTTATATCTAGAGAATTAATTCTTACAATTATGAACAGAAAAACCAGTAAATACTAGAATACCTCTTAAATTTAGCTACTAAGTGAATGCAAAAAATCAGCATTTCCTGTTTGTTAGTCCCTCATAAAACACAGAGTCAGGAAAGCATCCCACTTTAGGAAAACACATACTTAATCTAAAGCCCATGCTCAATTCTCACTGAAGTCAATGGGAGTTAAGCACATACTTAAGTGCCTTGCTGAACAGGGATAGTCTCGAGCACAGGTTTAAATGCTTTGCTGAACTGAGGCCTAGCTCCATGCTGTTCTAAACCTACTTGTATTTGCCTCAGTAAGTTATTCAGAATCAGGTACAGAGTAATTTATAATGAATAAATCCCACATGACACCAGCAAAGTTTTGCTCTCAATTCCGGTTGAAAAGCAAATACATATAACAGGTCTGTCTCCTAATCCTCCAGTAAAAACTTTTCTTCTTTAAATTGAACTGCACATCTAAATGGAGTGGGCCCTTCCCAGTTGGTGGCTCACGTTTTTGGCTGCTCGGCAGATCTAATTAGTTTTAAGTCAGTTTATCTGCGAATCAGGCATTTTTTTGCTCCCGCTATCTCCCAGCATTTAATGAATTAGTACTTATTAATTGGTGGAGGCCATTAGTAAAATTTGCGCTTTAACATGTACATTTGAATTGATGGTCCCCTGACTCTGAAAACCCATTGTCTGTGAATCTGTGGGAAAAGAGATGCAGGGCTTTGAATGAAATTAAAAATGCAAAGACAGCGAGGAAGAGAGAGAATTCAGACAAATCATGGAGTAGAGGTTCCTTCCCTGAGCTGGCACTAAGGCCACTGAAGGATCTGAGCATAGGGCAGCTTCCATTTCCCCACAAGGCTCTGGCAGTCCTGCCTCCCACAATTCATCTTCAGTGTCACTGGCAGTGAGGAATCAACAGGTTACTGTCAGTCCTGGCCATGCTTCCTGCACCAGGTGCTACTGTATGGGTGTTAAAAGGTCCATGTAAAGAACTCCCCAGAGGAAGCCATTTGCCGTACAAAAGAGGTTTTATTGGTCGTGCCAAAGCCAGGAACTATGCAACATATTCTAGACCGTGACCTCCTGGCACCTTGTCTATTAGCTATTTACATATATGCAGACATAGCACACTCATATTATACCTAAAGAGGCTGCATGACCTGTGATGGAAAGATCCTCTATGAAGAAGATATTCACGGCCTTACACCTATCCTATGGATTTTCTGTGCTAGCACAGCCAGTGCAACAATGAATCAGACCCTGAGACCTTCACTTCGTACTGTTAAAAGCAATTACTTTAAAAAGCAAACAGGGATCCCTTAAAAGCCAGTGTAAGGGGCAGGAGCCCTTGTCAAAATTTGGAAAAGACGTGAAGTAAAGGATTGACAAGGTTGCTGTCTTACATAGACACTCTTCTGTCGAGGCACCTGCATGCCCATGCATGCACCAGACATTGCAGCTGTCCCTCCTTAGGAGGGACAACCCCAGAACACATTTGCCCAAGCAGCCTCCTGCATCCCTTCATTTTTACTGCTATCACTCTGTCCCTGAAGTTCTACTCATTTGCTAGCTTCCTTCCAAGGAAGAAAAACAAGTGCAACATTGGCTTGGCCATCACAACTCTCAGCTTGAGTTGGTCAAACAATTTATGTGTAATGGCCATTATGAAAGCAGCCGTTTTCGGGGGTTGTAACCAACCTTGATTTTCTCGGAATATATTCTTTATTCATATTCATTATCTGGATACTTTAGAGGTACAAAAGTGCCCAAGTCACTTAGGAGCCTAAGTCCCATTTTAAAAAATTAACAATAAACATTTTGCAAGGTTTAACATTTTGCTAAACCTTGTGCTTCAGGGCTTAAGCCAATCTCTGGTAGAGACCAAAATGAAATTTGTGTGAGGAGTAGCTTATCCCACATCTGCCTACTGTAGCATTCTTTTGCCTTCCTCTGAAGCATTTAGTACTGGCCACTGTTGGAGACAGGATACTGGATTAAATGGACATTGGGTCTGATCCAGACTGGCACTTCCTATGTTCCTATGAGTCTAAATCCAATTTTCAAAAACACCAAAGACACATAAGAGCCTAAATCTTCAGTGGGACTTAGACTCCTAAGTCACTTAGGTGCTTTGGGAAATTTTACCTTTGATGAATAAACTTTCAAACTATAAACGATTCTCAAATGGTTTGCTTCAACTATTCATTCTCTGTATTGTGAGGTTGGTCACCTAAATTGCGTGATGTGATTAGATGAAACATTTTAAAATAGTGAATAAGGCATTTCCAGTCTGTATTTTCAGACATATAACTATTTATGAAGCACTCGGGATTTTGCAGAAAGGTCCAATGAATACCCCTTGGTTGGCCAGATATGAATAAATAACAAATAACCCACCCCATAAATAATAACTAATAAAACTCAGTGCTTTTATTCTGAAAAAATATTCTCCAAATCATTCAACTCTATTCTCAGTTCACTGTATTGAGCAGGGGTTTTTTTGTTTCCATTTATAGTGGATAGGAAATATTATTATCTAAAAAAGGATATAAAGGGAAATTGAAGAAAAGAAGCAAGAGAGAACTGATGTTTAGAGGCCATTTCTACAATAATTTATCATGTTGCTTTTAGTCATACTCTGTTTCCCAGTGGATAATAAGATTGGTAAGTGCATCTGCAGTGGCTGAATGACACCCCCTACGTAGCACCACCGATCTGACATACTAAAAGATAACATTAGTTCAAGGAGCAGAGGAGGCTTCCTTCTGAGCTGTTAGCAACAGCATCTGTCTCATCCTCTTTATAGCCTTTTAGGTTTTTAATCTCCTAAAACATGTTTTGCTTTCTGTATGTCAGCCAGTGTACATGGGCATGGAGGCTTTCTTCACTCTCGTCCACAAAACTGGTCAGATGGCTGCTGGGTTAGGGATGCAAGGAGCCTGAGTAGTAGGAATGGGAATCACTTAGGACTCACATCCAGAGGAATATGTCACTTCACCGCAGCTGTGGCCATGTAACTGATGGCCTGACCCCAGCACCACCTGAGGTCGGTGGCAAGAAGTCCCATTAACTTGAATGGAAGCAGGTTTGAGCCTTGAGTCAAGCCAGTATGTGGTAAAAGTAGGGGACCAGACAGAAAGTGTGAAAATTTGGTACGGGGGTGAGGGGTAATAGGTGCCTATATAAGAAAAAGCTCCTAATATTGGGACTGTCTCTATGAAAATCGGGACATCTGGTCACCCTAGCTAAAAGCAAGATGGCCTTTCACACCTGTGCTACTGACCACCACAGTTCCTCAGAAGGAAGTCAATGGGAATTTTGTCATTCACTTCATTGGGAAGAAGATCATGCCCAATGCTAGAGACTACTACTTGATACAGGATAAAAGCTTTCAGTTGATAGGTCAGATGCTACTTATTTTATTATACATCAGCTTTTCAATGGCATATAGCTGTCATTTTTATTAAGATCTGCTTGAAAACTGTAACACAGTTCGTTCCCTGATATGTCTTTAGGACTCTCCCCTCCAGCATCCTGATCAAATCTTTGAAACAATTCCAGAGAATCCATCCCAGGTTTTACACTCATTTCAGTGCATGCTGGTACAAGACTTGGGGAATTTAGTGTGTGTACCCAGGTAGTGTAAATATGATTGATAGAACTCAGATATATACAGGTGCTGGAACTAGGGGTGCTGCAGCAATCACCTGGCTTGAAGTGGTTTCCATCGTATACAGGGTTTACAGTTTGGCTTAATGGCTCTCGGCACCCCCATTATACACATTGTTCCATCGCCCCTGCAGCTATATACATCACTATTGAATCTCAGTGCCTTTGACTTAAGGAGCTCCTGGTGCCCTAGACACAACAGCTCCTTGTATTCATGTTCTCCCTAAAAGTATGGCTTAAGTCAGTTAGACCTTTAGAATTTTGTATTATTATTATTATGTTTACACATGACACCAGTGCCCTGGGACCTGCAGTTGGTGACTAGTGGTTTCCAGGTGGTGGTTTTAACCAATAACTCTCAAAATGGCTTGAGACCAACCTACCTGAGAGAATGCCTTTCCCTCTGTGCCATACTTAGCGTTGCCAACTCATGACATTTTATTGCCAATCTCAACAAGTTTCTTAAATGCCTAGGCATATGATTAGGTGAGAATTTTAGATTTAATTTTTTTTTTAAAGGTAAGTTTCCCGTCTTCATGGTTGGAGAGAAAAATCTGAGCATGTGACCCAATGGTACCCTAAAGGTTCAGAAAAGAGAAGGCAACACCTGACATTGGCAATAAGTGTTCTGCCAGAGCTGAGATCAGTGGAGGCACTAGAGCCGGATCCTTCTTACTTTAGAAGAGGCTAGTAGTATAGCATTTTCCATGAAGGCCCCTCAGCTTTGGAGATTATTCCCTCATCTCCCCTGAAATAGCCCTAGTTCACTGACCTTTAGGACAAGCTTAAAAGCCTATTTACTCTGGCTTTGAAAGAGGGATGAGCTTAATGAGATATAAAGTTTGGGAGGAGGGGAATTTGGTCAGGAAAGAGTTTAGATTTGTTGAGGGCTGCTAGTGGATGATCTGCTGTTTAAGTTTGATTATTTCTTCGTTATATCCAAGGCACATCAAGTAATGGATGGGTGCCCTTTATAAATACTTCATTAGAAAATAATAAGGGAGTCAAATAAAATCATAGTTTCAGTGGTTTCCAATATGCATTCAAAAACTTTCCTAACTAAAGTGTAAAAAACCTCATTAATTCCTGAAACCAGAAATTTTTCCAATACTTAGTCCTCAGTAGAGCCCTATGTCTTTTTCCTATACAGCAAAATACTTTAATTTAAAAAGCCGTGATATTTAATGTTGAAAAGCCTTGGCTGTATATGCACTGTAATTACTTTGGAGAACAGCTTTGTCTGTGCTGTGAATGAGATAGCCGGCATCTTAGTATAAAATTGTAATGTTCCATTAACGCCCTATTGTGCCGGATGAGGACTCAGATATTGCAGCATGTTCCTGCCTGAGTTAAATGAATAAAAATATATTTCTGGAGGTTTTCTGACAGTCTAAGAATCTCTAGCTTTCCCGTCACATGATTCTGAATGGTTTCTGTGACTATGTAGAGTAGCTTTTGCATGGGAATATCAGACAATTCACAACAACAAAGGTGGTTTTTTTGTATTATTGGTTGCCTGGCATCCTTTTCACATGGGGCAAAATGCATGATCAGGCTCATAATAATGTTCAAATGTGACCCCAATGCATCACTGGCTCATCTTCAAAGTACAGGAGCTGCAGTGGAAGCCAGCAGCAAGAGCGGAAGTTGTGAGCATTTTTCACAATTCCTCATTCAAATATTTTAGATCAGCACTATACGCATACAAGTCAGATTACATATTAGGGGCGTGCTCGCCCCTGCATTAAGGCAGCTTTGTGCTGCTCTGGTTGCATAAAGCTGCCCTACAGCCAGGTTAGCCAGCTGCAGCACAGGGAGATGCTCAAAGGCTGCAGACCCATAGCAGCTTCAGAGCCACCCCAACTCCCGGCAGTTGGTCAGTGGGTATGGCCAGTGGAAAGGGGGAATGACCAGGGCTTCCCTTCACTTTGGCAATATCCAGTTGCTATACCAGCCCCATCAGAGAAAATTAGCAAGTAAAACGGTTTGCAAGAATATTCATGGAAAGTGAACGTAAAGAGGGTTGAGCATTTTCAAAGGAAATCTGAATAACAATTCAAATTATTATCAAAAGGAAGTAGTTTTGCAAGGTTTGTCTAGATCAAGATAAATTCTCCATCTATGGTAAAGAAGATAGATCTGCTTCCTGTAGTCAAAACATTTTTTTAATAATGGTTGTATATTATTTCCCATGCACACCTCTAAAAATATATCTGTATAATTTGTAAGTTGCTGTATATTATACACTGATGTTTGGAGAGCCTATTAATTGATATGGTCTGATCAACAAGAAACCGACATCTATAGCACAGACTACAAAAAAGAAAGGAGATACAAGAAAGCAGACAAACCCAAGATATTACCGTACAGATAATATCAGTGTTTGAACTCATGGGAGGGATAGCTGGATTTCCCTGACCGTCTCCCCCAGCCTAGACACAGATTTGTCATTTTAATCGTTGCTTCAAAAATAATTCAAGAGCACAAAAATGTTTTGGCTGAGATCAGACCACATGGCATGTGCAGTATTTCCCTAGGGCAGAAAACTGCAAGGGACTTACCTCATAGGGATGTTGGGCGGGTGAATGATTGATAAATATTTTGAAGAAGAAAAGGTGTTTCTTATAATTTATTTACCACCAGCAGCAACTACTCAGTTCAAACATTGAGACACTCCAGGGCACATACTTATCAGGGTTTGGAGGCATATAGTCTTTGACCTAAAGGCACACTATGCAACTGCAGTGCGTGGTTACCACATGAGAAGCCTACCTCTCTTGTGTGTTATTTATTCCTGGTATATTCTCACTGTGTCAGCTTGTGGGCCCTTGATGCAGGTCTTCAGAATTTCTTGGTGCCGGTTTGTAACATACGTGATAAGCATGGAGGGAATAAGGGTCTGGCCCTGAAGTCCTTTCTCGGGCAAACCTTTTATTGAAGCAAATGGGCCAGATCTTGAGGTCTTCACTCAGCCTTTCTCAGGCAAATGCTCTGAATTGGCCCATCCATCTGTGAAGGACTTCAGGGTCAGCACTTAGGCCTGAATCATTCTCTTGGAAGGAGGATCTGGAAGAAGAAAGTTCCACGAAGAACCTCTCACAAAAGCCCCTGTACATTTTCCATCTCTCTCCCAGCACATTCCCCAGGTTTCTCTCCGTGGCCCTCTCCTCTTTTTCTGATTAGGCAGGTTTTACCACCTCATGGTGAAAATGGGAGCAAGCCTGTGACAAGGCAGCCGCTGCCTGGGTCGTTTCCTCCCCCCACGCCCCGGGTGGCAGGCTGCAGCACAAGTGTCCCTACCAGTACCACAGTTCCCCTCCCTGACAGGCCATAAAAAGAGCAGTCTCTTTTACTGTCCAATTCTGGGCATAATTTATTCACGTACACATACAATAGTCTGTAGAACCCTCATGGCAAAACTGTTCTCCCAATTCCCACAGTAAAATATAGCAAGGTTCCGTGATTTTCCATTCCCCTCACCAGTGAGTCCACCGGCACTCAGTTGCCAGTTCCTTTCTGCCCTTGTTCCAGGTCCCCACTCTCCAACCACCCCCCTATGAGGGACCAGTCTCATGACTCCCAAACACAGTCCAACAACTCAGCCCTTTTCAGCCTCTTGGCACTAGCTCCCCAACTCAGGAGGCTGAGCAAGCTAGCCCCCCCTACTCGTCTCTTAGCCCTCAGCCTGTTTCAGCCTCCCAACTCTAGCTCCCTAGCTCAAGAAGGTCAGCAGGCTACCCCCTTTGCTGGTCACCTAGCCCTCAGCCTCCCAGCACTGGCTCTCCTGCTCAGGAAGGTCAGCAAACCAACTCCTCTGTTGCTCTCCTAGCTAATTCCTCTCAGTTTCCAGGTACAGCCTGCAGAGCTTTCCGGTCTTTACAGCATCCCAGTCTCTCCAAGGTATCTGTCAGGTCTTGAGCCTCCAATTCACCCAATCTGCTTACTGTCTTTTCCTTATACGGCCCATATGCCACTGCCTTCTCTTAAGCAGACAGGGAATCAGCTAACCAGCCACAGGTGCAGTGGGCCTTCTCCCTCTTAAAGAGACAAGTCAGCTTGGACAAGGCCCCATCATCTCCAAAAACCCTCTTTTGTACTGGCTCTGATCACCAGTGTCCCTGCTTCCCTAGCCACAAAGCTCCATTAGAGTCATACCACCAGGGGTTCTGTGGAAAGGATATTATGCCCTGGGTGGTAGTCTCTTTTTAGGACAAGTTCTGCCAGGCTAACGAGTATCAGTGTGCCGTGGCTGGCCCTGCTCACAGGCTGCCTACTCCTATCCCAGTCCATGAAGTCCTGAGCATCCCGCAGGAATGACAAGTGACAGATAAACACCCTCAACTCCAAACTCCATCTTCTGCAACAACTGTTGGGATGTTCTACTCTTCACAAACACTCAGCCAAGTGAACATCTGGATGTGGGGAAAGGGCGCTGAGGCGTTCAGAGGAGATGTGAGCACTGTTGTGAGGTAGCTGTGCCCCTGTTCTTCATGGGATTGGGGAAACCTCACATGGCAGGTCCCCTCCACCCATGGATCTTTTAAATACCACAGTAACAGGCACTATAGATAAACCTAAAATGGCTAGGTAAGTCAGATAGAATCTGGCCCATTGATTTCAGTGTGAGTTTTGCTTGAATAAAGACTGAGTGAAGACTGAACAAGGACCTGGGTAATGATTTTTTACCAATCAGCCTTCAACTAGCTGCTGAGTCAGCTATATGGCTCTCTGATTAACAGGCAAACATTTTCAAGAATCTTGAAACTAATAATAAAAGCACGTAGTGGATTTCCAAACAGTTGCCATTATTCATTGTCAATATTCCCTACGTAAGCAAAGATTTTACATTTAATGCATTCATCAGTTATTTAGTCAAGTAAGTTTCAATGCAATTATTTCATATCTGAGCTAATTTCTCATGGAGTTTTTGAACAAGGCTCCATTAAAAAAAAAAAGGACATCCAATTACAAGATAACGAACATCTGAAGGGAAAAATAATCTACATTAGGAGCCTGAATGGAGCCAAAGTGACTCTTGAAGCAGATGAAATCCAGGACCTTAATTATGACCAATTTCAGCAAGCAGGTGGGTATGCTGTTTGTGGGGGGATGAAGGCTGTAAAAGAGACCAGAGAGCGTATCAAAGCACAGAGATCCCAAAGGGCAGGGCTAAGATAGGGTGGGAAGAGTCAGAATGGCTAAGAAACATTAGAGAGGGCAGGGCAGAACAGTGGAAAAGGCTGACATTTGGTACCAAAGCTGAGTCAAGTCGCCCTGATTTGTCTACTGCTTCCAAAACAACAGGTCACCCTCTTCTCACCTCACTCTCCCTTGATCCCCCTGTTCCTTCAGCATCACATTTGGTTCCTTCTGTATCATTCTCCCTGGGCACTCTCTGGCTTTCCATCCTTCTCCCACTCCTTTTCTCCCTCCATCATCTCTGAGTGAACTAATCTCCCTCCCGCAAATCCCTTCTTAAAGTACTTCTTGACCAGGGCCTTTCCACCGACTCATCACCAACAAACAGTACCACTTGAAGTCTGAAACCGTGTCCTTCTTTTATTGCTACAGGTAGCACAGCAGGCACTGTAAATAATAAACACTACAACCCAGAGCTGAGACCAGCTCATCTTCTCCAACTTTAGAGCTAGTTTATGAGGCTTATGAAACCTATGGACAAGGGAGGCCACCCTGACTCAAGGGCAGGAGAGGGGATTCCTGATTTTGTGAACTGGCCCTACACTTGATTTGTGAATGTGGGACCATGCAGTTGCCTCTGTGAATATATTGAACAGTGCTCCATGAGCTTTCATATGAGTAGAGAGCTACAATCTACAAGACAGGATTCAGGAGGTATAGCAGGATCTTATTTTTTCATAGTAAAATCTGTGCATAGGGGCACAAGTGTAGCCCTCAAAAAAAGAAGAGAAAAGCAGCCAGCAAAACCATCACTTTGAAGTAAATGAAATTTGCATATGACAATAACCGGAGGTCTGGAAGTGGCTTATCATTTATTCATGGCTCTCCTATGATAATTTCTCAGCTGCCCCTAAGATACATCCAGTGATGAACAAGTGTATTGCCCCAGGACATGCTACTGTACGCCAGGACAGTTCATTGATGAACATGAAATTTCTTCGTGGGCAGCAGCACCTTTCAGAGATAGGACACGCCTAGAGACCAGCAGATGAATAGTCAGAACCACCAAACCTTTGCATTAAAGTGATACCAATGGTTTATTTTGTGGAGTATTTTACCATGAATGTTGATTTGTTATTTAAAGCAACCTCTTCGCTACTGCTCTGGTCACATACAGTCTTTGCATTCCTTTAAACTGGTGATTTAGGCCATGCTTTGATGCATTAAAAGCTCCAAGCACTAAATTTATAGATCCTGCCACCTATATTGTTTCTGCAAATGTGTGTGTAAAAACCTGCTTTTGTGCACACGCGCTATGGCTCCATACACCTTCAGGATGGGTGCACACAAATACCTACTTATAGGCACCACGGGGCACGTTTATTTGCAAGTGAAGTTGAGACAGCTACAGTTAATCATTTGGAGCTTGCAAATGTCCACATTCTGGTTTAATATATAGGAGATTCTTTTTAACAAAGCACATGCAAAGGTAGCTCCTGCATGGCACAGATTCACCTGCAGACCCACTGTTTTCTCAGACACGTGGTATTGGGGATATCACAAAGAACATTTGGTTCCAGAAACATAGGACTGTCATTTGAGCCAAAGGAAATCTGCCTTAGTTGGCAGCAGTGTTAAGAGATCGCTTAGCCTCTTTGTTGGCCCAGCCAAAGGGAGAGGGGAAATGCACTCGCACCCCCACCCACTCAGTATGTTATTCACTAAACACTTCTCTAATTGTATGTGACAATGCAAATCATTACACTCCGCTAGCCTAGCCTTTTGGTTACAAGGAGAGTATCGCTGTGTGCTCATTCTGAGTTACAGCCACATAGCTTTCATTTGGAAATGATTCAAAGGAATGAGTAGCAATGATTTTGAGTCAAATTTCAGCTCCAGCCCCCTCTGACATTCATTGGCAAAAGGCTCTGGTGTTCTCAGCAGTTTTGTAAGTGCCATATAAAGGCTTTCATTGCTCCTGTCACTAACTATTGAGACGTGATGGGATTTTTTTTCCAAATGACAACTAAGTGGCCAAACTCTGTCCACTGGTCCAGGGCTCTATTAACCACCAAACCCACAAGGCTTGGGTCTTGAGCACAGCCATTAGGCGATGGTTGCTGGTTTATTTTTGTATTATCAGCAGAAAAATGTTTAGTATAATTCAGAAATGAAGGTGTTATTAAATAAAAAAAGAAGAGAACCCAAAGGCTGAGCAAAAATATATGGCAATTGTCAAGTTAGCAGAAGAGTCAGAGTATGCGGGCCCAAACATAGATGCATCACCCTGCCATTATATATAAGCAGGGTAACTGGTCATTAAGGGCTACTGGGGCTAAACCTCATCACCAATACTTTCCATTGTGTGTTACGGTTGATATATTGCCAGGGTGTAGTATTTCCTGCTGCCACTGGGGTTCTCCAGTATGCCTAGTTGCCACAAGGCACTCCTGAAGTTGCAGCACAAATAGACAGCACCCAGCAGAAGGAGAAGGCACAGAGGAGGGAACACAGGCTTCTGTGGTGCTCTCTCACTTCAGTCCCACAGTGGCAGACAGCATGTGCTCACTGCTGCCTCTGCTTGCTACCTACAGTGACACCACTTATTTTGGGTGCCAGCTGCCACTTCAAATACAGAGGAACAGGAGGACTTGAGGATGTACAGCCTAACAGATCCCCCGTGCCACTTTTGGAAGCCCAGAGAAGTGGGTATGTTCCTTCCTGGGTATAGCTCCCCTCTCCAGGTGTTTGGTGGGTGTGACTGTATTAATCTAGCCCTGATTTTGCTTGAGAAACCAAAATTAAAACACAAAAAGGTACTTCCACTGGAAATTTAGAATGTGAGAAGCTGCACAATCCTGACACTTTGAGCTGGAAGTAGATCACAGGTCAGCTTGTGAAAAACCTCCGTGGGTCCAAGAAAAACAAAACCAGCACTTAAAAACCCTACACCTGATTGACAGTTCATTCTAGCCAGTCCAACTGATGCACAGCCTACAGGCCAATCATCAGTAAATGTGGAAGCAGTGTGTGTCTGGGGGAGATCAAAGAGGGGGAAAAAGAAGTGTCTGGAAGATTAGTGGGGTTGGAAACAGAGAAAGAAAGGATGTTGAATATGGCACAGGAGTGCTTTATAAATGAGATGTCTGTCTATAAGTAAATAGTTAATGGATATGTAGCATCGTTCCTGGATTTTGTAGAATCCGTTAATCTTGTGTCCTGCAAATGGCTGCCTTGGTGAAGCGCTGTACATGGAGTGTTTGGAGGTGTGTGGAGGAGTGGGTCGTCAAGAGAAAGCCTGGTAACCTGGCCCCTTGAAATCACTGAGGGATTTCCCCTTAACCTTATTGGACCCTGGAGCAGGCTCTGACAGTCCAATCTGCTTCTATTGTGTTAGTGTCAAATTTCCCTTGGAGTACAACGGTTCTGATTGGGCCATAATAGAGGCAGGCAGGTGAAAATGCAGTTAAAAGAAATCTGGCCTCAGAGTGAGACAGCCCTGAATAGAGTTCGAGAGAGAGATGCTCGAGGCTTGGAAACACAGGCAGAATCTAAGAAGCTGTACATGGAAGATGATTAATTTTTTGAGGGCAACAATGGCTCTTTCTTCTTAAGGACACCCAGGGTCCATAGGAAGAAAGACAGTGTCAATAACATAGGATTAATCAAGCCAATAAGCTTGATACAGTATAACTTCTTTATGCCATGAGATGTAAATGTATTAATTATGGACCCTGTGCGGGTGCCCTTGGCAACAGTGGAAGCAGGAGCAGGCCCTGGCTTAGAAGAAAATGGTGGTTTTAACCCTCTCCAGCATATTAAAGGAATGATGTACCCATGTTACCCACAGTACAGACTCCTTGAAGAGAGCAGTGATGTTCATGAATTAAATAGCTTAACTGAGCTGTAGTTTCAAAATATCTTTCTAAGTGTGTCTTGCATTGTATGAGCTGTCAGAGTCGCTATATAAAAAAATAAAGATAAAGATATAGCAGATAAATAATGGATGCACTGCACTGCACAGAAGGAGTATTCCTCCTCTTTCCAATATCCTGGCCAAACGCACAAAAACAAACCTTTAGGACCCTGGGTCATGACAACTTTGGTTGTCTGGGAAGAATATTAAAATGATGAAATCAAATTTTCGCTTCCAAACAAAAATGCAGGAAGGATATTTACTTTGCATATATAAACAACACTTTTTATTGTTCTCTTTTAAAATATCTTTCCTTCAAACCACTTCGAAAGATGTTTCCATAGAAACCTAAGAAGAAAAGCAAAAGGGAACATAATTTTTGCTCAGTTTAGATTCATCTGACACACCGCTTTGTTTGAACCAATAGTGTGTCTTCTGTGGCCATTTTTATCAGTCAAAACATCTGAATGATACAGTCAGTTAAAATAGTTTTGCCTTTTAGGATTTAGAGAGACAAGGTGGGTGTGGTAATATCTTTTATTGCACCAACTCTACGAGCTATTACTTCACCCACCTCGTCCTGGGACTGATGCAGCTACAGCTACAACAGCTGGGACTGACATGGCTACAGGAACATTGCATACACCATTTTAGGATTTACAATAATAGTTATTTACAATAACTACCAAGAAGTATGTTAGGAATTTGATGTATGAGTTACTCTAATTATGGCAGCCAAGAGCATGAAAGAATGTATTGCAATTGTTTAAAAGAATCTATCAAGAAAGAAAAAAAGACTAGGTGGTCAGCTGCTTTATTCATAGATTCATAGATTCTAGGGCTGGAAGGGACCTCGAGAGGTCATCGAGTCCAGCCCCCTGCCCTCATGGCAGGACCAATTACTGTCTAGACCATCCCTGATAGACATTTATCTAACCTACTCTTAAATATCTCCAGAGATGGAGATTCCACAACCGCCCTGTGCAGTTTATTCCAGTGTTTAACCACCCTGACAGTTAGGAACTTTTTCCTAATGTCCAACCTAAACCTCCCTTGCTGCAGTTTAAGCCCATTGCTTCTTGTTCTATCCTCAGAGGCTAAGATGAACAAGTTTTCTCCCTCCTCCTTATGACACCCTTTTAGATACCTGAAGACCGCTATCATGTCCCCTCTCAGTCTTCTCTTTTCCAAACTAAACAAACCCAATTCCTTCAGCCTTCCTTCATAGGTCATGTTCTCTAGACCCTTAATCATTCTTGTTGCTCTTCTCTGTACCCTCTCCAATTTCTCCACATCTTTCTTGAAATGCGGTGCCCAGAACTGGACACAATACTCCAGTTGAGGCCTAACCAGTGCAGAGTAGAGCGGAAGAATGACTTCTCGTGTCTTGCTCACCACACACCTGTTAATGCAGCCCAGAATCATGTTTGCTTTTTTTGCAACAGCATCACACTGTTGACTCATATTTAGCTTGTGGTCCACTATAACCCCTAGATCTCTTTCTGCCGTACTCCTTCCTAGACAGTCTCCTCCCATTCTGTATGTGTGAAATGGATTGTTCCTACCTAAGTGGAGCACTTTGCATTTGTCCTTATTAAACTTCATCCTGTTTACCTCTGACCGTTTCTCCAATTTGTCCAGATCATTTTGAATTATGACCCTATCCTCCAAAGCAGTTGCAATCCCTCCCAGTTTGGTATCATCTGCAAACTTAATAAGCGTACTTTCTATGCCAATATCCAAGTCGCTGATGAAGATATTGAACAGAGCCGGTCCCAAAACAGACCCTTGCGGAACCCCACTCGTTATACCTTTCCAGCAGGATTGGGAACCATTTATAACTACTCTCTGAGTACGGTTATCCAGCCAGTTGCGCACCCACCTTATAGTAGCCCCATCTAAGTTGTATTTCCCTAGTTTATTGATAAGAATATCATGCGAGACTGTATCAAATGCCTTACTAAAGTCTAGGTATACCACATCCACCGCTTCTCCCTTATCCACAAGACTCGTTATCCTATCAAAGAAAGCTATCAGATTGGTTTGACATGATTTGTTCTTTACAAATCCATGCTGGTTATTCCCTATCACCTTACCACCTTCCAAGTGTTTGCAGATGATTTCCTTAATTACTTGCTCCATTATTTTCCCTGGCACAGAAGTTAAACTAACTGGTCTGTAGTTTCCTGGGTTGTTTTTATTTCCCTTTTTATAGATGGGCACTATATTTGCCCTTTCCCAGTCTTCTGGAATCTCTCCTGTCTCCCATGATTTACCAAAGATAATAGCTAGAGGCTCAGATACCTCCTCTATTAGCTCCTTGAGTATTCTAGGATGCATTTCATCAGGTCCTGGTGACTTGCAGGCATCTAACTTATTTAAGTGATTTTTAACTTGGTCTTTTTTTATTTTATCTTCTAGAACCATCATGGCCGTTTGTTCTTCCACGGAGTTCTTTAGGCTGCTATGCAAATAAAAGCTTTAAGCAGGTTCCCAAATACGAATCAACCTGCATTATCTCAGCTGTTTTTGTGTTGGTGATTGATGCTAATACAGCACATAGAGGCCGATCCTGAACATAAGAACATCCTGGGTCAGACCAATGGCCCCTCTAGCTCACTATTCTGACAGTGGCCGGTGCCAGATGCTTCAGACAGAATGAACAGAACAGGGCAATTTATCTAGTGAGCCATCCCCTGGTGTACAGTTTACTATCTTAGTCTCAGGAATGGGAAGTCTTCTCTTCCCTGTTTTGGTTAAAAACCGCTTTTGGGGATGGGGGAGCATTCAGAACCCTGAACTGAAAGGGTAGGGGTGACAAACTTATTACATAGCTTTTCTTGCATTTCTAACTCCATAAACACAGGACTGCATGTAAAAAACCACTAATAATGTAATGGATTATGATGCTGTATGCCATGGCCATTTAAACTTGCTGTCCAAGTCACAATCTAACCCTAGGTGATTTGCCTAAGGTCACACATCCCGTCAGTAGTCGAGCAAGTAATAGAGCCCAGTTTTCCTTACTTAAGGTTGTTTTATCCACTGGCCCATCATTATACTAGAACTATTTTTTTAAGTCCCAAAAATAATAATTAGCCAGAGAGCATTAGATTATCTTTTCTAAAGAATCTCAAGTAAGCGAAAAACACATTCCTCTGAAGAAAAGATACAAAAAGTAAGTCTGACTTCTGAATCTGTTCCCAACAGTAGTTTAATGATGGTGCCAGCTTGCTCTACACTTCAGTTCTGACCGTTTAAAGGAAGACATATTAGCCTATCTTTGCTCGCTCTTCAATAGCAAAATGTAAAAATAGAACAACTCACCCCAGAGGGCTGCAAGGAGTCCTTTTATTAAGGTGAAAAATCCATCATTTGCAGTACTACAGCAAGAATGGATTTTGAAGCTCTTTAGTCACTAATAAGAGTACCATAACCCCAACCCAACTATGCAAAATTACCTATAGCACATGGCAATTTGTTTTGTGTTTATTTGGAACAGCTTGACTTTTCCATATATTTCCCATATTAGAGGAAGGCTAAGGAGCATCTATGGAGAATTCATAGCCTGTAATAAAATTCATATTGGGAATATATAAACATTTGGAAGGGCAGATGAATGGTGGAGGTTACTTGCTCAGAGCGTATTTCTCCCCAGTACTTTGAGGAGGAGTTGAGCTATACCTTTGATCTATACCAAACGTCTTCTTAACAAGTTTACAAGCAGCTGGAAACAAAATTCTTTAGGTGCTAGTGTTAACATTAAGGATAGGAAGCTCTAAATCCCAGGGACTAACCTGCATTGTACGGCTTTCATTATTAAAGTTTAATACCTGCCTATTATAGTTCTGGAGGGTTCCTACCTAGATAGCACTTTGCCTTCTGGACACATGCTGAGGGAGATAGAAAAACCTTTTGCTATGGCCTATACCTGATTTGAAGGGTCCTGTATATTTCTAAAGGAGATATAACTAAAGCACTGAACTTTTTCCTTTGGCTGGATACATATGTACAAAAAAACCTCCTGCCAGTATCCTAAGCCATTTCATAACTAAATTGCTTTCTGGCCAACGGTTCATGATCTCATTGCAATGCCAATCAAGAACATCCTCCTGGGGTGTTTAGGTCTACATGATTACCTCAGCTTCTGCCAATCATTCTAAAGAAGGTGGTCACCATACATCCTGAAATTGGATTTGCTGGATTTTAGCAGCATGACTCCCCTTAACATCAGAGCACCATTTTGAAGACCTACCTTTTGTGTATCACCAGAACCCTATGTATAGGTGTATATTAGGGCTGTCAAGCGATTAAAAAAATTAATCACAATTAATTGCACTGTACAACAATAGAATACCATTTATTTAAAAAAAAATTATGTTTTCTACATTTTGAAATATATTGATTTTAATTATAACAGAATACACAGTGTACAGTGCTCACTTTATATTTATTTTTGATTACAAGTATTTGCACTGTAAAAATGATAAACAAAAGAAATTGTATTTTTCAATTCACCTAATACAAGTTTTGTAGTGCAATCTCTTTATCATGAAAGTTGAACTTACAAATGTAACATTATGTACAAAAAACCTGCATTCAAAAATAAAACGATGTAAAACTTCAGAGCCTGCAAGTTCACTCAGTCCTACTTCTTGTTCAACCAATCAGGTTTGTTTACATTTGCAGGAGATAATGCTGCCTGCTTCTTGTTTACAGTGTCACCTGAAAGTGAGAATAGGTGTTCACATGGCACTGTTGTAGCCGGTGTCGCAAGATATTTACGTGCCAGATGCGCTAAAGATTCATATGTCCCTTCATACTTCAACCACCATTCCAGGGAACATGCGTCCATGCTGATGATGGGTTTTGCTCGATAGCAATCCAAAGCAGTGTGGACCGACACATGTTCATTTTCATTATCTGAGTCAGATGTCACCAGCAGAAGGTTGATTTTCTTTTTTGGTGATTCGGGTTCTGTAGTTTCCAAATCAGAGTGTTGCTCTTTTAAGAGACTTCTGAAAGCATGCTCCACACCTCATCCCTCTCAGATTTTGGGAGGCACTTCAGATTCTTAAACCTTAGGTCGAGTACTGTAGCTATCTTTAGAAACCTCACATTGGTACCTTCTTTGCGTTTTGTCAGATCTGCAGTGAAAGTGTTCTTAAAATGAACATGTGCTGGGTCATCATCCGAGAGTGCTATAATATGAAATATATGGCAGAATGTGGGTAAAACAGAGCAGGGAACATACAATTCTCCCTCAAGGAGTTCAGTCACAAATGTAATTAATGCATTATTTTTGTAATGAGCGTCATCAGCATGGAAGCATGTCCTCTGGAATGGTGGCTGAAGCATGAAGGGGCATACGAATGTTTAGCATATCTGGCACATAAATACCTTGCAATGCCGGCTACAAAAGTGCCATGCAAATACCTGTTCTCACTTTCTGGTGACATTGTAAATAAGAAGAGGGCAGCATCATAGGCGCCGCCTCCGTGGGTGCTCCGGGCTGGAGCACCCACGGGGAAAAATTGGTGGGTACTCAGCACCCACCGGCAGCTCCCCGCTAGCCCCGCGCCCGGGCCAAGCTCAACTCACCTCCGCACGGGACGCCAGCCGACGTTGCTGGGCCCTGCCCCCGATGCTGGCCGACGTTGCGGGGCGCGAGGCCCCGCCCCCAACGCCGGCTGACGTTGCGGGGCCCCGCCCCCGACACACCCACCAGAGCCGACCGAAGTCGGCTCCTATGGGCAGCATTATCTCCTGCAAATGTAAATAAACTTGTTTGTCTTAGCGATTGGCTGAACAAGAAGCAGGACTGAGTGGACTTGTAGGCTCTGAAGTTTTACATTGTTTTGTTTTTGAGTGCAGTTATGTAACCAAAAAAAATCTACATTTGTAAGTTGCACTTTCAGGACAAAGAGAATGCACTACAGTACTTGTATGCAGTGAACTGAAAAATACTATTTCTTTTGTTTATCATTTTTACAGTGCAAATATTTGTAATATATATTTTTATTTCAATTACAGCACAGAATACAATATATATGAAAATGTATCATCCAAAATGCTTAATAAATTTTAATTGGTATGCTATTGTTTAACAGTGAGATTAAAACTGCGATTACTTTTTTTGAGTTAATCACATGAGTTAACTGCAATTAATTGACAGCTCTAATGTATACTACATAAAAGTAAAGGAGAAAGGAATAAGGAACCCATATCTTTTTGAAGTATTAAGCCAAATCTTAGCAAATCTCAAGTTGACTCCATAAGGTCAAAGGACACCATTCAAAGGGGGGAGGGGTACAGTTTGGTTCAATGGCTCTCAGCACGCCCACTATACAAATTGTTCCAGCGCCCCTCTGGGGCAGAAGCACGGAATCCCGTAGAAAGACCCCCTGCCATCTCACTCTAACCATTGGATCCTATCCCCAACTCTTTCTAGTCAGTAGCGTAGCTGGGGGGGGGGGGAGCAGGGGCAGCGGCCGCTCCCCCACTGAGCAGAAGCGGCGCCTTTTTTGTGCTCCGACGCCTTTTGCTCCTGCGCTGAAGGCTCCTGGCGCCTTTTTTTAGCTTTGCTCCCCCTGAGCTCTAAACCTGGGTATGCCACTTTCTCTAGTCCCTTAGCCCAGGGCTACACTAGGGGAGGGGGTCGATCTACGATACGCAACTTCAGCTACGTGAATAGCGTAGCTGAAGTCGGCGTATCGTAATCGACTTACCTGGCCGTGAGGACGGCGGCGAGTCGATCGCTGCCGCTCCCCCGTCGACTCCGCTTCCGCCTTTCGATGAGGTGGATTGCCGGAGCCGACGGGGAGTGCGATCGGGGATCGATTAATCGCGTCTTAACGAGACGTGAAAAATCGATCCCCGATAGATCGATTGCTACCCGCTGATCCGGCGGGTAGTGAAGACCTGCCCTTAGTGCAGTAGCTGGGCAGGGGTTGCTGCAGCCCTAGCTCCTTTTAGCAGAAATATCTATGACAAGATTTCCTCAGAGCATAATCACCAGGTGGAATTCTATATCCCAGGAGATAGTAGCAGAGTGCACATCAGTGGGATCTTTTTAAATTACCCCAATAGTCTTTCTGGAATTAGATAACACTTTGATGTGTTCAAAATGCTTTACAAACATTAACCAATTCATCCCCAAAACAGGCCTGGGAAGCAGATAAGATTTTGATTCTCGTTTTGCATATGGGAAAAACAGACAGATTGAGGTTGTACAGTGAGTTAGAAACTGGAACCTAGCTCTCACTCCCATGTTTCCTCTCTAGCCTTACATGCTATTTACCCACCCTATACTTCTTCCATCCCCCCTCCAGTCCTTCCCCCACAAATATATACTCAGGAAGGAGAGGCTTTTACCTTCTAGAGCACCAAGCAAAGAGCAGCTGTTATGATCACGTGGGCCTATCCCACATTATCAGTTGCCCTCCCAATTTCAGAGGACTGGTTTGTTTGCAATTCCCCTCCTAGCCTTTGGCTGTTCAGACCAGTGGTGGGCAACCTGCGGCCCGACGGCTGCACGCGGCCCGTCAGGGTAATCTGCTGGTGGGCCGCGAGACAGTTTACATTGACCGTCCACAGGCACGGCCGCCCGCAGCTCCCAATGGCTCTGGTTTCCCATTCCAGCTAATGGGAGCTGCGGGAAGCGGCACAGGGGCGGGAGGTGTGTGGCTGCCACTTCCCGCAGCTCCCATTGGCTGGGAATGGTGAACCACGGCCACTCGGAGCGGTGGGCGGCCGTGACTGCAGACTGTTAATGTAAACAAACAGTCTCGCAGCCCACCAGCAGATTACTCTGATGGGCCGCTTGCAGCCCGCGGGCCACAGGTTGCCCACCACTGGTTTAGACTAACCTCTTCAGGGCAGGGACTGTCTCTCACTGTGCTTACACAGTGCCTAGTACAATGAGGCCTTGATCTCAGTTGTGGCCTCACAATACAAATAAACAATGTGCAGCTGAGTCCTGATTGATTTCATCAGGGGAGGGGGAGGAAGCATTTCACTGAATAAATCAAAGAACTGAAATACCAAATGAGGATCCAAAATGAAAGAATAAAACTTCTTCTGGCCAGAGAATGTTGGATTAGCTTTCAAAGGGACATATTTGTCATTAAAAAATAAAGTAATCCTTACAGCCAAGATTAGAGCACAGCGGGAGCATACATTCTGCTTTATTTCTGCAGGACAGCTAGAACTGCATGTATTAAGGGGCTCCTGCATCTTTCAATGCAAGAGGGTAAAGGAACCTGGCATTTTGTTTTAAAATAAAGGTATCTGAGTATGTATGTTAGAGGAAATATTTCCAGGAGTTACCTTCTCATTATGGTTCTCAACCTCAATCTCTTTCAGTGCCTCTCACTCTACAGACAGCACTGCAAAAGACAATTGTCTAAGCATGAAGTTAAGCCAAATTAACTAAAGGTGCAAATGTAAAGTGCATTATTTAAAGCACATTAAATCCCTGCACTTGTACTGATGCAATTTAAATTCACACCTTTAGTTAATTTGCCTGAATTTTCCTACTTTGATGTGTCAGTTTCACATAGGGTGACCAGATGTCCCAATTTTATAGGGACAGTCCTGATTTTTGGAGCTTTTTCTCATATAGGCTCCTATTACCTCCCACCCCCTGTCCCGATTTTTCACATTTGCTGTCTGGTCACCCTAGTTTCACATTGGATTTTGACACAGGCTTCCCATAAGGTATTGTCATAGGCGCTGACTCTGTGGGTAGTCCGGGGTTGGAGCACCCATGGGGAAAAATTGATGGGTGCAGAGCACCCACCAGCAGCTCCCCGCCGGCCCCCCCACCCAGCTCACCTCTGCTCCGCCTCCTCCCCCGAGCACACCGCCACCTCCTGCTTCTCTCCCCTCCCTCCCAGGCTTGCCGTGGGAATAAGTTGTTTGGCGGCATTTGGGGAAGGGGTTGGAATGGGGGCGGGGCTGGGGACGGAGTTGGGCCGGGGCTGGGGGAGCGGGGGCACGAGCACACACCGGCGCTGGCTAAAGTCGGCGCCTATGAGTATTGTGACTTTCTTTCACCTTAAACAACCATCTGGGGAACAAACAGCAGTATTACCAATCTCAGTAACTCAAAAATCATGAGTGAGGCATCAAAAAACCATGAGATTGTTAAAAATATTCTCATGATTTTTAAGTCAACTAATATACTTCAGGTTATTTTGTCTTCTGCTTTCTGATTCTTTAGGTTGCACTGTGGTCATGTTTTCAAGTTTTTACCTGCAACCACAAGAGTTAGGAACTTACTTTTTAAAAACAAATGGAAGCTGATATTTTCACATAGTCAATTGACTCCATGAGTAAGGGCTTTATTAAAGACACCAAATATCATGACAGAAATCGCAAGTTGGCAACCCTGTTATACCAGAGATGGATCAAAACTGGAATCACCAGTTTGACTCCCTTAGATATGGTGTTGGTTCCATTTCAGATCCAGAAATAGCCGGTTTCCTGCTTGTGGTTCACATGCTGTTGACGTCTTGCAGATCAGTTCACAGGATATCAGTGCATTGAATTCATCGCCAAATACTAAGCCTTCTATTTTTCTGCTAAACTCTGATAATTTAGTAACCTCTTTCTACCACCAACCCTTGTTTTCTTTGTCCATTTTGACCTAGGGACTGTACAGCCAATCTAGGTGCCAGACAGCACAACAGGGGCCTGATCTTTGATCGGTGCTACGGGCACTACCACAATGCAATTAAAATGATTTAACCTTGACCCCAAAGCCCACGTTAAACCTAATCCAGGTCCTAACAACATATCCTTAGCCGTTCTCTAATTTATAAAAACATTGAACATAGACAGATAACATTCAGGGTAACTGGGTGCCCCCATCCTTTCATGCCCTGAAACACTGCTGTAGCGGGTGCTCTGCAGCCAGTATTTGCAAGTTACCAATCAACAAGCCTGATGATTCCTTAAAGGGTTGTGTGATAAAGTCACAGCTGTTCCTTATTCCCACCTGCTGCTTAGAGCTGTGCAAGTTTCATAGGAACAAAGACTTGAGAAACCGACTAATCTGAAAAGGGAACATTTCTCATTTGTAACCTGCCTGATAGATGTCAGACCACTGCAGACATTTATGGATTACACGGTTAAGTTAAAGTACCAGTACATGTAGCAGAGAAATCTGTATACAGGAGCAAGGTTTACAGCGAGGGCTGTATGAGCTCTGTGAGGTTTGGATCGTGACGGGTTGTGAATGGAATCCTGAAGTTTCATTGACAGGGGCTGAAAGCAAACCATTAGGATCCTGAAGATTAGTTTAGGATTAACTCAGACCTCCAGAAGAACCCCCCAGCTAGTCTCTCCCTTAAACAAGACCACTCAACAGGCCCCAAATACTCTGGGAAATCTTCTAAGTTAACAAAGGGGCCTCCTATAATATGTGGGGAGAAAAAAAGTTTGTGGGAACCAGGCGCAAGAGTAGGCTGAAGTTTGTGATTGCATCAAACTCCAAGCCCAGTCCTCAGTGTGAAGGGGTTTACATTCAAGGCGAATATTTTGCCCAGCTCTGCTTACAAACAAGTTGTTTCCTTGAATCCTCACTTGTATTGTAGGTGGAGCTGAATTCATTCAGTAAATACAAGCTACATAAAAGTAATTACTGGCCTACATATTGAGACACTTAATTTAGGACCCATCTACATCTATTTTTTCCCCCAGGCATAAACACACTATAAAACAAGGAGCATTAGTGTTATATAGCAGTTACTTGGAGAAATGGAAGTTATTTGAGGAGTGAGAATGAGTGCTCTGTCCAGGGCTGTGTTGCATTGGGGCCCCAATTCTTTCCCTTCACATCATGCACATCCCTTTTCCTACAGTCTTTCTTCTGTGAGTTAGAGACTCTTGATACCAAAGCAATCATACAGAGACCATCGGCTGAGCCCATTTCTGTTCTTTACAGTACCATAGGTACCAAAAATGCAAAGAAAAAAAATGTTTGCACTGGATGATTTTGAGAGGGTTTTTTTTAGGAAGTTACAACTATGGGTCACAGATGTTACTTAAAATCTTGAACTAAGTCATTCAAGATCCATTATTTTTGCTGATGATTAAATATTTGCATTAGCTGTCGCACCTTCTCTTGTGTTCGCACTGGACCCTATGGAGAAATATGTTAGGCTAAATCACTTCCTGGCTGGGAGGGGTTCAGGATGAGTTCTAACACCTATAAGATGCCTATAAAACCCTCTCAGCTTAAAACCCCATCACTTGCTTCATGTGGCGCAGGTGGTTTTTTTTTACTAAAAAAACAGGTGTGAAAGGTGGGTATCTGGTGCCTTTAAGAATAACCAGATTGCTTACAGAAGGCAGGCAGAGGCTGCCCTTCCAGGTAGAAGGCACGCCTATCTCAAACCCCCATCCATGGGTTAAATGAAGCCTGGTGTTCAGCAGTGGTGACACCAGTACTTCCTGTTGGTGATCCACCAGATCTACAGCAATAAGATGGCAAAAGAGTGGGCATGTACTTAGTGTAAGTAGTGAAAGATCCTCTCACTGTTATGTCAGGGAGGCCAACTGAAACTATATTTCTTATTGAAGCAAGGTGACTACCTTGATGAAAGCAGTTTTCTTTTTCATGGCAAGTTACCAAAAGGTCAGTAGTAGATACCGGTTATAAGGAGGGGTGAGACTGGCTTGAATGCAGAGCTGCCAACATGTAATCCTAATGTGGTACCTGAGTCTGACATAACAGAGGAGGTGGTGAGAAATACAGTCCAAGAAATCAATAGTAAGGCACCTGGACCTGATGAAGTGATGGCAGACCAGCTGAAAGTCTTGGGCAAGAGAGGGATAAAATGAATGAGCAGAGAAGTTAACGCCATATAGTGAAACAATGCAATTCCTCAAGATAGGTGCAAATCTATCCTGGTCCCAATTCATAAGAAGGAAAGCATCCATGAACATGGAAATTACCAACAGATAAAGCTATTATCACATAAGATGAAAACACTAGACTGTACCCTAGATGCTAGAATTAGGAGAAGGGTAGAACCTCTCCTCTAACAAGGGCAGTTCTGCTTTAGGAAAGGATGGGGAGGCACAAATGCCATGTTTGTAATTCAGCAAGGGATACAGAAGCAGCTAGAGTACCAACAGAATTGCTTCTATAGCCCTAGAAAAGGCATTAAATAAAGTGGGCAGAAGGATACCTGCAGCAGTGCTGAGGAAATATGGAGTTTCTGAGGATTTAATAACTATGGTGAATGCACTATACAGATCACCTAAAACAGTGATTGGAACAAGTCCTTTGAAGTAAAAGTTCACAGGGTTGACATCCCTTGGACTGCACAAGGGATGTCAACCCTAAGTCTGCTGCTGTTTATCATATTGATGGACTATGTCGGCAGGAAGATCTCAATGGGGAAAAGTAAGAAGCTGCTATATGCAGATGACATAGTAATAAGGATACCCTCAAGAGACAACCTAGAGGAAATAGTAAACCAGTGGCATGACTAGCTATGCTGTCATTAAATGAAAATGAGCATGATTAAGGTGGATGTCATGAGGGTCATAATGGAGTGAGATCAAACCAGACTGACAATTTCCCATACGTTGGTGGCCGGGCAAGCTTGAACATGAGATCCAGCACTCCCCAACTTGGACTGTAAGAGTGAGGAACAACATCTCATGTGTATGAAAATTGTATGTCATTGACAGCCAACCTGTATAGAACAATGGTGCACCCTGCAATGCTGTACAATGCAGAAGCATACGTGGTAAAGAGACAGCAGGTTCAACACCTACAGGAATTTGAGATGAGAGGATTTCATGCCATAAGAGGAGTTATGCAAAGAGATACTTTCATTTCAATAACTAGTAGGATGGAAGTCAAAGGCTGTGATGGGACTGACAAAATCCAGCAAGTATAATTTTGTTGGTTTAGACACATGCAGAAGATGAATGAAGGGGACCTGGTGAAGATAGCATAGCACAAGAGGATGGTAGGAAAGAGACACTGATGAAAGTCAAGGAAGTGATGGATGGATTGCATCAAAGATGGTAAGAAGGTGGACCTTGGTGTCTCAGACAGACAGAGATAGCAGATGCTTGCAAAATGACCTGACCCCAGCTGATGGGATAAGGGGAGGAAGAAGAAGATTCATGATTCATTATTTTGCCCTGATAATCATGGTGCTAAGAAACTCTGTGCAGCTGGAAGTACTGCCATTCTGAGGAGACTTAAAACAATTCTACTTACCTCCTTTTGAAACATGCCACCTGATCTCACAAGAGGAAAAAATTAAAACCTACGTCCTTGCTAAATTGCCATCTGGTTAAATACTTGCTGCCTCCCTAATTTCCCACTACAGTTTCAAGTGGATAGGATGCATTCTACCTCATTTCCTATATTAAGGTTGCTGTGCACTCTCAAACAGCTGTTGCTTTCCACCCCAGGGATGGAAAAGTTATTCCGGTCCATATGCAAGTGCCTGATACCATTTGACATGATATAAGTTATCTTTAAAAAACAGTCATGTAACAGGCATATAGGCTCAATTACTGTGCCTACCTATGCCCTGAATTGAGAGTTTCCACTGACTAGGTGGCCAGAGCTGCTGAGAATCTACACAGGGGAACTCAGCACACCCCGCTCCCCATGGAGCAGAGCTCTGTGGTGACTCCCAGCAATACACTGTGGAAGAAGGAGAAGTAGCATGCTGAGGCTAAGACCCACTGGCCCCACACATTGTGGCTCTAATGCCTACTTTGTGGGGCGCTGCAAATTGGGCGGCTCATTCACAGGGCCGGCTCCAGGCACCAGCCTACCAAGCACGTGCTTGGGGCGGCACCTGGAGGGGGGTGGCGCTCAGGGATTTTTTTTAAAAAAAAACATATTGCGCCCCATGGCGCTCTGGGAGAGCGGGGCCGCAGCCGGGCTCCGCTCCCTGGCCGGGGAAGCAGGGCCTACCATGGGCCTGCCGTGCTCCCTGGCCGGGGCAGCAGGGCCTGCTGCGGGCTCGCCGCCAGCGCTCCGTGCCCCAGCCGGGGCAGCGGAGCTTGCCGTGGGCCCACCGCCCGCGCTCCCCGGCCGGGGCAGCGGGGCCGCGGGAGCGACGTCCTCCTCGCTGGCGCTCCAGGTAGGATGGGGGGGCGTTGTTTTGGCGGGCGTTGTGGGGGTTGTTTGGGGGGGGGTTTGTTTGGGGGGGCAGCGTTTGGGGTTTGTTTGTTTGTTTTTTTTGCTTGGGGTGGCAAAAATGTTAGAGCCGCCCCTGCTCATTCATTCCCCTCTTACTATAAACTAAAGCACAGCTGCATGCTACCTACTACTGGCTGGGGCTAAGCATTCCATCCCACAGAACAGATGTGTACAGGGCAAAACTCTTTGACTCACACTTTGGTTTGTGCCATAGGATCTGGCCCATAGTTGGTCTAGCACTCTTCAGGAGGAGTCATATTTAAATTAAATTAAAATGAGTCTAATGTGTCATCTAAAGTCAAATATCCGGGCATAAGTGTTTACATGTGTAGGAATGGAGGATGAATTATTTGCCTGAGCAAACTGAAAAGCTACATCTATGAGAAGCCTGTTTTGATACTTTATTTTGCTAATGAGATGGAAGATAAAATGACTTCCTCGTTATTATGCTGAAGAGTGTCATGCATATTCACAACTCTCTCTGAGGAACTGAAACAATTTAGACAAGAGGAGTTACTGAGGACATGAAAGGAATAGATTTCACAATCCAGCTAATGATCAGACAGAGTCAACTGTTAAATACAACGATGGAGACAAAAAAAACCCGCATGTTTGTGTAGCCACCAAAAATTACTCTTTGCAGCATAATGACAGCTTTTGCTTTTATTTTAACTATCTGCATTTCACTTGTCTTAAAAACCAAGGGACAGATTGCGTTCTTCACACCTAGGGAAGCCCAGTGGGGGTTCTCCTTGAGTGCCCCTATGACAGAGGAATCTTGAACTGATACCTTGAGGCAGCTTTAAGTGGCACAAAGGGGATTTTCCAGGAGCCAAGTCTCTGATGCAACTCATGGACTCTCAGATTCTCTGATGAACAGTCTGATTTCAGGCCCTCTCTCTCTCAGTTCATGTTTCTTTTACCCTTGTGTTGAACAGAAGCCACTATCTAGTTCATACACATTAGTTATACAAGCTTTAAAGCAGAGATAAAGAACTAATACCCAAACTGGGTCAGGTCAACAAAGCCATCTAACAAATACAATAACTTTCAGCCATTACAAAAAGTTGTGATTTCAATAGCCCAACCACTCTGCACCACCATCTAGTGTTGCATTTGATCCAAGCTTCTACCTTAACTGTGTTCCATTAACTTTTACAGTATCACTGCAGTGAATATGACCAAGGCATAAATCGGTGTATGTTATATAACTTGTTAGCTATCAATGCTCTCCACTGAAGAAAAATGATGATGCAGGCACTGTAATTCCCTAAAAATCCTCTAGTAGCATGGAAGATTTCCATTAGCATCAACATCCAGAGATGGATGTAATTCTCTAGGACTCTCTGTGAAACTCGGCTCCGCTGAAAGAGTTCACAAGAGATACAAATGGATAATGGAGGTAACTTAAATACATGCATGAGGCAACTCTGAAGGACAAAACATGCATCTCCCAAAAGTGAAGAATAAACTACCTGAATTCTAAAAGGTAATATCCTTCTGAAGGTGATATCAGACAAATCCAAAGAGGTTATGACACCACAGTATTTTAACATGGGGGCAAATCTTTCTTCTTCCCTTCCCTGCTACTCCACCAAGGGGTACAGAATACCTGCTAAACAGTTGAAATAATGCTGTTCTAAGCCCCTGATCCTGTAATTGACTCCAGGTGAGTAGAGATCCCTGTGCCTATGAGAAGCTACTCCTGAGTCACTAGGGCTCTGCCTGGGTACAGGGAAACACCCACTTGGAGTCAGTTGCAGGATCAAGGCCTTAATCAGAGAAGACATAACAAGGAATGGAAGGAAGGGCAAGAACAGTGATGGCACATATCAAAGAAAAGGGAAATTAGCCTTTAGGAGGGAATTCTTGAGAACTCATTCAGAACATTTAATTTATTTCTGTGTTTTGAAAATGAGGAGGGATAACAGAGGGTGCAGATAGTGCTGAAGGTGAGATTACAGATGGAAAGTGAGCGGAAGAGAAGCTTTGAGCAGGCGTTAGGGAGGAAGTGGTAGAGGGCACTTGGCCCTCAGGAAGACAGAGGCAAAAAACCTTGACTAGAACCAGGGCCGGCCCTAACTTTTTAGCCGCCCCAAGCAAAAAACAAAAAACAAAAAACCCCAAGCGCCGCCCCCCCCCAACACCGACCAAAACAACACCCCCCCCAACGCCGACCAAAACAACCGCGCCCCCCCCAACGCCAACGCCCCGCCGAAACACCCGGGGGCTGGCAGGGAGGGCGCCATGCCCGCTGCCCCGGCCGGAGCGCCTGCACAGCGTGCGGCAGGTCCGATGCCCCGGCTGGTGGGGAGCGCGGAACACCCGCAGCCCCGCTGCCCTGGCCGGGGCGCCGGCGGGGAGGGCGGCAGGTCCGCCACCCCACTGCCCCGGCTGGCAGGGAGCACAGAACACCCGCAGCCCCGCTGCCCCGGCCGGGGTGCCGGCGGGGAGGGCGGCAGGTCCGCCGCCCCGCTGCCCCGGCCGGCAGCGCGGCATGCCCACCGCCCCGCTCCCCCGGCTGGGGCACCGGCGGGGAGCGCGGCACACCTGCCGCCCTGCTCCCCCGGCTGGGGCACCAGCGGGGAGCACGGCACATCCGCCGCCCCGCTCCCCCGGCTGGGGCACCGGCGGGAAGGGCGGCAGGTCCGCCGCCCCGCTGCCCCGGCAGGGGCGCCAGGGGGGAGCGCTGCACGCCAGCCGCTCAGCTCCCCCGGCGGGGGCGCTGGTGGGGAAGGCAGCACGCCCGCTGCCCCGGCCAGGGCGCCGACTCGCCCGCCGCCCCACTCCCCCGGGGCATCAGCCAAAGATTTATTTTTTATTTATTTAAAAAAAAACCGTGAGTGCCGCCCCCGTCCAGGTGCCGCCCCAAGCACGTGCTTGGTAGGTTGGTGCCTGGAGCCGGCCCTGACTAGAACTTTCTAATCAAGTTAGACAAGATTTGCTCAGTGCCTAGTATTTCCCTGCTTGTGGAAAGGGAAAATAGTCCAGCTTTCAACAATGATTATTTGCTAATATGCTGACTACACTGGTTTAAACATAGAAGCAATAACTCCCCTATTGGCCTCAAGCTAATAGCAAGGTAGAGAAATTCATTTAGGCTCCAACTTGCAGCTTCAAGGAAAGCTTGAAAAGTGTTGACGTTTTCAAATGAAGTTATCAAGCAACTCCCCATCTCTCAGCTAACATTCCACCTGCACTGGAGCTGCTTAGGAGGCCCCAGGGAATTACTTCACCAGGAGAACCTGCGCAGCAAAAGAGAAAGTCATTATAACAGAAACCCCTCTCCTGGCTCATTTGGAATGTAAACGCTGCCACGTTCGTGAGGAACCTACAGTAACTCACTCACCCCTGACTCAGATCATCCTGCAGGTTTCTTTTGTTGCTGGTGCAGGGCGTGATCTTCCTATGGCATTAAATATGGCCTGGCAGCTATTGTGGTACAGGGAGTCAACCTGAACTCTTGGCAGCTGGTTGGTGTCAAGCTGTCCCTGGCAGGCAATCCTGGCCCATCGCTCCCTGAACTGTTTCAGCTGTCGCAGTCTAGCTCAAGCCATTTGATTCAATGGGACCCCTTGGCTGGTCTCTATCCATCACTTCCAGTAAAGCAGGAAACAGTTCTACTCTACGCTGTAAATGCCAGTATAGTCTCCTTACTATAATTCAGTTTTAACTAATATTGGCTTACTTTGTGTTACCTGATTTTGTGTATCTAACAGTTAGACCAAGCCTGCACAACATGCGGCCCAGGGCCCGCATGCGGCCCGCGTGGGTTCACTGTGCGGCCCGTGGAGGGGGGGGGGTGAGTAGGTGGGCTCACTGTGCGGCAAAAATGCATAATGCAGAGATTTATCTACAACTGCATTGATTGATTGTTGTGTGCAGTAGTATAGTGACCCCTGGGGGGGGGGGGTGAAGAGGGGAAGGTGGGGTTGTTTCCGTGGGGTGGGCGGCGCTGGGGAGGGGGTGTTTCCGCGGGGCCGGAGTGTTTCGGCCCTCAGCTGCTTTCTTTGGAGTAATATGGCCCTCGCTGTTTTACGAGTTGTGCAGGCCTGAGTTAGACCTAAAACTACATTTTAAAATGGATATGTCCAAGATTGGCAGGTTCCACCTGCCTATGTGTTTACTCCATGATACAAGCACATATCATGTGATCATGATTCAAGCAAAACTCAGCAGTTTCAGTTCAGAGGGACTTATGCAAACCTTGTCTTCTGTTTCAGTTCGTACGGATTCCAGCCCTCCCCACCTCCTGAGGTTCAGCCCAGCCCAGCCCAACCCAACCCAACCAATACGTCACCTTGAAACTTTGCAAACATCACAGGAGTTTCAGAGAAAACTAAGTAATCCCTGGTATCCTTGTACCTACGCCCAGGTTTGCTCAGAAGAATCACAAACCTTAGGAACAGTTCAGGAAACCTGGCCTGAGTTTCTAGTCTGTCATGAAACCCAAACCCCAGCAAGACTGCATGATTTGGGGCTTCATAAGGGAAGTTTTTGTAAAACTCTGCTGATATGGGCTGATGTCATCTACTCTGCTGAAATTAAGCAGAAATTAAATGTGTGAGCAAAAGTTAAACATGGAGGAATACTGTTCCATTGATGAAGACCACTCACTATGGGCTTGTCTACACTGCAGTGTTAGCACAAGTGAGAGCAGCCACACGGCAAAGTAACACTTGAATTGCATACAGCAGTGGTTCCCAAACTGGGGTTCGTGAAATGTTACAGGGGGTTCTCGGAAAAAATATTCTCTAATGGCGTACAGCTGTCCCTAGAAACCCAGGGGAGCACAGGGCCAGCAACCCGGAGCCCCTGGACTTCCAAGAGCTAAGCAGATCAAAGCAAACATATCTATCACAATGAGGAGATTTAAACTTCAAGACTCCTTATAAGAAATGGAAAGGGAGATGGATATTTTTTGCTGTTTTTAAAATTAAATAGGCAGCTAGTATTGTTTTTAAAATTATTATGAACAACAAGTTTAAGCTTTGTCGTAATGTGCATTGTTTTCCTGGACTGCTCAAGTCCTTAATGCTTGTGTAGGAGGAACTCTTTGAGTTGGCTTCTTAAATGGCTTCATGCTGTTTCACATCTGATACTCCTTGATGAAACATAGGAGCCTTGTCTTATAACAGGCTTATTCAAAATGATACAAGCTACGAAAGTTAGATCTTGGAAGAGAGTTGCCATTTTCATAATGTAATAAAAATACTGTAATGATAAATAATAATTAATAATAAATAGTGTGGAATAAGCATGTCATAAAACCACATATTTCCAACGACTTTTATAATTCATACTCAGGTAAAGGAGAAAATCCCTGGAAATATTCATTTTTAGGAGGGGGTTCACGAGACTTGACATTTTAGTGAAAGGGGTTCACAGGTTGTTAAAGTTTGGGAACCACTTGCATAGAGTGATTGGATTAACAGTACAGAATAGCTGCGTCCCCTCTGCTTGCAAACCTGAGCTTCAACCTTTGCCTCCTAACTTGAGTTTAAAAACACCACTAGAGATTTGTTTGCAAACAGGAGTCAGGTTTGGGGCAACACTCACGTTATACCTCAAGTAAAAAACCTTTTTGCTTGAGGTATAACGTGAGTTATATATATGGTGGGTTCTATATTTATGGTACCTCAATGACTCCAGATCACATTCATCAAGTATTCGAACCAGCCCTGCAAACTCAACCAGGGTTCTCAAGGTCAAAGTGGATTCTTTCCAGTGTGTTAATGCAGGAATCAGAATAGAATCTAGCTCCTTGTTCTACAGTCAGTGCTTAATTTGTGATGAAAGAGGTGCTGGGGCTCAAGCAATTAGGTATTGGGGTCAAGCAATTTTTTTACATTCATAACTGATGCAGCAAGCCCAGAGGTGCTGGGGCTATGAACCTGCTAAGCCTAGGGGTGCCAGGGCTCAACCCTGGCAAGCCCTGGCACAAATTAAGCACTGCCTATAGCTATATGGGCACTGCAGTACTACCAGGCACAAAAAACTGTGGAGAAATTATTTTGTCACTAAAATAAACAGCTCTGACCAAATACACAGAGATAAAATATCTGCTGAGTAAGAAGGTGCCATTTTTACACTGTCAACTCTTTTTTTTTTTGCGCTATTGCCCCACCTTAAATTGAAAGGCAAAATTTTTTGTTGATGGAGAACACCAATGTTTTTCCTAGTGGAGAACACCCGCCAATTTGCCAATAGTCATTCAGGAAAAGACATGCAATTCTTGAAATACCGAGCTTATATTCATCATCTGTGTAAATCTCAAAAGCCAGTTGTGCAGGCTTTTAAATATGTTAACTGAAAAGTTCTTGAGGATAATAACCAGCATGTTCATTGGATCAAGAATGTGTCTAGCACTAATATATTAGATACAAGAGACTAGAATTACTTTGGAGGTAACAGACTTGCTACACTAAAGTTTGTCAGAGAGCTAGTATTGTCTCTAACAGAGTTTGAAACAAGGAGTCCTGAAACCTCCATACTGTATATTGTGATACAGGAGGGCCAGGGAGCAGCAGTAGTAGAGTGTGAGAGGGGAAATATATAAGCCCTAGGCTAATTAAGGCGTGGTTCCCTGGAGACTAGGGAGGGTGGCTACAGGTTAATTGGAGCACCTGCAGTCAATTAAGGCCCTCTCAGGAACCTAATAAAACCCCCTGCTTCAGGCAGACAGGGGAGGAGGAGGAAGGAGTTGGAGCAGAGTGGTTTGGAGTGGAACAGAGAGCAGTTTGGAGGAGTTGAAGCAGAGTGGATTGGTGATGGAGCAGAGAGCAGTTTGGAGGAGTTGAAGCAGAGTGGATTGGTGTAGAGCAGAGAGCAGTTTGGAGGAAAGCAGAGGAGAGTTTGGAGAAGTGCTGTGGTGGGCTAAGAAGACCAAGACCCTAGGTAAAGGGACACCTGGCTTGTGCAGAGGGAAGGCAGGAAGCCCCACAAGCAGGAGAGGGAAGGAGCCCAGGGGAAAGTATCACTAGTACAAGTGGTTTACCCGCTAACCTAGGGCCCCTGGGCTGGGACCCGGAGTAGAGGGCGGGCCCGGGTCCCTCCCTCTCCATTCCCCTTCTCTGGGATACTAGTGGGACAGCTGATACCCCAGTTCAGGGGCAAGAAACGGTGCCCTGAAAACCCCCCACAAGAAGAGAAAGTGCGGGACCCTCATAGTAGTGCCAGCAATTTGCCACAATATGAAAGAGAGGTCCCTCTAGTAGGAATATGAAAAAGATAGGAAATGAGCCCCAAAATAAAGTAAATTTAGACACTCTTTCCACCCTTTTAAATGGAGGTGATTTAAGGACCTCGTCTCTCCTTGATGCAAGTTCATAACTCATACTGGCTCATAATAAAATTATTAATGCTTAAAAGCTTGTTTGCAGCTAATACAGAAAACTAGAGATATTTTTCAAGAACAGTTGGTGTAAATGTAATCCCTGTGTGCTGGCAGCAGCAGTATCATGTGGATTATCTGCTATGAAACCTCTGTCCACAAAGTACCTCTGATTATAATTTTACAATCCAGCCCAAACAAGGCAGGGACCAAATTATGACTCAGACATCATTAAGTCCCTGCTGTCCCATTGTTCCCTGGGGGAATAGAGCTGCTCCAGTCCTTTTCCTGGTTCAGTTTACTCCCTCTTTGCTGTGGCTCAGCTGTGTATGCTAGTATGGGAGCTTGCATACTCCCACCCCACCCCACAACAAGACTCCACCCACTCCCCATTCCTGATCATTCACACCTCACCCATCTGCATGGGAAGGAGAGTAGCAGTCTGGCAGCAGCTTCTCTTCTAGTTGTTCAGTGGTGATCTGGGTAGTCCATGCAGGAGAATAAGAGGGCTACCTATTTTCTATTACTCCCCTACATGGGTGAGCAGGAAGGCTGATGAGTCTAGCTCTTGCATGATTATTCCTGGCTCACTTAGGTCATTCTTTCCTGCCCTGCTCATAACCCTACTTTCTTCTGGGCAACCATAGTGAATAAATCCATGTTGATGAGTACCAAGTTCAAGTACATGACACGGGAGAGTAATTTACAGGAGGATCTGCCTTCTGCCTGGCACAAGCCATTTAAGGACACATCTTTTAATCTTACAGTTGTAACGAGCCAGTTGGAATCTGAAAGATGAAAAAAAAAATCACACGGTGGTTTAAAAAGTTTTTAGGGAGATTAAGGGATAATTTTTCATTCAGATTTAGAAATAATAATCAAAAATTAGGGCTAACCAGGGTAAAGAGAACAGAACAGGATAAGCACAGCCCAATTTCAATTTAAAGGAACAAGAGGGTTTACCAGCTTATCATTTTAAGATTTAAGAGTTCAGGAAGAGTGCATCAGATCAGAAACAGGGCCCGGGGCAATGGCTTGCAATGCAAACTAGCAATTACTGCTGAGTTGTACAACAACATCAATGGGCATGTAAGACTATATGAGTAATGGAAAGCACACTTTGGGGGGCAGGTGAATGTATATATATGGAACTGCAAAAACAAAGCAGGAAAACCTGTAGGATTGGATGGCTCAGCAGTTGGTAATGAGTTATAGATCCTTTCACCTTTCAGTTCAAATCTAGCTCTGCATGGTAGTGACTGAAAACCCAGCCCAACTCCCTGGGAAAGATGTCAATCTCATAAAAACTGGTAATAATTGGGAACCTGTTGACATTTATACTGTGGTGCCTTGTGTCAGAGTCCCATGCAAACTATGAGGTAGGTAAATATTAGCCCCATGTTATAGAAGGGGAAATAGAGATACAATTAAGCAGTTAAGTGACTTGCCCAAATAAACTGCAAGATTAAAAGATGTGTCCTTAAGAAAACAGCAATTCAATTCTGATCTCCCAATTTTGAATCCATAGTTTTGTGGTTGACAATCTTGCCTCTTGAGGAAAGTAGTCCCCTATGTCCTCCTTCCCCATTCTGAAATGAGCTCAGTCGGCACCTTATAATACAGCTTTGTCAAATATGTGGGTAAAAATATCGATTACATTTGTTCAGAGAAAGTTACTCTTAGATATTGAATTGAATAAACTATTCTGCTATTTACATTACAGAAATTACCTTATGATGACTTGCATAGATATTAATAGTTGTATCATTTAACAGCAATAGAGCTAGTTATAAGGAAATAAATAGTTTAATTGTGTAGACAGCTACCTCTGAAACAGGTTTAATTGGCTCTGAAAGTTCAATTCAGTATTTCTCAGAAGTACTGATGTCAAAATAGATCTAATTTTATTCATATTTAATTGCCACTTGTCTTTAATAAAAAGGAGGAAAAGTTAATGAGATTGCTTTGTTTTGTTTTTGAGCTATTATTATTGCAATAATAGGAGCAGGGTTGGAAGATAAGTCTTATATTGCTATAACGCCATCAATGCTGGGTTTATCTAATCTATGCTATTTTATACCATATTACTATATTTTACTCATATCTAAACCATAATAAGATTTTAATAAGATCATTTATGGGCATAGCCCCCAAATTCCATGAACAGCAAATCTCCATATTCAGCTTCACTAGCACGTGACATCATAGGTTAGAGATGGATTTGAACTACAACTTCAGACCAAATCCTTTCATGTTTTGGTTTGGGAATGTAGATTCAGTTCTCCAGATGTAAACTTAAAACCAAACCAAACCAAACTTGGAAGGGCATGTATTCCAGACTCACTTTAGATGTGACCCAAGATGAAATCATAAGAAATTGCTGATCTTCTGTGATTTTTCTCAATTTTGGAATAAACAACCAATAAATAAAAAATTCTTACAATTGATGTAAAGGTTTCAAGACCAGCAGACCTGAACTGTCATGTAGGTTAGTCCTTAAACTTGAACACCAAACTCTAGCCTAACCCTAATCCAGACCAAGACACTGCCTTTTCAATTCTTTAACATATAGTGATTTACATAGCAGTAAGTATACATAGTCCTTTACAAACACGTAAGTAGACCCATTCCCAGGTCCAGTTTACTTACAAACAATTCAAATATGAAAAGGACAGGTAGAGGAGATGGAATTAGGAGCCTAATTATATTATATCTTTCTATATTTTATTTACACACACACCTTTATTATTCAAATGACACAGAGGACATTGAACAACTTCAGATGATCAACAGAATTTCCTATCTAATCAATAAACATTGAGGTCACCACCCTCTTTCTCATTAACAAAGTTACAGATAACTGATGTTTAAATAATCAATGCTGACTTGTATAAATGTCAGATATCCCAGTTGTTGAACAGATATGGATGCAATTCAGAAAGTAGTCAACGGAAAGAGAAAATTGATCATATGGTGATAGGTTTTATATTAGTTACCTCACCATACTTGAAACTCTGTTTTCATAAGCTTCTTGAAAGGGGATTTTCTGGAAATCATATTGTGAACAATATTTTAAAGCAATCTGTCAGGATGACACAGCAGAAACTATTCACATTGCCTAGCATGATGCAGGATACAAATCTGTTTAATGTATGTCAATGTCCTCTCCACAAGCAAGTAGACTGAAGCTTCTAGTTCAGGGATCAGCAACCTCTGGCACGCGGCCCATCAGGGAAAGCCGCTGGTGGGCCGGGACGGTTTGTTTACCTGCAGCATTCGCAGGTTCGGCCGATCGCAGCTCTCACTGGCCGCAGTTCGCAGTTCCAGGCCGATGGGGGCTGCGGGAAGCGGCGGCCAGCACATCCCGTGGCCCACGCCGCTTCCCGCAGCCCCCATTGGCCTGGACCGGTGAACTGCGGCCAGTGAGAGCTGTGATCGGCCGAACCTGCGGACGCTGCAGGTAAACAAACTGGCCCGGCCCGCCAGCAGATTTCCCTGACAGGCAGGATGCCAAAGGTTGCCGATCCCTGTTCTAGTTTTTTTTTTTAAAAAGATGAAATGAATGAAGTATAAAAAAAAAGTTTGGACCAGAGTTATAAATCAGATTTTTTGCAAGATTACCAATGTAAGCAAATTATATATTCTTCACTGCAAGGCCTTTTCAAACGGTTGAATAAAACTTTGCTACCAGCTTTAAAATTAAGACAATGATTTAATTATACTTTAAAAAAGAGAGAGTGAGCAAGGGAGGGAGAAAGCAGGTGCTTTCAAAATATCAGTGTACATTTAAAATTAATGATTTTCATCAGTTTTCAAAGTTCAAGATGTTGGGGGAAATCCTCAGCTGATTTAAATTGTCCTAGCTGTACTGACTTCAAAGGAAGTCAACTGCAGTTCATTAAGTCAATGGAACTATGATGATTTATATCAGCTGAGAATCTGTGCTATGGTTTTAAAAGAGCAGTATGATCCATAGCAGTGGTTCTCAAATTTTTGTACTGGTGACCCCTTTCACACAGCAAGCCTCTGAGTGTGACCCGCCCCCCCATATAAATTAAAAACACTTGTTTATATATTTAACACCACCATAAATGCTGGAGGCAAAGCGGGGTTTGGGGTGGAGGCTGACAGTTCACGACCCCCTATGTAATAACCTCGCAACCCCTGAAGAGTCCTGACCTCCAGTTTGAGAACCCCTGATCCATAGGCTACAAAACTGGATTGGGGCTCAGGAGACACAAATTCTACTCCCAGCTCTGCAACTGACCAGATGTAGGACCTTAGGCAAGTTACTTCCCCTTTCTGTGCTTCTATGCCCCTCCCACTATTTGTCTATTTTGGCTGTAAACCTTTGGGGCTTCTCTCCGCACTACGCATTTGTAGAACAATAGGGCTCCAATCTCAATTGGGGCCTCTAGGCACTATGCCAATATTAATAAAAATAATGATGGGAATAAAAAAAGGGAATCAAATGCAATCAAAAAAGCATGCACACTAAGCAAAATGTCTACCCCAATCAGACTAATAGTCACAACTGAGTGTGTGATTGGTCATGACAGAACTGGTGTCCTGACTCTTGAGTGTCCACTATGAGATGTTTCAAAAGCAAAGCTAGCTCAACTTTTTTTTTGGACATATAGAAAACAAAACAAAACATGGTTTGGATGGGATTTGCACTCTTCACTTAAGACTGAATCTGCCTACCCTTGAAATCACCACCCAGGCATTTCCTGCCCCTATGCTGTGCGCCTACTAATACCACCTAGTTCTGAGACTCTACTTTCCCTCACCAGTCAAGAAGCTAAAAGTGTAAGTGCAGCTTTCCAAGTGGGGAAGGGCAGGTAAAGAATTAAACTTCTGCTATAACCTAATGGCATGAGACCCGAAATGGGTACTTGGGAATGGAGCTCTGGTTGGTGGGTCAGGTGTGTTAGAGTGAAAATCACAGCCCTACGAAGTCATATGGTTCAAGCAGGCCTAAGGCCATCAGTGTCAAAGGCAAGTAAGTCCACGTCCCCGACCATGCAAATGGCTGACTGTGCAGTGCTCTGATTCAAAGAAGGAAAGAATAATTACCTTTTGACAACCACAGGCAATCAGCTTATACCTTCAAGTGTGGCATTTGATTACCCAAGAGGAAAACCATGCTAGATTTAATCTTGCCAAGACCAGCTAACAAAAGATTATTTACAAGACTGTTTTAGCTTGTATTAACCGGAACTGATAAATATCCAACAAGGTGTCAGGTGAAGGCAGCTTGGTTTGTGGGAACAAATTAGGGGAGAAGGAAAGACTAAAATTGCCTGCTAAATTTAAACATCTTTGGGTTAAAAGCCAATACAGTGAAATATAGCTGGTAAAGGAGGCACTCCAGCTGAAGTGGTGCTTATGTCATAAGAGAAGAGATTCTGCAAAAGATAGGCAAGGACTTCCTTTGGTGACTTGGCCACATAGTGCATTTTATAATCGAAAGTGAATTTCAGGTTACACAGTCAAACTACTCCGCATTACTGATCTGTCTGACTGGTGGCAAGACTTTCTGACTGAAATTCATTATCCCTACAGGCTGGTTTAGATGCTAACTTTGAATAGGGACCACATGAGTTTCTACATCAGGACTCAGCAGTGAGGGAATTTGGCCTGAATCATCCATGGTGTCACTCCATTGCTTTTAGTGGAGGGACACTACGGATGAATTTGGATCTATGTATGCTTATTACCATAGCATGTGCAACACTACTTGTCATCAGAATGGCTGCACTTGCTGTATTTTCAAAACCAAGATACCACTATTCAATGAAAATACTTAGCTCTTCAGATGGGCGGGGCAACAAACTGAACCTTTCCCTGAAACACCCGTCTGGACCCCCAAAATGAAGTGTTCTATAAACTGATTTAATGTGGAAGTTGGGATAAAACAAAACCTCTAGGTTTAGCTTTGAAAAACAAACAGTTGTGACCACCCACACAGGATTATATTATATTGCCATTTAAATAAAGAGGTCCTTGATCCAACAGTGTGGATCCAAATTCAACAGCTCTGATTCAGATACAGAACAGTCCCCGCCGGGGTCCATCCCTAATTTTTAATAAGTCACTGCAGTAAGACAGTCACCTATGGTAACATAATGCACCTTTCACCTATTGCAAGCTGATCAATCCCCACATAGGATGGGATGCTGTTAGCCACTGCCATCTCAGCCTCTCCCCTTTTCAGTTACGCTTTGAGATGTCTGAAGACTTCTAATCACTCTTACCACTTTCAGTGGTGTGACAGTCTCTCTAATCCGCCTGCATCTTTTGGGATTCAGGATTGTCACAGCCATGCTGATGACTTCTTGTTGCACTATATGTTCTAGCACTAATATTTTGTTTTCTCACTGTAGGAGACGTCTTTGCTGGGTTTCTCACATCTTTTAAATTTATCCAGCAATTAAGAAATTAGATGCACTAGTTCAGAGAGAAAGGATTTCCTTTCCACCCCCACCTCAGATGGCAAGTTGCCTAGTAAGTAATTGATTTTAGTCAGACTCTTAAGGATATTCTTTGTCTAAGGAGAGTACAGTAGCTACTTACGTATATAGTCGAAAGACACGGTCACCTATTTTCAGACTACTGTATTACAATCCAATTCTCAACACAATGAACTTTCAATTGCACAATTTATACATTATCCCCTCTTCTGTATTTTACTGCTTAGTTTCAGATCTAAGTGCGCTATGAGACCAAACTTTCTATAGAGCAATTTATCCTTTCCAGCTCATTGAATGAGCTATCGCAGTTTATATATGACGTATTACCCATAGCCACAGAATACATATTACCCAAACCACTCAATTTAGCAGGTTACAGCATCCTAACTGTTTTGCTGTCACCTGTAATGAGTAGCCAAGGTTTCTTGATCTGTTTTTCAGATGATTTCAGTGTCCCTGCCAGAATGTGGCACCAAGGTACATATCTTTTCCAGCATAAGTTTAAGTTCTTGTTCGCAATGAACTCCTTTCTTACATTTCATTTAATCCTGCCCAATGACTAGTCTTCATTTATGCCTTTCTCTGTATCAGCAATGGCCATATTCCTCCTCATCTTCCCATCTTGGCTTTCGGAACATTCAACGTTGCTTTCAACATTCCAGGAGTGGCATCAGAACCAACATTTTGTCCTCATTTTAACACAGCCTGTTAGTCATACTAAGCATGTGAGACATCCACCCAAATTAAACATCTAAGGCCAGGTGTACACTACAGACCTATATCAGTATAACTATGTTGCTCCACACTCCTGACTGATGTAGTTATACTGACCTAACCTCCCCATGTAGACAGCGCTGTGTCAATGGGAGAGCTAGGAGCGTCTTCGCTTAAGCACTACAGCGGCGCAGCTGCATCAGTGAAACTATGCTGATGCAGCATTTTAAGAGTAGGCCTGCCCACCCTAACACTGAACTTCATTGTTCCTCCCATCGTCTCTGCCTCTTCTCCACACTTTTCCTGTGGTCACTCAAATACACCAACTCCAGGCCATTTTTGATCCCTCTTTCCTTATTTCCTCACTGTCAAGCTGTCTCCAAATGCTCTCTTTATCATCTCCAAAATCTGTCCCTTCCCTATTAAAACACTCATGTATGCCCTGGTTATCTTATGCTAGAAGTACTCCCACCCTCTTTCCTTTTACAGTCCATACAATATGCTGAAGCTACAGTCATGCACACAACTGTGCTAGAATCCCTCCACTGGCTTCTTATCTCATTCTAAGATAAGGTCCAGTCCCCTCTCATGCTCAGAGTTCTGCATTGAGCCATTCTTCTCTATGGTCCCAATCAACAAAGCAGTTAAGCACATCCTTGTGTCCCACTGAAGTCAACAGGACCTGAACATTTAATCAAAGGTAGCTGGAAAATTGATTCCCTGCCCCATGAAAAATCTTGAGATTTCTAAATTTGGTCCTGTCCTGAATCAGGAAAAAGAGCCAACAATCTCAAAAATGGTCATGAACCAATCATCTGGAAAAAAAGTGTATTTCCTGTCAATCAAAACATTTTGTTTTGATAAATTTGAAGCAGTGTTGTAATTTGTTAATTTAAAATATATATAAAACAAATTTTGAAATGAGAAGCCATTTTGAACTGCAATCTAAACCTTTTCCCTAAAGTGTCGAAATATGACATATTGAAAATTTTGTTTAAAAAAACAAAAAACAAAAAGCAGCACAAAACAGAAAATTACTCAAAAACAATATGTTGCCATGGGAAGTTTGGGGCTGGGGTGGAGGATGTTTGTTTTTTTAAAAAGGGGATTCTCCCACACAAAAATATTGAAGAAAAATTCCTAACCAGCTTTACATGCAAGTGCTTTGGATCCTGATCCAAAACCCACTGAAGTCAAAGGGAATCTTTCAAATGGCTTTATATCAGGTCCTTGCTCAACGGGGATGGAATTACTCACAAGTTTAATTGTTATTGGGCAATCAGGGCCTCTCTCTGATCTTGTCTCCTAAAATATCCCTTCCTCTCCCTCTACTAGCTCCTCCTAATTTATGTTTCTGGACCTTATTTCAATCCACTCCCTATGCCTGAACAATGGTATCCCATCTTTTCACTTTCCACCTTCCTAAAGCTCCACTCTTGACGTGACATTGTAGTTGGGGGGGGAAGAGGAATCAAATGTATTATAAAAGCAAAGCCATCACATGGTGAAACTGATGACACTGCAAACTATCTTGCTATCTTCTTTGATGGCTTCACATAAATATTAACAGAAGACATGCCAGAAAAAAACTCTGACACTTCAATTTAGAGAATCCAATAGTGTCAAATACTATCCTCTGGGTCCAACCAGAGAAACAAATGGCGCCTTCTCTAGTGCAAGAACATTTACATCTGGCAGGCTCCACGGGTATGTCAACAATACCTCATGGTCAGTGATATCAAAGACAGCAGGTGGATTGAAAAGAATCATCTTGGACACTTAATCTTTGTCTATTGTTAGAAGGAGAGCATTGACCAACAAGACCAGGATACAGCCCTATCCAAAACTCACTGAAGTCAATGGGAAGCCTCCACTGATTTCAGTGGTCTTTGGATCAACTCCATAATCTCTGCACCATCACCAGTCTAAAGGGGTCAAGGAACTCTGAGGATTCCGGGGGCAGAGCTAGCATCCCCAGGCTTTTCACTCTAGCCCCACATGAAAAATTAGAGAGAGGGTAATAATTGGTAAGATTGCCAGTTGATTACTTGAGCACAGGTCTACCAATCCTTTTTTAAGAACTGGCACCCAGCCCTCTTAGAAGGATTCATTGATAACCTCCACCAACAATGGGATGAATGTCCCCCAGCATATTTGTTACAATATGGCAAAATAAGGCAAAAGTGGCACAGATCAAAGTTCCCCTATTACCTTTGAACCGCCAGTGAACAAGACTGGCAGGAACTCATGTAAAGTGTGGGTCTTTTACTGACCGGGCTGCACAACCCCAGAGGAAATTAACCCAGTCTAAATCTAAGCAACCTTATCCATAGAATTAGATGGAAAACGTCTCTAAGTGAGATACACTCAGAGGTACAAAAACAACCAGAACTTGTCAAGCATTCTACCAGCCACAGAACAGTGTATCTACCTGTAGACGTTGTAGCAAGAACGTACTTAAGTGCATACTTTAAATAGTGGTAATTATTCCTTGATTTTATTTACTGATCACAAGAAAAAATATAATTGCACCATAGGCATCTCTCAAATTAAATGCAATGTACAGGCCCTTCATTTGGTTGATGGCATATTGTGTATAGTCACTGCTGTTCTTTACCGGGCATGCTGAAAACAATCTAATTTGGCAAGATAAATGAGGTATCTTGATTTCAAGACTTTGTTTCCCAGCAGAGCAAAAAACATAAGAATAAGTAAATCCTCTTGCTATTCAGAGTCCAGATAAATGAGCTAATTTCTCTGCTGCGGCCTCTGCCTTTTAATCTTGGATTATATATGGCAACATCCATCAGCTGTATGGGAGATACATGAGAGCCAGAAAAAGATGGCACAGATTTATTAGCACTTAAGTAGTAATTAAACATTTAAAATATTACTTAAATATTAGTGTGACGACATTAGATACCGCATAAGTGTAAAAAAATGAAATAGGAAGAGTTAGACACAGATCATTTTTATATCTATTTTAAACATGGGACTGCATGGCTCAAGAAATTAGTAGTGGGATATGGCGTAAGATCTGGCCCATGTTGGCAATGGCCAAAACTCATTGCTGTCTGAAGACCTATATGAAATGAGCAAGTGATTTCCATTCAATTCTCAGTACATTGGTGTCCTCATGACAAAACTTATCTTCACAATTGGCTCTAGCTGGCAGTGTCCACTAAGAGGCCAAGCACTAAATGGGCACAGAGACCCCCCAGCTAATTCTTATTGAGAGTTGATGAAAGATTTTCATGCAGAAGGTTTTTTTGCTGAAAAATATGTTTGTCAAAACCTAAATTTTTTCATGGAAAAATGGCTGTTCTCATGAAAAATCTTCATTTTCCCCATGGGAAGTGTCAAACTGAACATTTTGTGTTTGTGAATCAACATTTGGAAATGAAAATTTTCATTTCCACTTAAAGTGTTGTTTCCTTTCAGCTCTCTGGTTTCAATAAAATGAAGATTTCTTTTCACATAAATTTCTCATGGGAAAAGTTTTGGTTTTCCGACCAACTCTCCTCATATAGCACTTTTTATCCATAGACCTCAGGAAGGCGATAAATGTCATCTTCTCTGTGAGGGGACGCTTGAGTGGTGTGGGGATTAATTTGCAGTGCCACTTGCCCTTGCTCACCTTGCTGCTGAAAGAGGACTTTGCTCTTCTGGGATGCCACCCTGGCACCTCTCAATAGCAATACTTTTAAAAAAAACATATAGGGTCAGATTTTGTGCTCTAAGGGCATGTCTCCCCTGCAGCTGGGAGCATGCTTTCCAGTGCGAGTAGCCATGCTAGCTCTGTTCAAGCTGGTGTGCTAAAAGTAGCAGCATAGCCAGGGGTACCACAGACAGCAGCTGTCTCAGGCTAGCTGCTGGAGTACAAACTCATCCAGACCCTCTGGGTACATACTCTGGCGGCTTGTCTGAGCAGCTGTCCATGCTACCTCTGGCTACCCTGATATCTTTAGTGATGCTACACTGGTCTTTACACTGCTGTTTGAACAGAACTAGTGCGTTTGTCTATTTGCGCTGGGAAGCAGGCTCCCAACTGCAGTGTAGTTGTACCCTTACAAGTGAAGCAAAGAACTCGCAGCTCAGAGAGGTGGCAAGCTACTGTGCCCTTAAGCCACCTGTGTGCCTGCCTGCTCCTGGGCTGCTTCATGGCCTCCAGCATAGACAGATAGTCAGGGAGGCCTGTCTACATTATGGCAGCCTCCCCAGGCTGCTCCACAAGCCACAGCACTACCAAAATCCCCACAGGACTATGTGCCACAGCCCCACAGTGGCAAGTCCCCAGCCCTCACCCTGGTACACCTCCTACACTGACCTAGGATTATAAGGGGGTCCTCAGAAGGCAGCCTTACAGCTGTCTTGTTCAGTTCCTGTGCTGGAGGAATTCTCCTCAAGCCAAAACCCAAGGCTTTGAGGGCCCATTTTTTAGCTTGTCATCAAGGAGATAGACTGAGGGTGAGGATCTCATATATGGAGTTTAAAAAACAAACAAAACTGACCGTACAACTGTATGAAAGCTCTCTTCCCAAATGAGCTGTACACAAAACTGGCTGGCAATGTTTGCTGTAATGGTGGTGAGATATTTAATTTGATATAAACCAATTCAAACTAATAACAAAGACTGTGACTCCAGCAAGATTAAGCTTTTTGTTCCCACTTGTGATGAGCAGTAGAGCATTTAAACCAAAAGCTTTCACCCTCAAAGTGGAAAAATAATGCAGATGTCAAAGATGTTTTATATAGCACTTCAGCTAATCATCCTTGCGGGCAGAGTACAGAGCAGAACTTTTTCAGCCAAATCCTGCTTGTCTTACTCCAGAAAGCCTCCCACTGCAGTTTAGCAATGACACAAAATTTCCATTATTAATTGGTTGTATTACTGCAGTGTCTGGAAGCACCAACTAGTAATGGGGCCCCATTGTGCCAACCACTGTATACGCACAGAGACATTTACTATACCAGGGGCAGCGCCAGTTTTTTTGTTGCCGTAGGCGGCAGCGGGAGAGGCGGCCGCCGAAATGCCAGCGACATCCCCGGCGGGCGAAGAAGCTGCTGCCGAAGTCCTCGGCGGCAGCTTCTTCGGCCGCCGGGGTTCTCTGCGGCATTTCGGCAGCCACCTCTCCCGCCGGCAGCCACCAAGGGACCAGAGATGCCGCCCCCCAAATCCTGGCGCCCTAGGCGACCACCTAGGGTCGCTTAATGGTAGCGCCGGACCTTACTGCACCAATCTAAATAGACAAGAAAAGAATGAAAGAAGAGTAGTACTACTGATCTTATTTTATGGATGGGGAGCGGAGGCAAAATGAATGTAAGTATCTTGCTCCAAGTCACATAGTAAGTATATGGCAAAGGCAGGTATTAAACCCCGATCTCCCAAGTGCTGGGTCCAGTGCCTTGACTGCAAGACCATCTTTCCCCTGAAAGGCCATCATCATGCAAAGACTTACGTGCGTTTTAAGTATTTGCATAAGTCTGCAGGACTGGAACCTAAGAGCTTGATCCTGCTCCCACTGAAGTCAGTGGCAAAACTCCCATTGACTTATATGGTGCAGGATCAGGGGCTAAGCTGAGCAGGATTTGGCCTCTTTGGTAAGAGATGCATAAGATACTTTCCTCTGTTTTAAGAGTTATGGACGCAGGGCCCTCAAATGGGTCTGAGTTTGAGCTGAGATGCGATAAGCATCTCAAAATTCATTTATCTAAAGTTTGCTTGACCCTTTTGAGTTTGCAGAATTGGGCTTAAAATTTAATGGGAAGTAGGGTGACCAGATGTCCCGATTTTATAGGGACAGTCCCGATTTTGGGGGCTTTTTCTTATATAGGCTCCTATTACTCCCCACCCCGTCCTGATTTTTCACACTTGCTGTCTGGTCACCCTAATGGGAAGATATTTTCCTAGTTCTGATTCCAGCTGGAAAACAGGAGGCCAGATTCTGAGCCTGAAAAAGTTTGGTTCCAATAGAGACTGAGTTTCAGGGGTTTGCTTCTCTCTCTCGGGATTTTGAGTGCATCTATCGGCACATTGTCTAGGCACCAGTTTTTCCTGAGCCAAGTCACCCATGCATAGTAGGAATCCAGGATAATGGGTTGCTCTATTTGTTTGCTTTGCTGTCTGAAAGATAGCGATAAGGAGGGGAATTCAAACATCCTTCTTCTCATTGTTTGTGAAATAAAAGCGTCTCCTCACCGAGAAGTATTCCTTAAGTGTTCCAGTTCTTTATTTTATGTTCAAACACACACTGTAGGTTGTCTCTTTGCATTAAATGGCCCTTTTGACCACAGCTCAGGCAACGCAACTCAGCGCTGCATCAGCGTCAGTCCTCCCATCTGGCCTATGTTGCAGCTGACAATAGAAAGAGACATGTTGCCAAGAGCAGGAGGTGTGTATATATTAAAGCTCAATTGTCTAAAGCAGCAAGGAATAAAAGCCATTCAGATAGCACATTAGCATCTAATCTACTAGGTTGTTGTGCACTTAAACACAAGTAACAGATACAGATCTTCCTTCTTCCTCATTTCTGTATGAATTCCCCCTCACACAAGGGTTGTAAGTAGAAGCAGGGAAACCACCATTTTACAGACTGTAAAGGTAGGGCCCCTAACCAAGATCATAGTGAGAGTTAGTATGATAGGCAGGATTAAAACTCAGGAATGCCCCTGTGCTGAAATCATCAGGCTACACCTCTCCTCCTTGGATAGGAACAGCATGTCTGCAGTCCATACTCTGACCACAAAAGCATGTTTATCACGCCCATAACCAAGGCAGGGGCTCTCCTTACACACAGACTTAAATAGCATAGGGTAGATAGGAACCTGGCATGTCCCTATAACCAGTGTAATATAGAGGGTCTAGGATACTACTGGTTGGTCAACATTGGTTTTGAATTTTAAAATGTTGAATTTGAAAACAAAACCAAGACAGATTTCCCACCTTTTTACTGGGAGGTTGAAACCAGATCTAAATACCTGGCTATACTGACAGTGTTGCAAATCCTGGTCAAGTTCCCCATTCTCGACTGTGCTTGAGTCCCACATGCCAGACCCTCATGTTTTTAAGCTTTCCTGACTCCTAGCACAGTCCAGGCAATGCCTCTGGGTATCTAGGCACACACTCAGGGTGCAGATTCCCTTTCTAGCAACCCCTTCTGAGAACTGAGGCTCCATGGTCCAACTACCTAGATCTTTAGATTAGAGCCTGCCCCCTCAGACTTCTAGTTGTTTAAGCATACCTTTTCCCAGAGCTCCAGCCTTGCGGGCATGCTGGTTTACAGTTCATCTCTTCCAGGACATGACTGTTGAAGCGAAGAGACACAGGTTTGCAAAGGTTTCTAAACACAGTTACTCTTTAGTTCAGCCAGCACAAGAGATATACAGATCCAGGCAAAACAAAGCTATGTGTCATTTCCTATCCCCTCAAGCGATCTCTCAAAGTTGGTCTCTTTGGTATCCAGGATCTCTCTCCTGCAGATCACGGCTTCTCCTCCAAAGCATGTGGTCACTCTCCTGTGCACCCATTTTCCTTCTTTGATGGTTGGTTCTTGAGCCAAAAAGGTCCCCTCTTCTGCAAAAGCTTGCCCTTTTGTACCTCTCTCCTGTCCCATGCTTCTTTTGTCTCTGCTAGTCCCTCTAAGTTTTTAATGCTAGCACTAACATCTGCTTTCTTTGTTTCTCCTTCTGTGGAAAACCTACTGCTCCAAACCCACTTCCTATAGACCATCTGGAACAACTGGATCCTTTCAGTTCAAGCACTTTCCTTAGTGTGCCCATTGTCCTGCCAGAGAAGAGTCATTAAAATGTTAACTTCTTTTGTTTGTTCTGTAGCTTCTTCCAGACAGGGTGTGATCCACAACAGGATCCTTGTGAGCCCATAGGTGATTTACCAGACATTGAGGGGTGGAGTTATACATAAGGTTCATAAAAATCAGAATTCCTAAGTTGTACATGGGCAGATCCCCTAAATCATCACAGTAAGCTTCAGCCTAATTATCAGGACATGGGTCAGTCCCTGCCACACAACTTAACTGTGCATAAGCTGGTCAGGGGATACAATTATAGTTGTAGGGTAGATCTTAATGTCTATGAAGATCTAACTAAACAGATGGTGTGCCATCAATAAGGGGATCGAGAATTTATTTTTAGGATTATGACTGGTTACCCTACTCATAAGTAGCCAAACATGAGTTAGCAATGAGGCAAAGTTGCCCCTTTCAAGGGAAGGTGCCATCCTTTCATAGCATATTTGATGTATACATCAAATGATGAACTTTTGGGTTCACTTTTCATTTGTGAAGCTGTCACTCACTGAGAGTTCTCTCTATGCAGTCCTCTAACCTGCTTGTTTGGTTCCCTGCTCACTGCTTCTCTTAGCTGCCCTCCCAACTAATTCTCTGGGGATCATTCAGCCACAAATTGCTTATTCCCACTTGCTTCTTTGAAGTCATTCTGCTTTGTGTCTCCCTACCATTATTCTCCCAGTTTCACCATTTTCTCATTAAATCTAATTTACTCATTACTCAAGCAAATGCAGAGGCTTACTGGGCCCCAAAATCCTTTAAGGACCTTGCTTGTATTATCACAATGAATATGTATCTATTAGTAACATGTGATGTAGAGAAACAAAAAGGGTTTTTTCATAATTGCATCCAATTGCTCAACGTGCAGCAGCAGTCAAAAATGCTAACAGAATGTTAGGAACCATTAGGGAAGTTATAGATAATGAGACAGAAAATATAATGCCTCTATCTAAATCCATGGTATGCCCACATCTTGAAAACTGCATGTAGACCTGGTTGCCCCATCTCAAAATATTAGACTTGAAAAAGGTACAGAGAAGGGCAACAAAAATGATTAGGAGTATGGAACAGCTTCCGTATGAGGAAAGATTAAAGAGATTGGGACTTTTCATCTTGGAAAAGAGATGACTAAGGGGGGATATCATAGAGGTATATAAAAATCTTGACTGGTGTGGAGAAAGTGAATAAGGAAATGTTATTTACTCATTCACATAACACAAATAGGAGTCACCCAATGAAATTAATGGGCAGCAGGTTTAAAACAAACAAAAGGAAGTACTTCTTCACACAACCTGTGGAACTCATTGCCAGAGGATGTTATGAAGGCCAAAAGTATAACAGAGTTCAGAAAAGAACTAGCTAAGTTCATGGAGGATAGGTCCATCAATGACTATTAGCCAGGATGGGCAGGGATGCAACACCATGCTCCGAGTGTCCCTAGCCTCTGTTTGCCTGAAGCTGGGAGTGGAAAACAGGAGATGTATCACTTGATGATTGCCTGTTCTGTTCATTCCCTCTGAAGCACCTGACATTGGCCACTGTCAGAAGCCCGGATACTGGGCTAGATGGACCATTGGTCTGATGGCTGTTCTTAAAAAGGGCCTTTATTCATAATTGCATCCAAATTACCTCTATATTCATGTAATTTATATGGACACATTTAATCGGCCTTTCAAATCTTCACCTAACCACATGGTTTGAAGCATGTGGTTAGGAAGAGGGAACAACAGGAACAGGAGATGAAGGGGCATCGCATGATTAGAAAGCAGAAACCACAGAGACTTGACATCAAATATAGAAGGTGACAATCATGCTTCTACCTTACAATGGTGGCAGCAGCCACATATGTAGTAAACATTTCCAAAAGTCAGGTGCATGAGGTATATCAGCCTCAGGAGAGGTGTAATTTGCTTGGCCAGTTCTTATGAAGCTGCTGGGCAAATCACTATATTTTCCTCCTTCTCTTACTGTGGAAATTCTTTCAGTGTTATCTTCAGCACCATCTCCCACTGTGTTTAAACAAATGTGATTTCCTTTAATATTATCTGTAACTATCTTTTCCCAGCACCTGTGCTCGCTTTTGAAAACAGTCATGGTGGTAAATGCAAAGAAAATTCAGCTTTATTCCCAGGGTTACATTTCCTCCCTATTTTGATGTTCACTGATCAGAGAACCTCATCTTAAAAAGAAGAAACAGAATTTACTACACAGTACCAACAGGCAGTGGAAAGCCTTAAAGGCACAGTACCTAGTGTATTAAAAACAATTACTGAAATTGTCAACTGTCACTTTAAATTTCAGGGAAGGCTTCCTGGTCCTGCTCGCAGGCCAGGGAGCCCTGTAGGGAAATCAGTGATATGGGCTTAGAAGTGGGCAGTCTGCAGACAGTCTATTGTAAGGTGCGGGTGAGTTGTGCCTTGAGTTTCAGGGAGAAGCCTGCTGTGTCTTGCTCCTTTTTTTGGATTCTTGTGTGTTGTTCACAATGTAGCCTTTTAGCACGAGTATTTATGTTTTTCCTCTATCTTTTCTCTGTGTATGCTGTCAACAGAACACTCAGACCAGGACACAGGTCCATCATAATGTCACCAATACCTGGACCTCTCTTATCCCACCTAATATTGTCTGATATGTTGGATTAAGTTCCATACCAGTTTTCTTTGTGTTTCACACCCAGACAGCCTTTGGGGTCAGAATCTCAGGTTTTGGTAAAGTTACAAATATTACTTTCAAGACCCTTTCCCTCTGGTTTCAGCTGAAATTGCTTTCTCACATGCCAAAAAGGAGAGTCCCCCACTCAAAAGGAAAGTGGCCAATGATGCCAAGAGAGACAGGGTGGGTGAGGTACTCTCTTTTATTAGACCAACTTCTGTCAGTGAAAGATGCATGCTTTCAAGCGACACAGAGCTCCTCTTCCGGTCTTGCTGATGATGCCAAGGCACCTGGGGATTTCTTGGGAGAGAATCATCACATAACATTGGGTGGTTAATAGGTGCTGGCAGGAGTTCTCCATCTTTAAGTCGGTTGGAGTTCTGCCTGCGTAAGGATTCACGAGCTGGGCCTCTGTTTAGTACTACGGCATACTTCCCACGCAGACATGTCATTATCACTTCAGAGAGAGCCAGAAGAAAATATGTCCCTGTACCCATGTGTGAAATTTAGGCTTAAGTATCAAAACCCTATTGAAAATGGGGGAGGGAGTATTTCAATTTAAGATATGTCTTACTGGTAGTGATTAGATTAAATTGTACCGCTGCACTTAGGGTGTGTGTGATATATTTTCAAGACTGATCAAAGGAAACTGGAACAGAGGACAAGGTGCCCTTTTAGCATTTCTAAAAATTCATAATCAATTGGCATTATTATACTCATCGGACTCCAGTTGTGCTTGGACCCAGAGATAGGAGCTTTAACTAGGCATTTTCCTAGCAGCAATGCACCCTGTGGTGGTAAGAGGATGAGCAGTTGGCATCATCTCACACTTACACACAGGTGGCTTCTCTGCAGCAAACATCACAAAAAAAAGATGCACTGCAAAGAAAGCTTGTCTGATCAGCTAAAAATAGGCTAAAGGCCCCAGCTTCTCCTAAGGTCCCCAGATGGCAACGTCTGTTTTTCCAAGATATGTCAACATTTCAGAGATAAGAGAAATCTGAAACCCATGTTCTGCTCATCTCAACAATGACAGGAGATCTTTCGGGAGGGTCCCCTTGACCTACCCCACAGACAGCCCAACACTCCGGAAACATGAATTAAGCAGCTTATTGTCCTAGGACATAGTGTGCCCCAGCTTTAGGGAGATCAATGCCTTGTCCACAAATGCTTGATCAGTTGCTGAGAAATCTATCAGTTAAGCCTCAGCGGCTGCCAGAAAAGCAGCAAAGGGCATGGAGCCATAATGCTAGATTCAGAAATCTCCCCAACATCTAATTTTCCAGCAAAGTGCTTACATATATGTTAGAACACAAACTCCTTTGCACAGCTATTGTCACATACTATAGGCCGGGAAAGAAATATGGGCCATTGGTGGCGGGGATGGGGAAGATAATGTAATATTTTAACAGAGAAAACTTTTGACTCCTATATCTATATTTTCTATGGAGCACCCTCCCAGTTTCTGACCACAGAAGGGTGGAATAAGCTACATGCTTTAGCCTAAAAAAAACCTCAGTACATTTAACCTCTAAGTTGCTGGTTCAAATCAAGAAAAGAACCTTTAGGTCTGATGTGAGGAAGAATGGTCTTTTGGTCAATGCACAGACCTACAAGCCCGGAGTTCTATTCCTGATCTCTGCCACAGACTTTCAGCATGATTTTGGTTAAGCCATTTAACCCGCGCCTCAGTTTCCTCATCTGATGGGGATAATATTTGCCCACCTCATGCTGCACTGTGAGGTTTAATTGTTAAGAACTGAAAAGGCCTTTGAGACATTTGCATGGACAGTGCTATAGGAACAAGACATTTTTATTATTATTGGTGGGCTTTTGTTAGCTATGCAAAATAAGCGAAGATTAGTCCAGTTGTCTCATGCCCAAGTTCCCATACCCCCAAAACCACCACCATGAGGAGTAATTAGCACCCTAAATGGAGGTTTCAAGCAGAAATCTGATTGATGTGATGACCTGCTCTCTTACCACTGGCATTGGTCCCTCCAAGTCAGGTGTGTGGAATTGTAGGACAGTATGAGGAAGCTTGCACCAATTCTGTCCATGCACCATACTTATTTTATGGATAGGTCTTCAGGATCTATCTTTTAGGGATGTCTTTGTATGTCCTTCTGTCCCCTATGCCAAACAATAAGTTCACTTCAGGAAGGAAAGGCATGAGTAAGTAGTCAGTGGTGCACTAAAGGGACAGGTGTGCACTATTATTCACATCCTCTTACTTCTTCCATGGGGCATTCTACACCCCACTAGCCAAGGGAGGAGGCACACACAGCAAAAAGAGATCCCTCCCAGAGTTACCACTGAATCTATAATACCCTTATGATTTCAGAAAACATAGCACTACAGCTGAGACAGAAGAAAAATTCCATTCAAATATCCTAAGATGTCCAGACCCCTATACTGAGGACAATCAATCATTAGCTACATCTCTCAGGGCTTGAAAACAGCCAGTGCGTTCATTTGGCAGGATCTTAGCTGCTGCATAGAGTGATTACACTGACTGCAGCACTGACATCTTTTTAGTCATTGTAGATCCCAGTGCAGGATAAAATCTGGAATTCAAAGATGACCATCTGCATATTGCACCATACATAGACTCATTAAGGAAGGATGCTGTTTTGCTCTATATATTCAATCTATCATCAGTTGAGTTAAATAATCTGGTGGTACTTTCTGATCTTATATACTAACAAAAATATTAGTCTCTTTTTATATATATCAGCCTATAAATCCACCAAGATTTCATACAGAAGCAAGAAAACTTGACTAGAAAGATCACTGGTCTCTTCTCCTACGGTAATTTCAAGGTTAATCAGTTACTGTCTTGGTGTTTTCCAAAACACCTGTGAGAACATAGTGGTTGTGAGACACGCTGAATTTACATCGTAAGAACCTGATGTCCTTCCTCTCTTTATCCACAGAACAAGCAAACTGTGCAGTAGCAGTGCAAGCTACCTCCCACCCCCAGGGTTCTACATAGACCTAAAGCCTGACCCCAGGGGACCTCCCTCCCTCCTGGAAGGATAGGATACTTCAGTCTCCCTCTGCATTCAAATGCTGCTCCACTTTTACATATCAGCTATAACATGAGCACACGTCTTTCACATTATAATTATTCATAGTGTCAGATGTGCAGCAGGGGTGTCTGCACTAGACGATCCCATTGCAGGATTGGGGCCTGTCATAAATATGAAGGGAAGGGGGAGAGGGTCTGATGCAGTGCTATAAAATCCTCTTTCCAGTAAAGGGTTAAGAAATGCAGGTAGCCAAACTGACACCTGACCTGGCTGGCATCTGACCAATAAGGGAACAAGATACTTTAAAACTTTGGGAGGGGGGAAGGTTTTAGTGTGTCTTTGTCTGAAAAAGGGTAATCTTGAAAGACAAAAAAACCCTACAAAAAATCAAACCTCCCTTTTCTAAAGTAAGTTTAAATAGCATAGCATATAAATTTCTGTTTATTTTTGCTTGGTGTATCCCCTGTGTTAAAAAGGGCAAAGGGGGGGGGGGGGGTGATTCATGGTTTTCTGAAACTTTAAGGTTTTGTCCAGAGGGGGAAATCTCTCTAAGTTTAAAAATATAGTGTCCTGTAAAATAGTTACCATCCTGATTTTACAGAGATAATTTTACCTTCTTTATTTTTAATAAAATCCTTATTTTAAGAAGCTGACTGTTTTCTATGGTGTAAAAACCCAGGGGGTGGGTTTTTAGATCACTGTGTAACCAATTGGTTGGGAGATTGTTCTCAAGCTTCCCCAGAAAAGGGGGTGTACGGCTTAAGGAGGTATTTTGGGGGGGAGGGAAGTTCAAGTGATTCCTTTCCTGAATTCCTGTTAAACATTTAATGGTGGCAGCAAAAAGCGTTTCTTGGGGTGCAGGGAATTTTGTACCTTGGGGGGTTTAACCTAAGCTGGTAAAAATAAGTTTAGGGGCTCTGAATGCGGGTCCCCACGTCTTTACCCTAAAGTTTAGAGTGAAAAGGCAACCCTGACAGGGCCTAAAAGTGTGACAAGAATATCTTTGTATCTTCTACCTTACGCCTATATTTTCATGTTAGCAAATCGTTCTCTCTCATTATCTCAGGACCAATGTTCCCTCTAATTTTTGAGAGGCCGTGTGCGCAAAAATTTTCTTCTGTGCACATTTTAGACAAGCCGTGTGCGCAAAAAATGTCTTCGATGCAAATTGTTGTGTGTGCGGTGTTTTGCCGTGTGCGCAGGGTTTAGGATCTGTGTGCATGCGCACACGCTCACAGCTCAGAGGGAACAGTACTCAGGACCCCTTTGGCACAGTGTGGAGGAGAGTAAAATAGGGGAACCTTGCAAAGGGGAAAGGCAGGTGCATAAAGTGTACCACTTCCCTAAAATAGACTCTTCCATCCCCTCTGCATAATATCTGCACAAAAACCATGGGGCCAGTGGTTGAAGGGGCTGTGGAAGTGAACTGTGATTCTAAACAGCGTTTTTGCCTTCAGCAGGGATTTCGATCAGCCAACACGATGAGGATTAGATAGTTTTAAAGGGAAAGTGAGGAAGATTGTGGACAGAAGCAGAGAGGAGTGATTGGGTTAATAAGGAAGTTTAAGTGTCATTTTTCAGGTGCCAGATTCTTAGGGATTGTAAGAAAAATCATTAGGCATATGATACATGTGCAGGAAAGGACTCGATTTCAAAGCACAAATTGCCAGCATAGTACATTGTATCTAAATTCTAAACTCCATTTTAAGATAGTCATCAAATCTGATACGAAGAGATCAATCCAGAGTCCATGTACTTCACTGGGTTTTCACCAGAGATGAATTTGTTCCCAAGTCTTCAAAATAGTTAGAGACTTTTGATCAGCCAAACTCAGCCACAACACGCATACAAACAACTATTGTATGTTTAAAGGCTGCATATTCTTGCTTTGAGCCAAATGTTTCTACAGAATACATTGGGTCCACAAGATCTTGTTTACGAAAAGAATTAAAACCCCTCACAATGATAGCATTCAAGCAATGTAATCAGCAGAAGTGTTTCAAGGGGGAGATAATATTTACTGTGAACTTTCTTCTCCTGTGTGAAAAGGGGAAAGTGAAGTGTCACCCACGAGGCCTCTATCAGAATATGGGGTCCGTCTCGCTGAGAATCTCTGGCTCAATTAAAGTGGAGCAGCTCCAACAGGAGAGTGATTGACCGATATCATCAGCCAACGATTAGGGCAGACACTCTGCCTGATTCAGAGCAAGGACTCAAATCTGGGTTGCTCACGTCCTAGGTGAGAGCCCTAACCATTGGACTATTAGCTATTCTCTGGGCTGAAATGGTGCTCCCCTACTCAATAACAGATCTGGGGAAATTCTGTTGAAACCAATGTAGTTTTGTTAAAAGTTTCCGTTTCAACAAGTCAGCATTTTCCAATGGAAAAACCATTTTGATCCAAAAAATGCTCAGCCATCTCTATAATATACTTGCCTCTGTGGTATCTAGGTGTCACTAATACTTCACACCACTGTGGCACCTTCTATGCAAGGACCACAAAGTTCTGGTCTAACATTAAACCTCAGATTCAGCAAAACGCTGATGCGCATGTTTAAATTTATGCCCGTGAGTAGTCCTATAAGTCAATGGAACTACTCATATGCTTGAAGTGAAGTATGTGCTTCAATGCTTTGCTGAATTGGAGTCTAATCGATTAACCCTAACAACCCTCTGTTGCAGGTACAATTTGTATCCATTTTAGAAAAGAAAGGGAGAGAAATCTTTCATAAAACTGTCAATTACCCACTAACTTTGTGTGCCTCCAGGGGGCTCTGCAACTCTGGGGAAGGAAAAAAAAAAAAGGCTCCCGGTCTCTCAAGTTGCCTATTTAAAAACAAAAGCAGCCAAACTAAGTGGAGAAATGAAAGCATAGGCCTCTATTGACTTTCCCAAGGTCACGCTGCAATCCTGTGGTAAAGCTGGGAAAAGAACCCAGATGTCCTGATACCCAGTCATGCCTATGTTATATTGGGAGGTCAGACTAAATCATTGCAATCCTCTCTGGCTTTAAAATTTATGAGACTTCTTGATCATGCATCAATTATTTGCATGTGAAGGAGGAAAGAACATGCTATATTAGATTTCCTTTAAACATAGGTTGGGATTTTCAAAGATGTCTGAAAGCTGGGTCTAAATTGTCTACACTGAACTGAAAATCTCAACCGAAGTTTTTTTGTTACATGAACTTCTAACCAGGATATGAAAGGAATGAACTCACCACTAGAGCACCTCCTCCCACAGCTTTATCCATGGAAGTCCAGCTCCTTCCAAGCTACTGGCCCTCAGAGCTTCTTCCCTGGAGTATCTTCTCCCACCCCGCTTTAGAAATCTCCTTATCCCAGCTGCCCTCTCTATTTAGGGAGGATCTCAGGGTATAAGCTCCTTCCTGCAGGCCCTTCTGTGGTTCCTTTCCCCTTTAATCCATATCTTCTTCCATAGCCCAGCTTGCCAAGCCTCCTTCAGGACTTAACTCCATTGTCAAAGTTCTCACCCAGGCCCGTCCTTCTTTCAGGCCCTGCTGTCCTGCCATGTCCCCTCCCCCAATAGTCCAGCCTTTCTTCTAGTCTTGCCCTTCTCTCAGGACCCACTGTCCAGGAAAGTTCCCTTCCTCTACAGCCTAGCTTTCCTCACCCTTTTCCTATATTTCCTCAAAACCCCCTTAGACCACCGCCTCCTCTCTACCCTGAAGCCTTTCCCTTATAGTACTGACCTAACCACCCCCATCTGGGTCTCGTTCCAAATTGGTCCTGGCCCCTCCTCCAGGTGTAATTGGATGCACCTGCTCACCAGCTCCTCTTAATGCCTTAAGTACTGGTGTGAGAGGGATTATACCCCATCACACAGAGGCATGACATTTGTCTGAAATTCATGTATTTTCTTATGAAAAAACTGAAGGTTTTCACCCAGTACCTTGGTGTCCAACCTTTCTTATATAGTTTCACAAATGCTGCATTCAACACCATAAAATACTGTTCTTAAGGATGCTAAATGTCACTGGGCTAGCAGTCATACCGAGAAGCTCCAGTGTACACCTTACAATATCCACTGGAAGTATGGCAAAATTCAATAAAACAAGGGGTGTTCGGAGATCCACACACATCTCCTACATAATGCCTTTGACTTCATTAGAGTCATATCAAGGATGAATTTGTCCCAGTGCTTCTAAGGGTACGTCTATATTTACCTCCGGGTTCAGCGGTAAGCAATCGATCTTCTGGGATCGATTTATCACATCTTGTCTAGACGCGATAAATCGATCCCAGAGCAGCTCCCCGTCAACACCAGAACTCCTGCTCGCCAAGAGGAGTACGCGGAGTCGACGGGGGAGCCTGCCTGCGCCGCGTGGACCCGAGGTAAGTGTGTTTCAGGTCGAACTAAGATACTTCGACTTCAGCTACGCTATTCACGTAGCTGAAGTCGCGTATCTTAGTTCGAACTGCGGGGTTAGTGTGGACCAGCCCTAACAGACTTATTTTAAAAGGAAACAAATTTAAGACCAGTTACTCCAGTTCTTTTGTTTCAGTTGTAATTCAGAAGCTATAGGCCAGGGATAGCTCAGTGGTTTGAGCATTGGCTTGCTAAACCCAGGGTTGTGAGTTCAATCCTTGAGGGGGCCATTTAGGGATCTGGGGTAAAAATCTGTTGGGGACAATTTGGTCCTGCTAGTGAAGGCAGGGGACTGGACTCGATGACCTTTCAAGGTCCTTCCAGTTCTATGAGATAGGCATTTATTTATATTTAATCTGGTCATACATATTTTAATAAAATATTGGGACATATTCAGCTCTCAATTTGTCCTGTGATTTCAAAGGGATTACTCTGAATTTACACCAGGGTAACTACAATCATAACATGACCCATTATGTGGGTAGAAATTTCAAAGGTGGTAAAACAATATCTGGTATCTGAAGACAGAGCTGAACAAACAAAGCAAGAAATTAGCTCTCTCAGTTTCCCATGATCAAATCAAACTCAGGAGCTAACACTTTTGTCATTACTTAAAGGAAACAACCTTTGCCTTTGGTGGGAACATTTTCTGAATACAAATTGCAGGATCAGGCCCAAACTTTGTAATGACAAAACCTTGCTGTCCCTTGGAATATACTGTTCTCCCTAGACATCTTTGCCCTTCTTTTGGCATGATTAATTACTTTTAATCAAACTTGGAGTAATTAAAGTTTATATATTTTGAAGATTGTCTTTAATACAGACTCCTTTAGGCCTTTTTCAGCATGGTACTTAAACACATGCCTAACTTCAAGCACATGAGTAATCCCAGTGTAGTCAATGAGATTACTCATGTACTTAAAGTTTGGCATGTGCTCAAGTACAATTTCTCATTCCCTTATTTGAAGTCATTATTTTTCAGACCAAATGTACATGCTTTTTCACGTGGCCTCTTGAGCCCTTTTATTAGGCAGAGTCACATTCAGATCCTTTTGAATTTAACTTGCTGTCTTCATAATTACCTTTCCATTCATTTTTACAGAATCATTAGCAAAGTAATTAGTTCAAGTAGCTGCTTCAGTCTGCATCAGATATATTTTTAATATAGCAATGGCTCAAACAGTGACATCCCTTACTTAGAAACTGCTTCTCTTGAAAATATTCCCTATCTTCTATTTTTCCGACTAGTTCTTTATTAACTCCATGTGCTAACAGCAGGTTAGAACACTCTAGCTGATTATTAAAATACACCCCAATGAAAAAATCCAGCGGTTCAGTCTTTCCTGAAAACTTTCAATAGTTCTGCAGTAAGAATCATAGGCCAGGGAGAGGGGTCTAACAGGGAGAGCCAGCATGGCTTAGTGGAAAAGCCTGCTGGCGTAGGACTCACAAGAGTTACATTCTGTGCCTTACTTTGTCACTTGCCTGATGTAAGCAATAGAGGCAGACATTAGTCTAGTTTGTTGAATGTCCTTTGCTTGTGCCTGTGTTTTGGGGAAGGAGAGGTGTTTTTGTTAAGGGATTTGCAACCTTGGTTGAGGACTTTTTGACTGAGCCACCTCTTCTAGGCCTTGATCCTCTCTCATCTTGATAACTGCAACTTTCTTCTCTCTGACTCTCCCAAATCACAGTGCTCCAGATTCTAGTGTGAACCAAATGTCACAAGCCCATTTCTCAAATATACAAATGCAATAATGTCACCCCCATTAAACAATCCCCCATTCACATCAGGATCTAGTTCAAGTTGCCTTCCTTTTAAAAATCCCCTAGCCTACAGGATCCTGGTTTCCCTTTCCCTTTACTCCAGTTCTTTTGCTTCAGTTGTAATTCAGACGCTATAGGCCAGAGATAGCTCAGTGGTTTGAGCATTGGCCTGCTAAACCCAGGGTTGTGAGTTCAATCCTTGAGGGGGCCATTTAGGGATCTGGGGTAAAAATCTGTCAGGGACAATTTGGTCCTGCTAGTGAAGGCAGGGGACTGGACTCGATGTCCTTTCAAGGTCCTTCCAGTTCTATGAGATAGGCATTTATTTATATTTAATAAATGGGGTAAAAATCTGTTGGGGACAATTTGGTCCTGCTAGTGAAGGCAGGGGACTGGACTCCCTCTCCATTACCTAGTATTGGTGTCTTCTCGTAATTCGATCACAGAATCTGGCCATTGTTGCCAAGACAGATGTCTCCCCTCTATAGCTCTTGGCTTTTGAAACAGCTTTCACGTATCAGACTCATCGTTCCTTTTCAATTCTCAAATGTTCAAGGTGACATCCTGGTCCCAGTCAAGTCAATGGGAGTTTTGGCATAGACGTCAATGGGGCCAGGATTTCATCCTTTGTCTATTCTTCCTCACTTATGGCTCTTATTTCTTCTCTCTGTGCTATTGTTTAACTCTTTAATGATCTTATTTAACTCTCTAAAGCACTTGGGGATAGAGTGTGCATAGAACAAAGTTGTACGGCACTTAAAGTTGTGTTTTTCTGGTCTCCTCTTACACTCAGTGTGTAAGTTTCCCCTAGTTTTAGAAACCTTACAGAGCTAATTTACAGTATTAAGTAGTGATTTTTCTTTTTAGAGATACTATTAGGATTTTGTAGCCAGCTTTTTAGAACTAGAACAGCTGAAAGCGTATTCAGTTGCCCGTGTTTTGAGTGTGTCATTGTAACCTCACCAAGAACTGAGGCTGTGATACAGACATGTTTGAAAATAGAACTTTCTGGAGAAAGTTTTATCTGCTCATTTATTATTTGCTTTGAAGTTCCCATCAAAGACCAATGACAGTGCCATTTCCCTGATACCTGCAGCACATCCTTTGAAGAGGTTTATTTAAGTCATCTTTTCTGATGAAAATAAGCGATCGTATTGACATTAATAAGGCATTGCCATTCACACCCTATCCACCCACTCCAACAGAAATTTAAATGTGTGCACCTAACAAGAAAGTGTCTTTTCCTTTCAGGGCTAAGCCTTCCAATGTATCAGATGAAGGGGGCTGATTTGAAGAGCTTTCATAGCCGTAAGGGCAAGGAACCAGACAGCCATTTGGAAATCTGTTTCTTTGATTGTGCATGTGGGGGGGGTGATTCATCATCTGTCTGGGGAAGGCTAGAGAAAGGGTTTCCCACTCTCTCCTTGCAGTCAGTTGTTTACTTGAAGCTTGGGGAGCTATAGAGGTGCAGGGAGTGCTTGGTGAGCATGCACAGCAGTGGCTACAGCTACACCCTCTAACAGGGTGCATCGGGGGAGTCTCTTCCACCCCACTTCACCTGCTGTTTGTCCCCTATGAAGAGCCTGGTACAGCCAGTGCTGTTGCTAGATTCCCCAATCCCTTGCCCGACAGGAGCACAAAGGCTACTAGAGTGGCTGTCCCATAGAGATGCCAGTGCAGCCCAGAGGGCTCCTTGGATCTTCTCTCTACTTTTGCACATCTGTGTGGGGCAACTCATAGTCTGACCCTTAATAGCCGTGTCTTTAATTCCTTTTATTTAACCTATTGCTATTAGAACACTAGGATGTGAGCTAGTATTAGTTACTTTCCCATCCATGTGAAATCTAGGAAGACTGTTAGCCTCCTCTCAGTGACAGAGCCAGTTAGTGACTCACAGCACCTCTGCCTTGTGGTCAAACCGGGCCGGATTTTCAAAACAGCTCAGGGCCCTTAATCGGGACCAGATTTCGAAAGAGTTCTGCACCCAGCAATTCCCATTGCAATATTTAAATGGGATATTGTAACTAGAAATATGTCCCTGCTGTTAATGATTTGGTTGCCCCTATATTTGGTGTATCGCTATAATCCTCCCAGGAGCTCAAGATACGCTCAGGAGTTGGGGAGGCCCGCTCACCGCCCACCCGGCGCTCAGGGGCCACATGACCACTCAGCGCGCTGGGATGGGGGGCTGGCAGCGATGGGCGGGGGTGGGGGGGCTCCGGGCTCTGGCAGGGGAAGAGGAGCTGGGGAAGGGAAGCGGGGGCCGGCCAGGGGGTAGCCTCCCCCGAGCCAGCGGGTCACCTGCCGCCCATGCTCACACAGGAAAATGATACAACAAAAAACATATCACCTGAGGGGTGAACACATTTCACAAAGCAATCACTTTATATCTGATCTGTTAGTCCTCATCTTCAAAGGAAACCTGCACAACATTTTCAAAAGACGACCCTAACAGAGCTTAAATTCATAACTTTGCTAGACATTAAAAATCATGGACTGAATGGAGACACTAGTTTTATGGCTTATTACAACGATCTATAATCCACTAACCACCCCCCAAGCTGCCTCTCCCCTCTTCCTTTCCCTCCTAGGACTGGAGGGGTGTTAACATGCCACTTCACCCTGAGAAGTCCCATGAAACATGTTCGCTATTTATACTAAACAATCTATTCAACCTTTTATTGTGCTGTGACACTCAGTAAGTTTCCTAGACCCGAAGAAGAGCTCAGTGTAAACTCAAAAGCTTCTCTCTCTTTCACCAACAGAAGTTGGCTCAATAAAAGATTACCACACCCACCTTGTCTTTCCAATATCCTGGGACAGACCTGGCTACTACACCACTGCATACAACAAAATATCAGTGTCAGTCAGCCTCATTTGGAACAGCCAATATTTGTAGATGGCCTGAGGGACAAAGGAATGGCAAGTAACCTCCACCATGATGTTCACATGCTTACATCACCACTTGGGGGAGGCAGCATCAATGCCATGACATGAATTCGCCATGTTGTTTAGTGCACCATGACACTGGGTCGCTGAACAAGTCATGACTAGTTGTTCTGCAAGAATGGGAAGATGTATGGAAATGGAGAAGATGTCAACCTTCAGGCATCCCATTAAACATAATGCAAGAGACTTTGTGGGTTATTAACCCTGAAGTCCTTTTTCATGCTATTAGCATGAAAGGGGACTTCATTTTAAGCTTATAGAACGGGTTGTGGTTACAGAGCAAGAAGGAAATCACCCATTTAAAATGTTTGTATGTTCTCTGACTGCCCTGTTCCAGTGGTGTTGCTTGGTGACACAGTAAGGTTTGAAAGCATCATATGCCTTGGGGGAGGCCATCCACTGTGTAGTAATTACAGCTCTGTGGATGTTTTGTTTACCCCTTATTATTGACTATGCATTTAAGAAAAATAATTAGGACTTAGCTAGTTATAAATAAGGCAGATTTGTACTTTCTGGCAAATTCTTTATCATGACTGATTACCCTTGGCAGAAAAGCTACAGTTGCGTGAGCCTCTTAAATAAAACCTACACAATGATCTTTCCATCTGTCAAACCATCATAATTAAAGGCATTGGCTGTGCCTAGAACTAGCACTTCAGGTTTTGTTCTCAGGTTTCGATGGCATCTATCATTAATTTGACAGACGGGAATATTTGCCTTCATTTCATCATTTTGTTCTCACTTCTTGCTAGTACAAAGAGGCCCACAAGAGACCAAGAAACATTTGGGATGCATTCTGGTCTCAGTTATACCAGTTTAAACTTGGAGTAATGCCATTCAACTTAAGTTGAGATACTCAGGGTGTAACAGAGACCAGGATTCAGCCCATTTTTCTGACTGGATTGCGTGCAGCCAGGTTGAGTGGCTTTTATGAAATATGCTATTAAGCTGTACATGCCTGTAGAGGACTTTAAAGAAAGACACATTCTTTTCATGTGGAATAGAATATGGCTGAAGTTCTGAAAAGTTAAACTTCCCGAGAGTTTTCACAACAAATTGGAGCATTAAAGGGAATTTCCTTTGCAGAAGAAATGTAATGGCAATGAAGTTTTCTGGGGGAAGATCCTCAGCTGATATAAATTATCAAAGGCCCACTTTGACCTCTGCTGGGGATGTGGTGTATTATTATATTTCCTTCAGCTCCTTCTGGCCGGATCATACGCCCATTGACATCAGTGGCAATGCTCCCTTTTGAGTTAGTTATATAAGGCACCATTGATTTCAGTGGTGCATTGTAATTCACTAAAAAAAGAAAATACCTTTACATACTCATGATTGTCTTTTGTCCACACCTCCCAGATGCTCCCTCCTTTTGCATCATCCTCACACATGACTGTGGTAGATGGAACTGGAAGGGAGAAAGCTAGAAAACTGGCAGTGAAAATTATGCTCTGAATCTGATCTACCATGTCATAAAGAGTTTGATGTCCTGGCTTTGATGGAGGTAAAGAGATTCTTCTCCCCTACCATGGCAGCTACTGGTATGATTGATGGAACAGTGTTGGGAGAGGTCAATAGAGAGGGTTTCTTTTTTCCCTATTTATTTTTGGGTTCAGGAGAGATTTATTGTCATTTGTTTCATGTCAGCTTTGCATTTTTAATTTCATTAAAGCCACTGATACAACAAAGTAAGCACATATTTAACTTTAAGCATGTGAGTAGAATCTTAACTACTCACATGCTTAAAATTAAGCACATGTTTAATTTTGCTGGATTGAGACCAGATTGCTCAGAAACTGGCAGAATCCAGCCATTAGGGCATAAGTGGTTTGCTATCTCAGGTCTTACTACACCTACAGAGCTGTGTTAAGCATATTATAAAAATCAAAAAGAAAACTTAGGTTTGGTATACACTAAAGTTATGCCAGAGTACCTATGTCTGCAAAAGTTCTGATACAGACACAGTTACGTTGGCAGGACTTTTTTTTGTCAGCATAAACTGTGTCTACAGTAGGAGGATTTCCTGGTATTGCTATAGTGGCAAACCTTTTTAAGCGTAGACAAGGCCTTAGCTCCAGAAGGCTGAAGTCTAACCCTCGGTGATATTGTAGAAGTAAACACTCAGCTAAAAATAATGTACGAAAAATAGTGTAATTTAAATACAAAAATATACCGCCCTTAGAGATATGAGAGAGATTATTCCTTGGCCATAAGTAAGAAAAGCATGAACTTTGCTGTGCACAAATAACTCTCTCCCCATTAATGAATTTAAATGTCAAATTATTTCAGAAAGATGCCAAAAGTGTCTGGTTCTAGAAACCAGAATTTGAAAGTCAAATTGTGCAGATAACGAATCACTTGTTATCTGGGTTTTTCAGCATTTTTCCTCTTTATAACACACACACGCACACGCACACGCACACGCACACGCACACGCACACGCACACGCACACGCACACAGTTGATGTTATATTTATAAGTATTTAAATTAATGGCTTTCTGTCCCAATCAAACATGTTTGTTTTCTGACCATAGGGACTAGAATGTTAGAGTCCTGATTCTATTTGTCAATGAAATATCTATGAAATACACATCCCTCAGGGAGAAGAGGGACTGTAGTGGCATGAGCTTGTTTTCTTTATTGGCTCTTGGTATAAGTAGGTTAGTACAGGAGGCTCCTTAGGGTAGGTACATTGTCTGCCGTGTTTTGAGTCACATACAGCATTATCTTTCCCCATTGCTATGAGCTGGCTTGGAGCATATTGTTTTGTGTCAGTTTTGCCTACCCATTCCCAAATGTCACCAGCCCCCACTACAGGTTACTAATGCCAGCAGCAGCACACGTCCCCACAGTAAAGAAGGCAGACAAGTGCATCATTGAAAATGTCAAGGGTCTCAAAGGGTGGTGCTTCTGATCCTTCTCAAAACCTTGACCCTATGAACTGACAGACTGATCTTCAACCTACAGTACCTCTCCCATCAAGAAAGCCATCTTTTCATTTGAACTGAGAGGTTAGTTCCATCAGGTTGATTTAAATGGACGTCCTTGTCTAGTGCACAAAATAAAAGGGAAATGGAATAAGTGGGGGTTTTTTCCATTCATAACTCATCAGATCTACACAGATTACACATCTTTCGAAAGGTCTTAGTTGTTGAAGCATCACGCTTTTGCACAGCCGTGTAGGGAAAAATGAACATGTACGTGTGAGAGAGATAATGAAAATGGAGTACAGGCTTAAGCTATGTAGGCAGGGTGAGTGAAATGCAGACAACCTAGACTGGTCTATGAACAGCCAATTATGGATTTGAAGACAAGGAAGAACAAGCCCACTAATGGAGAACTCTCATTTACAATAAGTTCCCTTTATACAGCTTTGGCAGCATACAGGGTCCCTTAGGGTATGTCTGTACTGCAGTCAGAGGTGTGATTGCAACCATGTGAGCTCACCTGAGTACCAATAGTAGTGAAGCCACAGCAGCACAGGCTTCAGTGCATGAACCCTGGTATGTACTCAGGCAGCTGCCACCACAGCTTTATGCTGTTGGTAATCACGCTAAGTGGATTAAAACTAGCTTGGATATGTAGACATGTGCTGTAATCACACACACACCTATGCAGTATAGATATACCCTTAAAAGTGGAGTTACATTTATCGCAGACCCCCAGTTCCAATAGTTTCATTATGTCACAGACTAGATGCTTGATTCTCACACTCCTCTTCACCCCACTATAGTTGTCTCATTGTATACTTCCCATAACCCTACCCTCAGCTCACGCTTGCACCAGGTTTTCGAAAACATGAATGAGAATTCAACATTTTTTACCATAATTAGGCTTAGTGCCCAGCAGGGCCGGTTCTAGGCACTAGCCTAGGAAGCACATGCTTGGGGCGGCAGATTGTAAGGGGCGGCATTCAGGCCAATCTTAGGGCAGCAGATTCCGCTCTGCCCATTTTATTTTTTTTGCTCTGGCGGCGTTCCAGGCGGCTTTTTTTTTTTTGCCTGGGGCGGCAAAAAAGCCAGAGCCGGCCCTGGTGCCCAGGAAGAGAGCAAATCTAGGCGTCTGCATGAGAAAAAAAGAGGCACAAACTCAGGAGCAAAGAGATAACAATAGAATTTGCAAATCTCAATTCCTAGCAAAACAGCACGCGTGAATACAGAGAACCAGTCTTCAGCTTCTTCAGATAAATCCCCAGATGAATGGCTTCCCCTCCCCGCCAACATTTGCATCCAGGTGCTTCACAGCTCATTTGCAAGTGTTCCTTTCAAACAAATGAAACATGTTGAATATCTGATATTACCTTTCCCTGCTATAGGAGATGGGCCCTCACTAGAACTCTAGAGCCAAACTCTTCCTACTCCTTTTGCCAGGCGAAAGTTTGGGTATGGATCAGAACTTTCCCACTAATCTCCACTCCAGCGCTCACTTTTCATTTCAGAATAGAACCCACAGTGAATGCCAGATGAGGCTGTCCCCTACTTTTGTGCTGCTGAGCAAGGGTCAGCCACGGTATGGTGTGGAAAATGTAGACCATGCTCCTTGCTAGTACCTCCACAGGCAGGAGGGAAGATGGAAGAAAGAGGTGATCATGGTCCACCCTGATCTGCACAGTAGCCAGCTGCCCAATATAGAACATGCTGTACTTACTCCCAAGGTCAATGTAGCTGCTACCCACAAGTGTCTTCCCCTCCTCTCCCTGGATGAACAGTGGCTGACTCAGCAAAAATTCCTCCTGGGGACACCAGCTGTGTCACCAGCTTCCTCATAGACTCATAGACTCATAGACTTTAAGGTCAGAAGGGACCATTATGATCATCTAGTCTGACCTCCTGCACAATGCAGGCCACAGAATCTCACCCACCCACTCCTGGAATAATCCTCTCACCTATGTCTCAGCTACTGAAGTCCTCAAATCATGGTTTAAAGACTTCAAGATGCAGAGAATCCTCCGGTAAGTGACCCGTGCCCCATGCTGCAAAGGAAGGCAAAAAACCTCCAGGGCCTCTGCCAATCTACCCTGGAGGAAAATTCCTTCCCGACCCCAAATATGGCGATCAGCTGAACCCCGAGCATGTGGGCAGGACTCACCAGCCAGACACCCAGGAAAAAGTTCTCTGTAGTAACTTCTAACATCCCATCATTGACCATTGGTCCTATTTACCACTGATGGCAATTAATTGACCCTTGACTAAGATCATGTTATCCCATCAAACCATCCCCTCCATAAACGTATCTAGCTTAATCTTGAAGCCAGTTAGGTCTTTTGCCCCCACTGCTTCCCTTGGAAGGCTGTTCCAGAACTTCACTCCTCTGATGGTTAGAAACCTTCGTCTAATTTCAAGTCTAAACTTCCTGATGGCCAGTTTATATCCATTTGTTCTTGTGTCCACATTGGTACTGAGCTGAAATAATTCCTCTCCCTCCCTGGTATTTATCCCTCTGATATATTTAAAGAGAGCAATCATATCTCCCCTCAGCCTTCTTTTGGTTAGGGTAAACAAACCAAGCTCCTTGAGTCTCCTTTCATACGACAGGTTTTCCATTCCTCGGATCATCCTAGTGGCCCTTCTTTGTACCTGTTCCAGTTTGAATTCATCCTTCTTAAACATGGGAGACCAGAACTGCACACAGTATTCCAAATGAGGTCTCACCAATGCCTTGTATAACGGTACTAACACCTCCTTATCTCTACTAGAAATACCTCGCCTAATGCATCCCAAGACCGCATTAGCTTTTTTCACGGCCACATCACATTGGCGACTCAGTCATCCTGTGATCAACCAGGACTCCGAGGTCCTTCTCCTCTTCCGTTACTTCCAACTGATGCGTCCCCAGCTTATAACTAAAATTCTTGTTATTAATCCCTAAATGCATAACCTTACACTTCTCACTATTAAATTTCATCCTATTACTATTACTCCAGTTTACAAGGTCATCCAGATCTTCCTGTAGGATATCCCGATCCTTTTCTGAATTGGCAATACCTCCCAACTTTGTGTCATCTGCAAACTTTATTAGCACACTCCCACTTTTGGTGCCGAGGTCAGTAATAAAAAGATTAAATAAAATTGGTCCCAAAACTGAACCTTGAGGAACTCCACTAGTAACCTCCCTCCAACCTGACAGTTCACCTTTCAGTATGACCCGCTGTAGTCTCCCCTTTAACCAGTTCCTTATCCACCTCTCAATTTTCATATTGATCCCCATCTTTTCCAATTTAACCGATAATTCCTCATGTGGTACTGTATCAAATGCCTTACTGAAATCGAGGTAGATTAGATCCACTGCGTTTCCTTTATCTAAAAAATCTGTTACTTTCTCAAAGAAGGAGATCAAGTTGGTTTGGCACGATCTACCTTTTGTAAAACCATGTTGTAATTTGTCCCAATTGCCATTGACCTCAAGGTCCTTAACTACTTTCTCCTTCAAAATTTTTTCCAAGACCTTGCATACTACAGATGTCAAACTAACAGGCCTGTAGTTACCTGGGTCACTTTTTTTCCCTTTCTTAAAAATAGGAACTATATTAGCTATTCTCCAGTCAAACGGTACAACCCCTGAGTTTAGAGATTCATTAAAAATTTTTGCTAATGGGCTTGCAATTTCATGTGCCAGTTCCTTTAATATTCTTGGATGAAGATTATCTGGGCCGCCTGATTTACTCTCATTAAGCTGTTCAAGTTTGGCTTCTACCTCGGATATGGTAATATCTACCCCCACATCCTTATTCCCATTTGTCATGCTGCCACTATTCCTAAGCTCCTCATTAGCCTCATTAAAGACTGAGGCAAAGTATTTGTTTAGATATTAAGCCATGCCTAGATTATCCTTAACCTCCACTCCATCCTCAGTGTTTAGCGGTCCCACTTCTTCTTTCTTTGTTTTCTTCCTATTTATATGGCTATAAAACTTTTTACTATTGGTTTTAATTCCCTTTGCAAGGTCCAATTCTACATGACTTTTAGCCTGTCTCACTTTATCCCTACATGCTCTGACCTCAATAAGGTAGGTTTCTTTGCTGATCCCTCCCATCTTCCACTCCTTGTATGCTTTCTGTTTTTTCTTAATCACCTCTCTGAGATGCTTGCTCATCCAGCTTGGTCTAAAACCCCTGCCTATGAATTGTTTCCCCTTTCTTGGGATACAGGCTTCTGATAGCTTCTGCAACTTTAACTTGAAATAATCCCAGGCCTCCTCCGCCTTTAGGTCCATAAATTCTTTAGTCCAATCCACTTCCCTAACTAATTTCCTTAATTTATTAAAGTTAGCCCTTTTGAAATCAAAAACCCTAGTCTCAGATTTATTTTTGTTTATCCTTCCATTTAGTTTGAACTGAATTAGCTCATGATCACTCGAGCCAAGGTTGTCCCCTACAACCATTTCTTCAATGAGGTCCTCACTACTCACCAAAACCAAATCTAAAATGGCATCCCCCCTTGTTGGTTCAGCAACTACCTGATGAAGGAATTCATCAGCTATCACATCTAGGAAAATCTGAGCCCTATTATTATTACTAGCACTTGTTCTCCAATCTATATCTGGGAAGTTGAAGTCTCCCATGATCACACAGTTCCCATTAGTATTTACTTCCTTAAAAACATTAAAGAGGTCTCTATCCCTATCCAAATTAGATCCCGGTGGTCTATAGCACACCCCAAGCACTATCCCAGGGGAGGCTCTAGTAGTTTTCTTCCCCAATGTGATTTTTGCCCAGACAGACTTTGTCTTATCCATTCCATCACTTTTTATTTCTTTACAGTCTACCTCATCATTGATATACAATGCTACTCCCCCACCTTTACCTTTATTTCTATCTTTCCTAAACAGCACATACCCTTCAATACCTGTACTCCAGTCATGACTGCTATTCCACCATGTTTCGGTTATTCCTATGATATCTGGTTTCACTTCCTGGACCAGTAGCTCTAATTCCTCGATTTTGTTACCTAGGCTCCTCGCATTGGTGTACAAACATCTTAATTTTTGCTGTTTGGCCTCACTCACTTTCCTTACCCAATTTGGTATGGACATTGTACTGCCAGTATGACCTATTTGACTAGTATCCACTCTGCCCTTCCTCCTTATGTCCATTCTCCTACCCCCGGCTATATCCTCTCTTACTTGGTTGTCTTCCCTCTCAATGTTAAAATCCAGCGTGGAGATTACCTGGACATCTCCCAACCGTCTCCCCCACATTCCTAGTTTAAAGCTCTCTTGATCAGTTGTGCCAGCCTCCATCCTAGAAGTCTATTTCCTTCCCTACTCAGGTGAAGTCCATCCCGAGAGAACAGTCCTCTGTCCATGAATGCCTCCCAGTGGCCATACATCCCAAAGCCCTCCTTGTAGCACCAATCCCTGAGCCATCTGTTGATCATCATAATCCTGTCACACCTTTGTTGCCCTTCTCTAGGAACAGGCAGAATCCCACTGAAGATTACCTGAGCCTCGATTTCCTTAAGCGTCTTCCCCAGCCTGGCATAGTCCCCCTTGATTCGTTCCAGTGAGAATCTAGCCGTGTCATTTGTTCCTACGTGAAGAATGATCAATGGATTCTTTCCCGCTCCCTTTAGGATCCTCTTCAACCTCAGGTCCACATCCCGTATCTTAGCACCCGGTAGACAGCACACCCTTCTGTTCTCTGGATCAGCTCTGGTTACAGGCCTGTCTATTCTTCTCAGTAAGGAATCCCCAATCACGTAGACCTGCCTTTTCCTGGTGACAGTGCGATTCTCCAGTCTATCCCCTGTTCCCTCTGGCTGCAAGTCCTTTCCATTCCTATTTTCCCTTGTAATCCTCTTCAACCCATCCTGTATCCTCCTGGGGCTCATGTTTGGTGTTGTCCCCATCGACTCTTCCCCTTCTTCTATGGGACTAACCGCTCTTCTCTTCTTCCTTGCCCTTCCACCTTCAGTGACCACCTGCTGTACCTCTTCTTCGTTCTCCAACTCTGCAAACCTGTTCTTGAGCTCTATTTCTCCTTCACTGGCCCGTCTTTTCCTCTGCCTGGTTCTCTTAGTCACATGCTTCCACTGTCCATTTTCTTCACCCGGCAGTCCCCCCTCAGAGGCCTTTGATCCTGCTTCCATCTGCATCTCTGAGCTTTCCCCGTCAGCCACCTCGTGCCTTTCCTCCATCAACTGCTCGAACCCCCGTCTAAACTCAACCAGAGTTTCCACCTGCATCTCCAATCCTCGGATCTTTTCTTCCATCAGCTCTATCAGGCGGCACTTCATGCAGACAAAACTCTTATCAGGTACCCCCTCCAGAATCATATACATACCGCAGGTGCCACATCCAGTCATCCTCATTGTGTCCTCCACTGCTTGGCTCATGACCACTGCTGCCTCTATATCTGCCAGCCTTCTCACCTAAATCCTGTTAGTCCGGAAAACACAAAACAAACCACAACACCACCACCTACAGCAGAACAAACACCAAACAAATCCCAAAATACAGACTCCCCTTAGAAACTCCCCTTGCAAACTCCCACTCAAACTCCCCTGTTTACAGCTCTGTCTGCTGGCTCCTGTGCCGCTGCAGCTGTCTGTGCCGCTGCCTGACTGGCTGGCTGCCTTTATAGGACCCCTGATCAGCGAAGCCCCGCCCCCTAATTAGGGCTCAGCTGCTCTCCCAGCACACTGCCCCTACAAGCCTCTACACATCCAAACAATACAAATACAAGACCAGAAACAAATACCTTCTCCTCCAACAGAACTCCTCACCATCTCCAAGGCACCTGAGGACTCGCTCCCTCTGATTATAAGGTCTTTGTGGCAGGGAGCTTGTCCTCAAACCGCTTTGTAAATGTCCTAGCATACACTGGACACATAATGTACACAGCCTAGTTCTTCTCAGTCTAGTTGTATTCATTCTGATTTAGAATGCAAGGCACTCACAGTGTGTGAAGATTCATTAACTATGGTTTCTAATGCTGAAGTCCAGATGTGTTGGGCTTGCTCATGTTTCCACTTGCAAGAGTTTATCACTTCTGCTTTGAGATAAAAATGGAAAGAAAAATCTTGCCCATAATCTATCAGAGGCTGAGAGATATTCTGAAAGTAAGGGAGTGCCCTTAGGTCCGAACTTGCTGTTGAAAGTGCAGCAGGGGGCACCAGGGAAAAGAGGAAAGGGCTAAATATTTCAGATAACCTTAATAATTGTACTCCAAATACTAGAGATGTGGGTTGAGGGAAGGATTTCAAACTTGTACTCTAAGATTCTCTTGTTCCATTCCTCTCCTACAAGCTATTTTTCCTAGTGCAAAGATCTACTGGAAACTCCTCTGAAATAAGGATTTAAAGACACACAGATGTAAGATGATGATCCATACTCTAATAGCAACAAGCAATTCCAAGGGCAGAGCAACTCCTGAAGCACTTCACAAAGCTCTGTAGATTTGCAACAAGTCTTTATCCATTAAATCAGCAACAAAAAAGGGCACCAGACTATTTCCACCAACCTCCTTTGCAGGCAACCTTTAAAATCAGAGTTTACAGCCTATAGATCATAGTTTTTAGGTGCTAAAGAACCCCTTTTTGTATAATGCATTGTTTACAGCTATTCCGCTCCAGAAATCTCTTTTTATATCCCAGTTTTTGTACAAAGAAAAGCACCGTGCCAGCCATCAACAAATGATACTGTATCAACACCACCATCATTGAGAGCAACTTGCAATAGGTTATAATTGTATTTAATTTCAAAGGTTTATTACCTTTTTTTAAGAAGAGAGGACTGATCATATAGAATCAATTGATGGAATTATTACATCTGGAACACAACAATATTTCACAGCCAGGACAATGATTTTTACAATCTGGTTTCAGCATACCTGATAAATTACTGCTCTGCTGCTCTTTGCTGCACAGAACTAGCATAGGAAGGATTACAGTTTTGCAGATAATTTTATAGGACATGAAGTACCGTTAGATTTCCTTAGAAAACTCTGTGTTATAATATCCCCTAACTATTATACTTCAGAGTCTTCGGTTTGCTCAATTTAGATGCCTGCAGAGCAAAGAATATTTAGGCTACAGCTTTAATCTCAGAAAAAAGAAAACCCACTGCTGATGCTTATGTTTCTAAAGCAGAAATTGAAGGACAAGACTTCAATCTAAAAATGATAAATAATTCATAACTTATCCTGACACATCTGAAAAGGGACCTGAATATTCATTTGCCATCCAGTTGGTAAAGTCCCTATAAACTCAGGAGTATGAAGAGACTGTGGAAACTTTCTGCATTTGCATAACACTTCCACAGAGTCTTATGAGAAAAGCCTTTGTCACAGAGGGATTTGCTGATACAAGACATGCTTCCAGAACAGAAGACGCTATGGAAGAGACTGGAGTCTTTGAATCAGCCTCTTTACTTGAAACAGTTTCCCCTAGAACAAGTAGGAGTTCTGGTTGTGAACCGAGCCCAGAAATCAGTCACACATAGAAGATTACTGACCTTTTCACAGTGACTCCATGATCAGTGTGGAAGCTGTTTTCACAATGCCTCCATATTCAGTAAGCACTCTGGGCATGATTCTCGGTTGCCCTGCACCTTCTACAGTCATTTATGCCCTCGCAAGTGAAAAGCGCAACCATTCTGATTTGGTAGTATTTTTCACCCACTGTGCACCAGCAGAAGTGACCACACAAAGTTCAAGGTAACGGAGAATGACTCCTCAACAACTGAGAAGGCCCGAAAGGGCCCGATTCTCCACTTGCACCTTGTCTAGTCGCTTACTTTCCTGCAAAATGAGTGGAAAACATTACAGAATCAGGCTATTGGCATTTTACACCAGAAGCAAGACTGTGGAGAATCAGGATCAAAATGCTCATCTGTCTCTCTCCTCAGAAGCAATAGGCTCATTTGAATCTAACGTGCATGAAGGTTTGTTTTTGACTTCCTGAAATTCCCAATCAAGTCACACACAGTTCCATGGGAATTGTTGAAGCGACAAAGGGTCCTGTGGCACCATAGACTAAAAGAGGAAGGATGGTCTTGTGGTTAAGGCATTGGACTGGGACTCAAGAGATCTGGCTCTGCTACAGACTCCCTGTGTGATCTTGGACAAGTCCCTCAATTTGTGTGCCTTAGTTCCCCATCTAAAAATGGAGAAAATACTTGAGTTAGCCCACCCTTTCTCTTCTCTATTTAGATAAGCTGTTCAAGGAATAGACTGTCTTACTGTGTGCAGGTACAGTACCTAGCACAAAGGGGTCCCGATCTTGGCTGAGCCCTCTAAGCACTACTGCAATATAGATACTAAAACTATAGATAGGAAGCAGTACTATGAATAGAATCCAGATCTCCTGACTTCTATTTCCTGTATTATTGGTATTACTGGACTGCCTAGGAGCCCTAGTCATGGACCAGGACCCCATTGTGCTAGGTGCTGTACAAACTCAGAACAAAAAGGTGGTCCCTGCCCCAAGGAACTTACACTCTAAGTAAGAGACAAGAAACAGATACAGACTGACAGGGAGGTACAAGGAAACAGCGAGACAATACTGGTCACAATGACAGGCGGTGGTCTTTGCACACTAGCAGTCTAATTGTTGTCAAGTTTTTTGTAGGCATCACACCCAGGAGGCATTTCAAGATGGAGAATGAGACAGCTTTGCAGATATTTATGGGGAGCTCCTTCGAAGCACGTGGGGCAGCATGGGAGACGGCACAAAGGACAAATTGTTGAACCTCTGTGCTTCAGTTTCCCAAAAAGGTGATAATACCTAATTACTTTCTCATAGAGGCGTAATGAAGCTTCATTTATTCATGTTAGTAAAGTGCTTAGAAACTCTCTGGTGAAAGGTGGTAGGAGCATTAAACTAAGTATTATAATGATAAACAGTTGATTGCTGGCACCCCTTTTCAACAATTTTTTTTTTTAGTGGTAATAATTGATGTTAATGAATGGCTGCTGCAAAGAATGATTTTAAAGAGTCTGGTTTGTCAGCCACATTGCGGGAAACAAAAAGCAGCAGAAGAGCAAGTTAACATGACTCCACAGGTGTGGAATAGGTTTAAGGCTGAGCTATTCAAAGCATTTGGGCACCCAGTTTCCATGAATTTGAACAGAAACTGCATGACCAAATTCCCCAAGATGGCTTTAAAACCTAAGCCTAAGTATCTCTAATTATGTGTCTTTTTTCCTAATGGACAGATTTTCAGAGCCCCATTCCGATTTACACACCTAAAGAAAGTGCCCAGATCTTCAGAAGTGTTCTCAATGCTCTGCCAATTGCCAAAACGTTCAAAACCCATTGGCCACAGGTGAGACAAAAAAAAAAAGAAAAAAAAAAGCTAAGCTATTTTTTGGGAAGTGTGGGGTATGGGATAGAGTAGTTTATTCCTATCTCAGTACATTAGTTTGTTAAATCTGTATCTGTATTTACTTTATGAGTCAGATTGTGATACCTTTACTCACATTGCTTAGTATCTTATGCCATATGTTATAACTTATTAAATAAATGAGACTAAGGCCAAAAAGAATTATGAGCATCTAGTCTGACCTCCTGCACTACGAAAGGCCATATGCTCTCAGCCATTAGTTTGTTACATATATTGACTGCTGAGAGAAACAAAGCAGAATATTTCAATTACATGCCTCACCAGGGTGCAATCTAGCCTAGTTTTCATTAATGTTATAAGTTCATGCTTTGAATCAAACTATTTCTTCTTGTGAAGAATATTTAGGTAGATGTAGCACATCTACCTAAACTAACTCAAGGGCAGACTATAGGACTATTTGTGGACTAAGGCCGTGTCTACACTACCACTTATGTTGGGGGACCTGGCATTGTATGAAAAAAACCCCACCTCTGATCAACATAAATTTTGCTGGCATATGTGCTCATGTGCACACCACTACTTTAGCAGGAAACCTTCTCCTGCCAACATAGCTACTGCCGCTCGTTTAGATGGTTTTATTATGTTGATGGGAGAGCATAGAGCAGCTACACGAGCACTCTTACAGCGGTGCAGCTGCATCGATACAGCTGTGCCGCTGTAAATTCGCTAGTGTAGACATGGCCTAAGATACGACTCAACGGGCGCAATCATTTACACAAAAGCCCTTTACAATATTGTGACTGTGTAAATGGACCTCAGTGTAAATGAGAATCAGGCCCATTTTGAGTAAGGATATCACAATCTGCCCATAGAAAAAGCTAGATATGAATATAATACCAGGGAAAGCTAAAGCTCTCTGATATATGTTTTTGGGGTTTTTTTTTTAAATTCTAAAAGTGATTGTCTCTGAAGCTTGCAAAAATGTGTTAAGCAAGCAATTTAGAATATAAATGTTGTTTTATATGAACTCAAATATGCTTTAAATTGTTTTATGGTATTTTGTGTTCAGCTAGCTCTTTACAGATTGGCTCCAGCTATTAGCAATAATCACCCATATCGCCTGATGATTGCCTGAGCATTCCAGACCAAAACATTGGCTCTTAGAACGTATCGAGTGCATTTTAATAAAATGGATGTTATTTTAAATTACTAGCTTTAACATCCATCTTCCAAGATGCAGAGGAAACCAATTAATCCTTTGCTTGTTTCTATATAGACATGTAACTATTAAGTGGGCAAGACTGAGGAAAAAGTGATGGATTGCTGCCAGTAGGGATGATTACTAAATAAGGCTTTTTGTCACGACTTTGTCATTATTAGTCTTCTTTTTTCCAGTAGTGCCCACTGCAGGCTAGGTGCTTTCCAAACAGGAAGGAAAGGGTCCCTGCTCTGAGGACATAAATGAAGGAGATAGACAGACTTCAGGGGAAGGGGTACATAAATTGCATCTTTAAGTCATCTTGCTTCGCTATAAGCAGCATAACAGGAGTGGGCCTTTAAGAGGAATTTTCTTTGGAGAATTTCAAAATTCTTTACACACACACACACACACTCCCAACGAGAGGGAAATATTTTTATCCATGTTCCTCAGCTATTACACAGGAGAGCCTAGCACAGCTTAGGAATGAGGTGCAAAGGTTTTCTTGCTGTATAATCCTGGACCTGTGGAATGCTGGGTTGGCAAACCTTAGAGCAGCTGTGGGTGCAAAGGGCCACAAGGGGTCAGAAATGAAGCTGGAATAAATCATCCGGACACACCACACTATGCCCCCTATGCAATCAGCAAGGTGTGGGAGTAGTAGTACAGGAGCTGCAATGCCAGCTCTTCACCATTAGAGTCCGCGCTTTTTAACTCATACAAGTCTCTTGTGGTTGGCTATGCTGGATTTAGGGCTGCTTTAAATGTACTGCAGGCTCAAGGCAACATCACAAAGCAGGATCTGAGCCATCCTCTCCATTTCGTACATAGACAAATGCAGAGAGGTTCAGCGACAAATCAAGTCAGTGGCAGTTCTAGAGATAGAACCCAGGAGTCCTGAGTCTCAATGCCCAGCTCTAACCATTTAACAACACTCCCATTCGGTCAGAACTACTCTCTGCCCAGATCACCTTCCATCATGTTTACATGTCCCTAAAACTGAAGAAAGATATGGTATTGTTCATTCATTTCCCCTCTACAAATGTTTCTATTTAATTTGAAAAGGACACAGACTAGAGGCATTTACCCTCAATGCTTCTAATCCCAGGAGCAGCTAATGCAGCTGCACACCAAACAACTCCCAAGTGAGCTTTGAAATTGATGGGACTCAAAACACTCTAGCTTGGTTCTTGCAATCAGTGTTACTTGGGTTGAATCCAGTCTTTCAAATAAAGTAGAAAGAAAAAAGTACCTGTAGCAATCAATTCTTGTCTGATGCATTCACAGGTGTAAAAATCCCTGAAAAAGCTGGACAAATAAAAAAAATAGTTCTTCCGTATGAAGAGAACCAGCACAGCATGTGTATCTGGGAAGATTACATGCAAGTGGTAAGAGAAACTATGCTGATGAAAGCTATGAATGGAGATTCTCTGACAAGAACAATGCCCCTCCAGGCAAGATATGATGTACCCAGTTTGCTAACATGAAAATGGCTAGATTAACATTAGAAAATAATTTACCAGGGTGTATAGTGTTTATCTGTAGGTCTCTCATGAGGGTTTTAGAAGGTGTATTGCATCTACTAAAGTTAAAATTACGTGACATGTCCACGTACATACCAGGCATGCAATTTGTGTAATGAACGTACTTTGATGGTCCCTTTGTGTCCTATATTCCTTTCTCCCCTAACTTTAACCATCTGCAGACAAAATACAGACACACATTTGGCTACTTAAGCAGCTTCAAATGCAAGATACTGATGTTTCCCCAAAATGGAAGAACATTGATGGAAGGGACTCTCATGTCCTTAGAGTTGGGTATGTGCTTAAATAGCTTGCTGAATCTGGGTCTTTGTTCGTCCATTTTGGGAAGACATCTGTATCTTGCATTTGAAGTTGCTTATTTTCTCCAGAAGTTGTTTCTTACTCTGTACCAGGAAAATCAATGCACACTTTTTAAATAGTCAGGTCATGTGGAGGGAGGGATGTAAACCTTGCTTATCACAGCTGTTTGTAGAGATATTCTTATGGAAAAGAGCCACCAACAAAACCCATCATTTATGGGTATTTAAAGCTAGAAATGAATGGTGGCATTGAAGTGAAACAGATCACACGTGTTATCTATAGTATTTATATGCCCCAATTACCAGAGTATCTGAATACCTCACACTCTTTAATGCATTTATCCTCAACATGCTGTGAGTTATTGTCCCCAATTGTACAGACGGAGTTATGGCACAGAGAACCTAAGTGACTTGTCCAAAGTCACAGGGCCTCTGGGGGAGGGCTGGAGCCAAGGTTTGTGCCCTCACCACTAGATCACCCCTTCCTCTTATTTAGGCTGCTCCCTGGCAATACACTGCTCACAACTATAACTGCCACTATTTCTCCTTCCCTATCGCTTATCTTGTTAATTGCGTTCGCCAATAAAATGGAAGAAAAAGAAAAGGTGCCTATTCACCTGGAATAAAATATTTTAGACAACTGGATATTGTTCACTGGTTCCATCACATTAATTTTTATTTTCAGATTTGAAATATGTGATCATTTAACCACAAGAAATAAAATAATCTTGGAAAAATTGTTTGCTGGGTAGTTAATTAAAACTAGACCCTTTCTAACTTCAGTCTGCTTCATTCTCATAGGGCCAGATTCCCAGAAGTGGGTTCACTAAATTGTATGCTATATTACACTGTGGCAGGGGATCCTCTTCCCCTCCAGGGGGATTCACCCAGAACAATGGTAGGCAGAACTGAACCCACTTGGAGTTGGGGGGGAGTCCCACGGTGGGGTGGCCACTTAGCTTAAGCGGGTGGATCTACCGGAGCTCCACTGCAAGAGACTGGTAGGGAGAAGTGCTTTAAATCAGTACATCTGCCCTGTGCTATGCTGGCCCTCCATGGCTTTCATCCAATTGTGCAGCCACAACATCTCCCCACCCCCGCACCCCCCCCGATAAACTTACTGCTGTCCAAGGCCACTGCCCAGGCCTAACATAGCACTTTTCAGGATGCTTTACATACGTAGGTAAGCACGATTATCCCAATGTTACAGATGAGAGGAAACTGAAGCACAGAGAACTGGCTTTCCCAAGGTCACACAGCAGCAAGGCAGTTGCAGAGTTGGGAACAGAACCAAGTCCCCTGACTTCCAGCCTGATGGACACTGGACATTGTCACTTTCACTTGCTGAAGCTGATAGAACCACGGGTGAACTTTGTCCCAGGATAGAAAGACATTTAAGGTAAAAAGCCATATTTGTCATTCTGACCTCCCACTCATGACCTGCCTTCAACACAACTCCCTTTGACGAGTCCCAAGCGTGCATATTACTCAATGGACTGTATATTGCATTACTTAGAGTCCAGAAGCCCACACTCCCTATGAAGCTGTTGAGTGCAGATTTTAAGTTACTCTCCTCTTCTCAGAAGAGACAGCACGACCCATAATTTTTCATTCATTGCTAAGCTACTGTAAGCAAGCATGTTGTACCAGAGTAAGCAGTTACTGTACCCATGTGGGTCACTAGCTAGACTGTAGCGTAAACCTGCCCTTGATGAGGCTCCTATGTACATACTGTCCTTTCACATCCCAGTGTACTGGCTGCTGTGGTTTGAGATGAGACATTCAGAGACAGCTGTGTCCTTTGTTTTGTTAAGCTGGAGGAATGCAGAGATCCTCCAGCAGGATGTGGCTGCTTTACATTGTTCTGGTGAAACAAATCATCCCTAAATCTGGTTATTCTGGCCATTGTGCCCCAGTGTAGAGAGGTTCTAGGATGGCAGAGAGCTATTGGAGTAGTTCTGAGCCACTCAGCCCCACACCCACACCCCTTTGTGATTCAGGGGCTGCAACTTGGAATAAGGGGATGCAGCCAGGGTATCCCACGCAGCGATACCCAGGTACCAGTGGCTGCGGTTCGCCGTTCCCGGCCAATGGGAGCTACAGGAAGCGGCAGCCAGCACGTCCCTGCAGCCTGTGACACTTTCCGCAGCTTCCATTGGCCAGGAACGGCGAACTGCAGCCACTTGGAGCTGTGGGTTGCCGTGCAAATGTAAACAAACTGTCTGGTGGCCCGCCAGAGGATTACCCGGATGGGCCACAGATTGCCCACCATGCACTAGGGGAAAATACAGAGAATCTGTCAAATGGAGACCTAAAAGCTACTGTACTTTCCTCCTACATAAACTTCTCATTTGTGCAATTACTTTAAATATATAACCGTCCTTTATGATATTCATGTTTCTTTCAGAAAAGAGTGATTTTTAATCATTGATGCAGTTTTCAGGTTTTTTTAAATTATTTCTTCAATGTTTAAAAAGTTATTTATCATGTGTTAATTGCATGTTAAGTTTATTTTGAAGTTAACGTGAAATATGAAGATTGAGCAGCACTAAGAACTGTAGCAACTCAAATAGGGAGATAGCTATATGATGCTTCTGTGTACACAAGGGGCATTTTCTTCAATGAAGTTTGTGTTTTAAAATATGGATCTTCTAAAAACTTCAGTATTTCTAAAATTAATGGTAAAAAAATGCATAATGCACATTTGGTTACAGAACAGTCATCACATCTCCTAACCATTCTGACAGAATGGGCAGAAGTTCAAACGGCTCATTTCTCACCAAGACCTTAACTGAGCAATGTGCTTACACGGGTGCTTAATTTTAAGCATGTGAATAGTCCCACTGAAGTCCAAGTTAAGCACTTGCTTCCTAGACTGGGAACAGAGTGCTCAGAACCTTGCTAGATTGAGCCCCATATATCTGCATTCTTTTGTGCCAACTTCAATGGGACTAATCATGTACTTAAAAATTAGGCATGTGCTTAAGCGCTTTGCTGAATTGGGTCCCAAGAGAAGATGTGAAGACTCCAAACAACTGGACTAAGACATTTCTCATTAGTCAGTGGTCAGATTGTAACGAATCTTGGCCACTACTAACTCATGCCAAAACTGAATCAAAGATGGTGAAAAGCTTTGTTTTCCATTAGCAGTTTCCTGAGGATCCACTTCTTTTCATATATAACTTTAAAAAAATCAGTTTATATACTCGTGTAATGTATACCATTACCAAGATCTTCACTCCAAGGGCCTGATTTTTCACTGCCTTGCACCTTGTGTATTCATTTACACCTGCGTAGAGTGGATACAAAGTGCTATCATGCTGATTTGGTTGAGTTTTAGACACTTTCCACAGGGGTAAATCATAGAATCATAGGACTGGAAGGGACCTGAGAGGTCATCTAGTCCAGTCCCCTGCACTCATGGCAGGACTAAGTATTACCTAGACCGGTCTTTGTCTAACCTGCTCTTAAAAATCTCCGATGATGGAGATTCCACAACCTCCCTAGGCAATTTATTCCAGTGCTTAACTGACCTGACGGTTAGGAAGTTTTTCCTAATGTCCAACCTAAACCGCCCTTGCTGCAATTTAAGCCCATTGCTTCTTGTCCTATTCTCAGAGATTAAGAAAAACAATTTTTCTCCCTCCTCCTTGTAACAACCTTTTACCTACCTGAAAATCATGATCATGTCTCAGTTTTCTCTTTTCCAAACTAAACAAACCCAATTTTTTTTTTCAATCTTCCCTCATAGGTCATGTTTTCTAAACCTTTAATCATTTTTGTCGCTCTTCTCTGGACTCTCTCCAATTTGCCAACATCTTTCCTGAAACGTGGCACCCAGAACTGGACACAGTACTCCAGTTGAGGCCTAATCAACGCGGAGCAGAGCGAAATAATTACTTCTCGCGTCTTGCTTACAACACTCCTGCTAATGCATCCCAGACTACTTAAAGGTGCCAGGCAGTGGAAAACCAGGCCCCTTCACTCTTAGACCTTACAGGATGTTTGCACAGCACATGGAAGCATTGTGAACACAGATTCCAGCTGATTGGGGAAATCACCCAATGACTACACCAGGTGTATGCCACTCAATCAGGCCCTATGTCATGAAGGTTACACAGACTTTATTCAAGATAGGGGAAGATTAGGTTTTATAGGTCTCATGGCAGAAGCGTGCTTTATGTAGGGACATGAAGGAAAAGGGGCTTGGAAGCCTGTTGGGTCAGCAGGGGGGTTCCAGCCCTGGGGAGGGATAGCTCAGTGGTTTGAGCATTGGCCTGCTAAACCCAGGGTTGTGAGTTCAATCCTTGAGGGGGCCATTTAGGGATCTGGGGCAAAAATTGGGGATTGGTCCTGCTTTGAGCAGGGGGTTGGACTAGATGACCTCCTAAGGTCCCTTCCAACCCTGATATTCTATGAAAGAAGGTACAGAGACGAGAGCAGAAGGAGGTGGCTGGCTATCTAGCTTGGAGAAAGCAAAGAACGTGATATGATTGAAACGGCAGACAAGTAAGTGGGAGGGCACAGCAGACAGGGACAAGAAGGAAGTGCCTAATGCAGATGGTAAAAGGATTGGCGATCAGGCTCTTTAAAAAAATATTTCAGATAGTCAACATATCCAATGCCATAAAAGTCAGGGTTTATAATAGGAAAAAGCCAGAGAGGATTTGAGCTGTATACATGGAGATATTACATAAAGGAAAAAGGAAAACTGTGGTGCAGAGCTGAAGAGGTGTTAGCTCAGCAGTGGCCAATCTACAGTACATCTACCTGCTAAAAATAACAAACAACTAGCCGGCACCAACAGAGAGCTTAACTGATTGCCTAACCTAGTTCCCTGGGCTACTCAAAATGCATTATCTCTTCACATTCGTATTTCTTGGAAACCATGTGTGGTTTTTCTGAAGGGAGAGACAAATGTTCCTGTATTTCTATAGTTTCTCATAGGAAGCAGGAGACAAAAACAAGTACAGATTTTTCATTCCATAACCTGGTGCAGCTCGTTTGAACTTGTATTAGACACTTGAGAAGCTAATAAGTTTCCAAATTACACTCTTGAGATTTGATCTTGTTCCTAGTGAAGTCACTAGCAAATCTCTCGGTGACTACAGTGAGTGCAGGATTGGACACTTAGGAAGATAACAGAGCTCAGTAATAGACATTCCAACCTTGTTAGGAGATATTTTTGTCAATGCTCATTGATTTGCTTCAGAATTTGAGTTTATAACTCAAACAGTTGGAACATTTGGTTGTTATCATGAAAAGTTTTGCTGATGCTTCAGGCTCTTTTGTGCCTCCATTTACTTTAAGTTCTTTTTCCTGTAAATGAGCCTGGAACAGGGTAGTTTTAAGGTAATTATCTTCTTTCATTTTGTTTTACTTTTTTTTTGGGTAAGATTGTCTTTAAAAATAACATTTGGCACATGCACAGTAATTTGCACACATTAAGGAGATCTATGCGCATATGTAGTATAGAGTCACCCTCTTGCTCCTGTAAGGTTTTTGCATATAAAAAAATATTAAAAGTGTATTTAATATGGTGACTTACTGGTTTAGTAACCCTTGTTTCACTTTGCATCTGTGGACAATTCTTGCTCACCTCAGCAATACGGTAATGATAACCAAAAATAGGGTGTGGAGGAATTCAAATAATAAACCTTAGCATTATACATACTGCAGGCCTTACGAGGATCTCAGTGATCATCATGGCCCACATTCAGAAATGTATTTCAGCATGTGCCTAATTTTAAGCATTAATAGTCCCATGGAAAAGAAGCCTAAGTTATTAAGCCTCAGAACACCCTATTATGTAGGTATGTCAAGTATTATCCCTATTTGACCGAAAAGAAAACTAGGGATCAGACATGTTAAGTGACTTGCCCAGGGTTATATAGAAACGCAAGTGATTTGGGATTGCTATAAAGGGCAAGGTTATATTTCTGTCCCCAAGAATAGCTGTTGAGTGCTAAGCTCTTTTGAAAGTCTGCCTGACCCTCCCCACACCCAAGTCTTTCAACTCATAGTCCCACCCACTTTATGGGTTAGATCCTGGAAGTTCTTAGTCTTGTGTGTGTTCACTCACATGAGAAGTCAGTGACACTATGTGTAAAGGGTTGTAAGTATTCAGAAGAGAAAGGTAATTAACAATGACTTGCATATCTACCATAAAGTGGCAAGCACCCCAGAAAAATCTGATTCAACATTGTTTATATAACCTGTTAGGAATGAGAGAGTTTAGGAGAAGACAACAGTTCCTGTCTTGCCTGTACCATCATTGTTGACAGCAGTTCGTGTCAGGTTCAGTTAAAATGAGGAGAGACAATTGGTTAAGAGTCAGTCATGTGTTTCAAATCCCATGGGCTTTAAAGTTTTATTCAGCATTTTATCATTAGCAATGCTGACAAAGCTTTTGCACCACAGTGGCTGAGTCTAGCTGATACTGAAGAGTCTCATCTAAAAGTTACAGGTAATAAAACCGTCTGAGCCGAATTGCCCAATTAGCTCTAGACCTGATCCAGATCCCCATATACTGCTTCATAGAACCCAATGGTGAGCCACTATCTTGCCCTCTTGCACACTGGTTTGCACTACAAAAATCAATATAATTGGTGCTTTCATGGTCTACCTGCCAATGATCTTTACTGAGATCTCTATCACTCACACAAAACCAAACACCTTCCACTCAGCCAGTAGGTGGTAGCCTCAAACTGCCCAAATCCATTATGCTACAGATCGGATTTTCCGTGGCTATTGTTAATAGTGTCCATGATATTTGCAAGGGGGGCCTATTGTAATTTTTTGCTATGCACAACAGTGTCACATTGTCATGCCTTAACAAATAGGATGTGTTACATGTGCTTGCAATATAGTATCTTTCATACAGAATAGTTTTAGTAACAAACGAACAAGTTGAAAGTGTAAAGTAGTAGATAACGGGCTATAAGATAGGGTTTAGTGGATTCTCTCCCTTGAAACAGAGATTTGACATCTGAGAGATTATCCTCTATCTCAACAAGAAGTTATGGGCTTGAAAATACAGGAATTAATGAATGAAATTCTATGGTTTCTGTTATACAGGAGGCCAGCCTTGATTATCATAATGGTGCCTTCTGGCCTTCACATCTTTGTGTCTAGAAATCCTCATGCTTCAGGCATAAGATCATCCCTAATTGAGGGGATTAGGAACAAGTTTCCCTATGGGCAGGTTTTTCCATAGTTATCCACTATAGGGTTTCTTGTACCTCTCCCTGAAGCATCTGGTACTGACTTGTCAGACATAGGAGTAGATAGAGGTCTGGTCTAATACAGGATGGCAATTCTTATGTATAAATCTGCATTCCTTTGGCCCAGTGTTGAAAACAATGATGATTGTAGGCATTTAAGTATCTTACTCATGACATTTAATTTTTTTTGTCTTTCTTGAAAATCAAGAGAGAGTTTATTGGGGTAACATTTTCAAGAATGCCCAAGTCACATTTACAAAACAAATTTGAGATTTAGGCTTCTAAATCATCTTGAAACTCTTGAAAATGTCCCACCTTGCACTCTGCATGGAGCAGTGGACTTGGGGGGCTGGTAGGACATTTCTACTGCTAAGAGCCATGAATAGTCTCACATTCTTTTCTGATTTTGTTTAGTTTTCTGAGCTATTTTATCAGCTATTCTTAATTGTGCTCACAAGTCAGCTGTGCTCTTGTGTGTCTGTTACAAGATCTTGCATTTGGCTCTGGTTCATCTTCACTTCTCTTTTCTGGCTTTCATGGTTGAACTCTTCTTTTATCTCCCATTGTTCATGATGCCATATGGCTCCTATTGTTCTTGCAGCTTGAAGTTAAAATAGTGACAATTATTTTTCAGTGCAGAAGTATGCGCCAACTTCTCCGATTGGATACTATGTTTCAGTAATATTATTGGTACTCTGTTTTATTCTTGCATTTAGCACATGGCAGAGGCAAGATCTTTCCATTATGGACATTCACCCTTTTAAAAGTCTCTTCTCATGATTCCTGTGGCACCTTATAGACTAACAGACTATAAGTTAGTCTATAAGGTGCCACAGGACTCTTTGTCGCTTCTACAGGTCCAGACTAACACTGCTACCCCTCTGATACTTCTCATGATTGTACATGGCAGTTTTGTTCTCATCAACAACTACCTTTCCCTTGAGTTACTTATTAAACTCCCTTCAACTTTACATGCACAAACCCCTCTCATGTGTTTGCTTTCAGAAAGCAACACCACATCTTTATACTGTTTGGGGAACAAACACAGGATCCCTGTAGGCCCCAAATTCCTAAGACTTAGGGTCCCTAAAACCCTGTATCACAAAGAAAACCCTGAAGGAAAATGGGGAAAATAATAATGAAGCCCCCATTAGTTGAATGCACACAAACCCAAACAGACAAAACCAATTGGCTTTGATTTTAAGTAGAGCTTTAGCACCAAACTTCAGATTGGAATTGGGTGCTCATACACCAGCGCTGAGGATGGTACCAGAGCAATACAGGAACAGAATGTCCTCAAAGCTCCCCATGTATTCATATCTGGACCTTTGATTAGGTCCATAGTAGGGTCACTTACCCAATACAGTGTCAGTTCTTCTGTGCCTCAATTTTCCTTTTCTCTGTAGTTCAGTTTCCCATCGGAGATCAGCAGTCTCTCGCTCAATGGTATGCATGGCAAGGCAACCTCCTTCGTCCCCTCAGCTTCAGTGTTTCTCCCTCTGGTGGTGAGTAAATCAGTCCTACTCCAGAGGGTTTTAATTCTGGAGTTTAATTCTGGTTTATTTTTCACTGTGCCGCAGAGTAGGCCCAAGTAGTTGTCTTAAGCCACACAAAACCCAAACTCATAACACAAAAATAAATACCTCTCCCTGCCCCCTCTCCAGGATTTTGCCTTATTACGCTGGCTTCTGGTTGCCAGTTCTTCCACAAACAGCAGTTAACTGGGTTGTTTCCCTTATACGGAGGAAAGCAGCCTTCCACCCAGAAGAAGCCTTTTCTCCCTCCTGCACCTTATTTCTCATCCCTCTTTTTTCTCTCTCACCAGAAGTGGGGTTTATATAGGATACCAGCGGCCCTTAATTGGACTCAGGTGTCCCTAGTTAACTGAGGTAAACTCTCTTCAGTTCATTGGGTAAATGGCCTTTACCATTCTAGGGCTGATATATCTGCTGTCCCCCCACTCATAACTGTCAGCTCCGACTTTGTCACATCAACCCATTTGAGACTTTAGCAAGTTGGGGACTTGGTCCTGTAAGCCAAGAAAGAATCCTCCTCTTCCTGGGCAAAATCCGAAACAAAACATAAACGAGGCAGTCCCATCAGTTCACCCCCAGGCTCAATAGCCCTTACCCCTTTAGGGGAGTGGTCTCCATATTACTATTACAGGCACCAGCCCCTTGACTCTAAGTTACAGGCAGCAGTATGCTCTAAGCCTCAGTCCACTTGCTCCCCAAGGTCACCTCTTAAAGTGCCTATTGTTGGTCAGGTCTTCTCTGGCTCCTCAGCACACAAATATCTCCCCCCCTCGGGTTCTTCTGTAGCCCATCGCTAGGCCTCGTCTCTGGCTCTTTCTGCCCTCCTTTCTTTGTTCCTGGAAAACCTCCCACCACTCCTGACAACTCTCCCCAGTACTCAGAAGAGAATGCCTCATATTTCCCAACAGGCTTAGCCAGTAGCGTAGTCAGGGGGGAGCAGGGGGAGCGGCCGCTCCCCCTGTGAGGAGAAGCGGTGCTAAAGCACCGCCCGAGCCCTGCTGTGGGAGCCGGGCTGGGGGTGGGGGCGCTTTAAAAGGCCCGCGGCTCCTGCCGCTGCGGGGAGCCACAGGCCCTTTAAAGCATCCCCCCCGCAGCCCCGCTGCTGGACCTGGGCTCGGGCGGGGATTTAAAAGGCCCGGGGGCTCTGCAGCGGCTGAAGCCCCGGGCCCTTTAAAGCGCCACCGGGGTGAGTACAGGGGGAGCGGGGAGGCGCCTTTTTATAGCGCCGCTCCCCCTGTGCTCTAAACCTGGCTACGCCACTGGGCTTAGCTCCCACTTACTTGCTCCCTCAATCGCACAATCAACAGAACTGAGGAGAATCAGGGGAGGTCAGACCTGGGATACAAATCCCTTAAAGGCCCAGCTCACTCTAAGACAAGGCCTGTCTCTAAAGGTAACACAAAATTATTCACTAACAATGTTTAAGAACGCAGCTGAACAACCCAGCTCTCAGGCAGCTAGAGCCATCAAAACCTGTATTAAAGGGCTACTCCTGCAAGGAGCTGAGTGCTTCCTGGGAGGCTACTGCTTGCTGACAGAGCACTTACAAGCAGTGACAGAAAAAGAATAATAAAAAGCTTCTTGCTCTGGAATGCAGGAAGCTGTGTGATGAAAAGCCTGCTTTCCTCAAGGAATGTGGTATCACAGGCCCTCGTGCTCAACGCTCATCCACCCCAAACTATGCTCTGTTCCTTCTGTGGCTAGATAACCTCCTTTCTATTTTCTTACTCCCTGCTCACTCACTCAGTTTTGCTCTCTCATGTTGCTCCTCGTTGGAGGACTCTCTTGGCTCCAGCAACTGCAGACTAGTTGTTGAGACACTTTTATTGATGCCACAAATTATTTCTAGATTCTTGCCATTATCAATTGTTTAGAGTAAGGCCACACTCTGGATGTACTTTGCAAGAAACAAAGCAATTCCTTATTAGCAGAACAAAGTCTGGGTGTGAGGAGTACATAAGAAAAAGTCAAAGGGGGCACAGTAAGTTTGTGCACCGTTATATGAGTGCCGTAACTTTAAAAGTTGCATATAGAACATCTACAAAAAAACCCAGCAAGTCTATCTACTGTCTTACATCCTTTCAATAACTTCACATGCTATGAAGTCTCTGCACCAAAGAGCATCAAAGAGTCTTGGGAAATGCAGGTGGCTTATGAAATTTAATAAGGTACATTTCCCTATAAACAACATGCCAAAGCCTTGTCACAAAAATGTAATTACTTTCAGTGCCAATCATTCTCTTTCCTTCACTTCTTTCCCCTTTGGCTCTACCATTTCGAGTCTATAAACTTCCAGAGATGACATCCCTCTATGCATAGAATGAACTATGTCACCACGCTTTGAAGATAAAGATATGACGTGCCAGGTGGATGTGGCGGAATATAAAACGTGCACTGCTGTGAGTTGCTTCTCAGTACAGTATCTGATGAATAAAAGCGTACATGTGGAGATCACTAGAGATCAGTAAGCTAGATTAGATGTTATCAACAGAGCAGATAGTCATTCATACTAGAACAGACAGTACCATATTTTTGTAAAAAGAAGAGCAATAAACAGCAAAGAGATTAGAGTGACACACACTAAAGCCTCTCAGAGGTTTATCTAGAAATCCCAGTGCCTCCTGCAGCTATTCCTGGGTTGGTGCCCAGAGCTATGCCTAAAGGCACAATAGGCAAAATGGTTCTGTTTTCAAGATAAAAATCCAAAATTTTAGTTGGAGGAAGATTAATTTTCACTTAAACGACATACGGCAAGACTGACCCATTGATAATTTCATACAAATCTCAACTCCTGGGTTATCATGAAACACAATTACAAATGAGAGTTGATTAAAAGATGGAAAATAAAATTCATGGAAATTTCACTGAAATTTTGAAAAATCAAACAATTTCAACACAGGGCAAGAAGCAAGTAACGAACATTTCATTCAAATTTCCCACCATTCCATATTTTTTGTCTTCAATACGTAAAATTCTGATCAAGACTCTCATTGAAAAGAAATGACAACTTAACATTTCTTGACCAGCTTTACATCTATTACAAAAAATTTTCCCATTTCATTTTTGGGCAAAATGTACATCAGTTTTTGCCCCTCCCTTGTACAGAAATTTCTGCAATATCTTTCGTCAAAGATAGGGAAGTTTTCCAGCAGGGTCACATTCACTCCTGAGAAGCAGCACAAGGCCTAATGCACCACTTCCATCCCCCTCAAAACTCATTCATTTTGCCCATAGATCATACAGGAAGATGAGGCATGTGTAATTTTACCCCAGTTTCCAGGCGGCTTTTTCATTTGTTAGTGTTTACATTTTGCTCCCTCTTTTTTCCTAAGAGCCTCTAGGTCTTGCAGAAGCCTATGTGTTTGCACTGTACTTCTCAATTTATTTTACTAGTTTTGTAAAAATTTCAACCATTCATTTCCTTTAGGCGTTCTAACTGTAAAGCCAAATTATGAATTATTAATTAAAGCTTTTGTTAAGTAGCTCTGCCCTCTCAGTTTATATTTCTCAGTGCATTCTCCCTCTTGCTCTCTTGTTGCATCATGGCTTATCATCTATTATTGTTATCATTTATTATTTATCTAGTGCCAGGGGTTTTCATGGTTCTTTACAGACTAGCAAATAAGGCAGGTCCCTGCCCAGAGGAGCTTGCAATTTATGGTCAAAAGGACATGGGTTTTTCTAATGTTTATGAAACCTTCATGAATGTTACATTACAGAATAGCGCCTGGGAATGTTGACAGAGCATCCAGTTCCACTACAGACCAACAAGGTCACAGAATACATTAAAATCTCATTCGCTGCTGCGAGAGTTCTAAATCCACTTCTTTGCCCAATTTCCCTGTGTATCTTGGCACACTCCATTACTGGCACACAAGTGGGGTGGTGCCGCGGTTATTTTTTGCTACACAGCTATGAAGTATTTGTAAGTTTCGGTGCTGATCTGCCCTTATTATAACTGCTCAGTGAAATATGAATAGATAAAGTGCATGAAGAGCAAATCAATCACAAGGCTGAACACCAATGTCTTACTAACCTTTTCTGTTCTTTTAAGGTGAAATTCACCTCTGTGTAGAGGACCTGCATTAGACCTGCGCACCACTCAAAAAAGGGCTTATATGAGATATAAGAAGTGCATGGACCCTTTCCAGGAGCATGAATTTCTCCCGTAGATTTGTATTGTTTTTTAAACAAATGTCATGCCTATGCAAGGTGAGACTGACAGCCCTCTGCTAATGGAAAAGCATGGTAGCAGCAGTGCAAGTTCCTACCATGCTGCCAGACTTATGTGCCTCATCCCTGGTGTCACAGATAGAGCTTCCCCTCTTGGCCATGCAGAGTGCTGGAAGGATCCAACCACTGTATCCCTTGTGCTTTTAACCTCCAGAGTCCAGGCACTGCCCCTGACTTGGATTCTGTAGGTATGCTCTTGGGGTGCAGATCCTCTCTCTAGCACATCTTTCTGAGATACCCCATTCCAATTGCCTAGCCCCTGGGACCGGTGCTGACCCCTCAGACTCCTCTATAACTTAAATACACCCAGAACTCCAGCCGTGTGGGCACTCTGGGTTCACAGGTTAACTCTTCAGGGGCCCGTGATAGGTGTAGCACTTAACACACACACACACACACACATACTTTGCACAGGATTCTAGAACACCACTGATCTTTATTTATGAGATAATCCACAGACAGTACAGATCATTAAGAAAACAACAAATATCCTGAATGCAATGCCCCTCACTCTACCCCACCTGTCCCTTGGGAGTCCTTGGGGGACCATCTGTGTTCAGGTAGGCAGGGTTTTCCTCACTTCATCAGGCTGCTGCAGCAGCTTCCTTCAGCTTCAGCTAGTGAAAATGGCCAAAGACCACTGAATATAGCTTTCCAGTCTCCTTTGTTGGATAACTCCCTGATCAGCCTCCTCAGGAGATCACAGACTTCTATCAGGTGACTTTGTTACCAGGTGACCTCTCTCCTGACAGAACTAGTTCTCCTGGGTGGTAGCCAGCCTATTGTCTAGGATGCTTGTATATGATCCAGACCCTCTGTTGTCTGCCCTGTATCACCGCCTCTTGGAATTTCAGTCCAACATGGAGGCAAAAGGACAACAGAAAAGGCAAAGTGCTTCACAATCAAAATGGAGTTTGTAGCTTGATAAAAATACACACAGAGAGGTTATACTCTTACATCAAATTGATGGTATACAGTTGGATTCCCCAAGTCATCACACCTGGCTTGAAGGAACCAAAACTTGGGGGAGGAGGGTGAGAGCAGAACCTATTCTTCATGTCCATTCAGTGCTTGGAGTATCTCCGGAGACAGCCAACATGGGTGCCAACCTGAGTACTGTTCATTGACACATGAATAAAGTGCCTGAAAAGGAAATCAGTCATGTGGCTAAGATGCAGAACACCCCTGTTGAAGTTTAACTTTTTTTTAACGAGAAAAATCACTCCTCGTAGAGACGCATCACTCATTTTACACTGGCTAGTGAATAGCCCAGCCTCTGATAACTTTCTTCACTAGCAATTTGGGCTACACTCAAAGAAGCAAACATAGATGTGAAAGATTCTACATCCCATTGCCAAAATCTTGATCTATCCTGTCCTTTGTGGAGTCTTCTCAGACTTTTTAAACAAAGACTGAGTCATTCTTGTAGCCTACCGTGAATATCATATTAGATGGATAACATGCACAAACATGTCAGCAATTGCACATTGCTTTGAGCCTCAGAACAGTGAAAACGACTGAATGGTTTATTCTATAAAGCATTACACATTTGGAATATTTTTATATTTAAGCACATTCAAATCCTGATTGAGAGCTTCACAATTTGCGAGTTGTATGGATCTTGGGTATTTGGTTAGGCTCTTTATAAATATAGGAGTGATTTGCCTAATTCTGATCTGGAGCCACATTTGAATATTAACTACCACCCCCTTCCACCAACATTCAGATTAGTACCATCTCTTAATTTAGGCCCTGATTCAGCAAAGCACTTAAGCACATGCTTAATTTTCAGCATGCAAGTAACTCCCTTGACTTCAGTGGGGCTAGTCACCTGCTTAACGGTAAGTACATGCTTAGGTGCTCTGCTGAATTGGGGCCCATGGGTTGTTTGTAGTTTGAAAGATAAATATTTGAGAATCAGGATTTTGTTTGGTACAGGAGATATGAGGGATTGAAATATATCACCATGTTCCTGTAGGTTTCACAACATCCATTTCTTACCACTCAAGGACAAGTGGGTTGATTACCAGCTCCTTCCTGCTGACGTGGTAGGAGTCTTCAAATGTTTCTTTCAGAGTTTATATAAAAAAGCAATTATTATTTTGTTGTAGTTTTGTAAAATAGTAAATCCTTACATTCCTCACTGAATTGTGCAAGTAAGCAATTACTGAAGATTACTGGCTCCATCTGGTTTTTTTAGGTTTCATGATCAGGCTGTGTATGCATTCAGATTTAATTCCCAGAGAAAGTCAGTCAAACTCCTATTGTACTCTAAGGTCATTGAATAAAGCAAATAAATGTACTATGACAATCCCTGGGGAACTCCTTAAGCATCAACTCCCCACCCCCTTAATTTAGCAAATTCTATTACATGATTTTTCTATGAACAAATAAATTTTTTACAAAATGTGGCATGCATTGCTTGCAAGAAATAGCACCATTTTAACTGTATCTTACCTGCAGAAGTACATAGAACTAGATTTATGTCCTTTTGCGGTTTTCCACTATAACCACTTACCTAGGAAAATGAACGTTACCGAGTCTATGGGGAATTATTGGATGCTGCATTTCTCTGATTTTCCCAGTCATCTCCATGCTTTTTTCTATGCTGCTTCCTATGCATTGAAAGGCCAGTAAGGATCAACTACCACCAGACTTAAACTCTTCAGTCAAATCCTTCCTTAAGACTCACTTCTTCCATGATGCCCATAAGAAGTGAATCAACCACAATCATTATTATAATAAACACACACCCCATTTGTAACTGAATCACTAAGATGTACTCATACCTAAACTGAGTAACTATGCAATCTTGTTGTAACCCTCAGCCTCTCTCAGTCCATCCTCTCCCTATTGTTTGTTACACCCTCTTATCATGCCATGTCTAAGATTAAACTAGCATCTCTTTGGGGTAGAGACCATGTATGTCCATTTGTACTGTAAATTGCACATCACACTATCTACCTACAATGGACATTTTAGAATGGTACCAATATGGGCCACATTCTGGGTCCCTTTACTTTTTGCTTCCCCAAACAGATGCAAGGAAAGACTTTAGAAATACTGGGTTTTGCATCCATAGGAACATAGGGATTGCCATCTAGATGCCTGTGTTCCATCTAGTCTGGTGTCATGTCTCAGACAATTGCCAGCACCAGAAGCTTCCAAGGAAGGTGCAAGATGCTTTGTATTGGGAATGATTTACCTCCCCACATTGGGCTTCTGTGTAATGCCTTAATATTAGAGCTTGGCTTAAGCCCTGAAACATGACTTTTAATATCTCTTTCAAAGCTTTTCTTAGCATAAATTATTATAACCCCGATATTCTTGTTATCCATAAAAATGTCTCATCCTATTCATTTGTGGCCTCAGTTACATCCTGGAGCAATGAGTTCCACAATCTAATTACCTGTTGCATGAAAGTATTTCTTTACTGGTTTTGAATTTGCCATCTTTTAATTTCGTTGCACGTCCCCTTGTTCTTGTATTATGAGACAGGGAGAGCAGAAGCAAGAAACTCCCAGTCTACATACTACAGACCATTTGTTATTTTACAGACTTTTATCATACCACTTATTCGTCTCCTTTCTAAAGTAAATAATCCAATCTTTTCATGAGAGTTTTATGAGACCCTTAATCATTTTCCCCACCCTTTTCTGAATCCCATCTAATTTTGCAGTACCCTTTTTTGCGATGGGCTGACCAATACCGCACAGTATTCTTGGTGAGGCTACACCATTGTTTTATAGAAAAGCATTATAATATTTTCCTTATTATTCTCCCTCCCATTCCTTATGCAGCCCAACATCTTCTTTGTTTGTAGGACTGCAGCTGCACATTGAGGCAAGGTCGAGGGAAAGAAGAGAATTTTAGCAGCATGCTGAAGTATGATAAATGGTGCTGGATTGAGCATGGACTGATGATGATAAGTCTGAAATATTTACAAAAAGGAAAGCGCAATTTAGCCACAAGAGCTCAGAAGGGAAAGAAATGCCGCCAGAGGGAGAAGAGAATTACCAGAGTGTTGGTGTTTTGGATAGACTTAATGGGGAAGTAGGGAGATGCAAGTAGATCAGAGAGAAAGAGGCTGCAGGAGCCATGACAAGAAAGGTGCAAGGCACAGACCAGCGTTTTCACAAGGAGAGGAAAAGACCAATGCTAGAAATATCTTAAGGGAAGTATTGACAGGATATAGCAAGATCCTGGATGTGAGCAAGGCAAATGGAGGGATGAATCAAAGACTGTTAACATAGCAGAAAGAGAGAGATCAATAATTCAGATTGACAGAAGAATGTGGATCAGAGGATGAAGGGATACTCAGGTAACAGTGACGGGAGTCATATGGATAGGTAGATAGATTACTGTAAGTAACCTGAGCTTTGGGGCCAAAGTCTGCCCTCATTTACACCCATCCAAACCTCACTGACCAAACTAGAAGGAATAAGTATTACCCAAAGGATCAAAGTATTTAATTAAACCCTAACCATTGCTTCTCTACCTTGCCATGCTGTGTTAACCTGGAGTGAATTAGATAATATTTGAATAGTGCTCCCAGCTAATCCCCTCAATCTGTGTTGTGCTCTGAACCCCGCTATATGTGAAAAACATCTTTGATCACCTCTTTTACACAAGCGCAGATTGTAAGCTTTTTGCGGAAGTGACCATCTTTCTGTTCTGTGTTACACACATCTTCTAATAATTCCATGTTAGTTTCAAGCTACATTGTATGGTGTCCCGCTCTTTTTGACATTTAAAGGGTCATTAGATTCCCATTCTATATAGATTTATTCTATATTGTGCTGAGTACTCTGGTCCTGAGCCAGCAAAGCACTTAAGCATGTGCTTAAAGTTAAGCACCAGTGTGAGTAGTCCCAGTGGGACTATTCATGGCTTAAGTGCTTTGTTGGGTTGGAGCCAGAGTGCTCAGGACCTTGCAGAATCAAGCCCAGTTAAGGCTTCTCTGCATTAAATGGGACCTACAGGACCAGCTTTGGTTTGGTTTGATGGTGTTTGTGTGATCACCCACAGTGTTGTTCTTGTAGGCAGAAAAGACACAGAAATGCAAAAGCAACCTCCTTACATTAACTGCAGGAGAAAGTGCAACATGCACGTATGTGTCCCTGAATGAAACAAACCTAGCACTTATATTGTCCCCTATCACCGTAGCATCTGAGTGCCTCACAATCTTTAATTGTATTTATCCTCAACAGCTCTGTAATGTAGTCAGTGCTATTATACCCATTTTAAAGATGGGGAACCGAGGTTCAAAGAGGCTAAATGACTTGCCTATGGTCACACAGGAAGTCTATAGTGGAGTAGAGACTTGAACACAGATCTCCCACATCTTAAGCTAGTGCCCTAGACACTGGACAATTCTTTTCTATTAGCCACCTTCCACCCCTGTAAGGAATGTTGCCGGGTTAAGTAATTACTTATAGGGAAAAAGAATGGCCTTGTACTTCAGACACAGATAGGTTGCCAGAAGTTCAAAGCTCTGTCTCTGACTGTATGACCTAGAGCACATCTTTTAAGTTCTCTTGGTGGTTTAGTATAATTCTCTGTAAATGGAGATGGTGATTATTTCCTACCTCACAGGAGTGATGCAAAGCTAAATTCATTAATACGTGTCAAATGTTTTGAGATGCTAAGACAAAATGTCTCATAGAAATACAAAGTAATTGTATTATATTACTTAGCTAAAGATCTGGGATATTTATAGAACTCAGTGTAGTAGCCGTGTTAGTCTGTGTCAGCAAAACGAAAATAAGAAAGAAAAACTTGTAGCACCTTAGAGACTAACAAATTTATTTCAGCATAAGCTTTCGTGGGTTAGTACCCACTTCATCGGATGCATGGAATGAAACATACAGTAGACAGATATTTATACAGTCAGAGAAACATGATAAGGTGGAGGTGCATAGACCAACCTTAAGAGGCTAATTAATTGAGAGGAACCATAACAGCAGGGGAAGAAAAACCTTTGAAGTGATAAACAAGATGGTCACACAGGTGTGAATGAGGATCGTTAACTTAAGGGAAATAGATTCAATTAACGTAATGGCCGAGCCATTCGAGGTCCTTATTTAATCCTGAGGTAATGCAATCTAGTTTGCACCAGCAACCACACACCATACAACAAAAACACTAACCCAGGAACCTATCCTTGCAACAAAGCCCGATGCCAACTCTGTCCACATATCGATTCAAGTGACACCATCATAGGGCCTAATCACATCCGCCACGCCATCAGGGGCTCATTCACCTGCACATCTACCAATGTGATATATGCCATCATGTGCCAGCAATGCCCCTCTGCCATGTACATTGGCCAAACTGGACAGTCTCTACGCAAAAGAATAAATGGACATAAATCTGACATCAGGAATCATAACATTCAAAAACCAGTAGGAGAACACTTTAACCTCCCTAATCACTCACTGACAGACTTGAGGGTAGCAGTGTTGCGACAGATTAACTCCAAAAACAGACTTCAAAGAGAAACTGTTGAACTCGAATTGATAGGCAAACTAGATTGCATTACCTCAGGATTAAATAAGGACCTCGAATGGCTCGGCCATTACGTTAATTGAATCTATTTCCCTTAAGTTAACGATCCTCATTCACACCTGTGTGACCATCTTGTTTATCACTTCAAAGGTTTTTCTTCCCCTGCTGTTATGGTTCCTCTCAATTAATTAGCCTCTTAAGGTTGGTCTATGCACCTTCACCTTATCATGTTTCTCTGACTGTATAAATATCTGTCTACTGTATGTTTCATTCCATGCATCTGATGAAGTGGGTACTAACCCACGAAAGCTTATGCTGAAATAAATTTGTTAGTCTCTAAGGTGCTACAAGTTTTTCTTTCTTATTTTCATTTATAGAACTGCAACTCCTGCCTTGGTGGGGTTATAGGATCATGAGGAGATGTTTAGGATCATGAGGACATTTGAAAGTCTGAAACACATTTTTCACTTATATACTGCAATAGAAACGCATGCAAAAACATATTGAATGTACAGTGCCCATAAAGAAAGCATTAAATAAATTAGATTATCTTCTTCATGTTTGTACCTGGAATTATATAACTCTATCAGCAGCGGATAATGTAACAGTAGCTTACATTTATACACACTTTATCCCAACAGATCCTAAAGTGCTGTGCAAATGGATATACAGACAATATAATAGGGATCATTTAACCTACACTGAAATGGAGTCAGAAGCTCTGGGTGGAATTCGGTAGTTGTTTAACAGCACACAATAACTATACAACAGTTTATGACAGGTAGTGAAAAATACTATACCCAGCTGAAGTGAATTACTTTAAGGCCTGCTCTACACCACAGAGTTAGGTCAACAAAAGGCAGCTTATGTCAACCTAACTCTGTAAGCATTTGCACTAAAATGTAGTTCCCACCAATGTAACTCACCCAGGATGCCGACTTAATAACTTCACCTTCGCGAGAGGTGTAGCGCTTAGGTCGATGTAGTTAGGTTGATGCAGTGTCAGCATAGACACTGTATTACTTACATTACATCAACTCTTGCTGCCTTTCAGAAACACAATGCCCCACACTGGCTGTTAAATTGGTGCAAGCGCTCCTGGTGAGGATGTGCACCGCCGACACAAGCAGCATAGTGTGGACATGCAAAAGCATTTTAAATACTGCGGTGGCTGTACATCAACGTCACTTAGGTTGACTTAATTTTGCAGTGTAGACTTGCCCTTCAGTTGGAGTTTGGCCTGCATACTAGAGCTAACATCCCTGTAATGCAAGAGGAGCAAGATGCAGGTACAATAGGTATTTTGATCCCTGTCAACTTCTTACTTCACAGTTTTTGTAGAGTGATAACACAATCTGTTACCATGAAAAGAATCACAAAGTCTTAATTGAACACATTAAGAGTTCCACAAGCATAACCAGAGCAAAGATTTCTGTATTGTAGAGAGTGGAAATGGGTTTTTTTTTATGTCTCCTTAACAAAAACACTGAGAAATGAAGTTTGTTTGAATGGGTTTGCAAAGAACAATGCCTGAGCAGTAATGTGCTTGCTATTATTTATGAAGAGACTCCAAGTCTAGGATAGAAGCATCCCAGCACCAGCTGTTGGGAGAATGGGCTTGCAGCAGCAAATAGGAATGCTGTACCTTCTCTGCCCCAGGGAATAGATACACATAAGGAAGGAAGGTTTCCCTTAGCAACCAGAGATGGCCCATCCCTGTCTGTCATAATGCATGTGTTTTGTTTGAAATCACTCCCCACTTCAGATAGAAGGATCAGGATATTTAGAGCATCTTGGTCAAAGAGAATAGTTGAACCTCTCTGCAAATTGTCTCCAGCATGAGAGTAACCAGCTTACTCGAGCAAGGTTGGTGTAGCACAGGCCTGCACAACATACGCAGCCCGCGGAGGCTCTCTGTGCGGCCCGCGGGCGGCTGGCTTAAAAAAAATAATTTTATTTTTTTTTTTGCTCAACAACTTTCCGCGCATCCAGCCCTCGGCTTTTTTCTTTGGAGTAATGTGGCCCTCACCGCTTTATGAGTTGTGCAGGCCTGGTGTAGCAGGAAAAAGGAAGGGAGGAAAAGAAGAGTAAATAAAATCAACCCTAACCCCCATACCGCCAGGAAGCCCCTCAAGGAGTCTTGTTGCCTGCATAACCAAAAGCAGAATTACACAGCAGAAGTCCTCCAGGCTTCAGACATCAGCTCTGCATTTTTCATTCATCTATTTGACCCCTCCATCACTGGTTACCCCCATGTACTGCTGTAACCAAATCTCCCACACCCATCATGCATTGCACTCTTCTCCTCTCCTTTGTTACCTCTGTCCTCATCTTCACCTTTCCCCTCTTCCCTATGCCAGTCCATGGGTGCATCTGCCACAAATGATGTCTTCATCACCGATACTTTCCATGTATTATTTCCCCCCAGGGGAACTGTAGCTTTATGTCTTAATCATAGTGCCTCAAGCTGTACCAGTCTTCTTTCACACTGTTTAGTAAAGACTTTTCCATTTCTAACTGCTTGGACCATATGTTGTTTGTCTTTACCTTAAAATTTCCAAAATCACAGTGGGTGAAATTCACCTCAGCCCAAGGCCTACTCACCACTTTATGCCCTCCAAATAAGGCTTAAATGGGTTTTAGTGGTGAATAGCTCTCTGGAAAGGGATTAATTTCACCTATAATGAGGGAGAGCTATTCGCTAGGGATCAGACCCTGAGCTAGGATAAATTGTCATTGCTCCATTTATTTAAATTCATAGAATCATAGAATCTCAGGGTTGGAAGGGACCTCAGGAGGTCATCTAGTCCAACCCCCTGCTCAAAGCAGGACCAACCCCAACTAAATCATCCCAGCCAGGGCTTTGTCAAGCCTGACCTTAAAAACCTCTAAGGAAGGAGATTCCACCACCTCCCTAGGTAACCCATTCCAGTGCTTCACCACCCTACTAGTGAAAAAGTTTTTCCTAATATCCAACCTAAACCTCCCCCTCTGCAACTTGAGACCATTACTCCTTGTTCTGTCATCTTCTACCACTGAGAACAGTCTAGATCCATCCTCTTTGGAACCCCCTTTCAGGTAGCTGAAAGCAGCTATCAAATCCCCCCTCATTCTTCTCTTCTGCAGGCTAAACAATCCCAGTTCCCTCAGCCTCTCCTCATAAGTCATGTGCTCCAGTCCCCTAATCATTTTTGTTGCCCTCCGCTGGACTCTTTCCAATTTATCCACATCCTTCTTGTAGTGTGGGGCCCAAAACTGGACACAGTACTCCAAATGAGGCCTCACCAGTGCCGAATAGAGGGGAATAATCACGTCCCTCGATCTGCTGGAAATGCCCCTACTTATACAACCCAAAATGCCATTAGCCTTCTTGGCAACAAGGGCACACTGTTGACTCTTATTTAGCTTTTCGTCCACTGTAACCCCTAGGTCCTTTTCTGCAGAACTGCTGCCCAGCCATTCGGTCCCTAGTCTGTAGCAGTGCATGGGATTCTTCCGTCCTAAGTGCAGGACTCTGCACTTGTCCTCATCATATTTCTTTTGGCCCAATCCTCTAATTTGTCTAGGTCCCTCTGTATCCTATCCCTACCCTCCAGCGTATCACCCACTCCTCCCAGTTTAGTGTCATCTGCAAACTTGCTAAGGGTGCAGTCCACACCATCCTCCAGATCATTGATGAAGATATTGAACAAAACAGGCCCCAGCACCGACCTTTGAGGCACTCCACTTGAGGCTGCCAACTAGACATGGCGCCATTGATCACTACCCGTTGAGCCCGACCATCTAGCCAGTTTTCTATCCACCTTACAGTCCATTCATCCAGCCCATACTTCTTTAACTTGCTGGCAAGAATACTGTGGGAGACTGTATCAAAAGCTTTGCTAAAGTCAAGAAATAGCACATCCACTGCTTTCCCCTCATCCAAATTGGGTGATGACAATTTACACCAGCTGAAGATCTGCCTGGGTATTCACAATTGTTGTTGTGGGGTGTTGTAGCCATAAGATGTTACGCAGTCTATCAAAAATACTTATTGGAAGATGACTTGTTTGTGCTTAGATCCCTTTGCCCTTTTAGCCTTTCAACTATATATGCTTTCATTTGTATATATTCCTCTTTTCTAATAACGACTGCTTTGCAAGCTTCTGAATCAGGAGTCCACCAGTAACCATATCCCGCTATTGTGGGGAACTTTCCTGGCTTATACACTACCCCGGTGAAATGGGCTAGCAAAAGGATCTGAGTCCTCGCTCCCACTTCCTTTACCCAGAGCCCTGCCTGACCTAGAGGACTCCCCTTCCACTCTCCCATTTGGCAGAGTCCTCATAACCCCAACAAAGCTGGGACCAGGATTCCTGGGGGGCTCAACCCCCAACCTTGTCGTGGCCACTTAGGGCAGGGGCTAGGGTGTCCTCACTCCGGGCTGCTCTCTCTGCACTGGATGCTTCCCTGACCCACTGATCATTGCCTACAGTTCAAAGCAAATACAATTTATTGAACAGCAATTAATGTAAAAAATAAGGAAAAAATGGGAAAAGTTAAAGGAAAACATGCACCCGGCTCTGTGGCATGGGTACACCACAACCAGCGTCTCTGGGATCTAAGTGAAGTTCAGTCTGTTCCTCACAAGTCCAAGGCCTCCTGCCCAGGCCCTGGCTGTGCTGCAGGGATGCTGTGGGTTGGAAACTTGCTCTGGCGGTGGCCACACGCTCTCAGGATCTAGGTGGCAGGACCCTTCTTCCCAGCATCGCCCCAGCCCCATCGGGGTTACGATCCCCCACCCCCCCCAAGACTAGCCTGCCAGGCGTCTTGGATGGGGGCGTCTCCCTGCGCTGGGCCCGCTGCCCAGGGTTCCCCTCGCTCTCCCCAGCTGCTCACCACACCCGGGTCCAGACTGCTCTAGCTCCACTCTGCCTCAGCGCTGCTGCTGCTGCTCTACCTCCAGCTTCCTGGGCTGCTTCTCTGGCCCCTTTGGCTCTGGTTGCTGCAGCTTCTCCTCCCAGCACAGGTCTGCTCTCTGGGCTGCTTCTGTGACTGCTCCCAGCACTGACCTGCTTCCTGGGCTGCTTCTCTGTCCCCTTTGGCTCTGGTTGCTGCAGCTTCTCCTCCCAGCACAGGTCTGCTCTCTGGGCTGCTTCTGTGACTCTGCTCCCAGCACTGACCTGCTTCCTGGGCTGCTTTTCTGGCCTCTCTGGCTGGCACGGCTCCGCTCCCCAGCTCAGCTCCGGCCCCTGCTTTCTCCTTAGCTCAGCCCCACTCTGTCTGACCCAGGAAATTCTGGCACACAGGGAGAATGGGACCCTCTCTCCCCCGGCCTCCAACTCCCTGATTAGCCTGCCCGCCCTGTCAATCAGACTGACCTGGAGCATTGGCCTCTCCCCATTGCCCCTGGGGACTATCAGTCTCAGGGTCCTGATTTCACCATCGACCCGTCCCCTTTCTTTTGGTACTGGGAGCTAGCCAACCAAAACACCCCCACTGAGTTTTAGTAAGGGGACAACAGTCCCCTTACATATAGCCAGATGATATGTCAAACAATAATGATCACTAGCAATTAACAACATCCCTGTGACACAGGCAACTAAACCCCCGTTTTGCAGTTGGGGAAACTGAAACAGAGAGATTGAGTCACTTGATCAAAGCCATACAGGATCAGTGTTAGAGACAAGATTAGAACCCAGGCATTCCTAGCTATATAACACGTCTCGGTGAGACTGTTTTTCCTTTCTGAAAATGACAGAAAGGGTCAACATTTCACTTTAAAAAGTGCATAGAAAATGAACAGGGAAACCTGAAACAGAGGAGTTATTAGTAACAAGCTCATCTGAAGAGTTTTCTTTGAAAGGTTTGCTCTGATGCCTTATTTGCCCTCAACAACACAGACACCACAGAATCACTTCCAAACAGGCTATTTGAAATAATGAGCAGGGTTTTTAGAGACTGTGTGGGAGACTTTCAATAGCACCCGAGATACTTACGAACAGATTTTAATGGTATTCAGGCCCCTAACTCTCATTGAAATTGGTGGGTGTTAGATGCCAAATACCTCTGAAAATCTGGCACTCAGAAGCACAAGTCCATAGCTTTCCATAGGACTTGGACTCCTAAATCCCTTCGGTGCCTTTGGAAATCTCCCCCTCTGAATCTCCCTCTCTTTTTGGTGATGATGGCAGAGGTCGTAAAGCTAGCCCAAAGGCAAAACTTAACGCTTTCTCCAGCTCTTTTTAAGTATGAAGGTCTTTCATTTTCATATGTAAATGAAGTAAGCCCTAAAAGGAGCCTTGTAATACCTGAAACACTGAAATAAGCCAGGGGTGAGCTTTCAAATCATGAATCTATCAAAAGACAGATTTCACAGCCCTACTGTGCACTTTAATAATTTGTTTCAGAGCTGTCAAAAAACGGAGACATTTCCAACACACAGAAAGGATAAGTTGCACTTATGCCAGGGGTTCTCAAACTGGGGGTTGGGACCCCTCAGGGGGTCGCAAGGTTATTACATGGGGGGTCATGAGCAGTAGCGTAGCCAGGGGGGAGCAGGGGGAGCGGCTGCTCCCTCACTGAGCAGAAGCGGTGCCTTTTTTGTGCTCCGACGCTTTTTGCTCCTGCGCTGCAGCCAGAGCGGAGCATTTTTTTTGCTCCCGGCGCCTTTTTTTAGCTCCGCTCCCCCTGTGCTCTAAACCTGGCTACGCCACTGCATGAGCTGTCAGCCTCCACCCCAAACCCCACTTTTCCTCCAGCATTTATAATGGTGTTAAATATGTAAAAAGGTGTTTTTAATGTATAAGGCGGGGTCGTACTCAGAAGCTTGCTATGTGAAAGGGGTCACCAGTACAAAACTTTGAGAACCACTGACTTACGCCTATCTTATTGTGTTAAAAAAATAAGATGACTATTGATAATGCAACCCACTTGGTGAAACATCCTTGAAAAAATCCTTAAGAACCAGGGAAAACTTCACAGACATTGCTGGATGCAGAAGCCTGCACAGCTGCCATCACTGTTGCAATTAATATATCCCAAGACTTCAGAACAGCTATTTTGTTGATGTCTGATGAATAGACAAGCAATAGAGCATTTTTCCATATACTGTATGTAGGATAAATGAGTGGCTCTGGAATAAATACAGTCACTTAAGGGGCACCACTGTAGCCATAAAACCATGAGCTGAATGGCAGAAGAGACAGAAGATGAGATTCAACCATGTGTTTACTTTGGGGTAATCTATTCTGGCATGTTTAGTCTGTGCTATGATTCACTGGGGTGAAATTCACCCCTGTGCAGAAGGCTAACACCAGTCTAATGCACCATTAAGTCCCACTTTAGTCCAATTTTAGGACTTAAGTTATGGATAGGCTTTTTGCACATGAGCAAATTTCACCCCTAAAGATAATTCCTGATCTGGCTCTGTATAGGTGAGCTATGGAAATGAAATTCATCCCCTTCAAACCTTGGTTCAGTACAGCATTGCCACACAACCCTCCACCGGCCACACAGGCTGCTGCTCCAACCTGGAATATCAGCCACAGCCCTTCTGCACTACTTGCGGGGGTGCTAGAACTACTGGAACCATATAAATGGTGATCCTGTTGTTCTTACCTTGGCTGGTCTCCATCTAAGTCATCCACATCAGCTTATGTGAGGATGGCATGGAGATCCTTTCCGTGGTGAATATAGGGTATCCATGTACCCCTTTGTGGTTGCTTCACTGATAGCGTCCTGTCCAGCTTCAATGCAGAATTAAATAGTGCAGAGGCTCTGGTGCTGGATCTCCACACCACAGCACTGGGGTGTATTTCACACTATATAAAGGTTACCCAATAATGGGAGTTAAAAACTGAATAAAAACTGAGTCACTCAGGATTTGACCCACTTGGACCTATGTCCTGACCACACCTCTCAGGATCAGGCAACTGAGTAAAGAGATTAGGATTTGGCCCATTGACATGATGCAAGTTGCCTAAGCTCAGGATTTTTTTGGATCGGATCCCAGAACATCTTTCATTATGCTCCTCCCTTTCAAGGATGCATATTTTCCTGATATAAATTACCATGGTCTCTGTCTCCAACTCTCTATGATAGGGAGCTTATTACATCCCCAGCTGAGATGCTTTGGGTTGCTTCAGAGCAAAAAGAAAGAATCCATCATTAAGAATTTCTCTCATATAGAATGGAATTGAGTATGCATGATGTAGGGTGACCATACGTCCCGTTTTGGCCGGGACAGTCCTTTTTAAGCCCTGTCCCGGCTGTCCTGACTTTTTTGTCAAAAGTGGGCATTTGTCTTGTTTGCTCTTGTCAACTTGCTCAGTTGGCAAGAGAAAATGGGACAAATGTGCACTTTTGTCAAAAAGTGGGGTGCAGAGGAACACAAAGGGGGGGAAGCGGCAATGCCAGCCCTGTACGGGGGGAGCAGAGAGGGCTCGAGCAAGCAGTGACACCAGCCCCAGCCTGACATGGGGGGGCAGGCAAGGCTTGGGTGAGCAGCAAAGTCAGTCCCGCGTGGGCAGGGGTGTGTGCATGAGTGGCTCGGGCACAGGACGGGGGAGAGGAGAGGCTTGGGCTAACCCCACACTGTGTCCCGTTTTTCCTTTGGGAAATATGGTCACCTTAGCATGATGTAAACTCAGCAACTGAAGTACAAACTCCCATCTCAACACTGAAGGCTCCAAGAGCCAGTGGAGACCATTGTAGACACCAGAACTGGACACAATATCCCAGTAGCAATCACACCAGTGCCAAATACAGCGGTAATATAACCTCGCTGCTCCTACTTGATATTCCTATTTATTTATCCAAGGATCACATTAGCTCATTTGGCCACAGCTTCATATTGTGAACTCATGTTCTGCTGACTATGCACCATGAATCCCCAGGTTGTTTTCAGAGTCACTGCTTCGCAGGATAGAGTCCCCCATCTTATGAGTATGACATGCTTTCTTTGTTCTCAGATATATGACTTTGAAACACATTTAAGTCATATATTAAAACACATACTGTTTGCATACACCCAATTTATCAAAAAAATCCAGATTACTGTTTCAGTGACCTAACCTCTTCATTACTTACCAGTCCCCCAGTCTTTGTGTTTATCTGTAAACTTCACAAGTGATGATTTTGTGTTTTCTTCCAGGTCATTGATGAAAATGTTAGCTTGTGTAGGACCAAGAATCAATCTCTGCAGGACCCCATTAGAGACATATCTGTTCAGTGATGATTCCCCATTCACAATTACATTTTGAGACCTATCAGTTAGCCAGTTTTTAATCCCTTTAATGTGTGCCAGGATGAATTAGTATAGTTCCAGTTTCTTAATCAAAATGTTGTATGATGATACCATGTGAAATAAGTCAGCCTTCCAGAAGTCTAAGTATATTACATCAACACTATTACCTTTATCAAACAAACTTGTAATATCATCCCAAAAAAAGATATTGTTAGTTTGACAAGATCTATTGTCCATAAACCCATGTTGATTGACTTAATTACATTACCTTCTTTAATTCTTTATTAATTGAGTCCCATATCAGCCATTCCATTATTTTGGCAAGGACTAATGTCAGACTAACCAGTCTGTAATTATTCGGTTATCCCATTTACCTTTTTAAAATATTGGCACAACATTAATTTTCTTCCAGACCTCTGGAACTCCCCCAGTACTCCAAGATTTATTGAAAATCAATATTAATGGTTCAGCGAGCTCCTTGGCCAGCTCTTCTAAAACTCTTGGATGCAAAAGTTATCTGGATCTGCTGATTTTAAAATGTCTAACATTAGTATCTGCTGTTTAACATCCTCCTGCACTACTGTTGGAATGGAACTCAACTTTCTGTGTCTCAGTTTCCCCATCTGTAAAATGGGAATAATGATACTTATCTCCTTTGTAAAGTGTTTTGAGATATACAGCTGAAAAGTGCTATATAACAGCTAGATATTATTCTTTTGTTCTGTATTATTGGAATACTTCAGAAATTACTGGATATTCACATTGAAAGAAAAATACTTCTACGTTGTCAGATATAGTCTACCTCCTTTATCCTAAACTGAGTGTCAAACAAACTATTTTCCATAACCTTCTTATTTGTGTTACCTAAAATTCATATAACATTAAACCCCTCGCTACTGCAACCCCTTATGCATTTTTGTACAGTGGTTATAAATCAGAGATGGGCAAACTACAGCCCGCAGGCCACATCCGGCCCATGGGACCGTCCTGCCTGGCCCTTGAGCTCCTGGCCGGGGAGGCTAGCCCCTGGCCCCTCCCCTGCTGTCCCCGCTCCCCGGCAGCCTCAGCTCGCCGTGCCAACAGTGCTCTGCGCGGTGGCATGGCTGCCAGTCCTGGTGCTCTAAACGGCATGGTAAGGGGGCAGGGAGCGTGTTGGATAAGGGATAGGGGGTCCCGGGGGACAGTCAGGGGACAGGCAGAAGGGGGTGGTTGGATAGGGGGTGGGGTCCCTGGGGGCTTGTCAGCAGGTAGGGTGGTGGATAGGGGTCGGGGCAATCAGGGGACAGGGAGTGGTGGGTTGGATAGGGGGTGGGGTCCCGGGGGGGCAGTTAGGGATGGGGGTGTTCCGGGAGGAGGTGGTCAGGGGACAAGGAGCAGGAGGAGTTGGATGGGTCGGGGGTTCTGATGGGGGCAGTCGGGGGTTGGAAGTGGGAGGGGGCAGATAGGGGGCGGGGCCAGGCTGTTTGGGGAGTCACAGCATTCCCTACCCCGCCCTCCATACAGTTTCGGAACCCCGATGTGACCCTCAGGCCAAAAAGTTTGCCCACCCCTGTTATAAATGGATGCTCCATTGAAATCAATGGATTCTCGGGATTAGCCAAGTGTAACAAATGGTGAAGCTGTTAATGTTTGTAAGAGGGATACATATCTGTATTATCAGACACCATCAGGGGATGAGATCTCATTAAACTGCAAGAATGCAAAGCATCTCTGTAATTCTACAAAAATAATAATCAAAGCAAAAAAACCGTGAGTAATCATGTGAGGCTGTTTCTCCGTACTGTTTGGAAATCCAGTACATTTCAGCTGCTGGCGCTACATGGCATATTTTTAGCAATATTTTGTAATTATAACTTATGTAAACATGATGATAACATTCCCAACAATCATTAAAAGCAGATTTTCATTAGTGCTTTCTCTAAATAAGTCTTGCTATTTAAATAATTTCCCTAATGCCAAACTAAATTAAGTAGGAGTATATCACAGGAAATTATGGAACGAAAATGAAGATGGCTAGGACACACAGGGAGGACAGAACTGAATAACATAACAAGACAGGCATTGGACTGGAATCCCAAGGACAAGAGACAACAGGGTAGACGAAAGAGAACTTGTGAACACACCACAGGAGCAGAACTGAAAGCTATCAAAATGACAAGGGAAGAAGCTAAGACTGCAGCAACAGACTGCCAAGATGGAAGGCAGAGTTGAAGGTCCTCTGTTTCACATGGAATTAAGAGGGGTAAGTCAAGTCATGTCGTAAATGCCTTGTGAAAAACATTTTGCAAATGCGTGTAAAAAGTGTTGTGTAGGAGGAGTGCCTGATTTAGGGTCTGATCCTGCAACCCTTACTCATATGAGTATTCCTCAATCATGCGACCAGTTGCACTGGAATCAATAGAGTCGTACCATTGATTTCAATGGAAGCTGGACTGGGCCCAATATCAGAAAAAAGCTTCCTGGCAGTGAGCTGCTTTAGGCTGTCACCATTCGGATCGTAACTTCCTTGGGATCACAAACAGGTTTATGGGGGAGGAGGGTTTGCAATTGTGCTTCCTTTCTTTATGGCTAGATGGGAAGGGGCGTAGGGAGGTTCTCAAAACTTTTTTTTGCTGTTACGAGGAATCATGGTATGCATTAGGTTGTGAAAACAGCTCCCACAGGAAGAAAGCCCCATCTGGTAAGAAATTAAATATAAGGCTAGATAAACAGAAGTAAATATGGTGTTATCGTAGAGAACAGTCCTGCGTTGCTAAGGGGATGGTCTCAGTAGACATCTTAAAAGGGTTTTCTTGTCTTCAATTGCTATGCTTCAATGTGGGCTAGAACATTTAACAGATGATATGGAAGTGATTTTTCCTTCCTCTCAATTGATTATTTTTAAAGGCTTGAACAGAGAGCATGGGCCAGGTCCTGTAGTCCTTATTTAGGCAACTCTGCTATTGAATTCTGTGGAGCTTTGCCTGAGTAGGCACTAGCCCTTGACTCAGGGCCCCACAATTAGCAAGCAAGTTACAACTTCTCACCAGTACTATGTATCATCATGAACTCTACCCCACAGTTCCTCTGCAGAGAATTCCTACTGAAGTCAATGGAATCTTTGCCTGAATTAGGACTATGGAGCTGGTAATTATACTGGTTACTAACTGAAATAATCAGGGCTGGATTCCCCAGTCTGTTGCAACAGTTCTATGCCAGTATCCGTTGATTTAAATGGAGTTACACCAGTACACAAGTGGTGCCACAGAATGGAGAAACAATCCCTTAATATTTTATCCAGAGACTATTTCTCATGTAAATCCTGTTTCTTGTTATGATTTGTGGTTTCTACTTCAAGCCATGTTTGTTAAAAGTATTATCTGCATCATTAACAATATTTATATTTTAAAATTATGCGAAGACCAGGTATGATTCAGAGTTACCCAGTCACTATATTCTGTAAATTTTACAAGAACAGCAGTTCTTGTACACAACATCTCATGAACACACAAAGAACATGTGAACATATGTGACCAATGTGGGAATATATATATATATATATATATATATATGATCTAATTAGAACTTGATCCATACCTGTAACACTTATAATATAGACCAATGAATATTATAAATACCAATACCTATTATAAAACAAAGTATACAGTATAATGAATGTTAAATGTAAAGGGACTTTGTTGGTTAATTTTTTTATTCCCTATGTTATTAATAACCCCTACAACTGTTAAAAATTAAAAATTTCAATGTATTAATGATTTGTGCTTTGTAATGTTTGCACTGGGCTAGACTTTGAAAATAGACTCATTAATTTCAAACTTGTTTTGAGGCAGTTTCACTTTCGAGTTCTCACAAATGGGCCAATCCTGAAACCATTGGTTTGCAAAAGAGAAATTGTTTACATCCAAACAAAACATCTGATTTTCACTGAATTAAAAAAAAAATCATGTAAGTGTTTATTTATATTAGTGTTTTTAAAGGTCTTTCCCAACAAACCTTACATGTTGGGCCTAAGTGAACCTACAGAATCTCCATGTAATCAAATTAAATTCTTATATCCATGGTTACATTTGTTTACAGACTGATGTTTTATATGAAGTATAAGTGCCAGATCTTTCATTTACGATTTAACAAATCATTAGATCAGTATCTATAGCCAAGCTAATCATGATCCCTAGACTGTTCTCAGTGGTAGAAGATGACAGAACAAGGAGTAATGGTCTCAAGTTGCAGAGGGGGAGGTTTAGGTTGGATATTAGGAAAAACTTTTTCACTAGTAGGGTGGTGAAGCACTGGAATGGGTTACCTAGGGAGGTGGTGGAATCTCCTTCCTTAGATGTTTTTAAGGTCAGGCTTGACAAAGCCCTGGCTGGGATGATCTAATTGGGTTTGGTCCTGCTTTGAGCAGGGGGTTGGACTAGATGACCTCCTGAGGTCCCTTCCAACCCTGAGATTCTATGATTCTATGATCCACAAATCACTGGCCAGCAGGGCTGGCGCGCCCACTAGACGACCCCAGGCGGTCGCCTAGGGCGCCGGGGAGTGGCTGGCCGCGGCTGCCTCCTACTCTCTGGGGGGGGCGCCTGGCCGCAGCTGCAGCCCGCCCTCCCAGCTCCGCGGCTGAGCTGGGAGCCGGGGGTGGGGGGGCGCCTGGCCGCGGCTGCCGCATGCTGCCTGGCTCCGCGGCTGAGCCGGGAGGGTGGGGTGGCTGGCCGCGGCTGCAGCACGCCACCCAGCTCCGCGGCTGAGCTGGGAGCCGGGGAGGGCGGCTGGCCGTGGCTGCCGGGAGCCGGGGGGGCGCCGTGGGTGGGGGGAGGCTGCAGGGCAGGGGGGCTGAGCTGCGGGGGGTGGCGGTGTTAGCTGGGCGCGGGGGACCAGGGGGGTGGACTGGCTGCAGGGGGGGGCAGTGTTAGCTGGGGTGGGGCGCAGGGCCAGTGCAAGGAAGTTTCGCCTAGGGCGCGAAACTTCCTTGCACCGGCCCTGCTGGCCAGATGTATGTTATCTTGGGATGTCAACAATTTAATACAATGTCCGATACGAGAAGTGTCAAGAGATTCACAGCGATCAGATACAAAACTCAGAGGAATGATGTAGGGAATAACCTGCAATAGGTGCAGGGGTTGGACCTGAAGTATAAAAGGTTTTGTCCAGCCCTTGTTTCTGAGATTCTTAGAGCACAGCATTGTATGATCAATAGTTGATTTCTGTTTGGATAAATATCACCATCAATTTACATAAAGGAAATTTCTGGTTGACCACTTGTTGTGGGAAATAATGTTACTGCTTTGGGTACTCATGGCATTCAGAGTTAACTAAAGGCCCCAACTTAGAAAATGGAACTTAAGCACATATTTAAAATTAAGCATTTGTAAGTGCTTTTCTTAATCAGAGCGTATGCCTCTATGTTTGTCATGGCTCTGACTTCCGCAAGAAAAATCATGACGTCAATTTTTTTTTGTAGAGCCAGGGGGTTTGTCAGCCCAGACAGCTCTTGACTGAGCAAAACTCCATTAATTGTTACTAATTTGGTTCTCCACTGTAGTGAAGGTTCAGATTTCAATGGTTTTAAACTCCTAGTTAAATGTTAAGGCTGAGATATTTAAAGAGGCCTAAAGGAATTAGGTATCCAACTCTCATTCAAAGTCAATGGGACTTTCAGTCAAGGCTGACGGCAAGATTTTAAAGGTATTTAGACACCTAAAGATGCAGAGAGGTATCTAGATGCTTTTGAAAAATCACACAAGGCACCTATCTGCATCTTTAGACACCTAATACCTTTAAAAATCTGGCTCTGAGTTCTTAACTTACTTCGATGTTTTTTAAAATCTTATCCTGAGCATTTTATTGTAAAATAAAGGATTTTTACTTGACATTTTGTATAATTTTTCATGACAATTTAGTATTAATTAAAATACAGTGAGCCATATGGTGACCTTTCCCTTTTTTAACAGGCATTATGAATTTTGCATTATTTTTACCATGACTTTTTTTCCCCACAACAACCAGCCTTAGAGAGAACATCAGAGCACACAGACATCACTGCTTCAAACAACAGTGATGCCACACACAGAGACCAAACGGGGAAACAACAGCACCTTTCTACAAACAGAAACATTTGCAATAAAACCTTCCCAAGACAAATCAATCCTTTACATTCACATGTAGAGCAGGAGCATAGAACAGCATGTATTGCAGCACTCACCTTTTCCTTTGCTGCAAAGAGCCCTGCCTTTACTTTTACAGTTCAAAATTGCATAGTACAGTAATGCTATCCCTTCCTCCACCCTTCATGCATTTTTACAACCACAGTGACAGAGCAATAAATATCATGCATTGGTTTTGGGTTACGAACAGATGGAGAGAGAAACGGCCTTGCTGCTGCTGCTACTTCTGATGAAAGGAGTACTTGCAAAGAGCAAGAGCAGTGACAGAGTTTAAACTGGTAGAGGTGTGTGTGTGCGTGTGTGTGTGTGGTTTTTATATTTTGCCTTTGCACTAAAAGACATTTAGAGAATAGCTCCCCAGCAAGAAACTACCATCATCCATCTATCTTTGCATGCATCTTGATCTCCCTCAGCCTCTCCACTGCACACCACTGACTGCTGCTTTATCAGCCTCTTTGCTGGCTGGTGCCAAGTGTTTAAGCTCCCAACCTGGGGAAAAAGATAAAAGCTGGAACAACCTGGATCTTGCTGATTTGCCAAATCTTGCCAACTTCTGGCACCAACATTCAAGTTGTACCATCAAAAGAGGGAACAAATCTACCCACGCCTGCTGCAGCAAAAACTCTATATCCCAACGTGCATGAGTGCCTCAGAAACCCAGATCTGGCACATGGATCCCACCAGATTAGTTCAATTTTTGGACCTCACCCCCAAATGCCATGCTATGACTAGAGAACAAATATAGTTTCTTCAACTGCACCAAAAATTCATAACCCTGGAATCCTGGCACGAGTGCTATCAAAACCCAAATCTGACAAATGAATCCAACTGGATCTCAGCACAATTTAGGGCAGAGGTCGGCAACCTGCGGCACGTATGCCAAAGGCGGCACGTGAGCTGATGTTTAGTGGCACTCTGCTGCCAGCCGGGATCCCGGCTGCTGGCCCCGCACAGCCCGCTGCCGGCCTGGATGGACGCAACCTGGGCCAGCAGCGGGCTGAGCAGGGCCGCACCGTGTCCCACAGCCCCCATTGGCCTGGAGCAGCGAACCGCAGCCAGTGGGAGCCGCGACCGGACGAACCTGCGGACGCGGCAGGTCAACAAATCGGCCCGGCGCGCCAGGGGCTTTCCTTGAAGAAGCGGTGGACCACAGTTGAGAACCACCGTGTTAGCTGGATCCAGCCAATTTTTAACCCCAATCTCCAGCATTCTTTCAAATTGACAAAAAAGGAGCAACATCCTATGCACCAAAAAAAATCCAGACCCTGCAGCAAATTTGCATAGCAACACCACAGAAAACATGTTTTTGGCATCTGGATTCCTACTCCATTCAGCTAGTTTATATCCTACTCCCTAAAATTCCACCAGTTAAATAGAGAAGGACTGCAGCTGCTCCAATTCCACTGCAAAAAAATACAGCCCCCAATACTTCTCTGCTCAATATAATTTCAAATACATACATCTAGCACTTGGACCTGGGTCCTGAAAGGTTTAGTCCATTTTTTCACCTGTATTCCCCAATATTTCCTTCCTGATTTAGAGCAAGTGTAGCTAACTTTTTCCATCAGAGATATTTATATCCAATGCATTGTATTTCAAGAGAAGCTACAATAACCTAAATCTTTTATCTTGAGCTTTATAGATACAGCCAAATTCCATACTATAACACTGAAAAGTGGCAGTCAAAATGGGTAAGCAGGTGTTGATGATCCCTTTAGAAGTGGTTTAAACTCATCAACCCTTGATTGAGATTTTCAAAGCAGCCTAGGAGATTTAAACAAACACCTTTGTTAATTTTTAAACACCTTTTAATATGTGTGTCTAAATCCCTTAGATTCCTTTGAAAATCTTAGCATATTGGGTACAAGTTTAACTGATGTAACAGGATTCTACCTTTGCTGTCTATCTAGAAGGTAAAATTATGGAGGTCTAGGTGAAAAAATGGATCCAGGTCCATATTTGGATTTTTCAAGTGCTCATGTGCTCAAGGACCAGGTTTGTACAGTGGGTTGGTCATTGTGGATAGTTCTCTGAAAACATCTGCTCAATGTTCATTGTGGACAGTTCTCTGAAAACATCGGCTTAATGTACAGCAGCAGTCAAAAAAGCGAACAGAATGTTAGGAACCATTAGGAAAGGGATAAATAAGACAGAAAATATAATGCCTGTATATAAATCTATGGTACGCCCACATCATGAATATTGTGTGCAAGTCTAGTCACCCCATCTCAAAAACGATATATTAGAATTGGAAAAGATACACAGAAGGGCAACAAAAATGATTAGGGGTATGGAACAGCTTCCATGTGAGAGATTAAAAAGACTGGGACTGTTCAGCTTGGAAAAGAGACGACTAAGGGGGGATATGATAGAGGTCTATAAAATCGTGACTGGTGTGGAGAAGGTGGAGAAGGAAGTGTTATTTACCCCTTCACAGAACACAAGAACCAGGGATCACCCAATGAAATTAATAGGCAGTAGGTTTTTAAACAAACAAAAAGAAGTACTGTGAAACTTGTTGCCAGGGGATGGTGTGAAGACCAAATCTATATCAGAGTTAAAAAAAAGAATTAGATAATGTCACGGAGGATATGTCCATCAATGGCTATTAGCCAAGATGATCAGGGATGCAACCCCATTGTCCACTGCCAGTGGACAATAGAGGATGGATCACTTGATAATTGCCCTGATCTGTTCATTCCCATGGAAGCAGCTGTCATTGGCGACTGTCAGAAAACAGGATACTGGGGTAGATGGATCATTGGTCTGACCCAGTATGACCATTCTTATGTTCTGCATTTTTATCATCTGCCTCTGGACATTTCCACTGCTTGCATCCGAAGAAGTGGGTATTCACCCACGAAAGCTTATGCTTCAATACCTCTGTTAGTCTATAAGGTGCCACAGGACCCTTTGTCGCTTCTACAGATCCAGACTAACACGGCTACCCCTCTGATTTTTATCATAGAATGTAGAGATTTGTGGCCAAAACATTGCTAGCTCCATGTGACCAATACATTTGTTGTGGTTTTTCGGAGCCAGTTTGCCAGAGGGCCTGGATTTATTTTCATAGCTGTTGTTACATTTTTTGTTTGTTTGTTTCTTTAAGACAGTAGAATTTGAGAGATTGGGTTTAAAAATTGGCAGGATTCAGGTGTCCGCTATATATTTAGGGTCCAGATTTTTCCTGTGGAATAAGAGTGATTACACTTGTTTTCCATTTACAGTGCACAGTTTGGGGCTTGGGACCAAAAATTGACAGGCTGCAGCGGTATCAATGTACTGGATGGGGCTTTTGCATTACTCCTGCACTGGGATCTTGAATTATTTTATTTTTGATGCAGCAAGAGTGAGTGGCCTTGTTCCCTATTCAGGCTATGGTATTTGGGGGTGAGGGCCAAAACTTGGGTGATTCTGGCAGGATCCATGCGCCAGACTCGGGTTTTTGTGACGATCCTGCTTCGGGATGCACCAGGATCTAGAATTTTGCAGTGCAACGGGGGCAGCTTGGTCCTCTCATTCTCCCGCTAGGCTTCGGAAGGTTATAGGGGCTTTCGGGATTAAAATGTGCTTGGATCCAGCAGAAGCCTGGCGCCAGTTCCAGGTTTTTGCGATGCTCGTGCTCCAGGATACTCCGGGGCCCGGATATTTTCTGGTGCAGTAGAAGCCGATAGACTTACTCGCTATTTTGATGCAGTAGTTTGGGAGCTTGGGGCCAAAGACCGCCAGGAATCGGCGGGATCCCCCTCGATCCAGCTTTTCCCTCTCTCCCTGGGGTTGCAGACAGAACGCTGGCGCTTCCCTGGCCGCGCGCGCTGCTCTTGAGAACGTTCCCCGGATGCCGCGCGCTCCCTTCTCTGCAGGGGGAGGGGAGGGAGGCTGTGGCTCCCTCCAGGAGGAGGATGTACGGGAGGGGACGCTTTGGACAGGGAGAGAAATGAAGGAGCCAAGCAGAAAGCCAGAAAGAGTTCGGCTGAAAAGGAGAGGAGAGTTGTAGGGGCTCCAGCGAGAGCAAGAGTTTGCATGCCCTCCTCCTCGTGCTCTCTGAGCTCCTGGTTTGCATTGCAAGCTCCCTGCTCTCCTTGTGCCTCAGTCCTGCCTGCCTTCCCTCTCAGCACCCCAAGAAGGAACAGCTCCTTTGCAGTTTGCAGCACTGCTTTAAAAAGGAAGCCGTCCGGGTCACACGGGGCAGCTGAAAGCAACAAAGCAGCAGCTTCCAGCACAAACGGAGCCCTTTGCAAAAACAATCATTCGGTCTTGGCTCCTTTCCCTCCTTTTTCTTTTTCTTTTTTTGCAAGTGCACAGTAAAAAAAAAACCCTCCACAACGTGTCGGCCTCAGAGGGACCCGAACCAGGCACAGCAGAATGTACCAAGGACACATGCAGGTAAGAGGTTGCTAGTAGGCTGCTACAGGGGAAGCAGACGTAGCCGGCGCTGCAGAAAGGTGATTCTGTTAAGTTTCTGTGGGATGTGTGTAAGAGGGGAAGGGGGCTCTGCTTTCGCACCATGCAACAGGTGAATTGGTGCAATATGATCGTGGCATTCGGAGTTGAGGGGAAAACTCGACAGGAGTTAGCTAAAAAAAAGGAGGGATGGGGAAATCGGCCAACTTTATTACTAGGTGAAGTTTGATGTTTATTTGTTCATTTATTTCGCTCAAACATTTCTGTTAATTTATGATCATTCAAATAGGTTCAAGTGATCCTTTCAGGGCAAACGTTCGTGGTGTGTTTACAACTGACACGCCTCTCTTGCCACCCTCTTGATGCATCCCTCTATGTATGTCATGTGAAGGGCAAACAATAAGGGGAGAGGCAGAGTAAATGCTTTGCAAACTCTGCATATATTTCATTCCACACTAAAGCCATGCATTGCTTTCTTCTTATTGCACAGACGTGTTGTGTTCAGAAGTGGTCGGTTTCTGTCCCCCCCGCCCCGTATTATGGGATGGGGATTCATCTCGCTAAGTACCATGATGACTGTAGGGTGGAATTTCAAACACATGTCTAAGCGACTTCAACATTTTAGGTAGAAATCTTGGCTTCTGGTGCTATCGATCTGCATCACTGAAGATGCCTCTCCCCGCTGCTAACTCACTAGCGCTTTGGACGTGATTACTGTAACCTTGACTCTCACTCCTTCACGTGGCTCTTCTTTAAAAAGCCAGCTGTATGCTGGAGAATAGGAGGAAATAGTAAAGAAGCATAGAAGTTGACACTGACCTCACAAAGCTGTTTCTTTGCATTGGGACCCAATCCGGCTTCTTGTTCATTGAGTTAAACGATCGAACACATTTATTAGTTACAGTGGCACCAGTCTGGCATGTAGATGTGTGAGTGTCAAGGATGTTTACATAGCAACTGCAGTACTAGTAAGTACTGTTTTGTATGGTTTTGAATGCAGTTTTTCAAGACATGCCGAACAGTTACTACAGCTTTAAGTCAATGTCAAACTTTGTATAACATACAAATTAAATAACTACCCTGATTCAGCACCCTCTGCTTTCCAAAATTGAATGTAGACCAGTTGCTGCCTTTCATTTAGTTGTATTACTTAATCTCTGCAAATGATAACTGTTGTGTCATACTTTTATTTGTGATTAATGAATAAATAGGTTTTAACAAGAAAAGTAATTGGTGGAAATAAGCATACTGCTACTTATTTAGGTTAGAAGTAGGTTAACGTGTGTACTGTTTTACAGTAACACAAAAATAGTTGTATAAATAATATGACTGACTTTGGATAGTGGGCAATATATATTTGTATCATTATACAAAGTAGAGTTATTTTGTTGTGAAGAATAAATCGTAAACTTTGAATAAATATATTACAAATGTTAAAAGGGAAATGTGATGGTGTATTGATATCCTTGGCAGTTTCAGTATATTACATGAGTAATAAAAAAAAGACAGTTTAACAAATGCAATTTTAAAAATTAATTTAGCACTAGAGTTATAATAGAAAAATCAGATCTAAACATACAAAAATTTCCTATTAAAATACACAACTTCTAAAGACATTTTTCTAGTAGTTAGACTAATGTCACTAATCAAAAATTAACTAAACTCTAACCAACCTCACTTACAAAGCTTACTGAATTAAAAATGATATTCAGTATATTTGTCAAATGTAATAAACAAAGAAACAACTTGTCCAATTAAGCTCTTTAATGCAATTTTGTTCTGCTGCTGTCCCAACAGGAATCATTAAGGTCCTTAAGGGCACTAGTAAAAAGACTTTAAAAAGCTTTTATAAAGCATCTTCATGTTTGGTAACTGCTTAATTGTTGCGTTTTTAAGTGAGTCAGACAAAGGAAAATACAGAACTAATTCATCTATAATGGGCTGGTCTCCCATAAAGTTTATTTAAGCCACCTTGGAAGGCAAACTACCAAAGTTTTATGCAACTACAGTATCCACCCAGGTGCCAACAAAAAAATGCAGAAGCGTCACAGGCACCTCAAGCCCTTTTGGTTCTACTTTGTTCTTCTACAAAGTGAACTAGACAGTGAAATATGGTAACAGTGCTGCTAACTTTGGGGAAAGTTATGATAACTGGAAATGCTTACATCTCTCTGTCACTGGTTCATCATCTACAAATTATGTGGTGTATAAAATTGCTTAAAAGTAGGCACCTAAATAAAACGAGTCAAGTTTTAAGAGTTCCTGAGCACTCATAGTTCCCACTGGTTTAAAGGGAAGCATACATCTAAGCATTTTGTTGAACTGGGGCCTAAATATGGGTTTAAGTAACTAATTTTAGGCAACTATATTTGAAAATATTGGCCATTCTATATAACACCTGATCCTGCACTCCTTACTCAGACAAAACTCCCACTGAAGTCACTGATGGTAGAAGAATGCAGGATTACGTCTATACTTATGCATGAACTCCGGCATGCTAATACTCATTTTCCTTTTTCCCTAGGTCTTGCCCTTCTACATAAAACTAGAATTTACAGAAAAATTTCCCAAGTCCAATTACTCGAATATGAATGTTTACAAATGCAGTGTTTTATTAATCAGTTTTTGCGATTCAGTTATTTTCTTGGAAGACTTTTGCAAGATGAAAACATTTAGACATACAACAATATAATTAATGACATTTGTTTATTATATAGAGAATTTACCCATTTTGCATATTCACACTGAGCCCCAACCTGTAGGCTCCCTTTGAAAGCAATAAACACTATAAGACTAGCTTAAATAGGTCATGATTCATGAAAGCACTTAAGCACATGCTGAACTTTAAGCATGTGCTCATGTCCTACTGAAGTCAATCACATACTTAAGTGATTTGCTAAATCAGAGCCATAACATATTAGTGTCTACTTTTTGAATTATTACTTTATAGTACATACCGTATTTGAAACGTTACAAGGAACTCCAGAAAATGACTGTTTTTTTCTTGTAGGTCTTAGGTTTAGATTCCTCTCTCATTCTTTTTAGAACTTATCCCTCAAATAACAAGCTGTGTATGTGTTCTCTCTTAGTGTTCACATGCACAGCTTTGTTTGTGGGCAAAATAAGTAAGATGCCGGACCACTTCAGCCTTGGTATATGCAAGTGTAGTTCCAGTGTAGCCAGTGCTTACATCAGGGCTGAATTTTCCCACTACTGTTTTTTCTTAATTTCATGCCACTTCATTTATTATTTCAACAAAGAAATATTAGGGAAATCCTAAACAAATTATGAAGGGAAATGTAGTTTTGAGAGAGAGGCATATTATAGGTGTAATCCACTTTCTGCTGTTACATCACATTTTTAGGGCAGAATTCTATGTTACTTGTGCACCCCAAATCAAAGGGTGAGAGGAAAGCAGAATTGAATCTTTCAAGGCAATCAGAAAGAGACACAGGGACAATACTCAGAGACGTGCATGACCTAGCTCCTTCAAAGCCATTTCACTAGAATTTAAATAAGCAAACACATCTTAGTATTATTTAAGCAACTTTTAAGGCCCATATTATTTACCAGATCAAACCACTCCTTTTCAATAGTGCACTATCCACAATGTAAAAGGTATTGACATATTTTCTAAGATAGATATTAGCTTACCCTTCTGAGGCCTGATCCTTTGGTGGGGACTTCTGCAGGAGGAAGAGAACTTCAGGATAGACCCATGGACCATTAACTTAGGTCCCAATCCTGCAAACATTTGCACAAGTGCGTAATTTTACTCACTTGAGTAGCGTTAAAACCATGCATAGGTGGTTGCAGGATTAAGGCCTTAGTCACCTTCTAAAATCATTTTAACAACAGAACTTAAAATCTATTGCAAAGCTTTTAGATTGTATCGGACGCTGTGTCTGCCACTGCCCTTGGTGCAGACCTCTCTCTGAGCTTCATGGGAGTTCCAGGCATGGAGTGAGGGTAAATTATGACTGTGGGGTAGGATTTTTAACAGCATGCTGTATTGGCTTAACTCAGCTCCCTTCGGAATCAGTGATAGAAGTCCCACATCAGTGGGAGTGGAGTTAGGCCAGTGTGAATGCTTTTGAAAATTCCACCCTTATACCTTTACTCACTCATCTTCCTTTAAAATAGATTTTTGAACAAAAGGAGCTATTTTGCAGAATGTTGGCATGGTATTTCATGTGTGTAGCTGAGTGGCACTGCTGTGTTTGGAGGTGCCACATGTAAGGTAAAGCAGAGATACTGACCACTTGTGGTTATTAATGTTCCCCTGGCAATTTTGCAAGAATAGGGTATTAGCTCTGATATTCTGGCCAAGTTCCAAATCAGATAATTATATTCAGTCTCCCTAATTTTTCCTTGAACTGATAATTGCATAGGTTATCCACAGCATTGTTGTGCGCTGCTGAAGAGTTGTTGTGTTTTACCCTAGAGGTGGTTGAATTTCAGTTATGGATTAAATGATCCATGTGCATCATTTGCATTTCAGTTGAAGGATCCCGTTCTGCAAATACATACACATAGGCCTTCTGTGGGTCTACTGAAGTGAACAGAGTTGCCTATGTGTAAAAGTGCTTTCAGGATCAGGCTCTAAATGAGTGAAGTGCTTTGGAGGCCTTCTGATTGGAAAATGCTAAATATTTGTAAGACACACTAAAGAACTTGAAGGAACTGGTGAGAGGTATTGTACCAATTCACATCACTATTGGCTGCATATATTAAAACAAGTTAGGACAAATATTTCTGCATATGTGCCATGATTTTCCAACGTTTAAGATGGGATTTTCAAAAGCTCTCAGCATTGGCCTGACTCCTACTGAAATCAATGGTAAAATTCTCATTGACTTCAGTGGGATCAGAGTTATGTCAACGCTCAGTGATTTTGCAAAACCTATCTTTGTTGTTTTGTTACTCTTTTAAAATACTACAGCCTCACTAGCTGCACGGTTAGTGATTTGAAAAACATAAGAAAACAAAGCCATTCCTGAGTTATGACTGCAAAGGGGTATACCAAAACAGGACATTTTATACATACAGTCTTACAAAAGAGGTGCACAAAACAAATACAGTTAAACTCAGTGGTGAGTTGAACCTTTGCTCAGCAAGCTGAAGACCAAGAGAAATGTATAGCGTTAGTTATGAAGCCCTGAAAATCTGAGTTTGTAATTGGAGTGTTGAGTAACCGTTAATGAAAGTGATGGTTGGTGACTCCCAGCCATACTGAAATTCCATTATGATAAGCTGATAATTATCATTATTACAGCTCATCTTTGAAAAGTACTCAGAATGGTTGGGTGGTATTTACGATGCTGTGTTTTCCCTTTGTTTTAGTGTTTTCCTATTATTCATAAACAGTTTTTCAAAATTTGAATAGTAGATCATGAGCTGGTTATAAACTGCACACATTAAAAATGAGCTCATTTCCATTGAAAGAGGCTCATTACTCTCCCATTCCATTCAAGGGAAGTAGATGGTAGGATGCCATTGGCTAAGAATAGTGCTTAAGGTGTGCAAATTGTGGGTATCTGCAATACAGACGCTGTAAAGTGCTCCTCAAAACAGCTAAGTAACTTTATGGAAACCTTGCAAAGAATCCCACAAAGGCTCAGAGAATCCCATGATTTTACTACAAGGTTCCAGCACATTTTTGCTGATGGTGGTTGAAGTACTGTGAATTAAGAGGAGTTCCATGCAAACAAGGAGTCATCCAGCCTTTTAGGGATTACTGACATTCAAAAACAAAGACAGACAGACAAACGAACAAAACCATCCTTTAAACCTACCTCTACATTAAAAAAACAAAACCAAATTGATGTGATTGCAATAAACAGTTTTTGTGAAAGGGGCATTGTTTACTTTTAAAAAATCATCACACTTCTGCCTAAATCTTTTTTTACTTACCATTATAATAACTAGTGAGGCAGTGTAGTCTGGTGGCTAGGTAGTCAGGAGATCTGGGCTATACTTCCAGCTCTGCCACTGGCCTTGGGCAAGTCAGTTCCCGTCTTTATGCTTGTGTTTCACCTCCCATACATAGGACTTGTCTACGCTGAAAAAGCCACCCCCCTGAGCGATGTAAGTTACATTGACTTAAAGTGGTGTCCGACCATCCTATGTTGGTGGGAGATGCTCTCCCGTTGGCATAGCATGTCCTCACCAGACGTGCTACAGAAGTGCAGCTGCAGCATGGTAGTGTAGACTAGCCCATTGTCTGCTTTGATTACTTAGCTTGTAAACTCTTCAGGTCAGGGACTGTCTCCTACTACACGTTTGGACAGTGTCTAGCCTAATGGGGCTCCATTCCTGGTTGAGGTCTCTTTGCACAACGCTAAGACAAGCAATCATAATAGTAACAAAGAAATAACTAAGATTCTTTCTTTCTTTCTTTCTTTCTCAGCTTGTTTTCTATCTGCATTTAACAGCACTTTGTGTATAGTTAGTTTTCTCTGTTGCTTATTTTGCACACTTGATAGCACCTGTATCTAGTCAGTTTCATTATAGTCGGTTTCACTATAGTCAGTTTTCCCTCTTGTCTCCAGTGTCTTTTCACATAGTAATTGGAGAGAAAACATTTCGAAATAACCACCCCTCCCAAAAAATTGGCAAGAAGACTCTGGTGCTGCTGTGGTATCTGAAACTGCTCTTAGCTCACTTTGTGAAACTGACTAAATTTGAGAGTGGCTGTGTTTCTTTTATACAGTTCAGTGTTAAAATAAGATGAAGTGTTTTAGTGGTCACATGTTCAGAACAGACCTCAACCCAACCACTAAAGGTACAATGATCCACAACAAAAGGCTCGGTCCTGCAAAGACTTAAGTAGTAATTTCAATGAGACCGTTCATGTGAGTAAAGTTACTCACATGCTTAGACTTGCAGGAGCAAGCCTTGTGCTTTTAACATGCAAAACTCTGATACACGATTGCAGTTTGCATTTGCATTCACAGATCTTATTGTCAGACACTTAGCTACTTGAGTTCCATGCAAAAATGCTACTTGTGCTAACACATCTGAGGTTTTGCATCCCCCAAAAGCTTATACCACAGAATGTTATATCCACAATTTTAGAGGCCACTTTAAAAGATTCAGCCCTACAAGACATTGACTAAACTAGGACAATATTGTTTCCAAATAAATTAAGGTTGATAAAAGTCCATGTTATGTGATGATATGTAAAACAGGTGTGACTGAATTTAATCCAATACATTTTTTGTAACAGTAAATGAAATCTGATAGAATTGTTTTTTTCTAATATGAATTTAATCAGGTTGGCTAGCTTACCTACCCACTTGAGGAGTCTCTACCAGTTGATTATATCACAGGACACAAGTCTACCTGGTCCATTTTGGAAGCAGTTGATATAACAAAACATACTAGAGTAGATGCCTCCCAGATCAGGTGACGTAAAATGTACATAAAGAGGTTGCTTTCTGTAGTCACAAATTTTCATCATTGTCCCGTAACATTGCAAACCAAAATGCCCAAGGGTCATAAAGACCACACTCAGCAAATCCAGCTACACTGATACAAGTCCTAGTGAGAACTGTGATATTTTACTGCTGTTCTTCTCAAGGATTTGAAATTCTGGTGCATTGTTACAGCAGTTTACTTGCATAGAGACAAATTAAGTGAGATTCCAAAAAATATGAATCAATTGAAATGTACTGCACTGGCTGGAAGACTCGTCTTTGTCGCCATCCTCATTTGGAGAGTAATGTTTCTCTCTTTATACCACATATGAATTTCCTTAGATGAACAACAGAGACTTTGCATGATTAGTGGAGCATATTAACATTATAGCAGTGATTTCCAATTCTCTCTTGTGTTGAACTGGTGGATTTAAGTCCCAATCTTATTCCCCTAAACCCTTCACGTCCCCTTGAGCCACAACCTGGCACAGGTGCATTGCCTGTTTTCTCTCCTCTTGTCCTTCTATTTTCTCCTCCTCATCCAATTTATTCTATGATTTTTCTCTACTTTTTTGCCTCCCTCCTCCCCTGCCCCAGTTTAATTTTTTTTTGCCCCCTAGCAGGGCTGCCAGCTTAACACTCTCATGGCTATGTGCCAAGGGTGGCCCGGCCATGTGGAGCCACCAATGTTCAATAACGGAGCTCAGGGCCACATGTGGAAAGAAGCAAAGCCTGGACCAGTGAGCTTCCTGCTACCTGAATCTACAGCCCCATAAACCTAAGCTAAATCTGCATTAGGGGCCAGAGTGGGAGAATGGAGAGAAAGTGTCTTTCAAGGAGCCGCCTGCCACTTTGCTCATAGCCATTGGATCATGTTTATAATGTGGATTCAGAGCCATGCAGCTCTTCTCTCATAATCCCCATGGGCTAGTTTTTCCCCAGCCTGGGAAGCACTCCACTCCAGTCACTGCAATTCACCATGTTAAATCTAGGGCCTCTGTACAAACTCATGTTTACATTATCCTCTTTGTAAACAGATCTACAGTCTTCTGTAAACTTGCCATTTCTGACTTCATCAGTCCCTAGAAGGCATCCACATCCAATATGGATTAGGACCATAAATATAGCCATATGAAGAATTCTAATTGCTTTGCATCATATTATTCAATTACTATATAAAATACCAGCCATGAGTTTCTAATCCATACCAATATCACAAGACAGATTAGACTAGTAAAAATTCTGTGTAATTAATTCAGACATATAGACAACTGTTCCAGTTCCCCCATGGTCTTTAAAGACATTTAATCTGGTAGGGTAATGAAAAGAAATAGTTGCTCGGGGCATTCAATTTCAGCAGCTCTGTTAAAATAGTTAGGCATGTTCTTGTAGTGGAGTGAAATACCTGTCATCATGTTTTCATTGTTTTGATCTAAGTAACAGATGTTGAGTAAAGGACAATTATCCAGAACTAAGAAAACACTAACAGTCCAAATTCTGACTGGGACTTGGAAATGGGCATAGTGGACTCCCAAATAGGTGCACATAAAAGCAGCATTAATATTTGCCTGTATCTTGGCCAAGACCAATATCCTCACATCATCGATTCCTGCTAAGAGCAGGTACAGTCTGTTCAAGGGATGTGCATATAAGCCCTTGCCAACTTAAGGATGTATGTACATCAGTGGATAGATTATGTCCCCTGATCAGTAGGTTATGTCCTATAATGAAAATCTCTTGTCCTGTGGAAAAGCTTCCCTGCAACATTCTAGTAAGGCCAGAAAAGGGGTGATAATCTTTTGCCTTGCTCGCACAGGGCGTGATACAAAGCCCACTTAAATCAGTGGGAGCTCATCCATTGACTTCACCTGACATTGGAGCAGGCTTCTGCATGCCAAAAATATGTAGCACCTTTGTGCAGCACCAGCCAGAATTTGGCCCATATAATCTATTTCGTTTTGTTCATATTGATAATTCTGGTTTCCTTGAGTTAGCTCCAAAAAGCTGCAGAGGGAAACATTAGCATTTGCCTTGTTAATTATGTGATCCTCTAATCAAACCAGTGAAGAGCATGGTGATTAAATCTGAACAATGGGCCCAAATTTGCCCTCATTTACATAAACGGAACTCCCACTGGTATCAGTGGGAGTTGCACCGATATAAGTAAGGGCAGCATTGGCATCTTGGTCCTTTTTGCCTTTAACCGTGCTTTCTTCTTGTCACCAGCCTGGTTCAAAGTTACCAACTGTCCTGTGTGGCAACAGCAAAGCTTTTGTGAATTGCTTTTTCTAATCCAACAGAGTTTTCAACTGGTACTTGTATCAAGGAAAGAGGTTAGTGAACACACATTCATTGTTCATTATAAGTGTATTGAGAGAGAATTTTTCCCTGCTAAAACCTACCCTCAAATGCTCAGATCAATGTGTCAAGAAGATATAAATAACATACGCTCTGTGCAGATTAGAGTTAAAAACACTGAGTTTACACAGCTCAATTTTACTAACATAAGCACAGTAATAAACATGGGATAAAGACATACCGCAGCACTGCGGGGTATGTCTTTGATAAATAAAATTGATAGAAAGCATCAAATTTTGCACAGTGGGCCTATTTATCAGTGCCTTTTAAATTCAAGAGTGACACCAGTTAAAAACCAAGAAACCCTGAAAGAAAGTTGTTTGTAGGATTTTAAACAGAAGAACCGAAGAGTACTGGGTTTGTAAAGTGCCCACAATAATGGGGCCTCAATCCTAACTGGGACCTGTGGGCGTGACTGCAATAGAAACGATTAATAAAATATCAACAGTAACGTTGCTCTACATGTGTTCCAGAGTGATGAGTTATTTCTGTTGCAATTCACTGAAATTTGGCAGCGAAGGTAACTTTTCCACTTACAGGTTTCCATTGTAGAAGAAATTCTGTACCAGTTACCCGAGACCTGATTCTGCTTGCATTTAAGTGAACTGAAGAACTCTTACTAATTTCAGTGGAAGTAGTAGCAGACCCTGACTCCTGCTTTTTAGGAGATGAGACAACGATTAGGTGAACTTACCTCATGTAAAATAGTAAGGGCATCAGTGAATTTAATCATGTATTTAATGGCTCATGTAAATTTTACTAGCTAATAAGTACAATCAATATAAATGTAGGCCTAGTTTAGTTTGGTTCATCAGACCTTAGAATAACCCTTTTTCGGTAAGGCGTGCAAAACAACGTTTTTGGCTTTCTAACATCCAGTTATTTCGCTTCTTGGAATGTCCCTGCTTTGGATATGATGTTCCAAGGATGAAGTAACAAAGAGAGGTTACGATGATCCAGCCAAATATAACCAGGGTAAACAAAGAAAATTTCCAAAGTCGCAAAAGTCACTGTCAAATATTAAGATCTTGATAGTTTTGTTATTGCTAATAAGTTATGTAATTTAGGGTATAATGCAGAATCTCAGATTTGCTCATAAAACATTATTAGTTATTATTACAGTAATGAATCAGAGGAGAGGGATGTTGATAGAAGTAGGGTGTCATCTTGGGTATAAAAGAGGGTACTGAGACTTACGTTTTTACCTTTGTGTAGAGCCTTGTCTGTGTACAGCCTTGTGTGATCAGCTAGATCAATGGTCGGTCACCTCAACAGATCACTGGGGTGTGGCACTTTGTACTTATACTGACATAAACCTGTTTCTTGGATCTGAGCTCTAGAGTTAGCAGTGGTTTTGTCTGCAATAACAAGCAGTGGTTCTCTGGTTTGCTAGGTTTGTAAGGTAACCTGTGGGCCTGGTTAGTGGCTCTGAAAAACATCCTTACACTGTTCAATAAGGTCAAAATCCTGGCTCAGTCCTCAAGAGCTGGATGAGAAGAATCTTCACACTGAGGCCATGAAGCAGAGATGAAGCCCCTTCACAGCTATTGTCCTAGCTTCAGGGCTAGAGTAGCCTCCATAAAGCTTGCACATTCTCTGCAAAGAGGACAATAATTGATGGATCCAAGGAGCAGCTGATCCACTGGCCCCACTCCAAAACCTCCTTGTGTGTCCTCCTAGGAGCTGGTCTCTGCAATGCTGACTCCCCTCTGGAGAATCCCCCCAATTCTCTCCTCTCTCCCGCTTAACTGACCTGAACTACTTTTAGTGGGACCTATGTTAGTGGGAAAGGGAGAAGAATTTTCCCTTGAGGGCTAACCCCAATGGTTCTTACTTGAGAAGTTAAGTCAATGAGAGCTTTCCCCTATAAGGAAGTCAGCATCAACCAAGTTGGGCATATGGGAAATTTAGGGGTTTTAAATCACCACTCGACAATTGCTAATATTTTTTTGTGGTCAAGAATCTGAGGTTCCAATGTGTTATTGCACTGATGCTTTTAACAGATCATAATTACTTACAAAATGTTGCAGGGCCAGATTTTCAAAGGTATTTAGGCACCTAAAGCGCCTATGCCCCATTGAGTTCCAGGGTGAAAATCCCACTAGACGTGTATCTGCAACTTTAGGTAGCTAACTACCTTTAAAGATATGGCCTGCTGTATCTTTGCCAAATAATTGCAAAGGCCCATATTTCGCTGAAGTTAGGAAGAGAGACCTAGAGTGTTTCATACTCTTTTCAGTAAATGATCGTACACCACCACGGTGAGATGATCATGAAGGAAAGTGCTTATAATCGCATCAGTAAATTCCAAAACAGTTTAGGAAATTCTTAGTGCACCCTTAAGCTTGTGTGTATGTTTGTGCGTGTATACACACACACACACACACACACGTTTATTTTAATAGCGACAAAGATGTGGGTGTACAAAGGGCCTGATCCAAAGCCCATTGATATCAATCGGAGTCTTTCCACTGATTTCAATAACGTCTGATCAGGCCCAAAAGGGAAGTGGGAGGGGAAGGCACAGTGAGCCTTTCCCCATCTTTCTTGTACCCCTGCACAGGAACAAGGCACAATCTTAATCCTTTTGCGCTTGGTGCTCAAAAGCCTCAGGAATCTAGTGCCAACAGCAGCAGTAGAAAACCTGTAGAGAGGAAAGGAAAAAATGGGCTGGGGAATGGGAAGTGCACAGTGGATGTTACTAAAGTCTCTAGCGGATGCTGCTGTTCTATACGCTCTTCCGGGGCTTCTGGCGACGTTTTGCCCTAGGAGCTGCTGTTGGTGCACAGTCCCTTCTCATCTCTGCAACCCCTCTAATGAGGATACTGGCTTAAAGCCATTATCTAGCCCATAATATTCTTATAATAAACCTGTATGTGCATAACAAGAGCTAGAATGAGAAAGAAGCCAAGCAGTACTAAAAACGTAATGGGGTCAGTGGTGGTAGGGATTTATACCGGTCTGATGAGAGCAGATTTTAGCCCACAGTGTGCAGAGTACATTTGTGGCTTTGTAGAAATGATTTATTCATTATTTTATCAAAGAGTCATAATAATAGAAGCAGAGTATGATCATGATTATCTAAAGCATGTTATCTTGAATAAGAGAACTCAAACTGCTGTGTCTTGCAACCCTTGCCCAGGAAAGTCTCCAACTGAACTCAGTTGGAATCTTTTCTTTGAAGGGATCAGAGCATTTCTCAAAGTCATTTCCATTTACTTTCCAGCGGTGTCAGACAGAAGCTCCAGACACGATTCAGATTCATAAAAACTACCTAGTGTTCAGTCTCCCAGCTTTCTGTACCATATCAGATCTTGCTGATCATATTTTGCATCCCCTCGAGTACCAAACAGAATGACTATGTTTGTCATCATGCCACCACCTCTTGAGAACAGCTGCTGCATTACATCCTTGCATATTTTAGTTGCCAGTGGTTGCCCTATTATGATTCACTGAAGCATTGTTCTGCTGTTCATTTCTCAGAAATTCAGGAGTCATTCCCATAAAGGGGTTCCAAATATTTGAGATCATTACCTAATGGCTGTTCCAGGTCTTGGGAAAAGCATAGTGCTAAAGAGTCTCTGGTTTGCTGTATAACAAGCTTCATTTAGCAAGTGCCCAGGATGGTACTTGAAGGGTTAACAGTTCCCTTCTGATCAGTATGAGCAGTGTGAATGATTATGTAATAGTAATTGTTTTTAATTATGTAGGTTGCAGTTGTGGATCAGGCATTGATATACTAGACAAATTAACCTTGTACAATTTGGTGGCAGAAGAATGATTTTGAATCATATGTGCACTTAGGGTGACCAGATGTCCCGATTTTATAGGGACAGTCCCGATTTTTGGGTCACTACAGTTATCAAAGAACAGCAGAATTTCTCTGCTTGAAGATTTGCTGTCCAACTTTTTACTCTTCATAGTTCGAGCTGGACAAATACTACAAAACAAGTTTCAGATCAACTCCCGAATAGCTGTTTGGTTTAGCCACGGTCAGTGTCATGAGAACATTGGCTCAAGCAGGGTTTTGTTCACACACATTTGGGGAATGGTTGTACTTCATGCAGATGCAGAGATTCTCATGTGAACACAGGTATTAACATGCAAATGGGAGTATTCACTCTATGCTATTCCTCTATGTTCACATCCTTTATAACACTTCAATAATCCAATTAAGCAACAGAAACAATATTATGTTATTTAAGCAACCAATCACACACCACAGATTATGAATACAAGGAGAAATAGTTGAGGATATAGTCAAAACAAGTAGTTTGTGAACAACCCATTGGCTGAAATGCAGTCAAACAGTGAACAATTATGAAAAACTGAGAGTTCGTGAATGGGAAAAAATGGTTTGCTTTGAATGGCTGCACAGATCCATGCAGAATGCACTGGAATGCTACCTTACACTAAGGCTCATTTAAACAACCCAGGCTTTTTTAGACTTACTAACTCAAAACTATTTAAGCTCCTGTACAATACTTTGCATCTATCACTGCTGACACGCAGTCTTTAGTTTCTTGACTTCCTTGCAAGATCATCAGTTCTAAAAGTTAAGATCTTAGTTGTCATAACAGCAGGAGAGAAAATAGTTGCATCAACTGCGTTAACATGTCTTTTGGATAGTAGTAATCAGGGAGTGCAAAAGCAATACAGTCACACTCATTTATAACTGGAAAATTAGAAGCAGTTGTTTCATGGTGACATTTATATAGTTATGCTTTATGCTCTGTCTTGAGAACCAGACAGATGATATCTGGAATACCACTCCCATTTCAACTGACAGCCTTTTAAAAACATATCTGTTAGAGCACTCCTGCCATTTCGTGGAAGCCTTTGAAAACCTTGCTACTTAGAGGCAATTCTGCTTATATAGCATATATTGTTTATATTTGTCTTTCCTGAATCTATATTACTGAGACTGTGTGAATGGCAACAGGATTATTGCTTCTTGAGAGATCATCTGCTCCTGTCACTTGTTTCTTCTCCTTACACCACTCAATCCTATTGATAAAAAACAGAAATAAATTACAGAAAATGAGCTAAATCCTGCTCTCATTTACACCAGTACAGACCCACTGACCAGTGCACTAAATTCTGAGCAGATGCCATTGCAGTTTCACTCACTTCCATTAGGTCACAACTGGACTTTGTGAGAATGCTGTGGTGTAACTGAAAACAAAACTTGGCCCATTTTCTGAAATATGCGTTTCAAAACAGGTTATTTATCACAGTTTTCTGCCTTGTGTCAGCTGCTTAATGCTGACTCAGCTAGAGCAACCTGTGACCATGTGCTTCAAGATTCCTTTGGAAAAGATTCCATTGTGCTCTAGAGTAAAAACCTGGCCTCGCTGAAATCAGTGGCAAAGTTCCCATTAACATGAGTGGAGAAAGGATTTCACCCAGGGCTGGCTCTACGCACCAGCCAACCAAGCACGTGCTTTTCCAGGGGCGGCAACCCCCCCCCCCCCCCCCCCCGCTTTTTTTTTCCTGTTTCAGCAGCATTCCAGACACCTTTTTTTTTTTTTTGCTTCAGCAGTTGCAAAAAACCCCAGAGCCAGCCCTGATTTCACCCTAGAATTTTTTATAGCATGGATATAAAACACGCCAGTTTTCTTTTCTCTAGAGATTTTTTTTTTAAGAGACAGACCATACAGGACACCTTCATTTTGTGCAGTTTGGCATTCCCCTTTCTTGACAAACTAAGGTTAAATTGCTTTTATTTAACCTCTTTTCAGAAATCCTCTAACTAGATTTTTATATGGACCCATCACAGTGCCTGTGACATACGGCATCATGCTTTGCTTGAAACCCATTTGGTAAAGAGGAAAATTCTCTGCATGAGCATACATAAGTGAAAGCATCCAGGGCTCCAAGGGACTTTTAATTCTCTCTCTCTCTCTCTCTAGACTACTAGATGTACAAAGTAAAAAAATATATATTTCCGCAGCTATAAAGTATGAGGGTTTAAGATTACTGATGCTAAGCAGTGACGGATGGCTTATGTTGTATAGGAATAAATAGACAAATAACTAGTACATCACTGGACCAAAATCAGCCATGAGGATTTGTGCCTGCTCACACCATATCTGCATTTGGTCCATTAGCTGCTTTCTACATAAACAGTATAAAGAGGCATAGGAATAAAATACTGATAATAGACAATGATTTGGGGGTCTTTTAAAAATGATCTATCCAGTCAGCAATCTCTATGTGAGAGATGCATCATAGGGGATGTCTAAGGTAGTTTGTCCTTATAATTTAGTTGGGAGATACACATAATCTCTATTACGCAACTGATGTGAAATTGGTGCTTATTGATCTGATTTGCCCAATACAAGGTATGGCATTCTGGCTGGGGTGTAGAGAAGAAAAGAGAGTGTGAAGACTGAAATGTAAGGCCAGCTCTGTTGTGTGGCACTGGAGGGGTTCTCCCTCTCTCTCCTTTTCAGTGTCTGAGTAAATGTAGTGTTCATGAAAGGTGCTGCACAGAACAGCGTGGAGACTGATATCTGTTCATTCCAAGAGAGTGAAACTCACCCTCGTTGTGCAGGTGCAAGGCCTCCACACCCCTTAAGCTCTGCAGAGAAACTGCGCATGGGTGCTGCCTACTAAGTAGCTGCACAGCATGTCCCAAGCATGCTGTGGGATTGGTCTCCCTTCCAGTCCTGTGGAGGTTAGCGTGGAAAGCCATGCTGGAGACAGGCTAAGGTGGTGCAGGAGTGGGCCAAAGGAGAGGGGCCATGGATCTGCATTTACACAGATTCCATGTTACCAGTAAAAAATGCAACTGGTACAAAGGCATTGCAACCACTATTCCAACCCATAGGCTGAACTATGGCACTGGGTTTAGTGGGAGTGAGGGAACTCACCTCTCCAACCATCCAGCACTTCTCCCACATAGGACCTGAATCATCCAGCTTTATGTGGATGGAGTGAATTTAACCCAGAAAGATTGAAAAGAACATTTAGCCATAGGTACAGAGAGTGGTAGTGAAAGATGTCACACGTGAACCTCACCCTAACCTAAAGGAACTACCTCTAGGGGAGAGGTTTTTCCAGTAGCCATGGCCCATAGAACCCTTGTCCTCTCTGCTGCAAGTGCCATCAAGGGTACCAGTTACGATTGTGGTTTTGGGTGGTGTGGGTACATGTCTTTTAGGAATTGGACTGAGCCCGCCAGCTAGTTATATGTCCAACTGGTGGGGGTTCAGTGGCCTAAGGGCTAGAAACTGATATTAAAGTGGTACAGGCCTCTAGTATAGATATAGTTAGACCATGTAAAGATGCTTGTACCAGTATAGCTGCTTATTAACTTATTGTATATGCTGTAATAATATATGCTCTTTGATACTAGTATAACTCTGTCTACACTAGGAGGTTGTACTGCCTCAATTATCAGTTTCTAAACCAATATAGTAATACTGATACAAAAACAGTGTATAAACCAGCCCTGAGAGATGGGAAAAGAGGCTCACAGAAGACTTCAGTGGGACTGTTTGTATGAATAAGTGGTATGTAGGATAAGTACATGTTACAAGAACTGGACGCAAAGTAATTAATGAAAATAAAACTGTGCACTGGAATGATTATTGCATAATGAAAGAAAATAAAATTGGAAAGGAAAGTTGAAGTAAATGGAGTAAATTTAGGGCCAGATTTTTAGAACAGTAAAGGTAAAAGTATTTGGCCATCAATAAAATAAATCTCATGATAAACATGCATTTGTAAAATGAAAATAAGAAAGAAAAACTTGTAGCACCTTAGAGACTAACAAATTTATTTCAGCATAAGCTTTCGTGGGTTAGTACCCACTTCATCGGTTGCATCCGATGAAGTGGGTACTAACCCACGAAAGCTTATGCTGAAATAAATTTGTTAGTCTCTAAGGTGCTACAAGTTTTTCTTTCTTATTTTCATTTTGCTGACACAGACTAACACGGCTACTACACTGAAACCTATGCATTTGTAAAGGCTATTAGGGGCAGGAGGAGGAAGTTAGTGATAGATGAGCAGATGTTACTCAATGAACACTTTGCATCAGTAATTTTAAAAGAAGCTGAAGGTCACATTTCCTAGCTTGGAATTCATTATTTTTCCAGAGAAGGGGGATGTGTATGAAATGTTAAATGTCTTTATTATTGTACAAGGAAGAGAAGCCATTGACACCTGGCACCAAGCCCAGTTGGTGTGCAGGTTTGTGTCTTACTTTAGATAAATGTCCCTTCCTTTTAGTTTGAGGATCTATATCTCGGACAGATAGGAAGGATGGTCCAGTGGTTAAGGCACTCGCCTAGTCAGACCTGGGTTCAAATTCCTTCTCTGTCACAGACTTCCTGTGTGACCTTGGGCAAGTTACTTAGGGCCTCAGTTCCCCAATGGTAACACTGGAGATAATAGTACTTCCCTACATCACAAGGATGTTGTGAGGATAAATACATTAAAAAGACTGTAGATGTTATGGAAGCAGAGACCATATTGATTACCAATTAATATCTAAATAAGAGACCAACATAAGAAGTGAGCCTGAGCCATGAAGTTCAGTTTTGAATCTAAACTTTCCCCAGACTTTAGAGGTGCTAAGGGCATTCAGTGCCTCATAGGATTGAGTCTCTTGGAAACAAATGACACAGTGGGGGTGGCCAAGGAGACTATATATAACGGTGTCTCAAAAATGGGAAAGCTAATGTTCAAAACAATCGATCCTAAACAAGTAGATTCAACACTACTTTCAGAAATATTGCAGCTAAGAGATATATGGAATTATGATTCATGTAGGGGCACAGAAGTAGATAACCGTAATAGGGAATAACATCGTGGAAATAGAGGCAGATGATGATAATCAAAGAGAGAATAGAATAAAATAGAATAAAGTAACAAAGCGAGGGAGTGGGACAAATTCACAGAAAAACAATCTGCAGAATGTTTAGCAGCAGTGAAATAGCGTGTGGGGTGTAGAGTATGAGTCCAGTTCAGTTCTCAGTTATGGCTGGCAGTGGTTAACCAAGCCCAGTGCAGTAAGTGGGGTTGTACCTATGTTATTGATTCACTGTCTGTTTTGAGGACTGGAATATAAACCTGCAGAAAATTCATAAAAAAATACACCAATGATGTGTTGGCTGGGCAGGGAGGTCAGCTTCCTCTGAAGCATCAGAGTTTGGTTCCTTCTGGAGGCAGGACACTGAGTGGAGTGGACTAGTGCTTGGAGGTGGTACATAGAATCCCTTCTAGATGCCTGGCTAGTGTGTCTTACTCCTCACGGTCCAACTGATTGCCAGAGCAGAGACCTTTGGGTTGTTTTTGCCTCTCTGTAGCATGGGGTGCAATTCACCTGTTGGGATCATCTGGGCACACATCTCACATAATCAATTCCCTACCATTGCTGGGGCCTCGGGCATTGGTGGCACCTTGGTCTCTCTCCTGTTCTCTGCCTGTGGCGTACAGTTTAGTTTCCTGAGAACTGAAATGTTTGGGTTCAGTGTAGGGTATCTATGTGAACTTTAATGGCTTGTGATATAGAGGAGGTCATGCTTGATGATCGAATGGTCTCTTCTGGCCTTAAACTCCTATGACAAAGAAAAAGAGACCACAAATGGAATAACATGGCATGCTCGGGTTTTGATTACCTTGTTACATTCAACGATTATTCTGTCACAGAGAGACACTGCAACAAATGAATTGGTACTGCAGAAATGAGCCAGCATTTCTCCCTGTGTTTTGAAGGTCTGAGTTATTAGGAAAGATTATCCATATGTGGCAGGTCAGTTTTAATCTGTGGTTCGTATTTAATATGGAATGTTAAGAATTAAATATAGTTTTTTAAAAAGATACACGGGGCTTATCAGAGTAGACTGAGCTGGTTTCAGATTAACCCCCCCAGCCAAGACTAATATCATACAGAATATGATAGGAGAGAATAAAGGGCAGACAAGCCTTTGGTGTCAGAGTACTAGGATGCAAAACAACTACTATGTGGATACATCTTCAAAGGGACTTGTCAAGTTGTGAAGCTTTGGAAGAAAAAACAAACTGAAACAATTTATCCAAACCAGTGAATTCAATCCTGGATGGATTTGGGACACAGGAAATGGGCATGGCATTAGAGACATTAGGGGACTCTGTGTGCGGGGGAGGGGGTGTCTAATAAGATGATGAGACAAGCACATCAGAGAAACCTGAAAGTATGACTAAGCTGAGAGTCAGGTCAGGGGAAGGGAAACACAAGAGATCTGATACCAAAGACCATCTTTGATAGGCTCTGTTGAAAAGAATCAGGGGAGAAAGAGGCACCCTTGATGCTCAAGATACTTTTTATTTGCCATAATTAAATCCAGGGTAAACCTTCTGATGAGCTTTTGCAGTTTCAAACTAGATTTATTATGAACATCATGGTCCATATATCTACTTTGCATTGATCTGAGGGACCAAAACAGCCATAATGCTGGTTTAACTAGCTATCCTCACATGTCATACAGGCCTCTGTAGCAGGAGTATGGCCAGAGGATGCAGAAGCCTCCAACACCTTCCAAGTTGAGCCAACTTAGCCCTCCAGCTAGGTCCTATAAAAATCCTACCCCTTCCAGGATACCCATAGTCCAAAATGAACACAAAGAAACAAAAACTCTTCCACCCCTCCTGGGCAGTATCCTCAGCAAACTCTTCACTTCTCCCAGGCTCTGCAGCGTACTGGGAAACAGACACTTCAGCCCTACCTGGGCGTATGCAAGCCTAAATTGGTAACTATCAGCCAAACAAGGAAATCCTCCCAGGCCAGCCCTACCTTCCCTCAGGAAGGATCTGGTAGACAACTGTCTTTCTCAGTTCCTGGCCCCAACCAGCCTTCTCTCCCACAGTCAGAACCAAAGGTCTGCTTTTCCTCCCAGCCAGGCGCCAACTCAGCTGGGCTCTCCCCTTTTAGCTCCTCCCTCAAAGCCTGACATTGCTTCCGGTGTTGCAGGGTGGGGCTGACTAGATCCCTAGCAGCCCCCTAACCCTTTCCTGACGTGTGGTGTTTGTATAGCCTGTCACAGGTGCCTAATTCTGCCCTCAGCTATGCCCCCAACAACCTCAGTAAATTCAGTGGGGTTACACAGACGTAGTTAGGAGACAATCCGGTACAAAATGTTGCAGACAGTAGCTAAATAAAAAATGTCATGGACTGAAGTTGAGAAGCTGTCAAGCAATAAAGGCAGAATTCCTTTTCACTGAATGCTGAAATATAGAACATGCTGCTAACATTAAGGACCCATTAAACCCAATCATTTTAAGAGAAAGCTACATAGTTTTGGAAAAAGGAACAGAGGGAACTGCTGCTCGCTAGATATTTGTTAATTTTTTATGTGAATGTATTGCTTATGAAAGTGATTGAATTAGCAGCACTGATAGGAACCCAGACACAGTAAAAGCTTCCTGACATGGACACAGGACTGCCTATGCAGCGCAGTCCTGACCGTTAGCACCATAATTGAAGCCCTGAGCCTCTCTCTCACGCCCAGACTGCAGGGCACGCTGAACTAAACCGAACTAAGCAGTGCTTCTGTGGCGTGGACAAACATCCATTAGAAGAGGCTAGGATGAGACCACTACGCTTATTTGCATTGGTGACCTCATTTAGGATTTGATCCCAGGCTCCAGAGGAAAAGGGCCGGTACAGCCTAGTTCACTACCATGCTTCCAAAATACTGCAAGGTAAGTTCTGAAACTAAAGGGTGCTAGAAGCAGCTTGTATTTTGTGACAGAGGGACTCAGAGTGAAAGCAAACCAGAAACAACCCTGATTCTTAACTGCCAAATCCTGCATCCTGTGGAAGGGTGTCATAGCAGTGGAATCAGTCTGGGTCCACTGCTTTGGGAGAAGAGGGGCATTCCCAGGTACTGAGAGGCTAAACAGGGGTATCAGGCTCTTGTTCATAAGAGAACAGCAGCTCTCTCCAGAGCAACCAGACTCTGGGGGCACAGCAGAGGAGTACAAGTAGCATGACTACCAGTTTGAGTATGCAGACCCACTGTCAAACCTCACCATGGAAGGGGAGTGTAAGGTCCATGGCTGCTAATCAAGCCCTGGGGAGGATCTAAACCTTTTTGGAAAGCCCCTACTCAGGCTTTTTGCCTGAATTAGAATTTGGCCCTATGAAAAGAAATGTTACATATAAAGAGTACTATCACTGGAGGGAAACAGGTAAAAAGAATCAGGAGCAGGATGTTCTGTATAAAAATCTCACACCCATGAATATATTAGTGTAAAGAAATACATTTCTGATGCATTCTGAACATATCAAAGAGCAACCATTGGGCAGTATTTTAGCATAGGCTCATAAACGCCATACATTTAGAATCAGATTGCTATAGTCTGGCTAATATGAAATATTTCCTTACTCTGAAAATAGCACTACTCTAAAAATAGCAATAAAATGAATGTAATGGGACTACACAGGGTCTAAGGTACTATTCAGCATGAGGGTATCAGAAACTAGCCCTCAAATCACAGCTTCCTATTTACTCCCGGCTGGCATCTCTCAGTAGAGGACTCACATCTCTTTCATTTCAAACTTTTGCTTGTTATAGAGATTACTTAAGTATTTTAACCTGTGAGAAATGCAGTTTCCTTTTCACACCATTCACCTGACTGAGGGCATTTCTTTCTGAGTGAGTGGTTTGACACATAGTACAGTGAAAGAACTATTGGTCTCTGATTATTAAAGGGATAGAGCTTTTCACAATGCATTTTTCTTTAGCTGTTATCTCCTTGTAAATTTCATTTAGCTAGCATTTGTAATTCATTTAAAAATTTCAATCACTTATTAAAGTCATTTCCATATTTTGCCTTTTATGTAAAGTTATTGCATTGCCCTGAGAAAGGCATTTTGTTTGATGAATGTCTGTACAGTCGTGCCCAAAGGAGAGATTTAAAAAGTATAAAAAGACACCAAAATTACATTCTAATCAAATTTAACAATAGCTTTAAAGGAAATGAGGGAAGAATACAGTTGCCTTGGAACATCAGAGCTGAGGAGCCATGGAAAATGAAATGAACCATCCAGAAATTTTAACTATTTCCCACATCCCTTGCTAAATTGTTGCAGTGGTTAATTCCTAGCACTGTTAGAAATATTCCTAGACAGAATTTATTTAGCTTCAGCTTCCAGCCATTTAAAAAATGGTAATGAAGCCTAATTTATTATATATTGAATTAGGGGCTATTCACCTATATAGAGCTACCCATATGTCAAAGCATTTGCAGGATTCGCTCTGTAATAATAAATATGTGCATTTAAGATGCCCCAGGCCCATAAACCTCTGGGATCCTAACATAGTATAATAAAATCATTTATTAAGAATTTATAAGAAATTAGTAGAAACTGCTTTTTACATTTTTTTAGAAATGTAATTGTGTCTTAATTTTGTCTACTACTATATTATAAAATCTATTTCATGCATCTTTTTGGTGCATTATAACTTATCCTACAATAAAACATTAAAAAGAGCAATTTCTTTTAATCATCCAATTATTATGAAAGTATTTTTAAATGATAATATATAGGCCCTAAATGCCCCCTAATTCAGAGCCACACAGTGCAAGATAGGGCAGCACAGGGGCAGGGACACACCCTCTCCTCTCCCTGCCCCCGCCACAACCTCTTCTCATTTTGCTTATACTGGAGGAGATGGGATGGCTGATTTAGAAGATGATAGACACACTTCCACCAGCTGTATGCCAGCAGAGTTCTGCCACGCATAGTACAAAGTAGCTTTAATGGACTGGAGAATTTGTCCATAATTTCAGTGTCTTTATGCAAAATCCTAGCCCATTGAAGTCAAGGGCAAAACTCCCATTGACTTCAATGGGGCCAGGATTTTATCCCTAATCTTCTGTGAGGAAATTTGCACCTTAACCATCACCACTATCCCAGAAGATATCACTATCTCATTTATGTTACCCAGACCAACTGTATCTTCACTTTCACTTCAACAAGCATGCAAGAAAGTAAATATCGAAATTTTTTTCAGTTTCCAGTTAAGATTCATTGGACTAATTTCTGTCCCAAACTATACAGGGGCAACACCTATTCACTTAAATGTTAGTATTTAATTTTTAGTGTTGTTGTAGCCATCTTGGTCTCAGGATATGAGAGAAACAAGGTGGGTGAGATATGTCTTTTATTGGACCAAATTTTGTTGATGAAAGAGACAAGCTATCAAGCTACATAGAAAGTGGTCTGAAGAAGAGTTCTGCATAGCTCAAAAGCTTGTCTCTTAGACCAACAGTATTAAATTTTATTATATTAATATCCCTCTCTCCTCTGTATACTGACTTTAGTGGGAGTCATTCCTGTATAAATATGACCAGAACTAGGTTCATTGTGTGGTTTGAAGGTATATGGTAGAACACTGTAAACTTATACAGTGCATAGGTAGGGACAATATCATAAGAGTGACCTTGTATGTGAAGTATGTTATAGTGAGTAAAAAAACATTTTCCAGACCTTGGGACAGTTAGATAACCCGAAGTTACAGAAGTTAATAGGTCTTGGACATTTTGTTTTATATTAAGTTTGTGATATGTGCCTTCTCTGACGCAGATTGTAGGATATCACTAAATCAAGCAAAGGTACATGTACCAGGTATACATGTATTGTTTTAATAATGGATTCAAATTGGAGAGATGTTTTCACTGTCCCTTGATGATAAAACAAAGGCTGCAAAGCTCTCTGTAGAGACTTAGGTAGCTGAATCAACTTGTTTATGAAACAAAGCCTATTTGTTTTATATAGAGCAGTCTCAGTAGATTTGAGGTAGTGCAATGAACCTTTACCTGTCTGCTGTTGGCTTCACTTTCTGTTAAAATAGATACTTACCTTGAATTCATACCGTGGTTTTCCCTGTTATTTTCTCTCTCCATGAGAAGAGAAGCACTTTCACCCAGTTTATCCTGATCCTGCAGCAGAAGTTGATACATAACAGTACACCAACAATATTATGTTTCTGCACCTTTCCTATGCTCTGCTTGAAGTTGTAGTTACATACAAAAAAGCTATTCAAATAAACCTTAATCAAGACATGTCATTCTACGGTATAATGTTTCAGTAAATGCATCCGACTATCTTCAACAGGGAACATAAATGCTGGGGTCGAACATCATCTAAGTGATCGTCACGGCAAATTTGGTCAATTGTGATGGGTTGTCACAATTTAGGTTGTCACAATTAGCTGATTTAAAAGTCATTGGGGTTCCTGCAGTGTTAAAGCCAAAAAGTGCACCCTTTCTTCTGCACATGGAATCAACGTTCACACAATACGGTAGCTCTTGCAGTAGTGTTAAAACAGTCATGCTAGTCCCTGAGACTACTTCGCTTTTACAATGAGGGCACTCTGTAAATACACAGCTAACTGTGATCTCCAGGACAGGAGTAAGGATTCTCCTATGGTGCCTGCAGGAGCCATGTGAATTAGGAATCACCTCTTCCAGAGAACGGAGCGCAGCTTTTGGTTGGGCATCAGGATTATTCTAAATAAAGTCCTTTTTATTTATTAAGTAGAACTTAACACTGAGATGGAGTTGGCAGGTTAGCAAACAGAGGGTTAATTTCTTAGTGGAAAGGCTTCACTAAATGGGGGAAGGATCCGAATATGCTAATTAGACAATCTAGAAATCCCAGGGTTTTGTGACTGGAAAGAGTGGAAATGTCCCTGGTTGTAATCACTAACTGTTCATTTCCTACTTAGGAGAACACCACTGTGTATGTTTCTGATATATTTTCTTCTAGTAGTGGGATTGTGACAAGGCAGGAATCTCAGGGTCTCGCTATTGAAACTCTTATTTCATATCTTTACGATTTTTCTCAAATAGAATAAACCATCACATGCGGCTCCCCGCACTTGGAAACTACTTAGGTTCTTCGTATCTCATTCATCCTCCGTGGCCCAATCTGATCTACTACAGTGCCAAGGTCAGTGGAACACAGGACCCACTTCCCCCTTTGTGTGAGCAATATTAAAGCCTAGACCAGGGACAGGTTTAAGGACTGATACCTTGTGACCCTGCAATGGAGTTTTGTACCACTGGAAAGGTGGCACACCCAGCTTCTCAGTGAGACACAGTACTTGCTTTTAGCCCTGGAAGGGTCCAAGATAGTGGACTTCAAATTCATAACACTTTTATGTACACAGAAGCTTATTTATGCCATTTTCAAAGGTGTTTTACATTTATTAGCTTAATTTTCACTCCCTCTGTGCTCCACCCAGTTGGACTCAGCTTAATTGTGGCACCTGGCTTTACAGACAACTGGATACATGAAATAATCTTCAATAATTATTTTTAAAACTCACTAAAACATTCTTAAAACAGGTTTTCCGTAACGTACATGCCACATATAGAACACATGATTGTGAAATTTAAAGGTTTCATTAGCACTTGCTTAGAATGACATGCATGACTTACTTGTGGCTTCTCCATTCATGCATAATGGGACCATTCCAAACTTAGACTGGGGTGGTATAAAGGTTTTATCAGCATATCATGTATGTATAGACATACACACAGACAGATCATACTGATTGAACTATAGGTCATTGTGTTTTAGCATGGTTCAGTGCACATAACATATGAATCTTTGAAAATAAGTCAAAAAATGCTTCAGTTAATCAAACTGTAACTTAATCAAAATGCAATTTCATGGACTTATTAACAGCCGTATAATTAACCTTAGCTTTCCCAGCTGCTGCTTAGTTAATTAAACTCACAAAGACAGGATTCAAATTACCCTTTAAAAAGAGCAAGTTTCTTAATATTTCTAAACTGCAATTGTTAGCCGACCCATTCATTTTCATCACAAATAAAACATTTCTGGTGTATTTGTGATCAAATTTTGTTGATGGGGAAGCTGTTCCTAGTGTAACATTCTGTTAAATAAAAACCCTAGGCTTACATCTTTGTGGTACACTGGAATTACTTAGAGCCTCAATCTGCAATGGGTACTCACAGTGAGTAGTACTTACACATAAGTTGTCCCATTGACTTCATATTATTATTATTAAAGCTACTTGTAGTACAGCCTTGGTTGCTACTTAGAAGTTCCTGGAATAAAGTACATCAGCCTCTGTTCTGGGATGTGCAGAGCACTTCAAACTGCCATTGTCAACTGTACCTATTATGGAGGTTTGGTGCAGTATGAATATAACAGATTTTTATGTAAGAATCACAACATTTATGGTGGGGAACAGCCTGTATTGCTCCCATACTGCATGAATTTTGTTTTTTATAGATTCTCTAAACCTCACCTTGTTTTTAGATAACTATCCATTTCTCAGCTGTGTTTTCTAAAAAGAGGAGCAGAGCACATCCATATAGTGTGGGCCACACTCATTCTCCGCTTTCTTTCCTCCACACTCACTGAAGTGCTCACAGCTCCTGAAGCAAAGACTTGCTGGTAGTTGAACCAAATCTGGTCTGCTGAGTGACACAGCTGGTACACAGGGTGCTGTACCCCAGGACTCAGTCTGACAGTGGGAGAATCAAAGGAGAGGTGAAGGCACAAGGCCTACTAGCTGAGTGGGTGCAACTCAGAGACAAAGGTCAGAAATCAAAGGTACAACTAGCCCTCAATCGTGACAGACATTTCTATGACATGCTTGATCTGTACATACAAGTGCACCTTAAGGTCTCCTCTGACCTCAGTGCTCAACAGCCCTGGGTTAGAAAGGTTACAGCTGATTACAAAATATTTCCACACACACACACACAAAATTTTCTCAAAACCTGAGAACTTTCAGCAGAAAACTGAATTTTTTTTATTTGGAAATGCTGGTGCAGTGCCTCACGGAGTTGAAGTTTGGGTGCTTCATGCACCCATTCTCCTCTCTTGCCAGATTGCATCTACCATGATGCCCCATAGTCTCACCTATTGCTGAGCTGCTGCAGTTCATCATGGTAATGTCTGGCCATGGTGCATCATGGGAGGTGTGGTCTGTCCGGGAAACCTGGCCCCTAGAGGAGAATGGGGACATGAAGGGCCCAAACTACAGCTCCCATGAGACACCATGGCAGCATCTCCAAATCAAAATTTTTCATTTTTTGGATGTTGGGGTTTCTTTTATGAAAATTGAAAATTTTCAACAGGAAGCAGACACTCTTCATGGAAAAATTAACTTTGTCAAAAGGCTACTTTTCCACTGAAAGACAGTTTTGATGGAACATTTTCAACCAGTCCCAAGCAGGGTTCTTTTTAATTTACTGAGTTCATACTGGGGAGGGGTTACATAATGAACTGCATAAATTTTACAGGCTGAAAACTGTTCTCAATGCAATACAAAAAAAGATGCAGTTTTCTTTTTCTGGTAGATAAACTAGCATGCTTCAGAAAATATAGAGATGGGCTGCAAAATCTGGCTCTAGGTTGTGAACATTCTAAAATGTAGCCTGATTATGAAGATCCACATTTTGAAACTGCCAATATTCTGATGGGTTTAGATGTGGGATTTTGGTTTGGGGCCCATCTCGAACTGAAAGCAGAATAACATTCATTACTTTAATAAGCACTCTTAGTGTAAGTGAGACAGAGAGGCAGAGAGATTATCAGATCATTTTACCGAGGGGTGGTGCACTATCTTAATTGTTTTGTTGCAACAAAAGAGAAGAATTCTGAAGTGCTTTCTGCATGAAACTCTGATATGGACCTGAGGTTAATTTAGTGGCTAACCCTTATCAGTATATCCAGAGATGATAATATGGTTATCATCACCATGGCCAGACAGAGACACAGAAACCTTCCAGATGCTGAAAGGAAAGAGAATAGTTTGATCATCCTGGCCGATGTTAGTACCTTATACTTTTTGACTTTAAATGCTAGATCCTTTATATTTTATGCTCTGAAACATTAAAAAAACCTCATTTGGTGCTGAAAGCAAGTTAACCATTATCTTGCTTTGTAAACATCTGACAAAGAATCTTCTATATTAGTACCGTGTTGTGGATGCCTATCAGCGCTAGCCAGTAGTTGTCAATCTACAACTCTCAAGGGTGCATCGTTTTAGGGTCACTAAAAATTAGCAGGCAAGGCTGCAGCTACTGCAGTGCAGGCTGCACAGGATATGCCATTCTGTAGGTTCTTAAAATAAAACTGTATGAATTTTGATCAGTAAAGCAAAATTCAGGCAGTTAGAATCACTTCTCACTGTACCTAAGCTATGAAATGTATTTAAAAATAAAGATTTAATGCAAAATTAGCATTTCCAGCTCTCCTACTGCAAGTGATGGGAGGTACCTTGTTAAAAAATGGCATCATTTGTGAGGCCAGGGTCAACATTTTCTAATATTGTCTCCATTAGTGCACATTCGATTATGTGTGCATATTCACTTGCACGTGTTGTGTTTGAACACTATCACTAGTGCTCACAAATGATAGCATTATTTACAACACAAACCAGTGAGTGTGCAAATCAAACACAAGTAGAGCACACAAGAGTGTAAATCCTATCATTTGGGTGCAGAAGTGAAAATGATCAATAATTGCACATGCAAGTGATCTGTATGTTTAACGTGGCAAGCAGAGAAATGCAATACAGATTAAGGGCTCTTCGTACATTTGGGCTAATAAATGTGGGAGCTCATTGCAAGTGACTGCAAAGCAGTTTCCATCGTAAAACTACAAACTGACTATGACAAAGGCACTATATCAAACTCTTACCCCAAAGAGTCACTGCTATCTCTTCCTTCAAGCTAAGCACTTTTGAGACTAAAATGGTTAAAATAGTGAAGCTCTAGTAAACAAATTTGTGTCCACTCCCTATTTCTAGCATAGCATCTGCAACACACAAATGATTTTTGTGTGTGTCACAACTTTAATGTTTTTCTATTAAGCTCTTTGCCCTGGGTATAAACCAGAGCATCATGGCTAACATGTGTGTCACAAAACTGGGGAATTAGCAACAAATTGATCTTCACTGGTTTTTCAGCCTGGCAAAGACAGTAATTCCGTATGTTTTTAATTGTCATTCCGAGGTTTTTACTATACTAGGAAGTTGCCACCAAACAGAGATATTATTGGAAATATGTCTGTCTGTTCAATGCCTTATAAAAAGCTGACCTTCTAAAGAGAGACCATTTTTTTGTAGTGCTCATGAAAGATTCACAGCACTGGGAACTAAAGTCTGCTATATATCCATCTAATAGGAACAGCACTGTCAGTGCTAATGTAAACTGTCCCTCTAAACCAGGGGTAGGCAACCTATGGCATGCGTGCCGAAAGCGGCATGCAAGCTGATTTTCAGTGGCGCTCACACTGCCCAGGTCTTGGCCATTTTAAATGAAGCTTCTTAAACATTTTAAAAACCTTATTTACTTTACATACAACAATAGTTTAGTTATATATTATGGACTTATAGAAAGAGACCTTCTAAAAACGTTAAAATGTATTACTGGCATGCGAAACCTTAAATTAGAGTTAATAAATGAAGACTCGGCACACCACTTCTGAAAGGTTGCCGATGCCTGCTCTAAACTCTGTCCACTTAGATCTGAAGCTCTGTATGCCTCAGTTACCTTATCTATAAATTAGGGACTAATGATACTATGCAGATAATACAGACCTACTTCACAGGGTTCTGTTGTGAGGCTAAATTCATTAATGTTTGTAAAATGCTTTGAAATTGTTGGATGAAAAAAGTGATGCACCAAAAAAGTACAGTCATTACTGGCAAGCGAGATGTGGTAAACTGTAAGGCAGAAATGTGGTAAACGCCCCAAAATGTGTGTGTATGGGAGAAATGGCATTATCTACTGCAGGGCTGGCTCCAAACTGGTGCTTGGGGCGGCATCGAGAATGGGGCCACAGTTCGAGTCCCCCGGCAGCAATTCGGCGGCAGGTCCGCCGCTCTTCCTGCCACCGAATTGCCGCCGCGGGACTCGGACTGCTGCCCCATTCTCGCCTGCTGCCGCGGCAATTCGGCGGCAGGTCCGCCGCTCTTCCTGCCGCCGAATTGCCGCTGCGGGACTTGGACTGCCGCCCCATTCTTGCCCGCCGCGGCGGCAATTCGGGGGCGACTGCTTGGGGTGGCAAAATTGTTAGAGCCGCCCCTGATCTACTGGCTGTGGATATAGAGCTGGTATTTGTCTTACTGAGTCATATGCTAAATTGCTGATTAAAGTTATAGCAAAACTTAACATAGCTAAAACTGAGCTCTCTATTCTCCTTCCCCACTTCCCTCTTCTGCCACTATTGACAACACCAGTTTTCTCCATCACTCAAGCACATCATCTGAGGGTTACCTTTGTCTCCTTCGAGTCCCTTTCCCCTTACATTCAGGGGGGTGTCCAAATCCTGCCACAGCTTTCTCCAGAACATCTCTAAGTTCCAGCCCTTTCTGTCCAGACTATTAAAACTATTGGGCAGGCCCTCAGCATGTCCTACCTTGGCTATTGCAACTTCCAGTTCTCTGGCCTTCCAGGCACCCACATCATCCTGCTGCCCCAGTCCATACTAACTTCAGTTTCTGGAATCACCTTTCTTGTTCATTGTTCTAACCACATCACACCTCTCTTTGAATCCCTCCACCATATCAAGTGCAAGTTCCTTGAGGTCCTTCATCACTCTGCCCCTCCCTGTTTATCAGCTCTTGTAGCTACATGAGTTTGGGATGAGTATAAAGCCACCAAGGAGTTCTGCTGATCACCCCATGATCATACTGATAAAACCTTCAAACCATATCATACCATCATGGGTTCTGTAAATGCCACACATGTTACAGGAACACTATTTTAGGAATTTTTAAAGATTTTTTAAAAATTTTAGTGGGACTGGTTTGTAAGCTCTTGGGGCAGGGAAAGGTCTTTTTGTTCTGTGTTTGTATAGTACCTAGCACACTGAGGTCTTGGTCCATAACTAGAGTTCCTAAGCACTATGATAATACAAATAAATAAATAAATAACTCCACAAAGTCTGGTGTCTTAGATATCATGAGTCCAAGGATGCGGGACCCATAAAAACTTCAACATTAATGTAGCAGAACCTTCCTTTGTCTTGACTTTCATATCCAATATCTTGGGCCCGTCCAAGGCTAGACACAAGTGCTAGGAATCTCCCCCTTACTAATGGAAGAAAGCTCCCATTTCTAGCCTCTCAAGGTTGGATTTTTTTTTGGTAAGGTATAGGACTGATTATTGCGCATCTTGGGCTTTGGGAGATGGAATCTGGCTGATGGAAGAAAATTGTATTCCTCCAAATGTGCAATTTTGTTTTCAAGTAACATGTTCCTGAGACCCAGGACAGGCAATATGCAGACCTGCACCAGTAAAAATGGCTCTATACATACAAACAGAACTCTAGATTGACACAAGCAGAATGTATGTGTTGATATGATCTATTATATGAACACTTCCAAAAGTTGTTTCATCTCATTGAACTTTACTCCATTCAGTTGGCTGGTTAACGGAGACCGAAGCAAGGAGGGGATAAGAGTCACTGGTCTGAGAAAATTGGAAAAGGGAATCTCTCCTCCATCTCATTGGTTTGTCCCAGGGAGGCAATCACCTATCATTGCAGGCCCAAATCCTGCTCACCTTTATCACGCAAAGCTCCCACTGAGTTAAGGTGAGCAAGGTTTAGTGGCCATTGAGAAATGAGCTGGGGGGGTGTGTGTCTGTAATTGTTCCATTCACTGCCATTGTGCCCCCTTATGTCAGGGTGTGGTGTTGCAGATGCTTCCTGCCTCAGTTTACAAGGTGTGGCAGCTGATCTGGAGCAGGGCAGCCCATGCCATAACCTTAGCATACAGCCTTTAAACAGTTAAATAATAACCAGCTCAGAATCCGTCTTTAAAAAAAAACCCTAAAAGGCAGGTGCATAACTTTAAGCCCAGGGCCTGTCCTGGCCTGGCTCTGGGGTTAGCCCTGAGGAGCTCCTCCACTGTCCCAATCTCACCCAGCAATACTCTGAGAGGAAGCAGGCAAGCCTTCTTAATTGGCCTGATGGCTCCCTATTGGTCCATGTCACCACCTCACTTTTCTAAATCTCCAGAGGACTAAATCTCACTGGCAAGCCAGCCTAAGTGGGCAGGGCCGGCTCCAGGCACCAGCCTACCAAGCACGTGCTTGGGGCGGTACCTGGAGGGGGGCAGCACTCAAGGTTTTGTTGTTGTTGTTGTTGTTTTTTAATTTACAAAAGCTCCCCGCCGGCGCCCCTGCCGGGGGAGCGGGGCGGCAGGCGTGCACTGCTCCCCGCAGGCGCCCCGGCCGGGCGAGCGGGGCAGCCGGCGTGCTCCGCTCCCCGCCGGCGCCCTGGCCGGGGCAGTGGAGCGGCCGGTGTGCTCCGCGCCGGCGGGGGGAGCGGGGCGGCAGGCGTGCTCCGCTCCCTGCCGGCGCTCCGGCCGGGGCAGCGGGGCGGCAGGCGTTCCGCACTCCCCACTGGCAGGGGGAGCGGGACGGCGGGCATGCCGCCCTCCCCGCTGGCCCCCCCCCCGGCATTTTGGCGGGGCGGCGTTGTTGGGGGAGGGGGTGTTTTGGCCGGCGTTGGGGGGGGGGGCGGCGCTTGTGGGTTTTGTTTTTTTTTGCTTGGGGCGGCCAAAAAGCTAGGGCCGGCCCTGCAAGTGGGTTCTCCTACAGCAGGGTGTGTCAGGGCACCAGTGCCTCCAGACTGCCATATGGTCCCAGTCCAGTTCCTGGTGGCTAACTGGCTGTTTCACAAAACAAGTGGTGCTTTTATAGACAGTCTCAGCAAAGGGAGGCCAAAGGCTTAGGGGCTGAACTGTATTTGTTATTGTTAGTCTCACTTTTAGATGTGGTCCCTCCAAGTTCAGGCTGAGGTTCAAATCACAGGGCAGTGGGAGAGAAGCTCTTACTACTCACCTGTTTTGTGGATAAACAAAGGACATGAATTTCCGCTGCTTTCAAACGCTAATCTTGTCCCAGCACCCTAATAACATTAATTCACTTTAAAAAAAGAAAAACAGGTCAGGTCAAGTCTGGAAGCCATATATAGCTGAGGAAGTGGAGAGGCTCAGCCAGGAGAAGCTCAGAGTTCTAAAAATAGATGGGCCATTAAGACGCAGCGGGCAGTCAATCAAGGGGTGCTCTAGGAATCACAGCTACTGCATCCACTATCTATGTAGGGTACTTATATGGCCTTCATCGCTACAGTATCAGGGCACTTCACAATTACGAATGTATTTATCCCCACAACACCCCTGTGAGGTAGGGCAGTGCTATTATCCCCATGTTGGGGATGGCGAACTGAGACGCAGAGAGATAAGTGACTTGCCCAAAGTCAGACTGCATGTGGGAGAGCGGAAATAGAAACAAAGTCTCTAGAATCTTGGTCTACAGTGCTACCCTTCCTTTCACCCATCTTCTTTCCTCTTGGAAAGGCAAATGTCCACAGAGAACACATGATTTGCAATTCTGGCATGAGCACTTTGCTGCTCAGATGGGCTCGGCAAATGGGTAAAGACTCCTCCTGGGGCAGTGTCTCATTCTGTCCCTGTGTGGCCAGCTGTACAAACACAAATTCTTGCATCCTGAGTTTACAAATATTTACTCTATGTCACAGATTCATAGCTTTTAAGGTCAGAAGGTACGGTTGTGATTATCTGATCTCCTGCATAACAGAGGCCATAAAGCCCAATCACATGTGACTGAGCTGCAGCAGATCTTTTAGAAAGTTATCCAAGCCTGACTGAAAGATTGCCAGTGATGGAGAATCCACCACATCCCTTTGTAAATTATTCCAGTGGTGAGTTACTGCCACGGTAAACAATTTGCAGCAGTTCTACGTGAATACACACTAGATTTTCTCAGTACCATTATACTGCTAGGCTAATTATTGTTTATCTTAATTGTATGTCCCAGCTCTAAACGTAATAATCACTTAGGAGGAAGCATTTCATAGCCAAGAGAGAAACAGACACTTTGCATTAAAGTCTTCAAGTTACAAGTGTATTAATAGAAATTATGACTTGCACACTATGCAAAAATAGGCAGAATTATCTGAAAATGAGCAGTCAGCAAAGGCAGGTTCAGCACTCGGAATCTGTGGGTAATATTGTATGTACCATCTTTGCCACCATCAGCAATTTCTTTCTTCAGGAAAATAAATGATGCTGCTTGCAAAGTCTCACAGGCAATCTAACTCTTGTTGCTTATTTGCAGGCAGCATCGTATAACTTTACTGACTTAATCCTACAAAGCCCAGGGTTCAGTGAGAGTTTATTCTTCCCACTAGTTAGAGGATAATAGGGTCCTATACCATAGAAAACACAGTTACTAATGGTAGTGGCCTGAGATGTGGTCATTTTTATCCTGGTATATCTGTAGTACACCATGCTGTATACACAGAAAACTGCTGCTTAGAGGAAACAAGCATTCTGAAATTCTTCATAAACTACATTGGTTGATTAGAGAAGTGCTTTTGACTCAGTCTATTAAGATGAAATTCATCCTTTTTTCCTCTTAAACCCTATTTTGAAAGATTACATGGGGGAAATGCCTTGTGATGCCCCAGCATAAAGGTGAATTTCCCCTTTATTGAATAATGATAACAGGACTAGTTTATGCTAATCCTTATCTTGTCTCTTCCCTGCTTCTCCCTCCCAAAAATTCAGCTGCCTGTGGTGTCAATTGACATTGTATGGACCATTGTGGCCCAAATGTTTAGCATTTACTCTGCGGAGTAGTCCCACCAATGTCCATACTCTACTTGTATAATAAAGGGCTGAAGGATTGGGCTTGTTTTCTCTAGATGCAATCAATGTGAGATAACATAACAACCTCAGTCTACTCCAGTGCAGGGCATGACACCAGATTTGACACTATGCCACAGTATCCATCAACCTGAGATATTTGTCACTTGAAACAGCATTTACTGCAGGATCAGAGGACTGATGATTTGTTGCCTAGGCAGATCAGTCATGATAGTGCAGGGGAACCCTTACTAGAGATCATCTTTATTAGTCAGTCTCTTGTCTTAAGAGACCACCCCAAAGAATACCCAAATCTACAAAGTAGAGTTCTGTTACACCTCAGTCCCAACTTCATTAATCCACCATTTTTGTCAGTCCCTTAAGTGGTCATTTAAGAAAGGTTTCTTAGGCTCATGATTAAGGATATAATTCTGTCACAGAAGTCATGGATTCCATGACTTTCCAGAACCTCTGTGACAACTTTTGTGCCAGGGCTGGAGCAGCTTTCAGGGTTGAAGCAGCAGCTGGGGTTGGGTCAGCCCTGGGACAGCTGGAGCAGCTGGCCAGCGGTCAACCGCAGGGCCTCTGGATCAGTGGTCCCTGGCCTGCCAGAGCAGTGGCGGGAGTTGGGTCAGCCCCCCTGGGGTGGGAGTAGCAGCGGCAAGCCCCGGCCACAGGAGCAGTGGCGGGTTTGCCCCCCGCCAGGGTATTTTTAATAAAAATCAGAAACAGGTCATGGGCTTCTGTGAATTTTTGTTTATTACCCGTGACCTGTCCCTGACTTTTACTAAAAATACCCATGACAGAACCTTAACTTTATTCATGATGCTTTCAGTGCTTGCAGCGTCTGAATTAATACCTGTCATAAGGCTCAGATCCTAGGAACCAGAGAAAAGCCCGAGTGGTGGGCCCTGCATTGATGAACTGCTTGGGACACTGGGAGGTGAAAGGAATCACCAGAACACAAGTGGTTCTGTGACCCTGAGGCTGCAGTAGTCCCTGTTTGCCTGCACTCCAAGCGATGGTGGATCTACCCACAACCATCAAGTCATAGCTACACACTTGTCTGCTCACATCTAGCAGTCGGGGGCTTGAGGGCCCAAACAGCAGCTATTCTAGCTCTGTAGAAGGGGGTGGCAGTGAAGAGATCTGCTGCTGGACAGGAGGAATTAATTTCAATAAGCCACCACAGGGAGCACTTCTGCAGCAGCCTAGCACAGTCAGAGGGAGTTGAAGCATGCACAAGAAGATAACAGATGAGCCCTTTATCCTATTCAAGGAACTGGCCTTGTGCTCCAGTGGCCCAGTTCAGGTGTGTCTGTCTGGGATGTTTTATTGAGGACAGTACCAGTCAATGAGCAAGCACAGGAGTATTCCTTTGCCTTGTTGACCTCTTTTCCCCTAAAGGGAAATTGTTCTGGTAGAGCAGCATATATATCCACATGGAGACTCCAACTCTAGTTTCTTAGGTATAGTTTTCTCTCCAGCACAACTTATTGACATTTGTAATGGGAGGGATGGTACAAATCCAATTGCCTTCCAAATAGGCCTACTCTGCACTGCACTTGAATTCTCAGAAGTCTTACTGCTAATCAACCTTCAAGCCATTTACATCCCTATTCTTCCATTTCCATTGTGAGCTTCACTTTTGTTAGCCTCCCTTATATATAACAGTATAATGACGTCATTTGCCTTGCTCGGGAATCCGTGTATGTTGAAAATACATTGATCAAAGGATGTGAGGTCCACATGCAATGACTAGTATCAGCTCTAATGGTTTATGATGCCATGGAATTGGCTCAGAGATCAGTGTTGTTTGATCACTTGTTTTTTTAATCAGAACTCACTTTTTTGCAGAAAGAGAAAAATTCACTTTGATCAGAACTCACTTTGCATAATCCTGATTACATGACTTCATCAGCATTTGCAAGCCCCAGCAGCTGGTGTTTAGCTCATACCCCACCATCCTAAATGATGCATTAAATAAAAAAGCGAGTATAAAGGTGAAAACCCTATTGAATCCTAAACTTTTAGTAATGTGCTTACAATCTAGAGGATGCTTTAACAATCATTTCTCATTAAAGAGGAATTGCCTTGTTCTGACTGTTTAATGGGACAGTAACTAGTAATATTGTTTCCTTATAAATATATAAAGCCACCCATCTATGAACTGGTTGTTTATGCAAAGGACTTCCCATGCCTAGCCCAGTTGAATGGGAGCTGTGCACCATGCAAACAATGGCAGGATCAAAACTTCTGGAGAAGCTTCTTGCTTGTTGTTACAAGGAGGAGGGAGAAGAATTGTTCTTCTTAACCTCTGATTATAGGACAAGAAGCAACGGGCTTAAATTGCAGCAAGGGAGGTTTAGGTTGGACATTAGGAAAAACTTCCTATCAGGGTGGTTAAGCACTGGAATAAATTGCCTAAGGAGGTTGTGGAATCTCCATCATTGGAGATTTTTGAGAGCAGGTTAGACCAATGCCTGTCAGGAATGGTCTAGATAATACTTAGTCCTGCCATGAGTGCAGGGGACTGGGCTAGATGACCTCTTGAGGTCCCTTCCGGTCCTATGATTCCTAACGTGGTGAAACTCACACACATTGTGCAGGTCAAGTGCAACAGATACGGACTTCAGAAATTGGCCCTGCTGCTCAAAACAAGCCATATTCATAGCTCAATTACATCAGTTTACACCTCTTAATCGCCACTGATTTGACTTGTTCTTGATTTATTCCATAGTGAGTTTAGAATCAGGCCTGATACGAGCACCACCCGATGGTGATCCTTAGAATGTTATTGGCATCAGTCTCTGAAGAGGTTGGTCACCCAGAATCAGCACCCTGTTTACAATCATCTAGAAGGAAGAGAGTGAAGCTGAGGGCCAGTTTCCCAGTTGATATAAGTCAACATTTCTCCAATTTACACCAGTTGAAAATATGATCCTTAGCCTCTTTCTCAAAGCTTCCAGCTAGCTGATCCTCTGGGAAAAGGGGGCAAATTTTAATTTCAGAGTCTATTCAAACATTGTATTTTTCTGTTTATTTCCTTTTCATTATTATATATTTTCTGAACTGGGTTTCTCTCCACTGATTTGAACATTGTGTATCTGTGTTAACAAGATATGGCAAAATGGACACCATTACTAGTTAGCTCTCCTCTTCCCACTTCCCCCCACCAAATGTGCTCATTCTACTTTGACAATGTCTGAATTCTTTAGGGAGATAAAAAACCTGGTAGAAGATCACAGTCCTAGCTATCTCCGGTGTAAGTGATTGGTTCTGACACATGTCATTTTTCCCTCTAGGATGCCTTGTTTTCACACAGGCAGGTGAGATTAAAGACCTGAAATTAGTCAGTTCATGGGGAGAGGTGATATCCTGCCATCTGAGAGAAGTTTGATTATCTCTGAATGTGTGCAAAAGAAATAATACACAAGCAATTTCCCGTAGGGGATTGTTTTGTAAGGGGTTCTTCTCCCATACTGTGAACATGGTTCCGGGCTGTGACGGCTCAGCACCTCGTTAAGCCAAGAAGAAAAGTCTTTTTGTAAACTTTTACCAATGGACTGTCTTCAGCGACCAGCATACATGAAAATCAGGATGACATTTCCTCATAAATACTGAATTAAATCCTGCACTTCCTACTCAAGCAAAACCCCCATTGACTGATTATTTGACTGAGTAAATGCTGAGTAAGGATTGCAGGATTTGAACCACCATGAACAAGCAGCTTTTGCTTCACTTGCATCCCATGTCAGAACATAATCCTTATTGTAAGGGGGCTACTTGTATAAGAATCAATTAAGGAGGTTCATAGCTCTTCCAGTAGCTGCAACTTGCTACATACGTAACAGTACCAATTAGCTAGATGTCCCTTCTTCCAGATAAAAAGTCTCTTCTCCCAGACATATTTTGGAGCTCACTTCTTAAACTGCTGAGCAATTCTGGAGCTGCTGAAAACCCTCAACACCCACTGAAGATAATGGGAACTAAAAGTGCCTAGGCGCAATTCAGAAAAGCACTTAAGCAGATGCTTACGTTTCCCCTAGTCAGCAGAACACTTACGCTTGCACTGAATTTTAAGCATTATGTTTAAGTGGTTTGCTCACCTCAGGTCTTAACTGCTCTGGGAGTTCTCAACCCCTTGAGGGATTGGACCTTTAGAAATGCTGGGCCCCATTGAAGTCAACAGAAAAACTTCCATTGACTTCCATGGGGCCAGGATTTCACCCAGTATTTATCATTTCATATTACCAGCTGCACATTTAATTTAGATTTAATTAAAATATTCATTTTATGTCAACAAAATAAATGATCAAGTCCATACTGACACTTGGGAAAATATTTCCCATTAATATGAGGAGATTTGCTGGGGTAAAACAGAGTAAAGGCTGTATAGTTTAGCCTTAAATCAATTATTTAAGCCTGTTGAAATTTAACATTCCGTAGACGGGTATCATTTAGCTATAAAATAGTTACTGCAGTCAACAAATTTACCTTCCCCAGATGCAGCTTTTCAGGCCTGAAGTGTGCTGAGGACTCCCACTGTTTTCTATCCCTTCATTTACCCACAACCCAGACTGTCACTTCAACCAAGGAGAATTGATTTGTCACTTTGGAGGCTCTCAGTGCAGCTCCTGAAATCCACCAAGGAAACCCCTTTAGGGACAACTGACAATCCAGGAAGCTAGAGATCAAATTCTGAAATCAAACCAGCTCTCCGTCAAGGAATGACCAAGGGAGAACACCCATACTATGTATGTTTTTAAATGATGCTCTCCTATGGAAGGGACTACGTGAAAATGGCAGCTTCTAACTTGTGAGGTCTGCTGACTTTTGCAAATGACTTTACTGTTGTTGACTTCAGTTAGTTTTGTAGAGCCAACACAGTTGGAGAGGGGAGAGAGTGCACACACAGGATTATATTCCTTTTTGCACCTCGTCTAGAGAATTGCTTACTAAGGGATCGGTTTTGTGAAGTGGAGAGAGTGCACATCTCCAACTGAAGTCAAGCTGGGGATGCTCAGCACCTCTGAAACTCAAACCCTAAATTCCAGTGCAATGCAATGGGAATAGCACAGGTATGAATGCAGGCAAAATTTGGAGATGATTGGATTGACCAGGTGGGACTACAGGCACAAGCTAAGAATCTTTATTACTTTGGGGTAGGGCTTCTGTTTTTCGGAGTCTATTAATTTCATATTTTAGTAGTTTTTGAGTTTTAGGTAGATGTCCAAAAATCAGGGGTTTTCTGGGTTCTCTCTTTGTATATACGTAGTATATGCTGTAATGGATAATCTCTTTGTAATGTTCCCTAGTGCACTTTAACATAGTACTGTTTCAAACCACACTTCAGAACCTTTAGTGCACACCATCAGGGTCTACATGCACACCCCTGAGTCTGCATTACTCCTCCGTGCAGATACTCCTTAGGCACATGTAACCCTTTCTGGTGTTTTTCCAGTGTTATTGCATAAACACAATGTTTTATGTATTGGGGCTGTTTAATCTGTATTTATTGGTTAAAAATGAAAACCAGAAGACCCGCTTATGGGGAAGCACATATGGGAAGGAGCCCAGCTTGACTCATATTCCTGGTTGAATGTGCAAATCTGGCAATTAGAAAAACATTGTTATACTTGTTAACTCTGCACATCTCTTATGGAAGTTTTGGAAAGACAAGAAATTTGGAGCCCCATATTTACAGATTCATAACCACCTGTTAAAGATAATTATATTAATTTAACATTATATAATGTCTTGCATTATTAAGTCTAATACATATGCTGTATTAAGTGAATACAATTAAAACATGTTTATCCAAGATCAATATGATTTCAGTTATCAGATACGATTTATGAAACTCTTAATAACTGGGTAAATAGAAGATTTCAGTATCACATTGTGAAGAAAAAAATCCAGAATAGTTAACTGTGTTTACATTTTACTTGATTTGTTCTGATATAATAAGCATAGAGGCCACAATCCTGGGAGGTGCTGAGAATTGTCTATGAAATACTGATTTCTCCCTACTCACATGGGGATTTGTAGATGCTCAGCAACTCTCAGGAGGCACTCAGCACCTCACAAGGTCAGTACTGGAAAGACTGGCTTGTTTCAGCAAGACCAACACTGCAGACTACCCAAAAGTTTCTCTGTTAATGTAGTTGCATATACTGGCCAAATAAAGCGCAAAGTCCTTTCAATTCTATCCTTCTTAGAAGCAGCCCCTTTGTAAACAAAGGGTTGGATCTTCAAACCCTGCTGCTAATTACAATACCTTGATTAACAGTGAGGTTTTTTTCCAGATTCACTATCTACCATATGTATTAGGCCCTGTAATTTGCTATGGCACCATCACAGTCCTTTTACCCCCAGGTACTTTTCATTACCTTTTAAGTCAGTATGAAGACACAAAGCATTTCAAAGATAGAGATCACTTCTGACATTTCTTTAGAAGGTTCCACTTAAGTTAAGAAACTGATTAGGTGGAAAAACCAGTGTCTAAACTCATGATTTCTTCTCCATGTGAACAATTAGAATCAATCAAAATACGTTGCATTGCTCCAAGGGAATTTTAGATTTTGCAAGTTTATAACTAAGACTCTGGAAAGCTCTTTCTTTCTGGAGGCTAATCTGTACAATCTAAGCATTCCCATTAAGTTTGCTTCAGTAAATTCAGAGGTTTGCATTATTAACTGGAGAAGTGCTCCAAAAGTATAGCAGAAACTTCATTAAAGAATACTTGCATGAAACACTCTTTGAAGTTCATTCTCCTCTTCAGCCCATACCCAAGAAAATGTGCCCATACTTTCTTTACCTGCCAAGGAGAGAGGTTTTACTCATGTATAACACTGCCAAAGTGTCTGATAGGATCTTCTTGATTCAGATCAGACCAGGTGAAAACAGATGCTTCAGAGCCAGCAGTTCTTGACTGGCCATGCAGTGACCCAAGCAGTCATGATTTAAAGCAGCAGTTTTCAAACTCTTTGAGCTGAGCCCCCCTTTGAGTTACAATTTTTGGTTGCACCCTCACCCACAATCATATACCAAATTAAGAATAGTATAATTTATGGCCAAAAAGAGACTCGCATTTTATGCTCTTTTTCCAACCGTCGTCATTCTTAGCGGTTGTCTTCCAGGAGAAACATTGCCGGGTCATTCTGCAGCCAGCATTCTAAAGGTATGTCTTGCATCGTCCCCTAAAAGTGGTAAGACTTGGGCTCAGCCTTGCCTCTAGTCAGAGGGTACTCTGGAGCAGAAGGCCTTTTACCAGAAGGCCATGTCCCTACTCCACAAGAGTGGCACCCAGGAGACCATCAGACACAGCATCTCCATGCAATACATCTTGCTGTGGGGGCATGGACAGAGAGGCAGTAAAATATGTAAGGTAGAACACAAAATATATTTCTTTCCATCCTTCCCTTAGGTGGAACACCCTTAGGCTCCTAGTTATCAGGTGGCTACTTCTGTATCAAGGTAAAGGCTTTACATTAATTACACAAATGTGATTGGAATGGAAATCCGTTTTGACCATCCCGTATTGCATGATCATTTTGTGTATATGAATTGCCTAAAAGAAAAGGCTGATATTAAAAGACTGTTATATTTGTAAATCAAATTTAGTGTTACTAGATGATTTTCTGGAATCAGTTTTAATTATTTATTTACTGCCAATATAACGTGCACAATCTAAAACAGTGGTGATCAACACGGACGTATGCCTAGTTTAAAGCCACAAGATGGGATTTCCAAAACACAGACCCATGGAAGAAGCTAAATCAAGCCAGGTTTTTTATTTACAGCATCCTTTAACTTTATTTATTGAATTATGAGAATCCTAGGAGTAACTCAAATAACGGTGGGGCTGGGGAGAAGTACAGGTCTATTCATTTATCATGAAATTTCAATGCTGCACATAAAGACTGAGTAAAGGGCGATGGGCAGGAGAATTACAGAGGAGAGAGGGACACAGACTCTTCCCTCCTACCTGGGAGCCTGGTTGTGACTGCTACCATAGCCCTTCAGCCCTTGAAGCTAGAGTGTAGAATACATTCTAAGGATTCCAGTTGCCAGCACAACATAAAAGACACTCTTGCTAGCGATATTCAGCACCTGACAGGTAAATAATCTGCCTATGCATTTCTAATGCACCTATCTGTGCAATATTAAGACATCATATGCAAAATTAACAGTAGCATCATTTATGACCAAAAACCAGAATAGAAAAATTACCGAGGCTATGTCTACACTACAGCCGAGATCGACGCTCTGAGATTGATCCACCGGCGGTCAATTTAGCAGGTCTAGTGAAGACCCACCAAATCGACAGCAGATCGCTCTCCAGTCGACCCCTGTACTCTACCCCCAACGAGAAGAGTAAGGTAAAAAACCCCACGGTGTAGACCCCCCGGTAACTCGACCTAAGGTACGTCGACTCACGCTACGTTATTCACGTAGCTGGAGTTGCGTAGCGTAGGTCGACTTACTGCGGTAGTGTAGACATAGCCCTAGTCTTGGCACTGAGTCTCTCTTCTCTCCTAACTTCTGGGAGGTAAAATATATGAAAATAAAACATAAAAGATGGCTAAGTAGTTAGTGTGACTGCAGAATGAAGACAGATTGAGAAAGGAAATGCAGGGAATGAGAGGCAGCCAATTTAGCTTCACCAAGAACTATTTTAAGATCTGAGGGTAAAAATGAACCTGCATTGAAAATGAAGAAGGGGGGGAGGGGACCAAACAAGAACAGAGAGAGAGAGAATCAGTTAAGGCCGGAAGGGAAATGATAAGGAGAGAAGAAAGGCAGAAAGACTGAACACTAGGATGAAGAATGATTTTTACAAATTAATGAGAAGAAAGGAAATACTAGAGAGGAAGCCTATTAATAAGTAAGGGAGACTTGCTTCCATGATGAATCCATGACAGTGTTACTGAGCCGCTTGAAATCAGTTTAACAAGAAAAGGGGTCTGGGTAACTTGGTACCACTGCAGACCTTGTTGATACCATTTATAAATCAGTGGGAAAGTGACTATTTGGAAAAATGACTAACCTACAAATGAACATTGCGAGTAGAAACGGGGAGTTAGTTAATGAATTTGTACACAATTAATTGTGAAGGTCCTGGAGAAACAGACAGATGCCAGAAGACTGCAGCAAAGAAAACCGAGTGTGGTGCTGGTCTTATGCCACTCCTGCCCAACGTTCAGCCCCTTCACTCAGTGCAAATGACCTCTTCACTCACAACCCACCAACTTCTTGCAAGAGTTGGAAGATGTGGGTGTGAACAAGGAGAGGCTGGGGGCTTTGGGAACTTGCTTTAAAAGTGCATCCAATGTGTAGGGAGCTGCAGGGGGAGAAAACGCAGATTTAGTGTTGGAGAAATGGACAAATGAGGGCATTAGAGCTGGCACCACTAGCACAGAAGGGGATGGGCTTTGTGTATGTGTAGGGGATGATGCTGTTTTATGCTTCTTTCCCTCTCTGTAGACTACAGCTTCCCCAGAATCAGAAATGTAGGGCTGGAAAGGACCTCAAGAGGACATGTAGTCCATCCCCCCACACTGAGGCAGGATTAAGTATATCGTCACACGTGTATACCATCACACTTCCTTCACAATGAGGAAGCATGGTCTAAGACACAGTCAGAAGATCTGGGTTCTGTTCCTATCTCTGCTACTGCCTTGCTACAGGAACCTGGGGGAAGTCAAAGAGAAATCAGACACCACATTGTGGCACATAAGTCACTCCCCACAGCAGAGAGGTAGAGAAGCACTAGATTCCAGGCACAGTGACTGTGAGTGATCCCTGCTACATCCTTTGACTAGACAGTGAATGGGCCACTCCCATTCACAATAACCCTCACCGTTACCATCTACTTCCTGCCCCTTTTGAATACCTGTACTCTCCATAGCCGTTTTAATCTCAGATTGCAGGCAGACTGGAATTGTGACTAGCCCCTGCAGGGTGAGTGACAGGGGATGAAGGCTGCTTAGGTTAATTTCCTCCTTTTGTACTACAGAGAGTTAGTCCCCACATGGCTCTTTACCTCTCTTTGCTTCGTTTCCCCATCTGTAAAATGGAATCAAAATAGTTCCCTGCTGTACAGTTTAAGATTATTGTGGTTTTGCAATCTGTGAATGGAAAACGCTAGAGAAGTTCAAAATAAAGTGCTACTGTGAATAAGATTTAACCAGGAAGACAGAAGTCAGCTCTCTATCCTATTCACTGCCTTTCCTCCTACAGCATTCTGCTCTGCTAAACTAGCTGGCAGAATCCTCCTCACTGAGCTGATTCATTTCTGTTTTGACATATGTTTTTCAAATCACATAATTATAAACGCAGTTTGCCTTTTACACATAGGGTTGGCAGTGGGATTAGTCATTTGAGCAACCATAATATTTTAATAGTGTTGATACTGAAGCTAAGGCAATCTGCAACTATGAGAAAAGAGGCAAAATATTTGCAAGAATCTCTACTTGGATACTTATCTTTGTAGGAAAAGATGACACTTGTTGTAAAGGAAGTCAACACAATAAGAGAAAGAGTATGAGACAGAAGAAAGAGAGAGCAGATACCCACTATTCTTCCACATTATTATAGTGATTTGTCTTCATTTATCACCGTTTAACATATAAAATATGGAATAAAATCACCTGTTAAATTATAGTTCAGGTAATTATCTTTCCTTCCTTTCTGTTTCAGTAACCATCTGTCCTCTCATTTAAACCTTAGTCCAATAAAAGATATTACCTCACACACCTTGTCTTTCTAATACATGTTCACTAGCAGTTGGAAAAAAAGGTTAATCATTTTGTAACTTCCCTAACAAGTTCAGCAGATGATATTAGTTCTGCAGTATATAGCAACCAGGCTCTCTATAAGATTATATATGTGTGGAAGAATTTAATCTTATTAAATAATCACACACTGCAACTCAATCAGGCCTTTCCTATCAGCATTAGGTAAAATTCAAATCCAGTGCAACACATACAAGACTGTCACTACAGCAGTCATACAATTTGCATAGCCTGCTTTTTCCCTGTACACAAGCATCCTGCTTACTAAATTAAATAAGTAATGTACCCTTAATGGATTTCATTCCCAACAACTGTATATATGTGAGAAAAAAGATTCTTTCCATACTTGTTTTCTTCTTATTATTGCAGAATTTCCATTCTTGTGGTTTTTATATTGAGTTTCACTGTATTTGCTGCTTTTCCTAAAGCCACAGTTCCTGGAATTGTGTGATTATGTCAACTTCTGAGCTTTCATTTTAAAAAAAAGATTAAGTTTCTAGCCTTCATGGTCGCAGAGAAAAGCTTGAAAACATAAAGGCTCAAAACCCAGAAAACATAAAATCATAGAATATCAGGGTTGGAAGAGACCTCAGGAGGTCATCTAGTCCAAGTCCCTGCTCAAAGCAGGACTAACACCAACTAAATCATCCCAGCCAAGGCTTTGTCAAGCCGGGCCTTAAAAACCTCTAAGGATGGAGATTCCACCACCTCCCTAGGTAACCCATTCCAGTGCTTCACCACCCTCCTACTGAAATAGTGTTTACTAATATCCACCCTAGACCTCCCCCACTGCAACTTGAGACCATTGCTTCTTGTTCTGTCATCTGCCACCGCTGAGAACAGCCTAGCTCCATCCTCTTTGGAACCCCCCTTCAGGTAGTTGAAGGCTGCTATCAAATCCTCCCTCACTCTTCTCTTCTGCAGACTAAATAACCCCAGTTCCCTCAGCCTCTCCTTGTAAGTCATATGCCCCAGCCTCCTAATCATTTTCATTGCCCTCTGCTGGACTCTCTCCAATTTGTCCACATCCCTTCTGTAGTGGGGGGATCAAAACTGGACGCAGTACTCCAGGTGTGGCCTCACCAATGTTGAACAGAGGGGAATAATCACTTCCCTCGATCTGCTGGCAATGTTCCTACTAATACAGCCCAATATGCCGTTGGCCTTCTTGGCAACGAGGGCACACTGCTGACTCATATCCAGTTTCTTGTCCACTGTAATCCCCAGGTCCTTTTCTGCAGAACTGCTGTTTAGCTAGTCGGTCCCCCAACTGTAGCGGTGCATGGGATTCTTCCTTCCACATAAAAAGAACCCAAAATAATGTTTATAATCTCATGATTTGTGGTGGCCTGATATTATTTTTGAATGCTTTGGATTGGTGATACTCTTACTTATAAATAGTAGGAGTATCTATTTATCTTATTATTTATATTACAGGAGCACCTAGAGGCCTCAGCTAGGTCAGGGCATCATTGTTGTAGGCACTGTACAAGCACTTAGGAAGAGAGAGACCCTGTCCTAAAAATGTATAACTTTAAAGCCAAGATGCAGCAGCTGAGTGAATTATACAAAGGAGGGAGGGGAAAAGAGAACATGATAACAGTATTACAAGCTGTTTCAGGGAAAAAGACAATTCTGACGGCAGTGTTACTTATAGAGCTCATCATGAATTTTCCATCAAAATGCCTTTGGTGTTCTATGGAAAATATATTTTTTTGACAAATGGTCCTTCCAGATTCACCCAGTGAATCTCCACTTCAGTAGTCTGCTTATAAAGCCCTCAATCTTGTATCAGAATCCACAAATATAGACCCCTGCACTCCTGGAGTCCCATTGGCTTCAAGGTGTAGGGGATCTCAATGCGGGAGTGGGCCATAATCAGACATTTTGCTCCAATATTCTGTTGAGATCTTCAAATGTCTGGAGAGCAGAATATTGGAATCAGGGTCTGCTGTGGCAATCTGAGAACAGAAGTTTGTCCTTAGTCAGCAGTTGGCTTTAATTATAGTCGAAAATATTCATTTTTCCTTAGTGTGGGATAACTGATGCTCTCGGTTACGCTGCTGCAAGTCTGGTGCAACTTCATTCCCTTTAACAGAATTAGTCTAGGTTTATAATAGTGTGCGGGCATAATTTTCCACTCCGTGAGAAAATTAATACCCACATTCCATGTAACAGCTATTTAGCTGAAAACTGAAGATCAATTAGAATCATGGGTTTAATATTTTGAACAGCAAGTTTATATTTAGGTGTGTGAATATTTTTAACAATGTGATAGGTTATAGCTGGTTTAGGACAAACAGATTTGCAATTGTGGAAAGTAAAAATATAAATATTCTGTTACGCCTTCCTCAACAGAATAATGTACAGACTCAGCAAGTTCTTGCAGTGCCTCTGAAAAAAAGATCTGCAAAGGAGGCTGACTGTGTTGCAGCCAGCTGTGAATTCAGCATCTGCTTGTGATATTCTCAACATGCAGCTCAAGGAGCAATTATTTTCTTTATATCCTCTTCAGCTGTACGTTCAGGGATCAGATGCCTAAAAGGAGCAAAAGAAACCTAACAATCTAGAAAAGTGAAATATTTTTGGAAAAAAATGCAGTTCCGATCCTCATCTCTTGGGAGCCCTGTGGCTTAAGCATAAGTATATGTAATGATGACACTTTGTACCTCTGTTTCGCTTTCCGTCTGAGACACTCCTACATTGTGCAAACATTTACTAAGCCTTACAAGAGTGGGTGAGAGAGAGACAAATGTTATAGCCTTCACTCTCAGCTGGAGAAATAGAGGCGCAGAGAGATCTAAGGGTATTTTTTAAAGGGTCTTTGCACAGCTTTCATTTATGCACACATAGTGCAGGTGCAACGACTGCACATCTGCTTTAAAACTTCAAATGCTTGAATGCAAATTTTCAAAACAACTTGGCATGAAGTGTTAGGATTCACACCTGCAAAACACATTAAGATCAGTAGGTTTTGTGAATCTTAAGTTCTGACGTGTGCACCACCAAGATCAGATCCCCACTTGGAAACACGTAAGTAAGAAACAGTTCTTGAAAGGGGATAGATCACTTGATGATTACCTGTTCTGCCCTCTGGAGCACCTGCCATTGGCCACTGTCAGAAGACAGGATACTCGGCTAGATGGACCTTTGGTCAGACCCAGTATGGCCATTCTTATGTTCTTAAAGAGCTTAAGGTAAAATTGACATTTAGGGATGTAAGTCCCATTTTTAAATGTGACTTTGGCAATTAGAAAGTGAATGGGATTTATGCTCCTGAATGCCTAAATCTCTTTTGAAAATGAGACTTAAGTTTCTAACTCATTTAGGTGCTTTTGAACATTTTTTACCCTTACATCCGAAATAGACAAGATAGAAAGGAAGTATTATCATCATCATTTCATAGGCAGGGAATTGAGACAAACAGAGATTAGGTGACTTGCCGAAGGTCACATAAAAAAATCTGTGATAGGGCCAGGAATTGAACCCAGATCTACCTACAGTGCCTTAACTACAAAACCAACCTTCCTCCTTTTTTAAAACAATGTGAGGTAGAGCAGCTGGGAATATGGTAAATCTCCTTAGAGAGGAAGCACAGGATCTTCTTCTCACTTCACAGAGAGGACAAAGTGGGATCTTATTTATTATTCAAATAATGTGTGTACTTTGTCCTACCACTCCCCCTTGCTGTTGTTTCCGTCTTTGCCAATTCTCTCCCACTCCACTCATATCTTATGTTTCTCACTCCAACATTTGTCTGGTTCAGAGGTATAGTGCAAACTGCTATAGGAGGCTGTAACAGCAACAAGCATCAGAGAAGACAGAGGCTAGCCAGAAAGAAGACATTGGCTTGCTTTTCTCCTTACTTGGTTGCTCAGACTAGGCCGTCTAGCCAAGACAGAACACTCTGAGAAGTGGAATTCAGGGATCTCATACTGAGACAAAAGTGGTGGAAAGATGGTCAACAGAAAGGCAGCCAAAATGGGCGGTTGAATTAGACTGGAAGCTCTGCATAGTGGCAGGCTATTAATTGCTGCTCATCCAGTTTATGTAGTGTAAGTAGGAAATGTTGTTATAATTATCACACATTCCTGCCACTGATTAAAACTGATTATGTTCTTCATCACCAGCTTTCTGTGGGCTGCCTCTGCAGAGACCCACAAAGGCGAGGGAGCAAAATATGATGAGTGTGAAGAACCAAACCAGTGCATCTTCTGCCACTTTCAATAAGTTACCCTAGTTGCAAATAAAGATTTTATTGATAAAAGGTTGGGGTTTGTTTGCACAAAAATCAGATTTACAGAAGGGGGTGAATGGACAAAGTCCGTGCAAAAGAACTTCACTGCAAGGGGGTGAAGTAGGACCAATATGATGACTGAGGATCAACCCTGGAGGAGAATTCCCAGGTAATCACTTAACGCAGAGATTAGAGCCAGAATTTAACCTTTAATATCCAAATGATTAGAGAATGATCCAGTGAGCCATAGCAAAACAAACCACAAAGACAAAAATAGAAAGATTGGTTTAATCTTTTCCCCTCTCATTTGTCTGTGGCATGTTGCTCCCTCATCCACTTCTCTCCTCTAACCCCCTCATATGGCTTGGCCTATCTACCTTGGACAAGAAAAATGATCCAGTAGTAAGGCCATTAGCCTAGGACCCAAGTTCAAGTCCCTGCTCTACCACCGGCTTCCTGGGTGACCTTGGACAAGTCACTTAGCCTCTCTGTACCTCATTTCACTTCCCTACTTTACCAGGCGTTATAAAGATAAATATATTTGTGGGCAGGGCCCTCTCGCTCCTGCCTCTGCTCAAGTTCCCAAACAGCTCAGAGACCTTTATGCTAGTAAAACACCCAGTGCCATTTATTTACCCTGTTGGCTCCCATCACACTTACACACTGTACAGCAGAGGTCCCCAAACTGTGGGGCACACCCCCTTGGAGGGGATGCGGAAGGACATTCAGGGGTGATGGCTGGGGCCTGGGCCAGTCCCCACAGGCGGTGGGGAGGGAGTGCCACCCAGTTCCATTCCCAGCCCCTGGCCCCCAGCCCAAGGCTCCACTCCCAGCCCCAGCCCCAAGTGTGGCTCTAGCCTCAGCCCCCTTACCCGTCTGCATCTCCACCTGCTGGAGCCTCAGCCCTGCTCCCAGCCCTGGCTTGGTGGGTGGGGAGGGAGGTGTGGACAGGGGTAAAGAGGAGTGTGAGGTAAAAAGTTTGGGAACCACTGCTATACAGCCTTACTCATCCCATTTTGGGGGACCCTCAGCTCTTGAGGCAAGCAGGACAGAGCAATCTTTCCTTTTCTATTTCTCCCCTTCCTACTTCCTTCCTGTGCCTTTTTGTATCCTCTACCTAATAACTTAATCAGCCTTCTAGTTCTCCTCCTCCCACCAATTAGGCACAGTTCTTGTTAACAAGGTCTTTTCTGCAGTGTTTAATTGGAGCTGGTGTCACTCAGCACTCTGTCACAATATTAAAGACATGGGGTTCAAATGGGGACCATATACACATGCTGTTAATAGGTAAATGCACCACTATATATAGTGTACATTGTTTTTTATTAGATCTTCCTCCCAAAGAGATGAAGGAAAGACTGAAGTAACAAATGAACAGAATATTAACTGGCAATAGCATGCTAAGGCAAAATGAACACTGGAAATAATGTCCAAATTTGGACTTAATTTCTGTGTGCCTCATTTCCCTGCCTACGAAAATCCTCCCTACTTCACAGGTGTAATGTGAAGATAAATTCACTGGTGTTTGAGAAGCACTCAGATACTACGGTGATGAGCACAATTATAAAGATCATGAGGAAAATATTTCATTATTGACTCCAAAAAGTGCCCTGGAAGCCACAGAAATTTTGTTAAACATTACCATAAATAACTCTAATGATTTTTAAATGATCTGTTTCCTTAAAACTCATTCAAAATTCAGTTTTGTGCTGGTAAAATAAAATACAACGGTATCTCACATGCACATAGCACCTTCCATCTTGAAATAGCTCAGAGCTCTTTGTAGCTAACTTACATGCTCTGTGGGTTCATCGTATAAGTGAGATATATGGGGACTACTGTACTTAAGGTTTCCCAATCCTTTCCATTTAAAAAGGCCTTTTCCAATTGCTGATAGATTTCCCAAACACTTTTCTATGTCTTGAGCAGCACTGTCAACTCTTGCAATTTTATCACACATTTTGGGATATTTGGTGTTTTTTTATTTTTTTATTAAAGCCGCAGCTCCCAGATTCATGGCACACAAAAATCTCTGCTTTCATTTTTTTTAATAAAAGAAAGTTTCTAATCTCCATGGTTGCTGAGAAAACCTGGCAGAAATAAAAAGTAAAGCCTTCAAAAGCAGAAGGCAATTAAAAAGAACCCCCAAGTAACATTTATAAAATCTTATGATTTTTTGGGGGTGGTGAGGAAGATAAGTGGGGCAAAATGATTTGTGAACATTTGGGTTAGGCCACAGTGCTTGTGTCTGCCCAAACATGATTGTATTGAAAGGTACATCTATGTATGTGAATGAAAAGTGAATAGTTAAGGGTTACATATATGGTAAATCAGGATTCATTTTCTAATTCACTGAACTTTCTCCCACTAGTCACTCAGCCCTAATGCTTATGTAACCCAAGGAGCCTCTCATAACTAAAAATCAATATAATGTAAGATGTAAACATTTGCTACCAAATGGCTGCAAATTGCTTTCATTCGTACAAAATCATTACTTTAATCTCTTACGCCATCCTAAAAGCCTAAATTCTACCCATGACATGTTTATAGATCTATATTTGATGTATTATGTATATCTCCAGTAGTTTGTAATAGGTTATAAAAACTTTATACTAGCACAGAAAAATAATTGTTATTGATATATATATTCTGTATACACTATACAACTCTTTCTCTAAAACATTTTATTTGGATAATTATTACGTACTTCCTCCTATTGTACTGATAGCATATTTAATTGAAATGTAGGAGGGGTTTACTGTTCTTTATTTCCTGTCCAGCAGTGCTACACAACAGTTCAGAGCACTGTAAAACAGCTACCACATTCTACTTCAGTGGCGGCTGCATTTCAGCGATGAGTGATTCTTGTATAATATAATTATAGGTGGAGTGTGAAGTGACTCCTTTAAATAAAGTTGCACAAATAGTTCAATTCTAATAGGCCTTTAGCAGTTCATAGAATCATAGAATCTCAGGGTTGGAAGGGACCTCAGGAGGTCATCTAGTCCAACCCCCTGCTCAAAACAGCACCAACCCCAACTAAATCATCCCAGCCAGGGCTTTGTCAAGCCTGACCTTAAAAACCTCTAAGGGTTAGGGTTAGGGTTGTTTATAAGTTTCTCAAAAAAGTGTCCAAGTTTGGTCTCTGCCATGGATGATTTTTTTTCCAGAAGGAGCCTGCATAGCCAGGCGGTGTGCACAGCAGCAGTACCAGAGGTCAAGGGAAATGGCTGATCTTATGCAGCAGATACAGAATTCTTCCCCCAAAAAAGTCTCTCTGAGGCAGACTAGACACAGAAAATTGTTTTAGAAAGTTATGAGCAAGTGAAAAGGGCCTTTTTGAATGGAAAAAAGTGTAGGCAACCGTAACTACAGGAGACCCTGTGCTGGAATGCAGCCATCTCTAGCGTGAAATCTAGTGACTGTTTTACACAGAGCACAGCAATGCTATACAACAGTTTAGATAAGAAAATAAATTTAAACTTTAAGAGGAATTTTCTGTAGGCACAGTAGTAGGCAAAATTTAACAATTACCTCAATAAAATAAGATGTTTCAGAAAAACAATTGTAAAGTGGTGGGTGGATGGATAGCATACAAAATCCGAAGAATTCATTTCTTGTGATAGATTATAAATTTCAAGGGCAGGTTCAACAAAAACAACAAATTTATTTGGGCATAAGCTTTCACGGGCTAAAACCCACTACTGTGGAAAATACAGTAGCATACACAGTACATGAAAAGATGGGAGTTGCCTTACCAAGTGGGGGGTCAGTGCTAACAAGACAATTCAATTAAAGTAGGCTATTCTCAACGGTAGAATACTAAGGGAGGAAAAATCACTTTTGTAGTGGTAATGAGGGTGGCCCATTTCAAACAGTTGACAAGAAGGAGTGAGTAACAGTAGGGGGAAATTAGTAGGGGGAAATTAGTTTTTGTAATGACCCATCCACTCCCAGTCTTTATTCAGGCCTAATTTGATGGTGTCCAGTTTGCAAATTAATTCCAGTTCTGCAGTTTCTCGTTGGAGTCTGTTTTTGAAGTTTTTTTGTTGAAGAATTGCCACTTTTAAGTCTGTTATTGAGTGACCAGGGAGACTGAAGTGTTCTCCTACTGGTTTTTTAATGTTATAATTCCTGATGTCAGATTTGTGTCCATTTATTCTTTTGCGTAGAGACTGTCTGGTTTGGCCAATGTACACGGCAGAGGGGCATTGCTGGCACATGATGGCATATATCACATTGGTGCAGGTGAACGAGCCCCTGATGGTGTGGCTGGTTAGGTCCTATGATGGTGTCCCTTGAATAGATATGCAGACAGAGTTGGCACCAGGGTTTGTTGCAGGATTTGGTTCCCGGGTTAGTGTTTTTGTTGTGTGGTGTGTAGTTGCTGGTGAGTCTTTGCTTCAGATTGCGGGGCTATCTGTAAGCGAGGACTGGCCTGCCTCCCAAGGTCTGTGAGAGTGAGGGATCGTCCTTCAGGATAGCTTGTAGATCCTTGATGTTGCACTGGAGAGGTTTTAGTTGGGGTGACGGCTAGTGGCGTTCTGTTACTTTCTTTGTTGGGCCTGTCTTGTAGTAGGTGACTTCTGGGTACCCTTCTGGCTCTGTCCTCCTCTACAGCCATCTCTTGTGAGTGCATTCATCATACCCTCTGTACTCAAAAGCATGCCCTCCCCATCCCTGTCTTTTTTCCCAGCCATATTAGAATAATATCCCTATCAGGGGCGGCTCTAACGTTTTTGCCGCCCCAAGCAAAAAACAAACAAACCCCAAACGCCGCCCCCCCAACAAAAACAACCCCCCCCATGCCCACCAAAACAACGCCCCCCCCCCTCCTACCTGGAGCGCCGGCGAGGAGGACGGCGCGCCCGCCGCCCCGGCCGGGGCGCTGGCAGGGAGTGCGGCAGGCCCTGCTACCCCGGCTGGGGAGCGCGGTGGGCCTGCGGCAGGCCCCACAGCCCTGGCTGGGGAGCGCAGCGGGCCTGCGGCAGGCCACACAGCCCCGGCCGGGGTGCGGGTGGAGAGCGCGGCAGGCCCCACAGCCCCGGCCGGGGCGATGCCGCGCTCCCCAGCTGCCGGGCACCGGCGGGGAGTACAGCGGCCCTGGTCCCCCGGCCGGGGCGATGCCGCTCCCCGCTGCTGCCCCGGCCGGGGGGCCGGCGGCATTCCCGCTGCCACCCCGCCCTCCCCGCCGAGGAGGGCGGCTTCCCCGCTGCCCGGGCCGGGGCACCGGCTGGGAGCGCGTCTTCCCTGCTGCCCTGGCCGGGGCGCAGGCGGGGAGGGCTGCTTCCCCAAGGGTGCCGCGGCCCCGGTCCCCCGGCCGGGGCGATGCCGCTCCCCGCTGCCCCGGCGCCGAGCGCGGCATCCCCGCTGGGGAGGGCGGCATGCCTGCTGCCCCGCTCCCCCAACCAGGGCGATGCCGCGCTCCCCAGCTGACAGGCGCCAGCGGGGAGCGCGGCATCCCCGCTGCCGCCCCGACCGGGGCGCCAGCTGGGAGGACGGCTTCCCCATGGCCCCGGTTCCCCGGCTGGGGCGATGCCGCTCCCCGCTGCTGCCCCGGCCGGCGTGCCGGCGGGAAGGGCGGTTTCCCTGCTGCCCCGGCCGGGGTGCCGCCTGGGAGTGGGGCTGGCCCGGGGCTCCGCTGCCCCAGCCGGGGCGGGGAGCGGGGCTTGCCCGCTGCCCTAGCTGGGGAGAGTGTTGTGTTTTTTTTGTTTTGTTTAAAAAAAAAAAAACCTCAGCGCCGCCCCCCTCCAGGTGCCGCCCCAAGCACGTGCTTGGTTGGCTGGTGCCTGGAGCCGGCCCTGATCCCTATCCAGCTTTTCTCCGTGGGCTGCCACTACCAGAGAAAGAGCTAGGTTATAGGGATAATATTATGCAGGAGGTATCCATGTTAGGACTGCCCACTGGCAAGACCTTTTCTCCTTCCACTGCTACTTGTCTTGTTTATGATGTATGCCAGTGACCAGTAAATGAAGTTACAAAGAGTGCAATGCTTAATGAATGTAACAGGGGGACTTGCTGAAATGTTCCCCATGTCCTTGGCCAGAGCCCTGACCTAGAGGCTCCCATGCATACACACGATTACTTTTTGAGAGAAAATTACCTTTAAATCTCACTGCAACATATGAGATTATAATAGCCTGATTTTTCTTGCAATGATGCCTCAAGCAAGGCCTGATTCAAGTGGCTCAGAAAGGAAAAGGTGTAAGTGGCCAGACTTGCTCCTTCGAACTCCAAAACTGCTTATATCCTCTCCCTGTGAGAAATAAAGTCCCAGTGACTTGATCACGTTCTCCCCACTCTTTATTACAGTTACACCCATCCAATCAGGGAACTGAACCACCACCACTAAGGTGACCAACTACACAGCAGTTATAATGAATGTCAAACAATACATTTTGATCGCAGTATGTAAGCAATCCCTAGTCTGAAATTGGTTTGCATGAAACATTTGTCTAATAATTCTAAATAACACATTAGTAGAAGTGAAGGTCAGCTCACAAGCAGTTCCTGAACTTAAAAAAGGATGAATGGCTCACCCAGCTCTGGTAAGCATAATTTTGGATATATAATATAATATAATATAAATATATATAAATGTAATAAAATATTCATTAGCCACCTCAAATACACACGAGAGATAAAGGCCTCCACTCTGACTTTTTAAACATTTTATGCACATCTTGGTCTTCCAGACTTTTTTGTTCAGCTTCATGGGTTTGTAGGCGTTTCAGTATTCAGCAAAAAGATCATCCAAAATTTGCAGCCAAACACTGGCAGTTGGTTAGCTTTTAGACTGGGCTTAATCACTGATTTCAAATAAGAAAGCAAAGCAAGGAACGGCACAAGTGCTAACCTTGACTGTGCACTTATGCATGGTATTCAGCAGAGCAGAGGCAGGTGCATAAGAAAACTGATAGACCTCTTAAAAGACAAAATATCAATAATGGGCAATGCCCTGAGGAGTTTACAACCTAAAATAGACACAACTCAGTAGGGGATGACAATGAATGAAAACGAAATAGGAAGACAAGGGTAGTGAAAGAGAGAGGTCGTGAGATAAAATTATTCTTTCATACGCATCTTGGTAGGTCTTTTTTTAATGGATGTCAGGAATAAAGACTGTTATGGGAGGAAAGCAGTGACTCTGGAGGTGGTTTTGCTCTGGTGGTCGTAATAGAAATTACTGTCTTAAGGTATTGTCTTGTGAGGTGCTAAGAATCTTCTGGGAGGGCTCCAATGGGAACCAAGGGTGCCTGGCATCTCCTAGAAGATGCTAGAACGCCATTGGGAGCACTTCCCTGGAGAAACTCAACAACTCTGCTGGATCAGGCTGTTATAAATACAGCATTTATAGTTATAGCAGGCTTAAAAATGGTTCTGAAGCAGGGATTTGGATGTGAACTTTTCAATTACTTTTAATAGTAATACAAGAATAAGACAGAATTCATGGGGGAGGGGGGAACAACCACCCCCATTTGTTCTTTGTCTCCTGGCACACTGCATTGTCTGTGTAAGGACACATACCTCTTCGGTCATCTCCTACTACCCTGTCATTTCCATGCCTAGATTGCATTTCTTAGCCTTCAGAGCTATGCTCTCCACAGTTCTTCTCATACTGCATACTGATCTCTCTCTTTAGTGCAAATATTCATGTATAAATTCCAACAAGAATCTAAAGGTCAAGCACAACTACTCACATTTTCACATGTCACTACATCGCCAGCAGAAAAGTCCCTTGTTTCTGTTTGACAGGTTCCCCAGATGGTGGTTTTGTTTTGTTTTTTTAACCTTTATGGTGATGAATCCTCTTTTGGCCAAACTATTATTAACCAAGTAATTGTCTTACTTTTTTACATAACAGCACAGTGTGGTGGCGCGTGCTTCTAATCCCAGCTGCTTGGGAGGCTGTGTTTGGCAGATCACTCAGAAGTTCTAGGCTGCTGTGCGCTATGTCAATCAGGTGTCCAGTGCTACTGACAGCTTGGCCGGCGGGTGGAACAGAATCATAGAATATCAGGGTTGGAAGGGACCTTAGGAGGTCATCTAGTCCAACCCCCTGCTCAAAGCAGGACCAATCCCCAATTTTTGCCCCAGATCCCTAAATGGCCCCCTCAAGGATTGAACTCACAACCCTGGGTTTAGCAGGCCAATGCTCAAACCACTGAGCTATCCCTCCCCCCAAGGGTAGTTGGAGGACTGGCTAGAACAACGCATCCGATGTGTTGTGATCGGCGCTCTGTGAGGGCTGATGGACCGATCAGTGACAATGACATGACTTTCGTAACAGTGAAATGATCTTTCATGCTTATAATTTATATATAATTGGCATGTGTATTAAAACCCAGGCCACAGAGCATTTCCTTCCATTAAAGAGTCATGCCGTTGTACCAACATCCTCTTTTGCCATCAATTTCCGAATGTGTCAAAGATCTTTGTTTTGTAACCCAGACTGATCTTAGGTCATTAGCCTTGATTCTGGAGAACATCCTCTGAAATATTAATCAAAGTGACAGACTAGTCCAGAGCAAAGCTTCAGACACCAGAGCAACTGTCCGCAATTAAGGGAACATTTTCAGAGGCTGGTGCACAAGCAAACCTTGCCCTCCATGGGGACAAGGGCCTCTGACCACAGTAGGACTGGTACGGTTTTGCTACATAGAGAGAGGGGCTGGGCAGAAGGACAGGCAAACATAATAAAAGCTTTTCTTGCAGTGTATGGCTGTGCTCAGTGTGTGCATATGAGCTCAGTCAGAGGAAGCAGGTTCTTACACCATTCCCCTTTCAGATACCTAATTACTCAGCCTCTCAAGGCGAGTGCTTTTACATATCCAGTGCATTTATGTTCCTACACAGCTGTTTTTCCTCTGAGTCCAGACCTAATATCATAGAATCATAGAATATCAGGGTTGGAAGGGACCTTAGTAGGTCATGTAGTCTAACCCGCTGCTCAAAGCAGGACCGATCCCCAATTTTTGCCCCAGATCCCCCAAATGGCCCCCTCAAGGATTGAACTCACAACCCTGGGTTTAGCAGGCCAATGCTCAAACCACTGAGCTATCCCTCCTCCCCAATATACAGCAGCTCACTTCTTCAGGGCAGTCATGCTGTATGGGCTTTATATTCCATGCTGCCAGTGCCATATTCCCAATTTGTTTAAATGTTTTGGCCCATTGCTGTTAGCATTGGCTATTTTAAAAGAAGGCAACTTGCCAGAATGCACCTTCAAGGCAAGTACTCAGGGAAACTGCATAAATACTCTCCTACCCCTCTCACCAACATTAAAAACTATTCATAAGATTTTCTTAGGGCTCTGTCAAGTGTAGTTTCCTGGGTGGCAGTGCAGGAAGGCAATCCTAGGTCTGCCAGGATGAAAGGAAGAAAGAGCAAGGATTTTATCCAATGCCATTATTAAATCTGAAATAAAATTAGAGGCAGGGCACATTGTATAGGTCTGCAGAAGGTAGAGGAGTCTACCTTGCTATAATGTCCATCATAGTAAAGAAGAGATAGGACAGTGGTACTCAGACTGAGGCTTGCCAGCCGCAAGTCTCTCTAATGTGTCTCCTGTGGCTCTTTGCAGCACATGACATTAAAATGCTGTAAGATTTAATTATTAACCAATCTAAGTTATTAACCAATCAGGATGCTTTTGCTATGTTATTAACCAATTGCCGATTATACATAATAATGCTTGGTCAGTCATTTTGCTGTGAGAATAATAAATATTTTCCATCATATTGTTTAAATATGAATATATAGTACTGTAGTAAATGAAACAATGAATTCACTCTAGTGTGGCTCTTTTGGGTAATGTTGATTGCTAATTTGGCTCCTGAACCACCAAGATCTGAGTATCGCTGAGATAGCACTTAGTTATTATGAATATAAACAGGATTTTTACTTGGGTTATTGCACCTTGACAGACCCTTCGATTCTCTTGGGCTCTATAGATGACTTATTAACATAGACCCCCCAAGTCAGGAAAGTCCTTAAGCAAATGCTTAACTATTAGTATGTGCTTGAGTCCCCTTGATGTCAGCGTGACTTAAGCATGTGCTTAAAATTAATCACATGCTTATGCGCTTTCCTGAATCGGGATGCTTCTGTATCATCACAAAGGGGGTCACCCTGTGTGCTGGCCTATCCCAGTCATGGAAAGGACTGCTGACTATGCTACAAGTACACTGCTGGTAGATTTTCTCTTTTGGCTTTCTTCTTGAAAATGCAAATAGGCATTCAGTAACATCCTGGCACAGCAAGAGTGATCAAGAGGCTGTCTCATCCAGCAGTTTTGCAAATGGAAGCAGGGAACCAAATGCAAAAGTCACTAATTAAAACTCTGACTGAAGTCGGTTCTTCTAAACTTTGAACATTTCCACTGAAATAAATTATCCCACATAAAAAGGAAATGATAATTACTTTGCATTGTGGAGCTTACTGACAAGAGGATCAATGAGCTGTTTCTGATGCTTCTTGGAAATAAGAAACTTTTGCAGTACCCTGTAATAATTATCATTTTTTAAAATAATTGTTTTTAGTGACACTGATACAGAAAAGCTTAAAGACAGAGAAGGACAAATTGATAGCCAAAAAAAAAAAAGTTAATCATCATTTGAAGAGCATGTGAACTTTCAAGAATTTACTTCTGTGTAGTAGGCAATAGATAATTGGCAAAATCCTGATGAAAATCCCACAAAAACCCATCAAATGCAATGCAGAGACCAAAACCCAGAACCTGCACTCGCTGACTGGTGTAAATCAGGAGTGAAATCAAAGGAGTTTAAAATCAGTGTAAGAGAGATCAGAATCAGGGCTCTTTAGCTAATGGCAAACAGCTTCAGTCCCTGTGTCTGCAATCACCCACATTATATCAAAAGTTTAGACACTAAAATGCAACACATCATGTTTAAAATACATCTTGTTTGATTGCAGTAATTTCAAAGGGAACACTGTGAGAAATTAAGCCCTTAGAGAGGTGGTCTGGGCCCTCCTCCACCCATGAAATACATACCACTTGGTACACTCTGTAGCAAAGAGAAAAGCTGTTCTTTTCAGACGTGTCTTTCTGAGCCAGGGACAGAAGCCCTCTTTGGCAGGAAAGGCTTAGGAGCATCCAGAGAGGGAGATGAACTCCAACAGTGTTAGAGTAGCTACCAGCTTATTGCCCCCCATGAAGAGTGAGACACACCTCGGAGTGGCCCACCTTTACAGGGCAGCATGGCCCAATAGCCAGAGTTCCCAGAACCCACCTCCAGGGGGTTGTGTGGCCTATAGGCAGGAGTTCATAAAGTCTGTCTGGCTTAGAATATTCACTGGTTTTATTTTAGCACCACTCTGGTCCTTCACTCTCACTTCTCCCTGTTACCAAATACAAAACCTGCACACAGTATTAAGAGCCAGATTGTGGCTGGACATGGGGTAGGTGCTGAAAAGATAGGTGGTACAAGGGATCAGCAATTTTTGTGTTCCCTATAATCTCCTGTACTAGCCATCCCTTGGGGGGTGAAGATGGCACAGGGCGATGACCATACCCATGTCTGCAGCAGCCAGCTATTGCAATGGGAGAATGACTCTGGCGAACAACGTGCAGCTGATATGGCTCCATTATTGCACCCAAGCATGGTTCTAGAAGACAAGGGCTGTATTTTAGCTTTCAGCGTCTCAGGAATCTGCCTAAACCTTGCTATGAAGTTTTAGGCCCTAATCCTCCCACTGACTTCAGTGGGACTCTTTCTATGGCTGGATCAGGGCCTTACATATTAAAACTCATTTAAAGTATAATGTAGGAAAAATACAATTTAATTCTCCTTGCAAAGAAACTTCCTTTGATCAAACAGCAGATACGTGAGACTCACCAGCTCAACAAAATACAGTTTGTGTGAAATTACACAGACAGAATTAGGAGGAACAAGGCACCTGGCCTTCCAAAGGAAGAAGCAGATTCCCAGGTGAGTTCTCTTAACACCTAAGTCTTCTAAAAAGGGTCAGCTGAATTTATAATGAGCATGAGGCTGCAGAGCCACGCAATGTGATGTGCCAAGAGACCCAATTAGTTTCGGAAGGTGCCAAAGAACTGGATAAAGCCAGGCATAGGTTGTGGGGGAGGAAAAAAGAGCCCTTGACATTTTAAAATATATCTCTCTAGCTCCAAAATGAACTTTAATCTCTGTCAATACACGGACCTCTGCAAAGAGCTTTAAAAATATAGTGTCAGCACTCACTGGCAGGATGTCAGAAAAGGAGGCATAGAAACCAGCTGGCCTGAAAGATCCAGTGCCAGGCCATAGCAGTGATCTATATATAGTCAAGTAGTTGCACCGCATTACACAAAGGGGGAAAAATTCCGCCTAGCTGGGGGGAGGGGGAGGATTTTCCTTTTTTGTTTGCACAAGTATTGATCACATGGAGAACGGATAAAATGTACACTTCTTGGAGGAGATGGCTTAGTGGTGTAAGCATCAAGTCTCGGACCGTGGGCCTGATTCTCTGCATGTAAAGCATTACCAAATCAGAATTCTCCACTCACGCCAACAGGACTGTTTCACACCCAAGACAAGAGCAGGGAGCATAAGCCCACCTTCCTGGCCGTGTGACCCTGAGGTCATTTCTGTTTTGATCCAGTCTCTGAAGTAGATTAAAGCAACCTCAAAGCTGTTGCCAATGGCCCCCAAGGGACCATTCCAACAACCAGGGATCACCAGGGTGCAGGCCACTCCCCTGTTCCCCCAGCTATACCCCATACTCTGAGAGCCAGGGTGGCAACATAGGAGGATTCCTTTATGCAGGGGAAACCTAGAGGTAAATATATTGAATTCCATATTTGACTCTGTGGGGCCCTTTGGCCCTAAAAAGCAAGGTCCTGTTTGTTCTGTAAAAGTTTTACCCCCGATTTAGTGATTTACTTATGTGATGGGGTGAAATAACCCTGCAGCATAAATCCCACACACTCTGAGAGTTAGGAGTGTCATTTTGCAACTGAAGTCTTCCAGTGGATTTACAAGCTTGTGTATATTTAGGAAAGCAAGATGGGTAAGATGATTAAAGGAAACTGAGTGTGCATTGCTGAAGTGTGGCAGTACAATAGAAAGAGGCTTTTAAGTTTCCAGATTCATATTTTCTTCAGTTTCTGCATCTCACTCCTAACTGGCCTTTTAAATAAAAAAACTGCCCTGGAGAAATAAAATGTCACACTTCCTGAGACTTTTCACTAACCTGAGTGGCAAAAAAGCTTCATTATCTAAGCTGAATCACTCATTTTTAAAACTTTAATTCTCAGGATTATGACTGCTAAGCTTTACAAACAGAGGATATGAAGAAGTTCCAGCTAACGTATTCATCAGAAAAATTCTGCAGCTGGAACCTTGAGAATGTTTTGCATGGGCAGCAGCTAGATAAATTAATTCTTAATCAGATGCAATTCATGTTTTCTAGACCTTTAATCATTTTTGTTGCTCTTCTTTGGACTTTCTCCAATTTGCTCACATCTTTTTTGAAATGTGGCACCCAGACCTGGACACAATACTCCAGCCAACGCCTTATCTGAGCGGAGTCGAGTGGACGGATTACTTCTTGTGTCTTGTATAGAACGCTCCTGCTAATATATCCCAGAATGATGTTCACTTTTTTTGCAACAGTGTTACACTGTTGACTCATATTTAGCTTGTAATTCATTATAACTCCTAGATCCCTTTCCACAGTACTCCATGGTACCAGAGCTATAATATCTCTGACCATCAGTTAGAAAATCATGCTACTGTATATTCTCTCTCCCTGAAAAGTATTTTCTCCTCTGAGTGTTCAGAGGCAAGCAGTGCTTCATCCATTTTATATTTCCCCTTGGCCTACTTTTCCTCATCTCTTTCATTTGTCTTTTACTCGGGTGTCCTCTTAGTTAGTACACTCCCATGTGGCCTCCAGCCTTGGCTCAAGAGTCTGAACAACGAAAGAAGAGAAGAGAAGGCTCCATACAGAAGTGTTTCCTCATAACCATCTACCCACCAAATCCCCCATGGAAAAAGCTGTCAAACTCTTAGAAATTGTTCTGTTCTCCTGCAGAGCTGACGCAATTGCATAGCAAAGATTTCCTGTGAAGTGCTTAGCCTACCTGTAAAATACAAAGATTCTTTTACATCTCCATGGCCCTGCTGTTTTATTGCACTTGCTGTCTACATTTGGTACTCTGTACCGGACAAAATGAGCCATGAGAAAGGAGAGAAGCTTTGAAGACTTCTTTCCTCAGAATTCATCCCCCTGGTAACCGTGGGATCAAGATAAACATATCTCTGATGCAGAAAGCTTTGAGACAGGGTATCAGGAAAGAAAAACAATACCATAAAAATCTATGAATTGAAGAATTCATACATGATTTATTTATTTTAATTATCCACCTTTTAATTGCACAGGTAGTTCTGTGTGTTCCATAAACAATATAAAGCAGCACAAAACTTTAAACTAAAAATAAATCAATAGATAAGTCAAAGATAAACTTTCTTCCTGCTGTCTGTGCTAACATCAGACTCGTGCAGTTTAGATGCTGAAGTCTGTCTCTTCATTTCATCCTGGAAGACAGCTATTGACTGTACTATGAATTAAGTTGTTTTCTCAGCATAAAATACTGCAAGTTATGGCACATGTCACTGAACTGTGGACTGAGGACTGATGTATCATGGTTTTTGACGTGTCATATCCACTGACTGAAATAAAAGCATGTCCCTTTGAAGTGGCTAATGTAGTTGAATACCTGAGTCTTGAGCTGGGAAAACAGTTCTCTTTATACAGATGTATGGCAGCATTTGACACATTAGCCTTGCTTTCAAAATTTAGATGCCTCTTGGGGTGGTATTATTCTGGTTCTGGTGAGTTTCATGGAGATACTTAATAACTGTAGTGCCTTTGATATTCATTTTGTCCTGCCTGTCACATGCCTTTTGTCTGTACACCTGGGCTATATCGTGCCATCGATTTTTAGGACTCCCCACTGAAATCATTTAGGAGTTTTGCTGAAAAATCTATTTCACAATATGTGCAGAGCTTCCACTGAGCATCCTCTGGGAGCACAGGCACGCAGCATATCTCATAAGGAGCTCAATATCTCACAGGATCGAGCCACTGTGATTTCTCTCCCCACCCCCAAATAATGATATTTAATTATTACATGAACAAGCCAGGAGGAAGAGATGGGGATAGGGTGACCAGATGTTCCGATATATTAGGGGCTTTGTCTTACATAGAAAACTATACCCCTACCTGCAAAAAAAGTTTCCTGATTTTTCACACTTGCTATCAAGTCACCCTTGGTGGGGAAAGCCAACATCATAGTGCTAGAAGGTTTGTTACCACCCTTCCATCTAGACACATAAGAAGCTGTAGCTGTGGTTTACCCAGGGCCGCCGAGAGCGGGTTCGGGCCCCCCAGCAAGGGTGGACCGGCTACAAATTTTTACACCCACAGCAGCTCTTTTCTCACTTTCTTTTTGTTCTTTCTGGTTTTTTGCACCAGGTTTGTGATGATAATCCATGGTAAGAATTGAAAAGGGGTAAAAAAAATGTTATCCAAAATTTAAAAATGTATTATAGTTATTTTAAATTCACTGCAGTATAAAATAAATGTGTGATCTCATTTTTATGTTAATAATAAATATGATAATATTTGTACCTGTTGAGAATATTAAGATCCTAATGACTAATATCAATAATATAAGCACCCACATGATCGTTGCTGAACTAACCATACACTTTAAACGTTAAACTTGTATGTGTAACACAACACAATGTGTATCACACAACAACTTTGTTGTATTCACACGGTGTTCACTTACGAAAACATACAAATGCGACTGCGCATAATAAGATGAGACTGCACTGTCATATTCTCAACGTGCAGAAGCGAATGTTCGTATAGAGTCGGAAATGCTCGGTTCACGGCACAAGTTCGCAAGCCGTTATTCAGAATTGTGCGTGCATTGAACATGAAATATATATTTTGTTAAGAATTACATTAAAATATAATTATATTCTGTTCTTAATATGTAATTAGTAGTTCTTTGGTTGATTAGAGTCTATATTGGCTGATATCTGACCAAATTTTGCATATCATTATTATTTTCTTTGAAATTCACCAATTTTACAATGGATGTCAAAAACAATCAACAACTAATGATACTGCCGAGAAAGACAAAAACATATGCAACATAGTCGGGCCCCAGACCCCCTTCCGGAACACCAGGCCCCGGTAATTTGTACCAGCTTCCCCGCCTCTCGTCGGCCCTGGGTTTATCTATCCAAGGGGTTTACCTCTGTGTTTGTTCTATCAGATAAAATTATAACCTCACATATGCATTAAATGATCTCCAGTGCCCTGCATTACTCAGACCTCCTATTCTAATCTCAGAGTGATTTTCTGCATGACAAACATAACATAGAAAGTGCAGTACAGGCTGCACTGAACACCACCCCAAAATTCCTACTGATTAACTGAAATAGAAATTCCTGATCTGAGCATTGTAGCCCGGGGTTTGTGACTAACAGACCATAGATTTTCCACCTCAGAGAGAGGATAATGCTTTTCAAACATTGTTGCATATTAAAATATAAACCAGTTCTCAACTTATTACTGTTGTTCAGCTTACTCACTAAGAGCCTTTATCTAAGAAACATAACCAGAAACTAAAAGCAATTCGTAATACAACAAATTACCAGCTCACTCACCTATAAAATGTAATGCTGCTATAATAATGTGTATAGGCTCTATGCTCTCTGTAAGGTAACCAGACTGCAAGTGTGAAAAATCGGGACAGGGAGTGGGGGATAATAGGTGCCTATATAAGACAAAGCCCCAAATATCAGGACTGTCCCTATACAATCAGGACATCTGGTCATCCTAGCTCTCTGCCATTCTGCACTGTGGAGAGGAGCAAAGCAGCAGGGGGAAAAAATGGTGGTGGCTGCTAAAAGCCCCAAAGCCACTGGAGGGGGAAGCAAAGCATGACTGGGATTTCAGGCTTCATCCCAATCTCAAGGAAAACCCTTCGCTCCAATTTCTCACCTATCTCTGGGGTGCTGAGGCTGGCAGGTGGTAAGACAAGTAACAGCTGTGCAACAAAAGTGTTCCCCGCAAGTATTTCCACTTCAACGGGCAATGAAAGTTAGTACTTCTAGGAGTAGCATTAACTTGCAGTCTATGACCCTGCTCCCCTTGAAGAGAAGGTGAAGCATAGCTATGATAGATGGATGTCAATAGCAGTATGGTTCCTTATGGAAATGTGCTGCTAGGACAGAAGTAGGAGGAGCAGGGCAAGTTCTCTTCAGACCCACTGTTGGAACTTGATGTCCCCATGGAGTGGCAGGCCACTCAGTAAGTCAACACACTGCCTTCCACCTTGAGAGCACAAGGCAGAAACCCCATGATGTGACCCTTGCAGGGTTCATGAATTCACTTTTCTCTTTACAAGATATGCTGGGTGATATACTTTAGTCAAACAGAAAGTTATTGGGCTCAACACAGGAGTAATTGGATGAAATTCTATGGCCTGTGTTATACAGGAGTTCAGACCAGATGATCTAATGGTCCCTTCTGGCCTTAAAATCTGTGAATTCATCAGGGAGACTGTCATATGCCCATGCACGATGGGAAAATTCAAAGCCACTTTGCAAAAGTTAGGAAAGCATCAGATTAGTCTGATAAATCCTGTGAGACAAGTCCTGCCTCACTTAGTTCTGGCTGCAGGATACCAGGAAAAAGAGAACGCTATCTTGTTCTCTAAAGTGGTACATGTTGATCAAATGATATGCTGTAATGCTGCTGTTAGACTCTAGTGGCTAGTCTGAGGTAGTCATGAAGCAAGTCAGCCCTGGTAATGTGCATTTGAGTAGGTTCTAATTAGGTAGCTACATGATACAAATACTATAACCAGTGTTTTATCCTGCATGCTTATGAATGGCAGTTGTGTGTGTAGACAAAAAGTTAAGTATGAACTTAAGTTTGCAAATCAAGAAGGAGACCTCGAGGGCCAAGTTTTTAAAACATGGTAAAAGAAGTTTGCTCCCACAAATTGCACACCTGGGTCTAAGCCACATTTGCACTCACATAGACTACTTTTGTTCTCGCAACTAAGGTAATTGTTGCCTTATGTGTACAGTTCCCATTCACAGCTACTCAAACTCTGCCTACAAATAATGGCACTAATGAACATGGATTTTTCCTGTGTACATTTGGTCTTGCAAAATGTTTTAAAAATGCATGATAGCTGCAGGCATTTTCAGGATGTTTGCAAACTTCAGGTATAAATAAAAGGATTAGACAGAAATAAGAAATATTCTTAATAATACTTCTGAATCCCTACTATTCAAGAGTAAAACAAACTATTTCAATACGTTATAGCCTCCTCTTCCTCACTCTCTTTCATCTGTAGTTTATTAGCAAAATTTTGACAGGGAAATAAAAAGTCAACTTTTGACCTGGAATCTGAACAAGTGCTGAAAGGCGGAGGGGAAAGCTTCAATACTAAAAAGATAGCAGAAGACTCAGCAGGTATGCAAAGTGTTACTCCTCCATCTGTGGGTGAACAGGGGCATTAAAGACAGCAGATCTTTTCCAACATTTTCAGGATAATGGACTGTGGTTTGAAGGGAATGCTCTTTGATGTGCTAGGAAATGAGAATAAGCTCTGAGCCTGCCTTGGCCAAGTTGCCTTCAATCATTAGCATTGTTATTGGCCAAAGAAGCCTATTCTGGGCAGGAAATGTAGAGTCTACTTTTTTAAAAAAACCACTCACGTGGATCTTCAAAACACTGACCCAACAGAGGCAGGCAGAGCACAATTCAGGGAGAGGTGTACAAAGGTGGCTTTAAGCCAAATCTTTTGATCCTCTGATCTTGGTCTGGCTGCTTTAATTTTATGCTGGCTGCCAATAACTCGAAGGGACCATTACATGGGGTGTCACAAGGAACAGGGAAATCCTGGCCTTGCCCTCTCCACTACCAATTGATCTCTCTATGCTGGTGTGATCTTCCCATAGGTGGCTATGGTAGAGTGATGCAAAGCAGACCCCATGTAACAGAAGATACATCTTCCCTTATAGAAAAACTTTAGTGCTTTCCTCTTGGACACTGGATGGTAAACAAGTTTACCGATGAAGTGGGTACTAACCCACGAAAGCTTATGCTGAAATAAATTTGTTAGTCTCTAAGGTGCTACAAGTTTTTCTTTCTTATTTTCATTTTGCTGACACAGACTAACACGGCTACTACACTGAAACCTAAGTTTATAAAGCTGTCTCTTTTCCACGGATATTGCAGATGATTTTTCATTCAAACACCAGCGCAGCCTCACACTGGGAGATCCACACACCCTCCCCTGTCTGCAGGCTGTCACATCCCACCTCCCTGACAGAACACTACCTTGGGGAGCTCCATGAGTTGTCATTGCCTTTCCTAGTTAACTTCATTCCTCATGCACATTTCTCAAGGGGAGGAGAGGATTTGGCTCATTGTATTTACAAACATGTACGAAGGATTAACTCATATGTGTGTTTCTTGGAGCTTGTGAGGTAGGCCGTTGCTCTGGAGTGTTATTCTAACTAGGTTTCTCTACTGTAACAAATGTGGGTTTGAAATGCACGTCAGTTAGCCTCTCATGGCAGTCACCATCTGTGACAGCTCCCCTTTTGGTTCACTTTTCCCCATGATAGGATTGAAAAATCTTCCAAGCAATGTCGAGGTGGTCCAAGCACACGCCTCAAGAGTCGTTCATATAGCTTCTCTGTGTCAGAGCTGACAATGTCATCTTTCACCTCCACCCTTGGGAGTTTCACTTCTGAGAAAAATCCAAACACCACAAACAGAGAAAGGCTTTATGCCGGGTTTATGCTTCCTGTAGTCCCACATTACACAAACAGTAGCCTCAGGAGGCAGTGTGACTGACGCACATCTCCAAGGCCCTGAGCCATCATCCTTAAATGGCGGGGGAGGGAGCGGGGGAAGACGGGTAAATTACTACTCCCCCTCCTGTGCTCACTCAGCTACTCTCCCCAGCGAGCAGGTGGAAGCCAAGATTTCACCCATTCCATACCCACCTTCAGGTGAACAGCCCTGCTTGTTCCTATACACCCAGAGCCAAGGTTCAGGTAGCCCACCTAAGGGTGACGGGTGTAAGCAGTGTTCTTACCTCACACATGGATTTACAATCTAGCCCTTAGGATGAGTAATAAACAGTCAAACAAGTTTTCTCCCCAGATAATTAGCTACTAGATTCTCTCATAACAAGCAAATAACAAGGGGGTGTCTGCAGGCTATTTGGAAAGTGGTTACTTCATCCCTGGCTTGCCTTCCATTTGATAAAGATTTATTTTGATGTACAAGACCAATCCATTCTAAACAAACCTGCTCTTGCAGAAGGCCTCACAAGCAGAGTATGTAATGCATGACTACTAAGATATATTAATGAGATTTTTTTTTAAATGTTTTATGAGCCCCTGAAGAGAAACAGTTCTGACAATAGCTGTCACACAGCTTAACCTCCAAAGCTCTAGGTGACTATGCCTTGAGCTACAAAGAAGATTTTAGTTTGGTCTTAACTACACAGGACAGGAAAGTGCCAGATTTGACATCCTAGCTGAAGACAGCAAATTCCGCTAATTGGAGCTACAGTACATCCGACGGATTTTCCATGTACCATAAGCCAATTTTGAAATACAAGCAATATCATTTACATCCCAAGAAAGTAAGCTCTAAAGAAGCTTCTCAGCATGTGTAATTGCTGATTTAACAAACTTGTGCATATGAGATGATCATATTCAAGAAGCCTTGAGACTCCAGAACAAATCTATGCAGAAATCTTTACTAAGTTCACACACCATTTTGTATTTGAGGCACTTAATTATTTTCACGGTCATCCTCATTTTTCATTACCAGATTAAAAATCTCATGCTGCAGATACTGATTCATTAAAGCAGTTTTACTGAACAAAAGCACAACTTTTACCAGCCAAACTAGAATGGTTTATTTAAGGCTGGTTTAGTAGTGTGGATTTATCATTCTGATTTAATCACACAAGAGGACTCTCTTAGGATTTCAACTGGATGTCTAATTTTAAAGAGCTTTTGTTTTATAGACTAAAATATGTCTAGGAGAGATATTAATCACCAAACTATTAGCTAACTTTTGAAATTTAGTGATTTTGCTGGGTTATAAAAAAAGAACGTAAATTCTCTCTTTGACAGGGAATTGCATGCATTTTGGCCCTGCAAAGACAACAGTCAAAATTAGAAAAATTATCCTGGTTCCTGACTCAGAGCTCCTAGGTGCTCCAATAATAAAAAACCTCAACAATTATTTACACATAGGACTAAATTTCAGCAGTATGGACCAAAATTGAGTGAGTAATAGCATATTTTTGTCCACATTTTTAAAAGCCTAGCCTCACTGGGACATTTTTATTGATAACCTGGTGACTTTTTAAAAATGCAAAAAAAAAAAAAATTTCTTGGGAAAAAGTCAAACTGATTTGCCAAAAAAGGTTTTCTTTGTGCTTATTGCATCACATCACCTCACTTAAATTGATTTTAACAAAAAACATGCTGGTGTTTAGTGCTGTGCTGGCTGAAAGGAATTTGGATCATGATTTCAATTTCTGGAACTATGGGCCAGGTTGTAATCTCACTTAGTGTAAATCTGGAAACCTGGCCCTTTGTGTTTAATTACTACCTTCATTTATTAACTATGCAAACAGTATTTTGTGTTACCTGGGATAGAAGTAAACCTCTCTCTAGATCTGGAAGGTATCATCTAGAAGTGAATGTTTGGTTTTTTGCACTTTTATAATCCAAGTTTCAGTGTCATATTAGAATAGAAAAATAAGTCCTGAAGCCTGGTAGGTAGCTATGAGACAGTAGTTTTTTAAATGCGTTTATGATGTTTTTAAACAGTAGAGTCATTATAATAGCTCACTTTTAAACACTTCCTGAATGGTTCCAAAAATGCGTAATAAACCAGGGGCCAGATGCTGGCCAGTACAGGGAAAATAGCATAACCATCTATCAGATTGGTGTACACATATGTTGTAAAAAACAGCATGAGTATACACCAGTGTTTCAGATAAGATCATTCCAAATTCAAGAAGCTGAGTGTAGAGGCCATTTCTGGGTCAGGAACCAAACTTGCGTTAACATGCAGACAATATTCCCTTGCCCCTTATTCCCAAATACCCCTAGCTGTTGTCTGTAGAATGCCAGTCTGCTGTTTTTCAGGAAAAGGTAATATTAGAGGAGACATCTGCCATTGTGTGGTGTTGAAACTGAGTGTTATGTTCCAGAATACACATAACACACACTAAGACTCAGACAACTTTACAGACAAGCAAACACTGCAGAAGAGAGATAAGAGGAGATTTTAGGCCAAGGGCACTGAAGCAAACCCCTATGTGTATGGTAGTAGGAATTTTAGCAGCCTCAGTGCAGGTGGGAAAAATGCAGTTGTAGATGGAACAATTAAACTGGATGCAGGAGCCAGGTTGATCCTAGCTCATTGTACTTTAACACCCATTTCCAGGAACAGCCCGGGAGAGCAGCCAAAGATGAGCAAGAAAGGTACTAAAACAGTACTTTTAAAAACCAGTAATGATTTCTCACTGTGCCAAGCCCCTTTACGTCTCCTTTCCCCTTGTTCTAAATATTTGATGACTCAGATGGCCAAAACTGGGTACGCTTTGCCTGCTCAGCTTAATTTGAGCAGCCACCACAAAAGAAATAAGAAATAATAGGACCTTATTCTCCTCTCCCCTACCCAAGTGTACAACTGTGAAGTGAATGGAGTTACACCCATGTCAAGCTAGAATCAGAGCAAAGAGTTTAGATTTGTAAAAGTAGATAATAAGGTAAATACATCTCCTATACATCATAGGGAGCTAGGGCTTGTGATTTTAACAGCTTAGGAGTGTACATCACTGTAGGGTACCACGGAAGATTGTGTTGCGGCATAGCAAGGGTTCTTTCGCTTTCTCACGTTGTCTTAGCGGGCCGGTTATTGCAGGTCAAGGCCTGCCAGCTGCAGTTTGTTATGAATTAGTTAGAACTGCTTTGCATGGCCTTGAGGCAGGAGGCGGCCCCTGCTTGCTTCTGTATGAGATGTCTGTATATAGCTGTATGAGTCCGCCCCGTTTTTGGCACTCCGTACCAGGCCTGTATTATGGTGAGCTGGGTTCCCCGTCTCCGTGACAGCAACGCCAGGAGTCCCCGTTGCGGATGTGTCACTTTGCCTTCAATAAAGCCAATAACTCACAGAGTGTGTGGGCCTCGTTCTTGCAGAGCACCCTGGGTAGGCCCGCAGCCTCCCACGAACGTAACAATCACTTTATTCTTTTTAAAAATCTATTTCCATTTACAACATACTCTACTTGAAAGCGTATATCCCAGACTCTAGGCATCTTTGACACAGATTTAAAAGTAGGTCAAAGAACAGTAAACCCGGCAGAGTCCTCTTGCTTCGTAATTAGGAAATAATAAATCCAAACAGCAAGCCACCCTTCCCATAAATACTAGCTCTTTTCCTCCCTAAAGGGCCAAGAGCTTGAGATTGAAGCCAATGCCCCTCAGTTATTTGAAGATAGCCCCTCTGTCCATAGACAGCCACTCACATACTATCCATTTTCTGTAGCAACTGGCTTCATCTTTGTGGTACTTAAGATGTTCATTGACTTCCCCTCCACATCACTGTAGACCAGACACGTGTTTTGTGGTACTGCCAGATCTTCTGCTCAGGACTGGTCTGTGTGTGTTATCGCTTGTTATGGCAACCATCCCAAGCAACAGATAGCCCATAGAAGTTAGAGGCCAGTTTTATAATAAGTTGCTTCACTTGTTAGGACTCCCAAACCTTGGCGCATATGTGCAGAAAGCAGTGCAGAAAGCAGAGTAAGAAAGTTATCTTGATATAAAATAAAGATGGATCCAAACCAAAACCAGATACAGCATTTCCCTCCCCACCCACCTCTCCCTGAACTTTGAAGTTTGACCCCCATAATGGTACTGAACTTTGCAACTCAAGCCATTCTCTAATGTAAAATAAGCAGGAAAATGTATTCATTGCAGTTGAAAATGGCTATCCTGACATACCAATGAATTTCTAATTTACAGACATGTCATATAAGGCAGACTTGAAAAGTATAGTTACCCTTATAGTCATCAAGTCAGTCAGAATGATGTGGATGCTCTATAAACCCTTAACAAGACTATTTTATATTCTGGCTCTTTGATAAACCTGTCTGATCTTAACAAAGAACTTGAAAAATGCCATCTTTTCCAGTTCATTTTCATTCATAGCAAATACATGTCTGAAAATAAAATATATTCATGCTCTCTCTGTTTTCACTGTCATAGTTACTCACTATAGCATCAATTCAGTGCTTAATCTAGCTATGGCATTACATCTTGAACAGGATTAGCACTAATACAAGGTTCCAAATCTACACAGATTACATATAATCCAAATTGATTTTAGCAGTATTAAATGATTTACTCATCTTTCTGGTTAATGGCCTGCATGTGTAAAAGCACTACAGTTTAATTCTGATTTGTGGCTAAAAAAGAACAAAGTGCATTTAATGTCTTTTAATAAAGGGAACAAAAATGTTTCACGGTTCTAAATAATTTCAAGATACACGTAAGGCCAAATCCTGAAATACTGAGTGTTTACCCAGGCAAAATTGCCATTGATTGTTACTGAGGGCCAATTTTGATCCTCAATGTACCTGGAAAATGTACCTAATTTACTTACTAAAGTGGCAAACATGCCCCTTCTCCCCCCCCGCCCATGTTCCTTCATCTAAATCCCAGGGGACATGAAGAACAGCAAGCAACCAGCTCTGACTGGCTTCCATTGTCTTAGACCAGGCCTGCACAACTCGTAAAGCGGTGAGGGCCACATTACTCCAAAGAAAAAAGCCGAGGGCTGGATGCGAGGAAAGTTGTTGAGCACCAAAAAAAAATAAAAATTTGTTTTTTTTAGCCAGCCTCCCGCAGGCCGCACAGAGAGCCTCCGCCCGCGGGCTGTATGTTGTGCAGGCCTGTCCTAGACAAACACAGAAGAATGGTCAGGGAGAAAGACGTCACATTTTTCCACAGATAAGTTTTTGCGCATGCTGGTCCTCCAATTTGCATACTCAGCACATCAAAGCCTGTGGGGTTTCTCATACCAGACCTGAGCTAGAAAAATTCCCATATGCAGCATTTAAAGTCCACTGACTGGTCTTCCCACAGATACACACATCAGGGCTGACAGAGCAGGAGAACTGAGAGGGAACCAGTGGGGGAAAGCAGGACTTCCCAGAATGCAGTGCTAATGAGGGGAACCTGTTCTGCTGCTGAAAGTTCCCTCTTCTGAGATTCCAGTTCCCATCCGAAGAAGGCACATGGACCAGTGACAGGAGTGATCACACATATTCCTGCCCAGAGCTATCCATGCTGGGAATCTGTTACTTATTAAGCAGAGTGTAGGTGTGTTCTTGTGCAGGATTCTATTGGTAGCTCACTGATGTGGACTTTTAGCAGAGTATCACAGTCCCGTTCACCTATGCAAATCCCAGAGGAACCTAGCTTGACTCTCAGAGTTCAGGATGAATCTGCTTTGATAGCAGTTAGGAAACCTGTAAAGGCAGCCCATTTGAGACAGCAGTCACTGAGATAATAAATGAGGAACTTCACAGTGCCACTTTGACAAAGTCACTTTTCAGAGTAGAACGGCACTTTTTCTGTGCCATTGGATAGTTACTTATATATACACACAAAACACATACTTCAGTGGAAAAGCTTGTGCTATTTCATTACTATCCTCGTCACCAATTTTCTTTGCTGAAGTTCCATACAAGAGGAGCAAATAATGTGTCCTTGCAGTCTGGATGACATGGTTTATTTAGGCAAATATTAGAAAGAGAGAAGGATGGTTAGGGCACTAGCCTGAGACGTGGGAAATCTGTGTTCAATTCATGGCACTGTCAAAGACTTCTTCCACTGTGACCTCAGGCAAGGCCCCAATAATGGAGCCGTATAAGTATCACGGAGAAACAGACCAAACAAAGTCTGGAAGTTTCAAAGGAGAGGCCCAGGTGCCACTGAAATTGGATTTAGGTATCTAAATCCCTTAGGCTTTTCTAAAAATCCTAGCTCAAGTCTCCTGGAGAAAGAGAATGCACAGGATGATACTTGCTTTGGAGCAGCTATCTTGAATTGGCTCACAGCTCTGCCTGCCAGCAGGGATTCTCCTATTTTTTAAGAGATGCAGAACCAGAAAACAGTACAAGAAGAAAGTAACTGGGGAACAGGTAGATGATGGAAAGAAAAGGGGAAGGAGGCACAATGGAACAGAAAGGACTGAGGAGAAGGGTTGCAAAGGAGAAAGTACATTTTGAAACTCTAAGAAAACTAAAGATTTTTCTAATGTTCCATAGCCACAGGAATTCTGTTGGCATCACTGTCCAGTTCTGCACTCATTTTGAGGAGGGAAAATGTTAGCACTGCATAATTTAAACAATAGAGCCATGCATGTCTCTTCTCTTATTTTTAAATTCTGCAAAATACAATGATTTGTGGCACATAAATCCATTTTGAATAGGCTATTTAATTGGTACTGTAAGTCTAATATATCAGCTGCCTGGGGATCTGGACAGCAGCCAAGCAGCCAGAGTGCAACATGTACAGTAGCTTGGTCTGTTCTTTTTCTTAGCACAAACGACCTTAGTTGCTATAACTTAAAGCTACAATTATGTTAAGTTTTCAATCAATTAAATATATTTTCCATAAAATTTGCCTTTAAAAAAAAACCACCTTCTCAGTTCTGTGTTGCCATTTAAAACTGATTTTCTTTTCAGAAAATGGTGTAGTATTCTACAGACCTAAACAATGTTTAGACATTTTAGTCTGAAAAATGGAATATGCACCACAGTTAGTCACCTTTCAAAGCAAAGAACATGAGTTGAATACCTAATGAAAGACGTATTTTAATCTTTGGAGTAAGTCTGGCTGGACTTTCTGCTCATGTATAGCAAAGATGTCACTAAAAGTTTCCTGGGCCTGACTTTTCCTATCAAAAATTTGCAAGAGCTCAGGAGAGTTTGACCTTTACTGAAGTAATGACAACATTACACTGGCAAATGAGATGAAAGGAGGATCTGTGCAAAACCATCCTTAAAAAACCCAAACTAAGTGAAACTTGCCTAGTTGTTTGAGTTTGTTTCAAACCTGAAACTTGGGCAAGGTTTGCAGATGCTCACCAACCTTTGAGCAAATCTTAGCCACATTTTTCAGGAGACCCAGGCTGAGTTGTGGTTTCAGGTATTGAGGATGCAAAGCCACTCTTGAGTTTTGGAGTTGGTTCAAATGCAAAACTTAGTAGGCATGGAGCTACATGGACTTAAAGTAGGAAAAGCATTTGCCCAGAGTCCTGGGAACCCAAAAGCACTGTTTCATACAGCTCTAATTAAAATATATAAAGGTAAAATTTGATCTATGGGGTGGGTAGAAGTGTGTGCCACAGATGAACCCAAACCAGAACACCAGATGCAAAGCCACCAAAATTTTTGGAACTTCATACTGGTATCTATACAGGAAGTTCTACAATATTCAAGAGCTTTGGATCCAGTATATCTAGTTTGTGCTTCATGATTCACATTGTTCTCAGCTGAGAACAGACTTTTCTAATAGACATCACATATTATATGAGTAACCTCTCTGCTTTGCTAAACTGTGCTCTCGGGGCCAGGTTCTGCCCTCAGTTACATCCAGGTATCCCCACCAGTTTCAATGAGGCAGTACAGATATAGGTGAGGGCAAAATTTGGCCCTTGATAAATCCTTCTCCCATTAACTGAAAATGTGTATCTGCTGTGCTTTTTAGAATAAGGTTCAGCATACCTGATTGTAAGTAATCTCATAGGCTCAAAGGGGGGAGTGTAAAGGGTTAATCCTGAGCCAGAGTTTGCCTCACCCCTTTAAGGAAGGGACTAAGGCTTAGCTAATGCTGAATCAGTATATTCATTGCCAATGGTATGACTCGGTGCCTTTTGCTCATGCGCAGTATGAGTTGTTTACTTGTGTGTATAAATATGCATTGCAATGGTCCCTCGGGGCCGGCCGCACCATTCCTGTTTGTGGTTGGGTGGAGAATAAAGATCTGAACTCTCTACCGTTGTCCTCCTCCCTTTGACCAGAGCAAAGAACGAAACCGGAAAAGAGGAATTCTCATAACAGTAATTACACATCTCACATACATTTTGGGAAAGATAGGTTGTATTTGCTCTTCCTCATTAATTTTTACATCTATAAATAGTTTTTTGAAGAATGTGTTTGTAGATTATGCATCAGATTCTCTATTGCTCCAAGTTTCTGAGGCCAGTTGTATGCCTGTCCTGGTCCCAATGTATTTTAGCACATCATGCCAGGGCTTTGCTTCTTTTACATTTCTATGTAATGTTCCTTTATAGACAGTGCATCCCTTCTCTATCTTGACCTGCTTATATGGTGCCAAATTCCAAGCATGCATGTCTCCTGCTGACATATCTGATCTTAATTAAGTCAATTGGGGTTGCGCATATCTGAGGACAGAATTTGACCCATCCCTCTTTGCAGCTGAGAGGGCAGAGTTACTTTTACATTATCTTGGCTGGGCTTTGGGGAAACACAGTGAGGGAGGAGGCAGGGTTTCAGGAATCCTCCTCTCAAGTCTGACAACCCAGCTCACCCCTACATATCACCAGCATGCTGCCATGCAAAGAGCCCTAGCAGAGCTGGGTTCTGTGCCATGCAGGAGTACTTGCTCATGTTGGTTACAAATTACAATGCCAAGGAGCTTATTATGGTTGGGAAGAGATATGGCTCACCTTGCAGAATTCAGATGAGGTGGAGTTGAAACCATATTTCAAAATAAGCCCAAAGTATACGATTTCCCATGCCAAGAGATTCACTATATTTAATAGCGTGAAAGGACACAGGTTCTGTACATAGGAGATCATGGACAACGAATCTGGTAAATGTTTTATTTAAAAAGATATAGAAGCATCGATCTGTTGGCTACTGGGTTCCTATAGCTGATAATAGTAATTCTTTCCCCATTCACTATACCAATCTAGAATCAGTGTCAATCTAGTAGACTATCAGAATCATGTTGTTGCCTCTATCTTAGCAACTAAAAGGACACAATTCATTATTTAGCAGCTTTAAATGAGTTCATTAACATTTAAAAGAAATTCAGCCTGAAATCTACTCAACTGCATTTCTGAAGGTTATAAAAATGGAAGGATGGGGGTTAATGCTGAGTTAGTTTCTTATGCGGCTATTTGGTGAACTTTCACAATGTAACTGGAAAAAAATATTTTCTATATCAATTATTCTGCCTGTTTAGAACTTTGAGACAGACCTGCAATAGGGAAATATTTTCCATGTGGAATATGTAGGTAATTATGCCCTCCCTTTTGGTGATGGACTTAATTACATACTGTAAAGGCTTTATGAAATAAGTGGCTTGTCAGCTGACCGTGGAGCCATGGGGCAGAGGAATGGGTAGGAACAGGATCTATAATTATAATTTAGCAGACTCCCCAGCCTGGGAAACAATTGGAAATGTCTTAGAGGAAATCTAACAGCCCTTTCTGCATTAAAACATACTTTTGTATTCTTGTGCAACACTTTTTGTGTGTAACGGCATCATTGTGCTTTATACCATTACTCCAACAAGGAAAGACATTGAACGAGTACAACTGTATCTGTTTGAGTCTTTCTTCTGGCTTACATACCTGTCAAGGCTGTATGTCTGAAAATCTGGAGATGTTATACAAACAAGCAAATGTCCTAACATGCATAATTGATGCATATGCATGACTTTATTAGCATCCCGCAGCTATCAAATTAATCAATTTCCCTCCCTCCACCAACAAACCTATCAATTCCACCCTCAATTTTTCCCTCTTCTCATCCTCTCTCTGACTCCTCTTTCCTTCCTCGAATTTCACCTTCTTCTACTCTCTGCCTCATTATTTCTGAATCACCCCCCCCCAACTCTTGTCTCCTGCCCTCTGAGTTTCTCTTCATTCCCACTCAAGTTTCTGATCACCCCGATGCAGCAGTACCCATCCTCCTAAGTTCCGAGTCTCTTTCTCCCTCTTCTCTATGGGTTATGTGCTGAGAAGTGGGTGCTAGAATCTTGCTTGCTTTCCTAGCTTCCTGTGGAAGGTTTCTTATCTCCCTTCTGCTCCAGGCTGCAGATCCCCTCACTGAATGCTGCCTTCAGCATTGGCTCTTTCTTCTGAATAGCCACAGCTTCTGAACATCTCTTCAGTGGCAAGGGAAGCGACGACCAGGCCACTGCAGGAATGCAGAACTTGAGCTGATTTCAGGTGCCCCTGGGTTCCTGAAAGGCTGCCCAAAACCAGGAGATTCAGGCAATCGCTCAAGCACCCAGAAGAAGGTGCCTGAAATTGAGAGACTCCCTGAAGATTTAACAGGTCTAAGCTCACAACTGATTCCAAGTCAGAACTTTTTTGTTTAAATGTAATTTCATTGAAATACGCTGTTTCAAAGCCAAAATGTTTCACAGAGTCATAATGGTTCCAATTAAGTTTTTGTCCAGAAGATTTCTGAGATCCAGGGCTCTCTGGCGACTTCTGATTAGAGAGAGAAAGAGAGAGCGAGCCTAATCAAAATATTTGGGTTTTCAATTTAAATGCAGCCATTTCAACACAAGTCCATGTTGTGAAAAGAAATATAAAAGTGGCCAGAAGGGACCATTGTGATTATCTAGTCTGGACTTCTGTATAACCCAGACCACAGAATTTCCCCAAAATAATTCCTAGGGCATCTTTTTTTAAAAAAAAAATCCAGTCTTGATTTTAAAATGGTCAGTGATGGAAAAATCCACCACAACCCTTGATAAATTGGTCCAATGGTTAATTACTCTCCGAGCGTTCAAAAATATTCAAAAGGCTTTGTTATCATGCCAGTGCTGAACGAAACAAAATTTCAAAGGTTGTTGCAAAAGGTACTGTCATCCTCTGGCCTCTCTACTTTAAACCCACCACTACCAAAACAAGTAACTCATCAGAGAAGTCAAGCATTGAGTGGACATGGACACTGAAATACCCTAAATATTCATACATCCTTCTCTAGTGGCTGAGTCACACAGAAGTTAAGAGGCTGCAACTGCTGCTAGCAACGGAGCTGCTACTTTCTCTCAAATAGTAAAGGTAAGTACTTTTAGTGCCGGAAACCTCCAGTTCTGTCCCTGTGGCGATTCATGGAGGTCTTCAAGTGTAAGACAGCAACTATAAGCTTCACTATAGGCCGATGACTTTATAAAATACCGAGCATTTTACAATACAAAACAAAGTCTGACAATGAATGCAGGCATTCAACAACAGACATTTTGGATTCAGTCTCTGTGAGGAATGAGTACCTGTAGCCCCTTCTAGTGCCTTTAAAACTTCATTTTGGAATGAGAAAGTATGTTTCTAGCATTGCCGATACACAATGCTTTTTCAGTTTAAGACAAAAACATTTTTGGTGTTTAAATGCAGCCAAGGGGACGACATCCTCAGAGAAATGAATCCAAAATGCCAGTCCATTGTTTTTCTAGCTCGCTGGGGACCCCTAAAACATTGGCACTTTGTCCTATGGGGCCATTACATTTTAATGCAGTGGTACAGTTTGAAGAGTACTGTATGGTTGATCACTCCTTTCACATTTATTTTCACAAGTAAGGGAAGAAAGTTATTCCTTTTCTCCTCAATAGGCAAGGAAAAATGCCATAAGAGATTGCTAGGCAGGTATTATATGTGCTTTTATTGGCAATGTCTGTACTTTACCGTTTTTTCCTACAGTGTTCTTCATTAGTGAAACTGCTTTAGATTATAGCTGTTGCAAAATAAATGAGTTTAGGATGTATGGACACAGGCAGGTTGTGAATATTCCTAATATATCAATGAAACAGCACACAGTTACACTAGAAAAATATAAGAGCATCTCCCTACACCATTCACTGTGGACCAAATACTTCTCTTAGATAGACTGGTAGAGCCTCCCTGACTTCAAATGGAATTGCACAGGTCTGACACAATGCTGGCTATGTGTGTGTATGTATTAGAACATAGAGAATAGTGGGGAAAATGTCTATGAACACTAGTTGACTTTGAAAATAAATGTCAATTTGACCATGTTAACAACTCTCTCGTGCTCATTTGTATGAAAATTCTCACACTCCAACTTTAACAGCGTGAATATTGATGAAAAAAGTGAATTTTAAGCTCAAATCTTCAGTATTGGCCATAAGTGAATTTCAAAGCCCATATTAGATTAAAGTTCTTACTGTGTTACATTCAACATCCAATTAGGGAGTAGACAAAAATATCACATGACTTATGTAACTACAAAGTTCAGGCTTCGTTGAAGTTAGACTATCAGATATTTGCAATGAACTGATCATAAGCTCTTCAGACACAATTTTTTTTTCAGATTTCAAACAAATCAATTTATGAATTTCACTGTCTTCTCACAAATGGTAAGGCCTTTACGAGATGGCCATTTATCTGTCAGAATCATACATACAGCTGTCCCAGGCACTCAGGCCTCACAAATGATCTGTAGTAGAAAATGATCATGTGCTCGAATATTAAATGCTGGAAAGAAGTTTTATACAACATGAACAAAGTTGCTAAATTACATGTTTTCACTCACCAAAAAATGCTCATGCTGTCCTGAACTTTAAATTAATATTCTTTTACAGTAGCTTAATTAAATCCTCATTAACAAGTATCACATTCTTTGTAAGTAGTGTGACTTGTACTGAATTTAATTTGGCGCTATTCAGAAACACCAGCTGCTAAACCACTGTATTTCCCTACAGAGTGGATTTGCAAAATCTGCACACTCCTGTGGAAATGTCTATTACCATCCATTCTCTCAGCCTGGGAGAACCTGCAGAAATCGTTAGCAAGTTTTTAGCTGACCCTATTACAATATTCAAAGTGCTGTGGAAATACTCTAACTACTATATTGTTTATCTTGTTTTGGAGATATTTCCTAAAAAGGAGTGGTTTAGTCTTAATTGTACCAGACAACAAAATACTGATATACTCCTCAGTTTTACTGCAAAAGTATATTGTATGAAAGCAAATCATATCTTTTCCCTGCTCCAATTCACTCAAGACAGTATCCTTGCTTTATATGCAGGTTTGCATGCTGTGCATCATGATTGTTTAAATCTGCACATTGCTGACAAAAGAGGTATTTGTGAAATTCATTCACTGAGTGATCAAAATGCTGCATATATGAGAAAATGATTTACCTCAGGTCGCTGAGTTATGATGAACTGTTCATTATTGGGCACTTGCAAGTGTAAAATTAGCTGTTCTAGAAGAACTGTAATGCTCTGCACCAAGCTACTGTAACAGATAATATGTACAACAATCCAATATTGCTAAGAAACAACACTTAACAATGGAGAACAGCTTAACAATGGAGGCAGCCAAATAAATAAGTACACATTTTAAAGCAATTCTTCCATGATTATGTATATAGTAATCTCTGTGTTCAAAATATTGTAATTAGAACCCAACAGATTATCATTTCAATTATAGCTAACAAACTGCAGTGTATTAACCATTTCTGTGCCCTAGGCACAGAGACTAAAATTGTTTTCCTCCTCCTTTCTACAGGAGAGGGGGAAATAATGGATTGTGTCCCGTAGGACATAATCAAACTCACTCATGCTCCTGCAAGCTGCCAGAGGTGCTGATGCCAAAAATTTACAGACAAATTTCAAGTATATACAAGAATACCCTGAATACAGCGGTCAAAACATTTAAACTTGGACACCTAACATTAGGCACTGAAATCCATATTTAAGCACCTAAACATGTGGCCAGATTTTTTGAGGTACTGAGCACCTGCATCTCCCTCCATTGAAATCACTGGGAACTACAGTTGCTCTATTCTGCTCTGCCTCTCCTATCATCAAATATGTTGCAAAGCTAAGTTCTGATTCCAGAATTTTTATTGTATGTCATGAGTGTACCAGTCAGAAATAAATCAACATGGTTCACCCATGCTCTTGTGGGGTTCAGTTCAATTGAGTAAATCGTGTTTTCACTTCCAAACGTAGCAAATGTGAGATGAAAGTCACTGATGGAAAAGCATTTTTACTGAGTGTCTATTCTGACTATAGCCACACTTTTAAAGTGATGAGATATGTGGTATATGATATCAGCCATTCATGGGCTATTTTTTTAAAAAAGTTGATAGCAGGCACTAATGTGAGTATCATGACTCTTTTCAGGCAGTAGGTGAAACCTTGAAGAAAAAGTGGCTCTGTCTTCAAAAAAGTGACCTGACCTTTGCTTTGGTGGGTTTCTACTGTGCAAGAAATAAAAAGCACTGCATGCTTTCTGATGCATCCTTTTTTAGCTAATTAACTACTTCTCTATAACATTCAACACAAAAGGATTAGGTTTCTGAAAGTCAAATAGCATGTTACTAATGCTAGCTAAATAGTAGCTCTACATATTAAAGAAAATATTTTCATGGATTTGTAACATATCAAATGAATCATGAATAAATAAATGTTTGGACAAGAACCTTTGATATGCTTAGCACTTAGAACTCTCTTCTCACCAAATAAGAGAGAATATCCTAATCTGAGGTAAACTTTACAATGCCTTTTGCAGTTCTTTGGATATCAAAGGAATTACAAATTGAGCATGCCTATGTTTTATGACACTTATGGTATGAGAACTTCTTGCAGCATGCAAAGAACTCTCTCTAGGTTGACTGCAATGCGTTGCCCAAATAAGTTAATTTGACCTTGTTTTGTTCATAAACATTGTTTTAAAATTGCAATAGTATGCACATGTTTTTGAGCTGTGAACGATAATACGGTATTTGTGATATAAAAATTACATCACATTGTTTGGTATCAATAAGCAGTATCCTTCTCAGGACACAGTATCCAATGCTATTTTAAGTCATTCTTATTATACTGTACTGTAGTTAAAAAATACATTCAATAGACTCTTAGTTAATGAAATGTATGTAAGCTTAGGGCAAAATTCTGAAGTCATGGAGCCATATCCTTCAGTCTTTGTACACCCCAAACTTCCATGGACTTCAATGGAGTTTTGTGAGTGTAACTCAACTCCACTATTCTTCTCTTCTCTCCCTATACCCTCAGACATTCACTGATACTTACAGAAGTTCTATACACACAGGGAGAGCAGAGTATCAGAGACTCAAGATCTACAATGTAGATCCAAGAGGAGAATTTTGCCCTTAAATTTAGAGTATTTAAAGGAGAATTTAACTTTCATTTTACGTAAGCTCTATATCTTCATAACAGTCTGATTTCTTTTTGGCTATAATGAGATTTGAGTAGAAAGCATGTATATTTCAGCTGTAAAGTTGCAGGTAACTACAATTAACTAGTGGTGAAGAAATTAAGGGCCTGATCCTCCAGATATTACTCATATGAGGGTCAAGTTCTGTGAGATTCTCAGCTTCCTTCACTCCTGCTGATGTACTCCTGCGAGGCCTCACAAGAGCAAGGCAGTTTGTAGTCCTATTGGCCTCAATGGAGTGATTCATATGAGTAAAAGCTGCAGGATGGGGCTCCCAACTCTGATATCAATTAAGTTGTTGGGGTTTTTTGTTTGCTTGTTTGGTTTTGGCATTTTGTTTTTAACAGTATTTGTGTATTTTATTTTCAACAACAACATACTTTTACTTCCAGTGTAACACCGTCATTTAATTACTGGATTGTTCTGGGGTGTATATTTTGTAACCAGTAACAAAGATTCCTCCTGACACAAGCCATTGTTGATTTCACTGTTGTAGGGGAAAGGCTCTAGGGCGGCAGATAAGGCTGTTGCCATGGTGATGAAGGAGATACCGAGGGAGGAGTCTGCAGAGGAAAAGCCCCTCCTTACTATGACATCACAGGTGGGCAGAATGTTAGGATTCCAGTAGGCAGCTGACATATGTTAATCTAATGAAGAATGTAATTTAACTAGCAGATAAGCATTAACATTCTTGAGTTAAAACTTAACAGGCAATTATAGTTTTCCCGAAAGAAAAAGCTATTATAAAATGCCACACATAAAAAAAAGGGAATGAGGAGAAATTCATTCATTGTTTATATTTTCAAATTGGTGTATACTAGTTTTAGTGAGTCTTCTTGAGCTTGACCCTTCAGAAAATATTTTATACAAAATTACATTTTGTGTCATCATAATGTAATATAGAAAATAATAGCTTATGGTAAATAAATTAACTGCTTGTGCTTTGGAGCTCTTGAACAAAAAAATGCAAATTTTCTGAACAAATGATTTGTAGTAAGCACAATATACATATGTCAGTTACCAATAGAGTATTTTAAATTGATTTTAAAAGGTCAAATATTATTCATGCTGTCAGTATTTACCTATCATAATATATATATATACACACATTCATACATACAGTATGTATATATAAAATCATATATAACAACCATTTGATAGTGGTATCTTTATAAATACATAAAATCCCTTAAATTTTCACTAGCATTTAACTCATATTTCAAATTAGATTATTTTACATACTTCATTGTTTTCATCTTTGTAAAGCCAGTAAATGCAAGAATACAGGTCCATTATCTGAAACTTGATAGGTGGTAGACTATAAGTAATGAAAGTGACACAAATGTATAATACATCTGAATTGGATAATTAAAAAGAAAACCTGTGGATAACCAGCAACTTAGGCTTAAATTTAGCAATATTTTCCCCAGCAACATACATAGTAATAGAATTTAATACAATTACTTGGTTTGATGCTTAATATTTAACATACAAGTACACAAAGTTATTCATATTCAACAATAGGTTTGATTTCATACATCACATAGCTTTTCTTACATAAAAATAATCTTCAACAAAATCCAAAACCCTTTTTTCTACTGTAGGGTAATAGATATTTATGTCTAAAAATAATGTGACTTGTAAAATACCAGCACAAGCTTACCTTATACCCTGTATAAAATGTATTATACTAAGTCAATGAATTAATAATAGAATTTTTGATCGACATTTTCCTATACATTGGAAAACATTTCTGTCAATTTCCTCCTAAACCTCTGTCAAATGTTGTATTATACTTGTAATGTACTGTATTAGTTAAAACATGATTGCATGAGGGAATAGGATGCTTTGTTTAATGCATCATATTCCAATGTTACACTAACCAGTTTATGAATCACAGATATTGAAACCAGGGGTGAAACCCTGGGCCTCTTAAAGAGAATGGCAAAACTCCCATTGACTTCAATGGGGGCAGGATTTCATCCCAGGTCCATAACATGTTTGATGCACTATTTGTATTGGTTGTTTGTCAAATTCATTCAGCAATAGTTTGTGACAGTTTTTCTAAGTAAAATGCTCGTGTTTATTAGTCAGTGTAATTTTTTCCACTACACACAAGTACCTACTTCCCTGCTATGCACCATTCGGGTGCACAAGCCAAAAGGAAGCAGAATCAAGTGAAAAAGTGAGTATTTTCCATAGCCACTTCTGCATCATGTATGTGTTATGTACAGTATATGATCATATCATATTTATCATTTGTATCCTAACTTTCTGGATGTGTTGCTGTTTTAAGATTCTTGTGTCTTTAATGTCTCTGTGCAAACCTCTTGTTCAGATCATTCATTCAGAATACTGTCTTGCTATATGGCAATATACATTCGGCCTTTACTAATGGCATATTTGTCCTTATTCTTCACATGATGAGAGAGATGGATGTGGCTGCAGCTCACGGGATATAATATGTATATCAAATGGAAATAATTACTAATTACCACTGACCAAACTTTCCAAGTCAGGTAAAATTTAGGTCAAAAGAGTACGGTCTAGGCTTTCAAAGGTCATCTGCTAGTCACACAGAATCAGCATTGAAGAATACTGTGTAGCTGTGTATTTTTTGTAACTGTAATGGTTATCTCAAGATATTAAGAGCCTGGTCTTGCAGCCCCTCTCCTGTGCAACTCCCATTGAACTCAGTGGGAATTTTGCATATGAAGTAGCTTCCAGAATACATGCAATTCCTACTTAAATAGACCCATTTGTTTTCATAATGGACAAAGTGCTCAGTGAAACTAGGACTTATCATGCTTGATTTGGGAAGAAAACTCAGATGAGATCAGTGGCGTCTACAGTATAGACATGAAACATACAGTCCCTGGATTTTGTGAGATATTGCCAGTTATAACATGTGAAGGTGCTTTAAGTAGAGCTTCAAGGAAGCTCCCTCTTTCCTCTTCTCCCTGGAAAATACCATATACATTCACTGGAGCACAAGCTGGACACATATTCACATTCAATAATTTTTATGCTCCTATCCAACCAACCTCTCCTGGGAAGAGGTGACACTTATTTGTTGAGAGAAATAATCACTGTACATTTGAAAGACTTTATTCAAATTCATGAATACAGCAAATATCACTTTACCATAAGTTACATAATCAAATATAATCACAGATTCTCAACTGCTATGAATTAGCATAGCTCATTCATACCACCTGCGAATCTGGCCCTTTGTCTCAACATTAAGGAACATACTACACTAGTAGTAGGATACACTAGATGATTTAACAGGTCTTTTCAGTCTCTACTTTCTGTGAGTCCATCTCAATTTTTTCAGTGAAAGTCCCTTTATTGGCATAAGAAGGCATTCAGAAGTATCCAAATTTAATATATCAAGTATCAGTGCAGAGAGCAGGGTTTTAGTGTTAATGGGATTTGGTACAATGTGTCTCCATTTTATATTACTGTCTCCCTGTCTCTTGGTAAGAAGGTTCAAACAGAGAGAGAAGACACATTTTTTAAAAGTGCATTTGTTATTCATGGAAACTAGAAAAGGGGAGAGAGAGATGTAATATATTTACAGAAAATCATATATTACTGACTGCAGCTGAGTGAATAATGGAGAAAATTGTTTATGAATATTCATGTGAATTCAAAAGTAAATTTCTATTTGACCCTCTTTGCAAGTTTTGTGTGTTCACTTTTTAGAAACATTTGAGCACTTGAGAGTTATTCACTAGCATGAATAACCATGAAAAGTTCATTTTACACTCAAATATTCATTGACGACACATTTTGAATTGTACAATCAACAGGTAGACTCACAATTCACTCTAGGTCAGTTAGAGATTTAGGCCCTGATTCAACAAAGCACTTCAACATGTGCTTAATGTTAAGAATGCGATGAAGTGTTTTGCTGAATAGGGAAGAAGTTAAGCACATGCTTAAGGGCTTTGAGGCCTACCCTAAGTGCTTTACTGAACTGGCAGCTTAATTCACCCGATCAGGGAACAGAATCAATACCACATGATTAACTAGTCAATACAATGCAATTTTTGAATAGTTCCAGTCAAATGTTTATGAACAATCTACAGATCTAGAATTATTTGTTGAGGAAATTCACTAATGGTTTTGAATAGTGAATAAATGTAAGTCATAGAACTGGAAGAGACCTCGAGAGGTCATCTAGTCCAGTCCCCTGCGCTCAAGGCAGGACTAAGTATTATCTAGACCAGTGGTTCTCAACCCTGGCCCACCGCTTCTTCAGGAAAAGCCCCTGGCACACTGGGCTGGTTTGTTTGCCTGCCACAGCTGTAGATTCGGCTGGTCGCAGCTCCTACTGGCCGCGGTTCACCGCTCCAGGCCAATGGGGGCTGCAGGATGCGGCACGGGTCAAGGGATGTACTGTCTGCCGCGTCCCGCAGCCTTCTGAAGGACAGGTTGATCCTGGAACAACTAGATCACGGATTTCTAAATTTTTGCTGAATAGCACCCATAAGGCCACATTCTAGTTCATATGAGGAAAGTGAAATATCCTTCCCCATTTCTTAAAAGGGTACGCATTACATATTATGCATACTCTATAAGCAGCATTAGTATGTGATTTCCTTATTTCCCCTGAGAATAGCCCTGTGCACCGTCCTTTCATGGGGCATTCTATTACCACTAAGAGTAGGAATAATTTTTTGGACGAAACTACACATAGACATCATTGCTGGTCTAGTCATCTTTGTATATGTTCTTGGATTTATATGTAGACCACACCCACTTTCTCTGTGGCTGTCCCATTATGCCTTTCCATGTAGTCACTCACAGGTGACTTGCCATATGGTTTGTGTGTGTCTTTATGGAGGAAACAGAATTAGGGTTCCCCGCTTCAACTTATAGACTCAAACCGCTACTGATAGGTTTTCTGGTGTGTGTACATGGCTCACCAGGAAGAATCTGGCACATAATCATAGTTTCCTATACAAAATCTGAGCAATCCCAGCTGTTCTTGATGACTCAGAACCTTTTATGAGCTTCTTAGCTTTTAGATTTGCAGAATGATTTGTAGCATCCCTTGTATGAAGGAAACCATACCACTATGGAAGTATTTAATTAATATACATTATTAACAGGTACTATGTAGAATGGCAAAAATTAAAGTCAGTAAGACTAGTTATATTGGGATGGAGTCTCTTTTCTTACATTGGTGTAAATCAGGAATAACTCCATTGAAATTAATAGCATTACGGTACAGGGATTGTTTTCACACTACAATCAGGCCCATTTTACATAATCATACAGAACAAAAGTTGTCTTGAAGTGGCCAAATCTGTTCTCTTTAGAGTCAGTGATAATTTTGCCACTATTTCACTGGGAGTAGCATTGAACTCATACAACAGATCTTTGCAATATGCTGAATACTTATCTGTATACTATGTTTAAAGGACTAATGACATATAGAAGATGCTATTAATGAATTTAGTACAGTATTTCAAAGCTATGTAGTCTCATCTGTTTTTAAGTTATCTACCAGTAGCAACACATTAACATTTAATTAAATTAATTTTCCCTTTTATATTGTTTCATCTAATATTAGCCACATGGCATAAGCTATATAACTTTATAATGTTGTGAAAACAAAATATGCAAGTTAGCCATAAATATTAACTGATCTGACTTTGTATCTCTAAGTTAAATACTATTAAACTTATTTTAATATTATTGTTTTTAGACGAGTATGTATGATTTCAGCACAAACATTCTCATGAGAATAATAAAAAAAAATGTTGCCTTGACAACATAGTTTAAAACTCATAAATTGGCTGCCTGCCTAAAGTTAAACGGACTTTTCCATCACAAATTAAACAGACTTTTCAATCACATAACTTAATTTTACATTACCAAGGGAAATAATGAGAGTTTAAAATCATTTATAATATATCTTTGTATGGGACTCCATTTAACAAAAAAGGAAGGGATAAAAATAGAACGTTATGAAACAATATAGTTATGTTTAAAAATGTCCTGACTATTATTCTATGGTCATAAAAAAGATCTGAGAAAGCTATATGCAGCAAATAATATATTAGATTAATTTAGCTTCTTTTTCTGTTCATGAATTATCTGTGAATAGGAATCAATTTTTACAGATTTGTTTGTTGATTTATTTTAAATAACAAATACTTTATGCAAACATAATTCAGTCTCTGGGATATTGCAAACTGTTTACTATAGCTATTGCTTTGAATATTTCTTATTTCTAACTTGCTATTTGCATTGTGCTACTGGTCACCTGAGTCGCATGGTGCTAGTAGAAAGACCCACAGAGAACTTTCAAGTTAGCCATATGACCATTTCCAGTGCTAATACCTGTGCAAAGCCATATCCCCATTGGAGAAGGTCTGTACAATCTAATAGAAAATGACAAACCTTCCATTAGTTTCTATGACAACCCTACAAAATTTAACAGAAAAATATATTCCTGCTATAGAATTCTATAGGATGGTTAAAAAGAAAACCCATAGAAAGGATAGTCTCTAGTCATTCTATGGTCAGCATTTTTATAAATGCTATACTTTACACTCATTTTGTTCAGGTGTAGATAACACAAGACACAAGACAATGGAAAATCAAGCCCTATGGGTTTTTACAGTAATTTCTATAGATGCTATTACATTGCTATAGAAACCAATTTAAACAAGACCTGTCTTTTTTTTTTAGGACCACACTTTTCCAGCACCCCTGCCCCACAGTTTTTATAGTGTGGGTGCTGAGAGCCATTGAACCAAACTGTAAACGCTGTATGTAATGGAAACCACTTCAAGCTAGGGGATGTCAGCACCCCCAACACCCTTAGTTCCAGCCCCTGTGCTGTGGGGGCTACTCCAGCCCTGCAGGTTGGGGAAGGAACCAGCTATTCCACCAATGGTGAAATTACAGTGATAGGTACATGATTATAAATACCGTATATGGGCTAGAATGAGTACAGGATAAAAGTGGCTGTGTTTAAGGAATGCACTTGCAGTATTAGCAACATTGTGAAAAATCCAGAAAGAAAAAATCTACTGCCTTTTGGAGCATTACTACAGCTGGAAATCTATATACGTTGACTCCATAACACAAAGACTTCAGATTAGTGTTCAGTCTGCCCCACAGACCAGCCTCCTTGCTTCCCAAAAATAAACCCCACAGTTGCAAATAAACCTGAATTTAAAAAAACAACAACCCTGCATCCTAACCTTCCTGAACTTAAGAATCCCTGTGACATCTGCAATAAGGGCTTGATGCAAAGCATATTGGAGTCAATGGAAAGGCTCTCAGTGATTTCAACAGGCTTTGGATCAGGTCCTGAAAGCCCTACGATTTCATGGCATCCACTTTAAACAGGGACATTCAGATGGAGGAACTGGCCCCTTTTGTTATTTCTATGGCACCTCAGTCCCCATGGAAGCATAACATCCATGGGCTAGATTCACTGTCAGTCTGTACCTTGTGGTCATTTACACCAGACCACAGTGAAAAATGGGTGTAAAATGGCACCAAATCAGAACAGTGGTGTTTACCATCCACTTTTCACTGGTGTAACTGACTACACAAGGTTCAGGGAAATGGTGAACTGAGCTCCTCTGCTTCTTTGTGCATTGCAAAAAGTAGAGTGGATGAGATGGATCTGTTCCATAGACAATTCTGAGACCATGACAATTGTTGAACCAGATTTCAATTAAGACTATATTATCTGTGCTTTTTGCCGCAAGGGCTCCCTAAACAATATATGCCAGATTCTCATTTACACCAAAGCCCCTTTACACCACTCAGGCGGTTGTGTACAATGGTCTTCAAGCAATATAATTTGCATCCATTTTAAGGTGCTTTTACACAGCCAGAGCAGTGTAAAATGGCCTTAGCATAAATGAGACTCAGGCCCATATATTCTAATTTGCAGAGAATATAAATTAAGGAAATGTTAGTTTTTTAGAAAAAGATTTACAGGAAAACAATTTTTTTAGGTAGGAAAAACAGTCTATCCTTTGATGAGCTGTAAGGTCATTGTAGTGTTTAGACACAAACTACAGTATTTGTTTCAAAGTCATCCTATATGGATATTTAGCTGTGTCATTAGGCTTAATGTGCCCACAAACTATCAACTGCTTTGGTGTGTGTGTATAAAGAAAAATAGAAGTGAATAAATATCTCTTCAGCTTCTAAAAATGTAACTGAACCCATGTATCTAAATACTACGAGTGGACAGTCTCTCTTAGATCCATACATTTGCACAGCCAAAATACTGCAAGAGTATGGTTTAAAGAGATTTTTGTTATTTGGGACCTTGACTTTCAAGGGTTTTCAACACAGCTGAAGATTGGCCAGTATTGTCTGATCTTTACAAAAAGGTACATTACATTCTGCAATAGGACAAGGTATTTTTGCCATGGTTTAGTCCTCTCTTCTCCAGCTTCACATTCTTCATACTGGTTCAGTGGTTACACATCACATGGAACTTTAGGCGGAAGAGTAGGAGGATTAGCTCCAAGAAAAATTCTCCAGTGCTAGTGTATCATGCCTCCAAATTGAGACACAATTATATCTCCTGTCCATCTGCGATAGTCCGTAGAGCGATATAAACCTCTAGCACAAAGGTTCTCAAACTCATCCGTGCATCACTGGTGAGCCACCAAGCATTTGTTGGTGGTTTGTAGAAAGCTGGCTGGCCCTATGGTGCTGGATCTCATCATTTTCAGCTGCTGAGTCACATCAAAAGAGTCTAAATAAATTAAATACTTCCCTAATATTTTGTAAGGAATTGCTGTAGTTGCCTCTGTGATGTCTAGGATTACCACAGGGAAGCGGTAAGTCTGTGCAGTTCCAAATGGGAGGGGAATTGATCTCTATTTAGATGTGGTTCAGGCTATGAAAATGTATGAGAACCCCTGCTCTAATCCACAAAGCTACTCATCTCCTTTAATGAGGGTGGTCTCCAAACAGAATAGTTGTAATGTAAAGTTTACAAACATAAATTCCAAACACGATTGCTGGCATAAGGAATCAGCTCATGTAGTTTAGGAAATTAAAGAAACTATGAATGTTCCTTTAATTAAACACTAAACTGGGAGGATGACACTAAACTGGGAGGAGTGGTAGATATTCTGGAGGGTAGGGATAGGATACAGAGAGACCTAGACAAATTAGAGGATTGGGCCAAAAGAAATCTGATGAGGTTCAATAAGGACAAATGCAGAGTCCTGCACTTAGGACGGAAGAATCCCATGCACTGCTACAGACTAGGGACCAAGTGGCTGGGCAGCAGTTCTGCAGAAAAGGACGTAGCGGTTAGAGTGGACAAGAAGCTGGATATGAGTCAACAGTGTGCCCTTGTTGCCAAGAAGGCTAACGCCATTTTGGGCTGTATAAGTAGGAGCATTGCCAGCAGATCGAGGGACGTGATCATTCTCCTCTATTCGGCATTGGTGAGGCCTCATCTGGAGTACTGTGTCCAGTTTTGGGCCCCACACAACAAGAAGGATGTGGTAAATTGGAAAGAGTCCAGTGGAGGGCAACAAAAATGATTAGGGGGCTGGAGAACATTACTTATGAGGAGAGGCTGAGGGGACTGGGATTATTTAGTCTACAGAAGAGAAGAATGAGGGGGGATTTGATAGCTGCTTTCAACTACCTGAAAGGGGGTTTCAAAGAGGATGAAGCTCGACTTTTCTCAGTGGTAGCAGATGACAGAACAAGGAGTAATGGTCTCAAGTTGCAGTGTGGGAGGTTTAGGTTGGATATTTGGAAAAACTTTTTCACTAGGAGGATGGTGAAGCACTGGAATGGTTTACCTGGGGAGGTGGTGGAATCTCCTTCCTTAGAGGTTTTTAAGGTCAGGCTTGACAAAGTCCTGGCTGGGATGATTTAGTTGGGGATTGGTCCTGCTTTGAGCAGGGGGTTGGACTAGATGACCTCCTGAGGTCCCTTCCAACCCTGATATTCTGTAATTCTATGAAAGGAAGCTGGCTTCATCTTTGCTGAGTTTAGATAAGTGAGTACCGGAAGGTTTGAAGAACGTTTGCACCTTATATGGTGCAAACAAAGAAAACGCTAGCTCTTTGTCAACAGCATGGTTAAGAGTTCCCAAGGAAATGTACCAGATATTTCAGTAAATGTTCTCTGGGCTGTATAAACTCATTATAAAGAAGAAAAACACCACCTCCGGAGTTTTGATTTCTTCTACAGAAAATGCAAAGCTCTACAATTAAGACACAGCGCTGAATAAAAAGAGAAGAAATGAAAGAATGTGTAATTCATATTGATATAAAACAGTTTGAAAGGAAGCAGAATGCATCTGTTCATCTGGAAGAAAAAAAAAACTCCACTGTAGAAAGAATCTAAAGCAAGTGGCCAACATAACTAGAAAGGGGACACATCTCAACATTTAAAGCTTATAACATAACAACAACTCACTGTCACTGCACATTTACTTTGAATATAAAAGGTCTGGAAAAGAAGAAAGAGTTAGGAGATACTATAGAGCAGAAACAAAACACCTTTTGCACAGTAGATATGTTACACACTACATTAGACACATGAATTTAAATGTCCATTATTGTATCTATCTGTTGGAATCCTAAATACACACACACCTATCTGCTGTCAGCACTAAATTATTGGTGGCCACCATTTCACCTGTGATGCAATTCTGGTTGTTTTGGGAACAAGGTAAATAAGATAGTAGTAGCCATTGATCAAAGGCAGATTGTGCAGGCTAAACATCATTTCTACCTGCAAACATCTGACTGTTGATAAGAAGCTAGTCTTTACACTAGTAATTTACCTGTGGATATGGGAAGTTCTCATGGTTCATCTACCTACAGGCCTTCAGGCACTCTCAGATTTGAGCAGTTCCTCAACAAACAGAGCCTTGTTATAGCCATATTTTTGTTTGGTTGCTGCCTGGATGTTTTAAAACTCTTTTTATTGCAGTTTCGGTAAACTGTACATTGTCAGCAAGGCAAAGCCAATTGTTTTGATATACAAGATCCTGCCACCTTTACATTCTCATCAGGCACTGGAAAATATAAGTCTGATGCCATTAGACTCACAAGAGGATCCTATATCAAAAGCAAGAACCAAAAGCTACAGAAAGAACAGAACTGGGAATATTTTTAGAGGGCAGTTTTATATAGCTCAGTATGTGACTATTCCAGTCAGTGATCATGCTTCACTGATTCCCTTCACGAGGTCCCCAGGAGTGGTGACAGCAAGTATTCCCTTGGTTTGGGGAGGAGCCCACGGAGAGCTTGCTGGGAGGGATGGAGCGTGGCGGGGGTTAGTGGAATGCATCTAAGGGGTGTGTTACAGAATGGGATGGGCCTGTGGATGAGGCTTTGTTGGGAGTGGGAGAGCTGGAGCAGTCCGGGCAGGAGTTCTGGAGTGAATCTGGGCTGGGCGCCACTACAAGGTGAGAGAGATGTGGTTGAGTGTGGGTGGGAAAGCCAGGGGTTGGTGGTGAAGATAGAGCCTGGAGCAGCCTGAGGGCTGTCTGGGGTGAGCGAGGGAGCCTGGTGGTGGCTAGCGTTAGGTGGGAGAGTTACGGCAACGTCCCTCGTCCTGCCCCTCCTCCACATTAGCCCCCCCCCTCCATTCAGCTAGCCATGTTCAGGTCCTATCCCACCCAGTTTGGCCCCCATCCTATCCATCCTTTCAACCCCTGCCTATTGCCACTAGACCCTGTTCCCCCTGAGCCCCATCCCCAGCCCTCAACCCTACCCTGTCATCCTCCATTGGCCTCACACCTACCCCGGTGGCAAGGCACCGAGGCAGCCAGCGTGTCTTCTTGCTCCTCAGCCAGCCCTCACCACAGCTCAGAGTGCCACGCAGGCTGCAAGCGAGCAGCAGGAGTCTGGTCCAGAGAGCAGCCGGGGGGAGGCTGAGGGGCCACCTGGCTCTTCTTGTAACAATAGCCCAAAGCAGCTCCCGTTGGCAGGGAGGAGTAATTGCAGGGAAATATGGTACAAGGAGAGTGTGTCGCTTCCCAGGGTTGAGAGGCACCTCACTGCTGCCTGCCCTTAGCATGAGGAAGCCTTGTCGGTGCCTGCCATCAGTCAGCTCCTCAGCTCCACCCACCACTGGCAACACAAGCACTCTCCTATAAGAATCTCAGTCCCCACTGTTACTCTGCGAGTTGGCATACCTCAACCCTTGAGCCCTCCAAGCATCAACCTGGTCCACAGGACACTTGCAGTATTTACAGATTTACTGCTTCTAGATTCACCACCTCCAAAGAAACAGCATACCACAGCTTACCAGTTCCACCTCAGGTCACCGCTCCACTTAACACACAGCACTCATATTTCGTTTCACTATAAACATATTTGTTTATTTAACAAAACAGAGATTCAAGTAGTAGCAAGTAGAAGTATTGGAAACAAATGGTAACATAAAAAAATTATAACATGCATTCTAGAGCCTAGACTTAATTAAGTAGATACTCTAGCAGACATGAGAATATTGCTCACCCAAAATTCTTGCTACACTTTACAGCCAGGTTGGCTGTGACACTCTTTTAATGAGACAAGCAAGCGTCAGTTGCCTCCTAAGTGAAGGATCCTGTGTGTTTTCTTGTACTCCACAATATACCAGATATATATCTTTATTCGTAAACAGATCACCTCCTCCTGTTTGTTTCATCCTGTAGATTTCCTTTCTTGTACACTTCACAGTCTCTTATTTAGCCTTGGCTAAGTATGCAAATAGGCATACATTGTGAGAAATACAATACACAAATGGCCAGACAGAGAGATAGGTAAAAGGAATCTTTCTGAAGTACGTCACCTCCAGGTGACTTGTCTTAACTCCAAGACCTTAAGAACCTATATCAGTATAGAGACACAACTCTTAAATATTATCTGCATACACATTTTGCAATGATTACGATGACAAGTGGGCTACTGGCTCTCAGTAGAGACTTGACATACCACTTTGGTGAACTATTATGCATATATCTGACCCAAGGGATCCCTGTACTACGCTATGCACCCCATGCCCTCTGTCAGGTGGCACCAAGTTGTCCCTGGGTCAAAGAGAGTAAAGTTGAAGTTAAGGGTGAAGAAGGTGATCAGAGGGGAAAACATAAGAAGTGAGGAAGTGAGAGTCTAGAGTCAAGGAGCACTATTGTGCAGCAATAATGACAAGTGATAGAAAATTGGAAACCAGTCAATTCAATAAAAGCACTTGGTAGCTATATAAATATTACTGTACACTTGCAAATGGGAACGACGGCACAAACCATAGCAGTTCTCCAAGCCCCACAAGCCAGAGTTCTGCTGGACATTATGGCAGTTAGTATAGCAAGATTGGCAAGAGTATCTGAACGTGGTGAATGATGGCAAGTCGTAAAATAGAAACCAGTGGATTCCATCTGTGCACTATGAAACTGCATATGTTGTATACTGAATGGGGGCATATACAGTCATCAGTACATAATGGGACAGAGAAAGGCAAAAGCACCACATCAGGAACCTAGACTCTCTTTACAAAGGACTAATTTCTCATCTCAGATCAGAGCTACAGATAAGTAAGTTATACAATACATTAGAGGGGCTGATGTTTCCCTCCAGACAGATATTTGTACCACCCAGTACCTTCCCAAAAATATGAATACCCACACCCTCAATCATGATTAAGACAGTGGAATAACAAAAGCAAGCATGTTTTGGAGAAAAGAATTCCTTGTGAGGGGAAAAACACAAGTTTTTCTAGTCTAGTGTCTGATAGCATAAGTCAGATAAATGTGCATGAAATTCATTTCAGTTTAGAAGGAATACTTTATGTTATTGTTGAGCCTTCTCAGATGTGAAGTCGATAAGAAAGTAGCATACTAGACAAGTTTATAGACATCTTTCAATTGAGACTATGTTTCAGTTAAATGAGATTTTGGAAAGCAAAATGTAGCTGTCCGGACACTGTGAATTTGTGGCACCCACTAGCTGAGTTGGGATTCATAAATCAATTAATGATTACACACTGCTCTATAAATGTAGTTTTTGCATTACTGGCAAATACATAATACTGGAGCGGATTATACTGTCCCCTATTATCCTATAATACTACAGTATAATAAGAGTGCATTGTCTAGTTGTTAAAGCATAGGAATGGAATTCAGAAGATCTGGGTAATACTTCCTGTTCTGCCACAAATTATTGCATGACCTTGGTCAACTCACTTAATTTCTCTTTTCCTCACTTTTCTCATATATATATCATGGGGGCAATACTTCTCTAGCTCTACCTCAGTGGTGTTATGAGGCTTAGTTCATTAATGTTTTAAAGTATTCTGAGAGCCTCAGATGGAAGGGGCCTGTGAACCATAAATCATCATTAATACTTTACTATGGATATGAACGTTTCAGAACGTTGGTGTAACTCTGAAGTCAGTGGAATTAGATCAGGCATGAATTAGGCCCAACACATGTGGCAGTAATGGAATGCAAATTATATAAACAAAATGTGAGAGAGGGGGCCTTACCAAATTGCATGGCATACTTCTCAGGGTAGTCAGAAGTCTACTCCTATAACAGCTTATCAAGGGCAAAAGAGTCAGCATGTGGGATTCCTTATAGTTGAAAAGTCTGATATGTCATGAAATACCTTCCCCACTGCAAAATAATTACTGTGTTGCTGATACGTTGTATTACCTGGCCATATGTAGTTTGTGTTTACTAAATCTCGCACCTTAATAAACACTTATTATGGTTGTTTTAGCTAGACTGTTTTGAGCCCAGATCTTTCAGTTGAAGATTGATCCAGTGAGCAGTCTTTATTATAAGGAGCTCCCACAAGATGTTAGCCCTTAAGGAAATCAGTGTATGTCTCACAGAGGGAAAGAGCAAGAAGATGAGGGACCTATTTGTTTTTCCAACTAAACAAAAATGCCCAAAACTCAGGAGAGAGGCAACACTACTTGGCAAACAGATCAAGTGTATTTTCTGGAAATATACTAATTGCAGAGGACAGTGGTTGGAGAGATAATCCTCAGTCTTCCTTCATTTTGGTAGCAGAATTTTAACAAGGGGCTTCTGAGCTGTCCCCTCCATCACATCACTAATATTATCCTAGTGAATGACAGTTGCTTTGTTCTAAGCATAACAAGGAAATGACTTGGAATGTGGGAACCAGCCAACTGTGTGTGTGGGGGGGGGGACAACATCTCTCAACTCTTATAATCTCCAAACCACACCTGAACCTTTTGAGAGACTCAGATCCATTCGGATTAGAATCCTCTCTTTTCTCCCAATTCTGATTCTCAACATTGGCATAGCTGCTTCCCCAAATTTCCACTGCTATCCTTCCTTCCCAACTCCTCAGCCTTAAGCTTCTCTCCTATGAACCTATGCCCCTCCAATAGACCTGCAGCTCCCTCCCTCCCAACTGGCAATTTTGACTCTCCATTACCATGACTTTCAATATCTCCTTCCTTCCCCACCGCCAACTTCCATATTTCCCTTTAAGGTAAAGTTTCAGAGAATGTAATAACATTTTTAAACCATCCTATATAATGTAATGGTATATTATAATCCTATTCTATAGGATGGTTAAAAAAAATTACAGAAATATTAGCATTTACTATTAAATCCTATAGATTTTTAGAAACCTATAGTTTCATTCCTATCAAATTCTATGGGACTTTTCTAAGAACCCTAGCATGTCACAAACACACCTTGGAAGATCCCACTGACCTGGGAGCTCTGACAATCTTCTGGTTGGGCTTTTTGTTCACCAGGGCACATATCTTCAGCACTGCAAAAGCCCTGCAGAAAAGCTCTTGGTGATGCTGGATCCTACAGTGGGATCCTTAAATGCAAGAGGGAAGAAAGGATAGAGGCCTACTTGATGAGCATGACAGATGATTTCTGGGGGTTGTTAAGCTAAGCATCCAAGCTGGTTTTCTCCACTAGAAATGACTAGGAGTGTATGATATCTGGTAAACTTAAAATCATATAAGTGGAACGTGCAGTTATGTAGAGATATGTCTGACACACCAACAATATTTGCTAGAAATGTAGCTCTGGAAACTATGTGTATAGAAAAATCCACCAGTAATGAAGATCAAAGATCAGCATCTGGAATAAATGCAGTTTCCAGATCAAGTGCAGACATTCACCTAAATTAGGAAATTACTTGTATGTGTGTTCAAAAGAGAAGAATGTGGCGTTAGACTTTGATACCTAAATTCCATTGAGTGAATAATTTGGAAAACATTGATGAAAACCATATGATTAATTCTCTTGTAAGGTGCACTTGTAATTTGGCTATACAAATATCAGGATTCTAGTGCATGGGAATCTGTTATTGCCAAATCTTCAAATCAGCATCTAAATTTCCACATGCACACATTGGCACCCACAAATTGGGCACTCGTCTCACTAACCCCTTTCCTTGCATACATCTACTTTGAATGCACAGATGTAGGATCCTGAGCATATGAGTGGGTGCACAGGCCAAACATACATGCTCACATGTAGGGGCCAGTTTGAAAAATTGACTTTTCACAGAAATGGACATGCTCTTCCATATCTCATTAGCTCCAACCTAATCACTTTGTGAAGTACTTTGTCTTGCAAATTGCTGAGCACGTTAGGGGTGCAGAATCAAGCCTTGTAAGAACAGTGAAGCTGAGTGGTTCTGCTACTCTTAATAATTTGAGATTCTGTTGTCCGTGTAAGTGCTGACGCACATCAGAGGGCTTTTTATACATTATTTAATAGACACTAACTTTCAGGACAGCTGTTGACAGAGGTCATATACTACAGGAATGAGAAAATGCCTTTTAGCCAATTCTGGGCTTGAAAGTTCAACTCATGTTAACAATATTGTGGGGTTCATGTGCCACTTAATACAGATTTTTGAAAAAGGGAGAATAGAAGAGGGAGAGAGCATGGGGGGGAGGGTGAAAATGGGGAAGAGACTGAGATAAAAGGAACAGAGGAGAAAACATTCTTAAAGATAAAATAAAGTCAAACCATACCATCAAAAGGGCACCCAGTTGTGTCTGCAGAGGCCCTGATGCCACAAAGAGAATAGCAAAGAGTCAATTGCAGCACAGGGACAATAATTGGATTCTTTTATCCCTAATTTGTGCAGTAGCACAGGTTTGCCTTTAGCTGGCAGAAAATCTGAATTGAATTTTCCTTTAAAAACACCAAACTCATGCAATGAAAATTACAGGAGTAAACAGTTCAAAATGCAGAGTAGATTTATAATCCCTACACAGCCAAAAACCAATTCAAAAGGTTCATAAACTCCACAGAGTTCGCTCTATGTCATTCATATGTTCTTGCATTCCACAGAAGTGTCTCACGTAACAGGTTACATTGAAGGGGCTAATGCGTATTTTCTAATATAAATTGTGTTAAAGTTCTGAATGTGTGAGTTATTAGTGGAAAAAGGATGCCTCCCATGCACCACAATGAGTCAGCATTGACTGGTCATTCCCACGCAGATGATATAAAAAGTGAAATTCATCCATTCATTCCACCAGGCATTCATTAATTTGTCCTATAATCAATAGCATGTAAATATTGCTATAGAAGAACTATCTTGGTACTTTACCAAGACATATGGCTTATGAAATTTGAGCATATTTTTAAAACGTTCAGAAAGAGCCGTTAAAAGTCTATGTTCAACCCCAAAGCTGCCTGTATCTTAGAAAAAGGTAACAATCACTGGAGTCTCTCTCTTCTCCCACGAGCAGAAACTAGCCACATTCTGTTGTAAGGATGAATTTAATTTCTTTAGATTTTGCATCTCAACAAAGTTCTTTGACCCTTGTGTTTTTCTGTTGCCAGCTGGTGAATGAGCAGCAAGAAAGCAGACCCCTCTTGAGCCCCTCCATTGATGACTTTCTCTGTGAAACCAAACCAGAAGCCATTGCCAGGCCAGTAACATCAAATACAGCTGGTAACTGAATTTCTTTATCATCCCTCATTAAAGGAAGATAAATAATTTTCATTTTAGCTAAATTATGATACTTTTTGCCAGATAACATATTTGTTTCTTATTTTTAAATCAAACAAGATTCATTATTAATTATTTTTATAAAACTGAGTTGGTAGTAAATTACAAATGGATTAATCTGGGAGTAGCAAAACCTTGTTGGTCACACTTTGATTTTGTAAAATCAAAACTTTAACCTGGGGTTGTTAGGATCCAGGTCTCAAATTATACCAAAGCTTCAGAGTTAGGGGTTGAGATACGCAGCTTTGATTTTAGTCCATTGGGAAAGTGATTTTGGTTTGGTAACACTTCAGTTTTGTTCTTTTGCAAAAACTTAACCATGGCTGGGTTGCATCTAGTTCTTGTTTTGTCCAAACGTCCTTAGTTTGGAGTTAATGGTTTTTGATAAAGGCTTAAGTAATGGTTCAGGGCCTTGTCTAGATAGTATCTTACTTCTACAAAGTTCATTTAGTCTATAATGCAGTCTTCACCACTAGGCTTTTGTAATGAATATGGCCATTCCATTTGTGAAGTAAGATTCTTCCCAAGTACAGAGTACCTTTGTAACCCCATTGGTGAGTATATGTTACAGATCCCCCACTGTGTCTGATCAATGGAAGATATGAGTCTGTTACAGTTCTAGTTCAAGCTGTAGCAGTTCGTGCCTAGATGGTGGCCATCACATCCCCACAAAAATGTCTCCACCAATTATGCTAGGCCAGAGTGAATTTCAGTTAATGACAAATTATATGTATTCTGTCTAATACCAGTGCTACTACTGCCAAGTTTGTTTGGAAGGCTCATTATCATTGAAACCTCTTCTTGTACAGTTTTTTCTTACCCTAGCATTTACACTGACCTAAATTATAGAACAGGGTTTTACTTCCCTACTTTATTGGACACAATGGAGCATTAAGTGTTTCTGTAAATGAAAAAAATTCCTTTATGAAAAACATGAGCTAAATATTACTCCATTTCTGCTTGTTAAAACCACATTGGTCTTCCTGCCACTAATTGTTTATTACTTACAGACTTGCTTTATTGAAAACTTGGGGAGAAAAAAAGAGATACTAAAATGTTATCCCCTTCCCACTGGGAAAAGAAGAGAGAACCTGCAACTGAGCTCAGGAGCTTTGCTATTGAAAGAATGTAATATATTTCTTATTTGCCTTGTGTTTCAATAAGATAGAGCAAGTAATAAGAATGACATGGTAATCCTGAAAGCACTCAAACTTAAGAAAAGCATACAGCCTTGCAGGATTGGTTTTTAAGATTTTAGTGTTGCTATTCAGTGGTATGTTCAGAGGTAATATGCCACTTGCAATGTATAAAGGCTAATCAAAGTAAATCAATCAATCAGTTGAGGGACAATGTGGTCAACACAACTACCATATTTTATAAATATTTCATAAAACAGCTTGCCTTGTTACAAGCCATTGGAATGGCCAGGTGGAGAATTCTAATTTGTGTTCATACATCTTGCTTTGGATACCACTTATGAATTAATTTTTCACATTGAGGAAGAGTTTCAGACAGGTGGCACTTGCCGATTGCCATGTGAAACATGCACATAATTTGTGTGCACAATACTGCATCTGTATGCCCAAATCAGGTACTTGATATATTTGTGTATGCAGTTACCTAATTTTCAAAGGCAATGAGGGCAATTGTGCCTACAGATTAGGCACACATCTGTACATGTATTTATATGCTAACTGGGCTGACAATTTGCCTCAGTATGTTTTAACAGCTTCAGAGCTGTGAGGGAAAAAAATGCTCACCGTAAGCAGGCCTGGCAGCGATATTACACTAATGCACCATAAGAGTAGGCCACTGCAGGACTACACCTCCTCTTTCATCATGGCAGATTCCCTCAACCAGTCACCAGCAATGAATGTTTGGCCTCTTCCAAGATATTTCTTGTTTTCATTACCTCACCCCTTCCTTACTTGGTACTTCCCTACTCAGTTATGATATCAAACACACCATACCCCAAATACTTTTAGAATTCCAAAGTCAAAACTGAATTCACTGAATCAAGACTTAGAAGATGAAAAAGCAACAACCTAAGACTTCATCCTGGGCTTTGGAAAACTGAATTGTAAAGGTTGCTGAGATAACGCTGAGTCTGAAACTAAGCCATCAAAAGCAAGGACATTCAGAATTAAGGCAGGATTATTATTTAAAATGCTAGCACCGAAAGGACACAACCAGGTTGGGCCCTACTATGCTAGGTAGTGTACAAACATAATAAATGACAAAGAATCTTTCTTCATTCTTTGGTTAAGACTACATGTCATGGGTATCCCCCAAAAAAGCTATGCTGCAACATGTGCTATTGGACTATATGAACCCTTCCAAGCCCAGTAAGATGTGCAGGAGATCCTGCCTATTAGGAAGGGGATTTAGCTGCGGTATCTCTGAAGTCTTTGTAATCCCTTTGAAAATATTGACAATGATCATACATAATTCATGCTGAATTCCCAGCCTACTCACACTTCTGTTTCTTACACATGCTCAAGAAAACATTAGCCAAATCTCAGCTCATGCTTGTAGAAATGTCACTACTAAAAAACCAAATGCAGTTAACAAGAAGGCAGAAACTCCACCCAAGGTTTCAACATAGTAATGGTTGCAGTGCATTGTATGAATAGGAGATGTCGTATTGCCCTGTATGAGGCAGTAGAAAACCATGCTGATCAATGCTACAGTAGTGACTATAAATTAATGAATATTTCAAGACAAATGGGAAACTGATCTAATATGAGCTGCCTCCCACGAATGTGTCAAAGCCAACAGACAAGGAATGCCTGCAAATTTACAGACAACTAACAGGTGTAACAAAAGAACCTTGGTCAACAGCAGTAAAGTGTACATCAGAAGCAATTCTGACCTGTAGGAACTGTAAGTGTCTTCAATTATCAACCCATGCTTTCATTCATCTGGTGAACTTCTGGGAAGCTGTTTGTTTATTCCTTTCCTCCTTTAACCTTGGAATTCGTTATGTGTAGTTAGAAGATTAAAATTGATTATCTTAAATGCAGTCAGTTTAGCATATCGGCTTTTAGAAATCTGAAATATGTCTGCTTATATCATCCTTGTACATCTAAAAAGAATAAAGGGTGCTTAATATGTAATAAGTAGCCAACAACTAAAATAATTATAATTGCAGATAACATCTTTTGAGACTTTTTTGAAAATATTGGAATGCTTTCACATGATCTGTTGGTTTTTTAGTGATTTATGATGCCGTCCCTTCCCATTATTCTATTGCAAACAGAGGATTTATTGTTGTATTTCTTTTTGCACTGATGTCAGTTATTAGGCATATTTGAGCTGCAAGGAATTGTTAAATTGATAAATACAGTTTTTAAAAAAGAGTTAAATTGCAGGAAAATGCATAAAAATTAGCAGCTTCAAGATTTCAGTGAAATGAAAGATTAAAATTCATATAAACTCAAACTGTTAGAATCACTAATTCCTTTATTAGAGCAGAGGATTATTATTTTCAGTTCTAATTAATGTGTAACCCAAGCAATATGCAGCTTTTAATAGAAAATGGAACATTGAATTAAATGAAACTGAATAATAGTTTTTCTTTTAGCACAGACAAATAGGTTAGAGGAATGACTGTAGGTAGAATCATAGAATCATAGAATATCAGGGTTGGAAGGGACCTTAGGAGGTCATCTAGTCCATCCCCCTGCTCAAAGCAGGACCAATCCCCAATTTTTGCCCCAGATCCCTAAATGGCCCCCTCAAGGATTGAACTCACAACCCTGGGTTTAGCAGGCCAATGCTCAAACCACTGAGCATACTAACTTCAGATAGTTAAAGGGGCAGCATTCATTTTAAAGAAAAGTAAAGTAATTATAGGTGCTATGCCTTTCCCAAAATAGCCCAGTTTATATTCAGTTGCCTGTGGAGTCGGTCAATTTCCCCTTTTGTTGCTTTACAATCACATTTATCTATTTTTGAAAAAAAATTCTCTCTCCTCTTATGTGGAAGATTCACATAAACAAAAGGGGAAATTGACCGACTCCACAGGCAACTGAATATAAATAGAGTGCTGGCAAATACACCAACTAAAAAAACTGGAAAAGAGAGAAAAATATGTTTTTTAATGTCTGTTAAAATAATCCTATATATTATTTGTATCAGTGAGTAGGTAAAAAAAATTTCAGACAACTGTGATTTTTATATTGGCAGTGGCCCTTTAATAAGAATATCATTAGCAGTTCAGCTTGGTGTGTGTTTCTTGCAGTGTCCAAAAAACTAATTATTTATCACATTTTAGACTGATATTTTCAGAGGTGCCTAAAGGATTTCTATGCCAATCTCTTGTTGAAGTTTAGTGAGAACTGAGCATCCAAATCTCGCAGATGGTTTTGAAATATCCTCCCTAAAACACTGTAAATATGGAGGGCCAAATCCTCCTTGCCTTACCCATATGAACAGTCCCAGAGACTTCACTAGGATGAGCTGCATGAGTAAGGCAAGCATGGATTGTCTCAGAGTGTTATTTTTCACTGGGAGAATTATGAAGGGAATGTTTTCAAAGCGGTTGGCTAGAGTCAGTGTGAATCATTCTGATAACTCCTCACATGCTTCTTTGAAAACCTACCTCTGAACCCAGAATGATTGCAATCTGTCAGGTAAAGTTGATTCAGCCTATAATCTTCTCCCTAATAGAGAACAACACAGAAGTAATCTCATAAATAGCTGGTAATCAGATGGGTTTTAATTGCTTTCAGTACTTTAAACTGGTGAGACTGGTCCTAATCCTCTCTCAGAGCCAAATTGCATAATACTGGGACAACCAGATCATGTGGGAAACTCTGGGGCTATGGCTACACTTGCAGATGTGGCGCGCTTTGGGTTAAACCAGCCTTCGGAGAGCGCACTAGGGAAAGCGCTCCAGTCTGTCCACACTGACAGCTGCAAGTGCACTGGTGTGGCCACATTTGCAGCACTTGCAGCAGCATTGGGAGCGGTGAATTATGGGTAGCTATCCCAGTGTTCAAGTGGCTGCAACGTCCTTTTCAAATGAGGGGTGGAGTGGAGTGTGTTGTGTATATGTGGGGGAGAGAGAGAGAGTGGGGTTTTTGGAGTGCTGAGTGTGTCAGCACGCTGTCTTGTAAGTTCAGACCCCCGACCCCCTTGCCTCTCACTCACAACAAACATTTACTGTTGCAGATAAGCAGCCGGGAGCAGATAAGCAGCCGCTGTTTGAAACGGAGCTTTGAAACGGCACTTCCGCATTCCTCAGCTGATTTCACAACAAAGAGAAGAGAGGCCACTTGGCTTAATGGGATTATGGGATGTTTCCGGAGGTCAATCAGAGCGCAATAACTTAACTCCTTGTTCACACTGGCCCTGGGGCGCCTCAGCCAAGATGCAACAGCCGTTATCCCTCTCGGGGAGGTGAAGTACCAGGAGCGCTCTAACCAGGGAGTCAGAGTGCTCTTCGTGCCTTGCCAGTGTGGATGGGAAGTAAGGTAGAGCTCTCTAGGAGGCTTTATTGCGGTATATAGTGCAAGTGTAGCCAAGCCCTGGCTAAGACTTTCAAAAATGACTAGTGATTTCTGCTGCCAACTTGAAACAACTTTAAAGGGCCTTTCTGAAAATCAGGCCCTTTTAAAGGTGACTCAAGACCAGCACACACAAAAAACAAGGCATCCAAAAATCACTAGTCACTTTTCAAAATCTTGGTCATAGTCCTTACCCAGTAACCATGTAACATCTACTACAGTCAAATACAAATGTGTTTAATTTAATTTAACTCAATTTTGCCTTAGTCAATTTTGCCTTAGTCAATTAAAACAATTTAAAAGAAAAATCTAATCAAATGAATTAAAACTGAGCACAATATTGAGTTCTATCATTTTGCATCTCTGATAGTATTATCAACTGGTCTGGATCTCTTGGATCTGAGTGAACCTGTCTTACAAACCCAAAGCAAGACAAAGAAGTCAGAGAACGCATCAAGAGGTGAAAACTTAAAGGCTTCAACCCACAGAAAGAAGACAGACAACTCAGACCTTATAAATGTGGATGGTGAGAAGAAGGTCCAGACTGGGAGAGCTCCAGAGAAGTCATCATTAGATTTAGGTAAGAGCTGGTTATTTCATCAGTGCCACTCAGCCATGCTTAACTTTACCAATTCCTCCTTGCTGCTATCACAAAAAAGCACACCGGGCCATCTTCTCCATTGCCATACACCTTCTGTAGACATTTACTCCACTGCACAGTGCAAGTAAATTGTGAGTTAGTAGCATTTTATACCCCCTTTACTCTCGATGTGCGCTGGTGTAAATGACTACACAGGGTGCAGGGCAATGGAGTAGCTGGCCCATACAATGGAATGTCTTGGATTGTAAAGTGTGTTTATAGTGGAGGGGAGCTGTTAAATGAAAATAAAATCAATCATTCTTTTTCCAAGGTGCCACTCAGGGTATGTATACACTGCAATTAGACACCCGCAGCTGGCCCATGCCAGATGACTCAGGCTTGCAGGGCTGGGATAAGGGGATGTTTCACTGAGGTGTAGACATTCAGGCTAAGGCTGCAGCCTGAGCTCTGGGACCCTCCCACCTCACAGGGTCCTGTAGCCCAGTCCCCAACCCAAGCCCAAACGTCTACACCGCAATTAAACAGTGCCTGAGACCCACGAGCCCAAGTCAGATGGCACAGGCCAGCTGCAGGTTTTTAATTGCAGTGTAGACACACCCTCGGTGTCAATTGTGAGGGTCACTTTTATGATGTGGTCACTTATCTATTAGGAGCTGGGCTCTGTCCACAAACTCATTTTGCAATGTTGATCAGACGGCCATTAGGATAATACATTTCCAAGCTGGGCTGGTTTGAAAGTAATTTATCATCTCTGGCATACTTTCTCTCACTAACCATTTCATATTAGCTTTTAATCAACAAGATGGTAGCTACCAGAGAGAGGCTTACAAATGCCAAGTTTTAATTAAATATAAACCAATAACTTATAAATGGTGAGCAATGCTTCTTGTGAGGTGAACTCTCAGAACTTAAATAAAATCACGGGGTGAGAAGGGGCAACGTTCTCAAAACTCTTTCCAGATTGTCTCTGGGTGGGATCTTCAAAAGCACCTGAATGAGTTAGGTGCCTAACTCCTATTGATAGGTGCCTAGTTAACACTGACTAACTCACTTAGATATTTTTGAAAATCCTACCCTCTTGTTTTCCGGTAATGAATTGCCCAAGACTGAATGCAGTATTCTAGGTGTTGTCTCCCAGGATTATATACAGAGAGACTAGTGTGTGCTGTGGAAAAGAGGTTACATTAAAGAGGAAAGGGACCCAGGTGAAGGACTGGAGCTATAAATGTTAAATACTGGTAAAGGATAGGAAGAGGGCAGTGTCTTTAAAAATATCATCTTAAATACTTCTGTGCTGGATAATGTAAGCCACTCCTAATAATGGGTCAATGTGTGTGCAAAAAATTAACCGTAAGTATGCATCCTGGATCACTGAACTCTCTCTCAAAAGGCTTTGAAAATGGATGAATAGAAGTTGCACACAAAAAAATCCTCATTAAAAAACAACAAGGTCATCACCTGGGGATATTATTAGAAGTTAGAGCAAGACACAGCTCTCAAACCAGCCAGGCCCATTTTAGACCTTCCTTTAAAATCAGCAGATATTACAAATGCCTACTGTACTTGTAACCAGGGCCGGCTCCAGGCACCAGTGGAGGAAGCATGTGCTTGGCAGGGCTGCGGCAGGCAGGAGGTTCTGGCAGTGGCGGGGTGGGGGTGGTGGAGAAGCTGATGGGAGGCTGATGACGTATTACTGTGGCTCTTTGGCAATGTACATTGGTAAATTCTGGCTCCTTCTCAGGCTCAGGTTGGCCACCCCTGATCTGCAGGTTAAAAATAACCAAAACAACCAAGAAGCTGCCACAATCCCTGCAATGTATATAATTTACATTGAAATAATTAAGTAAGTATTTTTAGTAAAAGTCATGGACAATAAATAAAAATTCACCACCCGTGACCTGCCCATGACTTTTACCAAAAATACCCATGACTAAATCTCTACTTTTGGGACCCCACTACTCTGCGGGGGGTGCCCTGCTCCAGTGCTGGGAGTTGACTGCCCCCCAGCCGCTGCTCCCGGGGACCGCTCTCCAGATGCCTCCAGCCACCCCGGGACCGCTGCTGCTCGGGCAGTTCCCAGGGCACCCCCAGTACTCCCTTGAGCCAGCCACATCAGCTGCTGTTCCCGCGGTCCCTGGAGCCAGCTGCCTAGGGCCGCCTGAGCAGCGGCTGGTGTGGTTGGCCCCGGGGCAGCCCCCAGGACTGCTGCTCAGACACTCCCTTGGGCTGCCCGCAGGACCGCTGCTTGGACGGTCCCTGGGACCAGCCACACCAGCCGCTGCTTGGGCGGTCTCCAGCATCAGCTGCCCAGGGCCTCCTGAGCAGCAGCAGCTGGTGTGTCTGGCCCTGGAGACTGCAGGAGCAGCTGGGCCCAGGTCGCTCCAGCAGTGGCCGGTGCAGCTAGCCGTGGGGCACCCAAGCAGCTGGCCCTTGGGCCAGCTGCTTTGGCAGCCCTAACGTCAGCTGCACCAGCTGCTGTGGAAGTCACAGAGGTCACGGAAAATCACAAAATCCATGACTTCTGCAACCTCTGTGAAAGAATCGCAGGCTTAGAAATAACTGAGTTCAAGCACAGTCCCACTTATTTCCTGAACAAGAATCTTAAAATTTTAGTGACTATGAAAATCAAGATTTAGGTAACTTATTGCTGGTTCTCAAATATGTCAATTTTTCCCAGGAATTTCAACTGCCCTAAAGTTCATGAGGATTGGGCCCCACCTAAACCATATGCTTTCCAATCATCATAGAAACATAGGGTTTTAGTGATTTTGAGGGGCAGTTTCCTCACCACCATTACATGGAGCTGTAGACATAATGTTTTCTGAATTAGGTTCCCTAAAAGATTCACTTTTTTCCAGTAAATATTCAGACGCAGCTCGAGAAATGGGATGAAGTGAAGTTTCATGGAGAGAGGAACAGCAAGGGTCATTCAGCTACAGAACGAAAATCTTCATCATCTAGAGCTCCATCAAAAGAGCTTTTATGGTAAAACACTTGATTTCCTGAGAAAATATTTCCAGCTCTTGTCTCTCAGTTCTCACTAATGCTGTGTTGATGGCAAGTCATAATATTATTTCCTCAGTTTGGCTAAACTGATAGTGCTCAAACATTTTGGACGTAATGTAGTAAGTATGTAAATTATAAGTTAACTTTTTTTCCACCATTTTTTAGACGAGTCCTAGAATACAGCAGGTGGAGTTCAGCAGTGCCTAATCCTGGCTTGGAGCGGAGAGGACGGCCTGGTGTGCAAGCCCACCCCACACTCATCCCGCGGTGGCAGTTTCTGGGCTGGGCCCGGCTCCTTGCTCTGGGCATTGCCACCTGACAGAAGGGCGGCTGGGCCAAACCTGAGTAGCGCTGCAACCCAGCGTGTCAGGTCACAATGCCTGGAACGGGGAGCTGGGCCCAGCCTCACAGGACAGGAGTCGCCATGGCGTGGGGAGTGTGAGGCACTCTTGCCCTCCAGCCTCCCCTTCACAAGGGCTTCCCCACCACACCAGGCAATAATTAGAGCTGCAGTGTCAGGGCAGAGGGTGCATATACATATGGTGGGTCACAAAAAAAAGAATAAACGGGTCACCTTCATAAAACGCTTGGGAACCGCTGACATAAATGATGGCTTGTCACACAGCCCTGGTAAAGCTCCCTCTGTCGAACACTCACCAGGCTGCTGTGTTAGGGTCCCAACAGGCTAGACTCATGCGCTGCTGCGTTGCCCTTGGTCTGAGTAGGCTGCAGCACCGCTTCTTTCCTTGGCCTCTCTGGTACGCTGCATAGCCACAAGCTCTCTGTCTGTTACCCTTTCATGGAAATGGGGCCTTGCGGCCCAACTGCCCTAGGCCACCAGGACCAGTGCTAATCCCCCACCCCAGACCTCCCAGTAGCATGAGCACACCCTTTCCCAGAGCTCAACCTTGAGGGCAGGCTGGGTTTACAGTCACCTCATCATAGGGTGACCAGATGCCCCGATTTTATAGCGACAGTCCTGATTTTTCGGTCTTTTTCTTATATAGGTTCCTATTACCCCCCACCCTCTGTCCCGATTTTTCACACTTGCTGTCTGGTCACCCTACCTCTTCAGGTCACCAGATGGTGAAGCAAACAGACAGGCTTTGTAAGGGGTCCAAAAACCAATCACTCTTTAGATAGCATGAGAAATACACAGATCTAGACAAAACAGGAAACACACCTGTACACACTTTCCTGCGTGTTTGCTCACCACTGTTGGTCGTTTTTTGGGCATAGGCCAAAATCCTTAAGGAGTCCAGATCCCCCTCCTGCACATGGCTTCTCTTCTGAATCATGGAGTCTCTCTTTCACCTGTGCAACCAGCTTCCTTCTTCCTCTGCTGGTCCTCCAGTTAAAAAAGACCCCTTGCTACAAAAGCATGCCTCTTCTGCCCAAGCTTCCTGTTTCTCTGAGTTCTCTCTGAGCTTCTCAGGCTCTGGGGCTTTTAAGAGCAAATATTAATACCTGACTTTATTCCCCTGTATGTGGATTTTCTGCTCTCCAAACCCTTTCCCTGCAGACAAACTTGGTCAGACTGGCTTCCCTAGGCTTCAGCCCTCTGATTGTCCTAAGTTACTCCCACTTGAATGGGAGCCATCAAGGTTTAACAACCCTCCATTGTCCATGGTCTCAGGGTACAACAAATGGTAGAATCCGTGTACACTAAAGCATTTGATGATACAGCAATTTCATATTAAGCAGAATTCACAAGTTGTACATAGACAGATTCCCCAAATCGTCATGTGGTTTGAGATACATGGCAAACTAAATGTGATCAAAAAACAGGCACAGGTGACTAAAAGTGTTAAAGTAATGCAACTTGGACTGCATTCAGTGGGTGTGGAAACGAGGGCAACTTACACACCAAGGGACAGAAGATGTAATGTATGTATCAGGAAAAGCAACTAACAGGAGAATACAAGATAAAATAGACAAACTAAATTCTGCTTTCTCTTCTGCCCTTTGCAGCATGACTGATTTTAAGTTCCAGGAGGTGTAAGTGAGGGCAGAATTGGGCCCTATATGGGGTCTTCCTTTTAATTGCTTATTTCTGCTGTCCTCTTGGCATGTAAGCTATGATCATTTTGCACACCTTCTGAATGTCAAATCACTACATTACCATTTACATGCACCCCCACCAATTTTACATCACTGTTTACATCACTGCCAACTTCGCTCGGAGATTTCCACTTGAGTTTCACTCACTCACACAGGGCTGAATTTGGCCCAGTGTGTTTCATTTCTGCATTACCACTTGTAGAACTTAGAAAGGAAGGAAACTAGGCTACTGGGCAAGGGGAGAGAGGCATGGTCTGAGTAAGGGACTGAGAGCCTGGGGTTCTGGAGTGCAGATCCTTGCTCACACTTTGACTCCCTCAGTGGCTTTGGGCAAATCCCTTAACCTTTCTGCGCCTCCGTTCACCTAGCTATAAAATAGAGAGAACAGTGCTCTGGGCCTGATTCTCCACTTCATTATACTAGATCCATGACAATCTAACTCCATTGGCTTACCCTATATAATGGCAAATCAGATCCCAGATCTCTTCTATGAGTACAGGTTGTGTCGATTATTGTGTGCATGGGGCTGACATGTGTAACAGACAGAACAAAGAAGGAAGAAGAGTCAGTGCACGATCAGTATCCACTGATTAAAAACTACTCAGCTAACAGAATTAACCCAATTAGTCATGTTGTATTTATTAAACTGACAGATATAGCTGCTTGGAATACAATAATGAATATGTAAATGCATTATATATAGGTCTACAGAGAACACATCGCAGTCTGAGCTGACTAGTGTCAAAAGTGCCTTGGAGTCCAATTCAACATCAGATTTAGAATTAGTACCTGCAACACAGGTAAGCGATTTTATTAGGTCCAGTTACACAAATAAGGCAAGCAGCTGTTATTTCATTGTGTTATTCTTCACTATTGAGAGAACTCTAAATGGGGTGTTTTCAATGTCATCAGTTAACTCAATGAGAATTATGCAGCTAAATCTTCACATACTTCATTACATTACAAAAGTAGATTATATGTATTTGAAATACATAAGCATCTCAGTGTTCATTACTGCAATGAATGAGCATTGTTGTCTGAGGCTAATGCTTCTTAACTTATAAATCTCCTCAGAAGTATATTCCAGTAGAGGTGGAGTATTGATGCATGACTATCATCCAAGCTATGACTCTCACCTTCTGAATAATAATGGTGCTGATAAATAAGAACAATAATTAGATAAATAATTACTATTGAAACTCCAATAAAAATGCACCATTCCCTACGGATTGGGGAATTTCAGAGTTACAAAATATTGATCATCATCATCTTATAACAGTCTGCTCAGGAGCAGCAAATAGAGTGCAATAATTAAAAGTGATTTGGGGAGATTTCAAGAATCAATCATTTACGTTAAAAGCATAAACCAAAATAAATAACGAATGGTGGGGTAGGTTTCTAACTTAACTTTTCCTTGTTTCTGATCATGCTCTTATGAAACATAGCAGCAAAATCGGAATTCTCTCTCTTTTGGATTGAAACAGCCCCGTTTTTTGCTTTTAATTATGTTGCAAAGGCCTATCTATCTGAACAGAGGACTTAGGGATGAATGGTTTTTTTAAGAGTTTTGGAGAAGGTATTTTGTTAGAGTTGCTCTTCAAAGAGTTGACTTTTTGTTCTTGTTCTGTCAGATCTGCTGTTGCTTTCTCTTTTTTTCTTTTCTTCTTTTTTTTAACATTCGCTGTACTTCAAGTAAAGCTCCTTGAACATTATTAGGAAAATTGTTGGCATATCAAGAAAAGGGGCCTTTCGAAAAACACTAGTTATTTCAACACAGTGACTTTCCATTAATATTCTGCAAAAAGCCAGACATTGCTGAGTATTTGTTGGCACACTAAAAAAAAATCAATAGCACAGTAGAGTTGTTATGTGTTACAATCAAACCTCATATTGCCAACCCTTTTCTTAAATTGTATGATTTTAGGTTCTTTTACTTAAATCATTTTTGTCGCTGGTAATAGCCTGTGGATAAAATTCAGCCATTTTATCCTTTGTGAGCACTTTAAACCTCTCATACTTAATATAATCCAATAAGTGAATCATTTTTCCTTTACAAAAATAAAAAACAAAAATAAAAGAACTACACTGGGGTTGCTAACATAGTGAGGAACATTCAGAATCAGCCATAAGCTGAAGAACATGAATAAGTGAAAGAGACCTATTTATAAAAACAAAACAAAACTATTTCCAACAAGGCCTCAGGTGAGAGAGAGAGAGGCAATTTTAGACCTTAGGGCTAAACATGAACACTGCATACAGCTGGGCACATCATTGGCTGGTGTAAATTGTCCGAGTTCAGTGGAAGTCAGTGGAGCTAAGGCAATTTACACCAGCTGAGGATCTGCCCCAGCATTTCTATTCTGTAGGGTTATTATAACATATTGCCTAATAAGGCTAATTACCACTTGGATTACTTTGTTTATATATTATGCCCCGTTCCCCTACGCTTGATCTGGCTGTTTGCCTTTCATCTTGTAAGGTCTTCGGAGATGGACTGGGCCTTCTTCTGTGTTTGGAGGTTGCCTAGCATATTGTGGGTGCTAGTGAAAACAAACAATAACAATAATCACCAGTAATTCATATGAATCACTTTGTGATCACCCATCCTCCAGGTAGGAAAGCTTAGTTTGGAGCTACTCTGACATTTCCAAAGAAGCAGCACAGGGGAGCAGCACAAAGGGCCTAGTGGCTCTAAGAATCAGACCACAGGATTTGAAAAGTAAGTGACTGGAAGAATAGTGAAAAAGCAGAATGAACGTGACTTGGAGAATGGGAAGAGACAGAATGAGGGAAACTCACTGACATGGGGGAAGAAAAGAATTGAGTCATACATAAAGAAGAAAGCTCCTGTCCTGTTCCACAGAACAGATGGATTTAAAGTAACTAACATCAGTGACAAGAATGAGTCCATTTACCTCCTTCATACTGCTGCCCCAAGAATCTCCTTCCCCAATGAGTTGCTCAAAGACATCAGTGCAAATTACATTCTTTACATCCCCCGCTAAATTACTGCTGAAGAAACGCTAAATGTAGCTGTGCTGCAAGGATCCATTAATTTATATTTTACCTCTCTCACTGCTTATGATTTAAGGAAATGGAATCCTCATTTTAGGATCCTTATAGCATCTCTTCATTATCAATCTGGGATCCTAGTATAGTATTTCCAGCCCCTTAAAGGCAGTATGCTCATTCCAGATAGAGCTGGTTTTTTAAAGCAGAAATGAATGTGCAGAAGCAGGATAGAGAGAGATAATGAAAGCAAAGGAGAAGGGGGAAGAGCAGGATGGAAAATTCCAATGTGCAGAGAAATGATATCAGAACACTTCAGACCTCTAGCCTAAATCATTCTCCTAAATACAGTGCTGAGCGTCTCAAAAGTCATGCAGCCAAGCCAATTCCTAACCCAGCTAATGCAAGAAGATGCTTTTACAGCCCAGCAGACATGAAAAGGAGCCAAACTCGGATACTCAATTCTGAGCTTTTCAACATTCTGGAATCCTGTACAGTTCACTCAGTACCTAATAATAATGAAAAACGGTGAGAAATGTGTTGATTGAGCAGGTGAACAGATTTTTTACTGTAAAAATGAATTGGATGCTTAGAATCAAATTCTGTCCTCATACCCACCTATTCAATAGCGTGGACATCAATGGGGTTGCATGGGTATAGTTGAGGGCAGAATTTGGGTAGATGTAACCCTTTGATTTCAAGGAGCTTGCGCTGTTGTAGCTGAAGGCAGGATTTGGCCATGACACTCTGTTGTGCAGAGAGAGAGAGAGAGAGAGAGAGAGACTGCCGCTGTACATTGTAGCTGTAGTGTCCCTCATCCTAATCTCCTTTAGTTCCTGGACCCTATAAGTCCCCTTTCCCTAATTATTCCTTTGCCCCCTCAAGCTTCCTTTTCCTATTAGCTTCCTATTATTATTGATAACGAAGAGGTGCTATGAGGATCCTAAAAAGCTTCCTTTTCCCAAACTCTCCTGTCCAAACCGGAGCCTCCATAGCTCAAGAACTTCTAAAGAATATAAGAGGGAATCCCTACCTCGGTGCTTATTAGCATATCCACAGGTGGATATAGCAGCCTGTCCAGTGGAACAAGAAGTTGTACTGGAGAAAGAGCTCAGCTATGGTGGACTTAGTTCTAAATTTAGGCTCTGCACCTCCATGGAGGAGGAGCCTTTGTAAGGTGTGTTGGACAGGGCTTTCTGGCAATGCTTAATTAAATGCTATACTGTAATGCATGCATGCAAAGGGACATAGGAGAGGTTGAGCATACAACCTTCATTTGGCATTTGCTGGGTTTTGAGTGCTCAACTGCACAATTTCACTATTCTATCCAGGTCAGAGCATGGGTGGGGGTTCAAGGATACAAATAATACAGTTAATAGCAATAATTTCCCCTTATATAGCACCTTCTATCCCGGGATCTCAAAATGCTCTGCAACACCCGTGTCAGGTGGGTATTAATAGCTGCATTTCACAGATGAGGCACAAAGCCACTGAGTGACTTGTCCCAGGTCACAAGACATATGTGGCAGAGCAGAAAATAGAACCCTGTTCTCCTGTCACCCATTCTGTGCTTTACTCTCCAGATGATCCTTCTTTTCCTTACCGATTTTCACCTAACTGCAAAATCTGAAATTATTCTCCTGTTTACCTTAGTACTAATTCTAATAGAATGACACCTTCCTCTTCTTTATATTTTATACAATAGATTGACACACGTTAGCGATGGAGAAGACCTGCTAGGTTGTGTAGTTCATTTCCCTGCATAGTATGTTGTCTAGTGCTTTGGCCAGTCTAGCTTTAAGTGCTTCCATACCCTCTTTTAGGAGAGTATTCTTCAGTTTAGCAGGTCTCACTGGCGGGAAGCTTATGTGTACCCTGGGTGTGTATAAATCAAGCAGACATTCACAGAATTTGTAATGTGTGGCATACAGTAAGAACAGTTGCAAATTTAGTTTACAGCGTCTGTAGTTTTGCATCTGTTTCCTATTAATCTTCAAGCAGAGTACCTGCAGAAGCAAAAAAATCTCCATTTTTTATGCTGCACATGTTCAGTTAGCCTAGTTTCCATAAAAGTAAAATGGCTGTAACGTCAAAATAAGAAAAGGTTGAATTGACTTTGCCAACTTAAAAGAGAGAGAAAGCTAGAGTTGCTGACCCAATGCCCTGTGTTTATTATTCCTGGTAAGTGGAAATTTTTTCATCTTCTGAGTCATACTCTAGTGTGGTCAAGAAACATTACTGAACTGATCGCCAGTGACTGCCATGGAGCGTTGTTACAAAGCATATTTCCATAAGTGTTGCAAAAAGCCTTGTCATATTTACATGTGGAAAATGATCCCCAGTAAAAGAAGATATTGTGGAAAGGAATTTTAGCCCTTTCTGTGGCTGCTCTTTTTCTGAAACAATTAAGAGCTCCAATACTTTATTATAGCACCAAAGTGACTGTGGAGGGACCATTCCGAGTAGTTTACTCTCCATGGCCCATTCTGTTTCATGTTATTACCCAGCACACGGGACACGAAAGGACTCCATGCTTGTAAAACTAGATTGGCTCTTTATTAAGAGAACTGTTTACAGATGCTGCAACTAGTCAAGCCATATGCTTACAGAGAGGGGTCCTGCTGCCTCCTCCAAATTTCCCTCCTGCAACCTGTGCTCATCTCTCCAAGCTCCATGCAGGACACTTATACATTCAGTCCTGAGTTTCTCAGTTGACACTGAGAAGTGCACTGTGTCAGTTTCTGTGTGTGTGATGCAAACTGTGTTCTACAAAGAACTGGACTGAGTCCACCAAACATTAATTAGTTTCAGTCAGTGCCAACATGAGTCAGGTTGTCACCAGTAGCTGAAAAGTTCTCTACCTCCTTGCAGGCCCCCTAACAGCCCCACCCTTCTCCCATCACAAAGGTCTGAATACTCTTGCGGTAAAATAAATCTTATTGTGGCTTTTACCAGATGGTACACTTGCCAATCTTTAGCCACCGCAGATCTTGACCTTCATATTAAAGGTCACCCCACGTCTGTGCAACAGGATCCAGCCATACACTGGAGGTTTTAACTTGTCAAATTTGCTACTGTTCGCCATCTGCAACTCCTAAGAGAATCATCTTTAATGCACTTCACTGTCCATCTTTGACAGTTCCAAAGCATGTTAGGTTCCCTCCCCAGTGTGGTGCGTAGGCTCTCTAAAAGAATGGCTCGTGCTTTCTGTGCTTGATGTTATTTAGGTAGAGCTATTCCATTTTCTTTACAAACAGAAAGTCCTGCATGTAGCAGAATTTCAGTTAACAAAACAATGTTAATGTAAGTTACAATGGCACGTTTTGGGAGGCTTATTTCTTTTTAAAAAATGTATCTGAAGGTCAGAATACACAACAACATTGGGGCAGTCATGGTTTATCAACTTCTTCCTTCTCAGTATTCTACTCCTGTCATATGCTACCCAATTTTAGCTTTTGAAGCTCTGTAGCACCAAGTTGTTTTTAGTGCCAGCTACCTTAGTAGATTCCCACTTGTGAATTTATCTGCCTGGAAATGTTCTACAGAATTTGGTCTTTTTATAATTGAGTTTTCTCCTCAGTGATGAGAACTGCAAACAGAATATTTTTAATATATTTAATTTCAAATGGTACATGGTCTGCTTATTCAATAACCCAATAAAAATTTTCAAACTTTGGCCTCTCCTGCCCTAAACATTGGATACTGGAGCTCTCTATGCGCTGATTTACTCATCCAAAAACTGACTAGCGAAACCCTGATGTAAGTGCCCAGTCTTGGAAATTGGGCCTGATTCTGACATCACACCACTTTTTACTGGAGGGATAGTTCAGTGGTTTGAGCATTGGCCTGCTAAACCCAGGGTTGTGAGTTCAATCCTTGAGGGGGCCACTTAGGGATCTGGGGCAAAAATCTGTCAGGGGACAGTACTTGGTCCTGCTAGTGAAGGCAGGGGACTGGACTCGATGACCTTTCAAGGTCGTTCCAGTTCTAGGAGATTGGCATATCTCCATTTATTTATTTTATTTTATTCCGTGGGCCTCATTAGAATTACTACTTTTTTACAGTGACGTAAGGGAGATCAGAATTAAGCCTAAAACATTTATAACTCACAATTCCCATCAGGAATCCTGTGCATCACTATTTAGAATGTTTGTCAGGGACTGCATAAGGTGGTCTGGCATCTACCAGTAAGAAAAATGGGCCAGGTGGATCCATATTTGGTGTGCCACTAACTCTAATGAGATCAAGAAAGTTACACCAGGATTAGAACAGGCCCATTACTTTGAACAGAGACCACAAAATTAGTCTAATATTTATTCCTCTCACCAACAGCACATACCCCACGTAAACAGAGTGCGAGTGCAGAAAAATGTGCACAAAATGATTGGTATGGAGGAATAAAACGTTCTACCCCAGAAGGCAGTAGATAGTGAGCCCCTATTGCACCTACCTCCCAACACAGAGTACTGACTTTATGGACCACATTGTGTGCAGACCCACTGGCCACTTCTCCAGTATGCTCATTCCCCTGTTAGAGAAAGCCACAGCAGAACTCTACTCCTTGGTATGGCTGCCAGCTCTCCATTCCTGGTCCCTTTCCCCTCCCCATCACTAATGAAATGCAGGTTTGGAAATTTCTGGAAAAAACAATAAGATTTTCCAACTAGCTCAACATAGGAGGTTGGTGCTAAAAGTGGAAACAGAAGCCAGTTGTCCTGGGTCCTAATCCTTTGCTTTAATACTGCAGCAGCCATTGAGATCCCAGCTCAGCCATGGGTCACCATAGAGGATAATGGGGAGAGGACTACAACCCCCAGCAGGTGTCTGGTCATGGGGGTACCCAGCAGGTATCTGGTCAGCTAAATCTTCAACTCAATCCAGATGCCAAAGGCATCCAGCGCAGAGCATGAAACAGTGGTTCGGCAGAATCCCTACCGCCCACTTCTAACAGCAATTGTGCGATCTTGTTTTGCACTAACAGCAGGTGTTGGTTCAATATTCGGTAGCTCAATACAGATTTCACTGCAGTAAACTAACCTTGCTGGCACAAAGACATATGAAGAATATACACACAGTTGGACCAGACTGGAATCTCAAATGCATGTCACGATTCCAGTTTTTTTACAAATCCCTCTGAAAATGTAGTCACAAGCACAGGAATAGATTTAAGGGAGGCAAAGAAACATTCCACACATAAGATTAGAATCTGACCCTTTGTCAGTATCCTTCCCCAAAAAGAAAAAAAATATTTAAGTACTGAGACTGTGCATTAAGAATATTACAAAGTGCTGCTTCTCCTGGAGATGAATTCTGTACATTTGCTTATAGGTATACTTCTGAATATTAGATTACTTCGTCACAACAATGCCCATTACAGCACTTGCTGATACAACACATTGTGTCAGCTTCAAACCTGAATTTCAAAGGAGTGAAGTTACACCAGGGATGAATCTGGTTCATTGTAATTGAATATCACCAAGTACAACCATCAGAAATATAATAATGTAAATTAATGCAGTTGGGACCATGTGCAGTCAAATAGCTAATGAGTTTTAACCTTAGACAAGTGTGGGGGTAAGGGATTAGTGGAGTTAGAGAGCAATTTCTATTTGGCAAGACTAAAGGTCACCATGTGGTTTTCCTTGCAGTGACTTAACATCGTTCTTTGCACTGTGCCTTTTGTACAAAAGCATAAATAGAATTCTTTTAATAAAAGAATAGTTGTAGAGGGACATTGCTAATGTGCTTCCAGTGGGATAGATTGGAGAGAAGAGTGTGCTAGGGATGTCAAAAAGAACAATCATCCCTTCAGCTCAGTCTGTGCAGTCAAGGTAACAATGGTAAACCAAGCTCTGGAATGTGCAAGTAGAGACAAAGAGGGAGATATGTTTTCTAATGTGTTGTTAAAACACACAAAGAATAATCTATTTAAAATTAGGGTGGCATATGCTGTAGGCAGGACTAGCGGAAAGGGTTTTCAGGGGAAGAACAATGAAGGGAAGAGGAGACTTAAAGCATGCAGGATGCTCAGGCAATAGAGATTGTACCTGTTGAACATAAAACATGACAGGATGTTGAGATTAAAGATACCCCAAACCTAATCCTACAATCCAAACTCCCCCCCAATTTTGGGAAAGTTCACATCTGGATCCAAAAATCCATGACTGGTCACTGAACCCAATTCACCATAGTATTCCTCCAGTTTCACACATTGGTGACTCAGGTCCACTATCTGTAATGCTGGAAGAAGAGCTCATTCCCCCAGCCTTTGGGAAAGCATAGACCTGGATTTAGATCTGGGCCCTGCATTTCGGAGTCATCTCTGATTATGACTGAAGTCTTCAAGGTACTCCAGGTTTAGAGAAAATCAATACAAAGGAGGTATTTGTACTAGTGATCCTAAACCTCAGGACGCAGCCTGACAGACAAATACAGCAAGTACAGAGAAAACAGGTACAACTTTCTCCTGCAGAGGATAGTGAATTAAATGCACCTCCATTGTGAAAGAACAATAGTAGAAGCAAACAAAATAGCAGCCAAATACTCCCTTTATAGCCTAGCTCTCACACTTTTCCTCTTCAAGATGTCTCCCTGCTCTCTTTGCAGTCCCCACCCAAACCCCAAGAACTGTTTAAAAATCCTCTTCTACCTATTCTGAATCACTTAGATAAGAATGAGAAAATTGTGCAGATTGTGAGGTTTGTATATCTGGCACATGCATTTCCTGTGTGCCAACCAATCCCACATCCTTTTATCATCATAAGGAAAGTCTTCTCCACATATATTTACAACTCAGACCTCTCAAACACTGATTTTTCATTGTAAAATACTTGCAGACAGAGGCAGGGGTGTACTGTGTATTTTGGGTCTCTTTTTAAAAAATGTATGCAGTGTTGTTGTAGCCATGTCGGTCCCAGGATATTAGAGAGACAAGATGGGGCAGGTAACATTGTTTATTGGACCATATAAAAGATAATGTGTCACCCAACTTGTCTCTTTTAAATTAATGTCTATTTGAAAAAAAATAAAATACAAATTCAGTTAAATGTCTCTTCAAAGTAGAGTGTAATTTACAGAAATGGTTATAGTGAGATTACATGATAATTTCAGGGAACACGGCACAAATTCAGAAAATGAAGCTTTTAGACAATCCAGGGGATTGTCAGTGTAATTAACAGGCACCAGATAATGTGACTCTGTTTTAGATAACAGGGAGTTTGGGGTGATAACACAAGGGGTTCAGGTAACACAGCTGAACTGTTCGGTATCAAGTTCTCAAACATAAACTTTCAACTATTTAAACAAAGTATTAATCATGCTGAATACAGTCCATTCGAAAATGAAATGGTATCTCTGTGACAGCTCTCCTTATTAGGAATTCCAGCAGCTAAATTTCTGTCTTGCAGAATGAAGCAAAATGAACCGGGCTGGGTGGGAGGGCGGAGGGAGGATGTGAAGATAGCTTATTCGAGGCACAAGATTTTAATGTTGCACAGTCTTTTTAACCATTCTGAAGTTCATTTCCTTTGAAGTTTCAAGGGATTATTTTGGATCTACTTTCACAACCCAAACTGGGATTGTTCATCATATCTAAATCCTGAGTGAAAAGGAAACTCTAGGGAATGACACGTTACTTTGCTCCACTGAAGCAGTGGACACTGCTAAAGCTGTGTCCGGTGTTGGTGGGGATTCACATAGGGAAACACACAGCATTGCACCAGATGAAGGTCACTTTCAGCACTAGTGGAGAAGGAACTTGAAAGTTTGTGACAAAGCATGTCATCCTTTCTTATTTATTCTTTATTTCTTTAAGGCACGATCAACCAAAGAGCAGCGTTGGGGAGGTTCATTCCTCTCCAGAAATCACTCCTTGGAGGAGGAATTTGAAAGAGCAAAGGCAGCTGTTGAGGTATCGTTTTATTTTCTGTTGTATCTTGGCATAAGTCTGACTTTCACCAATGAAACAAACCTGTTCCTGTAATGGACCAATGTATTCCAAATTCAATCCATAGCACAATTAAAGGAACACCTTAGAATTCGATTACTCAAGGCAGAGGAGAGAGACGTTTCATGAAATTACTCATTTAAAGTACCATTATCTGCCTTGGGAAAATAAAACCTTAGCTATACATGGAGATGGGCCTGAATCAAAACTCACAATCCAGATTGTCTCTCCCCATAATGGGCCAATAAAAGCTCCCGTGGATTTAAACACTTCTAAACTTGTGAGTATGAAAATAAAATGCAAATTTTTTCCAGGGATCGGGTATTTGCAACTTGCGTGCATTTTCAGTCCATTGTAGGCAGGTCTGTGCTATGAATTCACATCCAAACCTAGACCAGATCCAGGGTTAGAAACTGGTGGAGTTTGTTCAGAGCTATCTCTGTACAGAAGGATAACTTGCTGCTAGACACTGAATGGGTAATTATATGTATTTACAACAGTAACTCTGTACTAAAGCAAGTTAATAAAAATCAGTGATTGCACTTTAACATATAGAGGATTCTGTTTTCTCCATGGTGGTTTTACTAACGGCTTCAGTCCAGAAAACTGCAGGCAAGTGATGTGCAAGTTTCCTCAATGCACCTCAATCCTGTCCTGTAACATCTTTGACTTTCCAGTGCTGACCTGGAACACTTTTGACTAATGCAGTCCTGAGCCTTGTTGGACAAAGACAGCTCTTTACCAAAGACATGTGTTTTGTAATATGAACCAAAAAGGATTTGGATGGCATCATTGATTGCTAAGCTTTAAACCTCTCAATGGAGTCTCTCAACAGCCCTTCAAACCCCTACAGCCATGATCTATCATTCCTCTGGGACAAAGCCCAGGATGAAATGTGTGAGAACCACAGATAAAGTGATCTTGGTTGAGGAAGTTTGGCTGTGAAACAAGCTTCCAGAGACTGAAATCACCTCCTTAGCAAATACATCTGAACTTTGGGGATGTTTGGATCCAGATCTAAATGTTACCATATAGGGCCCAATTCTGCTCTCACACCAGTCTTATGCCTGTGTAATTCCAGTGACTTCAGTGGAGTTATTTTGCGTTTACATTGGTTTACGTGAGAACAGAATCAGGCCTTATGGCTGAGCCTGGTCTCTAACTAGAAATGGAGCTCCTCAGACATCAGATATAAACAATAAACAGCACTAATGAAATGTAATAGGATATGGCAGTTTGTTTCACAGTGTTTTAATGCATATAGGAAAAATTCTTGCCTCAGCTTACAAGACTAGATAAACAGAAAGAATTAACTAGAGTTCAGTTCTACAAACCATACACTGAATGCATTTTTCTTTTACCTCCTAAAAGCATTGATTCTTTATTCCTGATCAAAGATTGTTTATCAAGAACTCTTGGTGATGCATGAAAGGTTTTTTGTGCGTTCCACATCATGCAAGAGGTGCTTTCAAACCTCCTTTGCTCAAAATTGTCTCTATATTTTCAGTTACTTCATGATCACAAGGTGGGACACTTATGCTGTAGTCAGTGAGTCAGCAGCATGAAATCAGATGATGGAGTTCTCAGTGATGCCATCAGTGTTAAAGAACACTGTCAAAGTGTTCTGGCTAACAGTGGCACTGCTCTTGCAACTGGTAGAAGCTAAGCATGGTGACATTCAGCATAAAGACCAAGAGCAATGGGCTGAGGCAAATAAATTGCAAGACACTACTTGCAACACTACTGAAGTAGTTTACAAGATACGGAGAGGAATATATTGTAAAGTGCGCCTGCATATTAACAAGGTCATTCTGAGGCAACAAGGACAGATTATTAAAATGCCTTAATGTATTCTGGAAAACAGTTATTAAAAGGAAATCTAATTAAAAGACTCTTTAACTGTATAACTGGCAAAGTAACTTTTTCTGTTTAATATACCAAGTTGGACCAGGTGTTTAAAATATAAAGGAAAATAAGCTTCAGGACCTTACAAGGCACATTTTCCTCTGAAGATTTTTTTTACAAGGTTGAATTGCCATTCTGGCCAGAACAAAGCAATAAGGAAGCTAGAGTGGTTGAGAATCATTTTCCAGCCCAGCTCAGAAAGATTAGCACATTTATAGGGCGAAGCTAGACACTGTCCAAAAATTCATTTTTTATGCTCTTGGTGTTTCTATAATACTTTTCAAGTGAGAAAGCTTGAAATGGTGAGATTAGTTACAGGACTGATCATGGATGGAAAGCAAATTTCAGGATCTTTGTTACCTTTGTGAAAAGGATTTAATTAATAATCCAGAGAGTGAAGATGCCAAACCATCTCCTACCCAAGGTTCACCTTGGGAATCATCTCAGGTTGTTCAAGCTTGCGATGAAATTAGGTCTGTGAGGTAATTTCTTCTTAAAGAGGCTTAAAGAGAATCATACTCTCAGAGAATCTTTCGATAATAAAAGATTGGAGTGAATTACCTTTATAGAGATGTTAGGGATACGCCTGCAGTAACTTGGGTGCTTGCAGGCTTAGCTACTTTTCCTGTCTCTTGGAAATTAGATTTGATTGCTGCCTTACCCATTTGTTACGTGTATGTGCACAGAAAAAGAAAGCGTCGAGAGAACACCTTATGTTTTCACAGCTTTCAAGTACTGTACCAAACAGTTGCTTTTAAAAAAATCTGATTAGCTGCCTGTGTTTTTCCCTCTAGAAAAGGATAATTTTGGTACTCATGACTACAAGATGATGGTTGGGATCCACACATCTGTATTTGCAGGATCACACAGAGGTTTTTGGGGGTCCAGGGCAAAAATCTGAAACCGAAGCCTTCCATTAGGGTGACCAGATGTCCGGTTTTCTACCAGAATGCCCCGTCGAAAAGGGACCCTGGCAGCTCCGGTCAGCACCGCAGATTGGGCCGTTAAAAGTCTGGTCGGCGGTGCTGTGGCACTAAGGCAGACTAGTCCCTACCTGTCCTGGCTGGCACTGCGCTGTGCCCCAGAAGTGGCCAGCAGGGCTAGCTCCTAGGCGGGGGGTCCCCGTGTGCTGTCCCTGCCCCGAGCACTGGCTCTGCACTCCCTGCCAATGGGAGTTGGCGGGTGGGCAGCACCTGTGGGCAAGAGCAGCGCATGGAGCCTTCTGGCCCCCCTGCCTAGGACCTGGACATGCTGGCTGCTTCCGGGGCGTGTGCAGTGCAGTGCAGTGCCAGGACAGGCAGGCAGCCTGCTTTAGCCCCCATGCTGCACCACTGACCGGGAGCCACTCAAGGTAAGCGCCCCTCCCCACCCCGAGCCTTGAGCCCCTACCCCATCCCTGAGTCCCCCCCCACAACACGGAGCACCCTCTTGCATCCCAAACCCCTCATCCCCGGCCCCATACCATGGAGATTAAAGAGTGTAAGAAGGGGATGGGGGATTAGAGCGGGTCCAGGTCCATGGGGTTGCTGTCCTCTCTGAAGGGGGGCCAGGGAAAAGATGGGGGTCAGAGAGGGCCCAGGCCTGTGGGATCTCTGGCCTCCCTTTTGGGGGGGCTTTGCCCCCTGTGCAGCCAAGGGGCTGCTCCTATTTCTGCCTCTCCCAGAGCTCCGACCATGCTACTACATGTACAGGTTCTCGGCCTGGTAGGTCACTTCAGGACCGGCGCAATGATGTCAGTGGTGGCAACGGTGGGATCTGGGCCTGGCTGGGGCAGGCAAGTTGCTCCTTACACTACCATTGGCAGTTTCCAAACCTAAGTGGCACTGCAACTCCACAGCCAGGTCGCAACACCACTCACTCAAATTTGGCCTGGCCACCCCTCTATCATTTTGGGGGCCCCCTCAAAACAGTGGGCCTGAGGCAAATTCCCACCGTCAGGCGGCTTTATGTATTTGCAATGTGTTACAATGGCAGTTTTATCGTCCAGTATGATTTATCCCAACCGGCTAACAAAGTGAATCCAGGATAGTGCAAACATTTACAGCTTGTGAGAAACGTCTCAGAACTGAAAAGCAACACTGAGGCTATGGCATAGCACATTCACTAGTTTACAGTAGGGTAGACGTTAGGTCACGTGTCATATTGCTTCACAAGCTTAAAGAGAAAATTCACATTGTGCACCTTGGTATCATTCTGTTTGCATCACAGTGTTACATAAACATATTCCAGTGCAACATGGTAGTGACGAGGCATCAAAAATTAGTAGTAGCAAAACAATATGACAGTGGAGTACCAATATGTGATATCATAACAGCGTGTGACACTCATGCAGGATCTGGGATCACCGAGAAGATAAGGCTGAGTCTGGAAATATTAAGTCAGCTGGTAACTTCCCTCTCCCACAATTCATAGCCACAAAGGGACGATAATAAAGATTGATGAGAACGACAGAACTGGCAGCTTTACATCATTTCCAGAGACTTTAATTCCTTAGTCCCTCTTTTCCCCTACTTCACACTATGCATTCCCAGTTGAGAATGAATGGGTGTCCTTTGGGGAAGCACCTTCATTTAAACAGAATGGGTACAATTTTCAAAAGCACCTAACTAACTCAGGCTCCTAAGTCCAATTTTCAAACATGACTTTGGCACTTAGGAGCTTAAGAGCTTGTCTACACTTAAAATGCTAAAACAGTGCAGCTGCAACATTGCTGTAATGCTTCAGTGTAGCCCACTTACGATGAGGGGAGGGGATCTTACATCAGCATAGATAATCCACCTCCCTGAGAGGCAGTAGATAGGTTGGCAGAACAATTCCTCCGCCGTCCTAGCGCTGTCTACATGGGGACTTAGGTTGGCTTAACTATGTTGTTCGGAGGGGGATTTTTCACGTCTGAGCAACGTATCTGGGTCAATGTCATTTTCTAGGTTAGATCATCCCTAAGTCTCAGTGAAAGGTAACGGGACTTAGGCTCATAAGAGCCAATTTTACAAAGATATATAGTCACCTAAAGATGCAGATAGGCACCTACTGGGATTTTCAAAAGCACCTGAACAGGTTAGACACCTAACTGCAATTGATTTCAATAGGACTTAGGCACCTCACCTGCTTAGGCACCTAATGGGATTTTGAAAATCCCATTAGGTGCCTATTTGTATCTCTAGGTGCCTAATACTTTTGAAAATCTGGCCCTACATGCCTAAATCACTTTTGAAAATGGGATTTAGGAGCCTAAAATACTTAGGTACTTTTTAAAATGTTACCTAATATTCCCTGTAAATGCCTGGTGGGAATCCTAAATTTGCCTTTATCTAAATTAATAGCTGTAGGTTTTACTAAAAAGACAGACACCTCCCTTTTTCTTTCAGCAAACTATCAAGCTTAGATGACCTTATGTAGCTGAAAGTTGCAAACTTTAGTTATTTTTGTGCCTTTAAAGAAAAAAATCTCATAGTATTATGAAGCAGTAACTTCTTTTAAAAAAGTAAACCTACTTCATTTTTTTTAAAGCACTGGTCAAGAAGAATCTTCACAATCAATTTCATTCTGATTAGCTATTTCTTCAGGCGGAGCAGCACAGTCAAAATTCTTATCTCAGAAAGCGTGAAAGGTTAATAGAGGCAAATTTAGACATCTGTCAATGAGCAGGCTGCTTTCAGGGTTTTGGGTGGGGTTTTTTTGGTAATTATATATCAGGAAATAGAGAACCTGAGGAATATTTTTGCTGTCAGTTAATTTAACTGTTTCAGTGTTTGTGTGGTTAATTTTTTTAGAATTAACAGCAATAATAATAGCCTCTTAGATGGAATACCATGCATTGTACATGTAAAGAGCCAAATGATAAAATACATACTTCATGATTTTTTGGTAATCCCATAAATGCTCCAAATGGTTTGAGAATGTTAATATAGTAACACATCACCCATGACATTACTATGAAAGCTTCTGTTCACCTTTCATACAAAGATCTTCCCCAGCATTAATTAACTCTGCCAATGCCCCTGTGAGATAGGGTTGTTTCCCCCATTTCATAGGGTAACAGACAGAAAGGTTAAGTGACTTGCATGAGATCATACAGCAAGTCAGTGGCAGGGAATGGAACTAAGACCAGGAGCCCTGACTTTAGGGGTGAGATTTTCAAAAGCACTTAGCTTTAACCTTGGGGTATGTCTACACTGCAAAAAGCCAGTGAGTTCTTAGCTCAGGTTAGCTAACCCCCATTAGCAAACTTGGGTTAAAATATCAGTGAAGATGTGGCAACTCGGCTTGAGTTCAACTCCATCCTTGAACTGGAGCTGCTAATCCAAGTTAAAAGCCAAGTTACCATGTCTTCACTGCTATTTTAATGTGAGTTAGCCAACCTGAATTAAGAACACAACCATTTTGGCAGTGTAGACATACCCTAACTCTGCTCCCATTGACATCAATAGGACAGAGTTGATTCAATGCTGAGTGCTTTTGAAACCACTATCCCTAGAACACCTATTAAATATTGATCCACATCATTAGAGTCGAGTCATTGCCAGTGAACTGTGTTTCTCAGGATTCAGCATGTCACCCAGCAGTGCCCTAAACTGTAACGCGTGGCATAACAACAGTGTGTTGGCTATGTTGCTGTAAACTGGCTAGGGTGCTTTCAATATATAACAGAGAATGTTTAAACCAATAAATTTAAGCAGATTAGAGTGGTTTGTGAACATCTATAGCTATGAAAAAAAATCTACATTTAGAAAGTATCCACACTATTTGATTCCTGTTGAGCAGCAGATCTTCACATGTGCTCAGCAATGAGTGATTTTGCAACATGGTGCGATTAGCAGCATGGGTTTAACATTTCCAGGATGCTACAGAACTGTTCCAAATACAATTTTCCTCTTCAGAATTAATACAATGCCAGTGGAACACTCTCATGCTGTAGATCAGTGGTTCTCAGCCAGGGATAAGCGAACCTGTGTGGGTACGCAGAGGTCTTCCAGGGGGTACATCAACTCATCTAAATATTTACCTCGTTTTACAACAGGCTACATAAAAAGCACTAGCAAAGTCAGTACAAACTAAAATTTCATACAAAGACTTGTTTATACTGCTCTATATACTATACACTGAAAAATAAGTATTATATTTATATTCCGGTTGATTTATTTTATAAATGTAATGGTAAAAATGAGAACATAAGCAATTTTTCAGTACTACTGTGCTGTGGCCCTTTTGTATTTTTATATCTGATTTTAAAGCAAGTAGTTTTTAAGTGAGGTGAAACTTAGGGTACACAAGACAAATCAGACTCCTGAAAGTGATCCAGTAGTCTGGAAAGGTTGAGAGCCACTGCTGTAGATATCCAAAGGAGTGCATGCATCCTTATGTAATACCCTTGACATTTTAATGACTTCAGGCAAGCACCTGTGATGTCATTGTAATGCAGATGAAAAAGTGCCTGGTACACTTCTTCACCGTCAGTAATATGACTCTGCCGTTGATATTATTAACAGTCAGATCTATTGCAGTGTCATGGCCAGCTTCTCGTGTACGCAGTACCTGATAAAATGAGCCTGGGCCATATATTTGGTATTGCCATGCCCCACTTGCCCTGAAATATTGTTTCTTTGTAAAGGATCAAGCAAGGGGAAGTCAAAACAGAACAAATCTGTCTCCTTTAAGGAGGTCTCTGGGAAAGAGCAGTCTTCAGGTTCCTAAGGGCCTTACCTCAGGACCCCAGTTCAGAGCTGCCAAAATTTAGGGTCAGCAAATAAAGTCTCTAGACCCAGTCAGGCTAGTCCCCTGGAGCTTGAGAGAGACCACAGTTTGCCTGGCTTCTAGGGCCCTCACTCCTGCTCAGCTCCCTCTTCCTGTTGAAACAGCCCCGCCCCGGGGCAGGCTGGGGGATCCTTGAGTACACAGGAGCTTACTTCAGCTGCCAGCTGTAGACTGCTCCTTCAAGGGTAGTATACCCCGCCACACACTTCTTCTCATGCTCCCATTTACTGGCACCATCACAGGCCTGGGGACTTATTCGTTTGTCCGGTAATTTTCCCCACAGAGCCCTCCACACACTGGGACACCCATTCCCCTTAACACCAGCAGAGATCGCAAAGTTCTCTCACAAGTAAGAGTGGATTCTGTGCGGGTCACAGTGCTGATATTGCCAACACCACATAATATGTCTGTTCCCTCAGTACTCCAGTCTGGCTCCCCGTGAAACTCATGGGGTATCCATGGAGGTTTCCAGGGCAAAGTGGGTAGCATGGTGCACTTCTGCACCCCTTTGTCCTAGATACCCCCAATCTGACTTCCCTCTGTGAGCAGCAGCTGAGGGGACCCATAAGAATCCCAAAAGCTCCATTATTTTTCAGTTCCCCTAGAAACACAGCAGCAGCAAGAAAAAGAAAGGGAGAAATATTAGCAAATATCTGCAGTAGCCAGAGATGGGACACTAGATGTGGAGGTCACTGGTTTATTACACAGAATTCTTTCCCAAGGGACTGGCTGGTGGGTCTTGCCAACATGCTCATCGATTGCCATATTTGGGGTTGGGAAGGAATTTTCTCCCAGGTCAGATTGACAGAGAGCCTGGAGTTTTTTTGCCTTCCTCTGCAGCATGGGGCACGGGTCGCTTGCTGGTTTGAACTAGAGTAAGTGGTGGATTCTTTGTAACTTGACGTCTTTAAATCAAGATTTGAGAGCTTCAGAAATTTACCCAGAGGTTAGAGACTTATTACAGGAGTGGGTCCGTGCGGTTCTAAGGCCTGTGATGTGCAGGAGGTCAGGCTAGATTATCATGATGGCCCATTAAAATCTATGAGACTAACAGGGTTAATGTCAGCACAGTATATATGATACAGAATCTGTTAATATCTGAAATACATTAGCTGGTGTTGTGTTATGTAATCTTTAAAAATATTCTGCACTTTCTATTCATCCAAGGATTTCAAAGTACATTACAAAAAACAATTATCAAAACTTTTGGGAGGTAAAGCAGGGATACATAGCGATCACGTTACCTACCTCTGAACTGCAGCCAGCTCTGGAGTGGAGCATTAATATCCCACAGCAATACTACAAATGATAAATTATACCATATTTCATATCAATATGTGAACTTCATTGGAAGTTACAAACACATAATGAGAGAGCAGAATTTAGCCCATTGACTTAGATTTTAAAAATACAGTATCTGCTAATTATATGCAGAGAGAAGAAAGACAAGTGGATTTTAATATGTTTCCCCCCTCCCCCAGTCATTGGGTCATATGAATGATTTTACAAGAAACAATACTAAAAGCAGAAATTCACAGCTATAAATACTGAAGATCAACATTTGTCACTGGTACCCTGAATTGCCTGTTGTTCAAATGACATCTTGTATAATGGCTATATTAAAATTTACCTATATAAAGGAAATTTTTACACAATCCCTGAATTAAACTCAGAATTCTTGCCAAAAGAGGTGTGTGTCTTCTCTCTCCTAGAGTGGATGACACACATGGGGATCCTGATTCACAACGAAATATGGCATGTACCATCAATGATCAATACTGTAATTGCACAGCTCAGACAGGTCTGAAGCTGTTGCTTACGATTATGGAGAAAAATACCAGATATTGGCATCCAGATACTGCAGTGATGGGCACATGCGAAATGCCTTGTTAGCCATCTAGATAGTGCATGTTACTATAGGCTATATAAACAGTCCTGTAAGTTGTAACAATCACTTGTCTATGAGCACAAGCCTTCCTATCCCTTTATATCTAATGTCAAATACTTGCACTGCTGACTCAACCTTGATTTAGTCTGCACTTTCCTCTGTCACTAAACTCCTTTGAGAAGTGTTGTTGCAAGTCACATTAGTACAGATGAGCTTTGGCCAGATTCAACACTTTGCTCACAATACCTCTGTGCATATCAGGAGCACATCGTAGGGTGACCAGATGTCCCGATTTTATAGGGACAGTCCCGATTTTTCGGTCTTTTTCTTATATAGGCTCCTATTACCCCCCACCCCCTGTCCCGATTTTTCACACTTGCTGTCTGGTCACCCTAAGCGCATGTAGGGATGAGCCTTGTGGTCCTTACAAGACCTTCAGTACCTCTCTCCTCAAATAGTCCTATCAAACTCATTGAGATTATTCACACGAACACCTTACTGCCAAAGCAAACTCAGGTACTGAGCACTTAGTAATTTCAGTGCAATGAAGATCTGGCCATCCAGTGAATTTTTCCAGCAGAAGGAACTGGAGCATATCTCCAAAGGTTTAGAGATGCACTCTTCTTTGGGATTGCTTTCCCACATTTTCCCCTAGCACATGGATGGTGAGAATGTGGCACCTTAACTTGGAGTCTCTTTTTTTCTGCTGGGGTGCTTGCATTTCTCAGCATGATTTGTGACAACCACAGTCATTGCTTCACTCTGTTTATTACATCCACTAAATCTCAGTCCCATTTCAGACTCTTAATGTGCTTGTTCTGTAGTTGCCTCTTTTCCTTTCCTTTGAACTTCTCACTGTTCTCATTGCTATAATATTGAACCAGCTACTACAGGTCTCTCTCTGATACAGCATATGATGCAATGTTAGGATTTCTCTGCCTGTATCACACAGCCTCATTTACATTATTCCACTTGAGCAAACATCGTGACTCTAAGGGTATGTCTATACTGCAAAACAAAACACCACCACCCCCAAACAAACCCACAGCAGCATATCTCAGAGCCTGCATCAACTGACTTGAGCTTGCAAGGCTCTTGCTACAGGGCTAAAAATAGCAGTGTAGACATTTCTTCTCAGGCTGGAGCCTAGGCTGAGACGCCCCCTCTCTCCCCCTTGCTGGGTTTCAGAGCCTGGGCTCCAGCTCAAATGGGAGCATCTACGCTATTTTTAGCCCCATACAGCAAGCGTGAGTCAGTTGACCCAGGCTCTGAGACTCGCTGCCACAGGTTTTTATTTGCAGTGTGGACGTACCTAAGTTTTCTACCTCCTACTCTTTGAATTTGAGAATTGATGCTCAATACACCAAAAGCCATGGGATACTTATCCTCTTCTGAGCTGTTTTGTCTGCATTCTTTAGCATTATATGTGCTCAGTTGGTTTTTTAGAAGGGACAAACTTTACTGCATTCATTTTATGTAACAATTTGCTTCTATTGTCAACAAGATGCAGCCTAAGCTACAGTAAATCCTGTGTCACAGAGAACATATGCTACCTATGTGATAAGGGTTTCATGTTAAAGGAACACACCTATGAGAGATTAAATTTAATTACATAAGGGTCCAAACCTGCCATCCCCATTCACTCTAAGTAGTGGGATTATTCATGGAGAGAAGTATTGCTCAGTGTGAGAGTGGCAGAATCAGACCTCGGATGGAAAGGAACCAAATGTTTATTATGTATTTGAAATTACATCAACGGCCACAGAGATTGGGGCAGGTGCTGTGGGGATTTTATAAATCTAAATTAAATAAAATCTCTCTCTTTATCCTAAGAGTTAAGGTCAAAATTGTGTCTGAATGGAATCCAGCTACCACAAGGGAAAATATATCACGCCTTCTCACCAGATTTCCCCTCTTTACAAAGAACAAACCAATGGTTCAGATCCTCTGCTACAACCATAAAGTGCACTCCATAGTTCAGGATAGGAGCTGCAAATGTAGCTTTTGTGCTCTCCCAATCCTGTCCCAGCTGCATACCAAGACGATCCCCTGGCATAATTTAGAGCAGGCTGAGGGCTGCTGCAAATTACACCCACTGCCAATGGCCACAAGAGGCCAATACTACAACCAGAGATGACGGGCATAGCACCGTCCAGTCCATGCTTGCTATTCCCAGACATGCCTCCTCGGGGAGGATGGGCTGCAGAGGAGCTCCAGTGCTGGCTCTACACCATGATCCTTCCATGGTGAGTTATGATGTCTCCATGTCCAAATTCTGCTGGGAATATGGTACAAAACCTCTGCCTCACTCCCATGGAGTTGGGCCTAAATGGTACAAAGTCTGCAGATGAACAGCTGACACATCCAGCCACTTCCTCATAGCCATATAATCACTGATCATTCGTAATCACCACAGCTGGCTTGCACTGCCCACTCAACGTTAACTCCCAAGCTCCCCATGGCAATGGGAGCTAGGGTAAGGCATGGACCCTATTCATCTTCTTGATATGCGGTGGAATGAAAGGAAACCCATTTATGGCTAAGCCACTAAAAATTTAATGAATAAATGTTTCAAGTGCTTAACATTTCTAACACATGAGTGCTTGAGTAACTCAACTGTCAGCTACAGAGCCTGGTAACTTCCCAGAACTTTGGAGCTAAACACGCTCATTGCCTGCACTGAGCTTCCAATTCCTAAGTTCTCCAGGGTAGTGTGAGTGAAGAGACAGGCAATGACTATACAGCTCCTTAAAGTTTTGGGGATGTCCTGAAACACTGGGTCTCAGCCACGCCAAGGAAGTGTTTATGCCTTAAAAATTTGTAAGTGCTGATTGTGAAGGTAATTTCCAAATTTAAATTAGTAAGTAGCTAAGAATTTTAAGCATTCTAAGCACTGATGGATTATCACCAGAGCTGCAGTTAATGATTTAGTGCTATAAACACCTGTTTATGACTCACCTATTTTTATTTTCATCAAGAAGCAATATGGCAAGCAGAGCCACAGACAAAAAACATGTTCTGAATATAATAATCTTGAGTTATATAGCATCTTTTATCACCTCTCCAAAGCTCCCACCACTTCTACTGCATTGAGTTTGATTGTATGGGCTTTATTAGGGATGAAGTGATAAGACTCCGATTTTTTTCCCTACAGAAACATGGCATAATTCACCAGTCTGTCATACACACTATTGTGACTTTAGATTTAAAGGGATAATGTCAAGTAGTTCAGAGCCAAAAATGTGACCTCCCTTAAAATTCTTATCTGCTGGTACTCTCTGGTTTAGTTTTACACTTGACACTGATTTAGCAGTGTCCTTTAGATACTGTGAGCTAGTTTCTAACACTAGATGCATGGAAATCAAATCAATCTTAGATAAGAACCTTAACTGAAGGATTTTCTTAACAACATTATATTATTTCAGCTGATAACCTCACTGCACTTAGACAAACATTAAGATTCACAGCCCTGCTCTGAGGTAGACAAGGATTATATAGCTCAGAATATCAGGATTTAGACTAGACAGACAAGGGGGAGATAGTAACTTTTATTGGACCAGCATCTGTTGGTGAAACAGATAGGCTTTCAAGCTCCACTGAACTCTTCTTCTTTAGAGATGAAAATCTGTGATTTACCTAAAATCATACAGTAAATTAGGGGAAGAGCTCCTAGTCCTGGATGCTAACAGCTAGATCATACTTCTAAAATGTCACTGACATTTGTAACTAAGGAGGACACTTACCTAATCCAAACAGGGTTTTTACACCAAACGAGCCCCAAGATGTTCAGAAAACATGAGTTACTTCTCACGTCTGTCACTGTTGCCTTTCACCTTTTGCCACTTAAACTTACAACCTTGAAAATGTAACACCAACTGAAGTCATTTGAAAATAACCCTGTATACACATTTGCATTTTTGGAGGATCAAAAGCAGGTTGGGAATTGTAAAATTGTCTTAGAAAGTTTCTTTAATTTCTCTCTCTCTCTTCCCCTTGCCCCTTTTCTTTTTTTCCTAGTCAGACACAGAGTTTTGGGATAAGATGCAAGCTGAATGGGAAGAAATGGCTCAGAGAAACTGGATTTCAGAGAACCAGGAAGCGCGTGGCCAAGTAACTGTCTCGACCAGTGAGAAGGTAACCTCAGTAACCCGCTAAAACAGCACATCCTTTCTGTGCAGGTTTTAGAGTCACTCTCCGTAGTGTCTATGAGAGGAAAACAAGGCAATTCCTCCCCACAACTACACACTAACTGCCACTAAGGCAAGAATTTCTCAAAAGAGCTCAGCTCCCATATAGGCTCCTGAGTAAGGGTCACATTTTCCCAAGAGCTCAGCACTCCGAGAGCATGTTGGGATCTGAACTCTTTGGAAAATATGGCTATAAGTGTCACAATAGGAGCTGCTAGGTGCTGAGCACTTTTGAAATCAGGCCCTAAATCAAGACTGTTGGGCATTTGAAAATCTGGCCCTATGTGTTCAACAACTTCCCATCCAAGGAATGAATTTCTCTCTCCCCACTCCCCATCACCTTTATGTATTTTTCTTTGATTTATATTCTCAATTGCTACAAATATTAAAACACTCTTTACCTTGCATTGGCAGGAAGGTGGATTGGACAACCCTAAAATTTTGATCCCTAGGATTTATGACCCAGTTTCTATAGTCCTTATTCAGGCATTCTTTTCTCTCCCTCAAAAGCACATTGCCTGAGAGCACATCCACTCCAGGCAAAGATGACCAGGCTTCATTGGCTGACACAAACTGGGTCGCAGTCGCAGAGTGAGGCAAACCCTGTTTCAAACCTAAAACAAGCTTAAATGCTTGCAATATTGAGCTGCACCTTAGGTGTTCATTGAAGGTTTCAGGCTATGTCATAAGTGCAAGCACTGAACCGACATAGAGTTGAAAGCACTGGGGGAGGCTAGTCCATGCAAGACATGCTCTTTATGCCAAAGTTTGATAGATTTGATGCACACTGGGACCAATCCTGCTCCCATTGAAATGGATGGGGTCTACTGTGTAGGAAGTGACTATCTCCTAAGTATAATACTTTTGTGATGGGTTCCCCCTGGGGTGCCACCCAGAACTGCGGTACCACAAGCCCTCTGACCCACCAGCCTGGGTTCCCTCTCACACTGTGCTACTGTGACAAGCTGCAAAGCCCTCCAAGCCAGCACTTTCACCAGCATTCACACAGGTAGGGACACACCCAGCTGCAGATACACGCAGGCTCTCTAACCACCAGCTTCCCAGTCTAGGTCCCCAGATCAGTACCATCCTCCCCTGGTCAAATCTGGCCAGTATATGGGTTTATTACCTGGCTTGCCTCTTCCTCAATGTAAAGAGAACAATGCACACTTGTGATAATCAAGCCAAGATTTTCCCCAAGGACTCCAGTCAATGCTCACTGGTTTGGATTAAAACATAAAATAAATGTATTAACTACAAAAGATAGATTTTAAGTGATTATAAGTGATAGCAAACAGATCAAAGCAGATTACCTAGTAAATAAATAAAACGCAAACTAAGTCTAAAATAATACAAAGATAGGATATGAACTAGCAAATTCTCACCCTGAGTGATAAACAGGCTGGCAGATTCTTAAGGCACAAGCTGCATTTGCTTTGCAGCTTGGGTTTCCCAGGTTTTCATACACAGGCTAGAGATCCCTTTAGCCTGGGACCATCACTTCCCCCAGTTCAGTCTTTGTTCCTCAGGTGTTTCCAGGTGTGTTGTTGTAGGGAGAGTGAGGTACCATCATGATGTTATTTCCCCCTTTTATATCTTCTTCCCATTTCCTGGAAAGCTCTTTTGCTGTGACCTGGGTCAAACAGTTCCCATTGTGTAGTGCTATCTCTGAGAGGTTTCTTTTGTATGCAGTTCCCGGGAAATCCTTGTGCTTGTGTGCATTTCCTCAATAAGCCATTAATATTGTTTAGCCTTTTTACTGTTGTACCTGAAAGGCTGCATGTGGGTGTTTTCAACCTCACAACAATGTTTCAGTAACACATACATAGCCAAACTGCAGAACTTCACATATGATAGCACATACAATCCAACAAGATATTAATGTCTAGCAGATCAAGACTTTTAGAATGATACCTCACAAGGCATACTTTGTGCAAAACATATCCTAATTATATGGCAGTGGTGAATAAGGGGGTGCCAGAGTGTCACAACTTTCTTGGAAACCTGGGTAAATATAAAGGGCCAGTAACAAGTGCCACGGTCTGTTGGACCTGAACCACACAGTTTTACACTTTTTTTATTGAAACTTTACAAGGGAACTCATACCATTTTCATGCAGCAAAGAAGTTTTACACCTCGCTGGGAAATAATAAGCTATTTAACTGTATGTACTTAACGTTCCTTGCTACTGTGTTTCATCACTGGACCATTAACTGTCTGCTCCAGGGCTATTATTTTCACACCGAAAACCCTTTCAGAGACTGGCCTGGTGCGTTTGAGGAAGGACTGAAAAAACTGAAAGAAGGAGACCTGCCCCTCACTATCTTATACCTGGAGGCTGCCATTCTACAAGACACCAGTGATGCAGAGGTACTCACTCCCCTACCTTTATCTAGGGAGGGGCAGCAGCTACAAGTGTCTCACTTCACGTAGCATAGCAAGGATAGGAAGGATTCAAGGTCAAAACTTTCAGCAATAGTGATTACGTGAAATAAAGTGGAAGGTAACAATGAGTATGGAGCATCACATACTTTGAAATAAATTAAGCAGAGCTGATCAAACTATGAAAACTTATTTTTGCAGTTTCAAAACTTCCAAGCTTTTATTTGAAGATGTTAATCAGTTTATTAAAAATTATTTGACATGGCCATCAAAATTTTTCAGTTACCAAAAATTCTGGCAAATGAAAACATGTTTATAACCATTTTCAATCAAATATATATATTCAATCAATATATATTTTTTAAGTATTTCTTTTCTTTTGTTTGTTTTGGGGCGGGGGGAGGGATTTCAACAGTTTTTCACAAAAAAATTCCATTGTAGAAAAAGGCCATTTTTCAATTTAAAAAAATTTCCACCCAGCTCTAGAATGAAAGTACTCTTCAAATCTGTATTACAGGTTCCTAGCAAACATGACAGCATTTTTATTTGTAAACAATCTCAGAAACACATAGGAATACTGGCTAATGGGTAAGGAAATGGAAGGTTCTGAGAGACAGCAGAGAAAGTTAATTGTAGTTGATACTAGCGTACAGCAAAAGCTAGGAATGTGATATATTTGTAAGGCTGCATGACTTAAAGTGCTCCATCTGCTGTGTGTTTAGGGTATCTAATGTTAAAAGGCAGTGTGAATTATTTGAATTTTAGAGCTGAAATTGATGTGTGGGATGTGGGAGCAACGAAAAATAGCCTAGGAGTCAGGTGTGAAGAAAGGAGGACCCAAAGATGGAGTCCTATAGGGCAGCAAGAGAAAGGATTTCACAATGTACTTGACTGACACGATGCAATTTACATGAAACTGTCTGAGAAGCAACATGAAGCAGAAATAAGCCACTTGCCACGAGTGCCGTTAAAATACTGATGTTTACTGTACTGCAGTATTTGTGGTACTTGTGATACTTAGAAATTATAAAGATAATGGAATGTCAAGAATTTAATAGGCCCACAATTTTTATTATTTGCATTACAGGCTGTGTTACAAGCACAATTTCAGCCTGTATATTTGTCACAGGGTGGTCTACTCACTGCTGTGTGGTGTGCCCTTCTGGTGATTAGCTCTGCCCAGTTCAGTGCCCCTTCTCTTCTCACAGTACAGCTGCCTCGTGACTCAGCCCTCTGGCCAACTCACTCTCTGTTTTCCCCTTCCGAACAAGTTTTTTCAGAGTCCTTCCGCACTGGCATCCTCATGCCCACTGCACTGACTACATCACTCCCACAGTGACTCAGGCAGTCTTCCCATTCACTGCCACTAGCAATCCCATTCTGCAGTGGATAACAGGGGAACCCAGAACCATCTTCTACACTGGGTTCCAGTCCAGGGCCCTATAGCGAGCAGTTAAGGTCTGCAGCGACACTAACCTTACTGGTCTCACCCCTAGACTATTTCTACTGTGCTTCTCCAAGCTTTTCATTCTTCAGCCATCCTAGTCAGACTCCCCTCTCTCAGGTCTACTAAGGTTCTTCCTGGGTTCCTATGCCCCATCCTTCTCCCTTACCTCACGGGGAGAGATTGCAGGCTTCCTCCCTGCACCACCCCCCCCCATGCTGGCTTTACAGAAGTCCCACCTGTTCCCTCAGAGGTGAGCTTCCTTCTAATTAGCTCCCTCCCCACAGCCTAAATCTTATGCATTTGCAGCTTAATTGGCTGATTGGGACCACCCCATTTAATTCAGCTCTTCCAGGGCTGGCATGGGTAGTACACCTCATCACAGTACTTAAAAGCTATGACTTTTTTGGGAGAAGGGCATTCCTTTCATTATGCAAGGGTGTATGGGGCAAAATATTAGGGGACCAGATCCTCAGCGGGCATAACTTGCTATAGCTTCACTGTAACCAGTGGAAAAGAAAGAGTGGGATTCAACATAGTACTCTAAAGGCTGTCTTCAGATATGCACGTGCCACTGCACTTAAAATCAACAGGAGCGGCTGTGTACATGCATCTGAGTCCCACTGTCTACTGCTGTCTGTACCTGATGCAACAAAATGATGCTGTAGAATCCCACTCACGCTGTAGGGGTGAGATTATTTTCTTCCGCATTTTCAGATAAAAGCTTGAAACATCATAATCCATTTAGAATGTGCAATAACTCACCTGTGAGAAAAAAGTATGGGATCTGACAGTGCAGAATCACCATTGACTTAAATGAGAACTTCCCATGGATAAACATGGCCTAAAGATATCCAGAATCACTTTGGTTTGTACAGTTGTATTGGCAATAGAAGTAATGTAGTTAGGCCAGTGTTGGATACATGCTGCTGTCTATGTATCCATTTATTTAAGCAAGCATAGGGATATTGTTCTGTGATTCCAATTGCACTTGGGGACATATAATAAAATAACAAACATTATTTTGCAGGCCTGGCAGTTTCTTGGTATAACACAGGCAGAGAATGAAAATGAGCAGGGAGCTATTGTCGCCCTCCAAAGGTAGATGAAGATATTTGCAAAATAATGGATCCCATCAATATTAGTTAATGGATGCCTGTGTGTATTTCATCTCACACTTGTATTCTGACCTTTTATATTTAATTGTGGGTGGGGGGAATGACTGGCATACGGAAGAGATATGCTACCTCTAGTCTCCATAGTAACTCTGGAGGTATGATTTTGCATTCCTATGGAATTAATGGCAATATTAAATCTAATATTTAATTAAATAAATGGAAACACAAAAGAAAACCTACGTCACAACAAACCTGAATTAGGAACAACGCAAATAAAATGTCTTTTCAATATTCTAGACACTTGATATATTTTCTAAAGGTTTCTGTCTTAATTAAAATGTTTCCTTAATTGGACAGGGCTCCTCTCAACCACTGAATACTAATTGATGGAGAATGTTGCTAGGCTGATGAGAATATAATGATCATGCTATACCTGTTAAGTAAATGCCTATTCCTAAATATCAGAGTTATTATTCTGCCTTTATCTGTAGTGAGTGTTGCTGCACTATATTCCGTTTCCACTTGTAGCCAAGTATACACTCCAAACTTAATTTCATTAGCTATGTTAACATTCAAGCCAATTTACCTAAGGATACTTCAATTACTGTAACTCATTTATATGTAATCTTTTCCTTACCTGCACAGAAATCCAAAGGGTTCCCTGACAAGTTTGTTTGTCCTGATAGGTTGAAACATGCAGCGATGCCACTCACAGATACAGTGGACCAGATTCCCCCTGTGCATTATGCTGGTGTAAAGCTGGAGAAAGTCTATGGAAGTCCGTGGGCTGACTGGCTTTACAAAGGTGTAGCTGAGAGCAGAATCTGGCCCAACAATTCCATTGAAAAGGATGGGCTTTGGTTTCAATCTTTTTACATAGCCAAATGCCTTCTACAACTGCCCACTTCTAGATTACTCAAAAGTCTTCTATTTGTTTACTAGGCAGGTGCTATTAAAAAAAGACCTCCTCCCACATTTGCTATTCCATGCTGATAACAGAAAGTGTGGGGAGTATTAGCTTTTTATTTATATAACACAATAGGCGCAGATGGCACAAAAACAAGGCAAGTTCCCTGCTCCAAGATCCTGCTACCCTTACTCAGGTGAGTGGTTGGTTACACATACAAGCAGTCCCATGGAAGCCACTAGCACTACTTTTGGGAGTAAGGGTTGCAGGATCAGGCTCTATGTTGGAAGAATTGATGCATTGCATTTTGCTAAAAGAAACTAAGGTATTTTTCTTCTCTGTTTAGGTGCTTGCAGCTACAGCCAAACAACTTAAAAGCTCTGATGGCCTTGGCTGTGAGCTACACTAATACTGGCCATCAACAGGACGCCTGTGAAGCTTTAAGAAACTGGATAAAGCAAAACCCAAAATACAAGTATATAATGAAGAGCAAAAGAGGGTCTCCAGCACTTACCAGGAGAATGTCTGAGCCATCAAAAGAAAGGTAAACCTGGATTAGCATCCTGAAAAAGTTAGGCCCAGATTCTCTAAGGTATTTTGGCTTTTAACTTCCATTGATTTCAATGGAGTTTCTCAAATGTATGCTGCTCAGATATTTTTAAGTTACATAGAAACATAAGAATTTTGATCCCTGATAAAACCCAAGGTCCATCTAGTCCATTATCCTGTCTCTGACAGTGGCCAGTACCAGCTGCTTCAGAGGAAAGTGTAAGAGGTCCTCCAGTAAGCATACTTGGGATAATCTTCCCCTTATTGGGTCTCATTCTGATCTCTAGTCGTTGGACATTAGTTTAAGCCCTGAAGCATGAGATTTACTATCCCTTCAACAAAAAATTGTCATTAATTATAACTCTGGGTGTTTTGGATATCCACAAATGTCCAATCCCTCTTGGTGAATGTTGCTAAATTCTTGGCCACAATGACTCCCCGGTGTCTTCCTAAACAATCCCAATCTTTTAAATCTCTCTTCATATGAAAGTTTTTCCAGACCCTTGATCACAGCCCTTCTCTGAACCCCTCTAATCTTGCAATATCTTTTTTTGAGTCGGGGTGACCAGTATCACACACAGTATTCCAGATGAGGCTGTACCACTGATTTATAGACATTACGATATTCTCCACATTACTGTCCAGAAAGAGTAAGAAAAACAATCCCAGTTAAAGTGATTAAATCATTGGATCAGGAAAATCTTTTTTAAATATGGTATAGTATCCATGTGAACACACACTAGCAGATATTCCATTCAGAACATTTAGAAGTTGTACTGCAGGAGAAGATAAACTTTCCCTTTACCACTAGTTCCTATTGTTATTTTGATAGTTGGTCTAAACGTTAGATTTCCACTTACATTAATGATGCAAGGTATCTATTTCTGAACTTTTTAAATACCTTCAGCAACTGCTTCATAGACCCAAAATGCTGGGAGGATTCCATTTAGTGCCATTTTGAAACTGGGCATTATGTTTATTATTGTTATCAACAAGCCTTGTGCTAGCAAGATCATTTTGACTGAGCAACAATAAAATCGGAAACTTCTACTGAATGATGAAGTGTGTTATATTGGGCTTAATCCAAAGTCTGTGAATTTAGGAATCTAAATTTTGGCATCTGTCTTTGAAATCTTGGCTGTAGATTTCAAAATCTTTATCTAAGACTCTTGAGGATTGACCACCATTTTTGCCAGCCTGGTTTCCTTGCTTTAACCTTGAGAGCAGCCCCTAATCCATTTTTAGGGTGCCAGAGAGAATTGATCCAGCTTCAACAGCTCTTATAGCCCATTTTTTAGATATACCTGAGTTTTCAGCAGCACTTTGGCTCAGTGCTGGTAAACCTTTGAACTCTAATGGCCAGTTCTCAACCAGAGTCAGAATAAGTCATTACAACAATCGAGCTGAAGATGGCTATTTGCACATGTTTTAGAGGAGTATAAAGACTTGAATTGCTGGCTGTGCAGTAGATGGTTTTACAAAGAACTGTAAGATGCAACTTGGTGTTATTTTTCATTCTTTTCTAGTTCATTACTTGAAGAAGTAAAGGAGTTGTACCTGGAGGCAGCTCACCAGAATGGTGAGATGATAGACCCTGACTTGCAAACAGGACTTGGAGTGCTCTTTCATCTGAACAGAGAATTTAATAGAGCAATAGACGCATTTAATGCTGCCTTAACTGTTCGGCCAGAGGTACCTATTATGATTTTGCATTTTAAAAAATGTTTCATTTTACAAGCCACTCTCTTCCTTTCCTACTTGAAGCTGACCAGTATTAATGAGATGTCTCTTCAGCCATTAAAATTTTAATACCTGAAATAGAAATGTTAATTGCAAGAGAGCCCTAATGAGAAACAGATTTATGCATGTCCAATTTTTGGCTGCACACTGATTAATTGAAGTAATTTTATGAAGTTGTCTAGAATCATGAGTCAGATCCTCACATTCCACACCAATTAACAGAGGGTACAAGTATTTTCTGTACTGTTCATTACTTTGGGAGGTGGGAGGGGAAGTTCTCATATCTTTCTGTCTTAAACCAATAGTAGAAAACTCTCATTTTGTTATCAGGACTATTCATTATGGAACCGCCTTGGAGCAACCTTGGCAAATGGGGATCGAAGTGAGGAAGCTGTGGAGGCCTACACTAGAGCTTTAGAAATTCAGCCAGGCTTCATTAGGTCCAGATACAATTTGGGAATAAGCTGCATCAACCTAGGAGCTTACAGGTGAGTTATGAAAAGAATGTCAACATTTAAAGCCAAAAGTAAGGTGGGCTTCTAAAAACTGAAAATTTATTTTTGAGCTAAAAGTCTATAACATGTATTCTGATCTTTGTGTAATTTAAGATATTGTTATAATGTTTGGATAAATGTAAAGCACTTTGGAAGATGGGATAATATATATGAATATATCTTAATGAGCCACCCTTTCTGCACACCAATTCATTGTACAATATAATAAAACAATAGAAGAGTGTGTTATAAAAAGTTAAGGCCCCAGTTCAGCAAGGTACTTAAGCACATGAGTAGTCCCAGTAGACTCAGTGAGACTAATCATGTGCTTAAAGTTAGGCATGTGCTTAAATGCTTTGCTGAATCAGGGCCTACGAACCAAATATCTCATTTTATCAGAACAAATTTCATAAGACAACAGGAGGCAACAAAGACAGAGCACTAGGCTGGGAGTCAGGAGACCTTGGTTTCAGAGCTGATTTGGGGGTGGGAGAGTTCCCAATGAATAATTTCAACAAAAATGAAAAAAAATTCATCTACATTTTTCTATGACTTTTTTGGAGTTTTTGTTAAAAAAAATGAAAGTTTGGGGGGGAAATGTTCTTCAGTTGCAGAAAGTAGAAAATATTAATCAAAAACTGACATTTCATGTGGAAATTTCCATTCTGACAAGTAGCCATTTTCATTGGAAAAAATTTAATGGAAAAATTTTGACCAGCTCTCCCGAGGTCATTTCTGGCTCTTCCACTGATCTTCTGTGTTTCCTTGGGCAAATCCCTTGATCTCTCAGACTCATTTTACCATTTAAAATGAGAACAACATTACTTACCTTCCTTTGCAGAGTGTTTTGCAATCTATGGATGAAAAGCACTAAGTATCAGTTAAGATTTTCAAAGTAATGCAAGTGATTTTATCTTCCATGAAACTTAAAATCAATAGAAATATTTCTGTAATTTAAAAAATCAAATGAAAATAGTTGATTTTAAAACATTAAATGTTTCTTTGCAATATGTGAAACACTAATAATGCAGCACCGTGAATTTGAAAGTGAAAATGAAAACGACTATTGATTTGCATTGCCCAAACTGAGCAAAATGTGAAGTAAACAATTATTATAATTACTACATTTTTCATCATTAATGAGGCATAACATGCTGTATCAAGCAGGCAAACTGGGTGATTCCAATGGCTAGCAACACTATTCCTCTACCCACAAAGATGAAATTTAAAAAAAGACATGCAGATGCCTGCTTGAAATGGTTCAATCTACATGTTAGTTTTAAGTCTTGTCTATACATGAAAATTAAACCAGACTAAAGTGGGGTGTGAATTTTAAGGGGATTAACTATTCCTGATTAACTCCATATGTGGGCACTCTTATTCCAGAATAATAGTGCCTAATTCCAAACTGGATTTGTCTAATTTGGAATAAGGCTCTCTTATTCCAGAATAAGAGCATCCACACATGCGGTTAATCAGGAATAATTATTCCAGAATAACTCCCCATCTAGACAAGCCCTTACTAGGGAAGGGATGTCTTAACAGAACGGTACAGTACCTAATTTTCTGTAACACCTATACACTCAGTACAGACAACTTTTAAAACAGTGATTTTGGGCCAGATCCTGGAGTATGTTCAAGACTCATAGAGCTTCAGTATATTGCCAAATCAAACCCAACCATTCAAAAATCATAAGTCAGATGCCAAAAAAAATCAGGAGATTAAAAAAAAAGACATGTTGGGTTCTATTTGTTTGTCTTCTGGTTTTTGAGCCTTTAGGACTACTATGTTTCTTTTTGTAATTATTTCAGGAGGAAGCCAAACAGTTTGGTTTATTTCCTGGAAATAAAGTCCCACGTACCCATTTATCATTAATGCATATTCCAGGCACTTAATTTATTTGAAAGTGGGGGTTTTCCCCTTTAGTGGCTCATTTTCCACGCTTGCCATCAAAATGCCTAGCAAGTGGACTGGTGTGCCAACCAGCCTTTTTCGCTTCTATTTAGGTTTTTATATGGCCCCCATCACTGCAGTCTCCAAGCACCTCACAGTCATAAAGTATTTATCCTTACAACACCCTTCTGAAGTGGGGAAGTGCTATTATCCCATTTTACAGAAGGGCAACTGAGGTCCCGAGAGACTAAGAGACTCACCCAGAAAATCTGTGATGGAGCAGGGAATTGAACCTGGGTCTCCCAAATCAGTAATCAAATGACTGGACCATCCATACATGCCTATCAGATCATAAGACAAGACGGTCTCTCTCCATAAACCCCTTTCCTGTAAGTCTATGGCTCAATACACATTTCATACACAGACCAGGTTCTCTGTGTGAATCAAGGGTAAAATCCAGGTCTGTGTAAAAAGAGTCCCAAGTGACAACAATACAATTAAGATAACAAGGCACGTGTATAATGGAATTCATAACCACACTAAGGAGAATTTCCCCAGGCATTTGGGTAGGTTCATCTCTGCATCACTACACTAGTGCAGCCTTTTTGAGACATAACAATAAAGTCTTGCAGCAATTCTTTTGTCCGGAATTGTTAAAGGCAGATCAAGCAAGAATACTACAAAGAGATTGTGGTCTCCCATGTTGTCAGATAATGTGTTTGATTTTACTGTAATGCCTTAGAAGAAAGACAAAATATACTTTATTTTTTAAACAAAAAGATTATGTTGTAATATGCGGATGTTGCCTTTCTTTCCTCCCCCTACAGAGAGGCTGTCAGCAATTTTCTCACTGCTCTCAGTTTGCAAAGAAAGAGCAGGAACCAACAGCAGGTTCCCCAGCCGGAAATTTCAGGCAATATCTGGGCAGCTCTCAGAATCGCTCTGTCTATGATGGACCAGCCAGAACTATTTCAAGCCGCTAATTTGGGTGATCTGGATGTTCTATTAAGAGCTTTTAACCTAGAGCCATAAAAAAAAGCAGCCAAGTCACTAAGATGTATTAGTAAATGTAAAACTCTTTCATTACCAGTTTCAAAATGACCAAGGACACTTTCCAAAAGATCGTGGGCCGTAGAACACTAGGGGAAGTTCTGCCAGACATCACCTAATTCCTGGAAATCTTCAAAAGCACAAAACTTTGTAAATACTATTGAACTCAAATGAAGGATGAAAAGGAACAGCAGCTAATCTGACAAAGACCTGACCTAGATGAAGCAGTCATACCCGAAAAATCTTCCTCCCATGCAAGATATACATATATATACACTCACACCTATACAGAGAAAATATATTTAAGACAAAATGTAATAATCCTTGTTGCACATTAGAGTGGGAAGCAGCACATCCAAGGAACCTTATTGCTCATTGCACTAAATTGACACCGCACGCCCCTACAATGTGGAGTCCCTATACTTTTGTTTGTTGGCCACTCTTCAAGCTCCTACTGCCACATAGCTTTGACAGGAGGTACATGTACGGTAGATATATTTTGTGGTGAATATATTCGCTGGCAATCAATAAGGGCTTTGTTTGTAAAGGTACCTTGATTCAATTTTACTTTTGGACCTAATTCACAGGCCCTTGGAGATGGAATTCAAGAGGAATTATGCACATGGAGGATTTACAGGGTTGGGCCCTTTATTTACTAGAGGGATGAGCTTTGTAAGCAGAAGCAGTAATTTGCACTAGAATTTTTGTTGTTTGTACCAATTATGGCCCCGATCCTGCAAAGAGCAGGACTCTGCCTATGTGGAGGTCCTGGTAGGTTTCAGGCCTGTGTATGTGCATAAGCACTTTAATCTTTTTGTAAATGTATGCTGTGCTTTTATTTATTTTTAAAGTAGGAACAAAAGATTTAAGGAGATATATAAATATATATAGCCATGTTGGCATAAAGGACCAAATATAACTTCTTGACACTAGATAGAGAGCTTTCCAAAGCCTAGTGTTAAAAATGCAAATAGAGTATCAGTTATAATCTCAAGTGAATAGAATATTTATTATGCATGTACCAGTAGTTTCACACACACACAAAAGTACAGATTAACTGGAGGCAAATGTCATTAAAAAAAACGAATCTCTTCCTTCAGCTTTCCACAGGAACTAAAGAAGAAGCTGTTTAGGAGCTGATGTCTACAGACCATACTCTGGGAGAAAACTTCCACTGAAGTGAAAAGATTTGCCTGAATAAGGACTCCAGGACAGGGGGTATAGAGGTTGATCCTGCTCTCACTGAAATCAATGGCAAAACTCTGATTGACCTCAGTGGTTGCAGAATCAAGATCTTAGCTTTCATTAGTGTTGAAAACGCCTAAGATACAGCCTGAATCTACAAGGTTCCAAATGCTTCCTATGAAGTGCTGAGCACCTTCAACTCCGACTTCAGAATGAGTTTTTCAGCATATATTAGGGCTTGGGTGCAGTGCCCATGTATAGCACAAAGGGAATCCATCCATCAAAGACAGATTTATAGAGTTAATTTTCAAATGTTGTGGTTTAGGGTTTGGTTTGTGGGGGGGTTTTTTTAGTACTTTTTCTAAATAGTTCAAAACATTTTTACATTCAAAATATACTGTGTTGGTTTGTGTTCAGGAATGGACAGGACAGGGTAGCTATTGCAAGTGAAAGCGGGGAAAGTAACACAATCCCTATAAATGACATTTTAACCTCCCCCCGCCCCCAAAGAGCTGTATCAAAAAAGCCACTGCACAGATTGTAGGGCAAGGGGTCTATTTCACTAGTACAAATAAAAAGTTTCTTGCAGTTGTCTCTTATTTTGAGCAATCACTTAAAGGAAAACTCCTTGTTTAGCTATGCCAGAAGGAGGACATTGGATGTGGTTTAATTAGGACACAATTTTATTCTTAAATGTCTGGGAATACCCAGCAGATAAAAGTGTACAGTACAGGTGATTCCAAAATCATTTCAATATATACCCCGGGGGGTTTCCATCAGCCCTGCCCCTTACCCATCCTAGTCCGCACCCAAGCTGCTGCTGGGACCTCACCATTCCCCCCACACACCTCGAATGACAGTGAGGGAAGGCTATGAAGGAGGAGAGGTCGGCTCCCTGAAACCCCTACCCTGTTTCTGCTCCTTTAAGGAATACCTCCTTTAAATCCCTGACCAATCCATTTTAGCTAATCACTGTATCCCTTCCCTATGGAGTACTTGCACTGGACATCTGCCCAATGTTTACATAATGAGTTGCAACACCATTCTCCTTTCATGTTTGCCCAGCTAAGCCCCCCTGAACTTGCAATGGCAGTGGTCAACAAACTCTGGGGCGTGCCCCTTAGAGGGGCACAGAGGAACATCTGGGGGATGCTTCTGACTGGGGGAGCACGGACACATTCTATTATTGGTAACTGGGGGGGCGAGAGGAAAAGTTGGGGTACCACTGTGCTATGGGGAATGTGAAAAGCACACTTCACCTTGGCCAATCTGGCAGTGAGGGGCAAATTCCTTTGCAGACACCCCCCTGAGAAAGGAGTGACTAGTGCAATGCCCACAGGGGATCCTGGCAAAACTGAGTATTTCACTACTTCCATGGGTGGGAGCAGGGACGGCTCTAGGTTTTTTGCCACCCCAAGCAAAAAACTTTTTGGCCGCCCCCCCCCTTTTTTTCCCCCGGCCCCGCCCCAAATCTGCCCCTTCCCCACCCCATTCCAACTCCTTCCCCAAATCCCCAGCCCTGCTTGCTCCCCCGAGCGTGCCGCCGCTCCGCTTCTCCCCCCTCCCTCCCAGGCTTGCCGTGAAACAGCTGTTTCGCACGGCAAGCCTGGGAGGGAAGGGGGAGAAGAGAAGCAGCGGCACGCTCGGGGAGCAGGCGGAGGGGGAGGTGAGCTGGGGTGGGGAGGCATGGGGAGCTGCCGGTGGGTGCTCAGCACCCACCAATTTTTCCCCGTGGGTGCTCCAGCCCCAGAGCACCCATGGAGTCGGCGCCTGTGCTGGCGCCGGAATGCCACCCCTGGAAATGTGCCGCCCGAAGCACATGCTTGCTTTGCTGGTGCCTAGAGCCGACCCTGGGTTGGAGGGTAGGTGCTGCTCTGCTTGGATCAGATAAAAGAGGGCTCTTCATGCACTGGCATGGATCTATATAGTCCCCCACCTCTTTCAGTCACTGGCGGGGGATGGGGAATAAGTTAGCTGACCTGATCTGCAGCAGCAGCTGAAAATAACTCACTGGCTTTCTAGCCTTTAAAGGGGCACACACCTTTTCCAACAAGCCAGATAACAGCCCCCACCGCTTCATGTGCAGTGAGATCATCACTGATGTAATCACAAAGAGTAAGTCAGTAACTAAGAATCATCATTTAAGAATCTATCATTAAAATAACAGCCCCACACAGAGGTGCACCACAGAATGGAGAAATGCTGAAACAGTGGCAGGTATTTGTAAATAAATACGGGTATAATAACTGACAACTGCAGTTTTCCTTTAAGCAGTGAATACCAAATGCTGGCTGGGAAATTTCATTTTAGCTGAAGCAGGCTTGATATATTCATATCAGCTGACAACAGTTTGCTCTTTTGCTTTGACAGTGATGTATGATGACAATTCTCAGCTATGAATGAGGCAGAGCAGAGAGTGTCCTGCAATTGAAATCTGGAAAATGTGGTGTGTTGTTTTTTTGGGGTGGGGGTTGGGGGGTGGTAATAAAGGAAGGAGGCAGCTCTGGATAAAGGCAACAGAGCAAAGGCATAAAAGCTCAGATCTAGCTTTTTGCTCTCCCATCACACAAGTTCTTTCAGACCATCTCTGTGCCGATAATTATATTACTACAAATCTGGTAAATCTAGCCCTGTTAAAGTTTTATTTTTATGCCATCCAAAACAACAATTTAACTGCCTGAATTTTCGCAGATAAAATGACAAGGTTCATTTCAAGACTGGCAGTAGTTCACAATACCTCTGGTTTTGGACCATCTATTGGTAGAGTGGCTACTTTATTAGCTTGTTTTTAAATGTAGGGTCCTGGTTACATCCTGTGATCACCATCACTGAAAAAGGAGGGGGAAAAGCAGATATCTACTGATTTAACAAGGAAGACATAGCTCAAAACTCTATTCCCCGGTCATATACACACACAATTGACACTGAAGAGACTTGCATGCACAAATCTAGAGAAACCAAACCTGCGTCCCATAGGCATGTAAGGACCCCAAATTAGCAGCACTGCCGTTCTGCAGTACATGGGGGTTACAGGCTACTCAGTGACCAGCTAAGGGAATTGAATGGCCAACTGAGCTGCTCCTAAGAGGCTCAACCCCGTGTATGCTATCCAGTTGTGTATGGCCAGTAGATGCCCAACTGCATAGATTCACTGTCCAAAACTGTGTAGGTGTTAGGGGGTAAGTTGAAGCAGGAATGAATGCTATTACAGCACATGGATTGTAGTAGTAGCCATAGAGCAGTAGAATTGGCACTCCATGCCCTGCCAATAGAGTGTTTGGGGGAAGGGACACAAAGAATATTCAGGCTGTTTACTCAGATTTTGCATTTGGGCTTTAATACCACAGAACATGGTGAGTAGGGAAATAGAGGGGGAAACTGGAACTACCAGAAAACAAAGGGAAGCTCCACAGAAAACATAAGAGATCAAATAAAGGAGTAAGAAAGGGAATGGGGAAAAAAGATACACAGAAATATACACAGGTTTCAGTGTAGTAGCCGTGTTAGTCTGTGTCAGCAAAAAGAAAATAAGAAAGAAATACTCGTGGCACCTTAGAGACTAACAAATTTATTTCAGCATAAGCTTTCATGGACTACAGTCCACTTCGTCGGATGCATAGACTGGAATACACAGTAAGAGGATATTTATACAGTCAGAGAAACATGAAAAGGTGGAGTTTAGGCAAATCACAGCCTTCTTGAGTCCCTCATTTACCCCCAGATGAAAAGCACTAGGAGTGCAAAGTATTCTGTTATCATGCTGCCTATTTGGTCTGTTGTGGGGCAGGTCGACAGTTGGGTCAATTCTGAGAAAGCTAAAAATAATTGTTGAGAGTGCAGTGAGCTCAGCTGCAACACAAAATAGCAATTTCACACTGTGACTGTTGCCTCTTTCAGCAGGATGGAGAAGCCAACCTAAGACACCTTAGGGACAGGGTCAAGAAACTGGCATCTGACCCAAAATGGCAGTGCTTCTTTGGTTTTTCTTATCTCACTTTCCTGCTTTCCATTCTCATTACTCTCCTGTTTCTCCAGAAGAGATTTGTTACCTATCTAGGTAATTCATTTATTCTATGGTTTGGTGTCTTTCCTATATAATGTGTATTTCATGCCATTTAAACCACATTCCTGGTTGCAGAGCCTTAAGGGCAGTGGTTCTCAACCAGAGTCTAGGGCCCACTGGGGGGCCGCGAACAGATTTTAGGGGGTCTGCCAAGCAGGGCTGGCATTAGACCTGCGGGGGCTCAGGGCAGAAATCCAAAGCCCCCACCACCTGGGGCTGAAGCCCGGGGCTCCAAGTTTCGCCACCTGGGGCTGAAGTTGAAGCCTGAGAAACTTAGCTTCGTAGGGCCCCCTGTGGCATGGGGCACTGGGCAATTGCTCTGCTTGTTACCCACTAACGCTGGCCCTGGCTTTTATATGCAGAAAAACAGTTGTTGTGGCACAGGTGGCCATGGAGTTTTTATAGCATGTTGGGGGTCCTCAGAAAGAAAAAGGTTGAGAACCCCTGCTTTAGGGTATTGGTGACGTTACCACAGTTCTGCTCTGACAAGGTGCTGAACACCCTCAAATCCTGTTGTCTTCAATGGGAGTCAAGGGTGCTCAGTATTTTGCAGGATCAGATCTAGTGCATGTATTCAGGTACTGATCCAGGGATGGATTGTGATACCCTTGCTCATCCTATGTTACGTCATGAGTAGCCCCACTGGAGTCAGTGGGAATATTGTGGAGTACAATTACTCAGTGAGAGTAAGGGGCTCCTTTCTCGTTATGTCTATACATTGCAATGACTCCAAAACACTTTGAACAGGGTCCCTTGTGTGCTTAAGTTGATGTGCAGTTATCTTCAGTGGATGCCCTTTCTCAACAGAAAAGCAAACATAGTATTTTATGATGTAAAACGTTATTAACACTTGTTTTTGAACCAACCCCATTTTTTCCTGTTTCTTTTATCCTCTCTCCCAGTCAAGAAACTATTTTATGTCCAGTTAATATTAAATGGAGGTTTCAAAGAAATCTCTCTCTCTCTCTTAATTAATAGTGTTTTCTTAAGATGGGCTTAGATACAAGGTTTGTAAAAATGTGAATTTCTTTTCTTTTAAAGAAATATGTAGCCTCAGGTACAAAAATATTGCATGGAACAGTATTCACATGTGAACATACCAAAATATTAACCCAAAGCATGCAAGATACATAATTTGAATGTAAATTTACAGACTGCATGACTAAAGCTCAAACATAGGTGGTTTTTAACTATTAATTTCTGTAATGGGCTATTTTGAATGGGATTTTAAAAAGTATTGGTCCAGCTCTAAAATGGGAGATTTACTGTTGACATCAGTGGGGGCAGAATTAGACCAATGCTGACCATTTTTGAAAATCCCATCCTTATAGCTTACTTTGCGCTGTAGATTTCACATTTTCTTTTAATGTTTAATTATATTAATTGCAGAAATCCTTGGTATAAGCCTTTACGAGTTGTGCAGGCCTGGTATAAGGTATTTGCAGCCACATCTTTGGGATATTGATCTTTGCAAGCATTAAAGAACCGTGAGACTGGGGGATGGCCTACCCCTCTCAAAAACTGGCAGTTTGGATTTTCAGATTCAGATTTTAAGCTTTTCTTGACAGACTTAGGACAGATGTCACCAAACCAGATCATCTGATTCCCAGAACCATCTCAGAGCAGACAGTAACTATCATGACTTACTGCTATTGTGGCCATAATTTTCAAATGTGTCCACTTACATCCGTGGAAGTTAATTTTCAGGTACCCAGTTTGAGAGACATAGGCCCTGAATTTCAGAAGTGCTGAGTTTCTGCAGCTGCCATTGACTTCAACGAGAGTTGTGGGTGCTCGGCATTATTGAAATCTCAAACCTCAAGGCTGGCCACTCAGAAATAATGGCCCCTTTGGAAAAACTGGGCCTATATGTCACACAGAAAGACAGTGACTAACACTGACTGATTAGACAGGTGATCTCACTACCATTCATAGTACACAGATATCCATACCACAACACAACTGGCACTAACTGACTGCCTGACGGGCAGCCTCAATAGAGGTGTCAAGAATTAAGGGCCCAGTCCAATCCCCATTGGCCAATGAGAACTGGACCATAAAGTGGCCCTGGAGAAATCTCACTTCAGGTCCATTTAAGAAATGTTTATATGATATAAACGAGTCACATAGGAACAAAGATTCTCGTGGATACACCGTACAGTATTAACTACTCTTCAAATAACATCCAGGCTGGAAATAAAATACCGTATTATAGCCCTCTTCTACTCTCTCTTTCATTGGAAAGGGAAAATATATTGGGGACAGAGAGCTACACACTCTCAGAGAAAACGTTCTAGAAGAAATGCAAGTTAGTTACCTTCTCAGTTAGCTGATCAAATATGGACAATATGAAAAAAAGAACATGTGACACCATTAAAAAGGAGGAAGATTATAGGGTCTGAACACAGAATAGCAATAACTACTGGGGAGAGGGGATGGAGGAAGAATCAGAAGGAATCAAGTTTACTAAAGTAGGCCCTGATCCTGCAAAAGCTCTCACATGTAAGCAGTCCCATTGAGCGAGCTTGCCAGGTGAGGACTTTCATTTGCTTTGAGCTCCCCTGCCCCCACTCCCCACCCCTTTTGCAGAATTTGTCATTTACATTGGCAGAAAAATATCCTTAAGTTAGCAGCCTTTTAATATCAGTACTCTATTGTAAATTTAGAAAAATCAAAATGTTTATATATATATATATTTTATATATCTGAGTATAACATATCTAGACTAAACTAAAAATATATTGTTTTGAAAAACATTCTGTGCTGCTTCTGCCATATGCTGCATACTGTTTTAAAAAGTCCTTGCACCAGTTTTTGGCTTTATTTTTAAGCCAATTTACAGCAGATAGGAAAGAAGAGATTATAGGGTCTGTTCATAGTTACACCTGGACAACCGCAATGACTTCACAAATGCCCTGATCCAGCAAAGACTTACGTGCATACTCAACTTTATACACTGTAGACCCAAAGTTAAATATACATGTAAGCCTTAGAAGGATCAGTGCCTAAGGATGCAAAGGTGTGAACTAAGGCTGAATTTAACCCTATGTTTGAATATTTACATTCTGTTTCAAATTGACCCAGACTGAGCAATCTGTGTCTATACATAACTATGGGGTGACAGGTTAGTCTCTCACAATAGGTAACTTTGCCTCTGTATACTCCGTGCATTACTAGCCGTGAATAAATATTAAAACACAGAGCTGCAGTTTACTGATGCTTCAGTTTGATGTTCTCTTGCACTGCTCTTTAAAATAAACTACTTCCTTAAAAAGGAACTGTATGTATATTGATGTGTTTAATTTATTACGCTTATAAAAGATTTCAATTTGCAGAGCACCACAGTTAATGTAGTATTTTTGTACTGTATTGGAAGCATGCCTTCCTGTGATTCTTTTCCACATATTAAATCGTATTTATAACTGTGCAATTTTTAAATATGTTTTAAAATAAACTTTGTCTGTGGCTTCAAATGCTTGACAGATTTCTTGTGCAGTTGAAGATGGGCTTTGGTTGTTACTGCTTAAAATTAAATGGGGAACTTACGTCTCAGAGCAGATTCATAAATGACTTTTAAAAAAAAATCTGAGATTTTCATTCCTAGCTATTTGGAAGCAGAGATGTGTTTCTGTGTTTAAAGTTCAGACAAGACAAGGTGGTTTTGTACATCACAGATCTGATCCAAAGTCCATTGAAGTCAATGGGAGTTTCTCCAACTGGTTCAGTAGCCTTTTGATCAGCTCCCATATGGTTAGAAAAACAAAACGAAACACAAATGAACAATGCTTTAAAACATGAAACCCTTAATACTTACAATGCAACTGGGACTGCCATCATTAAAATAAAGATAAAGGGCCTGATTCCCCTCCCATTTTCCTTGCTGTAAATCAGGAGTAACTCCATTAAAATTCGTGGAATTAAATAGTGCAGGGCCATTTTAAGTGACAGGGGAATTGGGCCACATCTACTTAGTAATTAGGGGGCAGATCCTCAGCTGATGTAAACTGTTATAGCTCCACTGAAGTAATAGAACAATGACATTTACATCAGCCGAGCATCTGCTCTGAGGTATTTTCTGTCCCCTCAGAATTGCAGGTGTATTGAAATATTCTCTGAGTTTTCCATTGGAATCATGGAAGTTGTATCTTCAGGAAACGCTAAAGAATTAAGAATATTATGTCACAGGGTCTTTGGAAAAGAAATTGGTACAGGTTTTAGCGATTAAAAGTCTTCCAGAAGGAAGATTTCTATATATTTAGAATAAACTTGTCAAACTGTAGAATACAGGTGCGGGGAATTCAGATTTCAGAATTCTGTTCTTCAAAATGTCCCTGTTTGAGAAATTAACAACTGATTGTCATCTTTGAGAAGACTTTTCCTTTTTCCTTGTACACTGTAAATTACTCAGTGCATGGTAGTATTGAGAAGCCTATGAACTGAAGGGAAAAGCCAAAAAGAACATAGCAGTGACCTCAGGATTTAGCCTTGGTGTGAACTGAGCAAACGGTTGCTGGAGAATAGATTTGACATTGAATAAAGATCACAGCGATGCAGCCTCATAGCACAACCACCACATGGCACTGTAAACACTAAAATTAGATAAGGGATGGAATATACGTTTGTAACAATGCAAACAGGAACACAACATGATCTGCAAGGGGGTGAGAATTAGAACTGACATTAATACAGCCACCCACCTATTTCAGCCAAAGTTTGGATGAGTCACATGTTAAAGACACTTGTCATGAGGGAACTAAGGGCTGGATCCTACAGTCCTTATTTAGGCAGAAATCCCAGTAGTCTTATAGGTTTGGCCCTAAAATGTAAAAATTGAAGCCACACTGTGTTTATGGTTACAGAGCCCTCTAACAAAGTGCATTTACAGGAAGCCAAGAGAATCAAGTCACAGCCTGTAGCTTCCTTTAGCCACTCCATGTTACAGGTTCCACAACAGAAGTGAGGGGCATTGTTGTCATTTTAACTAACATTGCTGCACTGGAGCTGTGTTAACTTCTCTGTTTAACAAATCTCTTTTCCATGAGTTAAGGCCACTAAATAAAATGTTATGCCATAAGGCACCTAAACTACATTTCCTTCCACCCAGCACCAACTTCTCCTCCAGCCTATGCCCAGCCAATACTGAAATATATTACCGTTTGAATAACAAATTGATTCTTTTCTTTCAGCCTTTTTGCTCCAGTAGGAAGCTACAGCCTGTTTTTTTATTGAACTGACCAATTACTTCAGCAGTGACATCCTTTAATGAATCACAGCAGCCACAGCAGTCTCTATTACTTTTTTACTTTGCCATTTATCAAAGAAACCTGCATCTATGAATTTAAATAATTTTCTCTTGTTGCAATTTGATTTGCAGTTATATTAGACAGGCTAACATAACTGTTATAATTAAGGGATATAAAAAACATTCATAGTTTGGAGCATAAATTACCCAATAAGAGACAGATTTTCAAGCCCTCAGCAACCCACATTTGGGGCCAGATTTTCAAAAATGCTCAGCTTCTGACATGCTGAGCTCTTGTAAAAATCGGGCCCTAAGTGACTGGGTGTTAAAAAGAAACTATCCCTAAGGAAAGGTTATTTCACAATTGCCTGCTACAGGTTTCTTGCACCTTGGTCTGCAGCATCTTATACCAGACACTGTCAAAGTCAGGACTTCAGTCTAGATGGAATTCTGTCTAATGCCCCATTGCCAGCTACTCAGACAACTTGGTGGTCTGTTCCTTCTTGCAACTCAGCCCTCTGGCTTAGAGCCTCACCCCTTCCAGGGTAAAAAAGTCCAGACAAAAACCCCAGCATCTTAGTGACCATGTACCAGGCCTTCAGCCCCGGTCTGGGTTCAGTTAGGATTGCCAACTTTCTAACTACACAAAACCGAACACCCTTGCCCCACCCCTGCCCCGAGGCGCCACTTCTGCCCCTTCTCCAAGGCCCCACCCCCCACTCACTCCATCCCCCCTCCCTCCATCGCTCGCTGTCCCCCACCCTCACTCACTTTCACCGGGCTGGGGCAGGGCTTTGAGGTGCATGAGGGGGTGAGGGCTGGGGTTGCAGGCTCTGGGGTGGGGCCAGAAATGAGGGGTTCAGAGTGAAGGAGCTCTGAGCTAGGGCAAGGGGTTGGGGTGTAGAAGGGGGTGAGGGCTCCAGGTGGGGGTGCAGGCTCTGGGATGGGACCGAGGATGAGGGATTTGGGGTGCGGGAGAGGGCTCAGGGCTGGGGTGTGGAAGGGGGTGAGGGCTCTGGCTGGGGGTGGGGGCTCTGGGGTGGGGCTGGGGGATGAGGAGTTTTGGGTGCAGGAGGGAGCTCAGGGCTGGGACAGGGGGTTAGGGTGCAGGAGGGAGTGTGGGGTGCGGGTTCCAGGAGGGAGTTTGGGTGCAGGAGGGAGCTCAGGGCTGGGGCAGGGGGTTAGGGTGTGGGAGGGGGTTTAGGGTGCGGGCTCCAGGTGGCGCTTACCTCGGGCAGCTCCCAGAAGCGGCCGGCATGTCCAGTTCCTAGGCCAGGAGTTCTCAAACTGGAGGTCGGGACCCCTCAGTGAGTCGGGAGGTTATTACATGTGGGGGTCGCGAGCTGTCAGCCTCCACCGCAAACCCTGCTTCACATCCAGCATTTATAATAGTGTTAACTATTTTAAAAGTGTTTCTAATTTATAAGGGGAGTTACACTCAGAGGCTTGCCGTGTGAAAGGGGTCACCAGTACAATAGTTTGAGAACCACTGTCCTAGGCAGAGGGGCCAGGGGGCTCTGCACACTGCCCGCGCCTGCAGGCACCACCCCCGCAGCTCCCAGCCAATGGGAGCTGCGGAGCCAGCACTCGGGGGAGGAGGGGAGCAGCACGCGGAGCCTCCCTGACTGCCCCTGTGCCTACGGGCCGCAGGGAAATGCCAGTCGCTTCCAGGAGCCACACGGAACCAGGGAGCCTGCCTTAGCCCCGCTCCGCCACTGACTGGACTTTTAATGGCTCGGTCACTGGTGCTGACCGGAGCCGCCAGGGTCCCTTTCAGACCAGGTGTTCCGGTCGAAAACTGGATATCTGGCACCTCTGGGTTCAATAGACCTGGCCCCTTTACTCCCAGGGCCTACACCTCCCCTCCAGTAGAGGAACCCCGGCCTGCCCTCTCCTCTGGGTTCCAGCCCAGGGCCCCTCTGATAAACTGTTAGGGCCTGTTTCTTATGATCCCTCACTGATTCCCTGGGCTGCTTCCTACCTTTGCCTGTTTGCAGGAGTCTGTCATGGAGCTGTGCTCTCCAGTCCTCTCTCCCTGAAGTTTTGTCTCTCCCTGCGGCTTTTCCCAGTCCGTTGCTGAGGAGCTTTCTCAGGGTGGCTCCTAGCCTCTCTGGCAGGTGCCTGGAACCCTTCCCTCTTGCTGATTCTCCCTTCAGGGGCAGACCCAGGGATAAGCTCCCTGCTGCTCTCTTCTCCCAGTCCCCTATTGGCCCTGCAGTCCTTTCTTTATATGAACGACCAGGTCTGGTTCTCTCCACCTGGGTCTAATCTTTCTCCCCTCTAGATGCCACATACTGTGCTAATAGCATTCTCTGGCTCCCCTTAACCCTGTCACTGCCAGGCTGGAGTTTACACACCCCATCGCAGGCCCAAATTCCAATGCTGTGTAAGGTATACTCAGTAAGGCTCTGTGTGGACCATAGTTATGTATGTCAAACTTTTGCTCTTTGTTAGCCAGGCTGTCAAAAAACAAGACCTCTGTTTGTGTCCCAATTGTCTCCTCCTGACACCAAAACCCAACCATAACAAAGCAATCAATGGTTTATTTCTAGAGATTAAAATTCCTTGTGCCATCACCACAGCAACCGCTATATCACTTTCATGAAATGCTCAGGATATGTCCTTACCCACCTCGAATACTTTAAAAGCATGGATCAAGATGGTCTTGTTACATCCTCTCTCAGCTACTCAGATTTCGGAATCTAATTGCTGCAGGGGGCATTAACGTATTTATCCTCACATCCTTGTGAAAGGCGAAGTGCTATGATCCCATTTTACAGATGGGGAACTGAGGCACAGAGAGGCTCTGGTCTGGGTCCACACTTAAAAAATTAGATCAAATAGCTATGTTGCTCAAGGTTGTGAAAAATTTTGCACCCCGAGGACTGTAGTTAGGTCAACCTAACTCCCAGCATATAGACAGCTGGATTGACAAAAGAATTATTCTGTCCATCTAGCTACCATCTCAGAGAGGTGGATTAACTACACTGACAGAAAAAAAAATCCCTCCATCCACATAGGAAGTTGTACTGAGATGGCTAGAGGGATTTGTCCATGGTCACACAAGCAATCTGTGATGGAGCAGGGAACTGCACCCAGGTTTTCTAAGTCCCAGACTAGCACCCTAACCCCTGAACCATCCATCCTTTTACAATAACAGCTGCTAGCCTCCACTCCCCACATACTTAAGGGGCTATGGCCAGTCTGTCCACAAAATTATAGACCCACTGGCCATGTCCGTGACTCAACTTGCCCTCAGCCCCTGTGCTTCTGTAGAGAAAGCCATGTCAGAGTCATGTTTGAAATGCTATCTCCTCCTGCATTGTGTCTTTTTATGGCCTAGCCCCACATTGAGCAGCAGAATCCCCAGAAAAAACATTTGTAATTTGATGAAAAGCAGGTCTAATATCTAAAGATGGACTTGAGAGGTTACAGACAAACATTGAGAAAGGCCTAACCTATAAGAACACAGTAGAAACCTACATATGAATGGAAGGAGCTTGCACGGATAAATATTGCCAGCCCCAAGCATTCTAAAATCAGGTCAGGTCTCTAAAAAAATCATAAGAGTGGCTTAAAAATCGTGAGATTTTTTTTTTACAATAATACATCATAGGTTCTACTTGTTTGCTTTTTGAATCTTTAGAGCCCTAAGGTCAGGTTTTCAATCTTTTCTCTGCAACTATCGAGGCTAGAAATTACCTTTTTCTTTCTTTTCTTTTTTTAGTTGAGAGTGGAGATTCTCATGTACCTCCTCTGCTCCAGTTGTTGGGGCTTTAAGGAAAACACCAGATATCACAAGGTTCACAACTGTGAGAACTGGCACCGCCAAAAGCTGCTCAGTTAACTTGAGGTTTCAAAGAAAAGAAAGAGGCAAAAAAGACAACATGCTCCCCAAGATGTGAGAATATTTTTTAATTTAAAACAATTGCAACAATATATCATTCATCTCCCTTCTCATCTCAAACAAATACTCTCCAAAATATTACCAGTGCTTCAAGCAAACAACGCCGAATGGTGCAAAATAAACTATTACAAACACTTCCAGGACACAACAGAAAACCTCAAAAGATGTGGCAGGAATCAGAAATTGATCTGATCCATTAATGAGGGGGGGCCGGGAATGGGAGGGGAATAAAAAGGCATTTCCAGTTACAACATGTTTTGCATAGTCGTTCAATGCATCTGAAGTCAGATAGCAGAGAAAACAGAGATGACTGCCACTGGGGATGGAAAACAAAGATATTAGCTGGATGTCTGTTTCTAAAAGCTACAATGAAGACCTAATGCATCCATGTCACAAGTTTTACTGCACCTCCATGAGGCTGAAAGTTCCTAAGAAACAGGGCCTGATTCAGATTTCATTTACACCAGTGTAAATCAGGAATAACTCAGCAGAGGTACTCCAGTGTGAAACTGGTAAAAGGGAAAGGAGAATCAGGTCCAAAGACTCCCAGACTGGCTGAAGGCTTTATTATTTTTTAATTAAGATTATATCCTAATTACATTTTAACCAGCAAGATAAAAGGATTTTAAGAATCACATTCTACTTCTGCTTTGGAGAGAGGACTCCGTGAATGATAGTTGGTTCTAGACTCCGTTAGAAATAAAGCAAGATTTTTAAAAAAAAAAAAAAAAGGGGGGGGGGGGGGAATTGTCAAACATTTCTCCTTCCTCCCAAAAGTTTCATAATTCAGAAATTTATGACCAGCTCTAACAATAAAACAGCTGTTTGCTTTGTGCCTCTTGATTCATGGTATTCAGCTGATTCAATAACTTGCTTTTTTAGATTCAAAGGCCCAGATCATCAAAGGCATTTAGTGACCTTAATCCCATTGATATCAACGGGAGTTAGGAGCTCAAACACCTTTGAGGATCTGGGCCAAAGTGATTCTTTTTCTCAACCTTTACTCTCAAGAAGCTCACAACACAAATAAAAAAAATATCTTGAAACAGTTACTGGAATCCAGCTGAACCACAAGTCCTCCCATCACCCACTGCTCAAGTCACTCACTATTGCCCTGATCCAGCAAGGTACTTAAGCATAGGGAGTGGTCATATTGACATCAATAGGACTAACCACCTTCTTGAAACTGAGTATGTGCTTAAGTGCTTTGCTAGATCAGGGCTTAAATGGCTCAAACAGGTGTACCTCTCTCTCTAGGTTCCAGAGTCAGATGATTGCATTCTAATGTACCAATGTCATTGTTCACCTTTAGTCATATCTTTGAAGAAAAAAACAGAGGGAAGAAAAAGAATTTCCAGTAAATTGAATATTTGAAGGAGAAAACAGTGATGAGGGGACAAAAAGCACAAACAGCTGGAGAACTTCAAGGTATTTTCAAATGCTATATTTTCATGAAAGATCATTTAGCCTTTCCCCTTTATTGCACCCTGCACTTTTGCCCACTTGTAGCCTATGCAGCACAAGGGCTGAACAATACTTGCACTAAAAGGATTTCAGAAATGCAGACACTAAAAATGCACCTATTACAGCCAGCTAATTTTTTTTCTTTTAACTATCACTTTCCAGCTTCTCACCTGCTAGATTTTTAAGTGTGCCTGATATTAAATATATAATACTAATATCACGCACACATGGTTGTTCCAGTTTTAGATATCGCTATATACAAGTAAATGGTTTGTGAGGGTTCATGCTCCATCCTTATTCCTAGGAACTTTGCCACGTTTCCAGTTTAACAATGAGCATGGTAAAGACCCCATGATCTGTAACTTAGCCAAGGTCTTTAAGTAAAAAGGTTATGCATACCAGACCTTTCCAGTTTATAAATAGCCCTTTAAGTTCATGAGGCAGAGGAGAAAGCTGTTGCTGCACTTCTTTGAAATATAACTGGGCATGAAAGTGATCTTTTCCTTTTTTACTGCCAAAAGCAAAAATAAAAACTATCTGAAAGTTCAGCTCCTTCACTTTAAATACAGGATGTGCCACTGCATACTTTCCTGATTCAATTTTCAGAATAGGCAACTGCTAGTGAAAGAGACAAATAGCCAAAATACTGTACAAACAAGTAGATTGGCTGGCAATTTTTATTTTGTCTACAATAAAATATAATAATGCAAAGGAAGATTAATCTTATGGGAGCCACTTCCTAATGTGATACACCACCATTCTGGAAGGGTGTTAAATAGAGGAAGCTTTCCCAGTGATTAGGCATCACATACACTACTACAGAGTTATTGCACTAGAATTTCTCTCTACATCTAGTACCACTTTTCAGATCAAATAGTGATCAGGAAAACTAGGCCTATATTACCATGTTTAGTGATCTATACCAGGCTTTGTTACATTAAGGGAACAATTTTTAGTCAGACATTTTAAAAAAGCCCTAGTTGTAACCAGAATCTTTAAATTCAGGTTCCCTTTGGTTGTACAATTGCCTGCATTTTGCTATTAAACTTGCAGACATTAAATGCAGAGAAGACATAATTACAAATCCCTGCCTCTCCTGCGCTCTGCGTGGATTCTTTCGACTGTCCCCTTCCAACTTATTTTGAGGGATCAGTAATATTATAAGAGGCAATTTTACCAACGGTCTCTCAGCAGAAGCCACCATTCTGTGAACTTTGTTTTTTTTAAACATAAAAGATTACACATTCACCATTGTACTTTTTTCTAAAACAGAACTATTCAACAACAACAATTTAACACCCCGCCCCCACACACAGGCCCCTTCTTGTTTATGACTCAGATTGAAATAAGGAAACAATATGGGGGGGAAATGGGACAAAAAGTGGCCAAAAAAACCCCAGAAGCCCATGTAGAAGGGGTGCATTGTGCAGATCAGATTATCAGTGTGTTTGCAAGTTTCTAGAAAGTAGAGACGTTATGAATTTTTTAAAAAAATCAATAAATCAGCGATTTTACCAAGCAATTTCCTTCACCCATGGAAGAAACTTAAATAATTAAACAACCTTTGGCAAAAAGCAGAATTGTACTGCAAGCACTTTGTCATGGAGCCAGTTTCAGCTGGTCTGGGCACAAAATTCTTTGCAACAATTAAAGGGACATTGCTCCTCTTTTTTAACGCTTTGGAGGAAAATGGTGGTTGTTATTCCTGAGTGGTAGAGTTACTTATCAAATCAGCATATCTGTTTCCTTCAGCCACTTGCAATCCTGAATCTCTTGGGATAATTTAAAAAACACAACAGGATTTCAAGAAGAGTTAAAAACCCACACTAAATACATAAAATAAAACCCACTATTTCTATTTGGCATAATGCATAGGGCACTGACAAGGGATTAACAGCTTCCAAATTTTGCATTGGTGTGTTTTGATTTCAAGCATCAAGGAGGCAAAACAAAACATTCTGTATTACTACATTCTAATGTACATAGCTATATAAGTCATTCCTTATTGTACTGAAATAATATTGTGACTGAGGCATGTTCTATGATGGAAAACAGTTTCTCCTCCTCCAACTATACATGAAGCAAAGGCAAATCTCTGACATCCAGAACCAGTGTGGACTCTCCAGTTGGAAGCAATGGGCAGCTACTATCGTAGAACTGTACATTCCCCAAAGGTCTTCCGAGAACATAGCTGAACCACAGGGCAGTATTGGGTTGTAGTGTAGTTATGAAACAAATGCATATTCTCCATGAGCTAGTTGCAAACTCCATTAGTAATCTGCACGGTCTTAAGGTATCCTTTAATGTATATCAATTTAAAATATCCTACAGTACATCACCACCTAATAGAAATTTCCCTGCTAACACTTAAGAAGGCATCAAATGACTGTGTTTTTAAATAAACTATAAATATCCCATGTTTTCCTTTGCTTTTTGGCAGTCCAAGGTTTGTTTGTTTTTTTAATATTTTTATACTCTTTTTTTTTTTTTTTTTTTGGCAGATTAAAAAAGGCTTATGGCTTCTTACGGCCAAATAACGTATTTGAGGCCTAACTTGGTATCCGACGGTAGAAGTAAATATAGCCCAGGTCTCTGGGAGGTCGTTCTGAGGCACAGACTTTAAGGTCGTTGTAGATCACCCATCTGAAATGAAAATAGGAAGGTGAGTATCCAGAGGATTAAAGTGCTGTAATTAATTCCTTTAATAGAGCACCAACAAGACATTAAGGACTTCCCAGATCTCTGCCCTAAAAAGCTTAAAATCTAATCAGACAACATACAAACAAGAGGCACAATGAAAATCAAAGTGATTGGTGAAGCAGGCTTCTTGTTAATTAAGTAATTAAGAAAGGAGAAGGGCATGGAGGCAAAGCAGAGATGGTTCCAGTTGCCAGAAATTAGAGTGCTCGGTGCACATCTAGGGAGGAGGGGGTGGATGGCAGGCACAATATACTTCAAGTTCTGCATCAGCCAGGTCCCCAGTACAGATTAGAATAGCCTCAGCGTGCACAAAGACCCCTCTACAAAGAAAACCAGGTACTATATCAGCCCAGTCCCTGGTATAGATTACAGTAGCCTCAGTGCACACACACATACAGACACACACAGACACACACACCAATTACAAGGAAAACCAAGTGCAGTTCTATATAACATTTGTAGCCTTCACTCCACTGATGGAGTGAGATAACAGAAATGTATTTCGTGATAACAAACACTCGTATATTTTTGTATGGGGACATGTTATGCAGAAGCTGCCTGCCATCCAGAAACCAAGTCTTTCCTTCCTTTCCCAAAGCCACTCACCTTCCCTCCTTTTTCAGATGGCAAACATAGTGGCCACTCATTGTGGATGTTCCCATGTGGCTGATGAACCCAAAGAGCTCATACCCTGCATAAGAAATAACAGAGATGATGAATGTCACTCCTTCATTGCTGACACCACAGCACAAACCCTAGGGATAATTTTTTTTTAAACAGACAAGCATTTTCAGATATATAAGCATCTTTGAGTCAGACCTCACATCCCGAAAAACACTTTCTATTAACCCAGCAATAGGTGTCCCCTTTCACGTGTAGCACTTACCTTCACCAAACATGAATGCAGCACAAACCAACACATGTCTGTGCACAAACAACACTGTCTGAATCAGCCTTATACCTATGAACATATGATCAAATCTATGAAAGACAAGGCAAGGGTATGGATTTCAACCTTGATGCACACAAGACATCACTGAAATGTAAGATACGCTATTTGGATACAGCCCGGTCAAAGGGTGGTGAAAATTGGCTCTGCACACAAATTAGTTGAGTTCATGGATATGAATGTTTGAATTCCTCTAAATCAAATGAAAAAGACAGAGACTATATCCTAGAGTAGCCTTTGGTCTGAGGACACACTGAGTCCTCCGTATGGCTTCTAACCCCATCACCCGCACAAACATACATAATTCTTAAAATTTTGGGGAAGCCCTTGGATAATAATTTCAACAGCTTCAGCATATTATGCAGGCATGGCTTCTCAAAAGGAAGAAAACCATGAAGAGTTCATTGTTAGGACAATTGAAGGGAAGGCTTTTGTGCACAGCAGGGATGGAGATCTTATTCTGTATTTGTTTATGCTGCACAGTATAACTAGACTTGGAATGATTAGATTTTTATTGGTAAATATTGATTTCACCATATGCACACAAATTGATGAACATATATTTACATAGATAATAATCTAAATGTATAAATAGGCAAAAGGAAGAAAAATGCTGTTTTTCTAGGGTCAAAATCCATGGATTTAGACTTTTGAATTAGGCTTGTTATGAGTAGACTAGCAAATCAATAGTAAAAACAGGTATGATTTGTCAATGTAAGGATATTTACTTCAAATATTTGGACATGTGATGTTGACAATTTGTATTTTAACTATTTGATTTAACTTTCTGAATCTCAACATCTACTGTAATTAAATAATTGTCTGAAACCCCCCTCCCCACCCCCACACACTACTTCCCCCAAAATTTCCAACAACTGTGAAAATTTAAATTGACAAAAATCGGCAGGGGGGAGCCTAACAATAGACATCAGTATTAATTATCCAGTGAAATTATTTAAAAAATTGAATTCTGCCAAGCCTAAATACAGCCATGACCAAAATTAAACAGATTACACTCCTTCAAACAACTGGATAATGGGAATAACTTGGGTTTTAACCCAGAGAGGGAGTTCTGAGGCCATTTTACTGCATCAAAGTATATTATCGGAACCCCAGACAGTCAAAACAGGGTCACATCTTCCAAAGTCCAATTACACATATCTAATTCCCATGCTCTTCATTGTAAACCTCCATTCTCTAAATATATTCACTGTCCCCAAGACATTGGGATAATCAAGCTTGGCCTTTACTGTGTAACATTTGTAATAATGACAGTGAAGTATTATTTAAAAGTTATTATTAAAAACTTATTAAAAATCTACAAGAGAAACAAAATGAAAAAATTATTTGATGTGGTCTTTAGGCTATTTTTGTAAGAATATTACAGTGACGATAACCTGGGGGACAGAAATAGACAGGTGGAGTGAGAATACACATTGCTGTTACTAATGTGGGGGTATTAAAGTTCTTTAGAAAGGCAATGTTAAATGCAACTCACTATCCTGAGATGACCATTGTGCTGCAGTGACCCAGTGCATTTAGATTTATGATCATTCTTTGCCTTCTTTACATTCCTTGGCTGCTGTACAATAGCCCCATCTTGTGGTTTACTTAGCGCTATTACTTCTGACAATGAGATCCTCAGAGGAAAAACCATCAATGAAGTCATGCATGGATATGCAGGATAATGATTCCTATTAAATGGATTATCAGATTACATATCAACTAAAAGGCCTACAACTCAAGTGGTTTGTAATAACAGCAGAATCCTTTGGTTGATTAGCTTTTAGGGACCTTCTCCCTCCAGGCATGGAATTTTCATATTTTTCCCCCTCATAATGAAAGAAGAAAATTATATTTTATGCAGAGTAGACGAGTAAAAGACATCCAATGACCCTGGGAACAGCAAGATTTCCAGGCGGTAATGCACCGTGAAAGCAGATGTATCAGTGCCAACACAAGAGCATGAAGTTTATTGCACTGCGACATAGGGACCACAAGGGTCATCTAGTCTAACCCACTGCCAAGATACAGACATGGGGGCGACAGGATTCTGGGAGGTTTTGCCTGGAATTTGCCTGCCCCTTTTGCAGGCAAAAATCAACCTTTTCCAAGGCTTTGCCTACATTAAGGAAATATGAACCAAATATCAATGGAGTTACATCAGTGAAACTCCTAATATAGGCTGGCTGCACCAGCCCAGTTTAATCTGGTAAATTACCAGAGTATTTTATACCAATGTAAATCCTGCTGTGTACTGGTGTCATGTGCCCATGTTAGGGACACACACTAGAGTGACTAGATAGCCGATGTAAATCCATTACATTTCTTAAGTGTAGACAAGGCCTAAGAGCAATTTTCAGCTATTGTAAGTGGGGCACAGGTTCTCCTCTCACAGAAGCAGTAGTGAAGAAAGAAGTGACTCATCAAATGGTCTGGAAATAAGAATGGGAATCCTAATACTGTGCAGTTCTATAGCACATTTCATCCAAGAACGCCAAAGCACTTTGTAAACCTTAAGCCTCTCAACAGCCTTGAGAAGCTGGAATTATCCTCATTTTACATATGGGGAAGCTGAGGCCCAAATAAGTCACATGACTTGCCCAAAGTCTCTCTCTCTCACTCTCTCACACACACAGTGGCACAGACAGGAATAAAAACACATTGTTTGGACTTCACTCCAAACACTCAGTGAAGCTCATTTTTTGCAAGAGAGAGAAGAGCTCTAGGTATAATATATAAGATGGACATGAGAGTGTAACATTGCAGCATATAGCTAAAGCCACTACTCGAGGGGAACTTACTTCCAGACCCATCTTTGATCCTGGGCCCCTCTGAACCTGCCTCTGCAAGGATGTTGGCATTAGCATTGTTTTCCATATCCATCACATCTGAAGCAGACTCGCTTTCCTCCTCAGGTTCAGGGTGGCTGAAGATCCAGTCCAGTGCATGCTCCAAATTATTATTCTGGCAGGCAAATGAGCAAAACACCAGCCATTAGTGCATTCACCAACACTGCAGCTGCCATACAAACACTGATCTTTAAATAGGCAGAACAAGGACTGAGATCAACAGCATTCAGTACATTTGAGCTATACACACTGCCTCTATGAAAATGAGTGTTCAGCGGGCACTGTGCAAGTCTGCTGACCTAGGACTATAATTGGATTCGTTTAGTACTAAATGATTCCCTGCAGCATTTTCAGCACCGCACGGACTTTGCTCAGTGTTCTACATGCGGTTGCCAATAATGATAGGGTGCTGGATTACACAGGATAACAGTATTAATTTAAGCACACAGGCTTTTAAAGTTATATTTGATGTGAAAAGTGGCTGTATCAGTCCTATAAATAATCACAATGATTTAGCTGGAGCCCGCATTAAGTATTTGGTTTCCAAAACTGTGATTTCCAATGCACCTTCCCTCCTCGCACCATGCTGGGTAAAATATGGCTGGGATTGGGATTTTGGTTCTAATAAATGGCTTAAAGTGAAACCAATTTAGATCTTTCAATCCCTGTTAAATCAAAATAGTATACAATACACGCAAAATGCAGGAATGGTGACATTTGTAATTGCCCTCTACCTAATTTGATAGGCATATTCCCTTGTTGGAACAGAAGCTTTGCTTACCACTACCGAGGCTGTAAACTCTTTGGGACAGGGGCAGTCTTTTTGTGCTGTGTTTATACAGCACCTAGCACAATGGGGGCCTTAGTCTATGACTGGGAGTCCTAGGTACCATGGCAATGCAACCAATAGGTCCTGGGAAGTCATACAGGAAAGAGTAAGTGATCTGGCTAGGAAAGGCCTGACTTGCACTGTTCTTCAACAGACACTGCCAGCCACCAATGCTATGGCACTGAAGGTAGCATCCCAACAAGCATACAGCCTATGTAGCTGCTCAGGAATAAGAGTGAAAGCCAATGGCCTAGTCCTATGGCTTCTGCATTCGGATAACATATATTGTGCAAGCCACAGAACTATACGTGAAAGAGAAACTGCCATCTGTGAGTGACTACGCTGCTTGGAGCACTCCTGCACATGACACTGGATGGGAGCCCAGCAACATAGCTGGGAAGAGGCAGTGCACCCCAGGAGGTGCTGTATGAGGAAGTAGCTGTATAAATGGGAAATTATGGCATAGAAAAGAAGGCGGAAGAGCCCAGTGTTAACTCCCCCTCCTCCCTGGTTATCATCCCACATGGAGGTGGGCTTTGGAGAGGCACAGAACAGATATAAAGAGAAACAAAGGTAAAGACTCCCTTGTCTCCAGCACCCAGAAAGAGACCGTTCCTCTCTCGTGGTGGGTGTCTCCTGGGGGCCACAAGATCGCTGTATCTGGATAACTGTGGGTGGTGAGTCAGAACACAATCCTGTGAGATGTGATTGCAACTCTTCAAAAAATACCCCAAAGAAAGGAATTGGGGAGCTCCCCATCCTCAGAACATACTGCTCTCACGCACCCAGAATGCTTCAGAACAGATAGGAAGGGGAGTCAAGTTCTTCTTATCTTCCCCTTCTTGTCACATCCAAATTAATACTCACCTGAAATCCATAAATCCAGGGTGAGGAGGCATATAGCTCCTCACCCTGTCACAACCTATCTTTGGGGCCAGCCTTGCCTCAGGACCCCATTCTCCTTGCTTCCCCACACCCACCAGTAAATTTTGAATTCCTTCATGAGCACATCTCATGAGTTTCCTTGCACATGTGTTTTTTCATCCTTAAAAAAAAAAATCCAAAATTTCTCTTGATCACCCTGGGGACTCACTGTTGCTTTGAGTGCTTGAATAGCTACATTCCTCTGGAATCCCATGGAGGTGATGAGAGCTACCATCTCTTCTGGAGGCTGGTTATCTAACCCAATAGCCCCTAGACCAGCTGCTCCAGCAGAAGCAACTCCTCCATAGCCAGGTATAGCTAATGGCTCTGCAAAATCTGGAAAAGACAAACAGTTCACTTTTTTACCCCATCAACACATAACCAAACAATGAATGGAAGCTCAAGAATAGCAACAATACCCATGTAAAGTTCATTTCTATGGGCCAAATCTGGACAGCGGGGACATAGAAGGCCCAAAAAAGCAGGAAGATGAGTATGCACATGAGAAAGGCATGTATATGGATTCTTCCACACTGCTACCTGGAACAGCTCACTGTGCTACAGAGGTGAAACCAATGCAGCAAAGCTACATGGTGGCACATCCAGGGAATAAAGAAGCCTGGTTTATCAGACCTGGGCCCAACATGAAACCCAATTGCCAGACAACCCACACTTGCTAGGCATATAGCTGCATACCCAACTCCAATCCCAAGACCAGCAGCAAGGGGCTGTAGACCCACCATTGCTTTTCGGCACCAGCTACTTTGTCACTGGGGAAAGGATACCTCTTTCTGGTGCAACATGGGTGTGCTGTGCCTTCTCCAGGCAATGGTTGCCCGGTGTGTGTTCAAGAGTGTTGGATTCTGTATCATGTTTATAGTAATGAGTACTAGTCCTACCAACACTATGGCACATTAGGAGAATGACAAGTTTGTGTTCTCTAGTTTTCAAAGGGATACGATAGGATTTGTTTGCCATGCATGGTGTTACAATTTATATTGACCCAAGTAAGATGCACAGCAGAGCGAGGTCTCATTCACACTCTTGAGACTACTGACCCGGTTCTTCCATGTGTGCAATGATCCAGTTGAAAGCCACTTCAGCGCCCATGTTTCCTGTATAGTATACAGCTTTCCGACATGCTTCCAAGGGGAAGCCCATCTCTGCTAGCTGCATCACTGAAGATTCATCAATATCTGGAGCTACAAGAGAGGATAATCTAATATGTAAAGTTAAAATCAGCCCATTCCTGTAATATTTGTTATTGTATAGGATGCTACTTCCTATATATTGTATCACTGGGTTTGTTTCAACACTGCAGGGAACAAACATCCATTAAAATAAAGCAGCTTTATGCAAATCGCTATAATGGCAATTAGTGATTTATTTATAGCTTTTGATCTTAATGATTTACACAGAGTGTCTTTCACCCTAAGTAATTCCCGAAGTGCTTTACAGTAAGCATTTATAGGAAACAAGTCACCCACCACTGAAGTGCAGGCCCGTCAGAGATTTGCAGTTTCTAAGAGTGCTAGATCTGCCCCTGGTACATGAACAGTCAATTCTGTAATGACACCTCTGCTGATGTAGTAGATAGAGCACAAGTAGCTTATCTGCAGCAGTGACACTTGGTGAAGACACCTCAATACTCTGAAACCTGAATACTGTAGCGCTCTCTCTCAGACTAGAACGGCTTTTACAAGCAGCACCTGTGACATTCTGTTTAGAAATAATTCTCATTTTTTGTCAAGTTGTCTCGCATAGTGAGACATTGGTTAAAATCCTCCAGACCAGCAAATTATAAAAGACACATGATAGGACCAATCTAGCCCCTTTGAGAACTGTGGCAAAACTCCCATCGATGTCAATAGGAGGAGGACTACTCCTCACTTTGTTCCGAGTTTCTTTAAGGCCTCCCATATCACTTAAGACCTGGGGCATAAATCACAGGGACAGCTTTCTGTAAACCCTCTGTACTGGTGTGAATTTCACCCTATGTGAAAAGCAACTACTGCTTCTGCTCCGTAGCTACTTTTCAAATATAAATATAATGTATTTCTTTTTAGTGGTGGTGTTGCATTTTAACAGCGGAGCACAGAACAACACTGTGATATGGAGACAAAAAAATATAATCCCCCCCCAAAATGTTCCAACTAAGCATCACTATTGTTCAGTATCTCACATGCAGAGAGAGCGTGGATATGTCTATATGAGCTGGGACTCAGACTTCCCACTCAAATACAGGTGTATCCTCAGTGTTATAGCAAAGATCCAAGGTGTTGGGCCAGTTATAGATCATTTTTAAGGTCAGATCATGGCACACGAATGACAACTGTAATGTAGCAGGATCAGGGACAACAATTTTATAACCAACCCCCCCGCAATTCCCTTCCCCATTTGCAGTTTAGATGAGCCCTGCGTGGGGCAATATCAATGTTTAAAGAATACAAAGTGGCATCTCTGAAAAACATTCTGACAACCTCCTAAATTGGGGCCTCATCTAAAGCCCATTAACGTTAGCATTAGCTTCAATGCACTTTGGATAGTGCCCCACATACACTTTAAAAATTGAGCTTTTTAATCTAAAACTATCCTAAATTGCTACTAATAAAACTCCAAAAAAAAAATCACATATGTAATTTCAGAGCAGCTCTTCAAATCCAATTAACTGTGTTTTAAGTTAAACAATGACAACAAAGTGCATCTGGCATCAAATCATTAAATTTTACACCAAGATTTATTCCAAAGTGAATTAACCCCAAGTTATAAAAATGGGACTTCACACCAGAAATTGTGGCTGCTCATGTGTTGGGCACCACACTGCTACGATGGGTCCTTCGGATACCCAGATGCATGCAAGTCAACGCTGGGACAAGTACAACACTGACGTGTTACGTAAATGCACCCTGAGAAAAGCGCCATGCATATCTGTGTAGACAGAACTACCATTCATTGACAATAGCACGTGGATGTGTTTGAACAGCCAAAAAGTCAGCACAATTTGCTGGGGAGAAAAATTAGATACATACGCTCCATGAAATGGTTCATCATGCGATCTGGAAATTGAGAAAGAAAAATAAGGAGAAGAAGTGAGTTTGCATGACAGTCAGCTACGCTCTACACTGGAAAGAAAGAGGAACAATTTTGTAGGTAATAAAAATGTCTGGTGCCTTAAGAGCAGCGTGCACTGTGGTGATGGAAGGTCACAAAGATAATCTCATGCTTATTAAAGTAGAGCATCACTGGTGCTGTAATCCAATAATAAATGGGATAATTACTGGCCTAACCCCATTTAAACCAGGAAGGTCATGATGCTGTGAATATCGTACCACCAAACTGAACTGTTTCTTTCCCCAAAATATAATCTGCACACCCAGACATTACAGGATGGGCATGGTTAGCTGATTCTTTATGTAAAGCAAGAGGCTGGGATTGAGAGAGCACAAAACTAACAAAATGAGGTAGTGGACACATTGAGAAGTTTTACTTGCACCTGAGAACGTTAAAACCAGGAGTGATTAACAGTTCCTAATTTAGCACTTACTCCTTCCTTGAATTTAGTCATAAAGCTAGTGACCCTCATCCCTTTCCTAGCCCTCCTCAAAGCCCATTTGTTCTTTGATGCTTATGTGACAGCCACCATGTAGGCTGACACATCGGTGATAAAACTAGACTGGTTACACATACACTGACCCGTGGGTTATACCTACAAGAAATTGGCCAAATGGTGACGGCTAGGTAGAGGGGTCAGTCAGTATAGTTGAGGTACATGTTACATATAGAAAGGCGCACACAAACTGTCTATATTGCAACTGAGTGAATCCCTCTTCCCGCATCTTTTGCAAGTTGCTTGTTTCATTAGAATGCAACGTCTCTGGTAACTGAATCTGTAAGTAAACCTCATAGCACGAGGCCATGATGCAGGGAGACCAACATGGATGAAGTGAGGTAACAAAAGCTGTCTGAAGTTTTATTTTCATTTATAACAGGTAAAGCTCCAATTTTTTTAGCCTTTACAAGTGAAAATGCAAGTTTCAAGGAGGCCCAGATGCCCAGAAAGCCATGGTAAACCATGGGGAGTAGTCTAGAGAGGGGAAACAAAATTGAAATCACTATAAGTCTGTGTATTCCTCTACTCTAACACCAAAATACATTTTAGAGATTGGCGTTCTTCCATGTTTGGAAAACTCTCTGCAGGAACAGCACTATTAGTACCCAAGTAAATAAATGAGCCAATCCTGTAATGTGAGTAGCATCATCCCTTCTAGTATCACATTAAATATTTAAACACCAAAACCGAAGTCATCATAAAGCACATTTCAATAATCTGTGTCTAAGGTCATGGGATAATAAAGTGAATTTACTAGCTACAAAACATTTCACTGTCAGGGTGAAGTTTGGAGGAAGCAAGCTCTAATATTGCTTTTACTGGACAGGCTTGATCTAGAAATGGATTATTTCAAGAAAATGTCACATTGTGTTAAACATCTGTAGTAGTGTCTAGCACAAAGGGGTCCTGGCCCTGCAATACAAATAATAAATAGTGATTCTTGCTCTTTACAATGAACAAGTGGCAGACTTTCAGACTTAACCAATGGAAGGACATTTAGTGTCCTTCAAAGTTTTATTTTGGAGAAGTTCTATGGCCTGTGTTATAAAGGAAGTCAGATTAGATGATCACAATGGTCCCTTCTGGTCTTGGACTCTATTAAACTACATAACCCCTTGTGTGTTAAACATAGTTGTGCTGTGGATTAAGGAATCTGGTTTGAAGAAGTGCACTGTTCCCCTTCAAATACACCACCAACAAGGAATGTTTGGTCTGATACATGCTAACAGATGGTGCTGGGACTGGATAAGATGATGTCAAGATCCTAAGGCAAGAACCTTATTGCCTGACTTAGGGCTCCTGAGGGCAAGGACCATGCCTTGCACACCAGTGAGCAAACATTAGATGATAATTATTATTCAGTCAAGGTTAATTTATCATTGGTTTTTATATGGCAGTTAGCACAAAAACCATGCTAAGCAGGTTCAGATGTACATGCCTCCAAAAGCAAGAAATGACTGGGTTGAATTTCCACTCCATTTTTGGCACCCACCACTGATTCTACAGCAGGCATCCGAGCTGAAGTTACATTCCCTGTGGGCTGGAATAAGTAAGCATGATGATTCCATGAGGCTAAATGGGAACCATGAGCCTGTACTCAAAGGCTGAATCTGGCCCGCTCTATCTACTACACCCCAATGAGTGCGAGCTCTTCAGAACAGGGATCATTTTTTCATTATGCATGTGTACAACGGGGCCTAATCCTCAATTGCGTCTAAGGTGCTACTACAACACAAATAACATCAATACTAATAATGAGGGATACTAGGAACTAAGTGCTCTCTGAGTGATGCCACTGAAAGTCCTAGAGCCAAGTCTTACAGACTCACCTAGATCTAGACACCTGTAAAGATTATAGAGGGAATAAGAACACAAGCTGGTGAGAGGGTGAAAAAGGGATTAAAATATTCAGTTACCCCCTTGCAGAGAACAGTGTGAATTCCTTATACTATCAACAGGATTAAGTTAATTCAAGGCTTCTTAAGAGGTGTGACAGCAACATTCATGGCCTGATTTTCAACCAGTAGGAGCTGCGGGTGCTCGGCAGCTCTAAAAAAAAGTCAGGACAGCAGTGCATTATTATTGGTCTGTCCCGATCCTATCTACACCCTATATTCATTCACAGAGTCATGCTTCTGTACCTGCACAGCTGGAGCATAGCAGCCAAAAACAGGCTTCACATGAACCAGCAGAGAGGTGAAGAAAAAGAGACTAACTATCCAGGCAGAGGAAGGCGGGATGAAAGGAGAGATCCTGGAGGTAGAGGACAGTACCTTTGGGGTCGTCAGGAATGATAATGGGCGGAGCAATGTCGGGAAGTTCCTCTTCTCCTGCTTGTAGTCCCGTGGCACGGAGGTGATTGATGTCTAGTAGGTCTGGCATGTCTACGGAAACATCTGCAAACCCAGAGAGGAAAAGATTGTTGAGGCATTCTAGCACATGTACATTGTATTGCAATTTACATGCTATAGCGAGGGAACTCAATATACACGCTACAAACACGGCCTCGATTCTCTTCCCTTAAACTGTTAGTCAGAGTCACCAATGAGAAGTTCAGGACACCTTTTAAAGGACACTTTTACAACGAAAACTGATTATGTAAAACTGGCTTCTGATTCCCCAGATCTGGGGTTCTGGTCTGGCCCTTCATGAAAAGAGAGAGGGATAGCTCAGTGGTTTGAGCATTAGCCTGCTAAACCCAGGGTTGTGAGTTCAGTTGTTGAGGGGGCCATTTAGGGATCTGGGGCAAAAAATCTGTCAGGGGACAGTACTTGGTCCTGCTAGTGAAGGCAGGGGACTGGACTCGATGACCTTTCAAGGTCCTTCCAGTTCTAGGAGATTGGCATATCTCCATTTATTATTATTATTATTTATTAAGAGGAGCCCACTGGATTTTGTTACAAACTCAAGACTCGCCAATGTACATCAGCCTTTCAAGAGAACCTGGACCAAATGAGGGGGAGGAAAGCATTCAAGATACATACCAAGCTTTTGGGGTATCCAGTCAAGGCCAAAGGTGAACTTCTTTATCTGCACTACCAAGTACTCAGGAAATGAAGCAAAGCGAGATGTTCTAGGAAACACAAGAAAGTTATGTCAATAAAAAAGGGTAACAAGATTATGGAACAAAGATTGTGATGCCTCAGACCTCTGTCTAAGCCACATTAACATGAAAAGTTTTACTCCTGCGGTATGTCTACACTGCAATTACTCCAACCGTGGCTGGCCCATATCAGCTGACTCAAGCTCATGGGGCTCAGGCTAAGGGGCCATTTTATTGTGGTGTAGACGTTTAGGCTCAGACTAGAGCCTGAGCTCTTGGACCGGAACCCAAGCTCTGGGAACCTCCCCGTTGCAGGGATAAATTTTCAGTGCTATGTGTTCACCCAAGAATCATGTGGCTAGAATTTTAGGGCAATAGGTTGAAAATACAGGTTACACAGGATCTAAAGATGACACTGTGACTTTTATATATAAGTATAACATATAACATGTAAGTAACAATAATTAAGTATTACAAACGTATCCTAACTGTACAGTATTGATAGCCATGCTGGGGTATTTTGGCTGAAATTCAGACATATATATTGGAAGCCAAATTTTTAGTACTGCCCTTTCTGCAATTTGACATCTTCATCCCTACAGCCTGATCAAGGAAGAACTTCTACCTCCATTTGCTCCACCCTATTTTGCCGAGGGGCTGCATGTGGTGTTTTAGAGCATCTTCAGACAGAGCTGGACAACAAGAGACAAGGGATGGAGATCCATACTTGGTCTCTTGTATGGAAATATAGATCTCTACCACTAGCTACTGCATGGGACCCAGGTTAAAGGTGGGCAGAAACTTACCAAGCCACTAAGTTTTACACTCCCTATAAGCATCCACAAAGCTACCTCATTATCCAACTTCAAATCCCTCCTTAAAACTCTCCCTTCTCACGATGCCTACAGACACTTGACAACAGTTAGGCTGCTGGCATGCTGAGACCCCTGCCTATCACCAATATTATCTCATTATTTCCTTCTACTTCCCCATCGGTCTGTCCGTATCCATCTGTTGTTTATACTTAGATTGTAAGCAAGTTGGGGCAAGGAGTTGCTTTTGTTGTTTGTACAGCACCAAGCACAATGGTGCCTGCTCCATGACTAGGGCTCTTCAGTGCTATTGTCACTGTCACTGATCGGTCTGTCAGCCCTCACCGAGAGAGCGCCGATCACAACACATCAGATGTGTTGTTCTAGCCAGTCCTCCAACTACCCGCTAGCCAGGCTGTCAGTAGCACCGGACACCCAATTGACATAGCACACAGCAGCCTAGAACTCCTGAGCGATCCGCCAACCGCAGCCTCCCAAGCAGCTGGGATTACAGGCACGAGCCACCACACCGGGCCCAGTGCTATTGTAATACAAATAAATAACGAACAACAACAACAACAAGCTTTGCTACAAACATCCCAAAGAAGATCATTCCTGAAGTTCAACAAAGCTGATTTATTTATTTGTTGCTCAGGGGGTCATTGCAAGCTTTTGAAAGGTGAACTACACTTCTTACTGGGGCAGAGCTGTACTAATCTGCACCTTTTACATTCATGAGTCTCATCACCAATCCTGATCCATAACTGACTCTGCATCACTGACATCTGCTGTATCATAGCCAAGTGGTAAAATAAACTATATTATGAACACATTGTGCTTTTAATATGGAACCACACACTTACTTAACTCCTGCAGATTTTGCTTGAAGGGCACTGCTCCAGAAGTCTTCTACATTTTCTGGTTCAGAAAAGGCCTGCAGACACGCACTAAATGGGATCTTGGCACGGACGAGCTCTGGCGGAGGTCTCCTAGCAGCTTCTGCTTCTCTCCTCTTCAGTTCGTAGGCAATTAATTCATCTGATCAGAAGCAGACATGACACTGAAGGCTACATGAACAATGCATCCACCACAGTATCTTTCACTGCAGTCTTACTTCTTGCCAGCTTTTGAAATACAAAACTATCATTTGGGGTGGGGAGAGCTTTTATATGGGTCTAAATATGTCCAGGAGACATCAAGACCCTGTCTGTACACAGGATCACAGCCATGTTTTAAACACATTTCTGGGTAACAGGGTTCTGATCACACAGAGGATAGGGCAGTGTGAACACTTGGAAACAAGTGATTAAATTCTTCGTGGCAGGGTTTTTATTTCTGTACAAATGGCTATGCCTCTCTGCCAACTTTGTCAGCTCAATCAGACTCTGAAAACCATTGCTAGTCTACCCCTCCATTGTGCTTTCTTAACTGGTCAGGGTTATATACTGGGCAGGATTATAGTGCTTACCTTGCCAGTAATGGCCAGTTGTACCAGAAATTGTCAAAACTAAAAGTTCCTGAGCTATAAACTCCTAGAAATAATTTTTAACAGAACATATTTACTGTTGGAACAGATTACCAAGGAATATGGTAAAGCCTCCCTTGGAGTCTTCAAATCAAGACTGGATGTCTTTCTAAAAAGCATGTTCTAATTCAGCCACAAGTTACGGACTCCATGCAGCAACCACTGGATGAAATTTTATGGCCTGTTATGCAGGAGGACAGACTTGGTTTTCAGATAGCCTCTTATTACCTTAAAATCTATTAAATCTTGATGTGAAAGAAACAGTGGAGAACAGCAAAACCCAGGACAATTTACTGACCACAACAGGGCCCCCTCTTTGAGTCCCTCCACTGGCTCCCCTCTTCACCTCTACATCAAACACACACTTCTTGTCTTTACCTTTAGGGCCCTGTACAACTTCACCGCAGCCTATCAAGATATCAACCCCCATCCTCACTCTACCAATGCTCCCAGCCATTCCTAACCACCCTCTCCCTTATGTACCACTGCGCTTTCTCTCCCACTGCTCCTCACGCATGGGGAAAACACCCCGATAAAATACAAACAGCCACCACCTTATACTCCCTCCTTCAGACTCGCCTCTACCATGATGCCAACAAAATCCAGCCCGCTGGTCTAGCTTGACAAGAGACAAGCTGCAACTATTCCTCTTTTTTCTTTTCTTTTCCCTACTCCCTCACTCCCCACCTCATTAAAATCCAGAAAACGAAAAAAGAACCCCTACAATACATGTAACTAAAAAGCTGGGCTAATTCTTCCCCACATTCATTTGCTTGTATGTTGTAGCCTATGTGTAACCCACACACCTTCTGAGTGTGGTGTTCTGTCCCATCTAGTGGCACCGAGACCACCTAGCGAGCAGTTAACGAGTCAGCTCTACAGATTTAGCTATCAGGCAGTTGGCTTTTAGCTCATGCAGTAGAGGCTCATACACTAAGCTCCAGAAGTCCCAAGTTCGATCCTGCCCGCCGCTGACCGGGGTCTGTCAGTGTTACATATGCTCTGCCCTTTTGCTGTTTGTGTCTTTAGATTGTAAGCCCTTCAGAGCGAGGATTTTCTGTTTTCAATATCTGCACACTGCCTGGCACAACTGGGCCCAGATCCCAACTGAGGCACTGCCATCAATAAATATTTATTATTAAGGACCATCAGTGTGACTGTGCAGATAACCCACACACATAAATTACACTGCAAGAGGATAATCTGTGTTCATGTTTTTGAAGCAGCTTTGTCACAAAAGTGCCAAACAAGTCTTTAAAATGTAAGTTTTGCTGTTTCTTTATAGGCAATTTCTGTTGTTCTGCAATTAAAAAGGAAGTGATGACACTTTTCTATAACAGTCAACTGCATTCCTCTGTTTCCTAATACATTTAAGCAGAAAGCTTGGACTAGATGACTCTGAAGGAACCATAACAAACCCTGGTGAAGAGCTGTCCCACCTAACTGCAGTATCTGACCCAAGAAAGGCCCAGGTAAAAGAGAAGATTCTCTCTGAACACTGAGCTGTTGTAGGAATATTTAAAATATTGAGAAGTAGATCTATGCAGCCATGGCCACTAGGTCTGCAATATTTTTCAAAGATTAGGCTCACATCAGCCTCCCTTAATGGAAAGCCCCCTCCTCTGTGTGTATTACATCCATGAAAGGAGACTCAACCCTTTATGGTGCCAAGACATGGGATATTTCTCACAAGGGGTCACTATGGCTTTTGAAGTCTGCCATATGGGTTGCAATTAGGAAATCCAGACCCCCCAGGCCTACAGTGTCGCAAAAGTTCAATTTTGTCTCCTAATGTTCATCAGTCTCTTATTCCAGAAAAGAACGAATGTGGTTATAGATTCATGGATTTTAAGGCCCAAAGGGATCATTATGATCATCTAGTCTGACCTCTTGCATAATACAGAATCCCACTGCATCATTTCTGCATCACACTGGCTCAACAAGAGCAGATCTGTTAGGAGATAGCTAAGCTCCATGTCACAAAGAATTTAGCACCTCCTGTGGTAATCTGTTCCAATAGTTAATTACTCTCATTGTTAAAAATTTGCATTTTATCTGCCTAGGTGGCAGATTAAAGCAGGACTGAACACAGCAAACTAACCAAGCATGCCAGAGAACATAAGAATAAAAGAGAGGACATACTAGGTCAGACCAATGGTCCATCTTGCCCAGTATCCTGTCTCTGACAGTGGCCCATACCAGAGCTTCAAAGAGTGAACAGAACAGGGAAATTATGGAGCGATCCACCCCATCTTCCACTCCCGGCATCTGGCAGTCAAAGGTTTAAGTAGCCCCGAGCATGGGGCTGCATTCCTGACCATCATTGCTAATAGCTATTGATGAACCTATCCTCCATAAACTTATCCAGTCCTTTTTTGAACCCAGTTATATTTCTGGCCATCACAACATCCCATGGCAGTGAGTTTCACATGTTAGTTGTACATTATGTGAAAAAGTACTTCCTCTTCTTTCTAGTAAACCCACTGGTGATCTCTGGTTTTTTGTATTGTGTGAAAGTGTAAATAACACTTCTCTATTCACTTTTTCCACACCGTTCCTGATTTTATAGACCACTATCAAATCTCCCCTTGATCGTCCCTTTCTAAACCAAAGAACCTAACATTTTTAGTCTCTCCTCATATGGAAGCCATTCCATACTCCTTGACCATTTCTGTTGCCCTTCTCTGTACCCTTTCCAATTCTAACAGCTCTTTTTTCAGATGGGGTGACCAGAACTGCATGCAGTATTAAAGCTTTGGGCATACCATGGATCTATATAGTGGCATTATGCTACTTCCTGTCTTATTTTCTATCCCTTTCATAATAGTTCCCAGCATATTGTTAGGTTTTTTGACTGCCGCTGCACATTGAGTGGAAATTTTCAGAGAACCATCCATGATGATTCCAAGATCTCTTTCTTGAGTGGTAACAGCTAATTTAGACCCCATCATTTTGTATGTAGAGCTGGGATTATGTTTTCCAATGTGCATTACTTTGCATTTATGAACAGTGAATTTCATCTGCCATTTTGTTGCCCATTCACCCAGTTTTATGAGATCCCTTTGTAATTCTTTGCAGTCATCTTTGGACTTCATTATCTTGAGTAATTTTATATTGTCTGAAAATTTTGCCTCTTCTCTGTTTACCCCTTTTCCAGATCATTTATGAGTATGTTGAACTGCACTGGTCCCAGTACAGATCCTTGGGCGACCATGCTATTTACCCATCTCCACTGTGGAAACTGAGCATTTATTCCTATCCATTGTTTCCTATCTTTTAACCAGTTACTGATCCATGAGAGAACCTTCCCTCTTATCTCCCGGCTGCTTACTTTGTTTAAAAGCCTTTGCTATGGGATTTTGTCAAAGGCTTTCTGAAAGAAGAGTCCTCTTCATTTTGCAGCACTTTCCCCTGCTCTAGAAATACTCAGGCAGACCTGGGGCCCTGAGTCTACACATATACACACACCCTGTGGGCATGCAAGCCGATGTGGAATGTTGTGTTCTTGATCAGCTTCCAGGTAGCCCACCACCAACCCAATGTGGATGGGCCACTTATGAAGGTGAATGAGCCTGCTACAGCCCCAGCTAACAGAACTGTGTCTTTTAGCTCAAGTAGTAGATGATCATGTTCCAAGATTCAGAGATCCCAGGATCGATCCCGGTTGCTGCCAACCAACCCAGGGACACAGTATTACATTAATCCTAGCCCACCCCTATCAGCCTTCCTTTATTGATTTTAGACAGACAGCACCAACATGTCAGCCCACCAGCTCCCTTTTGACTTTACCTCTGTTCGTTGCTGCCTCCATGGCCACAGGTAACTGCATGAGATAGTCTACCCTTTCTGTGTATCGGACTTTCCTAGACTGGCAGCACTGTGTGCGTTCTTCCACCAGGAACCGGAAAACATCGCTGGGGTTTTCTGAGCCAATGCGGTTCCTCTGCAGGGAAGATCAGACCTGATCACTTGAGCAGCCTCACAGAGCCCAGAGTACGCAAAGTGCTTTACAGACATCAAAAGACACCACCCTTGCCCCCAGGAGCTCATGCACTAAGAGCCACATGTTAGTCCATGCCGGGAGACCCCTGCATGAGCCTGAAAGTTGCCACTGACATCCATGAGGGGAGACAGATGTCCGCCCGCACAGTGTAACTTGCAGAATGGGGGCCTTAATATCGGTATGCTGCAAAGAGTGAAAGGAACAGTAGGGAGCAGGAAGAAGGCAGGTTACAGTAAATATGTTGGGTAGAATATGCCTTACAGAATCCTTTCAGCAACCAAATTATTACTCTTATGCTCTGAGAACTGCATTGAAACAGAACAAGCACAATTTAGTTAATTATCCAGCTGGAATGCCACTCAGATAATACACCTTCTCTTTGTTATGCAAGTTAATGTCTGTTATCAGGCACTCACAGGAAAAGATCTACTCACCACCCCCATAATCAGTGCACATAGTTTGGGACATAGAACATTATGCACACAGATCTGAATAACTTCACACAGAGCGTAACACATGAACAAACACCCTTAATCCCGGGGGGAGGTTATGTTTTAAATTGTAATTGGTTGTCTCCTTTGTAAATTTCCTTTTCAATGCCTTAAAGAAAGTATTAGCATTCACAGTGTTGACTCTTTTGCATTGCAGCACTGAGCTGCAGCTTAATGGAAGTAACATTTCATACAACAGACACTTTGCTTTCAGTATGGGAATCCATCTTCCCCATAATGATTCAATAACATACAGCTGATATTTGTAAGGGAGCTAGACAGGGTGATATACCTGCTCCAGAAAAGGACATAAATATGTGGAATAATAATAATACCTGCTCCATTTAACATTCACAGTCTTCATAATTATAAATATATTGACAACTTGTAATTGTACACTGGGTAGCTGTTGAAAGAGACAGTCATATTTGCTTCTAGCACTCATAGCTTGTTTAATGATGCTCAAATGGTATGAACTGAACTACACTGGTTTAGAAACGTATTTAGTTAGATCAGTGCAATTCTCATGTAGACAAGGCCTTAAAGGGTTTGTAAAAAAAAATGAGATCACATACTGTCTGTTTCTCATCCCCTAACATGTCAAGCAGAGATAAAGAGAAGAAGTAGTGAACACTTTCTCACCTCTACTAGGTTTATAAGGTGCAGGAAAAACTCCTGTGCATCTTGCTGTCTATTGGAGGAGAATTCTGGGTGCCCTTTGCTTACAAAGGCCTTAAACATTCGAGGAGAAATTCCATTGTGTTGAGGCTAAAAACAAATGAAGAGAGAAATATTTTTGAAAAGCACTTCTGCGCACGTTGGTCTGAATTACACACTGGCTCGAACCTTAAAAGTTAGGTTTCATGATCAAAGTGCCACAGGAAATGAAGAGTAATGGGTGCAGGCTGGGGCTGGTATGAACCTTATTTCTGTAATTCCTGGTTTACAGAGGTTTAAGCACAGGTGTATTCTGCATTCTGGAAGGGTATGAGGCACTGCCAAACAACCCTAACTCTGAGTTAAAGTTTTTGGACAGTGAATTTCCATTGTTTTTTGAGGAAGTGGTGGTATTTTGAAAAAATGATGGTAAAGAATAGTGCATGAGTGGGGACCATTGCGGGAGGGGGGGACGACACAAGGAGGCTTCCTCTCTACCACTTAACCACTAATCCTAGATTGGGCCCCCATGAGGCACAATAATTTTCAAACAATCCAAGCAAGCGTGTGTATTTTAGAGCACTTGGAAAAACTGGCTAGTAAACAAGTATAGTGGTGCTACCACCCCATTATAATATAGAAGAAGCAGCATGAAATATGACACACACAAATCACATTTTTAAAGGAAACTTTCACTCCGAAGGCCCAATTCTAATCTCAGTGTCACCAGTATAAAGAAGGACTAACTCCTTTTAGATCAATGGAGATCAGAACCATGCCCTCAGTTTACAATGCTTGCTCAGCGGCTGGCAGTACATCAGTAATATCATTACACTAAGATGCTCTTTAAGGGCCTCTGTAAACATCTAGAGACTTAGTAGTGCTGGGAATTTCTGAATACTGGGTTATGTATCATATTGATGTCCTCAACTGCCCTGCATCAAAGGAGAAACTATATACCCTGCTTCCTTCGAAGACAGAAGGCCTGAGAAGCAAGCAAACTGCCTGGCCCCAACCAGGCTTGCCCAGATTTTTGGTGCACTGGATTTTGAAGTAAGCCCCATTGCCATTTAAATGCAACTTTTATTCAACCATCTGAATAACAAGAAAAATGTGCAAATGTGTTGTATTCTTGAGACTAGGATCACACACACACAGCAAGCCCTTTCCACCATAGGGAAGCTTGATCAATTTAAGCCAAAAAACAAGATCAGTGGCAAAGTCCTGAATGAAAAAGCAGTTCCTGGTGACTCTATAGACTTTGGGCCTCTTTTTTATGTTGAAATGGCTCCAAGTAGCCCACTGCTCTTCCTAAACTGCTTTACATTAGTGGAAAGAAGGAATATTTATAGACTACTGGGCATACTTTCCTCATCAACAGTTGCAAAACAGTTTAGCTATATATAGAGCGGACTGAACCACTCAAAATCTCACACAAATGCTTTGACATCACTTTATGGCTGGATTCCAAAGACTCAGGATGTTAAAGACTCATTTGCACTCAGTGAAAAATGCTAATGAATAAGATGTGAAATTCATGTTACGCGCACAAAAAACGGAAGTGAAGGAAACAGTCTTACAGGTTTGGCCAAAAATCCCTACACAATTATACTCATTCATTGCAAAAGCCAGAGCAAACACCTTGGAGGGCAAAATGTGCATTAGGTCCACAGTATCATTTATCTATAAAATTCCCACCATTGCAATGCCACCAGTGCAGCTCCACCAGAGGGAGCAAGAGTGGGAAATGTTGACCCCAGCAACTTTCTAAACAAGGCCATAGTACAACAAAGAATTAAAACTGTTTCACTCCTGACACCATGTTAAAAACTGCTTAAACGGGAAGACATTTGAATCTACTAAATTATGAACAATGCATATTCTTTAGTGCCCATGGATGGCGCTCTATTTAATTAACTGGCAGAGATTAGCCCCAAATGTTACTCTGCAGAAAGCTCTGGATAGTTTATTACAACATTCACAGTAGCAAATGCTGTAGCTAAGGTGGAGATGCAGTTTTCATTCTAATCCCCCTCATCCCATTAAATGTGAAACTTAACACATTACCCTTTGTTTTGTTAAACATGCGCAGGATATGCAACAAGTTAGTCGCTATAGACACCTTACCACTGAGGTGCTGAACTTCTTGAAAATTGTGTCCTCCATTTCTCAGTGTTAATGATGCATTAACGTTAGTTCTTAACTTTTAATAAATGAAACGCAAGCAAGATTCACCAAAGCTTCTGTAAATCTAGGAATAAACCACTGGCAAAGCAATCATTCAGGAGAAGCGTTCATTAAGATGTGATTTTAGATGATGCAAACCACGGCTGCAAACCAGAGATTCCCCCTTTGTTCAAAATTTGTCTACTGACAAATTCCCTTTTAAATAAGAATATCGGGTAGGGTGAAATTTATGTAGCATCAGAAAGAAAGTGGAGTTGGTAAGGGGTATAATATAGGTAACTACGGCAACTGTCACTTTGTTTCTGTTACAAAAGCATGTCCAGCTTCTGTTATATCTAAAAATACACCTTGGAATTTATCATAGATGCTTCTTCCAAGAAAGAAAGTTCCCCTCCAGACACAGTATCTTCAGTATCTATTACAAGTTGACCTTTTGTTTCCAAACATCCCACCTTGGTGGGAGAGAGGGTTGGTCTCTGGTTAAATTTCATGTTCTGTGTTGGGCTTAGGGTAACAAAGGTTGGCAGGGACACGAATACAAACTAGATCCAAAATTTAACTGCCAAAACAGCATCAAAGTAAATTGAGGTTATACAGTTGCATAAATATAAACCTCCATAACGTGCCTGGCAAGACAGCACTGTATGTTCATGCTAACTAAGAGCTTGCTTCCAGGATACTACAAAGTCACCCCACCAACAGGGATTACAGGAAGAAAATAAGGGAAGCCTAGAAGCACTAGCATTTGAATTGAAGCGGGGCGGGCACAGAGAGAAACGTGAGTTAATGATACCCCCTGCAAACAGAGGGAAGATGAACTGTGGTCCATGGTTTCATAAAGCTTAAGGCCAGAAGGAACCACTAGATCAGTGGTTCTCAAACTGTGGGTCGGGACCCCAAAGTTTTAGTGGGGTCGCCAGGGCTGGCGTTTGGCCCTGGGCCCCAGCCAGTCTAAGCCCAAGCCCAAACGCAAGCCCCACCACCCAGGGCTCAGGCTTTGGCTTCAGCCCTGGACAGCGGGGCTCAAGTTACAGGCCCCCCACCCAAGGATGAAGGCCCCCTCTGCCCAGGGTGGTGGGGCTCGGGCTTTGGCCCCCCTGCCCAGAGTGGCAGGCCTCGGGCGGGTTCAGGCTTTGGTCCCACCTCTTGGGGTTATGTAATAATTTTTGTTGTCAGAAGGGGGTCGCGGTGCAATGAAGTTTGAGAATCCCTGCACTAGATCTTCTAAGCTGACCTGCTGTATAACACAGGCCATTAACATTCACCAAGGTTCCCCTATATTGAGCCCAATGACTAGTTACATTAAACTGCTGTGAGCCGCAGGCTGAGAACAGGAGAGACCAAGGTGTCTCTAATGCCTGAAGCCCCTCTAGAGGCAGGGAACTAATTAGGTGAGATATACCCAGATGATCCTAGCCCCAATCTATTGTGGAGAAGCTCCTGGAGAGGAGAGGGAACTTCTCTGCCCAGTGGTCAATGAGGGGTCCCAAAAACAGCCCTGCCGCATAACGCAAGAGAACATGGCGGTTAACATGGAACGGAGCTGGAGCCCCAAACACGTGCCTAGCACCCTCCTTCCCCAGATTTGGATCCACGTTTCAGAGCACACACCTTACGTTGTAATGGGCCCAACCAAGAGCCTCACAACTTCGCGCCCCCAACTGAGTCCTGAGAAAGCTGAGATTTAAATCCAAATTTCCCCCCTTGGGCTCCCTCCTTAGAACACAGTGTGCAATGCCCCATTTTGCAAGTCCACACCACTCACAAAGGGCTTCCTCACTCCTGCTGGGAGCACCACCCTTTGTGGGGGAGGGGGGCAACGATGGCAACCTGCCAGAGGCTGCCCTGGGAATAACTGCTGCGGACCCCCATCCTGGATTCCTCCTTGGCTGTTAATAAAGTGTAAGCTGGTGGAACGATTCAGCAGAAAATAACCGTAACAGCCTGCCAGGGCCCACTCTGGATAAAAATCTATGGCCTGTTATGCAAGAGGTCGGCTTCTGGCCTTAAAATCTATGATTCTATTAATCCCTGTGGGTTAGAGTTTGTAACAAGAAAGTCAAATAGTTTAACCATCAGAAAGGAAACAGGCAAATTCCCATAGTTTGGGGGTTCAACCTACCCCCCTTACAGCTTTGGGCAAGGAACCTGATTTTCCCAAACAGGGGCATCATTTCAGAAAAATTAAAGGGGGTGTGGGGGAGGGGAAGAGGAAGGTTTGCTTTCATAAAGACCCTGTCCAAAGTCGAGGGGGGGGAACTGTAACAAGATCTGGCGAGGGGGGGCAGCAACTGCACTCCTTGCCCCATAGCAAATTATGTCCCCAAAGTCATTCTCCCTCCTCCACCTCACCAGCTGCCTCACCAGCTCCCATAAACCTTCCCTTGAGCACTTGTGCAAGAGGAGGTAGGAGATTAGCTGGCACTCTTTATTTACCAGGGACCAGACAGCACCCATGAACCTTGCTCACACAAGAATTGAGCCTAATAGGTCTTGTTCAAAAATGACTGATGTGATAAGGATCAAAGGATAGTAGGATATACAGGAGGCATGATAGGCTGCTTCACTGTTGTGTGAATAAAAGCGTAAGGTACCCACTGTTTAAAGAGAAGAGTGTGCAGATAAGTTAATATGGAGGTAGGTGGATGCAGCAATACCAACCGTGGCTGGCTCTGGATATCTGGTAAGTAAACTGAAAAAGGAGCAGTGGTTTATGCAGCATTAGAAAAAGATCTGACGTTCATGTCACAAAGGAACGATGCCACAGCAAACCAGGGATTAGAGACAAGGACAATATTGGGCTTTCAGGAACTACAAACAAAATGTCTCTGCTACGGCAAAATTACTGCCTATGTATGGCTCCAATGTTTGCAATAAAAGGGCAGTTCCACACTACGAGTGCTCACAATTATGGATGGTTGAGATCCTATATGAGACAGGCTAAGGAAAAAATCCTTCTCTCCCCTTTCCTCATTTATATATTACAGATGTTTAGCTGTAATACACTGTGCCTCTCTATGCCTTTATTTTAGACCCAAACTGATCTCCGCTCCACACAAAGCAGCTGTCAGCTCTTCTTAGTATAAATGATTTATGTCATAAAATAGACATGGGCCACAATTGAACCTCCTTGAAACTCCAGTGGCAGCAGGATGGAGGGTATCGAAACCCACCTTTACTCTTGTGTTTCCAGGGTAGAGACAGCCGACATTTTGTGATCCGACAAATTTTCCACACCATCAGATATGAACTACACCCCATCTTAACTCCAGATTAGTCAGGGATCTAAATGCTACCTCCTAGGCTGGCCCATCGCTAATCAGAAGTGGTGAATTATGGAACAGAGGCCATAAAATTGCATTATTTACCAAAAAGAAAAGTCCTACGGAGACAAAAGTCTCCTGCACCATTAAAAAGTATTCTGTTCGCCATACTGGAACCTATCCCGATGCCACTGAAATCAACAGGAGTTTTAACCTGGATTTCACTGGTGACAGGATCAGGTCCTTTGGGTCATTATCCTTCATTTTGCGCTTTAGCCAGGTTGAGGAGTTCAATCCCAAATGTTTAGGGCTCTCTAAAATAGCCTTCTGTTGTCCCTTTACATATGTGCACCAGAGTTCATGGCACAGTTGGAGCAGCAGAATACCCTATTAGCAAAAAAACTGGTCCCTTTAAAACTTTGCACAAATAGCTGCTGACTAATAGATTCCTGAGGGGAATCTTGTACATTATACCTTGCTACACATGCCGCATGGGATCAACTGCACCCCTACGCTCTCCAATAGCCAGCACCTGTTCCCTTTTCTCAGGACGTCACTTTTACCTAGTTATCAGGCTGCGAATGCTCAGTCAAATACCTGGTGTTCTTCCTTCATCACCTGTTCAATAAGCTCAGATTTCATTGGTGGTTTAGAGTACTGGCCCGAAAGAAGGCCATGTCCTAATTTCGCCCTGTAGGGAGAAGGGGAAGAAAAACAAACAGAAAGACAAAGATTTTCCTGCAGGTTTGGAGCAAAGAAACTGACAGTAACTTTAACTCCTTGAAATCTCTTTACTGTCTACAATTAGCTAAGCTGGAACATATCCTTCTCCCCAACCCCTGTCAAGATGCTCTCCTACTCATTACAGCTAGTTTGCCCTAGCATCCTTGGCTTAATATGCTTAATAATAGGAACCTGGCACTTACATCTGCGTGTTGAAATCTTGTGTTGGATCTAGAGGGGAGTAGTCGAATATTCTCGGAAGGTTTCCCACATACCTGAGCAGTGAGAATAAAGGAGAAATGGTCAAAGATTATAGGTGACTTTATCTGGGTCCTTTTCTAAGAAGCCTGGACACCCTAACAGATTGTACTACAGTGATATTTAAATAAGTGCTTGTCTACACTACCTCACGGGGTCGATCTAAGATACGCAATGTCAGCTACCTGAATAGCGTAGCTGATGTCGACGTACTTAGATCTACTTACCGCGTACTTCACTGCAGTAAGTCAACAGCTGACGCTCTCCTGTCGACTCCGCTTGAGCTTCTTGTTCTGGTGGAGTACCGGAGTCGATGGGAGAGCGCTCACCGGTCAATTTATCACATCTATACTTGATGCAATAAATCGACCCCTGCTGGATCGATCGCTGCCCGTTGATCCAGCGGCTAGTGTAGACAAGCCCTAAGCTTCATCTCTTGGGAGAGTTCTATAGTGACAAGCTTAAGCCACCACCACAATGCAAACAAACAATCCCCCACTGCTTTAGAAGCTCCTAAGTGGAGAGGAAAGACAGATCAATGGTTAGAATGCTAGCCTGGGACTTGGGAGATCTGGATTCTATTCCCTGCTCTACCACTGACCTCCTGTGTGACCTTGAGAGAGTCACTTAGTCTCTCTGTATCTCATGTCTCCATCTGTAAAATGGGGATAGTAGCATTGCACTACATCACAAGGTGTGAGGATAAATACATTAAAGATTGTGAGGCATTCAAATACAGTGATGGGAGCCATATAAGCACCATGGATAGGTAGACAGCAAACTTACAAACAGTAGCACTTACTCTCATGGACGTTCACTACTTAAGTCTCACAACATCTCTATGAGATAAGTAACCTCTATGAGACAGTAAGTGATTTGCCCATGTGCACAGAGTCAGGATTAGAACGAATGAGTTCCTGGCTCCTAATCAATGGCTCTTTAACTGAATTCTGGATACACATCATACAAATGGTAAGGTTTGCAGTCTGTAAATTAGTTTCTGATGCCCGGTTTCAAAGAGAGCGATAAACTAATTTGTGCCTTTTCAACAGGCACTGAAGAGTATGTTCGTCCATTCAGTGCTGCCATAGTGTGCTGAGCTTGGCAGCAGTTTTCAACAGAACACAACGAAGATCTGTCAGGGAACTCGGGCCACACTGAAAGAATATGTCCAAGTTAAGCCTGGTACGTCTTCCATCATTAAAAATCTTCACTATGTCAGTGATGCCAAACACTCCAGACAGGTCCAGCAATCATGCTGCTGAAAGAAGCCGCACTTGGCAAAGTCAACCTGGATGTTACATTTAAAACTGAGTCAGGGAAGTTGGCACAAGGGTCCTGCAGTGAAGGAGTTAATGAATCTGCAGACACCACTCCATACGGGTAAGTAAATAAACAAAAACAAATTCCATATTCCGCCCGCCTTCTTTTCCAGAAGGCAAGTGCTACATGAAAATCTAGGAAGATGTCCAAGATCTGAGAGTGTCACTTTCAAGATATACACTACTTCTGTTGGGATATAAAGGAACATGCTGAGTTTTATTTTCAAATATGCAATTCTCCATGAACAACTATAAATGGCTGTTCACCTGGGAATGCTGAGTGTTCAACTTTGACTGTCAAGAAAAACTCTGAGATATAAAATAAGAAAGAGAAATATCCTAAATGAACTGAAAACAGCAGCATTTGTTTCTCACTTAGCAGAGGAAAGTAACTAAACAAACAACCCACTTGCAAAGCTGAGATTTTTATCAAGAAAGAGCTTTGGCTGGTAAGATATGTATCTCTCTTTTTTAAGCCTTGTCTACACACAAAATTTGTACTGGTTTAACTACTGATGTAGTTATACTGGTATAACATCCCGAGAGTGGACACAGTTATACTGGTATAAATGTGCTTACCCTAGGCCAAGTCTACACTAGGGGTGGGGGTCGACGTAAGGTACGCAACTTCAGGTACGTGAATAACGTAGCTGAAGTCGACGTACCTCGCTCGACTTACCGCGCTGTGAAGACGCCGCAATGTTGACTGCTGCCACTCCCCCGTCGACTCCGCTTCCGCCTCTCGCCGGGGTAGATTACCGGAGTTGACAGCAGAGCGATTGGGGATCGATTTATCGTGTCTACATTAGACGCGAAAAATTGATCCCTGAAAGATCAATCGCTACCCGCCGATTCGGCGGGTAGTGTAGACCAGCCCCTAGTATAGCTTAGGCTAGGTCTACACTGCGCACCTTACAGCGGCACAGCTGTGCCACTACAGCAGTGCCACTGTAAGGTATGTAGTGTAGCCGCTCTTTGTCAGCAGGAGAGAGCTCTCCCGGCGACAAAATAAAACCACCTCCAATGAGGGGCAGTAGTCTTGTCAGCAGGAGAGCATCTCCCACTGACAAAGCGCTGTCCATACCGGCGCTTTTCGTTGGTAAAACTTAGGTTGGTCAGGGGTGTATTTTTTTCACACCCCTGACCGACAAAAGTTTTACCAACTAAAGTGCAGTGTAGACATAGCCTTACTCCCATGCAGGAAAGGAAATAAGTTATATCCGTATAATACACCTTTATACTGGTGTAACTGCTTCCATACTAGGGATTGTACTGATCTAATTATATTGGGGGACAAAAATCACATGCCTGACATAGCTATACTGCTGTACCTCCAGAGGAAGGATGATTCAGAGGTTAAGGCACTAGCATAGGACTTGGGAGACCTACGTTCAATTCCCTGCTTTGCCACAGACTTCCTCTGTGATCCTGAGCAAGTCACTTAACCTCAGGGCATGGCTACACTTGCAGATGTAGAGCATTTTGAGTTAAACCAGCCTTCAGAGAGCGCAATAGGGAAAGTGCTGCAGTCTATGCTGAGAATGTGTCAGCATGCTGTCTTGTAAGTTCAGACCGCCCCCTTCCCCCAAACCCCGCCCCCCCCCCAGTCTCTCTCTCAGTCACTGAAAGCATGCAACATTCCTCAGTAATGGTCGCTTTGCCCCGGAGCAGATAAGCATGCTGGCTGTCAGAAATGGAGCTTTGAAAGGGCACAGCCAATTCCAAAACAATGCCAAGAGTGGCCACTTGACTTAAGGGGATTATGGGACGTTTCCGGAGGTCAATCAGAGCGCAGTAATGCAACACCTTATTCACACTGACACTGGGGCATCTCAGCCAAGACGCATCAAATATTATTCCTCTCACAGAGGTGGATTACCAGGAGCGCTCTACTTGCCTTGCCAGTGTGGACGGGGAGTGAGTTAGAGCACACTGGGTGGCTTTAGTGCGTTCTAATTTGCAAATGTAGCCAAGCCCTCAGGAAGACTCTGTGCCTAAGTTCCCTATCTGTAAAATGGGGATAATAGCACTTCCTTCCCCCACAAAGGTGTTGAGAGAATGAATACATTAAAGATGGTAAAACACTTCGATACTAGAGGGATGGGAGCCATTCAAGTACCACAGATAAATAGATGCCAGTACAGAAATTGTGTACAGATCAGGCTGAAGTTTATGAGCCAGGGACCCAATCCTACAGCAATGAAGTCAAAAGCATTTTGACTTCAAAAGCAGTAGGAGTCCTGGACATTCTCCTCCCTAGTCTGCAAACACTCTCTGTGAAGCCATTGAATTGGCTGGAAGACAATTACAATAAGAGTTACACACTGAAATACTATATGGATCACATAAATAATAGATTTGTGACATCAGAGCCTGCGCAAAGCACTGCTGAGAATTACTTACGCTCGCTGAAACTCTGGGATGCTGAAAATGGCCTGCATGACAACACTGAGGTAGCAGCTATTTCCCAGGTTCTTCATGCCAGTGTATCCTGGGCCATACATGGGCTTTAGCTTCACACCAGATTCCTGAATCACTTCCCACTCAGAGATTCTTGGTTTTATGTTGTTATCTCTTAGGCCGTTCTCTGTCTGAATGCAAAGGAGTTTGGTTGTTGTTTTTTTTAAATATATCTGCAATTATGATGCATTAATTATAAACCAACTTAGTTGTCCATGTTGTAAAATGGAAGAACCCAACTCAAAATGAAAGGAAAGAAGTTCCAACCCAAGGGAAGAAAGTTCAGAATCAAAACACGAACAGCTTCTTGCTATTGCAATACACTGGCTAAGTATGTGTGAACATCTCTTCCTCTAGAGGCTGGTCCCAGTGAATAGGACTGCCTGCTACTCAGTCACAGCTAAAAGAGTGCTCCGTTAGCTCAAATGAGAGAGATCTCGGTTGGTGGTGGTGAAGGTTCTCCTGCTCACAGCTCTGGGATGTCTACGTTTGCAGCCACCATTCACAACACTATTATATATTATTAGCAGTAGATCACCAGTGTGTCAGGCATTTTACTAGCAGCTCTGAAGGCAAGGGGTAAAATTCTGGACCCACTAAAGTCAATGGGAGTTTTGCCACTGGGTGAAATCCAGGTCCCGCTGAAGTCAAAATGTTCATGCTTCCTCAGTAAAACAGGCATTTTCCATTACTAAAAGTGATTATTAAAATAAACTAGTTTCCTCACCAATAGTAACAGCATATTTTGATAATTAGAACTGAGAGAATTTTTTTAAAGTTAAATTTAACTTTTTACTGTTATTTTTTCAGTTTATTGTTTAATTTCTCTCAGCTCAGACAATGAAAACAGACTGTGAACAAAACTGAAACTGACTAGACAGCTTCAGACCCATTTCATTTTCAGGTTCTCATTCACTGACACAAGACTGCAATGCTCAGGTTGCAAATAAATAATAATAATAATACCACCTACCTCTAATATAGCACTTTTCATTCATAGAGCTCTAAGTGCTTTACAAAGGAGGTAGGTATCATTATCCCCATTTTACATATGGGGAAAGTGAGGCACAGAGAGGGGAAGTGACTTGCCCAAGGTCACCCAGCAGGTCAGTAGCAAAGCCAAGAATAGAACGTAGTTCTCCCAAGTCCCAATCCAGTGCTCTATCCTTTAAGCTATACAGTACTGCCTCCAAGGCTGAAAAAATTTGGGGTCAGATTTGATCAAACTGTCCCTTTAATTATTTTTTTATTTGCTCGTTAGCTACCTGTTCCACTTATCTTTGGTGGATTTTGACTTTTTACTCTTACATTTAAATGTGAAACAGCTTTTTTTTATTCGTGAAATTAAAAAATGTACTCGTCATAATTAAAAAATCTCAATATTCTTCTCTCTTTTATTTAGAGGATTTTCTTATCTTTGAGGGTAGTGACACACTAACCTCTGAAAGTTAAGAATGTAAACTCCACACAAGGAAGGGATCCTATTGGAAGGCAATTTTCAGCTCCTGAAACCATAGGGAGTATGTCTATACAGCACACTAAGCCTAGGCTCTGACTTTGAATTCAACCCCCCCTTTCTGTCCACACATAAATCAGTCTGACTAGGGTCCTAAGACCCTGCTAGAGGGTTGGTTCCAAGACTGAGTCCTGCTGTGATTTGGGTCCAAGCCCTGTCATTTTGCAGTGTGGATGCAGCACGAGCTGCAGATCCAAGTCAGAAGGTCTGTTTAATGCAGCATGGACACATTAGCATGTCTGAGAGACCCAGTTCCAGCAACTTCAAACACATACAAAATGGGAAATGAGTGCCAAGGAAGGAATACTGCAGAAAGGGATTTGGGGGTCAGAGTCGATCACAAGCTAAATATGATTCAACAGTGTAACACTGTTGCAAAAAAAGCAAACGTCATTCTGGGACGGATTAGCAGGAATGTTGTAACCAAGACACAAGAAGTAATTCTTCTGCTCTACTCCGCGCTGATTATGCCCTAACTGGAGTACTGTGTCTGGTTCTGGGCACCACATTTCAGGAAATATGTGGACAAACTGTAGAAAGTCCAGAGAAGAGCAAAAAAAATGATTAAAGGTCTAAAAAACATGACCTATGAGGGAAGATTGAAAAAATTGTGATTGTTTAGTCTGTAGAAGAAAAGACAGAGGGGACATGATAACAGTTTTCAAGTACATAAAAGGTTGTTACAAGGAGGAGGGGAAAAAATTGTTGTTCTTAGCGTCTGAGGATAGGCTGAGAAGCAATAAGCTTAAATTGCAGCAAGGGTGGTTTAGGTTGGACATTAGGAAAAACTTCCTGTCAGGGTGGTTAAGCACTGGAATAAATTGCCTAGGGAGGCTGTGGAATCTCCATCACTGGAAATTTTTAAGAGCAGGTCAGACAAACACCTGTCAGGAATGGTCTAGACAATACTTAGTTCTCCATGAGTGCTCTCTGGTCCTATGATTCTATGGCTGAGAGACCCAGGTCCAGCAATTGTAAACCCAAGTTTACAAAGCAGTGTGAACGTTCAAGTGCAGGCTTGGGAACACTGAGTCCACTAGCCTGAGTCCCACAGTCCCGAGTTAACAATGTAGTGTAGACATACCCATACTGATTTAGAACCCAGAGAATCAACATGTACTAGCTGGCAGTATTCTTCACCAAGCTAAATACAATCATTACAATCTCAGACAGTTAGCTTTAGGAATCATATTTTATTTTCCACTGATAAATTATTTTTCCTGGTTAGAATGTGAGAGACTCTGAATAAAAGATGAGTTTCCTACCACATGCATCTGGAGCATATCAATTCCAAAGTGCGCCAAGTGTTTTGCTATATGTGGATCTAAAACTGCCTCCTCTTCATCAAAAGAATAGACATCTACAAAACAGAGAGAAGCAAATGTGATGATGCAAAGAATGTTACCTGTTGGCTTTATTTAGGAATGGCAACAAAACATTCTAAGAATGGTACCACCTATACAGACTGGGCTATTGATAATAACAACATTTATGTATGACCTGCAAAAGTATATACAGAGTTATACAGGTTGGAAGGTATCTTACCCTCCACAATACAATCACGTTATTAAGTGCTCTTAAAACAAAGTTGATATTTTCACAGAATTTAAAGTTTCCTAAAAAATAAAAAAGTTTACTGTGATTTCAAAAGAAAAGCAATACAAACATGTGAGGTGTACTAAATGCAAGAAGCAAAAACACACACAAACATCAGTAATGCAGCACATTTACATTTTTAGCAGAGAGATTCTTTTCAAATTGTTTGATCATTTGAAACTCTGCGAAACTGTATATATGCATGTGCCGACATTAGATACAACCAGAGGCACTAGAACTGTGGACATAAACAGCTGATTGACTACTCATGATATTATATCAGTCATCAATTGCTGCTAAAGGCACAAGGAGAACACCTTTGCCCTTACTCCTGTTGTGGTGCAGGAATGATCGAGGAGTATAGAGAAATTAATCCAATGACAAACAAAGGCAAACATTTTAGGAATAATAACCCAGGAGGGCCTCAGAAAATCAGCATTATGCTTGAGAAAGGAAGGACTGTCCAGTGGTTAGGGCACTAGCCTAGGCTGTGGGAAACCGGGGTTCAAGTCCCAGCTCTGCTACAGACTGCCTGTGTGGACTTATGCATGTCCCTTAATCACTCAGTTCTCCGTGTGTAAAATGTGGACAATAGCAGTGCTCTTCCTCACATGAGTGTCAATGAGGACACAGATAAGAACCATTGGAACAACTTACTATGGGTCATGGTCATCACTGACAATTTTTAACTCACGACTGGATGTTTTTCTACAAGATATGCTCTAGGATTTATTTTGGGGACATGCTCTGGCCTGTGCTACACAGGGGGTCAGACACTAGATGATCATAGTGGTCCCTTTTGGCGTTGAATCTGTAAATCTGTAAGACTGTGAGATAATGGGGGCCACAAAAATATCTTAGATACTTCCAGGTTTAGTGAGACCTACATTACTTAAATGTCTGCAACACAATTCCTATCCTTAACTGCATAGATCACATCTGGTTCATAGAACTTCTTATAAATAGAGCTATAAAATATCTCCCATAATAGGAATAAAACCTTCGAACCTGCATTTCTGGGTTGTTATTTCAGTTCCCTGGTGGATGAGGATTGTTGGATGTCAGCCTTGGGACTGATATGACACACCTAAGGTATGCTATGCTATTATGGAGCGCCAGATTTATATAAACACATACACCATACTGGTAAAAGTTGCATGAGCCTGATCACAAGACTGCATTAATTCTCAAAATAATTGATTGCAGGATACCAGTGTGAGAATGTGTGACAGAGAGAATTCACACTTAAAATGCCAAAATGTGCTTTTTACACACATGGCAAGCAAGCTTCATTTTACTTAGCGAATACCCATAGTAAGAATATTCGTTTTAATGTATAAAGCTCCATCAAACCCTCTAAAGAACTGCTCAGTAATGACTAAAGCTAGACTGAATAGGATCACTACTAAAAAAGTAGTAAGAATGTTGGACCTAGATTCCTTGATCAGACAAACTTGGGAGGTGGGAGACCTAGGTTCAAATCCCTGCTCTGCCACAGACTGATGATGTGACCTTGGGCAAGAGTCACTTAACTTCTTTATGCCTTTGGCCTGTCTACATGGGAAAGTTTTACCAGTTAACTCAATGTACTTATGTAGATATCACTCACCTCGTGGACACTTATGCTGGAATAAGAGTTATTCTAGTGTAACTATATTGGTTTAAATTCACACCTTTGCTCATACCGATGTAACTTTCCCATGTAGACGAGCCTCATTTCCACTAACAACATTCAGGTACTTTACGGACCCCATCTCTGCAGTATCTAAGGTAAACAGAGAGTCCCTAATACTTTGTCCTGCTGTAACTGTTTGGGCTTCCTGGGCTCTGAACAGGATTTCACAGGAATCTCCTTTGCTGACCCCCTGAGCCCCATACAAAAACAGGTGCAGCAGGAAATCCAGGGCCCAGGCATGCTAGTGTGGGTCATGTGGGCTTGAGTCTGCCCTGGCCGAGTGAGAACACTGTGCTCGTTTGTTATCTCAGCGCAGAGCTCGAGCTGACGGGGGAAGCACTGTTTCTCCAGTGACAATATTTTCCCAAGGAAATGGAATTCAATAAATCTGAGGAGAGGACAGAAAGGAAGGGAAGGTCCCACCGTTCAGTATTTACCAGGCCAGCCCTGTCACGGAGTTCAGTCCAGTGCAGATTTTGTCTTTCTGATCAAGTAAATGATGTTTGCAGCCCTTCTATTGTGAAGGACACACTGATGAGACACACTGCAGTCAGCCGCCCCCTCATCATCTCTCTCTCCTGCTCTAAGCAAGAGGCCTATTTACCCTCTCCCAAGCTCTTCCCAGAACCTGACACCACAGTTCCCTGGCCCTTCTTTACACCCAACCAGCAGAATACCCCCTGCCCTCCACTGACAGCCTCATGCTTCCCAGATCCCTGCCTGAGGAGGGGCAGGAACCAGCTTTAGGGAGAGAGAGGTCCTGTTAGGTACACAAGTTAGGGGAGATGCAGGGGAGATGCCAGCACAGGGGAAGGCAGCTCAGGACAGGTGTACTCCTTCCCAAGAGTCCTCAGCATGCCTCATCTTTTAGCGCTAGAGACCTTCTCCCCTTGTCAGCAAAGAGTCACCTGGCAACTTGAATGAAACCTTAGCAACTGGTCAGCCCCCCATAAGCTTAGATACCTGGATCCTGGTCCTGTGTTGACCTCATTGCAATTTTTTTCCTTCGTGCTGGGGATTAGCCAGTACCCTAAGAGTTAATGCAGCTTTTAAAAAAGGTTAGTCAAGTTACTGGCCTATAAAAGTTAAACCTCCTGAGCCAGGGAGTGGCCCTTAAATTACGCTGGCTGATTAATCCAGCATTCCCTCCATTAACGTTAGTCATGGGTGACCCTGCTGGTATTTGTGTGGCTATAGCATGTCCTTCTGCTGGAATTCCATTGTGAGAGTGTTAGCGTCCCAGAAGACATTATGTTTTCATCCATATACAGGAGCTCACAACATTCCCATACTCTTATGGTTAAGTCATGAGCAGCCAAACAGACTGTAAAGTTCAGAGTGAAATTACACACACATATCTAGGGTGACTGCCTTTATCAACATGGAAGCTGGGAGTTTATTTTCCCTAGTTGAGACAATTTTTTTGTGATCAAGAGAGAGAGAGTTGTTACCTGAAACCACAGCTCAACAGAATAGTAGAAATGGAACCTGGTCACGTGCGCCATTAATCTTTGCTCAAGCCCAGCTCTTCTTTCATGGGTTCAACACCTTCAACTGTGCAGCTAAATATACTACAAAATATCACAGTGACTTTCAGAGAAGGGAGGAAGAAGAGGAGAGAGAAGGAATTCATTTATTTAAAATCAAGAGCAGCAAATCGAAGAGCAGGGAGAAGCGGGCCACTGTGGCCAAGTCTGAAGCACACTGGTATAGCAGATCAGGGTAGATTCAGAACAGAGGTGGGTCAGAACAGAAATAATTATGGTGGCAAGGCAAAGCGAGGCTCACATCAGTGGGAAATGGTGGAGGAGAATGGAAGAAAAGATACCCTGATGATCGCCACAGAAACAAGAGAAGATGAGAAAAAATTGGGGTGGAAATTAAAGGGAAGCAGAAACAGAGGTGCTTGCAGGAAGAAATGGAAAGATGAACACTGTGCAGCATGGAATACTATCCCAATATCCTTTTCTGTTGGAGTCTGAAGTTCTGGTGCTTTATTTAGCTGCAGATGCAGAACTCCATTCCATGGTAAAGTGTAAGAGGTGCAGGGTACTGCAGGACTCTCTGTTTGACCCTAGCGAGCTGGCTGCATAGGGAGGCAGCATGACAGAGACAGCCAATGCAAAGGATCCATGAAGCAGTTCATTCAACATCTGTGTCTGTGCTAAACAGGGCATGCTGCTTTCAGCCATTGCCACCTCTAGCCCTGCGACCAGTTTAAAAGATGTGGCATCAGAGTGGAGAAAAATGGAACACAACTATGTTGTTATGAGAATCTGTCCAGCAGTAGAGGAGTTTGAAAGACATAGACAAACAGGGATCTGGGAATGTACTGCATTTGAGGCCCTGGGCTGGGAATCAGAAGACTTGGCTCAGACACAGATCCGCCATCTGACCTTGGGCTGTAAAGTGGGGTGATACCACCCGCTTTGTGGGTATCTCATGCAATTCATTGCTGTTTGTACCATGCTTTAAAATCCCCAGAAGACACTATGGGTTCAGTTATGAGACCTCCTGTGCATCCATGCGGCAGGAGAATAACAGAGTGCAAAGAGCACCCATACATACCTGCATGTGCTACCTGCATTACTGGAGCCTGCGGGGAAGGAGGAGGAGAAATGGACCACCCCTGGGCTACACATCCTGGGGAGGTGGGCAGGGAGCGGGTGGAGCCTTGGCACACCTGAGTTGGTGCAGAGGGGAAGCAATCTGTGCCAGCAAAAGGGATGATACAGATTACTCCCTCCCTGGAACAAGGTGGGGCAATGCAACTACATGCTGCCCCTTACTCAGGCTGGATTGTAGGGTTACAGTCCAGCCCTACAGAAAGTATTTACCACTGCCATTTGTCTATAAAGAGAAGTGTTTTATTAATAAGTGAGCAAGCGAGGAGGGAGAGAATCTTTTCTAAAGGGAAGCAGAGTTGACTTCAGACAGAACAGGAACAAAGACCCATGCAGAACAGCTGCTGCTCCTCATTCAGAGAGGAAGGATGACAGTCTGCCCTTTGTTACCAGAGAGGCCACAGAGAGGAGGTGGATGATAGGGTGAGGGCGGAAGGACAACAGCGACAGGAAACTAGTATTGTTGCTTAAAGAGCACCCGACTACCAGTGAAACAAACATTCTCTTTAGAGATTCTTTTGCAGACACAGTAGAATCCTGCTATGGGGATAGGTCAAGACCGACCTCTACATTCATGTTGTTAAAACACTGAACTTCCAGGATCAGACATGCACAAGGAATCAAATTCTCCATCTGGGAATGGGGGAGTGAATTTTGCTAGGCATTCTAATACAACAGCAGGTTGAATCAGGCACTCCCGCGGGCTGTAGTGTCCTTTCCCTGCAGCTGAGCGGTATTCAAGCGTGGGAAATTCTTTCCCTGCTTTGACGGAATCAAGTAAAAGCTGATCATTTAAATGTAAGGTAAATGTCGTACAACCAAATCCTCACTGACATGGATTACAAATACAAGCGGCAAATATATCAGCTTTAACAGGAAATGGCTTTTGGAAAGTCATTTTTCATCCATACAACCATGAGCACTAAAAACCAAATTCTAGTGCATAATCATATTCTTTGTTCGTACTTCCTCCTGATAGTTGTATGAAAACAGAATCTCTTTGCTTAGGAATTTCAGCTCCTCATGCTTCTATCCTGCCTAATCCCCACAGTTCATAATCCTCTCCACAGCAACACAGTGGAATGTCAGAGCATACTTGAACACCACCACTTAAATAGCTCCTTTTCTGTGAGGATCATGAAGCACTTTACAAAAATTAACAAGCATCACATCAGGTCTGCGGGCTAGATGAGTATTCATTAGTATGAATAAAAAGTTATGGGATCAATGCAGGAATCACTGGATGAAATTCTATGTCCTGAGCTAGGCAGGGGTCAGACCAAATGATCATAATGGTTCCTCCTGACTTTATAATCTAGTAAACTTCTAAACAAAGATCCTGTTTTCATCATGTTTCCCCAGCAGTAAAAACACAGCTAGGAAATGCAAGAAGAAATGGTGCAAAACCAGAGTTTTCTTCAAACAGAATTTTTTCCAGGGTCCACAGATTCTTAGGTTTTCCTTTTCATTTCAAGCAAACCAAGTTTCCATACTTAAATTGTATGTATTATAAATCAATCCTGCATCTTACTAGGGAACATTTACAAAAGTTACAAATCTGTTCCTTAAATCTACTGCTATCCAATATGAAAAAATTATGTTAGTCACCACATAGAGTGACACAAATGGCAATACATTGTGTACCTTTCATTCTTCAAGAGCCTGTTTCCTTCTCTCCCAATACACATATATTTGTGTCTCTATTTACTATGATAGTACATTTATAGGATATTTCCTATCCACATTTAGACTATTTACAGGCACTAAAAGAGCATAAAGATGTAAAGCCACAAACCAACATACAATACGTGTTCCCACATATATATCCCACTCATTCTAGTTCTGGTCCAGTTCACACAAGCTAACAGCTGAGCTAATGCTTTCTGTCAAGAAACATAGGCACAGATAAGCAGTTAGACATGGAAATCAGCTCTACATGACATAAGATTTGGCTACTCCAGCTCATGTAAATTGGTGACGCACCAATAAAGCTATGTGAATTTACACCAGTTGAGGATCTGCCCCATGAAGTCTGCATCTCTCACACCTGCTCCAAAATGTGGGATGTGTACAGAGGTTTATTAACAAATACAGCTATTCTGGGCTATAAAAGAGGCTGTGATGTATCATTACATACACATAATGTGTTGATACATTATGTGGGTTTTTTAATGAGTCTACACATTATGCGTATGTGATGTATGTTGTATATTTTGGTTTCTTTGAAGCTGAGCACAAATCACCTGACAACTAACCTGCACCATCCGGAGTGATGGTTCCCAGCTTCACTGCTAAGGGATAGCCCATCTCTTTGTAGTGTTCCAGTGCATGTCCGTTTCCCCCACTGCCATCAAAGAACCATTTCCCGCACAGCACCGAGCCATCTGTCAGGTTCAGCCAGAGGTTCTCCCGCAGATCACACTTCGAGCACTTCCAGCCACTGCCACGGGGAGCATTGAAAATAAAGCAAAAGAAAATGATCGGTGCTACAATCCAAAATGCTGACATTCGAATCCATAAACAAAAGCCCACCATCTACCAACGCGGAGTACACGGGAGTCTCACGGCTGGGTCACTTGGCTTAAGACCAGCTCCTTGAGTTGCCCACATGGACCTCCAATGTCACAAAACACGGGAAGCTCCTGCAGTGAGCCTTTTTCTGAAGCGCGCTGGTCACCATACAAACAAACAAAGCCTGGCACCCTACCTGGGGGGAATCCTAACGCCGTTGTCTATCTGTACAAGCGCTTTGGCGTGTTTGGATACTTGTAGCTCTTCTTCCCACGAGTCCGGGTCCTGCTTTCGGTAGGGAGATTTTGAACTGAGGACTGCGTCACAAGCTATTGTTACCTGTAAAATGATGCCAAATAAAGCAGGGAGGTCACACTCAAAAACTAACCCATCTGACAGTTCTTAGAAGGAAAAACTGAAAAGCCTCTGTCAAAGGGGTGCTAGGTACCATTGAAAGTCATAGGGAGTTGGGCACCTAGCTGCCTTTTGTGCCTTTGAAAGTCTCCCCCTTTGTAAATAAACTGTCTTCATATTCCCAAGCCACTAAACCAAGTTTCAGAGGGGTAGCCGTGTTAGTCTGGATCTGTAGAAGCGACAAAGGGTCCTGTGGCACCTTATAGACTAACAGAGGTATTGGAGCATAAGCTTTCGTGGGTGAAGTGGGTATTCACCCACGAAAGCTTATGCTCCAATACCTCTGTTAGTCTATAAGGTTCCACAGGCCCCTTTGTCGCTTCTAAATAGACCAAGGCACATTCTAGCCTCAGTTGCATCTGTGCAGCCCCAGTAAAGTCTATCACCTGGGCATGATTGAAGGCAGAATCAGGACCAATATGTTCTGGCTCAAAAATAATAAATACGTTTCCAACTGAAAAAGGATATTTGGAAAAACAAGCAAAAGTTTCCTTTATTTCCCAAGGTAAAAAGTCTTGATGGTTCTTTGTTTTCCCTGAAAGAACTTAGTGGGCCATTGTCCGGACAGGGCTAATGCCAGCTGGGTGTTAGCGTTGGTAGCAACAAACCTAAAGGAACTTGGAGTCAATGTTTATGCACAGCTCAAGGGTCTGGCTAGAACTAAGGACCCGAATCAGCAAGATATTTAAGCAAATGCATAACATGACGTCAATATGCACACAAGTTCTTTGCTGAATGACAGCCATTACCATCATTACTATAGCAGGGCAGGGACCATAATAAAATATGCTGCTTTAAAAATAAACAGTGTGTTTTCCCTGCAACAGCTGATATCACATATTCTTAAAACAGGACAGTTTCTTACACTCTCTGAACTAGCTTAGGTGTTTGAAAGCTGTCAACTCTTACCCTGATATACACAGCATACCTGTGCAGTGTGGGTTTTTTAATGAGTCTACACATCACACAAGAATGCTTTCCTTTAACCCGTAACTCCATGTTTCTCCGTAAAGACACACTGTGAAATAGCTTAGAGCCCAAATGTAGATTGCGTATCCTTTTCTTTTTAAACACAAACCCAAATATCAAGAGAAATGCTTTTAAATTTTGCTTTTTTATTTTAATGAAGCCAGTTTGCTTCGATTTTAAACATTTCCATGCAGAGTTTGTAACCCAACCATTGCAGCAGCATTGTGATACCTTATAGGAACCAGAAAGTGAAACTCACAAGTCTGGTTTCATTATCCCAGCACAGAGGCATATAAAAGACAAACCAACAGCATTAACTTGCAAGTGTAAATTAAATTATTTTAACTAAAAAAATACCTAATACATTATCTAAGGAATTATTAATAACGTGTAAGAACGTGGGTTTTTGTAAATAAATATTTGATTTTTTGCCTGTGGCAACCCTTGAGCCAAGCTAATGAAAACAGATTATCTTCCAATGTATGTGTTATATTCTTAGGCCCCAATCCAATAGAACTACTCATGTGATTAAAGTTCAGCATGTGGGTAAGTGTCTACAGGTTTGGGGCTTTTCTCTAACTTTCCAAAGTGGCCTCTGATTTTGGGTATCCATCTTGAGACATCTTGTTCCTGATTTTCAGACGTGCTCAGCACTCACAACATCAACTGATGTCAATGGGAACTGAGGTTTCTCAGTCTCTGAATATCAAGCCCTTTGGTGCCTCAAAGAGTGTATCCAAAATTGAGAGTCTCCTTTGGAAAACATGGGCCTTCTTTTGATAGTGCAGATAACAGAACAACAAAAATGCAGAAACAGATGCAGGAGTCAATTCTCGACATGACTCAGTACTTCTGTACAAAGCACTGCCAAGCCTCACATCTGCTGACGGGGAATTCCCAAGCCTTCAACCCCCATCCCCTGTTTGCAGCTTCCTTAAACTCTCTTCTCTCTCCACTTGGGATGGCCATGATCTCCCTCCTCCCTCCCTAAACACCCTCCACCGTCTCCCCATCACTGGTGCCAAATTCTGTAGCATGTTCTAATCCCTCAATCTGCCTCAGCAACCCCACCACCACCTGCCTTCACCCACCCACACACTCACCTCCTCTCTCAATACCAGCAGGCCTTCTCTCCCCGTGCCTCAGCAGTCAAGCCCCTTACCTCTCCAACTACCACCCCAGCCCCCATCTCCTCCAACCTCATTGAATGCTTATCTACACATGCAGACTCTGTTGCTCCTCCAGCGTCATCCTGCTCCCTCCGCTTTCCATACCACTCAACTCGCACTCTCTGAGGTCTCTAGCAACCTGGCCAGATCTCAGGGTCTCATCACCGGCTTCATTCTCTCTTCTGCTTTGGACGGTCCCATACACTCCTTTTCAACATTTTTGCTGCCCCTCTCCAGCCCAACAAGACAGCTGTTAAGATCCTCTTTCTTGCCTGTCACCATCTAGCCTCGCCCCTCTGAATCCCTCCACCAGCTCCCTCTTCTCCACCGCAAAGTTCAAGCTTCTTGCTCTTGCCTGCAAGACCCTGCATAACTCTGCCATCTGTTCTTAACGGCCCCTTAACAGTCTCTTTTGCTTCACCCCTCTGCAACCTCCTCAACACTGTCAAAGAGCTAGTCTCCACACACCATGGGTCCACTTCTCCTAGCACAGTCTTTCCCCTTTCTTCCACTGCCCAGAGGTGATCTGTGAGACCACTATCCTCTCCCTGTTGAAATCCCTCTAGTAGAACAGCTTTGGGGGGGAGAAGAAAGGAGAGACAGAACATACTGGGGAAGAGGTAGAGAATACAATAAAGAGAAAGGGTGATAGAGCAAAAGGAGAAGGATGGTCTAGTGAGTAAGGCACTAGTTTGGGACCCAGGAGACCTGAGTTCAATTCCTTGCTCTGCCATAACCTCCTGTGTGACCATGGGCAAGTTACCATGTTAGTCTCTCTGTGCGTCAGGTCCTGATCTGTAAAATGGGGTACTTCCTACCATATAGGGGTTATATGAGGATAAATATATTAATTGTGAGGTTCTGTGATACTACAGTGAGGAGGGCCACATAAATGCCCCAGGAAGGAAGAGAGGGGGCAAAAACAGATAATCAAGACAAAGCAAGAAGACATGATAACAGTCTTCAAGTATGTAAAAGGTTGTTATAAAGAGGAGGGTGATAAATTGTTCTCCTTAACCACAAGACAAGCATAATAGGCTTAAACTGCAGTAAGGGAAAATTAGGTTAGATGTTAAGAAAAACTTTCTAACTGTCAGGGTGGTTAAGCACTGGAACAAATTACCTAGGGAGGTTGTGGAATCCTCATCATTGGAGACTTTTAAGAACAGGTTAGACAAACACCTGTCAGGGATGGTCTAGATAATATTTAGTCCTGCCTCAGGCCTACATTTCTGTGATTCTAAGAGATAAACCACTGGCCATACAACAGGACAGAATAAGTGGTGTGGAAGAGGAAGAAGGTAAAATACAAGTAAGAGACAGATGCAGTAAGTCAAATTTTTTCAAATGCCTCCCTCCCCTTTGCCTAACCCTGTGCAGGGGATGAGGGAAACCCTGATAGTAAAAATGACCAACATACACATGAGCAAACAAACCCCTGTATCCATAAAAATGAACTTGGAGTCAATTCCTAGTCTGCCACCAGTAGCACACATTCACTGACCAGTGCTGGCAACTCCTCTATATTTGGTAATGGAATTTCATAGTGATCTGGAAATATAACGAGTTTGGCTTCATCTTCATACTCAAAATCATCATTGTTTAGATCGCCATTTGTTTCTAGATCTGCAAAAGAGAGAGAGAGAGAGAACATAAGGAGATGACAAACTGTTATGGAAACTAAAAAAAATCTTTAGACTGAAATCTGACAATTTCTCTGTGGGGAAAAGCTGAGGACCAAAGTATCCATCTTGAGTTAATACTCATTCACAATCATAGCTGCCCTGGCCACTGAGTACAGCAGCCATTGTTGTGCTGTTACGGACATTGCACTTTGGGAAGTAGATAAGATCCTGGTACTCTTTTGGGTTACTCATTAAGAACAAGAGCATAATTTCATTCTGGTAGCGCCTTTCATCTAGGTCTCGAAGCGCTGTAGAAACACTGAGGCTTTGTCTGTATTGGAAAGTTTTACCCATTATATCAATATAGTCATACCAATGTTACCCTCCATGTGGACAACCTACTCCAGTATAGAGTGGCTTTCTTTGGTTTAGCTTAAACCCCTTCCCATGCAACATGAACTAAACCAAAAAAGGCACGCATACTGTAATAAAAGTGTGTACTCTGGGGTTTATAGCTGTATAGCTATATAATTTAAATTCACACCTTAGATTTTAGCAAAAACACTTTTCCTTGTAGACAAGAATAATCAAAGTTTCACATCATTCCCCATGAAGTATAACAAACAAATGAGGAAGGTGAAGTACAGAGAAGCTGAGGCCAACATTTTCAAAAGTGGTTTTTAGCTTTGATGCCTCATTTTTGGGGGGCCCCCAACTTGAGCCACCCAGATTTTCAGAGGTGTTAAGAACATGAACCTACTATTCACTCCCGCACCTCGCATTCTCTGCCCCTGGAGTTGTGGGTCTTGATTTACAGAGCTTCTGAGCAACCACATGTCTCACATTATGCCACATGCCCCAAAATGGAAGTGCACAAAAGCAGAGGGCCTCTTGCAGAAATGTTGGCTGTGATTTGCCCATCAGTGGGTGGCCAACTTAACGATACCAAGCAATTTGGGTACGGTGACGTAATTTCCCTTCCTAACCAATAATGGATGAACGTAGAATAAAAGCAGCTGATGGGTGTTGCAGTTACCATTTGCCTGCTCTCCTGGTGCCTTCTTGGACACGTATGAATACAGAAGATGATACACTGAGATCCACAGCTGAAAAGTCCCAAGTATTATTATTATAGGAAACGAAATGCCCAAGATTAACTGGGTTTACAAGCAGTAATATTTACATGAGATTTTGGGGCTTTTATCATCTTTCATTTCCCTTCCTTTATGTTATGAAGATTTTATAAGATGAAGACACAAAAAAGAATAGCGTAAGGAGAGTGACAAGTAAAAGCATGGCCATGTTGCAGTTTTCATGGAAGTCAATGGACATTTTCCCATCAAAATGATGGAAGCAGGATCCATCTAGACATCAGGTTTCTACAGATCAGATACTGTCACATGGAGAAGAGAACATCTGGCCTGCGGTGGCGGATAGCTGACCCAGCTTGGCCCTTATTTGTTCTCAAGGCACATATGTAACTTTTACTGATCTACAACAATAATCCAGGCTCCACAGAGTCCTTGGCTCTCTGCTGCGGCTGCCAAGCAAGGATCAGCTAGTGCCAACTGGGGTTTTAATAATGTGACCACTTGTCTAATAACAACTGGCCCAACCCATTGCACATAGGCTGAAACGACAGCCATCAGAAAGTAGCAACCTTCAGTCACGAGCAACCTGGGCTAGATTAAAACAGATGATCTAGAGGAGAGACTAGCTCATTACCAACTCCCTGGCTAGCCAATTCTCTCAATAATCCTTTTCCTTACAAATCACTTTCACAGCAATCTAATATACAGCACCCAATAACTCCACTATAGCCAGCGCTTCTTTAACATTTCCCATTTCAACCCTTGATTTTCAAGGAAGCCTACGGATCCAACTACAATGCTAAAATTTTTCCAAAATGCACCTAAAAATAACTTACCTGTTCTTAAAGAGAAATCAAACCAAACAACCTCAAGCCACTGAGGTGTATGGCACCAAACCAGGCTGAAGTTCAGTAATGCCCAGGATACTGGCAGTGGCTACCATCCTTAAGGCTAAACAATTTAAACACAATGTGTCTCTAGGTAACTCCAGAAGCGTTATGCTCCAGTTCCCCAAAGCAGCTAAAATATCCAGTATATATCAACATAGGTGTGGAGAAGGCAAGTCATCCCATTTGGAGCTGTAACGACACATTTCAATCAGCCACCAGAGGGCACTGGAGGATGGCTTATGCCAGTGATTCTCAACCAGAGGTACATGTACCCCTGGGGTACACAGAGGTCTTCCAGGGGGTACATCAACTCATCTAGATATTTGCCTAGTTTTACAACAGGCTACATAAAAAGCACTAGAGAAGTCAGTACAAACTAAAATTTCGTACAGACAATGCTCTATATACTATACATTGTAATGTAAGTACAATATATATATTCCAATTGATTTATTTTATAATTATATGGTAAAAATTAGACAGTAAGCAATTTTTCAGTAATAGTGTGCTGTGACATTTTTGCACTTTTGTCTGATTTTGTAAGCAAGTAGTTTTTAAGTGAGGTGAAACTTGGGATACACAAGACAAATCAGACTCCTGAAAGGGATCCGGTAGTCTGGAAAGGTTGAGAGCCACTGGCTGACTCTGACTATTGCCAATACCTTTAGACATCTGTAAAGACCTTTGATATTTTTTATTTCTTCACTTTACAGACATTAAGGATGATCAGTTGCTGTAGCATTAATGATCTGCTATATACAAATAGCAACGGCTGGCTCTTTTGGGTGTAAGAACCAGACTGACACCGCCACTCCTAGCAGTTCATTTTGATCAAGCCCAATAACATTGATCTGACCTGGATTTGAACCGGTGACCTAGAGGTGAAAGGCTCCTTATCCCATTAGCAATCAATCCCTTGACAATGAGGGTAATGATGCACTTAAGTGTATCCCACCATTTTAGCTGCAGTGAAGATGGGGAAAGGGGGAAGTTTAATTTATCTTTTAAGGTTTCATACCATTCAGATTGTTACAAGACCAGGAAATTACATTCCCTCTGTACAATCACCTCAGAAGCCTGACATACTGACTTCAAGGCAGCATGACAAAAAAAGGACGTACACTGTTCCATCAGTGCTAGTGAAAGAATGAACATTTAATTTGTGGTTCTTTGAAAAGGGACTATGCAAAACCAGCACTATCTCACTCAACACTTCTGCTCCATGTGGCCAAGATTTGCAAAAGTGACTAGCCATTCTGGGTGCCTAACTTTGGGTGACTAACACCTTAAAAAGACCTGATTTTCAGAGGGTGAGTTCTCAGCACTTTAGGCCGGGCCCCTGTAAAAGGTGTCAAATTGAGCACCTCAAAATCACTAGCCACTTTGGAAAACCCTGGCCTGTGCACGTTCAGAGATGTTTAGGTCAGTGACAAAAATAAATTCTCCTTCCTTTTTATTTCCAGTGACCCTGCACAGCAAACAAAGCTGAGAGACACTGAATTTCGTATATGATCAACAGAACTATTAACAATGTTCTATTGAGAGAACGGGGCTACCCTGGAGTAACTGCGGGCAGAATTTGCCTTCCACAATTGTTACTGGGAATTATGCGTGAGCAGGGAAGAACCCACTTGAATTTCAGAACTCAGGTTAGGTTTGCTGAGCCAGCAATTAGGGGGGAAAAATCTATTTTTACTTGTAAAGCGAGCAAATTTGATTTAGAGATCAATGTGACATGAGTGGCAAGGAATGCTGGGAAGCCACTTTCCCACACAATCTCTTCCCAAATGAAGGCAGCACTTCAAGATGCTAGAATACCATGAGCCCAGGAACCCCTGTGTAGTAATGGGTTTACTTTAGCTCTGAGGTCTCACACAGCCACCAGACAACTGGTTTATAGCAATTCTGAAAGGCTGATACATTGGTGCTGAACCCACACAGGGCAATGTATTTCCCTTTTAAGGGACCAGGAGCTTTATGAGGCTGTCATAGGCACAATTAAACATTGTGGTCATCAAAACAGAGCACCCACAGGTCACAAAGAGCGTGCTGAGGGAGAGGACGAAAGGGAAGGCAAAATAACCAATGCTCTGAGTGGAGGCCAGGCTGGGGTTGTTATTTTGGGCAAGCAGTCAGCAGGGTAAATTTACCTCAGCTATCATCTGGCCCAGCTCCTAAGCATCACTCTAGTGATAGCAAGACGTGCACTGCTGCTGGCTGACTGAAAACAACAGCTGAGTGGGCAGTTGGTGGCAGAGAGTGCATTAAACTAAGCCACTAGAGGGAAAAGAAGGGAGAAACACTTGACTGGACATGCCCAGATTAGATTTAGATGAGTTACCAACTGAATGCACTAATAATAGTGGCATAATTAGATCCCAGGCAGAACCCCCAAACAGGATGTCCACCGTGGGCGTGGTGATGCCTGTGGGTGAGACAGACACTTCCCTCATAACACAGATCAATGAGTTTGCAACCAATATTGAGGCCCTACAAAGGGGTCTTGAAAATTAAGTCTCATTAAGAGCTCAATCCTGATCCCATTGCCTTGAATGGCAGAGGCTCAACCCTTGAACCTCAAATCATTCCTTCCAGCTGCCCCCAAATGATCATGAATGCAGCATCTGTCTATTCAGATAGGGAGCCATTTGGAACAAGGATTCTGTCTTCAGACATGTCTGTAAAGCACCAAGCTCACTAGCAAAGCTATAAAAGAAATAGATAAATAATAATTGTGCCAAGCCAATGGGGGGCAGCAGGAAGTGGCGCGGGCCGAGGAATGTACTGGCCGCCACTTCCTGCAGCCCCCATTGGCCGGGCACAGCGAACCGCGGCCAGTGGGGAGCCACAATCGGCCAAACCTGCAGACGCGGCAGGTAAACACACTGGCTGGGCACGCCGGGGGCTTTCCCTGAACAAGCGGCGTCCCAAGTTTGGGAAACACTGCTCTACAGACATTCATCCTGTTTGGTGAAAGGAAACCAAACTGCAGCCCAGCTGAGACTTTACAATGCTCCTCACTAGGATCCACTAAATCATTAACTATAAATTGGATAATATTTGCACAGTGCTTTGAAAATGTAAAGCATTAAGTACTACTTTTTACTATGAGGTATTTACCTCAGTTTAACACCATACCAGTTAATATAATCATTACTTCCACTCCTGCAGTATTGTGGATTTTCTTCAACAGTACAAGTTAAGTAGGCAAAGAAAACTAAGCCAACAAAATGAAAATCCCGAGTTGTAATCCTAATAACGTTAGGGTTAGTTATACGGATTTAATGTAAGTATGGTTATTAACGTGTTCTGTAGTCAGGGCTCCTACTTCCTATCTAAAACAACAAATTATTAAAACTGCAATATTTGTAAACTCTTATTTTCTTTTCATATCTGTCCACCTTTCTGAATTTCACTCAAGCTTGGGTAATGAAACTAGAAAGTGACAATTTCACTCACTTCTGGCCCGTTTCGCTTTTGGCTCTCATGCTGGCACAACTCTATTGTACTTCACAAAGCTATCGGGGAATGTTTAAATCCTCAAATCACCATTTCTATTCATAGAGTGGTGTCTGTATTTTGTACAATCACACTTACATGAACACAAAATCTAAATACTGAGCCACAAGCTAGCTGACTGAACCCTTTTAAGAAGGTGGTTTTAAGCAGCATTTAAAATTATGTAAAGATGGAAAGTCTGGCAACTCAACACCAGCTATGAGCAAGCATCTAGAGGCAGCATGGCCTAGTGGATAGGGACCAGACTTGGAGTCAGGAGATCTGGGTTCTCTGACCATCCCTGCTACTAACTCATTGTGTAACCTCATGCAATTCACTTAACCTCTCAGTGCTTCAGTTCCCCCATTTGTGAATGGGGATAATCATATTTATTTAAGCGACAAAGAGTCCTGTGGCACCTTATAGACTAACAGACGTACTGGAGCATAAGCTTTCGTGGGTGAATTCGCTGTGCCCGGCCAATGGGGGCTGCGGGAAGCGGCAGCCAGTACGTCCCTCGGCCCGCGCTGCTTCCCGCAGCCCCCATTGGCCGAGCACAGCAAACCGCGGCCAGTGGGAGCCGCGATCGGCCGAACCTGCGGATGCAGCAGGTAAACAAACCGGACAGGCGCACCGGGGCTTTCCCTGAACAAGTGGCGTCCCAAGTTTGTGAAACACTGACTTAAATTATTAAAATGAGACAGTATCAAGAGAGTTCATCCCCAAGCAGCAACAGCCGTGCAGAGGACTATGAAGGCGCACACAGCCCAGAGGAGAGCAGAATCTCCACAGATGTCTCAGATCCATAAGGTCCTGGGGCAAACAGTGACAATTCAATGGGCCAAATTCATCACTGGTGTAGCTCCCCTGCCTTCAAGGATTAATTGGAACCGAGACTGTTGGAACCTCTGTAACAGCTCTAACAGCATGGGAGCAGAACAGTCAGATGCCAGGGCACAATTTAAAGAGAAGGCACAAATCCTAGACCATTCAAGCCCCTCTTCTAGCAACAAACTGCAGAGGAGCAAAGGTGTATCACTGTCCCTCTTTAAGCCAAATAAAATGTGTATGCAGTAAATTAGCAATAACAAAATTTGGTCCTGTGTTTCTATGAGCCGTTTTTGTGTGCATCTCATTCACATGTGCATCACTAACACTGCACGGTAGCCCGGCTTGGCAGTCTGCTTTCTTTCAGAAGCTTATGCAGCCACTCTGTAATCGTTTAGTGTTAATTGAAAATTATTCTGAATATGAAACTCTAGCAACTAGCATTTAAACCAGTGCCTGCCAACTCCTCATTAACAGCCCCTTCCTCTTACCGTGGAGCGATAACTTCACTTGTTTACTCTCCTCTCACTAACTTTCCCTTTCTTTTCCCCAGGTGCCTTTTTCAGAATTTACTCCTGACATAAAAATTACTGAATCCATCACGATCCTCTCAGCAACACATTCCACAGACCAAAGCCACTCCAGTGGGATGCCAAGCTGTTGTTCCCCCTTCCACTATGAGAGAGCTGGCTTTTGCTATGAAAACATTTAACCCCTTCACCACAGGAAGAATTACTTAGCTACTTTCAGTAGTGACTATGGCTTCTATTCTCTCCCCCACCCCATGAAAGGCATGAAAAGGAAAAAAATACACAGAAAATGCACCAAAAAAGCCCCAGAAGTGGGTAGAGTGAAGCTGATACTGTAGGGTCCCAATGCAGGAGTTTATGGGGTCCTAAGATTTCTTGGCTGATGCATAAATCAACCGATATCTAGGAAAATTGGAGTCTGAAGGAAATGATTAGAGGCAGATGAAGGAAACTCATTGGGGATTTCCCTTTCTTTTCCTCACTTCCTAGCTTTCTGTAGATCAGGGAGACATGTCAGGCAGATAGAATTGTGTAAGTGTTATTAAAAGAGGTTCAGTATACATGTACAGTTATATTTACTTTGGACCAGAATGGGAACCTCTTACTCACACTCATAAGCAGTTACAAATAGTTCCACAGAAGTTAATGGGACTATTACTCCTGAGAACAACTGCTCACAAGCAGGAATCAGGGATCCCCAGATTGGCCCTATATAAGCAGTTAATCCAAATTAACATTTTATAAAAGCAATATACTATGGTGATGGAGCACATGTAAGTAGACAGACAGGTGTCTAACAAACCCTTTTGAGAACATCTGCGAGGCTGTTTTGGGATGATCGTTAATAATTTTTTTTTTAAAGGAAGACACTTGCAAATTTGTAATCTTCCTACTTTGAACACTTTTAAAAACAAAACAAAATACGGCAGACATGCTGGAGTGGCAGGTGTGCCCAAATGCACATGCACTGGGGTTAGACACAAGGACTGTGCGAGAGCAGCTATTTACAATACCTAAAAATAGCACTGTGTTCCTCCTTTTTGGTAAAGCTCCGCCAGATGCGCCGGGTACCTTCTGGAAAGAAAAAAAGAAAATAGACAGTTAGAAATCTAACCCGTGAAACTGAAATAAGCAAACAACAGCCTCATGCCGAAGCTTCCCGACAGGTAGAAGGGCCAGTGTGCGTTCGGCATGTTTTCGGGGGAGGGATGTACAGGTACAAATTTAGTGCTGGTAAAAGGTGCCAGACTGACATCCCTGAACAGCAATGTCCTCTATTTAACCATAGAACACATAGAGCAGGGGCAGCAGAAGCGTACGCTTCCTTCATATCCCTCGCCAATGGGACTCGACCCTGATCCAGCAGGACCACCTTTGGAAGTCAGAGAAGTCTATTCTAGATGTCCACTTACTCCCCTCTGCCAACGAGAGTGACCAGTTGTGATAGCACTGGTAATGACACACACACACACTCTAAGAACTGGATGGGACCATCATGTAATTTCACAAATACTCCCACACCATCAGATGTCAACAGTGCTTAATGACTGGATGCAGACTGGACACGATGACCAGAAGTGAAAGATTCTGCCTCCCATTACCAATCCAGGTGGGCCACCAAGGCCCTCCTGGCTGTTATAACAAACTGTTATCTAAAGTAAATAATCTAAAATAAATGCCTCCTCAATGAGGGCCTGAGCCTGCTCCCACTGAAGTGAATGAAAGTGATCACAGTGGTCTGTAAGCGTTAGGTGCTATGCAGAAAACCTATGCTAGGCAGACTGGCTTAGTTTTAAGATGGCAAAAACCTACGAGCAGAGCACCGCTGTGTCAGGTATTCCAGCAATAGAGCTAATTTCAATTTCAGGTAGTGCTTTTGCCAATTCAAAGTGCTTTACAAAGCAATGGGAAGAATACCAGCAGCACCATAAGCGTAAAAGCAAAAGCAACCACAACTCTTTCTAAGCTCTTCAGAACCATGCACTGTTAAAACTTCTTTAGTGATTAGTTTTTTGCGGCTATTGTGCCACCAGCATCTCTTTTATAGCATGTAACATAATGTCATGCTACTTTAAATGGGGTTTGTTTGTTGCTTTTTTATTATTATTTTTTAAATAGTAAAATTAGGATACAACAGGTGGAAAGAGACAGGCCCAGAATCTGTCAACCTAAGAAGAGTTCATGTGTTTGTCTCTGCTGACAGGGAGGTGAAGAGTTCACATATTTTGGGTGATTCTTTCTGCCATGTAAATAAAGTTTCGGCCAAAGAAATTGGCTAGAATCATCAACAAGCTTTCACACCCCACAGAAAAGTTTTCCATTATCAGAAGGAACTGACACCAATTAATGTTTCTTGGCTACACTTATCAAAACAACATGACCCACTGTTCAGATTTATCATACTGATTTTTTATTTATTCACCCTGTAGGCAGGGGGAATGGCCACGAGTATTAAAAACTAGCTCATTTTCTCAATGAAATGTAAATGACAAACAGAATTATGTAGCATCTTCTCTCACTCTTAAAAAAAATCCCTGATCTACTACAAAAAGCAGCAACAGCAGCAATATACAAAACAGACGGTTGCCCCCCTTCAGCCCACACAGCCCAAATTATCTCAGTGGTTCAACTGCCACCCTGGAAAGCTGGGATTGAACTCCCACCACTCCACGTGTGACCTGGAGACGTGTGACCTGGAGCAAGACATTAAGACCAAAATTTTCAAGAGTGACCACTCACTTTGGGTGCCTCCATTTTTGGCTCCCTTCCGTTAAATATCTCAGCCTGATTTTCAGAAGTGCCAAACACCTGCCGCTCCCACCGGCTTCAGCTGAAGTGGTGGAGGCTCAGCACTTCTGAAAAAGCAGGCCCAGGCGGTTTGTGCCTTGCTTTCCCTAAATGTAAGCTGGAGGTGATAACTCTCCTCCCTCACAGGCTATTACAAACATTAATTAATATTTGTAAAGCAACAAAAGACAGAGTCAGTGTGAAGTAGTAATAGCAGAGCTATGTTGGTCTCTCCATGTTACTTGTACTAAGTGTCAGGAACCTTATTTAGCAGCTCTATAAATCGCAGATCTGTGTAATGAACCACCATGTTATCTATGTTCTCGCAAGAGGACTCATCGCTATCTAGTATTGGAGCACCTGCCGTGCAGCAAATCTTACCCTTCCCTGTGCAGTAGGCGCAATGCAGTGCAATGGTTTCAAAAGTCACGGGGCCTAAGGCAGAGAGAACACCCAACTGAACACTGCCTGTGTTATATCCCAGCTGTGCACCGTATTGGCAACACAGCCATTGAGGCTGCAGAAGAGTAACTGGTTTTTAAAGCTCAGAAAAAAAATGACTACGCAAAAATTCAATTTAGTGAGTCAGCTGATGTTGCTACCGTGGGGTTGCTGCACAGCTTGCGGTGCCAGAGACATATGTTTCCCATTGATTCTATGGAAGATGACCTGGGAACAGATCCTTCACTAGTATAAGCTGCCATAGCTCCACTGAAATCAATGGAACTACGACAATTTACACAAGCGGAGGACCTGCCCCTTGCTCTTTTGTAAAGCTGTGCCAGGACACACAGCTGATACTTATCCCAGACACTTCAGGAAGCAACAAAGACTTCCACATCCTGCAGGGATGATACTAAGGCAAGGAGAGACAAGATTAGCAACCTGGTCACATCCATCCAAAGTCACTGCACCCAATGCCTCATGGCTTCTCTGTCTCATACAGCCCTAGCGCTTAGTAAGCATCCGAGAACCTGCGCTGGGTCCTTCATGAAGCTGTCAAGCAGGTGAACCTCATTAGAGGCAGTCTAACGGATTCTCAACATTTGGCACTGTTTTGCTATGACATGGGGCCCCATCACTAGCAACTCCACAGGACGGAGGTGGCTCCCACAAGGTAGCAATATCCCAACAAGCTGCTTTAAGAGCAGAAGTTCAGGTCCTCACAAAGGATCTCAAGTTTCTCCTTACTGATGCCTTCAATCATTCAGTATGGGGGGCAGGTTTAGCCAACCTTGCTGATATCTTTGGGTACCTGAATAAGCTGAACTACTCTTTCCAGGGGCAACACACAAATGCCTGCCCATCTGCACCAGGCTACAAGCATTCATCAGAAAACATGGACATTGGTCTTCCTAAGCATAGACAAAATGTGGGGTCATTTCAGACTTCGAGACAACACGTCTGCAAACTTATATGGATCAGTAGAGCCCATTCAAGTATATTTTTATAGTTCCAATTAACTCATTTAATTAATGTTAATGTCCTAAGGCCGAACATCTAGTACAGTAACATGAAGACATGTATGAATTTATGATGTTGTCCAGCAAAAGCGAAGCAGAGAAGTAGTTTTAATTTTTGCCCCACTGTATCTAAACCTTTGGAAACATATCCAAACATATGTACATACACACACGCAATTAACATAGGGGCATTGTGCTAGACATCCCTTGTTTCTCAGAGAAATAGTAATACTATCGTATTGTGAGTTTATATGTCCCCTCTCGTCTAGAAGGATCCCAATGTGGGTTACAAACCCTAGAAGTTATGTACATTCAGTCATCTCTGGGGTGGAACGCTGCAGCCATTAACATTACACAACAGGCTCTAGGTGGACAGAAGAGTACTGCCTAATCAATTACCACTGTATCATCCACTAGCCAAGTACTGCCCCAATCTTGCTGAACCTGGCAGGTGAGTTCTCCCGATGTCCTACCCAAAATGCTACAGCTGCAACCCGCAAAGAAGCCCCAAGATTCCTCAGTAGGGGAAGAGTGTCTTTGCAGTGATCTAGCCGCATATGTTTACTTTGACACCGAGGTGAACATCAGTGTACTTACTTTTCATCTCTAGAGATCTTGGTTCAAACCCTTGTCAACACTACAAGCAAAGGGATTTTGAAGATCCCATTTTAACCCCAATTTGGCTTTATACAGAAACCTCCCATATACTTTGGCAAGACTAGCAGACTCTCTCACGAACAGAATAACAAAGACATTGGAGGCTAGGGATGATACTCATGTGTAAGCCTGAATAGGACTTCTGCCCACCTGGCTCTACTCAGTGCAATTACTTTTCACAAGCACTAAATCCACTCACCAAAAGAACATTTGCTAGAACCTGCCCAGTCTACCACAAGTTTACAGTAACAGTGTGATGGAAATGCAGCTATTTCCCAACTGCCCAGGGACATAGAATCTTCTGCAAGAGGATTTCCCTCATTTTTAACTTACACCGACTCACCCCAACTTGCAGCCACCACTCTTCTAATAAAGTAAGAATGGACAGGACATTTTTCCAAGTTCAAGGGAGAGCCTTGATCAGTCACAGAGATCACTGCTGTAGAACAACAGGAAGAACTCTTTGTCCCACCCTACGTAACTATCTCAGTCCCAGAAATTGGCCCAAGGATTCAAAGCTACATTGGAAAGTAAACTGAGCGGCACATCAAACCAAACCACACCAAGTTCCTTCTACTCTATTTGGGTCGGAGTTCATTAACAGCCCATTGTATTAGAATACAAACACCAAACAAATACATGCACACACACACACACACACAGTTGGCCTTAACATTTGATATCAATAGTAAACCCAGTAAGAGTAGGGAAGTATAACTAAAAGGAAACTTGCCTGTATTATAAGAGATTGAGCTGGGAAGCAGTGTTTGGATCTAGGGTCCATTTCAGGCTAGAGTTTGGATTACAGCCCAAATGAGGACTAAGGTTCACGCTTCGGAGTACATTTCTGCCAGCTTGAGCCAAAATCTCATGAAAACTCTTGTTCTCAGAAGATTCCAAATATACCTGAACCAGAACCAGTGTACAGGCCTCCTGGTCCAGATTTTTAAAGCTACTTAGGCACCTAAAGATGAGCATAGGTGCCCAGTAAAATCAATGGGAATTACACACCTAGGTGCTTCGGGGGGGCGGGGGTTGAATAAAAACTGCACAATTGAGTTTGAACCCAAGGATCTGAATCTGATCTCTACCCAGCCCAAAATTCAAAGGGGGTCAGATTTGACATTTCAGGTTTGGCCCATCTCCCAGATACTTTATCTGAACTTGCATATGAGGTATAAGAACCATCCGAACAGCGGGTCTGGGAGCTAGAAATCTCACCTCTATCACATGTCGTTTCAGATGCATATATACACACTGTCCTGTCTTTCGATAGTGCCTTTCAACGTGTTCCCTTCCAAATCCCAGAAACGTGTTCATGCACACATAGAGACCTCCTTCTGAATCCTGAAAGGAATCATAGAAAACAGTTACAGTACAGAAGGAACTGAATGGGACAGAAAGACACCAGCAAGCAGAGACAGGTAGGAACCGCAACCTTTTGCACCCTCCCCTTATCACATTAGCACATCACACGCTTACATATCAGGTTATAGAGCACAGAGAACTGTCTTCCTTTTAAGAATCTTCCACATCATGTGATAATGAATGCCGGCAGCTGATTGGACCACAGTGACTGTAACACTAAAGGTTAATAAGGTTATGGCACCACTAAAGAGTTTAAAGTGGCACTACTGCACCGGTGCAGCTGTAAACGCTCTAGTGGAGCCACTCTAACCTGACAGGAGAGAGCTCTCCCGTCGACGTAATTAATCCGCCCCCAACAAGCAGTGGCAGCCATGTCGGCAGGAGAAATTCTCCCGCCAATATAGCGCTGTCCACACCGACAGTTAGGTTGGTGTAACTACTGTCGCTCGGGGGTGGGGGTGGGGGGGTTATTCACACCCCTAAGCGGCGTAAGTTACACCAACGTAAGTAGTAGTGTAGACATAGCCTAAGTGTGTCAAGACCTGATGTCCAGTAGCAGGTCTTGAAAAATCCATTTGACTAGTCATCCTTGCAAGAGGAATGTATCCCTTGGAGAATGTGAACACTTTGGGGGAAGGCGGAGGCTGCTAAGCCATCAATACCAGCAGAATCTAAGCTTTCATTTTAAATAATATAACATGTCTAGCCCTATGGTTACAAAGATAACCTTCTGAATGGGAACTGGTATAAAGCTGTCCTCCTAAGGGTGAAAACTGGCTAATCACTTCAGTGCCTCTTCTCTTGCTCATTGCTTTCCCAAGCTGTACAGCGTTACTAACAAGATTCTGGTCTGTTTCACAGGTCCTATTGAGAACCCACTGGGCAAAGTGAAATGGTCAAGAATCGTTCCAGTTTTGCTCTGCTTCTGTTTGAGACATCTATAAACAGAGGCAGGCACTGGCCCTAATCATAGAGTAAGGGAACTTAAAACAAGTATAGCAGAGGAGAATCATGAGTTACTCCCCCTTGAGATTGATTAGAAAGACTGAAACCCCAAGGAAGGTCCAGGTAAAGCAGCCCACTAGGAGTCCCAGTACCTTTCCCAGTAGCTGGGTGTTGTGGGTGGCTTGGGGAATTGCCCCAGAATCCCACTGCCACCAACTCCCTCCCAAATCATTCAAACTGTGCTGCTAATAGGTCTGGTCACCTGGTTAGTAGATGTCAGACACATTTTTCAAGCCCTTTCTAGTAGTATATCGTTCCATGTAGGTGGTGCAGAAGAAAGGGTGGTCCTTTTAAAAGCACTTTGACCTTGCTGGCATTCTGAACTGCAGGATGACAAAGCATCTCATTTCTGATTCTCTGGAAACACCACTAGCTGAAGTCACCCATAGCTAGCTTAGATACTGCTAGTATATCGAGCAAGAAGAGTCACCAATGGCTTCAAAATGTTACACATAAGGAACATACACATAATTCTTGATCACAAATTGTTACAGGGATAGGTATATTCTTGTATCTCTTGTATGTGAAAAACCCAGACATCAAAACCATGGACAGGAAACAGGACTAAATGTACTCTCCCAAGTTCGGAGCTATTGTTTTATCCAAAGTCACCTGAAGTGCTGGAAGAACGCTCTGGCTGACAGTGCTAAACCTGCCTGTGTTATTTAGTGCCTAACACCAGATCTGCTGTGGACTGGCAATTCCTCCCCAAGCATTGGGCCTATTAATCCAGTTCACCTCAACCGTGCAAACTTCTAGGCTAAAAATACAAAATTCAAACCATGTTTACTCGTCAAGCTCTCCAAAGCTGGAGAAGAACAATCAAATGGAGACAATATAAGCACTATCCCTCAACCATTTCCTCAGAACAGGAACCCCTTATGGAGGAAAAAAACATTTTGATGTCTGGTCTATAACATAATTTAAGCAACTAGTTTTTGTCAACCAAGCTCAGTTTTGCATTAATACTGTTTTCTGCGCATGGCCCCCTCCTCCCAGACACCCTCAGTGAAATCCTGGTGAAGTCAATGGCAGAACTTACATTCGTTTCCATGGAGCCAGGAGTTCACCCTGCTTTTGCCTTCCTGTGAGGATCCCTGCATCCGTATGGTAAATCGTGAATCCCTTCCCCCACTTTTTTGGGACTGCCCGCAATTCCTGATTTTCTAAAGGGAAATCTATCAGCCTAATGCGCAAAAAAAGCTTGGTTAAAAGACTAACCTGGACATGACAAGCACTATCCACAGTTTAGACTTCAGAAGCAGCAGTATCCCAAGAGTGTCTAGAAGCTTCAACCAAGATCCCTTTCGCTAGGCACTTAAATACGTAAGAGACAGTATCTGCTCCAAAGAAATTGCTGTCTGAATAGACAAGTTGGACAGATGATGGGAGCAAGAAGGTATCTGTAGTTTTATGTTACAGACGGGGAATGTATGCACAATTAGCTTAAGAAACTTGCCCAAAGTCACCTAATGAATCTGTAGCGGAGTCAGGAATCAGACCCAGGTCTCACACGTCCAAGTCCAGTGAAGCACAAGTTCACTCTTCCTCTCCAGGGAGCATCCCCTCAGGTAACCAAGTATCATTTACACACTTGCTGTTGCTGGTTTGCACCACGCAGAACACCATAGATGCTCACTAATACAGGCCATGTATCCACTGATCCAGTGTTTCTGTTGGGGGTGGCATGTGTCTTCTACATGGGAGTTTGTATGTTTATATTAAAAGAAAATACAGAGTCATGCCCAAACTGCAGGGCACCCTTGCTAAATTAGAGAGAAGAGGTGGGCACAAAAAACCTGGGTAGTTTATAATTTCATATTGTCAGCTCAGTGGCTTTGTTGTAGATGCTGATCTGTGATGAACATCCCCCGGTTACTGCTGTGAACTTTAGGTATGCAAGATGAAGTTGGACTAAAACAGATTTTGATATTACAGACGCAAACACAGAGCACAATCCTAGCTGTTTGCTGAAAGTCAGCTACTTCACATCCTCCTCTCAAAGGAAGCTAAACATTGCTCCACCACTTACCCCAAATCCCTCTTTACAAGGTCCCAAAGCCCATCATGGCTTGATCATACAATTCTCTTTCATACAAGTACAGTAGTCCTTATTTACACGTATGGTCCCATTCTTGTCAATATGGCTACTTATGCAGGAACTGCAGGCATTGGAAAGGGCTGCAGGATTGGATCTTATACACATACAGCACCAGTGAAATGCTGCTGCTTCTGTGATGGAGAGCAGGAGTCAGAAAACGACTGAATAGAACACTACACAGTAGCAATGGTGGAGGTGAGCAAGCGGAGGGAGGAGAGAAAATAGAATGACATTTTATCCCAAGACTCTTAGGCAAACACTTTCCTCTTATGGACAATAATGTGGTTTCTTTAACATGAACCAAAACAGATGCACCTTTGGTTTTTCAGGTTCACCTGAAAGATCTGCAATAGCAAACTGCATGGTTCGCACTTCTGCACGGTTCTGTCTCACAAAGCTGAGTTGACCCTGCTGGGATCTGGCAGGAGGAGTGTGTGGAGGTAGAGGTAGGGTTGTCTAGGTCTTTCAAACCTAGGATCAACCCACCCAACCATTCAGAACTCCAGTGCCTAGAAACTACAATGATGGGTGTGCTACAGCTAGAAGTCATGTCTTTTAACTATTCAGCTAACTCATCTCTATTTTATTCATGATCCGCTTGGGGAAAAAACATTATGTATACATTCAACATCAACCCCCCTGAACTTCAAACAATCAAGACCTTTGAAGCAAGGGCTGCATCTACCATTATGAATCACCAAGGACATCATTGATGCATAAAGTAGTAATAATTATTTATTTTAAAATCATCCCCAATATATGTTTTCATAGATTCACACAGTTTAAGGTCAGAAGGGACCATTATGATAGCCTCGTTTGACCTCTAGCATAGAGTTTTGCAGAAAAACACACACATAGATCTTTAATATGTGAAACAGGGAAGCCACCTGACATATCTTGTCATTCCTTGTCCCTTTTCTTTTACATCCTTTATTATGTCCACAGCTAAAGCATTCTCACAAAAAATCAAGGCTGCATCCCAGTTAAAAGAAGCCTCTGGATGCTCAGGCTAAATAAAAATATATCCCATTGTCAATGGATAGGTGTTTCAGGAACTTTGTTTACAATTCTGTTTTCTCTGAGACACTTTGTTCTCTTTTTTCCCAGAGCGACTCCAGGAGAGCACTCAGCTCTTTTGGTAAGAAGGCTATGGCAACTATTTGACATTTTCAGGACATATGCTAAATGTGGAAGCTGCGTAAGTTAGCTGGTGGTTACTAACAGGAGAGTTATTTCTCCTAGAAAAAGCAGGCAGGCTGTTCTCTCACACAACCTGGACAGAAGAAGACACTGTGTTCAAAAGTCTAACACAGTCATGGTAAAGCAGTGTTAGTGGTAAAGACTAGAGTTCTCTGATATATGAAATTCACCCCTGTGCAGAGAGCCAGGCCCTTGCTCCACTTAACATCCATCCAAGCCCTATTCTGAGGACCTAACTGGGGCCTTGGCCTTGTGCTGGCGAATTTCACCTATAGGGAATACCATATGGCCTGGAAGGAGGCAACATTCATCTTAAATTTCTAAGTGGCTATGGTAGAAAATCTTTTTCACTGATTTTTTTTTTAAATGTGAGTGCATTTTTGTTTTGGTGAAAGATGCCAGAGACTCAAGCACACTGTTTATCTGCAAACAAGAACAATACACTGTTTCCCAAGTACTGAGAGCTCTCTACAACCAAAACCATGAAGGTTCAGTAGTGAGGAGTTTTACTGATCATGCCCATGCTACTGTAGTATCCACTCAGCCTGAACTAAACATGCACTGGGATCAGTGTAAACTCTGGGATGGAGCATCTGGAGACAGTGTTTTCTTTTACTTTTTCAAAGTCCTAAGACAGTGTTAAGGTGGAAGCTTCTACTCACTGTTCTGACAATGGGCCTTGATCCTGACCTAGAAGGACCTTCTAGTAAGAGACTAGTGCAGCCTTCTCGCACATTCAATCCTGGCAAAAAGCAGAATCTTCCCCTAAAGATTCAGGGAAGGCTTTGTAACAACATGCACCCGCAAAGTGGGAGTAAATGAAAGTAATCCTTGCAATACTGCTTACTATTCTTCATCATTTACATTGCAGGAGTGAGCACAGTGTGCTAAGTGCTTTCCAAACTTAGAGGAAGGCACGGTCCCTGCTCCAAAAAGCAGACAGTCTAGAAAGATTATCTTATATCATCATTTAGACAGTACTTTGTGTTAAAATAAAGGCTGGAAGAGGCTTTCATTGAAGAGAATCCATGGAGGTATAAAGTGAAAGCATGATAGGGTCCACCTCCCTTCAAACCTTGGGGAGAGAGGAGCGAGATGGAGCAAAAACGCTGGTGATGGGAGGGCTGGGGAACACAAACATCAATCCACAAGGAACCAACATGAGATCACCATCTCATTTCAAGCACACAGGACACCAACAGCTATCAGATGCTAATGGCTTTCAGTCCTTACCAACCTGATTTGGATTTGAACCGGTGACCTGTATCCTATTACCAATCCCTGAGCCATCCAGTCCCCTAGGGAAATCTACAGTTTAACATTTTCATTTCCTGACATGACTAGGATAATAATGTATAAGGACATGTGGCTGTTACAGAGCCGCTAACATGGTGAACAGTCACATAGTAAAACATACCAGTATGTACCGCAAGAAAGAGGAAAAAGGATACATTAATACTCACGATCCTCAATAATTACCTCAGATGTTACGAGATAATAGTAGTTACCAGGGGATTATCCACCAACAACTAATCTCTAATTGAGATTTCTTGCATTAAGGGACAAATCCTAAAGCCAATGGAATTAATGCGAGTTTTGCCATAGTCTTCAATGAAACTAAGATTTATCCCTACAGAAATTATGAGCCAGTGGAACATTTTAGGGTCCTCCTGAGAGAGATAGATCATCTGTGATCACCATCACAAGTCTGGTTGTGGCCAACCAAAAATCTGCTGTAAAAGAGTACAGCTATAATACAATCTTTACTGTATTTGAAAGGGTTGAAAGAGCATTTCCATAATATCCAGAATGTAGAAACCTGACAATAGCTTAATGAAGTGATAGCCTTCTTATTTCATAAATGTTTAAAAGGTCAAAAGATAGCAGAAGCTTCAGCATTTAATAATCATCTGAACAATACATAATAGCTTACAATGGGGACCAAAAAGCAAGCAGGTGTCTCACATTCTCCATTGCTACTGACAGTGGAACAATAGAAGCAAATCATGTCAAAGTGAATGAATACAACGGCACATGAAGATTGCCTCTGGCACAATTAAAAAACACGCATCCCAGCCCCCCAGTATACCAGATACAGTAACTTGCATTAATTTACCAGTATTTAAACTGTCCATTAGGTGCTGGAATCTAGTCAAAGTGCTACTGGGCAAAAACACAGACACAAGCCTGCCACTTGATTGATCAAGATGCAGACACAAACAAATGAAGTAGTAAAGAACACCACACACAAATGAGGGATGAAAGGAAAAACATATGAAAATGCAGAGTGGGGAGAAGACAAGCAAACTACAGGAATGGTGGGGCAGGAAAAAAGAGATATAAAAATAAAGGGCAGGACAAGAGGGACACAAGAACAAATGAGGGGGCAAGGGGAAGATGAAAGACAGGAGGAGAATAAGAGCAAGGCTACTAGCAACTGGACTAGTCCAAACTAGAACTTCCCACCTGCTTTTTTTAAACCGAGTCACTATTTTATTTTATTATGTCTTGTGATCAGTGTATACAAAATAACAAATGTCGGAGAGAAGTGAGATCAGGAACTTCTATTCATCAGGTTTCATAACACAGGAGCAAGAAGACATTCAACTCTGTTGGAAGGTGGCAAATTTAAAGATGTTAAAAGGAAATACATTCCCACTCACAATACAGTTAGCCTGGGGAACTCATTGCCACAAAAGATCTTTGAGACTTAGGGTAGGTCTACAATACCCACCCAATTCAGCGGGTAGAGATCGATCTTCTGGGATCAATTTATCGCGTCTCATCTAGACGCGATAAATCGATCCAAGAAGCGCTCCCCGTCGACTCCGGAACTCCTGCTCGGCGAGAGGAGGAAGCGCAGTCGACGGGGGAGCGAGCCTGCGCCGCGTGGACCCGAAGTAAGTAAAATTTCTTTCGATCTAGGAAACGTCGACTTCAGCTACGCTGTTCTCGTAGCTGAAGTTGCGTATCCTAGGTCGATCCCCCGCCGCAGTGTAGCAGCCCTACGAGCTTAGCAGGATTCAACAAAGGATCATACATTTCTATTGATAAGAATATCCTGTTACAATAGTACATATTACTAATATAAACAAGAGGTTTGGAAAGGGTATAAACCCTCATGTTTCCATCTTAAATCAACTTTGAGGTATTGTGAGTTAGGAAGAAACTTTCCCTTGGGACAGATTACCCCATAACTGCCTGCTGAGGGTTTTTTGCACCACCTCTGATGTACCTGGTACTGGCCACCATTGGAGACACGATACTGGGCTAGCTGGACTGTGGGTCAGATCCAGCATGGAAATTCCTATGTTCCATTTGATAGAGAGCATCTACACAGAGACACTGAAATGAAACCTAACCACCATTCTAAAGACCACTCGCTTCTGTAAGTCACAGCAGTTCCTCTCATGGAACTAGAGAACTCACCATTCTGAAGCAATCTGTTTAGGTGTGTTCACAAGCAGGAGCATGGTCTCTATATTATTGGGTAGTTCTGATGGCAAGACAAAGGAGGCTCATGGAGCACTCATGACTTGTGACACAGGAACAGAAATTATATTCTGCCATGGGATCCAGCAGATATTAATCCTCCTAAATCAATGGTGCCCAAACTTTTCCTCTTGCGCCGCCCGCCCCCTTACCAATAATGGAATGTGTCCGCACTCCCATGGGCCCAGAACCAGGACTGGGGGTCGGGAGAGGAGCCATGGGCTGGAGCCAAAGCTGGCGGTCAGGAGTGAGGCCGCATCTGGGGGCCTGGAGCAGAGCTGGGGCTACCGCTGCAGCCGGGGCCTGGGGCAGTGCTGGAGCACAGCTGGGGGCAGAGTAGGGCTGGGTGGCACTCCCTCCCCGCCCCCCCCCATGTGGGGTTGGCCCGGGTCCTGTTGGACCCCGTTAGGGGGGCACGCCCCACAATTTGGGGACCACTCTCCAAAGGACATTTGAAGGCCTTTGAATAACCACATGGTACATGAAGCTCACTTGCAGTTCAATCAATAATAATGATGGTGTTGATGATTGGTAATACCCAGATTTACACTGTTGCCTGTGTTTATAATGTCCTTGTGTAGCTATGTAAGGAAAACCCCAGCTGGTGGATAGCCAAAGAAGCATGGCTCTTTCTCTTATGGGAGCGGCTGCGTGCGTCATCCCTGCAAATTCTACTCATACTTGGCTATTTTAGAGACTTGGTGTAGCAGTAACCATCTGGTTAGCTTTAGTATCAAAGTGCACTGCCAGGCAGCAAAGAACTCATCCATCAGACAGGTGTAAGCTACAATATCTTCCTAGAGTGCAATGAAAATAAAAATGTGGTCCCTGATGTGTCCCACCACCTAAATAAAGACCTTCATTCAGCCATACCTAAACAAGGATCGCTGCTCATACTTTGCAATCTGACACATGCAACCAAGCAATGCACCAAATCAGTAATTCCAGCACAGGAGCAATGTCCAGAGTTATTAAATTCTTGTAACCTTTTGCTCTGCTTTTACTGCCCCCCCTTCATTAAAAAGATACAATGGTTTTCATATCTGTGTTGAGATACTTTAACCTAAGGGACAGCCTGTGACTAGAAAAACAGTTATTACTAGAAAGTTACATGCAGCAGGATCACTGATGCCAATTACATATTCACTAAAAGACTTCTGTCTGCATTGTACTGTCCGATAAACAGCAACGCATAGGGCAGTCAAGCCCTTTGGGAATTCTCCTAATATAACCATTACTGAACCATTACCAAAACCAAGTCAGCAAGATCTACATTAGAAGCTGTCATCAGCAGCAAGATTTTCCAGCTGCAATGAGGCTGAGCTTTATGCTGCTAAAACAAACCCCTTTCTGCAACCTGCGGACGTGAGCTATAGGACCAAACTAACAATCCGTGTCAGATGGGTAGCTTGCACTGCAGTTACAATATTTTACATGCAAGATCTAATGTTCAGAGCAGATATGTCTAAGATATGCAAAATCTGAGCATAACACACTGACACTCCAATTTCCACCCCTTTTTTGGATGTCGTCTCTCCCCATGTCATGTTTTGCCTAACCAAGTTTGCAAGTTCTTCAGGGCAGGGATTCTATCCTTGTATGTAGTGCACAAGACAGACCTATAGTTCTATATTAGTGGTTTTCACACTTTTTGTACTGGTGACCCCTTTCACACAGCAAGCATTTCAGTGTGACCCCCCTTATAAGTTAAAAATGGCGGTTAATTTAATGTAATGGGAGCTCGGGGCTATCAGCCCCACAGAGCTGACAGCTCGCGACCCCCATGTAACCATCTTGCGACCCCCCGTTTGAGAACCCCTGTTCTATATAAATAACACTGTTGCCCTTTTTGACCCAAACACCTAATCAAAGTTCAGGGCTCTGTGGGTGATTCAGTTGGAACAGAAATTGGTGGCAGCCAGATACTTCTTTGGTGCAATCTTGTTTGTTTACAAAGAACGTACAAAGTCCTGTGCCTCTGAATGCAGAAGGAACCAAGAACAAAAAGAAGTTTCTTGCTTACAGGCCCCCAAGCCCTTTTAGCCAACACCAGAACCAAAGGCTCTCTCTAGCTTTTTCCAGGGTCACAACTGTACTCACAGGCGGAGGGGCTACTGCCTGGCTTTCTTGCTTTTTCCTTACTCCCAGACGGTCTTATCTCTTCCCAGTTTCTTTCTGTGTGTTCTCTCACCCACCTACACCCAGTCCCACCTGGTCACAATAGCCAGTCGAACCCTCCACCCCCTCAGGGCCTAGCGCTAGTTTCTGGGCAGAATCTGTTAGGCTTGGTCTATCCTAGCAACTTATGTCTGTATAACTACGTAGCTCAGGGGTGTGGAAAATCCACACCCCTGAGCAACACAGTGATACCAACCTAACTCTTGGTATAAACAGCACCGTATCGATGGAAGGGCTTTTCCCATCAACATAGGTACCACCTCTCGGGAAGGTGGAGTACCTACCCTGATGGGAGAAGCCTTCTCCTCGGTGTACAGCAGAAAATCCCGCCAGCTCCTGGGGGGGCTGGGAGCCAGGATCGGGGAGCACATGCCTCTGGGGCAGCTGAGGCCAGCCCTGGCTGAGCACAGGCCACAGAACCTGCTCCCGGAACCTTCCCCAGCAACGCCCCACCCTGCACCCAGCCCAGGGAACGCCGTGCTCTCCCTACCCCCACCTGTGGGGAGGGGGTACTCTGTCCTTCTCCTGCTCCACCTCCCCTCATGACATGTTCAGCCCGTCCCCTGGCAGCCAGGTCCAGACGGGGAGAAGGAAAGAGCCGCTACTCATGCAACTGAAGGTGGCTGCCTGAGAGAGCTCGGCTAGGGACTTGGAGGCTTCCGCTCCTCACCTGGCTCGGCTCAGGGGCTGAACGAGCCGGAAACGTGCCGTGGGGAGATGGGGCTCCAGCTCGCTCGGCCCCTGTCCCCGGAGTGGAAGCCCCCGCCTCGCCACTTGGGCTCTTGCAGGCAGCCACCACACAGCACAGAGCAGGGACCCAGAGCGGCCAGCATGAGAAGCGACTGGTTCCACCCCTTCTGCTCCCCGCCCGGCTGCCAGGGATGGGGGCTGAACATGCCAGGGGGGCAGGGACAGCAGGAGAATGACAGAGCCCTTCTCCCTCTCCCCCAGCATGCCAAGCAGAAATGGGGGGGGATACACTTGACCCCACATGTCCCCCTTATGCGTGAAAAGTGTTCACTCATGGGTGATGTGGTGTTTTTGTCTTTTATCATTTTCATGAGTGTTCATTTGAGCATGTAGTGATTGTCTCATCTCACCCACAGTTATTACTGGGGCATTTAGTGCATGGGACGAGATACACTACATGTTGTGAAAGGCACGAGAAGGACCCATAGCTCTTGAAAGGTGTATTGTGGGGGATATTGATCATCATAGCGGTGGAGATATGGCTGCAGGTTTTGCATCTGTTGTTATGGCAGGGTCTGGTGCCTCACTGAATACATGTGCTGCAGAGAATTAAAGATTACTTAAATACATCTTTTCCTACTTTCCTAAATAATACAGTATCAAGTTCAGTTCCCAGCAAAGGAAGAGAAGTCACAACTGACAAATTGATGGAAGTAGGAAACCTAGCATAACACACCACAGCTGCACGCATACAGAGACCACAGTCATTAGAGTGGACTCAACATTAGACCTTGAGAATGAAAACTACAGGCTGCTATTGTTTGGGTTATGAAAAAGCAGTAGGCTATTATACTTGCCAGGGCCAGCCACTAGAGGGAGACACGATCACACATACTCATACTAGGCAACTAGCATTTTGTAGACAGTCTGCCTTTCCTTAAGAATTCCAGCGAAAAGAATGAAAGGCAAAATGTCAGAGGTGGATTTGCCAAGGCAAAGCAGAAGTTTGTTAGCAGATAAAAATTAGTTAAAAAATAAGACATGACAAGGGTCATTTTCTATTCAGTTATCTTTAGAGCAGCCAGTAATTTCTTTTGCAGCTAACATGCCTAGAGAATATCACCATGGCTGTCAAAAACGTGGAAATGTTTCTTCAATTCTAATGTAGCAGGTTTTGTTGGAATGCGATTCTGCTTTAAGGAAGAAGATTGTAGATTTCAGACCCCAGAGCTGTTTAACAGAACCACTGAAGCCTATCTGATCATCCCCCTGAAAACATCACCCGTATGACAAATTGTTTGATTAGGGTTAATACTGCATGGGAAAATATCTTAAATGTCCCCTTGGATCTTTCATATGTTCACACCTCTGAAATCACTAAAGAAATGGCACTCTTTGTAAAATAATAAAAAAATAACTATGCTCAGATTTTCACCACAGAAAATCAGACTAAAAACTGGAAAAGAGAATGAGACTCTATATTTCTTGAGACAGTTAGCAAAACTTACTGCTGTTTCCAATAATTAACCAGTGTCCTGTGTCCACTAGAACAATAATACTTTCTACCTTCTAGAGCAATGGTCCCCAATGCGGTGCCCGCGGACGCCATGGCGCCCGCCGGGACATTTATGGGCAGGCTGGGCTGCGGGTACCGGTGAGAAGGCGGAGAGAAGCCGCAGCCCTGCGCCTGCCGGGGACAGAGAACACAGGCACCCGCAGCCCCGGAGTTCTCTGTCCCCGGCAGGCCGGGGCAGCGCAGAGAGAAGCCGCAGCCCCGCGCCTGCCGGGGACAGAGATCACCGGCGCCCGCAGCCTGGCCTGCCGGGGACAGAGAACTCGGGGGCTGCGGGCGCTGGTGTTCTCTGTCCCCGGCAGGCCGGGGCAGCGCGGAGAGAAGCCAAGATTTGGGGGGCGGCGGGCAGCTGCCCACTGCCTCCCCACTCAGCGGCTGAGCTGCTGAGTGGAGAGACAAGTGGTGGCTTGCCGCGGCTGCCCCTTGTCTCCCCGCTGAGCTGCTGAGGGGGGAGACAAGGGGCAGCTTGCTGCGGCTGCCCCTTGTCTCTCCGCTCAGCGGCTGAGCGGGGAGACAAGGGGCAGCTTGCTGCGGCTGCCCGCTGCCTCCCCGCTGAGCTGGGAGACAAGGGGCGGCTCGCCAGGGCTGCCCCTTGTCTCCCCGCTGAGCCGGGAGACAAGGGGCGGCTTGCTGCGGCTGCCCCTTGTTTCTCCGCTCAGCAGCTGAGCGAGGAGACAGGGGGCAGCTTGCTGCGGCTGCCCACTGCCTCCCCGCTGAGCTGGGAGACAAGGGGCGGCTCGCCGGGGCTGCCCCTTGTCTCCCCGCTGAGCTGCTGAGCCGGGAGACAAGGGGCGGCTTGCTGCAGCTGCCCCTTGTCTCCCCGCTGAGCTGCTGAGCGGGGAGACAAGGGACGGCTTGCTGCGGCTGCCCCGTCTCTCCGCTTAGCGGGAAGACAAGGGGTGGCTTGCTGCGGCTGCCCCTTGTCTCTCTGCTCAGCGGCTGAGCGGAGAGACAAGGGGCAGCTTACTGTGGCTGCCCGCTGCCTCCCCGCTGAGCAGGGAGACAAGGGGCGGCTCGCCGGGGCTGCCCCTTGTCTCCCCACTGAGCTGCTGAGCGGGGAGACAAGGGGCGGCTTGCTGCGGCTTGGCTCCCCGCAGCGGCAGGAGCCGCGGGCCTTTTAATGCGCCACCCTAGCAAGGCTCTGGCGGCGCCTTAACTCCGCTTTTCCTCATAGGGGGAGCGGCCGCTCCCCCTGCTCCCCCCCCGGCTACGCTACTGTCTCTGTCCCCGGCAGGCACGGGGCCGTGGTTTCTCTCCGTGCTGCCGCACGGCCCTGCACCTGCCGGAGACAGAGAACTCCGGGGCTGCGGGCCCCGGTGATCTCTTTCCCCGGCAGACATGGGGCCGCGGCTTCTCTCCACGCTGCCCCGTGCCTGCCGGGGACAGAGAACTCCGGGGCTGCAGGCGCCAGTGTTCTCTGTCCCCGGCAGGCGCTGGGCCGCGGCTCCGCGCCTGCCGGAGACAGATAACTCCTGGGCTGCAGGTCCCAGTGTTCTCTGTCCCCGGCAGGTGCGGGGCTGCGGCTTCCCTTGGCGCTGCCCCATAGCCCCGCGCCTGCCGGAGACAGACAACTCCGGGGCTGCAGGCGCCGGTGTTCTCTGTCCCCGGCAGGTGCGGGGCTGCGGCTTCCCTCGCCGCTGCCCAGAACCGCGCGCCCGCCCCCCCAAAAAAAGGTAAATAAAAAAGAGCAAATTCACATGGTAAGGTGAAAGAATAATTGCCAAATAATTTAATTAATACCTTTTACATATAAAATTACCTTTATTATCTTATGGATTCATATATTATATAATATTAAATATGATGGTTTTCATATTATTTAATGTACAAATACAAAATAAGTCTTGAAAAATTGTTGGCGCCCGCCACACTCTTCTGAAAACATGAATGTGCTCTTGGCTACAAAAAGGTTGGGGACCACTGTTCTAGAGCTCATGGTGCTTTGCAGATTTCAGCAGGTTAATCCTCAGATCACCCCATGAAGTTTGGCAATATTATTTCAATTTTACAGATGGGGAAACGGAGTCAGAGAGTTACGTGACTTGCCCAATATCACACAGCAAGTCTGTGGCAGAGCTGCTTCTTCCTGGCTCCCAGTCCTGAGCTTCAATCATTAGAGCATTCTCATTCCCAGTGACAGAAACCATGAATAAACTGACAGCAAGAAAAGGTCCCAAAATACCCAGGAAATTTACTTTCTTGGGAAAGAAAAAATCCAGGGTGCAGTTTATGAGTGACAGTTTTATGGTGTTAATGAGACAAACCCTGGGAATAAAATCTTGTATTGAAGAAAAGTGCCAGAACAAGGAATCTTACAAAAGAGCTGATTCCATATAGAACGTGTGTGGATTGTTGAACAGGAGCAAATGGAGTTAGAAAAAATGCAAGGACATGTGGGAATATTAACTGGGAGTGAAAATTATAGGGGAAAACAGTTGTCTCCTGGGTTGAAAATGTAACCAGTAGCAAAAATGCCAGCAGGTAACACAAGTGATAGGGATATTTTGTTAATGTTTATCTTTTTTTAATACTACAAAAGCAACCCTACATTCTTCTTTCTAAGCTATATACACACATCAACAAAAAGCTGGATGTCTGGAGTTTATACATTCCCACACACAAAAATAAGTTAGCAAACCAACCCAACACAAAGCACACCATGGCAAATGTCTTCCATTAACCAAGACAATAACCTGTTTGTACACTGAGCTACAATTACCGCCCACACTCCTATTTCAAAAAGGAAACAGGGAGAATGGAGTTTTGCCATTTTCAAAATTTGTAAGTGACTATTTGGGTTGCTTTCCCTCTCATAGTATCTTGCGTTACTTGTCTTAGAAATTACACCCAGTTAGCATCATGCTAGTCATTTTATGGGTAAGGCATAGGATTGTGAAATAAATCTTCTACCCAAAGAAGTATGAGGACTGGTATGATTTGAAAAGGTTTCTAGAACTTTTGGAACATTGGACAACAGATATTGGGCTTGATTCTGCAATGAGTCTTGTAATGGTATCAGGTGAAATTTTCAAAAGCCTAACTCTGTTCCCACCGTCAATGGGAGTGCAGCACCTTTGTAAATCCTCCCTGTAGGTGATAATTAAATATTTTTGCTGTGCAATATGAGGTTGTATTTGAATTTTCCATTTAATTTATAATGATATTTGCCAGGTTTTCCCATTTAACAGAAACTTCTTACAAGCAATAATGTCCCAGAGGTTCAACACTAGTTAGGTACTACTAGCTCAAGCAGTAAATTTTAAGGGGATTAGTGTGACACATTGGTTTTGTGTCTCTCTCCCCCTCACTCCATCCCAATGACCATATAATATTTAATATCTTTGTTGAGTCTGATTTGGCCCTTTAAGCAGTACACATCCCAGCACAGGGAAGGCTGCTGGGTGACACTTGAGATCTGAAGTATGTGAGTAAAAATAACCTGCCTCCCACTAGACATGATGAACACCAGACAGCTGAGTCACCTTTCAAGCCCCTTTTGATTTTCCAAATTAAAAAGAAATATCAAAGAGAGAAGGATTAAACATCCAAAAATCAGAGCAGCACAAACTGAAAACCCTGCAGTTCAGATTCCATATGTCCTTTAGATGTCCCTCTCTCTCATCATAGGCTGCAACTTTATTTCAGTATCTAGTACTCACTCCATCTATGGGTAATGACACTGAAAGGGACACAGTCAACTTGAATTTATTTTTTATATCAGGCAATTTCAAAAAAGTTTCATTTCCAATACAGTGTGTACTGAGAATGAAGGGATTTTCTGCTCCACTGTTAATGTTTATAAGGGTATTTTTCAGCAAGGGAGAAAGGTCCAGATCCTTAAAAGGTATTTAGGTACCTATTTCCTATTGAAATCAGTGGGAGTTAGACCCCTAAATATCTTTGGGGATATGGGTCAAAATGATTAAGGATCCCATCCTGCAATTGAACAATTGCACCCTTGAGAGTCTGGTACTCTGCAAGGGCTCAAGTCATCACCCGCATGGATCCAACTGCTGGATCAGGGCCTGACTAACACGTGTAAAGAGTGAAAGTGACCGTACAGGCAGTGTTCATTTGACTCCAAACAAAACCAGCTGGGGGCAGGAGGGACACTTTACTAACTTCTTTCAGACTAATTGCAACTATTGGAGGTAAACAAGTTTCAGGCCAAATCGTGATTTTCAAGTTGAGGGCTTTACACTGAGGGCTTCTTAAAGATGCCCTAAACAATAGAGTAAGTAGAGATCCAGCAGGAAAACAGAGCCATCCATGTGCATTTGCCAACAAACATGTGAATGAGAACATACGCTGCCCCCTTCATTATCTGTGTGAAAGCTAAAACAACTCAGCAAAGAGCACAGAGACCCTAGGAAATTGCTGAGAGCCTTAAAGTTTAAGGCCAGAAGGAACCACTAGATCATCTGTCTGACTTCCTGTATATCAGAGGCCAACAACACCCCCCGGCACCGACACACTAAGCCCAACAACAAAAATTAGACCAAAGTATTACAGCCCAGAGGAGACTAAATGATTATGTGTTACAGGCTATCAGTAGGAAGGACGAGATACAATAAAGCCTGCGGCCCCTGCAATAGCAAGGAATTGATTGAGATGTACCCAGATAACCCCTGCAAGTGACCTGCACAGACTGGGTCGTCCAGAAAATCGCAAAATCGCCCAGGAAAAAAAAATCTGGGTCTAATCAATTACGTCAAATTCCCTTTGGGGGGAAGGGAAGGAAATTCTAGCACCACACACAATCTGCCACTGATTTGTGCTGAAGGATCTATTCAGCTGCAACAGACCAGTTATAAATCAGGACAGGCCTGTGATTGGAAAATAAAACAAACCCCAGCCTGGGAAGCACAGGGACTGAGGGAAGCTGGATTTCAAAGAAGGAAGCCCACATTCAGCAGCCAGAAACCCTGCTCTGGAAACAGAGATGGTTAAAACTAATTTTCTACTTAAAACAATAGATGCATCTCAAAGCCCCTTGCACTTGGCAATGCCTCTGAAATAATGCAGTGGGGGAGACCCTAGCTAGCACCATCCCATCTATTCCCCCCCAACCCACCCACACAATTCAAATGTTGCTGAGCTCAGCTGCTCCCAAGCCAGACAGCCCCATTCCTTCCCTTCCCCCACCCCTCCAGGCAGTCGGGAAGCAGATTTGTACTTGGGGATGAGGAGGAAGTTAACAACCTAATGGTTGAGAGCCAGGGCTACAGCACTGGGGAGGCAGTGGGATCCTGGGGGGCTACCCAAGGGGGATCCTGAGGGGCTTGCAGTCTAGGAGGGGGAAATGCAGCAGGTAGAGTGGGCGAAGGGGGGGATGATAGCCATACAACTGGGAGGTTTGCTGCCTGGGGTTGGAAAAGAGTGAGAGAGATGCGGGGGTTGCAACTGGGAAGGGGGTAGGTTTCCAGCCTACGGTGAGATGCAGTACGGGCTGCCACAGATTTGCAGTGAGGGCGCGGGGTAGAGGAAGCAGACGAAAGGGGGAGATTTGCGGGTGGGGTAGAGGCAGTAGGGAAGTTGCAGCAAAAAAGAAATGAAGCAGGGTGGGTGAGTGTGAAGGGGAGGGGGTTGGAAGAAGGGAAATGGGGGAGGTTTGCTTCCTGGGAGAAAGGGAATGGGGGAGGTTTGTTGCCTGCCTGGGGCGAGGGTGGCCAGGTCTGTTGCCTGGGGGGCGGGGGGAGAGGTTTGCTTGCTGCCTGCCTGTGGGGGAAGAGGTCTGCTGCCTGCCCGGGGGGAATGTGGTTGGGGGGAGGTTTGCTGCCTGTCCGGATGGGGGGGACGGGAGGGGAAGAGGTTTGCTGCCTGTCGGGGCGGGAGAGGGGAGGTTTTCTACCTGGGGGGGGGGAGGTTTTCTACCTGGGGGGAAGGCGGGAGAGGGGAGGTTTGCTGCCCGGGGGGGGGGAGGCGGGAGGGGGGAGCTTTGCTGCCTGGCCGGGGGGGGGGGGGGGGAAGGCGGGAGGGAGGGGGGAGCTTTGCTGCCCGGGGGGGAAGGCGGGAGAGGGGAGGTTTTCTACCTGCCCGGGGGAAAGGTTTCCTGCCTAGGGGGAAGGCGGGGGGGGGGGGGGGGGGGGGAGGTTTGCTGCCTGCCCGGGGGTAAGGCGGGAGGATTGCTGGGCGGGGGGAAGGTTTGCTGCCTAGGGGGAAGGCGGGAGGGGGGAGGTTTGCTGCCAGCCCGGGGGGAAGGCGGGAGGGAGGGGGAAGAGGTTTGCTGCTTGCCCGGGGGGGAGGGGGGAGGTTTGCTGCCCGGGGGGGAAGGCGAGAGGGGGGAGGTTTGCTGCCTGGCCGGGGGGTAAGGCGGTGGGGGGGGGGGAAGAGGTTTGCTGCCTAGGGGGAAGGCGGGAGGGGGGAGGTTTGCTGCCCGGGGGGGAAGGCGAGAGGGGGGAGGTTTGCTGCCTGGCCGGGGGGTAAGGCGGTGGGGGGGGGGAAGAGGTTTGCTGCCTAGGGGGAAGGCGGGAGGGGGGAGGTTTGCTGCCCGGGGGGGAAGGCGAGAGGGGGGAGGTTTGCTGCCTGGCCGGGGGGTAAGGCGGTGGGGGGGGGGAAGAGGTTTGCTGCCCGGGGGGAAAGGCGGAGGGAGGGGGGGAAGAGGCTTGCTGCCTAGGGGGAAGGCGGGAGGGGGGAGGTTTGCTGCCCGGGGGGGAAGGCGAGAGGGGGGAGGTTTGCTGCCTGGCCGGGGGGTAAGGCGGTGGGGGGGGGGAAGAGGTTTGCTGCCTAGGGGGAAGGCGGGAGGGGGGAGGTTTGCTGCCCGGGGGGGAAGGCGAGAGGGGGGAGGTTTGCTGCCTGGCCGGGGGGTAAGGCGGTGGGGGGGGGGAAGAGGTTTGCTGCCCGGGGGGAAAGGCGGAGGGAGGGGGGGAAGAGGCTTGCTGCCTAGGGGGAAGGCGGGAGGGGGGAGGTTTGCTGCCCGGGGGGGAAGGCGAGAGGGGGGAGGTTTGCTGCCTGGCCGGGGGGTAAGGCGGTGGGGGGGGGGGGGGAAGAGGTTTGCTGCCCGGGGGGAAGGCGGAGGGAGGGGGGAAGAGGCTTGCTGCCTAGGGGGAAGGCGGGAGGGGGGAGGTTTGCTGCCTGCCTGGGGAAGGGGTGTGTGCGCGCAGTGGGGCGGGTTTGCAGCCGGCGGGGCTGCTGCACTCACCGGGGACTCGTAGGAGAAGGCACACTCCGTCTTGTAGACCCGGTCCCCTGACTTGGGCACGCGGATCGTGGGCATGTAGGGGACCAGCAGCTCCCCTAGGTCCCCCGCAGCCATCTGCGCATCCCTGCCGCTCCCGAACAGCGCGGCCCGCTGCATGCTCCCCGCCGGCCGGCCGCACCGCGAGCGAGGGGAAGGCAGAGCGAGCGCAGCCGGGCCCGGGGCACAGAGAGGCGGCCTGAGCCGGGCCCGGGGGAGGAGCGGGGAAGATGCTATTTTTAATCCAAGGGCAGCAGGAGCGGCCCCAGCTGCAGCCCCGGGGTCCTGGCGAGGGGGGAGCCCGGGGGCGGGGGAGAGGAGGAGCCCCGGGGAGGGAGGGCAGCGCCAGAAGAGGATGGAAAGGGAGGGGAGGGTGGACAGCAAGGAGGGGAGGGGCATGGAAAGCAGGCTGGGGCAGGGGATTGGGAATCCCTCAGCTCCTTTCCCCTGAGCTGCTCTGGCACCCTCATTCTGCCGGGAGGGGAAATTGGGACCATTGTAGATAGATCCTATCTATCTATTTATAAGGGTCCCAATCTATCTATCTCCTAAGAAGGCTCTTCCAGCCTGTTAACGCTGCTGTAAAACATCAGCTGCAGTGGAAGGGCTGACTCTGGCAACCAGATATCATAGGTTAAAGATCTTAGACCTGACCATTTTTTTCAATTTACTCCCACCTGGAGGTGGGGCCAGGCATCCTGCCTCCTCTAGGTCTGTCTGTAAGCCCAGGGACGGTCTTCATTTTGTGTCTTGTACAGAGCTCAGCGCTCTGTTCTGTGCATGAGGCGGTTGCTGGATTTGGCATCAAATATCCTGATGTCTGTTGTTGTCTTGCCGCTTAATAAGGAGCAGCTGGCAACAACGGTGAGAATTGAAAACATCAATTCTGTGTTCTTCAGCCGTCCTCGGTGCCCACGTTTCACGTCTGTACAATATTGGGATAACGGGGGTTTTATGGATCTGCAACTTCATAGCAAGCTTGATATCACAGCGTCCCCACAGAGGCCACTAAAGGAGCCGAAACATGGCAGCAGCTGTTGATAGACAAGTGTCCACCTTTTTGAGCACCCTCCAGCACTGTCTATTACGGTGCCTCATGACCCAGACAGTTTAATACTGAGCTGATTGTAATCTGGAGCTGGAGGCTGCTTGATGGTAATGGCCCGGGACTTGGTTTTATCTGGATTGATAACCAGACCCACGTGCACTGCTTCTTGCCTCGCCAGACTGGCCATCAGCTGCAGTGGTTCACTAGACTGAGCCAGCAAGACAATGTCATTGGCATATTAGAGATCTCAAGGCAGAATGGCATTGAAGCTTTACCCCACCAACTGCTGCCGCTTCAAGTTTATCCATCATCCAGTCAGTGCTGATATTGAACGATGATGGTGACAGAACACAATCTTGCTGAACTCCCCTGGAGACAGGAAAGCATGCTGTGTTTTCGCCATTGACTCAAATGCATCTTTCCGTTCCATTATAGGGCTCTCCTACCAATGATGCTGTTGTCCCAGGAACGCCAACTCACCTCATTGGATCCCACAAACTTGCTTGATTTACTGAACCAAGGGCCTTATAGAAGTCTATAGAAAGTGCTGTGCATGGCTTATTAAATTCAGCCATCTTCTCAAACAGCTGTCTCAAAGTAAAGAGCTGGTTAACAGTGGACCGACCAGATCTAAAGCTGAACTGAGTATCTTGGGCTTTGCCACAAAGTGCATTGTTGAGTTTAGACATTAACATGGAAGCAAAGACTTTCCCTGGAACGGATAACAGCATCATACTGCTACAGTTGCTACATTCACCTTATCACCCTTTCTGAACAGAGTAATCCCCTTCTTCCAGTCATTGGGGAGGATATTAATATGCCAAATGGCCTAGAAGAGCTTGTGGTATAGCAATGCTCTCACCTGTCTTCAGCAACACAAAAGTGATGTAACAAACCACTGATGCCTTCCTAGACTTCATAGAATCATAGAATCTCAGGGTTGGAAGGGACCTCAGGAGGTCATCTAGTCCAACCCCCTGCTCAAAGCTCTCACCTGTCTTCAGCTTGTGGACTGCAGTATGGGATCTCTTCTTGGTTGAAGGAAGGAGGCTGTAGTGGAACTTCCTGACCCTCTTCAGATGGAAGAGGGACTTCAAGGGATGGACCATTGAGGAGCATCTTGAAATGACCCTTTCACTAATGCAGCTGATTCTGCTGACTGACTGACTGACTGACTGATGCTGCCGTCCTGACTCTTTACTGAACAAGCTGGTGCCACCTACCCTGCAAACACTGCAATGTTGAATAAAGGGTGCAGAAATCAAGGCTGGACTGTACCTATATATAAGCTCTTACCATATACATGGACAAGACAGACAAAGGGTGGGAAAGAGGAAGTAGTATGATCTCCATTTGACACAGGGGCAGGTGAGGCACTGAGAATGTATTTGCCTGAGGTCATGCAGGAAGACCTCCTTGAATCCCAGTCCAGAACCTTAACCACAAGACTATCCTTCTCTTTCACTTCATTTCTGCTTTTTCTCATTTTGAAAGGGATATTGATAAGGTAGAGAAAGGCAGGAAGGATGCTATAAAGATTGGAGAACAGGAGCAGAAAGATGAGTAGCAGCAAATTGCAGAAAACATTTGAAATAATTAGTTTTTCAAAGGTACACACAATAAACCATTAAATACACCCATTAACAGCAAGAGAAAAGAAACCGCTGAGCCTCTTCAAGTGAAATCAGAGCATTTAGATCAAAGGATAAAGAAAGTGGTTAGTGACATGGTTAGTGTGAGCTAACTGCTATAGTTTGTATTGGTCCTTTTTCCAACAAACTATCCATTGGTGATGTTGGAAACTGTGTGTGAAATACTTATGGCAGAATGTGTACGCAGAATTACTCTAGATTTACAATGAGGTACCTGAAAACTTGTCTACACTTAAGACACCACAGTGGCACAGTTGCATTGCTGTAGCCCTTCAGGGTAGACACTACGTACGCCAATGAAAGGGATGCTTCCGTCGGTGTAGGTAATCCACGTCCCTGAAAGGCGGTAGCTAGATCAATGGAAGAATTCTTCCATCACCCTAGCACTGTCTATACAGGGACTTAGGTTGACTTAATTACGCTGCTCAGGGGGGTGGATTTTTCACATCCCTGACAGACATTGTTAAACCAACCTAACTTTCTACTAATTAAATCACTTTTGCATGTCGACACTACGCTCTTTGTGTTAGCGGTGCACAATCTCACTGCTAGTACTTGCAGCGATGCAAAGAGCAGTGTCCCATGGGTAACTTCCCACTGTGCAACTCACCACCATCTAGTGGCAGGGTGTTTTGGAAAGGGGTTGCAATGTTTTATAGGGGCAATCAGATCGCACGGGATGACTGGGAACATGGTTTCAATGTCCCATGAAGCAGTTTTCTCCATCCCATAATTTTATCTGCATCCCATAAAGTCTCATGCCTCTTTTCGAAAGCCCTGCAAACCAGCGCATCTGCCATCTCTGTGAGAAGCATGGGTCCTGCACAGCTCTGCACTATTGCGATTAACAATGCAAGCATAACACACCTGATGCTGCAATAGCACCTGCTGAAGCAATTGCTCAGTGGCATGGGGGAAGTGTCCTACTGGGACGGAAGAAATAAGGCAGCCCTCCCCAGAAATCTTCAGCAGAGGATTGCAGACTACCTTCAGGAAACTTTCCTCGAGATCTTTATGGAGGATTCACAGGACACACCGTGAACATAAACAAAGTGTTCTGCAGAGCCCCCTTCTGCCTAACTGTACGGGGGAATGAGAAGCAGATAGCGATTCTACCTCTCTTTGTTTATTTCACTATCTCTTCATGATTAAAAAGATTAAATGATTAAAAAAGAGCAAATGAACAGCTATGTCCCTGGAATATCAAAGCAAACTGCATACTTACCAGAAGTTCCTTCCCCTGCATCAGGCTCTCCCCATGCTGGACTGTAGGGACTGGCTCGACTGCTCTGGAATCAAGAACAGGTCCTGGCTCACTGTGCCATTGGATGCCTCAGTCTCCTGGCCCCCATATTCCTCCTCCTCTTCCTTGTCCAACACCTACTTCTCACTGTTCACTTTGCAGGCCTATGACTCCAGCTCCCCCAAAGTATCCACAGGACTCTTGGGACTGGATATGGGGTCTACACCAAAGATGGCATGCAGCTCTTTATAAAAGTGGCATGTCTGTGGCTCTGCACCAGAGTGACTGTTAGTCTCCCTGGCCTTCTGGTATGTCTGTCACAGCTCCTTAACTTTCACACAGGACTGCTGCATGTCCCTCTTGTAGCCCTTCTCCGCCATGCCACAAGCAATCTGCTCATAAATATCAACATTTCAATGGCTGGATCAGAGCTGTGTCTGCACAGCCTTTTCTTCTCACAGACCCAGGAGATCCACCACCTCCTGTGTACTCCAGGCAGGAGCTTGTCCACAACCTGGAGCCGGCCTAGTCAGCTGGGTGGTTGCTAGGCATGCTTGAGAGTTGCTAGGTGAGCTCTCCACACTGAGCAAACAGGAAATGGAAATTCAAACATTCAAGGGGCTTTAAAAGGGGAGGGGTATGTTCCTGCATACCTGGTCACTGGGCAATGGAGTTCAAAACGCTGACCAGAGCGGTCATGGTGGGGCATTGTGGGATACCTCCTTGAAGCCACTAAATTCAACATAAGTAACGCAGTGTCTACACTAAGGGCTGGTCTACACTAGCCCCCAAGTTCGAAGTAAGATACGCAACTTCAGCTACGTGAATAACGTAGCTGAAGTCGAAGCATCTTATTTCGAACTTAAAAGTACTCATCCCTGGTCCACACCGCGGTGCGCAGGCTCCCCCGTCGACTCCGCCTGCTCTGTTCGCAGAGCAGGATTACCGGCGTCGACGGGGGAGCACTTCCTGGTTCGATTTATCGCGTCTAGACAAGACGCGATAAATCGAACCCAGAAGATCGATTGGACTCCGACGCGACGGGTAAGTATAGACGTACCCTAACACTGTGTGGCCCTAATTACATTGCCCGAAGTGCTACGCCTCTCGAGGAGGTGGAGTTATTAAGTCGGTACAACAGGCGAGTTACATCGGTGGGAGCGACATCTTGGTGTAGATGCTTAGAGTTAGGTCAATGTAAAGCTGCCTTACGTTGACATAACTTCGGTAGTATAGACCAGGCCTCACTCAAAAGCAAGAACAGAGTCACCATAGATGGATGTGTTTCAAACTAGAAAAGGCTTATGAGCACAGTGCCTCAGGGGTCAGTCTTAGGTCCTCTGTTACTCATACTACAATATATATAAGTGATGTGAATGAGGGTAAGCCTTCTAACCTTTATAAAGCACTTTGAGATCTACTGCTGTCAAGCGCTACATCAGAGCTATGTATTTGAATTATTATTTATTTACCTGAAGGTGATAAACTGGCAGAGCAAAAAGGGCCTGATCCAAAGGTCACTAAAGCCAATGGGAACCTTTCCAATACTCAGCAAGGATATAAAATGTCAAACAAGGCTGTACTTATCTGGAATATTCTATGCAGTGTTGGTCAGCTGTACAAATTCGGGTGGTTATTGTCTCAGAAGGGGTGCAGCAGACACTGCCAAAGACGATTAGCGGTATGAAAATATGAGACAGGGCTAAGGGAGCTGGGCTTATTCTTTTTAGAAAAGTGGAGACTTCAGAGTGGCTAATGGCAGATGGCTTCAAGATGCCAAAACGAGATAGACAGGCACTTTTTTAAAAAATCCACTGCTGCTAAGGAGTTTAAACACTGGGAGACTACATGTACAGTAAACTAAAATGTGTGGCATCAGACTTTGAGGAAATACCTCCCCCTAGTGGCAAGAATAATAGGGAGAGGGTTTAAAACAAACGTAAGGAGGAAGTCCTTTACACAACACACAGTCAGCCTGTGGAACTCATTACTTTGGGATGTTGTGAAGGCCAAAAGTATAACTGGCTCTCCAAAAATAATTAGATAAGTTCATGGAGGATAGGTCCATCAATGGCTATTGACCAAGAGCGTCTAGGACACAGCCCCATGCTCTGGTTCTCCCTAAATCTCTGACTCCTAGAAGCTGGGACTGGAGGACAGGGGATGGATAACTTGATTGTCCTGTTCTGTTTACTTCCTCTGAAGCATCTGGCACCAGCCTTTGTCAGAAGACAGGATACTAGCCTTTTAGATGGACCATTGGTCTGATTCCCATTTAATGTTTAAATGCATACCCTCAAATAGACGCATAATCAGACAGTTGAAGACAATCAATTTTTTTGACATTGATTCAATGTGTACTATTAACTGAGGTTTATCAATACAATTCCTTTTACCATGTTTCTTGCTCTTCAGACATCTATTTAAAAAGCTTTCATTAACCAATTGTCTACTTTTCTCTTTCACCTACCAAGTGTTTGATAGAATCAGAAAGCTTCTCCCTTTTGAGAACAGAATGTTAATACTTAACTTTTTTTCCATTAATAAATGCTGAATTATGCATCAGTTGTGGAGTAAATTAAGTTTTTAATATTTGTCCATTCAAGTCCCTCCCATGCATGAAAAAAAAAATAGTTTCATATATATACCATACATACTCGTTCATTAGCCCGTTCATTTATAAGTCGACCCCCCCAAGATGGATAGGTAAAAATAGCAAAAACTGTATTACCCTTTCATAAGCCGACCCTATATTTCAGGGGTTAGCAAACTTTGGCTCCTGGCCCATTAGGGTAAACCGCTAGCGGGCCTGGATGTTTTGTTTACCTGAAGCATTCTCAGACACGGAGCCCCTCAGCTCCCAGTGGCCACGGTTTGCCATTCCCAGCCAATGGGAGCTGCGGGAAGTGGCGCCATTTCCCACAGCTCCTATTGGCTAGGAACGGCAAACCGCCGCCACTGGGAGCTGAGGGGCCCTGTGCCTGCAGACGCTTCAAGTAAACAAAACGTCCCAACCCGCCAGCAGCTTATCCTGACGGGCTGGGAGCCAAAGGTTTCTGACCCCTGATATATTTTAAAAGTTGATGTCACAAGAAATACTCAAAAGTTTTGCTAAATTATTTTAATGTAATCTAACGAAAAACCTGTTGTGGTTATAACAACAGAACAAATATGTATTCACCTTCAAAATTACAGTCAATATTTAAAATCAGTAAATGGATATTTAAAACAAGTCACAGAACAATATGAGACTTTAAAAAGTCTTAAAATCCTTCAAAGTCTGAATCAGTCTCTGATTCACCAAACAGTTAATTAAACTTGGCTTCGGTTACAGCTGCACTTGCATTGTCATCGTAGATGGCGGCAGTGTTGTCTTCAGACTCAGATTCCTTCTCATCATCAGCCTTTGTTGTGTCATCATCAAATATGGCATCATCTTCTGACCCGTCGAGTGCATTGCTGATACGATCGTTTCCAAAATTATTTTTCTGTAATTTCCAAGGGAATGGACACCCACGCGTCCTTGACCCACTGAACGACCAGATTGATTTCGGGCTTCATAAGATTCCCGCCTTTTGTCAACTTCGCCATGCCTGAGCACTAGGGTGACCAGATGTCCCGATTTTATAGGGACAGTCCCGCTGTTTGGGTCTTTTTCTTATTTAGGCTCCTATTACCCCCCACCCTCTGTCCCGATTTTTCACATTTGCTGTCTCGTCATCCTACTGAGCACATCCATTCAGACCACATTTTGCGTAGCCTGTCTTTAAAGGGTTTGTTCAGGCAGATATCAAGCAGTTGTAGAACTGAAGTTAAGCCTCCAGGTATTACAGCCAAAGTAGTTTTCATATTTTTGGCCACATTTTTCACCTCATCAGTCTTGGGTGCCCTGAATATGTCCCAAATGAGCATAACAGGTTTCTTGTAAAGTGTTCCTGGTCTCTTATTCCACACTTTTTCCAGCCATTCAATAGTCCTACTTTCATCCACCCATCCCTTTTCATGTGCACGCATGATGACACCAGGAGAGCTTTGATCCATTTGCCAAACATGATAAAACCACTGTAAAATGGATTTTTTTTATGGCCAGTGGTTTTAATTAAAACTATTTTTTCACCAACGCTGGTTACCATTCTGTTGCTCAGGAGATCGAATGTCATCAGTGTTTCATCCATATTTCCTCTTTGTAACAGTTCAAATGCATATTCCTTTCGATATTTTATAATAAACCTTTGGAAAGATTCAATTTTTTCTTCCAGATCTCTCAGCAGCTTTTGTGCTATCTTTGTTCGCTGATGAAGACACAGACCATGACGGTTCATGAAGTGAGTACACCAACCCGCTGATGCAACAAACATCGACGGCTTTACTGACTTGTATTTGTCATCTTTCAACATTTGCAGAGCAAGCAGACGAATTCCAATTCTAGTGACAATGTACCCATTTTGTCGAAATTCAACAAACCAATTATTGAGATCTTTTTCCAGCTCAGGAAATGAAGTGCACCGTATGAAAATAGATTATTATATAGATTTTATAGGACTTTATATAGGAATGTCACCGGCTTTATCACTGTCAAATTATTATTCTTTATTTCAAAGCAGCCCTGTAGATTGGCTTGTCTGTGCGATAACAGGCTATTTACATTTTATTAGAGATTCCATCGATTTTGTGCGTTATATTTTCATATTGGCTCGAGACTTACGAGGTCCATTGGTAGAAATGCATGAAGAGATCAAATTACACAGTAGCAGACTGACACCAGTGCTATGGTACTATCGTTCATTGTATTTTTCTGATTGGCATGTAAGGTGTAGCATTTTGTGAAATGCATGGGTCAAATGTCATGCAGATCTGCAGCACTGCTCTTTTAGTATTAATTTCAAGCCAATCTAGTCCACTAAACAAAACCTTTGCAACTTTCAAAAGCTGCAGTATTGACATCAATAAATGGGTCAGCAAACTTTGGCTCCCGGCCCGTCTGAGTAAGCCACGGATGGGTCGGGATGTTTTGTTTACGTGGCGCGTCCGCAGGCACTGAGCCCCTCAGGTCCCTGTGGCCACGGTTCACCGTTCCCAGCCAATGGGAGCTGTGGGAAGTGGCGGCCTGCCCGCAGCTCCCATTGGCTGGGAACGGTGAACCGCGACCACAGGGAGCTGAGGGGTTCCATGCCTGAGGATGCTCCAGGTAAACAAAACGTCAATCTATTAGATAGTCAAATAAATTATTCCATTGAGTTTGAAATCATCAAATTTTGGCGTAGACCCGTTTATAAACCGATCCCCGCTCTTTGATGCTTCACTTTTTTACCAAAAATATTCGGCTTATGATCTAGAAACTTTGGGGGAGATTTTCAAAAGCACACATAGGATAGGAGCACAAGCCCCAGGATTTGTGTTCCTAAATCCTTTAGATGCTTTTGAAAGCCTTCCCCTTTGAGTTCTGAACTCTCTCCCCTCCCCCGAAAAAAGTTAGGATTGTTGAGAGGAGACAGGAATGATGGTGTGTATGTGATCAGTAATGAATAATACAGCATGGTTAACATTTGTCATTCTTGGAAATACAATTAGTGCCCAGGCCCAACTCCATAAGGTGGAAGCAAGAATTGGGAAGGTAGGTGGAGCCTGAGACTGACAAATATCTGGAAAATATGAGATTCACACACGAACCAAGATAAACGTAGACAATGCCATTGTTATATGCCTCTGAAACTTCGTAAATGCTAGAAAACCACAACGGGAAACTTAAGGCATTCCATCAGAGATGCTTGCAGAGAGTAATTGGTGTCTGCTGGTGTGATAAAGTAAACAACGCTGATCTGTTACAAAGGACTGGCCAGCATACTGTACAGACAATGATTCAAGAAAGAAGACTGAAGTGGCTTGGACATGTTGTATGGATGTCAAAAACTGTGCTCCTAGTCAAATTCTTGACTGGATACTACCTGGTGGAAGATGAAAAAGGAGGATAACAGATGACATAACAAAACCAACGAGGAAAAATACTGCTGTCATGGAAAAATACTAAAATGGAGCAAGAAATGTGGCACTAGACAGATGGAGGTGGAAAGACTGAGTTGCCTCGTGTCACAAGGCAAAAGAGCATCTAATAATACAGATAATATGTAGCCTATTAATACTGAAAATTCTGTGGATTTGGGCAAGTCACCCAACTTCTACCTTAATTACACCCTCTGTAAAACATGGATAATATGTAACCCACGGATTAGCTGGGTTTAAAATCACTTTGAAGACCAAAAAGTATTAGTTGTATGTTATACTCAGTTACCTGAAACTATAATCTTATCTACCCCATTCCCCACCCCACCCCATTTTAAAGGTATCATTCTGTAGTCGGAGTTTCTTAAATATGAATGCATTTATTGAGCACGGACAGTGTCTTCAGCCCTGTATGGATGAAGACACTTCCTGCCCCAACAGAGCTTACAGTCTAGTTCAGATACATTATAGTAAAGAACATAACAGAGGTTGCAGATTTTTTTAAACCTTGTTTAAAGGGGAAAAAAAAAGCCACACAGCATTGTTGAAAAGCACTGTGGAAGGAGAATCTTTCAGAGGAATTGGCTTTACAGGGAGGGCGTGCCAAGCTCAGAAGGAGGTTAGACACACGTGGAAGAAAGAGATAAAAGGGGCATTTAGGAAGTCCATAGGCATTATGGAAATGGTTGGAGATAGGAGGAAATGAGAGCAGACTGTCATTGAGTTATGCAGAGCCTTAAAGATGATGGTGGGAGGTTTGAAACTGAGGAAGGCAAGAAGCTAATTAAGAGATTCATAGAGGAGAGTAGCATGGCCTGAGTGGTGAGGAAGGAAGGTTATTTGTAGTGATGTAGAGGAAGCAGTGAAAGGCTACGGCCAGAGTTTGGATATGAAACAACGAGAGTGAAGACTATTATAACAAGTTTGTGAGCCTGACTGGCAGGGAAGATAGTGGAGTTGTCTATAGTGATGGAGATAGGGCTTTTGGATCTGAGATGTTCCAAAGAACTGAAGATTTAATTAAAAAAAAAAAACCCACTTAATTTACATTCTATGAAATATTTCACATATTAAGAAGTGCTTTGACTTATATTTCATTTATTACTATCCATAAAAAATAAAGGTATGATTTATTTTCTCATACATTTCACTTAAAGTTAGGTATGGGAATATATAAGAAACAAATTAGATGGTTTGGAATAGAGTCTTTCATCTCTCAGATACTTGTTCCAATCTAGCTCAGGTCACTCTGGCTGTTTGATGGCCTGTGTGAAATGAGCTGGTGAACACCGTCCTCTGGGGGGGGAAATGTGTTACAAAACCAGTATCGCCTACTGACACCCTTGGGAAACAGACAGACTATTAGCAACTGACATGAGAGCCATTCTCTCCATCTGTACCCATTTTACACCTGTACATGATTAGCAACAAGTTTGTCTATTTAAAATCTTACTAGAATCAACACTGAAAAATACTGAAATAGAAACTTTTATTTAAGCAAGTAACAACAGGATACACATTATATTATTTAGTCGCTATTTGTGGGTGCTCTTTTGAAACAGTGGACTAACTGCTTAATTGTCAGGAGTTGCTTTAGGAGAATGATCAATAAGATTTTTATCAGGGGTCTCATAGTAATACCAGGGCCCATCTCCCCTCTGTTTCATTAGCTGATGTGCCTCCAATTCCTTCAGCCTATAAGAAATGGAAAATGAAAGTCAAATTCAGCATGTAATTTTTATCATCTTCCATGGGCCACATTTAACACTGATATCAAAGGAGTCATACCCTCTTACATCAGCATTGCATTTGGTCCTATATATTCTATGACTACCATGGGAACAATACTACAAATATGAAGAATTATCCATGGTGTTAAATATTCCATCATTGTGTTTCATTATATTTACTTGGTTTTTCAGTAAACTAGCTGAAGAAATAATAAAACAACAACAACAATAAAAAACCTGATGAGATTACTAAACAGACAGTAGTTTCCTTCATAATCATGAACTGAAAACTTTACCAGATACCTTCCAGTCAGAAATAACCAGGAAAGATGAAGGTGGGAGGAGCTCCACCAAGAAAGTCTAGGGGCAACATTCCAAGAAGCTTAGCATCTCCTCTGTTAGTGCTCAGTTTACTCAAGCAACAGGAGCATGACACTAACACGATACTGGACAATGTCACTGGTGCCCATGGTTTTCTGGACAGCAGCAACGAACCAGACCAAATCTACAAGCATTAGCAGAGGCACAGGAGTTGTCTGTCTCCTGACTCAGGAAGATAAAACTGCATTAGCTTACACTTGGTTTGTGTTTGAAGAGTTATTGTTACAATTATTATTTTTTTTAAACTAAAGTTACATTCTGTAGAAAGTGATGGTTTAGAACCAATATTTGCCAGGAAAAGCTTTTCACTCACCAAGGGCCAGAGGATTTTTCAAGCCCTGATCAGATGTCCAATTTAAGAGAAAAATTCTACTATTGTATCATAATTGAAATGGTTTAGTACAGTACATATTGGCTTTTAAAAGCTTCAGCAAACCCATCCCATCTTTACCTTAGGTCAGCTTTTTTAGCTTCAAGATCAACTATGGCCAACATTTTTTCATATTCCTTTTCAGGAGGGTCAAGGAGATAACGAGCAATCCACCTAGTTATAGGATGCTGGAAGAAAGAGATGAAAATAAGAATAGTAGATTATTCATATAATTTCCACACAAGAACACCCCCCCCCCCCCCCCAAAAAAAAAGATAATAATGATAGGGAAATTTGATCACACTTTTAAATATTCTTTCTAGTACCATTTACCATGATAACGTGCAATTTAAAAGTATGTTAGGCTGCATACCCCTAATTCTGCAAACACTTATGTACTTAACTTCGCTATCATGAGTACCACTAATTTAAACAGGATTACTCACCGTTAATACAGTTTAACACATGAGTAAATGTTTGCAGGATTGGGGCCTATGAAAAAAGTTACCCATTTGCCATTTTTGACATCTAAGATCACACACAACAGAATAGGTTGTTGTGGAATAAAAAAAGAGGACAGTTAAAATGGGGGGAAATCTGTGTTTCATATTTTAAGAACAAAGTAAGACAATTGCTAAAATAGAGTTAATCAAAAACTGCTACCATAATCTCCATAAAATGGACTCCAAACCTGTTACTGTAAAGATTCAGTAATCTTTATATTAAGTGCTGCTTGCACATGGAAGCTTTTATCTAATTTTTCAATCCCAGTGTAAATTGAACTAGTCAGATAGAGGTCTGTGTATAACTATGTACAATCATCAGCCAGTTAAAAACAAAAATAAAAATATAGCTACATCAAAAAATCAGTGACAATTGTAAAGTAACATCTCATGAGCCACCAGGGCTGTGATTCTCAGCTTTCTGATGGCATTAAAAAAAAAACTTTGTTTTTAACTCTGAAAAGTTGTGAGATATTGGATTTTGATTTACTGCTGACAAATACTATAAAATAGGGTTATCAAGCGATTAAAAAAATTAATCGTGATTAATCGTGAGATTAAAAAAAATAATAGCGATTAACTGCATTCTTAATCGCAATGTTAAACAATAATAGAATATCATATGTATTTAAATATTTTGGGGTGTTTTCTACATTTTAAAATATATTGATTTCAATTACAATACAGAACACAAAGTGTACAGTGCTCACTTTTTTATTACAAATATTTGCACTGTAAAAAAGAAAAATAGTATTTCGATTTACCTCATACAAGTACTGTAGTGCAATTTCTTTATCATGAAAGTTTAACTTGCAAATGCAGAATTACAGGTATTATTATTATTTTACATACCTGCACTCAAAAATAAAACAATGTAAAACTTTATAGCCTACAAGTCTACTCAGTCCTTGCCGTGGATAGGGAAAGATTTTACCTCAGGATTTTAGCATTCAGTAGCGGAGTGAATTGTGCAGGTGGCTTTTTTTTCCTGCTGCTGCTGGGTTAGCCTTTATTATGCATACTATTTTGTATGTGTCTCCTTTAGAGGAGTCTTGGCTTACTGAAGGGGTAAGATTTTTTTTAATCTCAGAAAGTCAGTATTGTGGCGATGGGAGGGGTGTGAGTTGTGCAGGAGAAGGGTGAATTCTTGATGCTGCTCCTGTTGGGTTGGGTTTTTGTGCTTGCTAGGCTTGCTGCCTGTCCAAAGAGGAAGAGAGTTTCATCTTAGCAATCTGCATTCAGTGTTGGAGGAGGATGGATGAAGGGGGGGGAGGAGCAATGACTTGTGCAGGAGGAGGGTGAGGGAGGTGTCTTGCTGCTGCTTCTGGAAGGGTGGTTTCTGGTACTGGGTTCACCAGGCTCACCTCCTTTTACTGAGCTAGGTGGGCTCCCTTCAGCTGAGTGAGCCCTTGTTTGCAAGGGAGGGTGCATTTTACCTCAGGGACTTGGCATGCAGCATGGGACGAGAGGCTAGGGCAGGGAGGCTGAGCTCAGCAGGCCCCTGTTCTCTATGGAGTGCCCTCAGAGTGAGGGGCCATCTGGGAGCAATGGGACATGGTACGGGGGGAAGGGTGTCGGCCCCCAGAGCAAGGGGGCGGCTGGGGGCATTGGGGCACAGCATGGAGGATAGGGGGGCATCAATCCCTGGAGCAAGGGGCTGGCCGGGGGCAATAGGGGAAAACGGGGGGAGAGGGGATCAGTCCCCGAAGTGGGGGGCCGGCTGGAGGCAATGGAGCACAACGTGTGGGGAGGTTGGTCCCTGGAGTGAAGGGCTGGCTAGGGGCATTGTGCAGGGAGGGGCGGGCCCATCTCCGGAGCAAGGGACCAGCTGGGAGCAGTGGGGCATGGCAGGGTCAGGATCCCTACCTCCCCACCGGAAGCCCGGATGGGAGCCACTTCCTCTCCTCTCCCCGCCCTCCGGAGGCGGATTGGCGTTACTGTGCCTGACCGGACACGGTCAGGTCCCTCCACAGCCGATGCCTCCCTCCCCGCCCAGAGGTATGCGATTAACGCCATTTAAAAAATTTACACATTAATTTTGTTTTCCATTAATCACAGGTATTACCTGCGATTGACAGCCCTACTATAAAAGTATGAATTTCCTGCTATTCATTGAAAGTCATTCAGATGGGATAAACACTGTAATTTTAAAGTCTAGAATCTCAAGACCTAGAGCTCAGAGGAGTGTTTAAAAAAAAAAAAAAAAAGCCAACAACAACAAAAAATACCCTGACGGACTGGTGACCAGAAAAGACATTTAGATCTTGACTTGGTAAGAGTGCTTTTGTTATTTATGGATTTTATGTTCACAATTTCAGGTACAGTGTTCTACTATTTACCCAGTTATGTACATTACAGGTCAGTTGCATCTGCTACTGTTAAAATACCATAAACAGGTCTAATAAAATAGTATGTATTTAATTTGAAAGCTGTATATTTGCATGAAGACCCATATATCCTAACGTTGATATATGATGAGGAGGAGTGTATTGGAAATGCCATATCCCTTTCATAATTTTGTACTCACTTTGTGGTATTCCCAGTGCTCTGGAACATAACCTTCTGGAATCTCTGCAAGTTCAGCTTCACCTGCCAAAAGAAAATGGAGGGATGTTCAATACTATTGACATTTTAGAAACACACTTTACTTTCCTTATTCAAATAAAGACCATTTAAAGAGCATTTCACACAAAGTATTTAAAGAGACACCATCAATTTGATTCTATTCAGTTTCCAAAAGTGAGCTGGAACAGCCTGGAAGTAGTTTCAGGTACTATATATACCTGCTTCTGAGTCCTCCCGCCAATTCTGTTCTACAGTTACACATGCCTATATTTTAACCCACACAACAAAAAGGGGAAATGACTGACTATACAGAGAAAAGAGTGAAACTGACTGTGCATCACATTGACTGTACATCACAAAGTAAACACGCTAGAAAAAAAATTAAATGCATTTTTCTCTGATCATTCAAGTCACGCAATCTAAAGTTAATTACATTGATAGGTTAAAAAAAAGTCAGGAAGAATTTTGATTTTAATTTGGCAGTGTCCTGTTAAATGTATATTTTGTACACCTATCTTAGAATATGCAAAAGCTATATGTTTAAATCCAGACAGAAAACATTATTCTCTTCATTATGTGGGCAGCTCTGCTGTGCACATACATAAACATCACTGATGCAAATATGATTTTCACAAGAATATCAAACGGAGAATAGACCACGTATAACTACTGATCAATTCTCAAGCTTCCCTGCATTTTATAAAATAGGTAGAGAAGGAAGAGATGTTATGTCAGCTATGGGATTCTCCCCTTCAGTATATTTTTACACAACATGACTAAGGCTACGTTTTAGTCACAGGTATTTTTAGTAAAAATCATGGACAGGTCGCGGGCGATAAACAAAAATTCACTGTCCATGACCTATCCATGACTTGTACTACATACCTCTAACTAAAACTTGGGCAGGGGCGCCATGGGTGCTGCCTGGGGGGGGGGGGGGGGGGGGGGCGGCACTGTGGATGCTGGGGATAATGGCCCGGGGAGCTTTGCTGGTGATAGGGGGGCAGCCCGGGACCCCTGCTGCTGCTGGTGGGGGGCACTCCCCTCCACGCTCTGCATGGCTCCCCAGAAGCGGCCAGCATGTCCCTGCAGCTTCTAGGGGGAGGGAAGGCCAGGGGGGCTCTGCGCGCTACCCCCACCATGAGTGCTGGCTCTGCAGCTCCCATTGGCCGGGAACCACAGCCAATGGCAGCTGCGGGGGTGGTTCCTGCAGGCTGGGGCAGTGCGCAGAGCCCCCTGGCCCCTCCACCTAGGAACTGCAGGGACATGCCGGCCTAGGGGAGTCCCCCCGAGGAAAGCACCGCCCCACACCCCAACACCCTGCCCCACCCCTAGCTCTGAGCCCCCTCCCACACCCAAACTACTGGGGCTGCCGGAGCCAACCGCACTGGCCGCTGCAGAAGTCACTGAGGTCACGAAAAGTCACAGAATCCATGACAGACATGCAGCCTTAAACATGACCCACAGTTACCAAGCCAGTTTTAGAGATAAGGGTCCTCCAAGCAATCCTTTAAAGAAATTCAATTTACTATCAGACCGATTTCATTTTCTTTATCCAACTTTAACAATGGTCAACAATGTAGTTTACTTAAACAACACAGAAGTGCTTACCAATGAAGATGTTGACACACGTTATAAATACTGCTATTGGTATCCCAGGCAATAATATATAGAATTTCTGTTTAGCAGGGGGAGGGAAAAAGACACCAGATAAGTCTGACAGAAAAATATACCACTTCTTCTGCAAATCTCAGTTACTCTTACAATTATGTCTCATGCATTAGAACACCAAAATCTGAACTTCTACAATATTTTTTCTGCATACCATCAAATATGGTTTATTATTGCAACTGGAATACTTAGTGTTTCCAGCTAAGGATCTCAAAGCATTTCAGAAAACAATAAACATGCCTCAAAACCCAGGTGACACATGTATTAATCCCATTTTTACAACATAGCAAATTGAGGCACAGAGAAAATAAGTGACTTGACGACGTTATAAAGTTGAATCAGTTTCAGAGTTGGGAATGCAACATGTAAGTTCTCCTTCCCAGTCTCTTGTTCTAACTATTAGGTAATAGTGTTGCTATGTAAAACCATATTACTCAAAGCCTGGAGTTGGTTAACTATAATGAAGCATTAAAACTACCTTTGACTGAACTTGAGTCAAAATGCAATTTTAAAAAAAACCATTCCAAGCTGAGAATTAATATTTTATAACAAAATCTGTTTAAAAGATTCAACAATGATCAGGGACTGCAGGGCTTAAGTGAGGTCATACAGATCCCTGCCCTCACTCCAAGGAGTCCCACCTGGCTGACTATTTTCCCCACATACTGGATCTGATCGGATGCCCATCTTTTAATGGACTTGAACGGGCTTTGGATCAGGCCTACAGAGCCTAAATCTCCGGTATGGGTGGGCTGGATGGAAGCAGGTACACTTATTATGGGGTAATAATGAAGGGCTCCTGGACTGGGAGAAGTTTTACAAGACTTAAACAGCCAAGAGCTAAAACATTACTAAACCTGGAAAACAGCTGACAGTTAAAATTAAAGAAGACAACAGGCAAGGATTTAAAACAGTAATAATAAAAAAGTAGCAGTTAACTAACAATAGTTTAAAAAGGGGCAATTGAAGATAGTTAATTTATATATATTACACATACACACAATTTAAAAAAAAAGTCACTAACATAATAGATGTCAATCTCCACCCTGACCACTTTGCTGGTATGACATATCCCTTTGCCCCATCTGTCTTTGTCTTTATAAATGGCAAGTTCTTCATGGCAAATGGCAAATCTTCTTTGTGTGGCTAGTGCCTAATACGTTTTGGATGCTACTGCATTGTAAGTAATAGGAATGAGTGTATTAATGCCTTAAACACAGTCCATCATTTACAAATTATTTAAGTTACATTAAGAGTTGCAACAACAAAAAATTAACTTACCAGCAAGTTCAGAAATCGTCTATCATAGAAATCTGTGGGTGTGATGGCAAACAATCTTTTCCCATCGCTTGAATGTCGTACTGGAGCTGCAAAATTAAACCAGGGTATTATTATGTCCTTTTCCCATCTGCAGTGATTATGTACAGGAGAAGCTCTGCAATTCAGGCAAAAAAAAAAAAAAAAAGTAGTCAAACATTCAGTAAGAGGTGGGTAACTGCAGGCTGGTAAGGGTATTTGTTGTTTTGCCTAGGACAGCAGGACTCGTAGAGCTAACCCCAATTGTATGCTACAGAAGTGGTGGTATTCCAAGATAAAACCCTCTCTATGGAGCAAGTAATAGAGGAAAAATAGATGAGTTGAAGAAAATTTCATTTGCACAAGAATCTTCCATAAAAGATCTCTACAGTTAGATAAGTTCACATGCTAGCATGCTACTAGGTTTTGACTGGGGTGGCCAAAATTTTGACCCCAGGTCAATCGTGAAACAGGAGTGGAGGTGACATATTGGCTCTTAAGTGGACACTCGTCCATATGACTACAAGCTCTCTCAGTTTTGCATTGCATTATGATCAGAAATGAAATCAGCAGCTAGAAGCAAGGACTAAGATACTGAAAAGGAAGTTTATATCTGGCTGTACTAGACATTAAGTGTGGGGGCCTGCTGGACATTTAGGCTCTAACCTTGCAACTAGCTCAGCATGAGCAGATCTCTGCACCAGCAAAGTCCTAAGGTCCTAAGGTCCCTTCCAACCCTGATATTCTATGAATCCCAGCAGGTTCAACGTGGCTCAGTGCAAGAACCTTCTCCTACGGTGCAGATTACAAGATCAAGGTAATGAGAAAATTCTTCATTTTCAAGTAAATACCTTTAGCGACAGAACATTCAAGAGGCAAAAGTAGCAGCAGCATACAGCACAACCAACTGTTCCTAACAACAGACTTGAATTCAAGATGTTGCAGAAGGCCTCCTAGCTAGCTGTTTCAAGAAAAAATTTAACGGTTTGCAGCTCCCATCTACAGTTCTCAAAGACCACCCCGTAACATAGGATCATATTATCTCCTTTTCACAAAGGGAAACCAAAAAGGGAGTATTTTGCCCAAGGTCACTGTGACCCTTTCTGAGGGTGCCCAGGATTGTGTCACCTTGTTTCCCCCTCACAGAGGCAGGGAGTGTCTTTGACACTGCCAGCCCTTCAGCCACCCAACATTGCTTCTCTGGCTTATGCTAGCTCTTACTTTGCACTGTCCTCTTTGAATCATTTCCCTGTAGTGTCCAGCCCTTAACCACTTAACCCTTAACCTTAAATACCAGGTTCGCTATCCCCAAGAGGACAGTATATACACAAGTTTGACTTAACTGAAAGTCAGCTCCTGTATAACATCTTAGCACTGAGATATATTTACAGTGAAAACAATCATAAGTTTATTATCAAAGGCTAAGATTTAAGCGGCAGCAAGTAAGGACAATGGAAACAGAAAAGTTACATATAAAACAAAATCATAACACACGTTTTAGAGATTACACTTAATTTAACAGGCTACCCTCCTGTGTAAAGCAGTCTATTCTCAACCAAAGCCTTATTTCAAGATCTCCAACCAACAAGGCTGGGATCCCTCTTTCATAAATGCCAAAAGCACTGCCCTTTTGCTTCCTCCGTGAAGGATCAAGGGATGTCTTTTTGCCTTCTACTCACAGTCCCAAAGTTCACTGTCTTTGCACATGGCCAGGCTAAGCCTTTATAGCATGTTTTCTTTTCCTGTATGCACCTTTCCTATTGATTCCATATGTAAACAGAGCTTTCATTGTATTGTTTTACAGTGCTTAATCTACATGGCCAACGGAGAGACATGTGAATCCCAATCAACATCCTTTGTCTGACGCAAAACCTGTTTGTCAGCACTGCCTTGGACACGGACCTTAAAACATTTTCATTACCCATACCTAACATTTTATGTAGTGTTTGTACATTTCACAACGATATTGATGATCAGCATGATCCTGGCTTTCATTTAAAGCCTCACATGAAAGTCTTCATAGACAAATACTATGAAAGCAGCGTATTAGGTGCAGTCAGTTTATCAGACCTGATAGGAGTTACTGTTACAGAACAGGGAACGCGTTGCCAGCTGGTACCAATGGGCCTCGGTCCCACAATCAGTCACACAACGAGAGTGGCAGAATCAGGACTAAAACCCAAGTCCTCCAGACATGCGCTAATCACTGGAAAGAGGAACCCCCCTCCCTACTGAGGAACCCCCCCCCCCTCTTTCCTCACAGCCCCCCCCTCTTTCCTCACAGCCCCCCCCCCTCCTCGGAGACCTCCCCACACACACCACCACCAAAGGGCCCCTTGTGCCCTCCCCAAAGGAGACCCTCCCTCTCCAGAGGAGCCCCTCTTCCTACAGTACCTCCTTCCCCACAGGAAACCCAACTACTCACCCCGCGCCCCCCAGCGCTACCCACCCCCTCCGCAGAGCCCCCGGTCCCCAGAGCCCCCACCCCGCTTCCCAAGGTGACCCCGCTACAGGGGACACCGAGCTCCCCGCCCGGGGGCTCCATACCGATGACGCCGGAGGACACGACATTCCTGCCCAGCAAGGAGACGCGTCCCCGGCCTGCAGCCCCGGGCAGGACCTTGCGAGTCCCCAAAGCGGCCGCTGCCCGGAGCAGGAGGCTCATGGCGGCCATGTGCGAAACTGGCAACGAGGCGGGGCCGCTGGCCATTTACCCCAATGAGAGCGAAGCCACCGTGGGGCCACCATCTTGGAATCGGGCACGTTGCCCTTACCCGTAGCCCTCTTCCTTTCGCTCTCCCAGCCGGAAGTGCCCGGCGGCGCAAGGCCTTGCGGGTAGCATGGCGGCTGCCCTTTGCCGGCGCTTCTGCAGCGCGTTGAGGGTCTCGGGGGTGTTACAGGCCCCGCCAGCCGCCTGCCTTCCCGGGTAGGGGCCCGTTGAGCGGGGTAACTGGGTCCCGTGGGGCGGGGGGAGATGAGGTGACCTGGGAAGGGGATGCGGAGCATGTGGTGACCCCCCCCCCTCCCGCCGTGGCAGGGGGGGGGCTGCGGTGGGCGGGCGTCTTGGGCTGTGGCGTTGGGGTTGGCCCGGCCCGTGCATTGTATGCGCGGGGCGGCGGTGGCCGTTGAACGGCTGAGGAAAGGGGGCCGTTGGCCGGCCAACGTGTGTGTTCATTCGAAATAGCGTCGCTTTGTGTCCGACCTGGGGCAGCCTGCCAGCGATGTTCCCCAAGCAGAGCCTGCGGGGCATGGGATTATTGCCCTTCCAAGGGGGTGAGCCTAGCAGCGCTCGGGCAGTTCATCCCCCTGAAATCCAGCCCAGGACGGGGGCGGGGGGGCCCTGATGGATGCTGGATGTTGTGCCTTGGCCTCTCTGAAATGAATTGGCAACTAGAATCCAGCTCCGAATGGACCTCCTCTAAAAACCACTGTCAAAGTAACAGCTAAGTCTTAAGTCTGTATTTGTTTGCGAAGAGTTTTACTGTGTTCTGTTCAGGTCATTACAGTGCCTATCCCTGTAATATTTCAACATCTAGTTTATCAGCTATTGTAATGAAGGAATAGTTTCACCCAGTGCTAATAAAATTCATTCTCCTCCTGGGGATAATCAAGTGTGAAACTGCCATTGGGCAAAGTCCTCCTCTTGAGTAATAAGTTATACGGACTTTAATATCCACCACAGCAAGCAATATACTATGTATGCATTCATTCTTTCAGATAATTTGTCCCTCTCTTTAGAAGGATGGAGCTCCGACTAAACCCAGATTGGTACTTAGTGAGATTTCACAGTGATTAATGTCTGAGTAACATTCATCCGTTTCTCAAAACAATGTATTGAAATTTCACATTTAGATTTTAGTACAGCTGGTTGTAATGGAATCGGAGTTACGCTACAGAAAACCGTAGAATATGTCTCAGCTGTACCTTGCCAGAAGGGATTATATTAATTTTTTGACCTGCACTTACTTCCATCCCACACAAAATAGGTGTTCTCTTCATTACTGTAAACTGACATTAGAAATCTCAAATCTTGAAAATTGAGCTTGTATTAAAAAAATACAGGCTAAAGAAATGAATCCGTCAATATATGGGAGTCCCTGATTTGCTATTGATGCCAATTTGGGGTTTTTCAGGCCAGTGCACATTTGGGCATTTAAATAGAAGCTTTCATTTAAGGATAATGAAGTTTGTAACAAACATTTTCTCCATGCTAGTAGCCAGAGGCATTACTTTATTGTTCAGCCGATAAAATCAGAATGGTCTGATTTATTTACTACAGTTGCTGCTGAGAGTGCCAACAAGAGTGCCAGCTGTGATGAAACTTGCTCACTAGAACTAGACATATTACCAACCCATTTCACACAGGCCCCTGACTATCAGTTTAGGGCATAATGAAATTTAATCACTACGAGAAGGATAACTTGATAGTCTAAACCAGTGGTTCTCAAACTTTTTTTTTCACGGACCACCTGAAAATTGCTGAGGGTCTCGGTGCACCGCTTAATGATCTTTCCAAATGTTATTTGTACCATTAGCTAGCTATTGTAAAGCGCTTTGGATAAAAGTGCTATATAAAAAAAACCCTTAATTGTTTTTTGTTCTACAACTAAAAACACACAACTCATATTTTAATATCGGTAGTCTTTCTAATGTGATGGATGTGCCCTCTCTCCCCTGCCATAGCAGCCCCCAAGCTGGGGCTGGGAAAAAGGGGGGGGGTCTCTCCCTTTCTCCCCTTCTGCGGCAGTCACCAAGTTGGGGCTGGGAAGGAGGGCCGTCTTTCCCCAGCAGCTCTGGAGCTAGGGAGAGTTGCTTTTTTCTCTGACCGCCGCAGCCTGCACATCCCAAATTCCCCCCACCCCGTCTGCTCACTCCACTGTCCTCTCCCACCTACCCCCTATTCCCCCCAAGGCCACCACCTCACCTTACATGTGCGTCTTCTGCAGGGTCCAGGCACCTAATTAGTGGAGCTTTGCCTGCGCAGCTTCATTAATTAGGTGGGTGGCCCTTCATTCTCTCGTGTACGGCCACCCAGGTGCGCACCTTAGAGGGAACTATCCATGGACCATCTGAATGGAGCCAGTGGTCCATGGACCACAGTTTGAGAACCTCTGGTCTAAACATTAGGTTTGCAGTAGCTATTCTTCCTTGAAAAATAGGTTCTTGACAGAGTTTGAAGTAGTTAGTTATTTCCAAATAATATTTGAGTTTTCCACAGGTGATACCTTAAAGACAGAAGCTCCATGTAGATGTTAAAGGTCCTTTGGCATTTTTTGTAATAACGGCGTCTTCCTGCACATAATATTAGTGTTATGAAACACAGTACTTACTTTGTTTCTGCATGTCATTCTTGTTTTTCATAAATGCTGTTTTTACTAGTTATTTATTTCATAGTAGTGCCTAGAAGTCTTAACCATGATCAGGGCCTCTTTGTGCTCAGCACTACTCAAACGCATAATAAGAGACAATCCCTTGCTCAGGAAGCTTATAAACAAATGAGAACAAGATGCTCAAAGATTGAGAGGGGAAATGAAAGTAGAGATGATGTGTCTGACATTGACAGAGCCAGGAATTGAATCCATGTCTTTTGACTCTCTCTCTCCAGTGGACCCTGCAACCTCCAGTGTTGGAGAACCTGCAAATAGAAAACTTGTTAGAATCAGAATAGGAAGGTGTCCATGAGAATGGAAAGGAGGGTAAAGTTCATATTTAGCAGATTTCTTTTTTTTCCCTATTCAAATATATATTTTTCTTTACCTTTGTTGCAGATTAACCTTGAACCTGCTCCATAAGAACACTGCTAAAGTAGAGCCCCTCTATCAGTGTAAGTTTCTCCATACTACTTTGTCACGGAAAGGACTGGAGGAGTTTTTTGATGACCCAAAAAACTGGGGAGAAACTGTAGTTAAATCTGGTGAGTTATTTTTAACCTTTCGGATTTGGTGACTTTGATATACTTCTTCTGTTAAAAATATGCAAATTAATATGCAGGATTTTAGGAGGTATTTAGTGGCAATATGTCATGTCACTTTTGTATATTCATTTGCTTTTTCTATTTTAATTCTGTGTTAATACAAGTGGAACATTTATTATGCAGAGCAGAGGCAAAATGTCTAAGCCCTATAGCCCCGCATATAGTCTTCAGCCATATTGTTATGTGACGAGAGATCATGGAAAGGGTTGCACTTCTAACACTGAACAAGGAACTTTATTAGAATAAGGAAAACAGTATTACCCCTAAAGCTACTTTTGTCTGTCTCTGCTTCTGCCTACAACTTTCCCTAGCTCTGAAGTCCTGCTACAAGTATTAGGGAACAGTACAGTTTATTTCACATGTGAGCATGGTCTTGTTTTCTAAGTAGGGTTGGGCTGGTCAGTATTTCAATGTAATCTACAAGGAAAAACCTGCAAAAATTGGTGTTTGTAATTTGACATTCTTTCCAGGGAATCAACATGGTGTGCAGGTGGAAATATTTTTTCAGAAAATGGATCGTTTTTAGATTAAATCACTGTTTTTTGTCGCTGTTGTTTTTACAGGGGATGAGTGGCATGCAAAACACCTAAGAAACAAGAGTAATGAAGATTTGCACAAACTTTGGTAAGTGTTTTAGTGCAGTGTTTCCTATCCTTTTGGGGCAGTTGTGCCAGTTTTCATATGAAATACATGGCTGTATTAGCCAGTGAACTCAGTCTCCCACTCAATTGTGCACACTCTAATCTGCACTGGGGTTCTAATTCTGGTCAGAGTATGTACAGTGTATTGCAGGTAGAAGTGGTGAATTGGGCTCCAGTGCAGAAGAGTCCAACTTGGCCCATCAATTAAGGATGTTTTTTAAAAGGTTTATATAAAAATGTATGGTCTCATGGACAGAGGATGGGACTAGGGGTTAAGACACATGGGGTTCGAATTCCTGCCTTTGCCATGACTTTGGTCCTGTGTCCCTCAGTTTATTTACTGTTTTACAGTTGGAGAATTACCTATCCTTTGTAAAGTGCTGTGAAATCACAGAAGAAAAAGCCCTGTTAAAAGTAAATCAGATTATTAGAATTGCAAGAGCTTTATAAATACAACTTCAGTAGCATAGGCAAGGAATTAAAAAAAACAAAACAAAAAAACCAGACTTTTTAATTTGACACTGGGAGCCCAGATTACCAGACACAAAATTGTGTAATCCCAGCGGTTGAGAATCATTATTTAAGTGAATAATTTACAAGTATGTTACCACTAAAACTTAAATCTAATTTCTGACCTTATTGTACTATTACATTCTTTGATCCAGGTATGTCCTACTGAAAGAGAAAAACATGCTTTTAACTCTAGAGCAAGAAGCAAAGCGACAAAGTTTACCTATGCCAAGTCCGGAACGATTAGAAAAGGTAACTTTTTCATATAAGCTAAAAATGTCACTGGAGGTAAACTTTTTATCTGAAAGATGCAATGTTTGCAAACCTGCAAAAGACAGTTCCCAGAACTGTGTTCCTGATTCATTTTGCTTAGGGCAGCTATGTAAAAGTTAACTTGTTCCAAAGCCTTTCTCACCTCCTATACTTCCTAATTGTCAAGGTGGTTAAGCACTGGAATAAATTGCCTAGGGAGGTTGTGGAATCTCCATCATTGGAGGTTTCTAAGAGCAGGTTAGAGAAACACCTGTCAAGGATGGTCTAGATAATACTTAGTCCTGCCGTGAGTGCAGGGGACTAGACTAGATGACCTCTCGAGGTCCCTTCCACTCCTATGATTCTATGTTCAATCATATTCATGTTAAATCACCTCTTTCATTCTACTGAAACTGATTTCAGTCATTTCTGGTATCTTTTCCTGGCCCGAGTTGCAGCCTGCCCATATTCTTATCCTTGAACTTTCTGCTGCCTTCAACTCCTTCATTCTCTATCTTCCCTGGACTTCTACAAACCTGTGACCTCTTGCGTCTTTTCCCATTTCTCTGACCCTCTTTCAGTGTCTCCTTCTCTAACATTTGCCGTCAGTTTTCTGACCTTGTTTGCCTATGCATTTCTCTCCCTACCTTAACCTTGCAGACTTCATCTACTCACACATGAATCATGGTAACAGGGTTTCTAGCTGGAAAAGTGTTGAGAAGCTTCTGGTCAAATGTTATAGTTTGGCCATTGCTGCTCTCTGATCATCTAATAGGAACTGAGTCTCTAACCAGACCCCAAGTTGCCAACCAGCATGACAAACCACTCCCATGAACTCTGTCAGAAATGCAAATAAAATCTGCATATTTCCAGTTGTTTTCCACAACCTACCAGCATCAACTCTTTGTCTGGATTGAGCCCTAGCCAGCTGGCACCTTAACTAAAAGATCCTTAGTTTAAGCACAGATCAATAGCCGGCATTGTGACTTCAGTGTCATGTTGAAATGGTTATTCTGTTTTCAGGTGGAAAAGTCTATGGGAAGAATAGACTTAGTTATTAAAGAAAGAGAAATTGCTCTGCGGCTGTTACAAACAGGCCACGAAAAACCGCGACCTGGCGAGTGGAGAAATGACTTCTTAGGACGCACCTACTGGTATGGGAAAGAGGATTACTGTTCTATATGTGCAGAGCTGTAGGAGGTATCAGTACTATCAAAAACAGAAACATCTTACAGAAAAAGAGTTAGATAACATGTCTGTTGTAGAAAAAGCATCTTAGAAAAGCAGTATTTGCTAAACATTAATACCTTTGAGGATGTTTCTCATCGCTGGCAACTTTGCTAAGCAGTTAGCTGGGCTGGGGTGGTGGTAACCACTCTCTTGCAATTCCATGGATAAATCACCAGATAAACAGCGAACAGAACTTGGTCCCATTTAGATTCCAAGTTTTACAGTATTTGGGGGACCTGGTTACAACATGGTAGTCCCCTAATGTGTTGAAATATGGTTCAGTCTTGCTGTGCTGATGAGTTCAAAGTGTTTCCAAGTTGTGCTATAGACTTGGACTTTTCTCAGCTGCATTGCAAGACCACTGTATTGAGTAGAGTGGGGGTCCTTCCCCAGCATATAGCTTCTTGCTACTCCTTTCCCTGCACCCTGAGCTATCCCCCCTACCTGCACACAGCCCCTAGCTACCCCCTGAACAGTTTTCAAACTTTTGGAGCTGATTTTCTCTCTCCCCCCCCCCTCCCTTGAGTTATAATTTTTGGTTGCACACTCCTACTCCCCCAACCCAGATAGCTGGGTGGCGAGCTGAGGTGAGTCGGAGGTGGTGCTACCTCCCCAGGCCCTGTCATGTAGGGCTGGCCCCCTAAAATGGAAGTCAAACTATGCTTATTGTGTGCCACCCGGCGACGCCCCATGGGGCAGGAGCCTGGTGCCCTGAGCTCCCCCACACCCAGCAGCTGAAGTCCGGAGCCTTGAGACACCGCCCGCCACTGTGGAGTTTTTCTAGCATGTTCGGGTGGGGGAGCCTCAAAGAAGAAGGTTGAGAACCCCTAGACTAGACCACAGTACCCGCCCACTTGAACACAAAAGAGCAGCTTAGTTACAATCCATTAACTGAGATGCAGCAATCTAAATGCTGGATAATATTGTAACCAATTTGTATGTCACTGGCAGGTACAATTCCAAAGAGTGGCCAATACCTTGGTACCTAAACAAAAAATACAACAGGAGGAAATTCTTCTACTCGTCACGTGTGAAACATTTCATCAGGTAATTTGAAATGGAAAGAAAAATTCTCTGACCCTGTTTGTTGTGTACTAGTCTAGCTCTTCCCACCTTGGAAAGGACAGTCTTATTGCTTTTTCTAGCTTGTGGATTGTTTTTTTCCTTTATATGATGGAGAAGAGGTGACCCTGAACAAAAACTGTTTAAGACCCTGATCCTGCAAGCACTCAGGCACATGCTTAACTTTAGGCATGTGAGAAGTAATCCAATTAGTTTCAAGGGGACTAATCTGTTTAAAGCTAAGCACATCTGTAAGAGGTCCCAGTTCTGTGAACAGAGTCATTAAGTCACGTTCCTAGTATATAATTGGTTCTGGGTACAGCTGAATAACTGTTGGAGATGACATGGTGTCTTATGCTGTATCCCAGCTTTTTTTAAAGTTGTCACCACGTATCTTCTGGGTCTGACTTTGCTTAAAGAAATTCTGGCTGGTAATATTTTACAGAGCACTTTTAATCCCAGAAGACTTTACCAATAATATGAATGAATCCCTTCCAGGGTTGGTGTGTAACACACTAACTGTGTGAAGCTAAAATCTTAGCCATGTATACCAGGCCAAATCTTTATTCTTTTGAAAGTGCCCTGGCTCTTTAAGATACACAGAGCAGAGATACAACCAATTTCAAAGACCACCCACATAGCATACTGCATGGAATTTGAGCTTACTTCTCTTGGAAAGATGAGGGAATGAGTCAACCCTGCCTGCATTCTAATTTATAGTTTCATGCAGTGTTAGAATTCTAAAGATGATGAATTGCACAAAGCACCTGCCCTACATTTGGTGCTATGCATATTAATTATGATAAAATGCTTAAGATCATTCCTCTAGTCTCCTAATAAACTTCAGTCTGGCCATAGTTTGTATAACCATAACCCTGAATTTGATCACTTTGAAATTTTGTACAGCTTCTTTCGTACAAACTAAGTTTTATGGTATTTTGGTTGATTTCAGTGGCACCTTCACATCTCAGCCATACCCTGCTGACCCAGAATTAGATATAATATTCTGAATGTTATCTTATTTATTATGATCTGCCTAACAGTTCCACAACACCAGCTGCTTAAAATTCTGAGATCATTTGTCTTTTTACTGCTGCCAGATATTATGCAGATGGTTCTGATGCATAATCACTCCTATGTCACACACTCATTTGTAATTAGTATTGTTTGCATGTAGGTTACAAAATGTTTTTTCCTTGTTATACTTCTGCAGATTGAGCTGCATGGGCTATTTAGCCATTTATAAGCCTCATCTATCAGTCGTTCTGAATTACAGATTGCTCTCCTCCTTTCTGGTCCCATTTTCTGTCAAATGTATCCACTTGCAAAATTGTTCTGTACACCAAAGTTATTTTATATGCAAAGCAACCAAGGTTTTTCCTCCTATGAACACAACACCCCCCCACACACACACACACACGCCCCACACTTGTTACCTGTAGGATTCAGAGTGGAGGGAAAAACTGCTACTGTACCCACAATTGTTGAATATTTCTGCTAAAAGCAGTGAAAGTTAATACTGTTATTGCTCTCACTAATGTAACCAGTGGCCTGTTTCTGACCATGTATTATAAGGGCTTGAATCCATCCCATTTTTCTGCTCCTTTTGCCACTGTCACCCATCCCCTACTCCTCGCTTCTTTCCTCTATGCTTTCATGACTCCTTGCTTGACTAGTTCTTTAGCATCTCCCTTGGTGGCTTCATCTCCTCTCCTTTTCACTCTTACATTACTCCAGAGTTCCATTCTTGGTCTCTTCTCTTCTCCCTCAACCTTATGCCATCTCCATCCCAATTGCTCCCTCTAGTCAAGCTTGCAACTGTCTGACAAACTCAGGATGGCAAAGACTGAACTTCCTCTGCACCTGAGCCATGGCCTCATTTCTTTTTCACGGTCAATTCTGTGGTCCTTCCCATGCACCAGCCTATCAACCTCAGTGTCACTGGACTTCTATCTCTCTTGCATTCAGGCTATTGCTAAATCCTTTCACCTCCTGTACAACATTCTGTTTTGATGACCCTATCCATACCTTGATAATCCTCCTGTCTGGACTGCTCTAGCTGCCTCCTCTCTGGCCTTTCCAAGTATCCATCTAAACATCCTCCAGTCTAGTCACTAGAAAAGATCTCATATTGCATACTACCACAAAGCAACTTAACTCGGTTCCTGCTTACTGTTTTGACCTGGAACTATATCTCTAGTGGCAACCTGTTTTCCTAAAACAACTTTTAACCCCTTTCACTGTTATTACTTCATCTTGAACTGTTAATCTGTTGTATTTACAGTATCAGGTGCTTGTTTGAAATAAACCAGTTACGTCCATTGTTTCATTATTAAACACTGTGTAGGGAATGTACTCCAGTTGACCACATTTACTAACTTTCTCCCACAAATCCGTGCTGGCACTTCCCCTTAATTTTGCATTGAAAAGCACGTTTGGAGAGATCCCAGTGCATGACAGCAGAGACCTGGTGGTTTGGATGTCTGTCTCTAATTTTATGCTAGAGGACAAGAGTCAAATGGGGCAGTAAAGAATTATTGGTACAATTCTAAAATTCACATGTAGGAATCTGTCATGCACCTTGTTGCCCCTCTAGTCTTCCACTCAAGATCTGTTTACAGTGGAAAACAGTGTTGTCAGCAGTGGTCCCCTGCACTCCTGTTAAATGGCTCATCTGCTAGTGAAGATGGGACAAAACTGCCTTGAGCGCTGTTATGGAAACCATGATTAAGAGATGAGTTCTGCACTAGTGTTAAACTGTTCTATTTCCACTAGCAGTTCAGGGGCACCAATTACTGAAAACCATTGTCAGCAGCTGGTATGTTTCCAGGGGTGATTAACTGGAGAAACATCTTCTCTGCAGCTTCTGTAAACTAAAAACAACTTCAGGTATTTTCCCCTAGGAGCCTATTTTCTCCTTTTATTTTTCATTGCTGCCCTCTTAATTTGTTCACTTCAGACATTTATTCTACATACATATGCCATGCATCTTGTATTACTGTAAAGCATCTGAGGATACAATTTGCATGAAATATACTTTTCATGTTGGAGCTATGGCAGAACTGCCCTTTCCCTGTGAATAGCAGGGAAAAAGCATGAATAAAAGGTGTGTGTTCAGAAAACTTGGAGGAGTGGGGAACTGGCCTAGTGCATTATTGCTAATATAAAGTAGGGGCCCTTTCTCCTCTTTAGCTCTTCTACTCCTCATAGCAACTGTCATTAGTATTGGCTGGGTCCAGGTCTTGAAGCCAGCACAGTTGATTGCTAAACTTGCGTCTCCAAGGTTAAGTGAACTCTTGTTAATAGAAGCCAGCTTGCCCAGTTTGTACGTTCAAATCCTAATCTTATGAAAGTCTTAGGAAATTCAATAAAGTGATATGCTTAAATTTAAGATTTTTTTGTAAGTGATATGACTGGGAGAAACGTTGGGCTATAACGAAATTTAATAATTAATGCTTATTTTTCTTCATTACAGACTCAGAATAGAACACCACTTGAAAAAACAAGCAAGGATGAAAAGCTTAGAAAAAAAGAAACAGTTCCTTTTACAAAAGAAATTCCCTCACCTTGCTGCACAATCACAGAATTAATATCAAGCTGGAAGAGTGATGCAAGTAATAGTTTTGCTGCAGTAGTCTTAAGATGCTACATGTAACTGGCATTTAGTGTGAACATAATTTCAGTGGGCAGCAGATAAACAGGGCTGCCTCTGAGGGTTTTTTTTTTTCCTTTGATCTTTCTTTTTCCCTGCCCAAATAAAGCTCCTCAACCCTAAAAATCAAATTAATATCTGGGTTCTGAGACCTTCAGAGCGAAACAATATAAACTTGTACTGAGTCATTGAACTGATTGATAAAATATTACTTTTCCAGAAACCAGGTGCTGAAAATTAATGTTTTAATATTACATGTCATTTACTATAAAGCTGAACTGTATATGCTTAACAGTAAAAAAGCATATGCAAGACAGATTGCAGTCAAGGCAGTTGTAGACATATGTGCCTGCTTTAGCTTTTAATAAAGAGGTCTCTCTCTCTTTTTTTTTTTTTTTTTTTGCACTTAACACTTAGCATAGCACATTATACAAGCTCTAGGAGCTGTCCAATGCACTGGACTGCTCTATTTAAGTACAACAAAATAACAAATGCATTAGGCAGCAAATTACAGTTGCAAACTGACCACCTAGTTGTAAAATCAAGTAGGTAAGGGAAAGGAATAGAAAGCTCAAGAGCAACATCTCTACAGAAAGCAATGGTAAATTAGATAGGGAACTTCTCAATCAAATTAATTTTAAATCTGGCTTGATAGCTATGTCCAAGTTTTCTTAGTGAGGGAGTAGCTTGAGGATAGCACAGGCTAGATTCTTGGTGATCTTTGGTAGATTCAGTGGAAATGTTCAAATTTTCTAACATAGCCCTATACTTATTTTTGTAGGTACTGGTTCTTTGCTTTATCAGATTAGAGCCTGTAGCCTAACTATGCTCCTGGCAGGGGAAAGCTTTCAAATATTCTTCAGAAATAAACATTTACATTATTAGTAGCACAACACTTGACACCTAAGTAACAAGTTAAGGACAACTTTGCTAATTAAAGTTTAGGTAGTTTCATGTATTATGTATACTAAGATGTACATAGCAGTACCCAGCTCTTCCCTATTAATAAATATACTTAGAAAAGTGAAATATTTTCATATGGTTGTAGCAGAAGCATTTGTTAGCTGTCAATTGATAATTAATTGAATACAACTGGTGCAGGGATCTAGTATGGGGACAAATGAATTCTATAATTCTGCAGCATTGAAAATTTGTATGCAACTTTAGCTGGCTAAAAGCTGTATCTGTACAGAAGGCAAGTATTCCATTACAAAACCATTCAATGCACCTGACTTGCAGTTGTAGAACACTTTTGGTTTTCCAGAATGTTTAGTTAAGAAATAAATTAAAAATGCAGTTAGCCGTACCTGTTTGAAAGAAGTAGCTTTGAAGGAAAGGACAGATGTCAACCTACAAGCTACAACCACCTTGGATTCAGTTAATTGTCAATACAGAAGAGAACTTATTCCTGTCTCTAAGTGAAACTCTACTTTTACCTAGAAAGAGTAGGTAAGATATAAGAGCTTACTCATCTTTAGTGAACAGGAGTTGAGGTGCATACCAATAACCACTCATTGAATCTTTTACAAAATTAAAGCAGAATTGCTGTTTACAAACATGATAACCTTCCATAAAACTAGCTACGTCTAACACTACCACCTACAAAAGTAATCAAATAAAAAAAGGACAGGCTCTGATGGAATCAAATACCTGAGAAAAGATTAGCCTTCCTAAATATTCCCCTGCAGCATAAAGGATAAACAGCAAAAAAATGGGGGGAGGGGTTTGTTTTTAAATAGGTGAATTGTTTTTGCTCTGGGAAAGGCACTAGTTAACTGTTCTCAGATGAGTGATTATTTGTTAATTTAATTTTTTTTTGTCCTTAGAAGAAAGTATACAGTGTGCTTTCCCTCATTCTAGAATTGATAGGGGGTATAGATTATTCCATTATTTATACACAACAGGCTCTGGCATTCTGCATCATAGTGTTTTCCTTCTTAAGTTTAGGGAGTAATAATAAAAGTCAACTTCATTTTCTCCTTGCCCTTTTGCCAACATATCCGATACATCCTGACATTTCACTGATGGCACTTGAATGTGGTTGTACAGTTATAAGAGTCTTGTTTACTTTCACCATTTAAGTTTCTCCTAGTCAGTTTGTTTCTCCTACCCTGACTGCCAGAACGCTCACTCCTCTCTCTATCCATACTGCAGTTGCAGTCAGAGGCACTTGAGTATTTCAATTTTAAGTTATTGGCTAGTTGTGTTTTTATTTCCTGTATGACTATTTTATGGTATTGGTTTATCATTATTAGATTGTAAACCTAATTGCTAGCATGTCAAGAGCTTTCATAGGGCCATTTTTAATTGTTTAAAGAATAGATGGGCACAGTGCTTTTCTAAAAGGGGAATTTTAAAATTCAGAACTAAAACTTCATTATAGCAGTGGTGGAGTCTAAATACAGAACAGAGCCAGGTAGTCTTGAGTTGTAAACCAAGCTTTGACACAAATTTCCTTTGTGGCTTTAGGCTGTCATTGTTCTCTGCCTCAGGTTCCCAATCTCTAAAATGAGGACACTACTTACCTAGACCACACACGTTGTCCAAGCTACGTACATTCTCATACCTCTGAAGGTGGAAAGCACCGTATGTGCCAAATATTCACTGAAATGAAATCACTTCTATTCATAATAGTTTTAGAACCAAATTTATACATAGCCTATATTCTGGGCCTTAACTACTTCGTAGTACAGCATGAAAGAGGAGAGTATCAAGAGAACATTTTCTGCTACAAGGCTAGTGCTTTGCAACAGCTTCACAATTTATGCTGAACTGGGCTACGTAAGATAGACATAAGTATAAAAAATAGTTTTCCATCTGGATTGTTTTATTAATTACAGACGTGTATGAATGCTTGCTGAAAAACAGTGTTGCTCAAAATGTGAAAAGAGGACAATTTTATTTTTTTAAAAGACAAATTAGAGTAATTTAAGGACAGCATATCAACAGGGAAGACTAATCTGCAAAAGTAGACAAGATTTTTAATAAATTTGATGCAAGGGCTTTTCAAAGTATTGCATCTACCAGCTAACCTGTAAAGCTACCCACAGGAAAAGATTTTTAGAGAAAATAGACATTTATACAAAATTATAAAATACTTATAAGAGTTATTGCATTTCAAGGGATAAAACATCCATTTTCTCTGACAGGACCAGTTAGGCCTTTTAAACAATGTCTAAGGTTTGTAAAAATGGATCTTGAAGTATGAAAAAAAACAGTATAAACTTTCTACAAAAGATTCCATCCCATTCCTGAGTACACTAAAGCTATGAAACATAAGGAGCATTGGGAAGGCAGCAGTTTCTCATAGTGTGAGGTTTATGGGCATTTCCTTTCTACACACTGCTTCCCTCCTTCTTCATACTCTTGTTTAGAGATCCACATCTGTTGAAAGGTACCCTGCAAAACAGGAAGAAAAAAAACCAAAACAACTCAGTGCTGTACCTAGGGTATCATTAGCTCTGACAGCATGAACAGCAAACCAGCGTTTATATTTTTCAGGCTGCAGCACAGGACCATGGCTCCAGCTAACTAAATGCATCTTTAAACGGTTTTGCATGTTAAGCAACTAGGGAAGATTGTCACACCAACTGTTGCTTCCACCCCCTCTGGATATTACTAAACTACTCCCTGCTATCCTTGTCTCATGTGTGCTCAGCAACTTGCTCTTTAGATGTATTTTTGGGCCTGATCCGGCAAGTTTAGTACTTTTAGAATGCTCTAGATGGCCTGTAGTTTTCTAAAGATCCAGCAAGAGAATACCTCAGGAGCCCCACCTCCTTCCCCTTTGGAGGCAAGGAAAGGAACTTAATTAAGATTCTTTAGGTTTCTGCTCAGAGTATTCATTATTTTATCAGGTTTCTCCCAGTGGCGTAGCCAGGTCCAGAGTACAGGGGGAGCGGAGCTAAAAAAGGCACCTCCCCTTGTACTCCGGCGGCGCTCTGGCTGTTCGGCGCGGCACTTCAGCGGTGGGTCCCGTCCCTTCACTCGCTCCGGGTCTTTAGTGGTACCCTCCGCCGAAGTGCTGCTGAAGACCCGGAGCGGCGCCTTCAAAAAAAGCGGTGCCTTTTTTTAGCTCCGCTCCCCCTTTAAAAAAAGGTGCTGCTTCTGCTCGGAGGGGGAATGGCCGCTACCTCTGCTCCCCCCCGGCTACGCTACTGGTTTCTCCCCTCCCATACCATGCTCAGCCAGAGCTATTACAGGAGCAGCAGCTGCTATGCAAATCACTGAGGGTACGTCTATACTTACGCGTCGCGTTGGAGGAGTCCAATCGATCTTCTGGGTTCGATTTATCGCGTCTTGTCTAGACGCGATAAATCGAACCAGGAAGTGCTCCCCCGTCGACGCTTGTAATCCCTACTCCGCGAACGGAGTAGGCGGAGTCGACGGGGGAGCCTGTGCGCCCCGTGTGGACCCCGGGTAAGTACCTTTTCATTCGAACTAAGATACTTCGACTTCAGCTACGTTATTCACGTAGCTGAAGTTGCGTATCTTAGTTCGAATTGGGGGGTTAGTGTAGACCAGCCCTAAGAAGACTCCTATGGAATTAAGTTTTCAGCTAATGATGCTGCTCAGCATCCCTTCCCAAAGCTATGCATGTTTACTGACCAGAGAAGCCAAAATCGAACCACCAATCCATGAACTGAACCTCCGCTCCACTGTTGTGTTGTTTGCTATCAACTTCAGCCGCATACTCTGAACAGAGAAAAAAAATACACATTAGCAAGGTCAAACTGATAGGTAGCTCAACTGAAGGTTCAAAACCTTTTCCCCTAGAGGGGATGGGGAGGAAGAGGTCTTAGGACAGCATTACAGACAAATATTCAAAGTGTTTATTCAAAGTCATCTGTTGACACACAAGTCAAAGATACTAATTCCATTACATGTTCTGTAATGTGGAGCTTGTCTGATTTGCACTTTGCTCCAAAAATTACAGGTTAAATAAAGTAGCAGGTTGCTGTTTATTGGTAGCCTGACTATATCTTCTATATTAACATGAGGTCAAACTGAATCAGTGAAATAGCCTTGGAAATGGGTTAGCAGCAACATAACAGAAGAGAGAGATGATTTGGGGAAATTATCACTATGGCTCCGGAATAGTTACACAGCCCAGAATAGCCAGAATCGTTATCTGAAAGTAGAGATAGACATGCAGTATTTTAAAACTAGCTAAGTATTTGCTGAAGTCTGCTTTATGCTGTTACTTGTTTCCAAATTGCATCGAGTTTCTTTGAAACAGGATACGTTTTTTCACCAGTCTGCAACTTGTGGCCCCGCTTTAGTCATTAAAGCTAAAAAGGGGCTGGGTCAAGCAGTCTGAGCAGAAGACTGGATTGCCTGCAAGTCCCAATCCTGATGATGACATCGGTTACCTTTGTAGCCTTCATAATTGTGACATCTTTCCTTCAGTTGTCCCAATACATACTAATTGGATAATACTACCTACTTTACCAGATTAGTTATATTTGCAAAATAACTCAAGATTAGAAACACAATGCAGGTGCTAACACTTCAGTGAATCGTTCGCTTCTGCCTTTAACAAAAAAACAAAACAAAAAAGGCATTCCGTAGCCACTGCATAACCCTAATGAAATCAAAGCTGCAATATAGCGGTCGGTACCTGTATAGGCATGTGTGATAGGGTGTGCATACCCCACACTGGTCAAGAGAAGGTTAACCCCACATTAAGGGCGGCAGAAGTCCCGCCTCTGAGACCGTGCTGAGCATGCTCTAACTGCTGCCTCAGTATAAAAGGGAGCAGCCCAGCTCATTCAGACTGACCACTGAGGGGAGAAGATGCTTGATGGAGGCTCCAGGCTAGGAGCTGCTACAGCCAGAGACCGTGGGAACTGGAGAACCCAGGGACCAGACTGGTGAACTGCTATCTCCAGCAGACCCCCGGGAGTCGGACTTCCAGAGAGTTATCCCTGCCAGGGAACCTGAAGACCCAGGTGCTGTATGGATTGCCACCCATGGGAGTTGCGGTAGGAAATGGCCCAGGAAGGCGGAGGGAGTGGTATCTAACACCCGGGCAAGGTCAGTGTGTTGCGGTAGGATTCCCTGCTGACTGGGTGACAGCCACTCCTGTCACCAACAGGGCGCTGGGTTGGGACCCAGTGCGGAGGGAGGGTTTGGGCCCCCCTACCCGGCTGCCACCCACACTTAGGTGGTGGCCCACTTCCCCGACTGTCCACTAGGCTGCGCAGCCCTGACTCCAAGAGCAGCCGCATAGACTCTGGCCACTAGGCCACGTAGTCCTGTATGCGAGGGCTGCCATAATGACTCTGGCCTCTGGGCCGTGCTGCTCTCAGCCTAAGGACTGTCTGATAGACTGTAACCGCGGTGGTATCACTATCCCGACCTACCCTAAGGAGGACTGGGTGTGCATACCATGCAACAGCATGTACAAGGAAAAACACAGACCAAAAAATGACCCAAAGCAGCAATTTAATAAGCTGTCTTACTGGTGGAGTTTTCTGAGAGAGCTCTCTGTTCAGTCTATCTGTAAAACTCTGTATTAAGGTGTTTCCTCCTGCTACGATCACACTGCCATAGAGGCCCTGGAAAGAGAAAAATGTGACACACAGAGTTCATTCTGAATGTATTTTGGAAACATTTGTTTGTTTTCATAATACAGAGAAAAGAAAATGCCATGAGTGCATATGATCAGCAGTAAAAGTAAACTTGACATCTAGACAAAGTTACACCATTAGTAGTACAATCAGTTTTCTACCATGTGGAAAATAATTATTTTAAAAGATACATTGGGGGGAAAGGCAGTTTGATGACTACTGTTTTAATCTTTAGTACTTCTAGATCAGCTTGTTTTCATACTCCCCCTGTTCCTCCGTCCGCTCCACCCACCCACCCAAGAACACACAACTAGATGTACCATCCACAAAGAACACAAGGAAGGATTTTTTCCCCCATTAGAAAAAAAATGTGTGTGTGTCAATATTATATTTGCATTCAATAATATGACAGTTACCAAAGACGAAACACAGCCAGCTTGACTTTGCAATTAAGGAAGTGCAATTGATGGACCGACCCATGTGCAGCCAACATCAGAAATGCACACAGCCAAATGTTGCATGCTCTTCAACAGATGGTGTTGGTGGAAGCAAAAAAGGAATTTCAATTGTATACTTTCCTTTTCCACCTCCACCATGCAGTGAGTTAATATCAAACTATTTAATCTTCAGATATTTGGGGATGAAGAGTCACAAAAAGCTATGCACATAAAATTAGTTTGAAGGTATCTACTGCACATTGTAGAGTCATAAAACTCTGGATATTTAACATGCCATCTTATTTATCTGTTTCATTACACCCATGTGAAACAAGAGTAACTCAGGATTTCAATGGAGTCTGTGCATTTCCTTCAGAGCAACAGAGGTCAGAATCTGACTTAGGGCTGGTCCACACTAACCCCCCGGTTCGAACTAAGATACGCAACTTCAGCTACGTGAATAACGTAGCTGAAGTCCAAGTATCTTAGTTCGAACTAAAAGGTACTTACCGCCGGTCCAGATGCAGCAGGCAGGCTCCCCCGTCGACTCCGCGTACTCCTCTCACGGAGCAGGAGTACCGGTTTCAACGGCGAGCACTTCCGGGATCGATTTATTGCGTCTAGACAAGACATGATAAATCGATCCCAGAAGATCGATTGCTTCCCGCCAAACCAGGAAGTAAGTATAGACGTACCCTTAGTGTTTCTCAAACCATGGGAACAGCTATCTTCAGATATGTTTTATCTGCATATTCACCTAACAGCTACATAACATGTAGATGATGATGTATAGGCACCTCAGAATAACCTCAAGAGGTCAAGATCTCCATTTTAACTGATGGCAAGTGTCCATGCCTCTTCAGTAAATTTCATAGCTAAAATATATTGTAACCACACAGAAAAATATCTATGCTTTAAATAATTCATGTCTGACTAACACTTACTGGTCTGATGTCTATATCACACATTCCAACGCTTGTGGTGACAACATGGCTAACACCCAGCATTGTGTTGCCAGATAAGCCCTGGAACAAAATTAGTAAATCACAAATCAGTGCTTCAAAACAGCAAGGCACATTAAAGCAGTGAATGAACAAGGGTCTAAAAGCTCTGCAGACAAAAATCTTTTAATTTATCTAAATTTTTATTTCATACTCATCACCATGATCTCAGCACCACACGAGTTTTATCTTGAATTGCATTTCTACTACCCCACCCCCAACATAGGTAGCCCGAGAGAGCATACAGTGTAAATACAAACAGCTTCATAGTTTCATGCTTTGTGCCATCATAACATACCGTACCAACATATAAAGAGAGAGGCTGCATAGAAGGGATTCATAATAAACTATATGTCTGCAAATTTTAACGTACTACTTTCATTGTTTTACCTTTACATTAGAAGGGTCAAATAGTCCTTCGGGAATTTTTAGACGCTCTGCACCAAAGTCACAATTATAACCATTGGGGAATTCATAATGAACGGTCGGCATCTGTGCAGCTACCCTGGAGGTTGATATTGATCAGAACATTGGTCAGAAAGTAAAGATGCTAAATCATAATGCAGTGAATAGTCTAACCAGCATCATAAACATAGAATTCTAAAGAACAAATTTTAATATGACCTGTGTTTTTGGCAATCTTTCTAATTGTCACTAGAATGTATTCACATTGGCATGGCAAGTGTAATCTCTAATCCAGCTATTCAAGATATTCCTAACACCAAAAGTAAATGATTTTGTATAACATCATACTTTTGCAATAAACTTAATAGAAACCATGGACTTCTACTCTGATAAATACGTTTGACATACACAGACTGCTAGTTTTTCAGAGAAACAATGACCTACTGTTCATCATAGGTTGAATCTGACACTTGGAGGACAGAGGCCTGGAAATCCTGAATTACACACTGTGGAGAGAAGAATAAAAGGAAAAGGTGTGTTATAAGGATTCCAGTTCAGAATTCAGTATTATGTTATAATTACATAAATGTGAAGCAGGACAAAGACCTTAAACCATAAGCAAGTAAATTTGGAATCACAAAACTGAGTGCACAAAATATGTGCAAAGCTTCTTTAAAAAGCCATGAATGCGTTTCAGTACATAGGTAATTTGCTGTGCTAAATCCTTAGAAACTAAGGATTGTGAACAACTATAAGAGGTATTGTTTCAAGCACAATAGGTTTTAAAGAAGTCAGAAGCTAGGGCACCTCCCATAATGACAGCGGAGTATTTCCCCTTAGGAATTTTTAATCAAGGCTAGACTTGATCACAGCTATCATGGATTTTCATATTTAATAACATCCATTTGGCGATGTCTGTCTGGGAATATGATCGGATGATAAAAGCCTAATTGAGAGCTGAAGATTTAACTAATGGAGAACCAAGAGCTCAGCAATATCACTGCAACAACACAAAAGACCAGACATGCAGACTCTCAAGACAGAGCTTCAGTTTCCCACAAAGGAATTGTGGGAGGAGAAATCTGATTTAGGATTACGAAGGTGCACCCCAGTATGGTAACTCCTTTGTTAGGACCTTATCCCATCACATACAATGATCTTCTGTACTGCATTAAAACAATGGAACATGAAAGGCAATGGCAAGTATGAGAGTACCCAAGACTTGACTGACAGACACAGACACACACACTCTCTTTCCATGCTTTTACCCTTGTAACTATTTTATTGTGACACTCAAAAAAAAAAAATCATATCTAACTATAAACATCAGCACGAACTAAAACCACTCCTACAAGCCTATCTAGGGAGTAAAACCATAATGCCCTAGAATTTTCAGTGTTTGCAAGTTTCAAACAGGAGACAAAAAAGATTATCTGATGGAACTATATTTTGAAGATGCAAGGGCAGCTAAACCGATTTTAAAAACTTCTCCTCTCTCCACCCCAAAAAGAAGAAAAATGTCCTTTCCTATTTTTTTAGACAGAAAGTTTTCTAATTTTCCTCACACAAAAAGCTTCCTGTAATATACACTAATAGGATTTATTTATGGGCCAAGGGAGAAGAAAGGATTTACTTACATTACACATATAGTTATGCCAAGATCTCGTGACCTGAGGTAACTTCTCTTTTCTCTTCCAATTTGCTGGTGATCCTTCGCGAACTGCTTCCTACAATTGTAGAAAAGTACACAGTCAGTCAACAATTTACACTGAAAAATGAACACTTTTTAAATCCAGTTAACTTTCCCACCTTTGATGCAATCATATATGGAGGGATTAGCTCTATGTTCATTTCCTGAAACAGTTCTCTGCACTGCATAGTAATAAAGTCTCCAGCAAGGGGTGATTTTACAATGCCTACAAAATATAAATAGAATTCTGGACTACGTTCAAATTCTTACAGAACAAGATGTCTGCAATAAATTGTTCATTTGAAACAAAAAAAGCCCCTCTCCCACCCTCCACAAACAACACAAGCTTCTCTCCTATTCAAAGATGCATTTTCTTTTAATATTAGTAATAAAACTCATTTCTTAATGTAATGAACACATACATCTGTGAAACTTTTTACCTTGTTGAAGTACATATCCATCATGCACTGGAATAGCAGTGGTGTGAGTTGCCCCACTATCCAAAATTAGGCCTGTGGATCGACCATTAGCAAAGCTAATCAGAAGGATTAGGGAGAATGACAGAATTTTTAGATGGGAGAGAATTTTGTCAAATAGTTAGACCACAACTAGCAACGAGGACCCTAAGGGTTCTATTCCTAACCTCACAAGTAACTTGCTATGTTCATCCATTTACCCCTCTATATAAGGGTAATAAGTACCAACCTTGCATACGTTAGGCTTTAATTTATTTATGTTTGCAAACTGATTTTTGAGCTCCTTGGATGAGAAATTATATAAAAATCAAAGAAATGTTCTACAACAATCTCTAAAATATTTTCCATTTATTTAGATTTTGAACTGCCTATTAAAATATACATGTTAGTTTAAGATATTTACATAATGCAGTGTAAGGCTTAATCAGTGATCTCCGAAGATTTCTATTGCAGAACACAGAAATTACTGCATTTTAGTAATCTGAGCAAAGCCATTTTAGGCATGCCGAGCTCTAACAAATAGTATAGGCTGTAAATATACACTAGAAAAAGTTGCGACAAAGGGTCCTGTGGCACCTTATAGATTAACAGAGGTATTGAAGCATAAGCTTTCGTGGGTCAATACCCGCTTCTTCGGATGCAAGCAGCAGTGGACTGCTTGCATCCAAAGAAGTGGGTATTGACCCACGAAAGCTTATGCTTCAATACCTCTGTTAATCTATAAGGTGCCACAGGACCCTTTGTAGCTTCTACAGATCCAGACTAACACGGCTACCCCTCTGATACTAGAAAAAGTTGTCTCCCAGAACAGGAATCACACCAAGGGATTTTCAAAGTTGAGCATTAAGGAGAAAGCACAGAAGTGGAAGCTATCCTGTTCACATCAGCCATATGGATGGTTACGGAAATATTAATTTTGGTTAGAAAGAAGAGAGTAAATTATCTTATTCTAATATTTCAAGGATACGCTGTAAGAACTGCAGTTTTACACAAGAAAAAAGCAGGAATATTGTAATGTTCAAACATCAGTTCTGTCAATTTCTCACGCTTTGCTCTGGTATTCCACTACAAAAGAGAAAAGAATAGGTAAACAGGCAAAACAGAAATATTATGTTTACCTCAAGATCCATTATATTTATTACTGTATGCTCACAGAATGCCAGCAGGATATAAAAAGAAAGTTAGGATTATTAAAGTTGTAGTTTAAGAACAGTTGCAAAGTTACATAAAGCAAAACAAAAAAAAATTTTCTTGGAATTTTATTTCCTTAGATGATGATTCACTTTTTGTGCAACAAGCATTTCATTCCAGACTCATACACAAACACAGAAGGATTTTCTGAAATTTATAAGGACGTTTACATGCATTTCCAGGGGGTTCAACTTTAAGCTATTAAAATAATAAATTATTTCTGTTGTTACTACTTTACACTTCTAGAACCCTTTCCATATCGGAATCTCGAAACTCTTTATGAAAGAGCCCAAAACACTCCTGTGAAATAAGTGTGACCCCGGTTTTACATGAGGAAATGTACATGTACACAGATGTAAAGTGGCTTGCCCAAGGGAGAAAACTGAATTCAGATTTCCCAGCTCTCAAAGCATCTTACCATAGCTTTACTGAAGCAAAGGCAAAGACAATGTGCTAAAACACACCTGTGGATTGGAAGTCCCATTTTATTGGGAACTTCCTCTAAGTCAATTGTTTAATTGTTAAGTGAGTTTACCCCTCATGTTAGGAGTCAGACTGAAGACCTTCATTTAGCTATTGTACAGGCAACCCCCAATGCAGATTGCTCCATACTCCATCACTGTACCTCAACCCTTCTAGAGGGATCATGTTTAGAAGTGGGAGGGTAGCACAGTCTCCCTACACATTTAGTAGCTGCCTTCTTCACAGTTTCAGGTAGATCAACTGTGATGGTATGTTCTGTTACGTGGACATCTTGGTTTCACTCTAGTTCTCTGTGTATAGAACTCATTTCACAGCCTTCAAACACCAACAACTTGAATTTAGTCCCAGCCTTGGGTGGATTTATTTTTGTTTAGATACTTCTATAGCATGCATTCTCTGTAATATCCAAGTGCCTCTGAACTGCTAGATGAAAAGTGAAAGGCATCCATTCTCAATTCAATCTCTCATACCTTTCCCTCCCTGAGCCTATCCAGACCCTTTCAAGTCATCACTTTCAATACACTGTGGAAAAAATTATTTACAATAATTGTATGTAACGGAGGCATCATCTTCATTGTATGCACCCTCTGTGGTTTATATTCAGATTCCTGTATTGTGCCTTCTAATCTAGAGCACAGTAAGGTGGGGAACTGTAGTCTACGTGTCTACTTAAATTCTTACTCCTACATTTTTATTTAATCTATGAGACCACTGAGTAATCCAGAGAACCAAATTAAAGCTTTGCCATTATATGTATTACTCTCCCTGGTTCTGTTTTTGAATGGCCTGATGAAATGAATTATTTTCAAAAACATCTCTATTTTTAGTTAGTATAATAAAAGATCACCTACAATTTTACATTTCCCCCACCCTCCCCAAGAAACAAGAGAAAGCTATTACAAAACAAAGGCTCTACGAGGAAATCCAACTTGAAATATGTGATCTCCATCTGAGTAGAGAGTGGATAGTATGTGCTGTATCATAAGAGTGGTTACCATTTCAAGTTACTGACAAAAAAATTAATTAATAAAAAATGAAATGCGGAGAATAATCCAGCAGAGTATTTTTAAATTGTTACCTCTAGAGCCCTGCAAATCTGCAGATATCCACTTTATATCCATGTTGCAGATCGCGGATTGGATGCAGATACAAATTTTGTATCTGCGCAGGGCTCTAGCTACCTCCTCTTAATTTTCTAAAAATTTCAAAAATTCCTAGCTTACAATTCTATATAAGATTTGTACAAACAAGTTTAAAACATTCCTAAATCCTAATGACAATTTGTTCATTATGACATTTCAAAACAGGAAATATGCTTTTACTCACTGGTGCTTCAGACATTAGGACAGGGTGCAAACTTGCTTCAGATTTAATGTGCATCTTGTATGTGTGATCCAAAATTGCCTGGAAACTATCCCAGTCCTCAACTGTAAAAATATTAAAGCAGTTGCAGAAGTTTAGACAATGTTATTGCGTTTTCAGAAAGACACAGTTACGTGAGTCATCTAAAAACATAACTTTAAAACACATAGATCAACCAACCAACCAATTTTCTCCTGAGCAACAGTCTTAAAAATTCACACACCTCAGCAGCTTCACAAAGTTCTATACTGATTACTGTACCAATAACATTCATCCCCCTTTTTTTCCCCCACCACCATCTTCAGCTGGGACCCATTCCAACCCATTACATGGGGAAAAACCTCTATAGCTTTTCCTCAGATCAAGCAAACGTTTACAGCCTCATAATTAAAATAACTTCAGAATAAAATGTTTTTCACTTTTAGACCAAGAGTATTAATGCAAATGAAATGTTAATATTTTTTGCATATGACAGATGTAACTTTGCAGCTGAATATAAAGTTAGTGATCAGATTTTAAGAACAAGAGGAAAAAGACAAAGCACCATACTCATTCCATTTTTTAAGGGTGAAATAGCCTCCATGTTTTCCCTTGGAACTCGCAGTGCATTGGTGTCTATGTAGTAAGTAGGGCCCCCTTGTTTGCCTTTGTCACCATCTATTTCCATCAGGGTGCTGCCATCGTCCCTTTCCAATACCACACCAATAGCAGTGGGAAAGTCAACCTGCAATGTAAAATGTGGACAGGGTATGGCAATTACATAGCGTGTATTTGTTTTACTCACTCAACGTACTGTTTTCATTTCAGCTATACATTTTTTAAAAAAACATTTTCTACAAACTCAGAACTTGTTTACTGGCTCGTATAATACTTTTTTATATTTTAATCTTATACAGTCACAATGACACTTACCTTTGGACAGTCCTCACCAGCATAGCCAGCTCTCACGGTATAGGAACCAATATCGAAAACAAGAGCCCCAACTTCATCTGTAAGAATGATTAGTAAACAGGTAGTCAGTAATTATTAGTCATATAACTAAAATCACTGTGCTTACCAGCAAAATGGTACAAGCCAAGATACTTTTTGTTAAACACGAGTGCAAACTACCACCACGACTTTTAACCAGGATTTAAAGTTGGTTTAAACTTTAAGAACAATAGAACATTTTCTATCAGGAATTTAAATTGCACAAGAGTGATCCAAAAGAGCCATTGTATTTTAACTAAATAACCAATAAAACAGTACTTTCGTTCAAAATAAGCAAAAAAAAAAGGCAATTTTTGCAGAGAGGGAAAAAAAAAATGGAACCATCTTCTGGAAGAGATTTTCAGAATGTGTTATGATTTACTTACACAGCAAGTTACATGGGCCCCTACTTCATTGGATTATTAGAAATTAAACAGAAAAAAAAAGTTAAAACTAGATGCAAGTCCACAGACACTGATATTTAAATTAAGAAATACATTCATTCTTTTAAGCACTGATCCCCAAAGAGGCTCTGTATAGGCTGAAGATTGGGGCCCTGGTTGGCAAAATTAAATCTTTAATCTTGTAGCGCTGTTTACAGGAAATGCTCTGGTGCAAGACTGTAATACCTTGGCTTCCAAATAAATCTTTATTCTTGTAGTGCTAACCTGAATTTCCCACCACCAACGTAACAGCACCAAATGTTGCCTGACATCACTAATCTGGCTGTCTGAAACTAAGGCCTTCAAACTAGTTAGACTTTCCATTTTAATGAAAACTTGCAATGTATATTGATGCATTGTGCATTTCCGCAGCAGAGAAAGCTGAATAGCGAGTGAAGTTATAGTCTGATGGGAAGAACTATGTGGGGAAAACAAAGTTTAATAAAGGAGAGCTGTAGCAGAGAGAGAGAGGTGTTCATGGGTGGAGCAATACAGCTATGCTTCAGAACTGCTTCAGGGGTCAGCAACCTTTCTGAAGTGGTGTGCCCGAGTCTTCATTTATTCACTCTAATTTAAGGTTTTGCGTGCCAGTAATACGTTTTAATGTTTTTAGAAGGTTTCTTTCTATAAGTCTTTAATATATAACTAAACTATTGTTGTATGTAAAGTAAATAAGGTTTTTAAAATGTTTAAGAAGCTTCATTTAAAATTAAATTAAAATCCAGAGCCTCCCGGACCGGTGGCCAGGACCCAGGTAGTGAGAGTGCCATTGAAAATCAGGTCGCGTGCCGCCTTTGGCACCCGTGCCATAGGTTGCCTATCCCTGGCTTAGAGCAAAGCTGTCACTTCATGGACCAGAGCAGCCACAAATAACAGGGAAGGGGAAGACCTACAGGAAGCTGGGAGCTGCAGCAGAAAGACTGCATGGAGGCTCACGGTTTGGGAAACTACAGCAGCATTAAGTGAGGAAGAGCTGCACGGGAAGAGTGGAACAGAAAGGTTCATCGATGGGGGGAGGGGGGAAGCTGCAGACAGCCCCGACCTTTGTGGGAAGTGACAGCAAATGTAACGGACAAACTAGATCACAGGCTCATGGGGGCTTGAGGGTGCAGCAGGCAGGGGCTCGTGGGGGGCCTGGGGGAGGCTCATGGGGAACAGCAGGCAGGGGCTCGTGGCGCGGGGGCTCAGAGGGGGACCTGGGGAAGCAGCAGGAGGCAGGGGCTCGGAGGGGGAGACCCGTGGGGAACAGCCCGGGGGGTGCAGCAGGCAGGAGCTCGGAGGGGGGCTTGGGTGGGGGGCTCGTAGGGAACAGCTCTGGGGTGCGGCAGACAGGGGCTCGGAGGGGGGCGGGAGAAGGCTCGTGGGGAGCAGCCCTGGGGGTGCAGTAGGCAGCGGCTCGGAGGGGAGCGGGAGGAGGCTGGGGGGAACAGCTCTGGGGTGCGGCAGACAGGGGCTCGGAGGGGGGCGGGAGGAGGCTGGGGGGAACAGCTCTGGGGTGCGGCAGACAGGGGCTCGGAGGGGGGCGGGAGGAGGCTCGTGGGGAGCAGCCCTGGGGGTGCAGTAGGCAGCGGCTCGGAGGGGGGCGGGAGGAGGCTGGGGGGGAACAGCCCTGGGGTGCGGCAGACAGGGGCTCGGAGGGGGGCGGGAGGAGGCTGGGGGGAACAGCTCTGGGGGTGCAGCAGCAGGCAGGAGCTCGGAGGGGGGCTTGGGTGGGGGGCTCGTAGGGAACAGCTCTGGGGTGCGGCAGACAGGGGCTCGGAGGGGGGCGGGAGAAGGCTCGTGGGGAGCAGCCCTGGGGGTGCAGTAGGCAGCGGCTCGGAGGGGGGCGGGAGGAGGCTGGGGGGGAACAGCCCTGGGGTGCGGCAGACAGGGGCTCGGAGGGGGGCGGGAGGAGGCTGGGGGGAACAGCCCTGGGGTGCGGCAGACAGGGGCTCGGAGGGGGGCGGGAGGAGGCTGGGGGGAACAGCCCTGGGGTGCGGCAGACAGGGGCTCGGAGGGGGGCGGGAGGAGGCTGGGGGGGAACAGCCCTGGGGTGCGGCAGACAGGGGCTCGGAGGGGGGCGGGAGGAGGCTGGGGGGAACAGCCCTGGGGTGCGGCAGACAGGGGCTCGGAGGGGGGCGGGAGGAGGCTGGGGGGGAACAGCCCTGGGGTGCGGCAGACAGGGGCTCGGAGGGGGGCGGGAGGAGGCTGGGGGGAACAGCCCTGGGGTGCGGCAGACAGGGGCTCGGAGGGGAGAGGGAGGAGGCTGGGGGGAACAGCTCTGGGGGTGCAGCAGCAGGCAGGAGCTCGGAGGGGGGCTTGGGTGGGGGGCTCGTAGGGAACAGCTCTGGGGTGCGGCAGACAGGGGCTCGGAGGGGGGCGGGAGAAGGCTCGTGGGGAGCAGCCCTGGGGGTGCAGTAGGCAGCGGCTCGGAGGGGGGCGGGAGGAGGCTGGGGGGAACAGCTCTGGGGTGCGGCAGACAGGGGCTCGGAGGGGGGCGGGAGGAGGCTGGGGGGAACAGCCCTGGGGTGCGGCAGACAGGGGCTCGGAGGGGGGCGGGAGGAGGCTGGGGGGGAACAGCCCTGGGGTGCGGCAGACAGGGGCTCGGAGGGGGGCGGGAGGAGGCTGGGGGGAACAGCCCTGGGGTGCGGCAGACAGGGGCTCGGAGGGGGGCGGGAGGAGGCTGGGGGGGAACAGCCCTGGGGTGCGGCAGACAGGGGCTCGGAGGGGGGCGGGAGGAGGCTGGGGGGAACAGCCCTGGGGTGCGGCAGACAGGGGCTCGGAGGGGGGCGGGAGGAGGCTGGGGGGAACAGCCCTGGGGTGCGGCAGACAGGGGCTCGGAGGGGAGAGGGAGGAGGCTGGGGGGAACAGCTCTGGGGTGCAGCACACAGGGGCTCGTAGGGGGGCTCGCAGGGAACAGCTCTGGGGTGCAGCAGCAGCAGGGGCTGGAGGAGGCTCGTGGGGAACAGCTCTGGGGGTGCAGCAGCAGCAGGGGCTTGGAGGTGGAGCTCCATGGGCGGGAGGGGGCGGGCACTCACCTCCCCCGTACACCCCGCCGCTCATGGCTGCCGCTGGGCCTGTCTCTCGCCGCGGTCCCGGCAGCCCCCCGGCAACTAGCTGCTCTGGCAACAATAGCCGAGTGCGAGTCTGGCCCGCGCTCACTCACACCGCCGGCTGAACCGAACTTGCTACTTTCTCCCCACCCCCCTAACGGAGCGCGCCTCATCTCCCAAAGCACCTACCGCAGCGCCGGCTTGCCGAGCAACCACGAGAGGGAGCGACCAATCGTGGCGAGCAAGGGGCGGGCCGAACAAGCGGGAGGCCTATCCCAGCCAGGAAAAAGCGGAAAGGAAGCAAGTATGGTTGGAGTGTGCGGGTAGGGTCAGCAGAGAGACTGGGCGGGGCTTGGGGGTAAAGGGTGGGGACGGAGAGGTGTTGATAGACAGGGGCGCTAGGGGGAGGCTGAGGGGATGGAGAGTGGTGCTAGGGAGCGGTGCTTTGGGGCTGGCTGGGGGCTAGGGAGCGGTGCTTTGGGGCTGGCTGGGGGCTAGGGAGCGGTGCTTTGGGGCTGGCTGGGGGCTAGGAAAAGGTATGCTGGAGCTGGGATTTGTGGGCTACAGAGGGGTGTTTTGGGGGCAGGATGGGGTTGAGGGGCTAGGGAGGGGTGTTGTGGGGGTGTCGTTGGGGGTTAGGGAGAAGCATTATGGGATTGGGAGGCTAGGAGGGGTATTTTGGGGGCAGGCTGGTGTTTGGGTGCTAGATAAGGGTATTTGGGGGTTGGCTTGAGTAAGGGGTTTGATAACTGGCCAAACCTGTCTACATCAGGGAAGCAAAAAGTCTAAGGGGGGGGAAGTGCTTTTGTAGTGTTGTGATGCTGTCTTGGGGTGCCCTGAACAGTAAGCTGCTGTGTTATCCCTCTGCTAAAGAGAGCTTTGCTGAAGCTTAAACGGCGTGAGTCAGCTCCTTGCCACACCAGACTGTCTGCATCACCAGCAAACTCCTTGAGACTCTGCTTACCTTTCCTTTTATCTTGAAGGTAACATTCACTGAAACCCACTTCTTAAGTTCCCCATAGATGTTTTTCTGCAGTGTCCATTCTCCATTCACAAAAATTACCAAGTTTGCTTTATTCAAAGTGACAGAATGCACTCACACCAGCCTGTCGGTGCAGCTGAGGATGCATGCCTTACATTAGTATAACAGTACTGAGATAAATTGATTATAAAATACGTTTATTAAAAAGAGATGTAAATTATAGTAACCAAGAGAGAGAGAGACTGGTATGGTATAATTACAAGTAAAACAAAATAACATGCTTTCTAGTAAAACCTAACTTTAGCAAGCTACAATTTTTGCTTAATCATCTTTTTCACTTACATCAAGCTATCATCTCCAGCTCCTCTGAGTACCTTACCCAGGTCTGGAGACTAGCTCTGTATAAGCCTGAAAGAATGTCGTTTTCACCAATTGAAGTTGGTTTAATAGAAGATATTACCTCACCCACCTTGTCTTTCTAATAAAATGTGCATGACATTTTAAGGAGGTCACTGCCCTCCACCTCACCATTAGTATCCCTAGTTTCTCAAGTATGCCCCCCAATTCAGTTTACCTCCTTGAATTTATTTTCTTCTACTGTTCCCTTTCTCCACCATTTCTGCTCCTGGGACTGTCTGTGCTCCCTGTGGCGTCTTCTCCTGTTCCCTCACTTCTTCCCCCGTACCGCTTTCCCTGCTATAGTTATTTTTCCCATAAGCCTCCTTTTCCAACTGAGAATAAAATCTGCATAAAGCCCTGTCACCTTGCACTTCCCTGCCACCTAAATTCCCCCTAAACTCATTGACTTTGGTGGAAGTTCTGTAAAAGTATCTGAGGGTGAAATTTGTCTCATCGTGTTTAAATCCCTCCTTAAAAGTCACTTCCTTTGCAAAGCCTATCAATGCTATTCCTTCACAGAATGATACTTACTATTATTTTTAAAATGTATAAATTAATTAAGAAAGTGAAAGATCCAAGAAAATAGTAAGCTTTTACTCTTACTTTCTACAGGAAAGTGAGCCTCAAAGGATGCTGTTGGCTCTTCTTTTGTTTACCCCACCCTCTCAATGTACACACACTGTCACTTGGTTATGTGTTCTGTCTGATTTTGGATGTTAAGTGCTGATATAATATATGGAGATATGCCTATCTCCCTTGGGGCAAGGATCTTGGACCTGATTCAAATCTCATTTACATTAGTGTAAATTCAGAGTAACTTCACTCTAGTCAGTGGGGTTACTTAGAAATTACACCGGTGTAACTGAGAACGGGACTTAGCCCATCATCTTTATATTTACCTGTAAAGGGCTGTGTACGTTCCTCGCACTGTGTAAATAAGTCACAGTTTACTAAGAAATATAACCGTTTAATGTTTTAAAATGCATCTCTTGCCTTTTTGCCCTGAGGAAAACATTAGAGGGTACATGTACACAGAGATAGAAGACCCAGGGCACAGCCACAGCTTGGCCGGGTCAGCTGTCTTGGGCTTGTGGGGCTCCGGCTGCGAGGCTAAAAATAGTTGCATAGATGTTTGGGCTGGAGCTTGAGCTCTGGGACTCTGATCCCCAACATCTACACAGCGATTTTGAACCCCACAGCCCAAGTCAGCTGACCCAGGCCAGCCAGAGGTGTTTTGTACCTGTATAGATGTACCTAGAGTGGCATGAAACCTAATTATCATTATCGAATTGATATGCAAACTAGCTTGCATCACCTCCGGATTAAATAGGGACTTGGAATGGCTTAGCCATTACGTTAATTGAATCTATTTCCCTTAAGTTAACGATCCTCATTCACACCTGTGTGGCCATCTTGTTTATCACTTCAAAGGTTTTTTCTTCCCCTGCTGTTATGGTTCCTCTCAATTAATTAGCCTCTTAAGGTTGGTCTATGCACCTCCACCTTATCATGTTTCTCTGACTGTATAAATATCTGTCTACTGTATGTTTCATTCCATGCATCTCGATGAAGTGGGTTCTAACCCACAAAAGCTTATGCTGAAATAAATTTGTTAGTCTCTAAGGTGCTACAAGTTTTTCTTTCTAATTATCATAGACTACTTAGTATTAAAGCTATCTATCAAAATACATAAGAAGTTATCCATTTTTTTTCAAGTGGCTGCCTGTCCAAACTTTCCCTTAAACCGCTTTATCTGGAATTCTTATTGTATTAAAGATGTTCTAATTCAACAACATGTTATTTTTAATCAATGAAGCAAGAAAAAGAACAAAAAGAATCTAATTGTAATGGGCCAGCTTCTCCTTTCACTTACAGCTTTCAAAGTTGTAGTTCTATTGACTTCAGTAGAGTTAATCCCAATTTATACTAGTGTAAATCAGAAAAGATGTACACTAGATGTTTGCATTTTGGACTACAACTCCCAGCCTGCTGCACACTAAGGTGGGCTGGTGATTGATGGCCTCAATTTAAGTCTCCTCCTACACCAACAACACTGAAATGCAGAGGAAATATTAAAACCGAGCCATAGGAGACAACTAGGACGAAAACCAACAACCCACAGTTGCAAGAGAACCAGGATATGGTTGGATGTATTAGCTTTTAAGGGTAAGTGATTCCTTTAATTTCATCTAACATGTACTCTGGTTCTCTTTCTGTTTCTTCAATAGGGAAAATTCTTTCAGAATTTCAGCTTATCCTGTTGTTGTCATTGAGAAGAAATGCATAGTTTATATGCATAGTTTAACAAAAGTGCAAACTGTACAAGATACTGGGATGAGGGAGATAAATGTAAATCCTATTTTGTATTAGATGTGGGATGAAAAGTCGGTTTACCGGGCACCCTTTATGTGTCTTATGAAACCTTTTGTTGATGGTGTATTATCATGATTTCCAGCATGGGGCACTAGTACACAAGAGAGGGTTGTTGGAGGAAGAGATTATTGCAATAAAGAGAATAATTCAGTAAATGTGGAATTGTAATGGCAAAGGATTTATCCTTAGATGTTATATCTTTCCAGGTTATTACTGAAATAATGCTTGGTGGAAAGCATACAGTATTTTGAGCCAGATCCTCTTCTGCACAGAAGCTGATTGTGCTGCTCCGGCAGTGCCAAGCAACTATAACGCCAGTTTAGTGATACCCAGATTATTGCTCCATCACAGGGGAATCCTTAGATGGTGAAGAGCCACCAAAATGGCTCCTATGTCACTCACACCCACCCGCAAGCTGAAGAGGTGTGGCAGAAGAAAAAGGCATGTGGCTGGGGTGTGTCTGTGTCCAGCTGATCCCTGGCTGTTGAAATGGCCACTGAGAACTGCTAGCAGTACGGGCACGATAGAACAGATTTAACACTGCTTTTATTTGCCCTGGAGACGAGGCTGGTCCTTGGCAGCCCCAGGATTGGGGGAACACAGATAAAAAGCCTGCAATTTTGGACCTGAATTGAATGCTCTGCAGCCTGCTTGGAAAATCCAGCCCTGTATGTGTGTATTTAGATTGTAAATTCTTTAGGTCAGAGTCATAGAGTCTGGTTCTACATTGCCTTGCATTTTGTGTAGTGATTTACACCATGGAAAGAGAGTGTAGAGCACTGCTTTTCTGATTTGGTAACATTTTACCCAGATTTGCACTCACTTTACACAATTGTAAATGGCTACACAAAGTACAAGGCAGCTGAGAATCAGGCCACGGGCATCTTATTTGGACAACTTCTGATCTTACATATGCTGGAGTAAATCTGGAGTAACTCCAGTAAATTCACTGGAGTAACTCTGGGTTTACACCAGAATAATTAAGAATTACTCTTTCCCACTAAGGTCTGTAAGTTTCAGACCTTGATCATTTTCTCGAGTTTTTATTTACCAATTTCTTAAAACTGCCAACAAGATGCTTTTTTTGTTTCTGCTAAAACAAAACCGTGTAGCAAATACTACACTTTTTATCTGAACAGCATGATTAGTTTTTTTGTTTTTGCTGTTTAGCAAGCTGCTTTGCCTCACTGGGTCAGTGGTCTTCTGTTCTCCTTGCAACACTACACTAGTGCCAGTAACGTCACTCCACTTCCTCCCCCAGCTAGCAGTGCCAGCTTTAAAATTATGGCAGCAGACCAACAGTGACAATGGGTCATTGACAGTGTCTCTCCTCTTCCTCCATCCCAGCCTGTTTCACCGCTTTGTGACATTCAGAAAAGGATTTAGATGTTTACATGAATCAAAATAGTGTCTGTGGTTACACTAACCAATCTAAATCCTTAGTACGTATATAATGCTATCTGTCTATGTAAGACATTTGTACAGACCCCATCATTCTTTAAAGTATATATCCTCACAACAGCCCTGTGTGATAGGGAAATACTATTATCTACATTTTGCAAATGGGGAACTGAGGCAGAATGGCTAAGTGACTTGTACAAGATCATATAGGAAGTCTGTGGCAGAGGAGGAAATTGGACACAGGTATCTCAAATCATAGGCTATTGCCCCAACCACTGGACCATCCTGCGATTCAACTGTATGTCTTCACTGCACCATACAAACATTGACCTTCACAAATGCACTATGGGGGTTTGTTATGCCCATTTTACCGAGAGGGAAATGCAGATACTGAAATTGAGTGATTTATCCAAGGTCACACAGCAAGATATTGACAAAACAGGGATTACAGCTCAGGAGTTCCTGGTTCTTGGTTTTGTGCTCTCTTCTATAGACTGCTTTGTCTCATCTAGAGTAGCGGTTCCCAACCTGTGGGCTACGATACACAGTCCTGGGTGGGCCACTGGTGCAGTCATGGGTGGAGTTTGGAGAGGGTACTGGGGGAGCGTTGTGAAGTGAACAGTGACAGAGTGGCAGCTGGCAATGGCTCCCGCCCAGGGCTGGAGGAGCCTAGTGCCCCTGTGGTCGGTGGCAAAGGGCAAAACAGAGGCAGTGGGCAAGGAGAAGGGGCTGGCCCTGAGAAGCTGTGGACCTCAGAGAGGTTGGAGGGTTCACAGCCATTCCTGCTCTGAACTGCCACACCCTGCAATCCGTGGCTGTCGGGCCCCGAGTATCGGCCTCACAGCCCCCACCAGGGACTGGGGCTTGGTGATGCTGCTCTGTTTCCGCCAGGACAGTACCCTGATTGGGACTGTCATAAGTAACAGCCAAGCCCGGCCCGAGCACCTGCCTCTGCCTGGCAGTGGCAGCCCCCAAACCCTTCCCTCGTTCCGGGCAGGGGTTGCCTGTGAGGTATGCCAGGTGCTGGCTGGGTGACTGTCAGGTGGGGTAGGACTGTCAGGTGGCAAGCTCAAGGCACTCAGGCTGCTGAGGCAGAGGGTTTCGGTGGGGACTGGCTGTGTCACCTGCCTGGCCCCTTTGTCCTTTTGCTGGCCCTGATCCCTGCTGAAGTGAGGGGCTGCACACACCCCGCGGTGCCCCCTCCCTGACGAATGCGTGGCAATCCAGGAAAGCCAGGCTACATGCTTATCAGCCCCTTGCCTGATTTCCCACCTTGATAAGGTGACAGCTCACCTGCTTGGTGGGTGAGGTGGGAGGGGGCACTATCAAACTGTATATGTTGATAGTGGGGGGCGTCACAATGTAAAGGTTCGGTGGCCCCCCAGACAGCTTGAGTCACTGCCCGCCCTGGGCAGGCACTTCCCTTGCCCTCAGTCTCCCCTTCCACAAAGCAGCGGGAAGTGTTAATAGTGGACTGCAGTGCCTATTGCAGTTGCACAGATGGGCCTCAGGGAAAAAAGTTTGGGAACCCCAATCTAGAAGTTCAACACTTTTTTTTTTCTTTTTTTTTTTGGAGACAATTGAGGCCAGATCTTTGGTCCCCTTTAGGGCACTTTATACTGTGGAAAGCTGCCTTAATTGGTCTGCTAACATTTTAAGCCAGCTATGCATGTTCTACGCTAACCGGGCGAAGACATGAGGTGAGTGAATAAGCATGGGCCACTCTGGTGATCAACATCAATGTTAAGAATTCTGTAAATTATGCAGGATGCAAATTAGAGCAGCACCTTTTCTACTACATTTCAAAATAAAAAGTCTTGAACATTGGCATCAGTATCCAGTAACCTAAGTCTTCTTGTGTCCATGTGGGAAAAGCTCTGCCCCTCTCCACCAAAAAAGAACCTGCTCGAACCTCCATCATTTTTCTATGATCTCCATTTATAGAAGAAAAAGAAACAGAACCAGATCTTCACCTCCATTCCCACCTGTTTTATACCATAATAATAATGACAGAAAAGTAGCTATAAATCTGCCAGATCTGCCCACATGAGAATTCCCCTGGCGTGGGAGTAATCCTTGGGTGGCAAAGAGTTGATGTAGCTGTCCTCTGCCACACCCCACATCCTGGCCCCCAGTGTAGAAGGGGAGGAAGTAGTGTAGCTGGAGTGTCCCAGCAATCTCCCATTATTGGAAAAACCTCTTGATGCTATGGACAGCCATCGTACTATTGGCTGCTTTAAATTATGCCAGGGAATGGGTTGACCCCAGGATATGGGAGTTACAGAAGTGGCTTAAAGCCACCTTGCCCCCCCCACCCCCCACCGTAGCTGCATCAAGCATATTGCAGCCACATCTGAGAATGTGTAGTACACATTATACAGATCAATCGTAAATAAGATGTTTATAATCGCATAACAATGGAAAGATTGTTACGAACTTCATAATAAAACTGGGTTAGTAAGGTACAAAGAAGAGTAAATTTGGCCACCTGTGTCTCTGTATCAGCATGGTTGAGAAACGTCAGCCAAATTGTAAAATCTTGGTTGGTTTTATCACGTTTCAATTAAGGACATTTTCCAATAGCCACCATATCCTCCTCTTTACAGTACCAGTTCTCCATTGTGAGTATGCGGGACTACCTCATTGGGCTTCAACAAGAACAGGACAAACTTTTCTTGATGGATAGATATTATCCACACCAAGTAAAGCAGGAGACATTAATGTATACAGGGAAGCATAGAATCAAGCTTCTCTCTCTGAATACTTGTACTCAGAAAATCTATATTCTAGAGCAGTTCCACTACTAGCATTCAGAAGTGCCAGCTGCTAAATTACAGTGGCAGCATAGATCTGTATCAGTATGACATATTAAAAGTCTTTGGGGTATTAGATAAATTTGTGCAATATTTGATACTGCTTATTAAGATAGTTGGTACAAATAGTTTTTTAATGGGTATGGTGAGAATCTTGATTTGCTTGATTATGTTAATTCTTAGTCAGATGGTCAGTCTGAGTCTATGGTCAGAATCTTGATTATGTAAATTCTTAGTTTTTTCATTACATAGTTGTGTGCAGAGAGGGATCTGATTCTCCTCTCAAATCAGTTATACAGTTTTGACTTCAACAGAGCTATTCCTGATTTTCACCAGAGTAAATGAGAAGAGCATGAGGCCCACTGAGTTCTGACAATTTCCCCTGAAAGTGAAATTGACAGAAGTCAGTGCTTCCAAATACTGCCAGGGGACGATGTGGTATAGTGGAGAAGCTGACAAGATCTGCAGATGGTGAGCTCCTTTTGAGCCACTGTCATGTCAACTTATGCCTGTGGGGAGACTTCAGTATGTACTACTTGCACTGAGATATAAATTATGATGAAAATTAGCTATGTGGCATAGGCCTACTGGCTAAAAACAGGAGGGTTGTGGGGAATGTTATGTTATCAAAATATAAAAAACATATAAAAAAGGCTCCAGGCCACAATAATCCTGTTATTTCATGTTTGTTTATTTTTAAAAACTTGTTATTTATTTTTTACTATAGACGAGCAAACAGAAACAGTTCATTGCCACTACTAATCTTTATTTTCCTCAAACATCCAAGAAGCTACTTAGAATTTGCAGCTGTGTCTAGCCCTGGTACGAGCAGTGGTGGAAGCACTAGTGTAGACAGAGGATCAGGGCTTTGTGCCATCATGTCATCAAGATCTGCTTTGGGAACGGTGGTAAAAACATCTGCTTGTGGTCTACATAGGGGTTCCCATGGTTGCAAGCACAAGTGGGAGCTGCACTGGTGTGAGACCAAAGGTGAGGGAAAAATTACAAGTGGAGAAAGGGCTTTGTCTTTTTTGGATGCATATGTGTCTGAAAGCAGAATCTGCCCCTAAAAATTCAATTAAGAATTGAAAGTTAAGACATACTGAATAGAAATGCTAGAATTGTACAAATGATAGAACTCCCTGTTCTTTCCTTGCTAGAGCTGGCTCATTGACTTTCACTGCACCGTCTTTCCCACTTGGAAGCTAAAACACGGGAAAGCAGGAGAATGCTAAAAAGCCAATAGTTTCTGATACTGAGGAATGTTATTGTTCCTCATCACCAGTGTCCTTGGCATCAGCCAGTCCAGCTGTAATATTGCTAATGGAGAAGTGAAAGGACACTAATGAGGGGTTTGGATTCATTTGACCAGCTGAATATCTGTCCTCTAGAAGGACAGAGAAGGAGAAATGTTGTTGAGTAAGCGAAAAAAATCCTATCTCCCTGAATCACGTTTATAGCTGATGAAAGGAAAATTGTCATTTGCCCCTTTCTGTGTGTAAATGAGTTGACAGTCTAACAGCCTATATAGAAAGAGTAATATGTTCTGATAGGTTTCTGAAGTTTACTTCCTGCCACCCTCTAGCACAAAGTGCATTGGGGCTGCGAAACCCCTTGATACTAGCACTGTCTCCTCCAAATAGAAATAAGGTCAGGATAGAAAGGCAGAAGATGAAAGACTGAACTTCAAAAGCATGGCAACCCTACATGACTGTCCTTTACACCACTCAGCACCAGAAAGACATTAAGCCTGTTTGGACTTTGCAACATGTAATACTTTTCAGATTTTTAAGAGCCTGATCCTTGAAGGTGCTGAATACCTTTTACTGCCAGTGACTTCCAAGGGAACTGATCAAGCTCATCATCTCTTGGTATTAGGCCCTTGGTTCATTTCTCCAGAGTGGCTAATTTTGAATTTGTTTTTCATCCCCAGTGACCCATGAAACATCACTCCCCTGCAAGAAAGAACATATTCCTTTTCAGCTGGAGTTGTCTAAGACCTGGTCTACCTACATGAGGGGTATTTTTCGAAATGATAATTAGGTGGCATAGAGCAGTGAGTCTCAACCAGGGGTATGCAGATGTCTTCATGGGGATACATCAGCTTATCTAGATATTTGCCTAGTTTTGCAACAAGCTACATAAAAAGCACTAGCGAAGTCAGTACAAACTAAGGTTTCATACAGACAAAATGAGAAAGTAAGGAATTTTTCAGTAATAGTGTGCTGTGTGTGCCACTTTTGTATTTTTCTGTCTGATTTTGTAAGCAAATCATTTTTAATTGGAGTGAAACTTGGAATATGCAAGACAAATCAGTCCTTGTCAGTACAGTACAGGGGTGCAGCAGTCTGAAAAAGTTGAGAATCACTGGCATAGAGAAGAAATGACGAATCATCCATGGGGATGCAATTGATATAACAGAGATCAGCCTTTGCAGAATGCTGCCATCACAAACAGGACGCTTTCTGTATATTGAATAATACTTTCATTATATTTATATGCAATATACATGCATTATAAATATACATTTATTTTTCAAAGGAGAGGTGAATAAGAACATAAGGATGGCCATACTAAGTATGACCAATGGTCCATCTTGCCCAGAGTCCAGTCTTCTGATGGTGGCCAAAGCCACATGCTTCAGAGGTAGTGAACAGAACAGGGCAGTTTGTCAAGTGATTCATCCCCTGTCATCCAGTCCCAACTTCTAGCTGTCAGAGGTTTAGAGACACCTAGATCATGGGGTTGTGTCCCTGACTATCTTGGCAAATAGCCATTGGTAGACCTATTCTCCAGGAACTTACGTAATTCTTTTTTGAACCCAGTTATACTTTTGGCTTTTAGAACATCCCCTGGCAATGAGTTCCACAGGTTGACTGTGTGTTGTATGAAGTACTTCCTTTTGTTTGTTTTAAACCTGCTTCCTATTAATTTCATTGAATGACATCGGTTTGTGTGTTATGTGAAAGAGAATTAAGACTTCCTTATTCACTTTCTCCACACCATTCATTATTTTATAGACCTCTGTCATATCCCCACCCCCTTAACTGTCTCATTCCCAACCTGAACAGTCCCAGTTTTTTTAACTTCTCCTTATATGGAAGCTGTTCCATCATTGTGTTGCCCTTCTCTGTACCATTTCCAATTCTAATATATCTTTTTTGAGATGGGGTGACCAGAACTGCATGCAGGATTCAAGGTGTGGACATACCATGGATTCATTTACTGGGATTATGATATTTTCTGTTTTATTATCCAGCCCTTTCCTAATGGATAGGGCACTGGGCTTGGATTCAGGAGACGTCATTCAACTCCTAGTTCTGTCACTAGTTTCCTGGGTGACCTTGGGAAATCCACTTCTCCTAATGGTTCCTAGCATTAACTTTTTTGACTGCAGCTGTGCACTGAGCAGATGTTTTCAGAGAACTATCCATGATGACTCCAAGATCTCTTTCTTGAGTGGTAACAGCTGGTTTAGACCCCATCATTTTATATGTGTAGTTGGAATTATGTTTTCCAGTGTGCACTACTTTGCATTTGTCAACATTGAATTTCATCTGCCATTTTGTTGCCCAGTCACCCAGTTTTGTGAGATCCCTTTGTAACTCTCTGCAGTCCGCTTTGGACTTAACTATTTTGAGTACTTTAGTATCATCTGCAAACTTTGTCACTTCACTGTTTACCCTTTTTTCCAGATCATTTATGAATATGTTGAACATCATTGGTCCTAGTACAGATCCTTGGGGGACCGTGCAATTTACCTCTCTCCACTGAAAATTGACTGTGTTTTCCTACTGTTTTTCCCTATCTTTTAGCCAGTTAGTGATCCATCAGAGGACATTCCCTCTTATCTCATGATTGCTTACTTTGCTTAAAAGCCTTTGGTGAGGGACCTTGTCAAAAGCTTTCTGAAAGACGAAGTATACTATATCCACCTTTGTCCATGTTTGTTGACACCATTAAAGAATTCTAATAGATTGGTGAGGCATGATTTCACTTTACAAAAGCTGTGTTGACTCTTTCCCAGGGCTGGCCTTACCATGAGGTGAACTGAGGTGGCCGCCTCAGGTGCCAGACTGTGCGGGGCGCCAGTAGGACCCAGAGTGTAGAAAATTGCGTCTGCTGCTGGTGCATATGTATTTTCTCTGCTCTAGATGCACAGAGATGGTGGAGTGCTGTGCTGGAGAAGGGAGGGCACAAGAGACATAACAGGCAGGCAGGAGAAAAGGTGAGAGGAAATAACAGAAAGCAGCAGGCGCTGCAGGGAGAGAGAGGAGGAGAAGCCTCTTATGTACCTCTCTAGCACCCCCAGGAGCCTGGATTAACACCAGCTTCTCAGGGAGCTTCCTGTTTCATGCTGCTTCCCTGAACCCACTTGAGGAGAACAGGCAGTCAACTGAAGTAGTAGGAGCCAGTTAGGCCCTTAAGACGCTGATATCTTCCCTCACTCAGGCCCTGCTACCAGCCTGCTTATTTTTCCCCATCAATTGAGTGTTGAGAGCCTCTATAGCTGGCACAGAACAGCAGTCACGAGTGAAAAAAGAAAGAAAGCAAAGGAAGCTTTTCTATCTAAGTAGGAACGAGCTCTCCTGAGATACATAGACACAAATATCAGAGGGGTAGCCGTGTTAGTCTGGATCTGTAGAAGCGACAAAGAGTTCTGTGGCACCTTATAGCCTAACAGACGTATTGGAGCATAAGCTTTCGTGGGTGAATACCCACTTGATGCATCTGAAGAAGTGAGTATTCACCCACGAAAGCTTATGCTCCAATACGTCTGTTAGTCTATAAGGTGCCACAGAACTCTTTGTCGCTTCTATAGACACAAATGTTCATGGTGAGCCTTCCGGCTCCAGTGAGGATGTGAGTGGTGAGAAGACGCCTGAACTTCCTGTTAGAGTGCAGGTGACCTGGCAGCTACTGCAGCATCCATATCTCCATCTCAAATGGATGTAACCATGCACATTCCTGAAGAAAAGTGTAGATCAGAGAAGAGTGTGGAGGAAGCACAAGAAACAGCTGCTGCTGAGTTTAGTTCCTGAAGACTAGATGATCCAGGACTGTGGACCCACTTGAGCAGTAGCCTGAGGGACTTCCTTGTACTGCATGGGCCACAGCAAGTGAAAAACTTCATGTTCCCCAAAGACAATGAAAATAGAAGTTTCCATCCAACACATTACTGGCGTGAAATCCCCAATGGTGACAAAATGGAGAGGCCATGATTTATGTACTCAAAAACCCAGAATGCCGCATACTGTTTTTGTTGCAAATTCTTCCAGTCTAATGTTCCAACCACATTGAGTTCTACAGGAACAAAGGACTGGAAAAATCTGGCATGCCATGAGAAGGTAGCAAGTCACCAGAGAGCATTCCATAGATGGAAAGAGCTTGAGATGAGACTAAGGTTAAAGGCCACCATGGATGATCAACATCAAGAGAAGATTGCATCAGAGTCTCTTTACTGGCAAAATGTTCTGAAAAGGCTCATTGTCATTGTGAGAATGCTTGCTACCCAAAACCTATCCATTTTACAGTTTGGGAAATGGAGGCACTGAGAGGAGAAGTGGCTTTCCCAAGGTCACCCACGAAGCTAGTGGCAGAACCAGGACTCTCCTGAATCCAAGCCCAGTGCCCTATGCATGAGGCCACACTGCTTCATTGCCTCTTCTTTAGTCACGCTGTCTGTCTTTAGGATGCATGCTATAGGCTTTCTATGCTGCTAACACTGGTTTTGGATGAGAATAATTGAATAGAGGAGGAGTAAAGGTGTTTGTATTCCATGTATGCGTCCATGTTCCCCCAGTTATGGAACTGGCTAGGGACAGTCTAGCCTGCAGCTTCACATGGAGCAGTCAAAGGGTTGCCCTAATTTATGTTCAGCAGCAATGGACTGTTTTTGCCACCAAGAATAGTTAAAGGTGTAGCAGTGCTCCTGCCATGCCCCTGCCACATCCTGACAGTGGTGCCTACAAGAAGGGTTCTGTGTCACCCAGGGAATCCCCTGTGTTAGGGGCAGTCATTCTCTATTGACTGGTTAATCAGGCTTGCCACTTTCTTTATATCTGCTTCACAATTTGGGGAAGTAATGTGTGATGGTCTAGGTAAAGGTAGCAGGTCAAATTCAGATACCTCATTTGATAATGATTTAATAATGGAATTGGACAGGTGAACATGAGGGGAGGACTTAGCTCAATAGGTTTAACATGCTGATTCCTTATGAACCAAAGCTGGACACACAGGGCTTGACACTCTGCTGCCTCCTACCTTGCATAATTATTTTCTCCTTTACAAAGTGGGTGTAAAATTGGGATTCTTTGCTCTGTACACCAGGGGTAATATTTAATGCTCACTTTGCACTTGCTTTTCACAGGATTAAATCACTGTTCAAAGTGTTGTGTGTCCAGTAGAGCTATGGATTTTGAGGACTTGGCATATTAAACCCGATGGGCCAAGTTATCGGACCGTATGAAGAAATGCAACATTTTCAAGTTAGATTTTTTTAAAACAATTAATAAGGTAATGAACTAATAGCAAATTGAGATACTTTCTGCTTTATAGGTCTGGACTAACACACAGAAAGGATGTTTTCAAAGAAACATTGGTACTGGTGCTCAAAAATATCAGAAACAATTATTCTATTCCAGTTTGTTTCCCCTATTTATTTACCCTCACCTAGTCCTATGTGAGCTATTCGTGCCTTAATTTCACTAACTTGGAATGATGTGAAATGTAGTTGGAAGTAAGTTTACTGTGATCGTTCTCTCTCTGTCTCTGTGTGTGTAAATAAATAAAACCCCTAAGTTAGTGGAGCTTCCTTTTGTCTTTTGTTTGCACAGTTCTCTCGGCTGGGTCAGAACTGGACCTTTTCTAGGCAGATAATATCATTCACACCACATATGACTGCTAGTGTTTTTGTTTGCAAGGACATAAATACACCATCCTTTGTCCACCTTGCCCCAGATGTATTAGTAATGAAAAAAGAATTTGGAGTGAGAGAGTTGCTATGAATAGGCATATAACAATAAATAATATTAAATAAAAAGGAACTGTGGGGAAAAAAATGCCCGCTCTTTTGTCTGAATTCCAGTTTGAACTATTATATTGGGATTCTTTGACAGAACTGAGAGAAGAGAGCACAAAAGACATAGTTGCCTAAATTATTAATTGAAATCCAGAGAGCCCAAATTGCTGCAATTAAACCCTCAAGGCTCCCTCCCCACCATCCATTAAAAAAAGTTTCTTATTCACCTCTGCAGGTATCTGTAAAATAGAAGCTCCCTTGTGCTCTTTTGAAACCAGTTAGTGCATATAGGAGTGTGGATTCTCAGAATTATCTATAATGCATGGCGCTTTCTGCATTCAATGGCATTTTTCCGACTTTCTTTATGTCACTTGCCATTTGTGAAGGTTGCCAGGGTAATGACCAATCATCTTTGAAGAAGTGCCTGCTCGTGAGTACAACATAGGCTTTCTTTTTTTCAGTATTCTGCAGTACATATTTAAGAGTCGTTATAGGATCAGGATTGCAGATTTCTGTTTAGTTAGCAGAGAGTGAAAGTTTACAGAGTATGAAATAGCAGCTTACAAGCACTGAGGGTAAGTTTTTATTTGTTTTGTTTTATTCAAACATATTAGGCCAAATTCATCCCTGCAGTAAATGGAGCCAATCCCAGTGAGCTTCCCCTTTCTTTGATATTTACAACTTGATATTTACTTTTTATCATACATGCATAACTGATCATGAACTAAATAACCAACAGTTAGGAGGTTGAAACTACCCCGAACAAAGAAATACTAGTAATTCTGTATAAACATCAACATGTCAGGATGCTATTCTGTTTGTAGGTATGAATCTATATACCCTTCCCACGAACACACATGCACCAAAAATGGCCACTCATCCCAAACATATTTTCAGAGCAATAGATTAAAACCAAAAACCCACAATGTGTTGAAATGCAGATTATGCAGCACTGTTAGGGTGACCAGATGTCCCGATTTTATAGGGACAGTCCCGATTTTGGGGTCTTTTTCTTATATAGGCTCCTATTACCCCCCACTCCTTGTCCCGATTTTTCACACTTGCTGTCTGGTCACCCTAAGCACTGCATCATGGTTGCCTCTGAGGTAACTGGGAATTTTTGAATAGTCTTCACTGTACTGTACTATATGTACACAATGGGCCACATCAGGTGGAAAACTATATGATGTCCAAAGTTGAGCCCTATTCTGTGAGATGTTGAGCACACTCAACTGCACTTCAACAGGGCAGAATTTGGCCTGTACGATAGACTTTTGCAGGAAGGAAACCCATGGCTCCAAGGACATTGGAGTTTTCTCTGCTGTATCCTGTGAGGTACTGAGTGTCCTCAACTCTCTTGAAAGTCAATGGAAGTTGAGGGTGCTCAGAGTCTCAGAGGATGGGACCCAGCTTTAGACCTCCAGTGGCTTTTCACATGGGAAGGCATTATCTGGCCAATGTATGCAAAAATATAATGAAGACTATTCAGAAGTTCCCAGTTATCTCAGAGGCAGCCATAAAGTATCTCTGCATAAGCAGCATTATGACACGTTTAATTATTTTTTTTAATTAACTCCTTTGAAAATGTTTTTGGGATGAGTGTGTGTGTTGGTAGAAAGATTTGTGTGTGTTTAGTGGGAAGGGGTATATGGACTCATAACTATACACAGAATAGAATGCTGATATAGTGCAGTTCCTCTGTAAAATTACGAAGGTTTCATAGTTCGAATTAGTAACTGACTCATCAACGTTGGTTATTTATTGCTTAATGTTATTTGTGCCCACACAGAGCTTTCAAGTGCATTGGATCACAACCACCTTGCACAACATACAGGCTTCCAGGATAAAGTTTTTCAAACACAGAGAGAGATCTGTTGCACTTCTAATTTCAGCTGATCATAAATATACTGAGAACAAGTCAGAAATATAAATGGGTTTTATTCACTTTTTTCCCAAACAGATGTCTGCAGTCAGGACATTTTATTTAGCATAACAGGTTTCACTTCACACAGTTTTTGGATGCTACTGTATATTAAGGTATGTTTATGGTTGCTTTGCATTGCCAGAGTCATACAAAGCAATTGGAGCACACTGGCGAGTCTGGACTGTGTGTGTGTGTGTGTGTGTGTGTGTGTCTGTGTGTGGAGTGAGAGAGAATGAATCACCACATTAGTCTGAGGTTTTGCTCTTTTTATCATGCTTCAAGGAAAATGTGTTTTACAATAAGCAGATGTGTTTCTCTGCTTTTAACAGTTGATAGTGCCATTTTACGTCTCTTTTCTTGATGTCAGATGAATAGTTTTGTGTATGCTTAATGGCTCAGTCGTTGCACTTGGGAAAGAAAAGCAGTGATTACAAAGAACAGTTAGGCTGTGCTCAGTTTCTTTATAGTCTTTGATTTACTCTTTTGTTGGTGCTTCAGGAAACAGAGTGGGTCATTTTGTATTACTTTAGGTGGGATCCTTAAGACAGAAAAATAATAATCTGGTGATAACTGAATAAGGTATGTCAGCTAGAACAGGGACTCTTCAAAACATTAAAAAGTCCAATAATCATCTCTGAGATTCTTCCAGTCCCTCAAGTGAGAGAAGGCCGCAGAAAATACTGGAGGCAAGCCTAGGCTACCTGGCTGGTGTGATGCAGAAGGCTTTGTGGGTTGTTGTTGTTTTTAACATTGGGCCACACTCTAGTCAAGTGGGATGGGGGTGGGGGGTATACAAGCAGAACTGAGTAATGAGCAGTTGAGAGGTGATTTTACCTCTGTAGGGCATTGGTGAGACTAGTATTAGAATACTGCATCCAGTTCTGGTGTCCACATTTTAAAAAAGGATGTTGAAAATGTGAGGAGGGTGCAGAAAGGAGCCACAAAAGTGATTCAAAAGCTGTAGAAAATGCCTTACAGTGAGTGACTTAATTACAATGTATCTTCACGAAGAGGAAATGCCAGGCACTAAAGGGCTCTTTAATGTAGTGAAGAAAGGCAGAACAAGAACCAAAAATGGCTGGAATCTGAAGCCAGACAAATTCAAATTAGAAGTAAGGCATACATTTTTAACAGTGAGGATGATTAACTATTGGAACAAACTGCCAAGGAAAGTGGTAGATTTTCCATCTCTTGATATCGCCAAACTAAGACTTGGACAGCTTTCTACAAGGCATGCTTTAGTCAAACACAAGTTATTAAGCTCAATACAGAGGTAACTATGTGAAATTTAGTGGCCTGTGATATATCGAAGGCCATATTAGATGATCTGGCCTTAATATCTATGAATCTAAGATGCCCGCTTCAAAAAAAATACACTCTCCTGAGCAAATATAATTTTGAAATGGTCCAAAACTAGAACCTCATCTTAAAACCCATCCAAATTGGCAAGGGAAATTATGGGACCAGATTTGAATCCCCAAATCCAAACCTTCTATGTTTTTGGTTCTGTATCAGAACCCCCAGCCTAGAAGGGACCTACTTTTTATTGCAGGTTTGATTTCAGGAGATCTCATGAGAGGAACAAATTACATGATATAATTCCATCATTCATGATAATGAAAAAGGACAATTTTTGTTGTTGTTGTTAAGGCACAGGATTGGAAGTTAAGAGATCTGGATTCTGTTCGCAACTCTGCCACTGGCTTGCTTTATGAATTTAAGCAAGTCACTTCACCTATCTGTGCTGCAGTTTCCTAGTCTATAAAATGGGAATAACAGATAACTTACTAAAATGTTGTGAGGCTACATTCATGACTGTTTGAAAGTGCTTTGAAATCCTTTGATGATGTGTGTTGTATACTTGCAAAGGTTTATAAATTTATTTGTTTATTATTTAAGTTGGTAAAAATCTTCTGAAATCTGCAAACCTCAATTCTAGTCCTGATTTACCAGCCTAAATGAATTCTGATTAGAATACTACCTCCTCAGATAATCTTTTGTATACATGTAATTTAAGTATTCTATTTTGCTTATGATGGGTTAGGGAGCAAGGGTTTCATGCATTTTGTATGTCAATTTCAGTATGAAAAATTATCCTTCAAAATGGATGGTGAATCTTTCTGAACAATCCATCTTTGATATTTTTGTACATATACTGTTGCATTCTTCATGAAACTGCATAACGTAGTAGTTTGGTTAGAGGTTATATCGCATTTAGGCTACTGAATCAAAAGTTATTAATGAATTAGCGGTCAGCGTTGTCTAGTGGTTAGAATAGCACATGACAGTCTCAGGATTCCTGAGTTCTGTTTCTGACTCTGCCATTGACTTGCTGTGTGACCATGGGTAAGAAACATTTAATCTCTTAGTATCTCAGTTTACCCTTCTGTATTTTTTTAAAATTAGATTAATAATGCCTTTCTTACAGGCATGTTGTGAGAATTAATTAATGTCTGTACAGATCATTGAGGTCATCTGATGAAAGGTTCTCTAGATTATTTTGTTACCAAACCCAGTCCTCATTATTCAGGTACATAGAACTAGGAGTTTTTTGTTTTGTTTTAGAACTCAAACTGTAACTGGGCCTGATCTTTAGCTGACATAAATCAGTGTAGGGCCACTGCTTTCAGGATCTGGCCCCATGACTCCAAAGTCATTTGGAATACTGTGTGCAGTTCTGGTCTCCCATGTTTAAGAAGGATGAATTCAAACTGGAACAGATACAGAGAAGGGCCACTAGGATGATCCGAGGAATGGAAAACCTGTCTTATGAAAGGAGACTCAAGGAGTTTGGCTTGTTTACCTTAACCAAAAGAAGGCTGAGGGGGATATGATTGCTCTCTTTAAATATATCAGAGGGATAAATACCAGGGAGGGAGAGGAATTAGTTACGCTCAGTACAAATGTGGACACAAGAACAAATGGATATAAACTGGACATCAGGAAGTTTAGACTTGAAATTAGACGAAGGTTTATAACCATTAGAGGGGTGAAGTTCTGGAACAGCCTTCCAAGGGAAGCAGTGGGGGCAAAAGACCTATCTGGCTTCAAGATTAAGCTAGATAAGTTTATGGAGGGGATGGTTTGATGAGATAACATGATCTTGGGAATTTAATTGACCTTTGACTATCAGTGGTAAATAGGCCCAATGGCCGGTGATGGGATGTTAGAAGTTACTACAGAGAATTTTTTCCTTGGTGTCTGGCTGGTGAGTCTTGCCCACATGCTCAGGGTTCAGCTGATCACCATATTTGGGGTCGGGAAGGAATTTTCCTCCAGGGCAAATTGGCAGAGGCCCTGGGGGGTTTTCACCTTCCTCTGCAGCATGGGGCACGGGTCACTTGCTGGAGGATTCTCTGCATCTTGAAGTCTTTAAACCATGATTTGAGGACTTCAGTAGCTGAGACATAGGTGAGAGGATTATTGCAGAAGTGGGTGGGTGAAATTTTGTGGCCTGCATTGTGCAGGAGGTCAGACTAGATGATCATAATGGTCCCTTCTGACCTTAACGTCTATGAGTCTGAGTCTCTTCTGTGAAATCATGGAATGTGTGTAATCAGGCAGTTCGTGAAGTTAGGTGATTAGGTGAGTTGAATTAAGACAGCACTGAAGAGTGCAGGAATGATTAAAGAGAATGTTGAGTTCTGATTTTAAGTCATCATTTTAAGAGGGTAGTGAACTTGACTGTAAAAATTTGTTCTGGACTAAAATGTATCATACAAAAGTTCAGTGCAGGCACATGTCCTTAAACCCTCATAGTAAAGACACACACAAAAAATTGAATGTATCAATGGACAATGTCATTCTTACCATGAAATGCACAGTTAGGAGTGTCCTTAATAAAATATACACTATTTTTGAAGTCCCTTACAAATCAAATATTAAGGAGAAGGGGATGAATAGTGAAGTTACAAAGTTTGCAGATGACACAAAATTATTCAAGATAGTTAAGTTCAAAGCAGATTGTAAGGAGGTACAGGGGAGTCTCACAAAACTGGGTGACTGGGCAACAAAATGGCAGATGAAATGCAATGTTGATCAATGCAAAGGAATGCACACTGAAAAAAATAATCCCAAATATACATACACAATGATGGGTTTTAAATTAGCTGTTATCACTCAAGAAAGAGATTTTGGAGTTACTGTGAATAGTTCTCTGAAAACTTCTGTTCAAATCACAGCAGCAGTCAAAAAGGCTAACAGTATGTTAGGAACTATTAGGAAATGGATAATAAAAAAGAGAAAATGTCATAATGCCGCTATATAAATCCATGGTATGTCCACATCTTGAAGGATATAGTGGAACTGGAAAAAGTTCAGAAAAGGGCAGTGAAGATGATGAAGGGGTATGGAACGGCTTCCGTATGAGGAGAGACTAAAAAGATTAGGGTTGTTCATCTTAGAAAAGGGACTACCAAGGGGAGATATGATAGAGGTCTATAAAATCATGAATGGTGAAGAAAAAGTGAACGGAGAAGTGCTATTTACGCTTTCACACAAATCAAAAAATCAGAGGTCACCTAATAAAATTAATAAGCAGCAGGTTTAATATAAAGAAGAGTAAATACCTTTTCACATAATGGACAATTAACCTGTGGAACTCACTGCCATGGGATGTTGTGATGGCCAAAAGCATGACAGGTTTTAAAAAAAAACTGGATAAGTTCATGGAGGAGAGGTTCATCAGTGGCTGTTAGCCATGATGGTCAGGGATGCAACCCAATGCTTGGGATGAGCCTAAACCTCTAACTACTAGGTTGTGGGAGTGGAAGAAAGAATTGATCACTCCATAATTTCCCTCTTCTGTAGATTCCCTGAAGTTCTGGTACAGGGCATTTCCATACACAAGATACTGGGTAAGATGGACCATATTCTGACCGAGTATTGCAGCTCCTATGTTCTAATGTATGTTCTGAGTGGATAATTTAGAAAGAAGATGGTCTTGTGGTTTAAAATGCATGACTTGGAGTCAGGAGATAGGCACTTTGGAAAATACTACCCAAAATCTCTAAGGCCTGGTCTACACTAAAAAGTTACATCGAAGGAAGCCGCCTTAAGTCGGCCTGTTAATGTATGTGTCTACACTACTGGGTCCTTTACGCTGACCTAAGTCTCCTCTAATGTTGACTTCTGTGATCCACCTCTGTGAGAGGCATAGTGCTTAATTTGATTTTCATGGGTCAACTGCGGGGTAGTGAACACGCAGCGTTGTGTAATTTGACTTAATAGGCCTCCAGGTGGTGTCCCACAATGCTCATTTGTGACTGCTCTGGAGATCATTCTCAATTCTGCTGCACTGCAGCCAGGTACACTGGAAACAGCCCCTCCCCTGCTAAAGCCCCGAGAATTTTTGATTTCCCATTTCCTGTTTGATCAGCATTGGGAGCATGCCAGCTTGAGCACAGCTGATCATGGAGACTACATGCCCCAAATGCGCTCCAGCCTGGTCAGCACAGGAGGTGGTGGATCTCATCGCTGTGTGGGGAGAAGAGTGTGCAGGCAGAGCTCTGATCCAGCAGAAGAAATGCTAACATCTATGCAAAGATTGCTTGTGGAATGGGGGAGAAGGGCTATGTGAAGGACACACAGCAGTGCCATGTGAAAATCAAAGAACTTTGCCAAGTGTACCAGAAGGCAAGGGAGGTGAACAGTCGTTCTGGTGCTGAACCCCTCACATGCCGGTTCTACAACGAGCTGCATGCAATTCTCGGGGGTGACCCTACCAGCACCCCCACAAGCAACGTGAACACCTCACAGGTGTGTGATTCCAGGGACAACAAGGAGGAGGAAGAGTAAGAGGAGGAGAATGGGAGACAGACGAGCGGTGGATCCATTCTCCCCGAGAGCCAGGAAAATTTTGTAACCCTGGAGCCCTGTGGGTTGCAGGACATTACAGTGGCTGACCGTGATGCCGGGGAAGGCACCTCTGGTGAGTATACAGTTACAATCAAAGTCCAGTTAAACTTTAGCAGGCACACACATTCGGTGGTATTGCATGTTTACTGTGAAGAAAAGGCAAGGTGCTGTGGTTCTCTGCATACAAGAGGCCGCTCCAGCAACACAGAGGGTGGCCCCTGGAAAAGACTTTATGTGGACTGGGATAGCCCGGGAATCCTCCATGGATATCTCTAGGAAACTTTCATGGAGGTACTCTGCAATCCTTTGCAGAAGGTTTCTGGGCAGGGCAGTCTTATTTCTTCCACCATAGTAGGACACTTTCTCACACAACTCCTGAATTAATTCTGCTGGCATCATTGAGGTACACAGCATAGTAGCAAAAGCACTGGGTCTATACCCAGATGCTTGCAGCATCTTCTTCCTTTCGGCCTCTGTTACCTTCAGGCGACTGATATCACATAGGGTCACCTAGGTGAAACAAGGAAAGTTCTCATTAAAAGTGCTCTTACAAGAAAGAAAAGGGCATGTATACCCACCCCATCCCCACACATTCCGGATCGCCAAACCATGCGGCTGCGAATGTGCCTTTACTGTGCTCAGCCTGGGTCGACAAGTAGTTTAAAGTGGCTGATAGGGGATGCGGACCACATGAAAGATTCTGCAATTTGGGAGTGAAAACGTTCCTCCCCGCCTCGTTCGTAAACAGCTTCCCATGGTGCTATGGGGAAGGCCCATTTTTCGATTAGCTACCTCTGCTCCCGACATGAGCCTGCCATAAACTTCATTAAAAGTGCGATCACCCATGACCCGGGGTGGAGGGGGTGGCTAATCACCATGGTATGGATTCTGATTGTTATGGCTTGCACCTAGTGTAATAAGAGTGGGGTTTTTTTTTTTTTTTTTTAACAAAAATGGCCTTGCTATGGAAATCTTTTATTCATGTACAATGGCTCCTTTATTTTTTCCCATGACTGACAGCTGGAAATGTGTCCTTCGGCGTGTCATCCACACCTGAAAGCAGACTTTCAACGATTAGAAGGAGGAGAAAGAGAATGCAGGAGGACATGTTCACCGAGATTATGAACGCCTCCGGGACAGCTGACACAGCTGAGAGCGTGGAGGATTTCACTGTCTGAGAAGTTAGACATGGACATGGAGAGCAGGAAAGCTTCCAATGAGCAAGAGCGTGTGGTGCAGGATGAGATGCTTCGGATTATCAGAGACCAAACAGACATGTTGAGGCATCTGGTTGAACTGCAGGAACAGAAGCAGGAGGATAGAGTCCCTCTGCAGACCCTGGTGGACAGCCAGCCAGCATTGCCTGGCGCAGAATCACCCTCCCCAAAGCGTTCCCTGAAGCATGGACCAAAAGTCCATTATCCCTTTCACTTAACTCAGGGGGAAGATACAGGGAACAGAAGGCACCCATTCACAGACCTTTGATGGTCTGGAATGCAGTATTCTGTTACACAGTTGAAAATGTTTCTCCCGTTCCAACTTTACAACCCCTTTTCCCCAAGGTTACCTTTTTTTCTGTTTTCCCGCTTTACTTGTGTTTGTTAAATAAAGTAAATGGATTTGAGAAATACATTTTCTTTATTGAGTAGAAGCAGTGGGCTTGGGTGGGGGGTTGGCTTTACAGGGACAGTGATACAAGGCAGGTGAAGGTTTGGGAAAGCACAATGCAGACAAGCAGCTCACATTACTGTGACTCATTATTGAAAAGGCTTTTCAAAGTTTCACAGATATGTACCACCCTTTGCTGTGCTCTTCTTATTGCCCTGGTGTCTGGCTCCTCAAAATTGGCTGCCATGCGATCTGTCTCAACTGCCCACCCCTGTGGAAAATTTCCCCCCTTTTTTTCCACAGATATTATGGAGCACACAGCAGGCAGCTATAACCATGGGGATGTTCTCTTCACTAAGGTCCAATCTTGTTAGTAAACTTCTCCAGCGACCTTTCAACCAACCAAACGCACATTCACCCACCATTGTGCACTTGCTGAGCTTATAGTTGAACCGTTCCTTACTGCTGTCCAGACGGCCGGTGTATGGCTTCATGAGCCGTGGGAGCAAGGGGTAGACTGGGTCCCCCAAGATAACTATAGGCATCTCAATGTCGTCAATGTTCATTTTGTGGTCTGGAAAGTCCTGGATTGCAGCTTTTTGAACAGACTCGAGTTCCTAAAGATGTGCGCGTCATGAACCTTTCCTGAGCATCCTACCTTGATGTCAGTGAAACGCCTCCTGTGATCCACCAGCACTTGCAACACCATTGAAAAGTATTCCTTTTGGTTTATGTACTCTTTGGCAAAGTGGTCTGGTGCCAAGATGGGACTATGCGTGCCATCTATCACCCTATCACAATTAGGAAACCCCATCGTGGCAAAGTCATCCACCATGTGCGGCACATTTCCCAGACTCACGACCCTTCGTAGCAGAAGTCGATTAATGGCCTTGCACACTTGAAGCACAGCAGCTCCCACGGTTGATTTACCTACTCCAAATTGATTCCCCACTGACCAGTAACTGCCTAGCGTTGCAAGCTTCCAAATAGCGATCGCCACTCCCTTCTCCACTGTCAGAGCAGCTCTCATTGTTGTGTTGCAGAACTGCAGGGCAGGGGAAAGCGCTGCACAAAGTTCCTGGAAGGTGGCCATCTGCATTCAAAAGTTCTGCAGCCACTGCTCATCATCCCATAGGCGCCGACTCCGTGGGTGCTCCGGGGCTGGAGCACCCATGGGGAAAAATTGGTGGGTGCTGAGAACCCACCGGCAGCTCCCTGCCAGCCCCCCCACCCGCGCCCAACTCACCTTCCGGGAGCACCTCCCGCAGAAAAGCCATGGCTTTTTTTAGCCCAGCCGCCTGCCTCTCAGCTGTGCGGTGGGGCAGCGGGGGGGACTGCGGGGGAAAGCGCAGCGGGGTGGCGCCTCGGGAGAGGGGTATGGGGAGGGCCATACCCCTCCCCTGAGGCGCCGCCCTGCTGCGCTTTCCCCCACGGCCCCCCCCCCCCCCGCCGCACAGCTGAGAGGCGGGCAGCTGGGCTAAAAAAAGCCAGGGCTTTTTGGCTGGGCTAAAAAAAGCCACGGCTTTTTGGTGGGAGGCGCCTCCCAGAAGGTGAGTTGGGTGCGGGTGTGGGGGCCGGTGGGGAGCTGCCGGTGGGTGCTCAGCACCCACCAATTTTTCCCCGGAGGAAGAGGCGGGGGCGGGGATTTGGGGAAGGGGCGGGGCCAGGGGTGGAGTTGGGAGGGGGGCGGGTATGAGCACTCACCGGCGCCGACAAAAGTCGGCGCTTATGCATCATCCCATACCTGCAGAATGAGGTGGTCCCACCAGTCAGTGCTTGTTTCATAGGACCAGAAACGGCACTCAGAGTGCAGCTGCTCTGGGACTGCCAGTAGCAACTGTGAATTGTTTTTTTCAATGGTTTGCAGCAGGTCTGCTTGCAGGACATCGCTATGTTCCACACGGCAGACCCAACTTTGGCTCTGGAAATACTGCAGGAGAAGGTGCAAAGTGTTTGAGATGATCACAGCAAGAGTGCACAACTGAACAGGCTCTATGCTTCTGGGGTTATGGTGTATGCATGGCGGTTTTAAGGCATGAAAACCACTGGGTTGTTTGCCGTTGAGCACAGTGCATCATGGGATGCCGATGCAATGTTCCCATTCTGCCTTGCGACAATGTTTTGGTCCCATGAGGCATTGCACAAACTTCCCAAAACACACTGCGGCAAGTTGCACTTTAGGATCGCTACCCACGATGCACTGCTTTGTGCATCGATGCAGGCACTGCTAGTGAGGACGCACTCCATCAAGACAACGAGCATGGTGGGGCCACACACAATCGACTTAATTCGGAGGCTCGAGGTCGAAATAGATAAAGTCTATTTAATTTTGTAGTGTAGACAAGCTTTAACTGACTTAGTAGCCTTAGTCCCATTTTCAAAAGTGACATAAACCTAGGTAACTCAATGAAACACTTAGGTGCTTTGAAAATGTTATACACTGTTCCAAGATTTGCTAAAGATTTGCACTGTAGCTTTGAACAAGTCAGTTAACCTCTTTGTGTCGCAGTTTTCTCCCTGTGTGAAGTGGAATTAATAATACTTACCTCACAAAGGTGTTGGTAGGCGTTATTTAGTCCTTTTTGTGTGTTTGTTTGAGAATGTACAATGTCAGCTGAGTTCTGACTGCTACAGATGTAAATGTTGTTTCGAACAACCCACAGAGATGCCCCAGTTCATCTTGTTTTCCATTATGGTAACAAGGTCATGTTGAAATCTTCCATGTGATTATGAAGGCTCATATAAAGAAGTTTCCTGGAGAGCAACATCTGTTATCTGGTGATAACAGTGATTCAAACAAAGGGGTGGCTTCCTGGAAAGAAACCACAGTCAATCTCATGGAATGAACCACATGACCCAGCAAGCTCATTTGGAAATAGAAACAATATTCTGTAGGTGCCACAAATAGTGCCGGAGACTCACAACATACATTATTTTGTGGTGATGTGAAAGGATGTACAGTTTCAAGCAGCCAGGCAATGGAGAAGATTGCCTCAGTTTCACCACCAAGCAGAAAAGCTTTTGATATAGATTGTAGTACAGGTTGACTTTGGGGAATGGGAGAGGAAATGAGAGCCAGAGGTGGGTGTCACAGCTGTAAGGGTCCCTAGAGCAGACAATGTGTCCCACACATGTGAACTCAATTGTTCACTAACCTCTAACAGCTAGAACTGTAGTTCAGGCAGACCTCTCCAGATATTATTTAGTATTAATTAGCTTGACAGTTTATGGGCCATATTCATGCACCATGTCAATAGAGTTTCACCAGAAATTAATTTTGTTTCACTGTTTTTTATTACATACAGACACTTTGGGCCACAGTCAATATTGGTGTAATGTCCTTCACTTTAGTGTGTCAAGCCCGGAAATCATCTTGGTCTTACTGCGTCACCTGTAGATTCCAACTGGCTTCTGTTGTTCTTTATTGAAGATAGAAATCTACCTTACAATTGTTGTATTTGGAGTAACAGTTATTAGGGGGATGTCAGCATGTTTATTAAGAATAGGAGATAAACTTAGTTGAGTCTACCTGAAACTGCACAATCAAGCTGAAGATGGAGAATTCCAGTTCTGTCAAGTTCCACAGACACTTGATATATAAATTACAAGCATTGCCACATACACCTAAATCCCTTCTTGGATGTTTTGGACACAACAATAATATTGAACCAAATTCTTCAGCGTTTAATTGAACAAAGCTCCCACTTCAATGGGAGTTTTGTTGAACTAGGGACTGCAGAATTTAGCTCATTGTCTTTGGCTTATGTGGCTGCAAATGTTATTGTTATAAAGCTTTCAATGAACTTTCATGCTTTAGTCCACAAATTGACTGCCATAGGAAAGGCTTGCTTTGAAAAAAATAACTTATACTCATCTTTCATTTATTTTTTTATGAACATAGCTATGGTACTCCTCTGAGGGTATTTATATAAAATACATAGTACAATGCAAACGAGGAAAAGATGCTTGGTCTCAGCAGAGAGAAACTTCAGGTTGAATTTTTGCAGATTAAAATAATTTCTTCCTGCTTTTCTTTTCTAAATGAGGAAGTGAATTTGATTAATTTAAGGGCTCACAAGTCTGATTAGGATGAAATTAAGAAAAGATAAATTTAGAATGACTATTCGGGGGGGGGGGGGAATAATTTCCCTTCCTAAGGGTAGGAGTGGAAGCCCTATTGCTTCAGACATTTAAAGCTAGACTGGATAAAGCACTGCAAAACGTACTATGGAGAATTATCCTGCATTGGCAGGAGGATGGGCTAGGTGACCTAACAGAGTTTTTGTCTGTAACTTGCATAATATTTATCATTGAGAGCACTAGTTTAAGCAAGGGTAACTAACATGAGCAGTTCTAAGTAAACCTCTGCATACAACCAGCCAGTCTTTTGTTTCTCCTAGCCCCGCCCCTACACAGCAGCAGGGATGAGGGTGGGATGTCAGCTCTGCATCACTAGAGAATCCCCCTACAATAGCACAGAGGAAAATCTGGGTCATTGTCTATAGTTTCCATTGTCTTTTCCAAAAGTACTGAATAAAATCATCCCAGAATGTTTGTGTGTGGATAGGTGGAATTTCTAATTTGAATTAAAAAAAATCAGCCAACCAACCATATATGCTCTGAAATATAAGGAAATAATCTTTGAAAAATCCTAGAACAAAAGAGGATGGAAGGCACTCGCACCTAGGAGATTTACTACAGAAAAGCCAGATGCATTTCAGTTAATATATTCTTAGACAATATATGGGTAGATTATTTGCCACCAGCAATATCTACAGACAGAATGAGGAAAAATCTCTCTCTCTTTAGATCTATCAAAATGCAAGAAATGTGTTCCTGCATTGGACAATTGATGTATGTAGTGGCTAGAACACTTATATTTATTTAATTCTGTCTTCTTTTACTACAAAGAAATTGAACTGAGAAAAATTTAGCTTGCTTTCACAAAGCAAATTTTTTTTTTTTTTTTTTTTGCTGCAGAGTGCACAGTATATGTTATCTGCCAGGGAAAGAAACAGGCCATTTAAATTCAGGCAGTGTAGCATCTCCAGGCTGAAAAGCTATTTTTATCTTCACTTGTAGCTTAATTTAGAAACTGAGCAGTTGAGGTCGTTTTTTCCCCCCACAGACTGGATTTTTCTTTTATAATGACTTTAGATATCCATGTGTGAGGTACTGAATAGAATAAAAGTGGTGTATCCTGAGCTTCAAGGTCATGAATGTACAGCTAAATAAAGCAGATTTATAGAAATAGATACATACATACACAGAAATTAAATTACATTGATGAACAATCTTTTGAGCATCAAGGACTAATTTGCCAGCAGCTTGCAGACTATACCTAATTTTTTTATACATTTATGCAATATCTTTACAGATCAGTTATTTTTTTATGTACAGAGTGCTGTAATTGTATACAACCCTGTACAACACACAAAAAAAGAGGAAAAAAATGCTCTAAGGGCTTCCAGGAGGAGGAGGAGTATTTATGAGAAGTGTACTGATTCTGTGCACCGATTTTCTGAATCAGCTTCTTAATATTTGGCTTTGTTTATGAGGTGGCCACAGGCATTCAGAGGCTCAGTTCTTCAGAGATGAAGCTCAAGACCAATAAATGCAGATTTGAATCTGTTAGGTGATTGTAATGTTTGAATGCATTCAAATTCTTAATATAAAAAGTCTGCTCATAATTACAAGTAATTCCAAGAAGGCTTGCGTAAACAGCAGTCATCTTAAAATTGCATGCTCGGTGTTACTCAAAGCTCATCTATAGAAATTCAATATTATTCTAATCATAAAACTTGGATCTAGCTAAATTTTAGCCTCCACTTGTTCAAATTTAGTGAAAAATGGGCCTGCAAAGTGCTGTGGTGTGGTGCAATAGCAAGGAACACAGAGGAGCATGAATGGTTGCAACAGAAATAATTATATTATTAATAACTTCAAAGTAATATGGAAGAGTCAGCATTGTTCTTAGTAAAGCTGTGTGACCAACTGAATTTTCAGTTTGCTGGCTGTTCAAAAAACATTAAAAACACCAAAAAAAACCAACAAAAAACCTACCATCTTTTGGGTGAATCTGAAACCAATTTTTTTTTTTTAAACTGTGAACTGAAAAGTAAAAAAAAAATTGTTTGGGGTCAAATGAAATGTTTTGTTTCAATTTCAAGCATTTTAAATGTTTTTAAAATAAAATTGAAGGATATTTCAAAACAAAAACTTCAAAATGTAATGTTTGGACTTAATTCCCCCCCCGCCCCCCCGACATGATCAAATTAGTAAAATTGACACAAATTTTTGAAATGTTTCGGTTTCACTGAATCTGCTTTGTTTTTGTTTTTATTTGGGTTGGGGGTTTTTTGGTCACAAAAAGTTTTGGATGAAAAATATTGTCCAGCCCTAGTTCTGAGCGTAGTGAGTGAAACTTTCAACATTAATTCTTCACATGCCCTGCAGCACACAAACAAAATCTCTTCTGAAAGTCTCTGATGTTTTAACTAATGATTCTTTAATCTTTTGATCCATTCAGCAGAGTACTGACTTTCACACATGTACTTTTTGAGACTGCTTGAGCACTTGTTGGAAAGCGGGAATGGTAATTTTGCTGAAGCTGTCTATGAAAAATCTTACAGTTGCAAGTGGAGGCTTCTGCTTCTCTTTGCTATTTCACTATTTTGACAGCTGAAAGTAAAGGCTTCCGCTCCGCTGCTTTTAAATTTGGGATGAGGAAAGGTTTAATAAAGAAAAACTGGACATGTTTAATCTTGAGAAAAGACTGAAGGCAAACCTAATAAGTCTTCAAATACATTAAAGGCTTTTATGAGGAGGATGGTGATCAATTGTTCTCCATGTTCACTAAAGGTAGGACAAAAAGTAATCAGCTTAATCTGCAGCAAGAGAGATTTAGGTTAGATATTAGGGAAAAGTTTCTAACTATAAGGATAGTTAAGCACTGAAATAGGTTACTGAGGGAGGCTGTAGAGTCCCCGCCACTGGAGGTTTTAAAGGACAGGTTAGACAAACATCTGTCAGGGATGGTCTATGTATAGTTGGTCCTGCCTCAGCCCAGGGGGGTGGACTAGATGAGAACATCATCATAATAATGGTATTAGATACAGACATGTCAAGTCTCACTCATTAGCATGCTGTCTCACTCATTTTGAGTAAATATATAAAGATTTAAAATATTTTTACTCAGACACTGCAAGAGACAACAATACATCCGGGTCCAAAGGCATGAAGCTTAGAGCTTGGAAAGCCGATATCCAAGCTAGTGTACTGTGGTAATGATGGAAACTATAGGCCTGCATTTTGTACGTGCGCAAGAGGAGAAAGGAGGCTACACGGGGGCGGGGGAGGGAGTTATGTTTGTGAATATGTGATGATCCAAAAAAAATACGAGTTCACCCAAAAAATGAGCAGAACTTGATCAAAAGTTTGCGGGTTCTGCAAAATACAGTTCAACATTTAAACTACAAATTCATGTCCTCAGGGATCTCCAACTATCCAGGTTTTTGTTCCAACCAGCAAATAATTGTTTTTATTTAAATCCACTGGTTTGCATTGCATATAGAATTCTCAGGTGCTCTAGACTTTAGTATGAATTAGGATATTGAAGTGTTTCATATGCACATTTTAAAACAAGCTATTAAGTGCTGGTTGGATTAAGAACCTGGACTATTGGATGTCACCAAAGACCAAAGATGAGAATCCCTGTCTTAAGCAATGACTTAATACACGACCTGGAAAGTCTCACTCTTTGGGGCTCTAAATCTCACTCTTAAGGACAATCAACTCTTGGTAGCTCTGTAGATAGGTTTAAAAAAGTGATATAAACCTTTTTTTTTTCTTCCGGAGTGTAAGTCATCCACTACCTGACAGAGGTTAGAAAGAAACTTCCCCTGCAGCCAAGTTATGCAAAAATTGTCCACTGTGGGTGTGGGTAGAGATTCTTGCATCTTCCTCTCAAGCATTTGGCACTCTGGCTATGTTTCTTTCTTTGGCCACTCACCTCAGAGGACAGGGTTATCGTATGAGCTATTATAGTAGTCTTACACTGCCAAAGGATTTCCGTAGGTGTGGAAAATTTTCCATTGGCGATTTACTGGTCAATGAAGAATGTTCCATGCCTAAGGAAATCAGATTTAAGGCTGCTTTTTGTCCCTTACTGAAACAGAAAATCCAACTCAGGAAGTTCAGATTGTGGTCCAAGATTTGGATCTGGAGTTTTAGTTGAGGTCCTTTTCTAAAAGGGGATTTTTCTTATTTTAAACCAGATATGCTGCACCAATGTTTTGTTGAAAGAGCTGTTTCAGAGATAACATTTCTCTCATCAAAGGCTTTATCTGAAGCTGACAGGAGAAATCTTCAGTGCTTATGTCTTCTCATTTTAGGCACAATGGTATGCTGTTGGGAGGCAGGATTTTGTTTATTTGTCTTTTTAAAAGACAGGTTAAAAAAAAAAGATTAAAAGTCATCCCAGAGGTGCTGTGGAAATGTCAAGAGAAGTGAAATCTTATGGAACTGACGATGATGTTTCTGTTCTTAGAGAAACACAGGAGATATTTGAAACAATTGGCTGAATAACTGTAGAGCTTTTCATCTTAAAATGGTAAATTGATCCATTTGGAACTTTATTTCAGTCTTAATAACAGAAAGAGAGTGAGGAGGTGATGGTGACATCCAGATAGAGATTAAGTGAAGGCTAGACTTTGAGATTTGGGTTTGAGGTTGAACCGGGGCAAAGGTTCTGATTCAACAGCACCAAAATATTTTGAATTATTCATTTGCCATTTGAAGCCAAACTCTTCCAATAAGGTTGGGATTACAGCCAGGTCTGAACAGGGCCAGCTCCAGGCACCAGCGTTCCAAGCAGGTGCTTGGGGCGGCAATCTGCAAGGGGCGGCAGTCCGTGTGCCATTAGGGCGGCACGCACGTTTCCTCTGTGGGGGTGACAATTCGGTGGCAGCAGACAGAAGCTGTCGCTGAATTGCCGCCGCCACAGAAACGCGCGTACTGCCCTAACGGCACACGGACTGCTGCCGCCACCTGCGGTGGCAATTCGGCGCCCTGCATGGGGCGGCAAAAACAGAAGAGCCGGCCTGGGTCTGAACCTGAACTCAGTAATAGGCTCCTTCTGGTTTTGGATCCAACCTAGAACCAGAACTATAAGGGTGAGTTTGGTGTGGGGAATTGAAACCAAATCTCCCTAAAATTCAAATGTGATATAGATTTGAATTTCTGGTATTGGCTCACATGGTGCTGTTTGTAATACAAATGAAGACATTTTAAAAAACACATTGGGCCCAAATCTGTCTCATTTCACTGTTTCACAGTGTTAATCTGTCCTTATTCTGTCTGAGGATTTCTGCAAAACCCCTGCACAACCACCCACACAGAATACTTGTCCCAGAAGCATGAGTAATCAGAGTAGGTGCTCAGGTACCACACTGATAAGCATGGTATAATGCCTAAATAATAAGATGGATAGATAGATATTCCAGGGATTTCAAGAGCAGCCAGACAGGACCTGTTTAGAGTACACACGACTTCTCTACTCCCCTTCCTGCCTTGAATGGGCCTGGGGCTTGGTTATGTTTGAATGTGTGTGTATCTACTATGTTGGATGTTGTGAGTGACCTGCCCTGTGTATTTTTGTCTTAGGTGTTTGTGTCTTCAGGCTGATACATTTGTATATGCTCAGCTTGGCATACTCCCTGTCTCTCCTCTGTAGGCTGTCTGCTGTGGAGCTGGGAATTGTTTCTGCAGCTGTTTGCATCTTTTTGACCTCCCTGTCAGATACCGCCATCTGCTCCATACCGGTGGAAGCCTGGTTACCCAGTGTTTGTGTCTTTTCGCCACTGGGTTGCTACCAGCTGTCATGTAGGGTCACTCTTGTGACCTCTCTCTCCCTTTTTTCTACCCATATATGGTTATTGTAGTGGACTGTGACTTTAAGAGACTTGGTAGAAGTCCACACTAGGAAGTGCAGGTTGGATCTGGAGAAGGTTCATCCAGTGTGATCTCTGAGTAAATTGCAGGAGGTCCCAACAACTAGACCTTTACTGGGTTGTGTGTGTTTGTATGATTCCAAACGGGACATTACACCCATAGTGCTCTCTACTCACCTCCACCCTCTGTGCCCCTCACCAGTGCTACCATTTCAAGAGGGGAGGGATCACATACATAGTGCACTCAGCCTTCCACATGCATTTTTAGCACTGTTTTTGTGTGTAAAGATTTCAAGAAGATCAAACCTATATTTCCTTCATGGTGCACAACAGATAAACCTGAAAATCCTTTAAAAGAATTCCTATTCTAAATCCATTTTAGAAAGATTTTTAGGTGTTGTTTCAGAACCTGTCTCTCAGAAAGGGAAATCCATCAATACTTTCCCCATCAAGGAGTGGTAGGAGGACTCTCAATGGCAGCAGGCAGAGTGTTCTTAGAAATATTATATGAATATGTTCAAACTTTGGAAGACACATTTAACAAAGAGCAACAAATTGCAGGAAGGGATTGAACTGATAGCTAGTTTGTGTATGGGAGACTAATACCGTTATTGTGGCTGTGACTAATAACAAAGGAATAATACTCAATATTTATCTAGGGATTTTCACCCATAGAGTTCAAGCATTTTACAAAAGTGTGTAGGAATCTTTATTCCCAAATTACAGATGGAGAAATTGGGGTACAGGTAGGTTCATTGACATGCGCAAGGTCATACAGTGAGTCGATGGAAGTCCCTGAATAGTCCTGGGTCCTATGCATGGAGACATGCTGCTGCCTCAAGTTCAGGTATTCCTATTAACCCCGCGTGGTTCTGTGTTCCCCTCTAGTGGTTGACCAATGTAGGAAGTTTGAGTCTACTACGGTCTTCAGTTAATGGTTCTACGGGTATCAAGTATTGTAATAGGAATGGATATATAACATCTGCCAGCCCCTTATCGTCTCATTTTCCTCTCTAATCTTTGCATCATTCTTACCAATTGACTTTCATCTGTGGAAGTGCTAGAGGCACTTGGAAAACTTTAGGTTCAGATGGAGCCTTCACAGATGAAGTGCTAAAAGAGCTGTGGGATTTAAGAGAACTTATTCTGTGGAAGGGATGAAGCTCTAAACAGACTGAGATGCTGTTAAAAAAGAAAAACCACAGAAAAACAAAACAAAACACCTTGAGGGGGGAAAGGAGAGAGGGGGAAGCAACGTGCAGAATGTGTGGTGAGAAAAGTGTGATACTTCTGGCTTAAGCAAAACTGTGGTAAACCATAGTAATAGAGTGCTGAAACACAAGGAAAGAGACATTGCATGTACGGTATATACATGCTGTGTCACTGCAAAGGCAACTCCATGGCTAGTGTGATAAGCTTAATTTTGAAACCGCTCTCTCCTCCCACCCCATCATTCCTAAAAGATATCCATTCTCCCTCAAAGTTCCCATATATTTTGGCCATTTAATGCCCCTTCAGCTTATTTCTCTTCCATAGGCATTAGGCATTTTCTATGTGTTAGGAAGTCCACAGCTCTCTGACCCACAACACATCTTGTATTTGTGACAAACTATCCCAAGTGGCATGGGTTCCAGAATCTCTTCCTTCATTACCTCTTCTTAGAGCTGGAAGGTTATTTCCCTGCTTTGGATTGGTCTGTATGAGAAACCCAGACAACAGTATAAAACCTGTTGATGTAGTTCAACAAAATGTATTAAGAAATCAGAAGAAGTCAAAATAGAAAGAAATAATATGGGCATGTATCTGTGAAAGCTTGTCAGATGTTTTAGTTGAAAAGCAATTTCAATGAAAAAATGGCTTTTTGTCAAAATGGATGAAATTTTGTTTTTTTCAAACAAAAAATCATTTAGTAAAATTTTGTTTAGTTTTTTTTTTAATTTACTGAAAATAGATTTCAAAACTTAAATTGTTCACTTTTGTTTCTTCATTGCCATCCCCCACAAAAAAATTTCCAGAAAATGTTTTTAAAAATTCCCTACATCTCTCATGAAAAATGGCATTTTTCATCCAGTTCTAAGAGCTAACCTCCAGATGGGTTTGTTACAGTGCAAAAATACCGCATCTTGCATTTCCAGAGAGCTTCTCCCTGGTTCATCCTTTTGACAAGGCACTTATCACTTCCCTGTAAGATTAGTTGTCTTAGGTCATCCATCCTCCTCTTTTTACTCACAGCACTGTTACACTTTTCATGTTTCTTTGCTATGCCTGATTGCTTATAACACCAGGCACTGCACCCTCACTCAACACAGAGCACACCCCAGTAGGGTGATCAGATAGCAACTGAAAAAACGGGACAGGGGTGGGGGGTAATGGGTGCCTATATAAGAAAAAGTCCCCAAAAATGGGACATCTGGTCACCCTACATCCCAGTATCTCTGAAGAGAGACATGTTAGTTTGACTCTCACATCCATTGTATATTTTCCAAAGTCATTCACTGTTGCAACTGGGGCTTTGGATAAAAAATTAGATTATTGTTTTGTCTTACCCCTTTTATATCTTATGTCTAAATGAGTATCTCTCTACCACTTTCCTCAGGGCTGGCTGCTCTATTTCCAAACAGTGCTATGCTTTTGCATGGTAATTGTTCTGGAGGGAAGTGTCAACCTGAACCAAGCTCCTTGTGTGCCTTGCTTCTGAGCTTAAAGAGTGGTTTATATACTCTTATATTTCTCTCAATATTAATTCTACCCTCTGGCAAATATGAATTATTGACATATTCATGTTGATCTGTCTCAGGTATCCTTCCAGATGAGATTTTGTTGCTCTGGAAAATTTGAAGGTAATCAGACAAGGCATTTTTGAAATACGAGATGCATACATACACATTCAGAACTTAATTATATGAACAGAACACACCTCTCTCACACAATTTTTTTAGGTGCAATCTATTCCTGCAAAGACAAATATCCCAAGCAAAGAGTTTTCCTAATACTTGTCTAACCCACTGTATGCACAGATGCTGTTGCCTCCTACATAAAAATTATAACTAAACTCATTACTATTTATCATATTTTAGTGAATTTAAACTTCAGCAAAAATCTGTTAACTGGAATTTTACCTTATGCATTTTTTGCCTTCCTAGCCTTGAATCAACTTCTGTCCATTAAATCAACCCATGAAAAATGTGCCCCCATTTGGTGTAACTTGGTATCAGTGGGAAACCTATTCTCTGGGCTAAATGGGGGATTAGTTAATTTCACCATGAAAGGGACAGCATTACTTCCTTTGAGAGCCTTTTTGGTAACTTTCCGCTCCAGTCTTCTTAATTTTATCCATATTTGCAGTAGTCAAGTAAAGATATTAAGAAGAATGGTCCTCCTTCTAGTGAGTGATTAAACATATATGTATGACCAAATTCAGCCTGTAATGTCAGTAGGCAAATAAATGTGAGCTGGTTCTACTATGTGCAAAATTTAAAAGAAGGGTAATAGTCTAACTACTGTGGCAGAAGAAAAAAGAGACAGCCTGATCTGCAGCTGACATGGTGCAACCCAGGTGAGCCTCATGCTAGAATTCACACCAGGTCTGTGGCCCAGTCACAGGAGTCTTATTTTATCATCCAAAAATATAATTAGGAGCAATGGGATGAAATTTAAATAAGGAAAATGTAGGCTGAATATCAGAAAAAAAATCCTCCTGATGCAGAGAACTGTTAGATTGATTTAATCTCTCACGAAATAATGGAAGCCCAATTGCTTGGGACATTTAAAACTAGATAGGACAAAGTGCATAATACACTGTAAGGAACAACCAATCGTGCACTGGCAGGAGGTTGGACTAGATGGCACATTAGGTTTCATTTACTTCTTTGGTTCAAATTAAGCTCTGTTGTAAGCAGGTGCTGTTTCACTGACAACCTTGGAGGTAGCCTCAGTGGAAAGACCAAGGAGTATATGGGCTTGTAAGTAGGACTATCTTCTCACTCCCACATGTTGAGTCGAGCAGAGCAAATAATTTCAATTTTTTTTAAATGAAGGAGCTACTAAAAAACGACCCTAAAATAAAAAATGAGGAATTTAAAATCCTTAGATTCAGCAACTTAAGCATGGCATAACCGAATCACGTTATGTATAGGAGAAGCAGCAGGAAGGCAAGACAAAAATCAGTATGGTTAAATGGAAAGACTCAAGAGGTCATTCAAGCCAAATAGGCATCCTTTCAGAATGAAATTCAATCCTAGTGAAGCCAAGAGAAAGGAACTGAAATGATGTTAACAGGAAAAATATATTATGAGAATCAGGAGGGCTAAAATAGAATTTGAAGAGCAATCCTCTAAGGAGATAGAAACAAATAACAAAAAATTCTTTAAATACATAAAGGAATTATTGGATCCACTGGACCACTCAAACGTTTGCAGAGAGTGATTATGAAATGGTAGATGAATTAAAATACATTTTTAAATTCAGGGAAATATTCACAGATTTCCCATACCTACACATGCTGCGCTCTCAGCTGTACTCTTGAGCCACACTGGCAGGTCAATTGAAGGAAGGATGGATGGCCTGAGCTAGCCCACATGTACCTGTTCTGTGGATCAAGGACTTCAGTCTCCCATTAATACTGAATTAATCCTCTTTAAAAAACAATAACACACTATTTTTTAAAACAGCTAAATTCTCCCTTTTATGCCAAAAATTAATACAAATTCTAATAAATACACCATTGTTGAGTGTTTAATTTGTACTTTCATGCCCTTTCAGCCCTGTTTTGATGCCCTTGTTGACTGTGAAGACTATACTAATTCCAAACATGTTCCCTAAGCAGAAGCCTGGGTAAGCAGCATACTTCCACACCCCTAGGCCAACTACTGTGTTCTTCCCTTTATTTTTGGTGCCAGCTATTCCTCTGTACTTGTCTGATGTGGGTGCTCCTACATCATGGCTTGTAGCAAGCCTTTCAGCTATTCTAGACAGACCCTTTAAAATTTGCTCTTTGACGTCAATACAGCTTTGGGGAGTATTTGTTATTTTTCATGTGACTGATAACAGGAGGTTTCCTGATATAGCTTCTCAAAGGAGTGGGCAAGAGAGGCACAGCATGACTCTCTAGGGGACATCACCTTTGATAGTTGAAAGAAACCTTTTCATCTTGAAATTGGGCTTAGAGGGGTTATGCACCATTTTAAGCCCTGAGATACTAAGGAGATACGTAACATCCCTCTGTAGGTTGTTGCCTGGGGAGTTTACTTTCTGAAAGTTTAGAATGAACAAATTGCAAGGTTTCACATGAACTAAAAATATAGATTTCATGTGAACTAAACTCCCCTAAGTAGTTCAGCTCAGCCATTTGTGCATATTCCTGGTCCTCAAGGCAATAACTTTATTTTAAAAAGAAGAGAGAATAGATTAAATATATGGATATTTTGTGTCTTTGGCTCATTTCTATTCATTATGTACAGAAGATCATTTACTGTGGAATCTATCACAATTTTCATACAGCTTTGTCAGTAACATTGTATGTATTATATCGTAAACATGTGTGTGTACGCTTAAGTATATATGAATCATATATACTCTATACTGGCACAAACCTGAATGTAAAGAAAGCATATATGCTTTCTTTATTATTTAAAAAAAAGACTTCAGTGCACATGAAAAGTGCCAGATTGACACCTTGGAGATTGAAGTCCTCTGTTTATCTACCATAGTTTAGGAACACTACAGTAGTATCCCCTTCCCCACCCTGCCTCAGCTATGAATTCCAAGGACCATAGGTGAAATTCTGACCTCACTAAAGAGAATGGCAAAACTCCCATTGACTTCAGTGGGGCCAGAATTTCACCCCTTGTGGGCGAACAAGTAGCTCAGTTTCCTTTCCTATTCAATCTTTACCTTCCCTAAGTTTGCTAGTAGGGATGATAGTGCCAGTTGTGATAGCTTTTGTTTCTGTATGTGATGTATACACCTAGGAACTGGAATCAAGATCCACTAACTTATTTCAGATGCCATCATGTGGCAGTGACTTTCAGTCACTTACCAGCTGAACTAGATTTTGACCAATGACCTAGAGTTTGAAAGCCTCTGTATTCAATTACCTTCTTCTTCCCTCCTTCTTCTATTTTTCTCTCTTCCTGTACCAAATATGATTATCATGGGGAATATCCTGGAGAACATTTTTCCTCTTAAGTTAAAATAATGATCTAAAACTATTCTAAATCATGTCTTCCCCCAAATTCACAACTCTGTAAGTGCAATATTCTCTACATTTTCCTCACAAACTGACTTTTCCTTTACATTTGGTCAGCCTTACCATTTATCATGAGTAGCCGAGGCAAAAGATCACTACAAACTTGGTTTGAACATCATAGAAGACATTTGGGGTTGTATTGTGTTTCACTGAATCTATCCAGCCTTTAGACTAGAGAGGAGTCTAAATCAAAATCCCCAATCTGCAAACCTCCAAACATTGGAAGAGTTCAGATCTGGACCCAAACTTTGCAGCTTAAATCCATCCCTGCAGAAGTACTAATAGCCATTGTGGTTGGAGACTATAGATCCGATACAGTTCCCAATGAAGTCAACAGTAGTCTTTCCATTGACTTTATGGGGTAGTCAATTAATTGAAAAGTTCTGGTACCTCACCTGAATGTCATAGTGAATAATATAACAAAGAGGCTGTTTCAGTGTTAACTGGAAGAGGTTGATTACTAAACATTCAGCAATTCCCGTAATGGAGAACACAGATGAAAAGGGCTTCTTTGGGATGCACAAAGGGCAGATTGGTGTAAGCGCTATTGAAGCTTATGACCATTATAACAGAGTAGCTTGCCCTGTGGTCTAGAGGTTCCAGGTTACTGTACCCCTTTCACGAGTCTTATTTGTCTTCCATACTCCCAAGTTTCATCTCGCTTGCAAAAACTAATTGCTTACAAAATTAGATATAAAAATACAAAAGTGTCACCGCAAACTATTACTGAAAAATTGCTTCTCATTTTTACCATATAATTATAAAATAAATCAATTGGAATATAAATATTGTACTTACATTTCAGTGTATAGTATATAGAGCAGTATAAACAAGTCATTGTATGACATTTTAGTTTTCCAACTTTGCTAGTACATTTTATGTTGCCTGTTGAAAAACTAGGCAAATATTTATATGAGTTGATGTACCCTCTGGAAGACTTGTGCGTACCCCCACGGGTACATGTACCACTGGTCTGAAGAGCCTGGGGCAAAGCTAACCCTGATTACAGGCTGGGCCCCACCTAAGAAGAATCAGGTGATTCCTGAATAAAAGGAGGCAGGTTTAAGCACTGATAGAGTTCAGCTGGGGAAAAAGTTGAAAGGAGAGTCAGAACATGAAAGGAACTTCAGAGGAAAGATCTCTAGGCAGGGAGGTCTGGGGGAGACTTGACTAAACAGGGAAGAGATTGGAGGACCCAGAGAGGAAGCATGAAGCCTTGAGGTAGGACGTGGCCTAGGAAAAACTGCAGCACATTAGCAGTTCTGCCTGGGCCCTGGGCTGGAACCTAGAATCATGGATGGGGCTGGGTTCCTCTATTGGCTCCAGTGTGAGGGGTTACAGGCTGAGGAATAGCCCCAGAGAGGGCAGAAAGATCTCTTTTGTATTAAGACACTATGGGGACTTTTCAGTTTGGATAGCTGTGACTTTGAAGGGGGTGGATTTCAGAAAGTGACCTAGCTGGCAGTTTGAGTTACTAGCAGAGAAACCACCACAGTGCTGGAGTGATAGTGGGCAGGGGATGCTAGCCCTGCAAAAGAGATAAGATGCTACCACTGGCTATGAGAGGGCACCTAGGGGTGAGTGGACTTTTATAGCTGTAAAAGCTGAACCCTCAAGGTGGCAGAGGAAAAATTAATAAAATATTTTAAAATGTGGAATTCACTGCCACATATGGAGAATATGATGGACAGAAATGTAATTACATGAGCAGTGCAACAGAAGCAGCTGCTGTTGGAGAAAGGCAACAAACTGAGGGAAATGGACTATCAATGAGAGTGGGAGGCCATTCTAGAGAAGGCTACACCCAAGAGAAGCAGGGCAGACAAGGAATGATGGGTCCAGCCACCATTTCCTTCGCCCATTTAAAGTGTGGGCTGCAGAGTTTCCTCAATGGTGTTCTGAAAGTGGGGGCAAGTCACCAAAACCTACATGTGTTTTGTGAGATACGATTGTAGGCAATATGTGGCCAACTAGGACTCCACAGTTGTTGCTAGCTGCCATACTGTGATCATTGGCAACTTCACAAGTGGTGGAGATAGAACTCACGTCTTGCTTCTCCAAAAGCACAAAGGCCTAAAATTTGAGCTAAAAGCAAATATCCATTAGCTGTTAGCAATTTAGGGGTGATGATACACAGTTGAACAGTTCTGATTCTATCTGTTAGAGGGAAATGATACGCAGGCCCAATCATCTGGGTCACTACAGAACTGTATGTTTGGAAGCTTTAATTTTTTTTTTAAGTTAAAAGTGAGAAGAGGCTTTCAAGGTTAGGAACGCCTGGATGTGAAGAATATTAAACTGTGCCAAGCGTTAATGGTTTTGAGGAGATCGTAATAGTCAATGGAATTGAAAAGTTGCAATGCAAGCAGTAAGTGATGCTACATGCAGACAAACTACTTTCTCAAACATGACCTTAAGGAGGGATGACCCATAAATTAATCAGGTTGTCCTGTTAGGAGGAATCTGTGTTATACTCCAGGTTATACATCCATCTTTTCAAATGAATGTGTCCAAACTTTTGAGGAATCAACAACTCAGTAACGCTAATTGGTTTAGTTTCACTTTAGCTTTAGTGTTCCAGACTGACAGCCCTGGAGATTGCACTCTTCTATTCACACAACAGGTGCTGCAAGCCTGCATAGGCTACCGCAGAGCACGCTTGCACACAAACACTGCCTCTTGGCCCCCGCCTGAATGCCTGGACCAGGCTCTGAAGAAACCCTGCTTCTGTGAGTGCAAGGACAGGTCAGATTCAGTCCTTGGACTCTCTGGAGAACACCAACAAAGATATCAGTTGGGGCTAGTTGTGGTGGTGGGTTTATTTTGTGATGTGGTTACTTGTCCAAGGGGAATTTAACAGGTGACCACACCCATTTCATATAAGACACTCAACAGCCAAAAGGATCATTAGCATTGTTATTAATCCTATAAGCAGCATTCAATAGCCTGAATGGCCAGTTATAATTCTTCAGAACTTGGCTGCAGATACATTTTAAAAAAAGAGAAATTCTTGTGGTTTATTAGTATCTTATAGATTATCCTCTAATTCAGTCTTTTGAACTCGGCTGTAGCACTGTCGCTCCCTAACACTGGGATAATGAGCAACCCCACTATGGTGACAGCTGCTTCTGTCTGGTTCTGACTTTCTAGAGCTACATAAGCACGAAGTGCAGTGACATCATGCTCCCTATGGTGTTAATTATTAGCTGCTAAAAATAGCAGCAAACAGAATAGAAGAATCAAATGTCTGTTTAAATCACTGATAGAATGGGAAAGTAAAGAGATAGAGGTGAGGAGATGGGCTTTTGATTTAAATCCAAACCCCACAACATCAGGATGTAATCATGGTAAATAGAGTTTTAGGATGCATGAATTGAGGGAAAAAATTTAGGGCCACATCCGGAATTTTAATGGTATGTGAATGTTTTGTGTGTCTTTGTGTGTTGCCAATTGCTTAGGCTGTGTGATCAGAATAGTCTGCTTTATGCAGTTTATTTATGAAGTTATAACTAGGGGATTTATAGAATTATAACAATTTCAGTGTTAATGCCAATATAGGGATTCCATGCAAACAGAACTAAAAATAATGCAATATCAATGTTGTGAAATCATGTATTCAGATTTTAGGAAATTAGAACTTTACTTATCAAATACAGTACAAATTGATGCTTTTTATGCAGTTTTAAATAGGAGAAGGTACAGTACATACTGGGGTTGCTGGGTTTCTCCAGCCCAAGCAGGAACATCTATGGTGTTATTTTTAGCCCTGTAGTGCAAGCCCAAGTCAGCTGACCTGAGCTCTGAGACCTACTGTCATGGGTTGTCTTCCTCCCTTCCCCCCAGTGTAGACATACCCTTAATCTCTATCAGAAAAATGAAGTAACATTGTAACTAACCCCACTGCAAACTGTGGCTGTGAGTGAGTGCTGTGGGACACCAGTCCCTAGGTGTCTGGTATCATGCTGGGTATACCACACATGCTAGGCCCTGCCTCTTCCAGAGGCAGTCACACACTGATGGGCAGATCCTGGATCCTCAGTCCTTTTGTCTGTCTTGTTCAAATCCATCCATGCAGCCCCGTTTGCCGACTGTTCCCAAGTATCCACCTGTCACACAGCTACTGCTGGCTCCCTTGTCAGCAACAGGCTTCATTGAAGTCTGGCTCTCAGCTTTTCAGTCCCAGCCAGACTTCATTCTGAAGCCAGCTCCCAGGCTGCTACCTCAGGGCTGCTGATCCTACTTGTCAGGAGGAAGCCAAAGGCTCTCATCCCTTCGGTTTTTTTAAATGTAACGTTCTAGTCCTTATAGTTGAAGATATAACCTTCCAAATGTGAATCAATGCAGGGATCTCTTACTAAGTCTGAAAACAGACCAAGAAAAATGCTGTATCAAATTTGTACCCATTGGGGACGGTTAGGGTGCAAAGCACATGTTTAATGTGGGATTTCCTCTCCCTCCCTTTTGTGTTTGGGGGTGGGTATTTAGTTTAGGTGAGGAGCTCTGGAAAATAGCTTTTTCCAACCCACTGGCTAGGGGGAACTATGATAGTATGAAAGGGAGGTGGGGGAGAAACGTTTTACAAAATAAAATACACTTGGAGCATGTAGCTAGTTATTTTTTTAGAAAGAGTCCATCATATGATGGGTTTTTCCAGCTGCATCTCCCTGAAGGCTTCACACTGCCGTCTTCTAGCACACAGCACTGCAGACAATGCAGCAACGCCCTTATTCTCTAATAGGCAAAGATTTTTTTCATTACATTGACCTCATCGTTCACAAACTGCAACAATTTCACAACATCTCATATCTTTATCCTACTTTCGATAAAAAATACTTTCTCACAGTTTAGGGGACATTATCAGGGATTAGAACACGTGCAGTTATGCAAACAGGTGAGGGGTTTTTGGTTGGTTTTTCTCTGGCTGCTTAACACTTTCACTGATGGCTGATACTGGTAATAATGGCAGTAGAACACATTAGAAGCATTCCTATTCCATTGGAACTCTGGCATTGCGATGGTAATGTAATGTCAATTTATGGCATCACTGGAGCCAGATTCTGTCCCTGGTAGGGTGACCAGATGTGGGAACCTAAAAATTGGGACTTATCCGAGGGCGGGGGGAAACCCCTCCCGCCGTACTTGTTGGGCAAAAAAAAACCCCTCTCCCGCCGCCACCGCCAAACTTGTTGAGCAAAAAAAAAACAAATGGAGGAAGCCCGATATCGAGACAAAAGGCGTCCCGACCATGCATCGGTCGGGACGTGGGACACAAGAAGAAAAATCGGGACGGTCCCGATTTTATCGGGACATCTGGTCACCCTGGTGCCTGGAATGTTAAAGAGCTGTGCAAAATGCTCTCAACAGGAAGTAGAACTATCTGGAACTCGGGCTTTAGTTTTTCTGAACATGTGCCACTTTTCCATTTTTTTGTGTGGAAAATTGGCCCATTTATCAGTGAAAGTGAACTCAATTGTAAGCAGAAATTGTGTAGAAATTTTAAAGTTTGAAATCTGAATACGGTATAGTGATTGGGTACAGACATAGTGATTTTCCTGAATTTTGTAGAAAAGCTAAACCTGAGAGGCACAAGTCACCTAAAACCAAATAACCAACAAACTTGAGTTAAATGTTTGTGGAAGAACATTCACTGGTTTCACACAGCACTAGTGAAACCACAGTGCTTATTAAGTTATTACACAGTTATTAAGTCAACTGGCCATCTTTCCTGTAGCATAACAAGATCTAATGGCTGGAAGTTGAAGCTAGACAAACTCAAAATGGGAATAAGGCAAAAATATTTAACAATAAGGGTAATGAATCATTGGAACATCTTGCCAAGGAATGTGGTAGATTCTCCATTGCATACAATCTCTAAATCAAGATAGTATGTCTTTCTAAAAGATATTGTCTGGTTCAGCAACAAGTTATTTGGCTTGATTCTGGAACCCCTTAGTGAAAATCTTGTCACTGCTATTTTTTCATATGATTTTTCAATGTGCTGTAGAAATTAGTCAAGTCTTGGCTCCTTCACTGATAGCGGCTGAAACAAAGATTTAACAGGATGAAAAATGTCACTTAAAAAAAGCTGATTCCTGGGCTCATAGCCAGGATTTGTGGATCAGAATCCTGAAAACCTTAGTTACTGAAGTAGTTCTGTTGTAGTCAGTGAGTCTATGCATGTGAGTAAAGAGCCCAGGACTGGATCTACTGCACTGTGTTGCATCTGGCTTTTATATAAGATGTACATTGAGTACATTAAATTCGCTAGATTGCAAGCCTAACATTTTCAAACTATGGTACCAAAGCTGAAGTGAATTGGAGCAGCTGGCACTCAGCAACTCTTGATATTGGGCCACTAGGTATATTAGGTGCCCTAAATATAGACGTAAGTGGCTAAACTCTAGAGACTTACGTTTGAAATGTTGGCCCAAATGTATCCATACAGATATATATCCTTCTGGTCTTAGTTTGCCAGAGTTAGCAATTATGTTGACAATATGCCAACACAGCAAAGAAATTAACAATTCTCATATATTTTCAAGAGACACTTTCATTCGGTGTCCTCTGTAAAAGTGCCTACAGCCACAACTACCCTCCTGGCAGGAAAGGGTGTTGCTTTTCTTTTAGTTAACTTAACTTCCTTCCTCTCTAAACTTCCTTTTTGTAAAGATGAAACCGAGCAATGGACTGTTTTTCTGTAGTCCTCCTCTTTCCTGTAAGCCCGGAGAACCCTGTTAAACAAATAAATTTGTAAGATGCTGATCCTGCAGCTTCATGGCTTCAGTGGGAGTTTTGCTTCATGTGTAAGGACCAGAGGATGTGTAAGGATCAGGCTCTGAGAGAATATATTGTGATGCACATAAAGACAAGAAGCAAGTGGGATTTGGACTATTAAAACAAAGCATGTTTTGCTTTCCAAGCTGCACTATTTAAGAACACCGGGACATGTGCATGAGTCTGACAGACTATAGAAGTAATGACTCTGGCTCAAGCCCCCGAGTCTGACAAAGAGGAGGCTTGATCCAAGTGAAGGTTTCCTGGAAGCTGCCAATTCTCTTACCTGCCTAGGAGAAGAGAATATTTCTTGGGGGACAGGTGAATTGAGTCCTTCATCTTTAGGATGACCAGATGTTCCGATTTTATCGGAACAGTCCCGATTTGGGGTCTTTTTCTTATATAGGCTCCTATTACTCCCCACCCCCATCCTGATTTTTCACATTTGCTGTCTGGTCACCCTATTCATCTTTCCGTCTGTTTATAAACATTAACTAACTTCCTTAACAACATCCCTGTGAATGAATTTCCCCCTGATTTCACAGGGAAAACTGAGAAATAGACATTAAAAATTTTATCATAGGTCACAGACAGTTGTCAGTTCCTAGTTGCCAACCTAGAGGAAGATTCAGATATGAGTTTGTGCCCAGAATAAACTAAAAGCACAAGAGTACAGGGAACTCTGTGCAGAGAATCTCTCTATACGTTATGAATTTACAATATTGGGCAGAGGAAAAAGATAATAGTAAGAGTAAGAGTGCCATGTTAAATGATAGCTCAGAACTGTTGGCTGAGGCCCTTGTTTTTTTGTTTTGAGAGAGGTCAAGGTCATCAGTCACAAAATTTACTACTTATATCATAAAGGACTTAATTGAAATTCTCAAGCACTATGGAAAAAATCTCTTCCCCTTATACTGAGAATACTTCATTCTGTTCATCTGATGATCTATGCTACTCTGAGATTGTGTGTAGGACTGGCTTCTTCAGAAGTGTGTTGCAGAGTAGCTGTTTTCAATGCACATTGATATTTTGCCAGACACGTGCAATGAGGGAACATCCTCCCATTGATTTGAACTATTTGACCATGAAAGAAGACAAACAATAACTGCACTGTGTCCTGCAGGAGACAGACACAAACTAGTAAGATATTTTCCTTGCACAGTGCTGCAGGGCCTCAGCCACCAGTTACGGCACTGTTAGATTGCTTCCTAGGCCTTGCAAGCGGAATTTAATCAGCACTGTAAAGCAGTGGAACGCTACAGAAACCTTAATTGATGTTTGTTATAACTTGGCGATGTCAGACATGTAGCAGAATGTTAAGTGAAATCCTATAAAAAAGCTAATATCTAATATCAATTCAACAATCAGTACAGTATTGCAAATAGTTAACTTGATTCTGTCTCAGATGCCTACTAGTGATTTATCTTTGTGGTGATTTGGCAATGATGGGTTGTATTGTGAGTAATTATGTTAAGGTATAGTTACTTATAAAACACAATATCAAAAATCCATGCATTTGTGGATGTGTTTAGGATGCTCCATGACAGAAAATGACCTGCCATCCATCCTCCAGGGTTAAAATCCAGGGGGAGAGGCCCAGCTGATATCATCTGTCTGCAGAGTGCACAGGGAGAGAGCCAGTCTCCTGCACAGACGGGTCCCACTCCATGTAACTCTTTATTGAGCTACCCTGAATGACATCAGGAGGCAGATGGGAAGCTATGATGGCATACAGCTCACATACATTTAAAAAATCAGCATATGATTAAAACCACAAAAAGCCAGGAGATGCAGAGCTAAGAAACACATTCTCCCTTCTAAAGAAAGGAAAAAAGGAAGATTTTGCTTCCTGTCACTTCACTGAGGAAAGGGTGAAAAGAGTCCTACTCTCTGTAGAATCAGGGCTGCTCATTAAGTAGGTGGAAGAGACCGTCAGTGCAGTTGTCCTGTCCTGGGCTAAAGGGGGTGGGACTACGCCTGGTGACCTCATGTAATGAAAATGTGGAGAGAGCAACCAGCAGGAGGTGCTGTCTGGGGACACTGGGAGAACACACAGCAGAACCAGCTCTTGGGAAAGAAAACTGAAAACCCTCAGTTAACCCGAGACCTCTAGCATAGGTGCCAACTCCGTGGGTGCTCTGGGGCAGGAGCACCCATGGGGAAAAATTGGTGGGTGCAGAGCACCCACTGGCAGCTCCCCGCCATCCCCGGGCCTCGCGCCCAGCTCCCCGGCAGCTCCGGGACCCGCGGCAAGCTCACCTCAGCACCGGGAGACGTTGCGGGGCCCCGCCCCCGACGCTGGGCGACGTTGCGTCGGCGTCGGGGCCCCGCAACGTCACCTGGCGTCGGGGGCGGGGCCCGGCATCGGGGGCGGGCCCCACCACGTCGCTCGGGGGCGGGGCCCCTCCCCTGACGCCAGGCGTCAGCCCCCACCGGCGCCACCGGAAGTTGGTGCCTATGACCTCTAGGTCTGCTAAGAAAATGGATGGAAAGCAAAAATGAGGCACCAGGGTAGAGAAGAGGGGACTGGAACTAATGGGAGAAAGCAGGGAAGGGAGGAGTGGAAAACAATTAAGGAAGGGGCTTCTGGGAAATTGGAATCTCCATAGTGGGGTGGAGAGGCTTGCTGGGACTGGGCCCCAGAGTTGAGAGCTGGTGGCTTGATTCTGCTCACACTAGTCTTGCCTGGGGGGTAAATGCCACTGACTTAAACGAAGTTACTCCAGATTAACATTGGTGTGAGAGAGAATCAAGTCCGTAGGGCCTACCTGTACAGGCATTGTGCTGGGCGACTGTTTTAATACAACAGTGTCCTGTCTGTGTTACAATGCCACATTACCACCCTTTGTCTAATGACATTTGTATAGATTTCTGATCTTCTATTATATGTCACTAACCAGAATGGACTAGGAAGAATATAAGGTAGGGCCATTAGCTTACCCCTCTCTCTCTGGTGTCAAGGGAATGACTAAGAGTGGAGAGCTGTGCACATAAGCCAAGGCTCTTTGATGTCTCTGACTTTGGTTGCACTCCTTATTGTTAATTCTTGTAGCTGGAATAATGGAGAGATCGATGAGGGTATTGTGCCTTGGCTACTGCTCAAGTTCTCAGCTTCCTGCTTGGATGAGAACAAGCAACAATTCTGGGCAGTAGCCAAATACTGCTTTCACTGTCAAAGGCCCACACTGCAGTTGTAACTGGGTAAGATGAGCATGTTTTAGCCTTAGAAGTTTAAATATACATTTTTCTCTAACATTGTCCCTGCTCCCACTGAAATCAATGGCAAAGGTCCTTGATGAGGTGGGATCAAACCTAATGTTCTTCACTTCAGTGAGGCAAACAGCTAACTAAATCCTGCTCTCAGTGGAGTTGTTCTGGATTTAAACCAGTGTAACTGAGTCGAATTTGATCTGGCATCTTAAAATTGAAATTTTGTTTCAGACTGAAAACACTACATTAATAATTTTAACAGTTCTAAGGAGAAAATATACTGTTGTATTGGCCTTGGAAATGTCATGAAATATGGTAAATATTAAGTTTCCCTGCTAAATGGAAAGATTAGAAGTGCTGTCCTTTAGTGCTTCATATGGTAATCAAGCTGTCAGGAAAAAAAGCATTTTTTTAACATAGCTGTCAAGCTGATGGGATTTAAAAGGAAAAGATTTTCAGCTACTTGGAATTTAAGAAATTAAGAAGCTCCAGTTTTAAAAGCCCACCATAGATGAAGACTCCATATTTTCAGTTACCTCTCCTCTGACTTTCTTCACCCACGGCCATATAGTCCCAGTTACTGCTGGCACTGCTATCTAATAGTTAATTTCCAGGGAAGTTACCTGCCCCAAGATGGCACTAAGTGGTTGTCTGCAACAAAGAGGGAATTGCTGCTTCTGTGAATGTTTGGGTATATTAAAAATACTTCCGCTTAAAACGTTCTTATGTTTATAGTACCCACAAAGTGAAAAGAGTAACTGATTCTGGCAATTTATCAATTGGAATTTTTTCAGTGGGCATCAGTGAATGCTTCTGGAAATAGATTATGGATGTGCTGGCAGAACCATTAAGCTTTGCCATAAAATATGTACACAGTATGTACCACACTTTAGACAACATTGTATAACGTCATTGGTTTCTGATCACTCATATTTATCTGTTACTCACTCTCCATCATCAAGAAGCTTTCATTTTCAGTTGGGCTTTTATCCCGCTTGGAAATCTTGATTTTCTTATTACATCGGCCAAGATTATTTGGACTGCTATGCAAAGGCACTACGGCTGTGTTTAGTGAGTTGGATGTGGTCAGGTTGAGGTGGGCCAATGCAGGAAGCAACAAGCCAAAAAGTCACAAAAATCAAACTTCTTTGTGCTTGTGGTTTTAAATGCCCTTGAATCAGAACCTGGATCCCCCTCCGTGAACGAGGAAATGCAGATTCAGCACAAGTAGGGTGAAGGGTGGGCAGGTGCTCCCATGGCAACTGAGAGAATCCTGGGTGAAAAATTCCTCTACTTTGCCAACATTATGGGGATTTGAATGGCTCAGAGGCATTGGTAATAGTTTATAGAACCCTCCTCCTCTCTGGCATGATGCCCATCCAGCCGAGGTCATATAGTGACTGTAAACTGTTACCATGTTAAGGCTGTTTGGTGGATTATGTGAAGTATGCTTGATGGCTTCACTCCATTTCCTAGGGCATGCATATCCACCTTAAGTCTGATGATTCCCGAGTTATGACACATTCTGAATATGTGAAAAATTAGAAAGGGTGCAGTATTTTTGCTTGCATTTCGCACCCTGCACGCATGCAATTAATTGACTAAAACAGCAGTCCCCAAACTTTTGAGGGTCATGTCCTTCCTTACCCCTGTCCGTGCCCCTCGTCTCCCTGTGGCTAGGAGCATGGGGGTGGATGTGGACAGGGGTAAAGGGGCTGAGGCTGGGACCGCAGCTGGGAGTGGGGCTGCAGCTGAGGGCGGGGGCAGGAGTGGAGCCACAGTTGGTGCGGGCTGGCTGCCGAGCCCGCAGCCAGGTGCTAGTCCACTCCCAGCCTTGCCTCCAGCCTCAGCCCCGTGCTAGGAATGGAGCCGCAGCCAGTGTCCGAGGCTGGGGGCCTGGTGCGGGGTCAGGAGCGGAGCCTCGCTGAGGATGGGGCCAGGCGTGGGGCCAGGAACTGGAGACGCAACTGGGGGTGGGACTGGAGCAGAGAGGGCTTAGGTGACGCTCCCTCTCTGCCCCCGTGGGGGCTGACCCAGGCCTCCGCCATGCCTCCCTGGACCATTCTCTATGCCCCCAGGGATGTGTGCCCCACACTTTGGGGACCTCTGGACTAAAAGCTAGAAAGTGCTGTTCAGAAGAAAATCAAATACTAATAAAATTCGTTTTTGGTAATTGGTAGTGTATCTTATTAAAATGGAAAGGTTTTTTTTTTAATCTCTGTGCAATATTTTTGCTGTTTTACTTTTTGCATTTTGTTCATTCAGAGACTGAACAAGATTGGTCACTTTCACGTTTCTTATACTGTGTTTCAAATTTTTTGTTTCTCATGCACCCTGTCATGACTAGTGCCATGCTGGTATGTTATATAGTGTATTTCGTCTCAAGAGCAGGGGAGGCAGGTGACCTGGATTTGATTTCAGGAAGCTCTGCCATGGATTAACTGGGTCACCCTTGGCAAGTCACTTACAGAACTTTGTTCCTCACTTTCCCGTGTGTAAAATGTATATAATGAAAGGTATTTCCCATTGTAAAGCAGTTTGAAATCTTTGAAGAAACATCACTGTGTATGTGCAAGTATTATTTAAGTTCAACCCTGTTTTACGATTATGTTCTACAAACTATTTCATTTGTCCTTTAAATCATATATCATTTGACTAGAATGTGAGACCCCACCTCTTTATACCCCTCTTAAAATAATCCCTAAATGTTGGGTCTAGGGTGACCAGACAGCAAATATGAACAGTCGGGACAGGGGGTGGGAGGTAATAGGAGCCTATATAAGAAAAAGACCCAAAAATCAACACTGTCCCTATAAAATCGGGACATTTGGTCACCCTAGTTGGGTCCTAACTGTTGTAGAAGTCCAGGCTTCTTTTAGGAGCTCTGATTTATTAGAGTTTCAAAAAGATCTAGGTAACATCCAGGGATCCAGACCATTTAATGGACATAGGGTGACCAGACAGCAAGTGTGAAAAATCGGGACAGGGATGGGGGGTAATAGTAGCCTATATAAGAAAAAGTCCCAAAAATCGGGACTGTCCCTATAAAATCGGGACATCTGGTCACCCTAAATGGACACCATATGCATTTACTTTGGCTAAAAGCTAAAGGGAAACCATAAAGAGGTAAACCTAGACCTGCAAAATGGGTCTTCTGCCCCGCCCCGCTTTTCCCTGATGACTCCTTGTAAAGGACTTGATCACCTAATTGAGGGCACAGTAGTGTATTCATTTTCATTGCTCACAGCCTGCTTTTAAGTCTCTCTCAGATCACATTTGAAATGATGTATTAGCGCAATCTAGGTTACAATGTCATTTCCAACATCCCTAATTCATTGTAACTGGCAGCCTTACCCTCAGGAAGGATCAATGCCATAGGAACAAGGTTGATAGAGGTCAAGGCTGAGTGTCAGTGGTAGAAGCATGTTAAAAACTTTTCTAAGAGCAGCCTTTGTTTCTCTCTGTCCCTGGAGGAATTAGCCTCTGATATTGGACTTTCTCATTCATGAATCCTAAAATTCAACCCTTGTACCAAAAATCCTTTCAATTAAGAGAAATAACATATCTTAAGTGGCAAAACCTGAGAACTGCTTTACTAGACTGAATAATGAACCCTGTAGTTCAGTATCCTGTCTTTTACACTTACTAATAACTGGATACCTCAGAGGAATCAAACACTTCTATAATGCACCTATTATGCAGTAGTGTGCCAAAGTGAAAATGTCTTCCCAAGCCCAGCTGGAATCATAGAATCATAGAATCTCAGGGTTGGAAGGGACCTCAGGAGGTCATCTAGTCCAACCCCCTGCTCGAAGCAGGACCAAACCCAATTAGATCATCCCAGCCAGGGCTTTGTCAAGCCTGACCTTAAAAACCTCTAAGGAAGGAGATTCCACCACCTCCCTAGGTAACCCATTCCAGTGCTTCACCACCCTACTAGTGAAAAAGTTTTTCCTAATATCCAACCTAAATCTCCCCCTCTGCAACTTGAGACCATTACTCCTTGTTCTGTCATCTTCTACCACTGAGAACAGTCTAGATCCATCCTCTTTGGAACCCCCTTTTAGGTAGTTGAAAGCAGCTATCAAATCCCCCCTCATTCTTCTCTTCTGCAGGCTAAACAATCCCAGTTCCCTCAGCCTCTCCTCATAAGTCATGTGCTCCAGCCCCCTAATCATTTTTGTTGCCCTCCGTTGGACTCTTTCCAATTTATCCACATCCTTCTTGTAGCGTGGGGCCCAAAACTGGACACAGTACTACAAATGAGGCCTCACCAGTGCCGAATAGAGGGGAATAATCACGTCCCTCGATCTGCTGGAAATGCCCCTACTTATACAGCCCAAAATGCCGTTAGCCTTCTTGGCAACAAGGGCACACTGTTGACTCATATTCAGCTTTTCGTCCACCGTAACCCCTAGGTCCTTTTCTGCAGAACTGCTGCCCAGCCATTCGGTCCCTAGTCTGTAGCAGTGCATGGGATTCTTCCGTCCTAAGTGCAGGACTCTGCACTTGTCCTTGTTGAACCTCATCAGATTTCTTTTGGCCCAATCGTCTAATTTGTCTAGGTCCCTCTGTATCCTGTCCCTACCCTCCAGCGTATCAACCACTCCTCCCAGTTTAGTGTCATCTGCAAACTTGCTAAGGGTGCAGTCCACACCATCCTCCAGATCGTTGATGAAGATATTGAACAAAACCGGCCCCAGCACCGACCCTTGGGGCACTCCACTTGATACCGGCTGCCAACTAGACATGGAGCCATTGATCACTACCCGTTGAGCACGACCATCCAGCCAGTTTTCTATCCACCTTACCGTGCATTCATCCAGCCCATACTTCCTTAACTTGCTGGCAAGAACACTGTGGGAGACTGTATCAAAAGCTTTGCTAAAGTCAAGAAATAGCACATCCACTGCTTTCCCCTCATCCACAGAGCCAGTTATCTCATCATAGAAGGCAATTAGGTTAGTCAGGCATGACTTGCCCTTGGTGAATCCATGCTGACTGTTCCTGATCACTTTCCCCTCCTTTAAGTGGTTCAGAATTGATTCCTTGAGGACCTGTTCCATGATTTTTCCAGGGACTGAGGTGAGACTGACTGGCCTGTAGTTCCCCGGATCTTCCTTCTTCCCTTTTTTAAAGATGGGCACTACATTAGCTTTTTTCCAGTCATCCGGGACCTCCCCCGATTGCCATGATTTGTCAAAGATAATGGCCAATGGCTCTGCAATCACATCGGCCAACTCCTTTAGCACCCTCGGATGCAGTGCATCCGGCCCCATGGACTTGTGCTCGTCCAGCTTTTCTAAATAGTCCCGAACTAGTTCTTTCTCCACAGAGGGCTGGTCACCTCCTCCCCATACCGTGCTGCGGAGTGCAGCCGCCTGGGAGCTGACCTTGTCTGTGAAGACAGAGGCAAAAAAAGCATTGAGTACACTAGCTTTCTCCACATCCTCTGTCACTAGGTTCCCTCCCTCATTCAGCAAGGGGCCCACACTTTCCTTGACTTTCTTCTTGTTGCTCACATACCTGAAGAAACCCTTCTTGTTACTCCTAACATCTCCGGCTAGCTGCAACTCCAAGTGTGATTTGGCCTTCCTAATTTCACTCCTGCATGCCTGAACAATATTTTTATACTCCTCCCTGGTCATTTGTCCAATCTTCCACTTCTTGTAAGCTGCTTTTTTGTGTTTAAGACGAGCAAGGATTTCACTGTTAAGCCAAGCTGGTCGCCTGCCATATTTACTTTTCTTTCTACACATCGGGATGGTTTGTTCCTGCAACCTCAATAAGGATTCTTTAAAATACAGCCAGCTTTCCTCAACTCCTTTCCCCCTCATGTTATTCTCCCAGGGGACCTTGCCCATCAGTTCCCTGAGGGAGTCAAAGTCTGCTTTTCTGAAGTCCAGGGTCTCTGTTCTACTGCTCTCCTTTCTTCCTTGTGTCAGGATCCTGAACTCAACCATCTCATGGTCACTGCCTCCCAGGTTCCCATCCACTATTGCTTCCTCTACTATTTCCTCCCTGTTTGTGAGCAGCAGGTCAAGAAGAGCTTTTCCCCTAGTTGGTTCCTCTAGCACTTGCACCAGGAAATTGTCCCCTACACTTTCCAAAAACTTCCTGGATTGTCTGTGGACCGCTGTATTGCTCTCCCAGCAGATACCGGGGTGATTAAAGTCACCCATGAGAACCAGGGCCTGTGATCTAGTTATACCAGTTTAAAAAACAAAAGATGCCTTACAGGAAGGAGAATAAACCAGACCATTGTATGGGAATAAGCAATACCAGTATAAACACTTCTATACAGTATATACATTTTACAGCACTTTGAAAACTGGTTCTAAACCGAAAACTTTGCTTAACCTCAACTATGATTAGGCAAGGGCCACGCCATTATACAAGAACTTTTGGATGTGCTTGAAAGTTCTAGTTTTTCTTCTTTGCCTACAATGTTTTAAAGGATTTGAAAAATTTGGGGGGTGGGTTGGAGTTTCTTAGAATGAGAATCTATAACGCTTGCCAGTTTCCTCTTTAGTAGTTACATAATTGTAATTTTATTTAGCTAAATAAGGAATTTAAAAAAGTAATCTTGACTACTGGCTACAGTAGGTTTGCTATTCAAACTAGATTTACTTACACATCCTGCAGGTGACAGTACTGCAGATTTGCTACAGATCAAATATAGCACTGTGCCTGACCTGTGGTTAATGGAGACCAGCCTACAGAACGCTGGTCTTCCAACAATTCAGCAGTTTCTATCCTGGATCTTTCCTCAAGGATTTAAAATAAGAGCCACATGAGTGGTTTAAGATTTCACAAAGTGGCTCGCTAAACATAAGACTAACCTAGAATCTGCTGGCTGCAGAAAAGGTGGTTTGATTCAGTGAATTGAAAGCTGGGTTAATAATTTAAGTACATTTTCTAAGTTAACTCTCAGGGCCCACATCTACACATTTCCCCTGTGACCTTCTATGCAAGAACTTTGAAAGATTTCTTTTAATACTGCAATTCTTTTTGCTCTGTTAAAAAAAGTTAAAATGACAATAGTAAATACCAGAGCGAACTAATTAAACACATTAGATAATCAAAACTAAAGAATTACTGAAATCAAGTTTTCTCTTCTCTGATGCCTTTTCTAACATTTCTCAACTTGAACATTTAAAACAAAACTAGTCACTTCTGAATCAATTTCAGTCTATTTCTTTACCAGCACAATGGTGCAATGTTTGGGTTAAAACACAACAGAGAAATGTAATCTTGAGTTTCATAAAAGCTTATTTTTACAACACCTAGATTCTGTGCCACAATTCACTAGATAACTTCCCTTTAAAAAAAAAAGGGCTCAAGAGACAAGTCATAATTGTACAGAATACATACCTGCTATAATGTTCCCAGATTGTGCAACAATTTTGAACCCATCAGCTACTTTATCTACACTATCTCCATGAGTGAGAAGCACAAACTCCTCCTTCTGAAGGCCCCTAGACACAGGATAAAAACAGAATCAGTGAAAGTACAAACAACAACATCTAACTTTATTTGTATAGTCAATTGTGAAATATTAAAAATTTAGGCACACCGCAGATTTTCTGATACAACTTCATATTTCCTTTTTAGCTTTTTGCTGACATTTTAGTTCAGACTGACTAATGTTCTAGGGCACAGGTTCTCTACCTTTTCAAAGATATATGATCTTTTATATATAGATTTGTATAGATCAATTAACTAAACACCTTGCAGACCACCTTCCCACTCAATCTCAACCTATTCTCAGTCTATCATAACTTCTACCAGCCAGAGAGAAAATAACTGCTATCAAGTCTTTAGGTGACAAGCCCCGTACATATAAAGAACTTGCCAGATCAAAGGATTTCACTGAAACTTCAGTAGAACTAGCCAAAAATAAGTAAAAAACTAAGATAAAGCTTTATACTAGTCATCCAAGGGAAGCAGTATGTACTGGTAAAGAAAATCTCAAGGAAAGGTAATTTAGAGCTCAAGAAAGTTTCCCCTTCTCTCTTTGATCTTATATGCCACTCTGAACACTTGGGACCGTCCCACATCAGTACAAGAAATCCAACTTTTGGGTGCAATTACAGCCATCTACAATATCCTTCTACCAAAGGCTGTATCCGGTGATGCGTGGACAACATACCTAGTTCTTCAGGAAGGTGTGCACTGATACACAGCTGGCCACTTAATAGATTTCTATCAGACCCTCTCAAGGATCTCTTCCCACTAAGACACCATCTGTCAAGCACATGCTTTAAATACATGTGGGACATTCTTTCTGGCACTAAAGTTTTACTAATCAGCTCCTCAGCTGTTACATTTTCTCTCTGGAAGCTGCTTCACTTTTCTTACAGTAGGTCCTCCATGCAAGATGAATAACCGTTCTGAAGCTCTGAACTCTGCTCTCTGTTCAAGACAAATTCAGATGGTTCTTTTGACAGCCAAGCCTATTCTACTTGGACTTCTGTGGATTAAACGGGGGAAATGGGCAGTGCTTTTTTTTTTTTTTTTTTAATTAATTAACAAAGCTTCCTTAAGCCTGAATTTAGGAAAGGTCATAAGGACAAGCTTGTCCTGATGGGCCTTAAACTTTACAGGATAGGGTGTGAAGCTCAATGACACTTCTGGAAGAAGAAGCAGTCACAAGAATTAGGACCTTGTGGTACAGTAAATTGACTGGGTTCTTACAAAGGGCTGAAAGACAGGTGCTGTGGCAATACTGAGAATCAAATTTGCTTTTATAGAATACTAAGAACCAAGTTTAAAAGAACAGAAGACCTCATTAATGGTTTAAGTTTTTCCATGGCTTTCAGGAACTTGGATACCCATGGATGCTAGCTAATACCAAAGTAACCTACTGTACAACACAATGCTTCAATAGCTCTAGAACTTGCCTCAATGCAAAAATTCCTAGGCTGTGGTCCCTGGCATACTTGGTGCCACACCAATAAAGCACTCCTTGTTTAAGTTAAACATTTAAAAATGTTTTAGACTATAACAATACAGAGCACTCCCAAGTAACATGCATAAAAGATCCAAGGGTGAAGAATATAGCCAAAAAAACCCTTGCCTTTACAGCAAATGTAAAGTATAGGGTAATTATTCTTTTTTAAAAGAAAACAACATAGGCGTTTGCTCGTTTTAAAAAGGCAGAGGCCGATAGTTTATATCCCAAAGCATGAGGATTCCTAGCTTTTGTCATTGTTAGCCTAGTTAGTGCAACTGCATCTGCTGTTCTCATTCATTTAAATGTCTAACTTCTTTTTGAATCTCACTAAATCATTTTTGTCTCTGTAACATCTTGTTGCTTGGAGTTCCACAGGCCAAATATAAATCACATTCAGTTTCTGCGAGAAATAGGGTTTTGGATGTGTAAATATGTTCATTTGTGTGTGCTCTGATGATAGTGTACAAATTTATATGCTCATAAAGAATTGACATTTTCTAAAGTATTGGCCAATAGCTGAATTAAGCAATCTTCCATTAAAAACATAGAATGTACCTTGATACATTTTTACTGTGCTTGGACAACAGTTGTTGGTAGTACTGTAATTTCTAAACATTACAAGCATGCTGCTCTACATGCTTCTACCATTTTAAGTGGAAGAAGATGGGAAGCCAGTTGAAATGTACACAGCCAAAGCTTATTGCTCGCACAAACTAAATGTGATATATAAACATGGTGTCAACATTTAACTAATAAATTTCTCCTCTTCACCTTCATGGTACTCCATAATCCTACACCCTCTGATAACTCTGTTCATGTCAATTCCTGCACTGCCCCTTCTATGGGAGTGTTTCCTAGTGGATAAAGCACTGGACGGGGACTCAGAAGACCTTGATTTTATTCACAGCTCTGCCACTAGTCTGCTAGGTGACTTTGGGTAAGTCATTTCACCTCCCTATGCTTCCATTTCCCTATGTGTATAATGGGGATCCTTTTGTAAAGTGCTTTGAGATCTATTGATATAAAGTGCCATATAAGAACTAGGTGGTGGTATTATTATTGTTTGTTTATTACCTCTGCTTTAAGTCTCTTTCATGATTGTCTGCATTGTCTTCTTTGCCTTCATTAATTTCACCCCATATGCCTAGAACAGTCTTTCCATTAACATATATTATGCTCCCTCTTCTTTAAGAAGCACCCAAGAACTCACCTGAAATGATCACCCACTGCTCTGTGTTGATGGATGTGGTTCTTGTTTGCACAGTATTGTACTCACTCATGCCTACAGTCTGCAAAATCCTTGGAATAGGGATCCTGTTGGGCGTATGGTAACATGCCATGTATGCCCCAAAGATGAGTAATACACAGGAATTGCTATTAATAATTGGGAATAGATTTGCAAGCCTGAAAAAGTGGGGCCCCTGTGTGATACCCCAAGATCCCTGAGGGCATCTTCAGGATTTGTAGGCCAGACTCTCATAATCTTCCATGTGTGTATTAAACCCAAGTTCCTATCCCGAAACAAGAATCCAAAGGAAAATCCACAAAGAGAACTTCAGAATCAGTTTTGTGAACTAGAAAGTTGTATTCAAAATGGGAGGCCCAGTAATAATCACTCTGTGCTGCTGCTCATCTCCGTTCTCTGAAGAGAGCAAAGTTAGTCAAATGGCTTTTTTGGCTGTTTTTTTTTTTTTTTTTTTTTTGGTAGCTGCTCTTTGAGCATTTTCCATATTTGCATCAGTCCTATACCTTTGTCACACAGAACTATCTGCAGAACAAAGATTTTATAATATTCTCACTGCTTCCTTCCTTCCACTCAAGTGGCACTGCAATGGTTGCTCAGTGAATCACCTGGTTCCCTCAAGAGAGTCTGGAGTCAAGACTCCAAAACTAACTGCAGAGTGAACTGACTTCATTGCTTAATCAGTGATTACACTGGACCTCAAAAGCCGATCAGTTTGTCTGTCACCTTCCATTCCAGCCACTGATTCTTCAGATTCCAAGTGATAGTTTCCTTGTTTTAGTCTTTTACTTTTATTACATTTTCTCTGCCTTGATTTTTCTATTTTAAATCATTTGGATTTAAAGGTGCCTGAAAGACGCTGTATTGACAGCCCTGGAAACCAAAGCCTGGTGTTTCTTAACAGAACAGGTTCAGCTGATAAAGCACAGAAAGTGCACTCTTCCCCCACCAGCCTGACTAAACCCTGACCTAGAGTCTTCCTTTAGGGGTGAGGTGGGGAAATGTGGTCCCCATGGCCATTCCATTTTTAACTTCTGCTGAGACTGACAACAAGGGTGCCAGTTAACAGTCGTGTCTCTTGTGATCCTGGTTGGACCCTGGTCTGTTAAGAATTAGACTGAGACCACAAAGACATTTCATGTAAGACACCACCTTGTCTGGTGGAAGATCACCATTACTGGGTATTTTGAGAGGTCACCTATATATAAGCAGAGCTGCTGAAAGAATAATAAAAGCTTCGTCTTGCTTCAGTTGCACTGCTGAACCACTGAAGTGTTCTGGAAATAAATCCATGTGAGACAGAAGCAAGCATGAAAACCAGAGCTCGAGAATAAAGAGAGAGCATGTTTAGGAGGAAATAGGCGAACATGGAAGCAAAGCCTGAAGGTAAAGCACAGTGGTTCTCAAACCGGGGGTCGGGACCCCTCAGGGGGTCACAAGGTTATTACATGGGGCGTCGCGAGCTGTCAGCCTCCACCACAAACCCTGCTTTGCCTCTGGCATTTATAAAGGTGTTAAATATATTTAAAAGTGTTTTTAATTTATGAGGGGGGGGGTCACACTCAGAGGCTTTCTATATGAAAGGGGTCACCGGTACAAAAGTTTGAGAACCACTAGTATAGCGTGTGCTTTCTTGTATGGTAGCAAAGGTGGTATATGTAACTCCATTTAGTAGATTGAGTACATTTAACAGTAAAGCAAGCAAGCTTTTAACAATCCCAGTTTCTTCATCGGTCTCTGGGGAAACAGAGCAAGGCCTGTATCACTTACCAGGAAGCAGTTAATCTGAATTTAATGGGGGAAAAGTGTAAATATAAAGGCCGGCATAGGTGTGGATTAAAGTTTCTCATCTGAATAACTGTCTAGATTGACAGAACCTCTTACTACTACAATCAGAGTCAAAACAAAGGGTGAGGACAAAACAAAATGACTGCCAAGGAAGGAGTACTGTGGAAAGGGATCTGGGAGTCATAGTGGATCATAAGCTAAATATGAGTCAACAGTGTAACACTGTTGCATAAAAAACAACATAATTCTGGGATGTATTAGCTGGATTGTTGTAAGAAAGACATGAGAAGTAATTCTTCCGTTGTACTCCATCCTGATTAGACCTCAACTGGAGTATTGTGTCCAGTTCTGGATGCCACATTTCAGGAGAGATGTGGACAAATTGGAGAAAGTCCAAAGAAGAGAAACAAAAATGATTAAAGGTCTAGAAAACATGACCTATGAGGGAAGATTGAAAAAACTGGGTTTGTTTAGTCTGGAAAAGAATAGACTGAGAGGGGACACGATAACAGTTTTCAAGTTCATAAAAGGTTGTTACAAGGAGGAGGGAGAAAAATTGTTGTTCTTAACTTCTGAGGATAGGACAAGAAGCAATGGTCTTAAATTGCAGCAAGGTTGGTTTAGGTTGGACATTAGGAAAAACTTCCTGTCAGAGTGGTTAAGCACTGGAATAAATTGCCTAGGGAGGTTGTGGAATTGCCATCATTGGAGATTTTTAAGAGCAGGTTAGACAAACACCTGTCAGGAATGGTCAAGATAATATAGTCCTGCCGTGAGTGCCGGGGACTAGATTAGATGACCTCTCGAGGTCCCTTCCAGCCCTATGATTCTATAAAAGGGAAGGAGTATATGTATTGCAAAGAAAACCTGAATAAGCTAACTAATCAACAGGACAGTTCCTTTGTGAATTAGTGCTGTTGAGAAACCATTGTCACTATCAGACAGGTTGTGTTGTTTTTTTCAGAGTAAACAAAATGGATTGCTAAATGGACAAACTGTTTCTGAAGTCTAAACAGCAGCCTACTCTTTCCTCTGATTTCCTAAGGTTTTCTGAAGAGGTTGTGATTCTCTGCCCTGGTTTTTCTTTGATAAGATCAATAGATGGGATCCTTTATAGATTTATGGGGTATGTGTGTTTCTTTGCTTTCAAATCTTTGTCTCCTGGAGAAACACAGCTAACCATCTATATCGTGAGAGGGTTTGGAAAGAAGTTAAATAATCGGCTGATAACAATGGAGCTAGTGAAATAGTGGGCAGTTTGGAAGTGTGGAAAGTACCATGCTAACGATGAACTATGCGTTTCTTAGGAAGTGAGGTAAGAATTTGCAGAGACTTAACTGATATTTTTAGATTTTCTGAGGCTGGTTAGATGAGCTGTCTCATGCACTGTCCAGACTAGGGAAATTTTCAAAAAATCTATCATCGCTAACACCAGTTCAACTCAGAGTAGGTCTAACTGACATGGCCTTCCAAGTGTTGGGACAGCATGGGAGAAAGCATGAAGGTGTTTGAAAATTTAACAAGTGGGCAGTGGCCGATTAGCCACTAGGGCATAGGAGCCCATGACCAGGCACCCCGGCCAATTGGGGGCCCCCCAGAAAAATGGGCACCACTGTGCCCTGACCCACTCTGCCTGCCTGCCTGCCTGGCACTCCTGCTCGGGAGCGGGGTTGGGGCACGGGCTTGCCCCGCTCCCCCCACCCACCTGGTGCTCCTACTGGGGAGTGGGGGAAGCCCCCAGCACCCTACCCTGCTCCCCAGCAGGAGCAACAGACGGTGGGGGCAGGGCAAACCCCCATGCCCCGACTCCACTTCCACGGCAGGAGCACCGGAGGAGCTGCGGGGGGTAGACTGCAGGTGGAAGCGGTGGGGAGGAGCCCCCTCTTGCTCTGGCCCATGGCCCCACAAACCCCTAATCTGCCTCTGAGTGGAGGTTGGAGACAAGCATGGACAGCTAGATAGTGACTGAGAGGTGATTGGTAAGGTGAGGACCGACTGTGAAGGGCCTTGAAAATTAATACAAACAGCTGGTGTTTGTGATAGAGAAAGGGGAGCCAGTAGAGGGTTGCGAAGTGATGGGTGACATGGGAAAAGTGACAGGCTAGGAAAATGACCTTTGTGGCAGCATTGTGAATGGATGTGAGCAAAGCAAGATTGTTTGTCAAGGCTGGAGAGAAGGATGTTGCAGTAATCGAGGCATGAGATGATGAAAGCCTGGATGATGGTTTTCGTTGTGGTAAATGGATAGGAAAGGCTGCATCTTAGTGATGTTATGCAGAAAGAATCAGCAGGGTTTAGATAAAGCCTGGATGTGGGGACTTAGAGCAGTGGTGGGCAACCTGCGGCCCGTGGGCCTCACACAGCCTGTCAGGCCACAAGACAGTTTGTTTACATTGACTGTCCACAGGCACGGCTGCCCGCAGCTCCCAGTGGCCGCAGTTTACCGTTCCTGATCAATGGGAGCTGCGGGAAATGGTATCAATTTAAATAAATTGATTTCAAAATGATTTTGCAAAATCAGTGCCACCTCCTTGTGTGGACATGATTTCAGTTTAGGAGTACCTCAGATCAATTTAACATACATTTATTTCTTCTTCGAGTACTTGCTCATGTTGATTCCATTCTAGGTGTGTGCACGCCCACATGCACCGTTGTCGGAATTTTTGCCTTAGCAGTATCTGTAGGGCCGGCTCTGGCGCCCTCTCAGTTCCTTCTTACTGCCATAGGCGCCGACTCCGTGGGTGCTCCGGGGCTGGAGCACCCACGGGGAAAAATTGGTGGGTGCAGAGCACCCAACGGCAGCTCTCCGCCATTCCCGGGGCCCGCGCACAGCTCCCCGCCAGTCCTGGGACCTTACCTCAGCACCGGGAGATGTTGCGGGGCCCCGCCCCCGACGCTGGGCGATGTTGCGTCGGGGGCGGGGCCCCACCATGTCACCCGGCGTCGGGGGCGGGGCCCGGCGTCGGGGGCGGGGCCCCGCCACGTTACCCGGCGTCGGGGGCGGGGCCCCGCCATGTCACCCGGCGTCGGGGGCGGGGCCCGGCGTCGGGGGCGGGGCCCCGCCACTTCACCCGGTGTCGGGGGCGGGGCCCGGCGTCAGCCCCCACCGGCACCACAGGAAGTTGGCGCCTATGCTTACTGCCCCTGATAGTTTCTCGGAGCACCTTCCTCTTGCTTTGCAGGTGTGATAGCGGTTTATTAGCTACTGGCTGTTCTCTTCGTATATAGCTGACGATAGTTAGTTAGTAATTAAGTGTTAGGTATTAAGTTAGTTAGTTAGAATCTCAGTAATTACTTTGCCCTGTGGTGGGGCATGCCCCGGTCTCTGTGCTTCAAACCGTGCTCAGTGTGTAGTAAGCCTATGCTGGTTAGCGACCCCAACAGCAGTTGCCTAAAGTGTTTGCGGAAGTCACACGTGAAAGAAAAGTGCAGGATCTGCAAAAATTTTAGGCCAAGGACCCAAAGACTAAGTCGTTCCATAAGTTGACGCAGCTCTTCGTCGCGGTGGCAAACAGAATGAAGGGCCTTCCTGCATCTGCTCAGAGAATTTAATTGTGGATCACTGCCTGCATCAGGTTTTGCTATGAACAGGCAAAAGTGCCGCCACCGCCAGCGATTGTCACTGCCCATTCAACCGGAGCACAAGCCTCATTGACCGCCTTCCTGGCCCAGGTGTTGATTCAAGATATCGGCAGGGCCACTATCTGGTCCTCCAGCCATACGTTCACATCCCATTACATGATCATGCAGCAGGCCTAGGACCATGCTGGCTTCGGTAGAGCAGTATTGGAAGCCGCACAGCCGTTAACTCTGAGCCCACCTCTAGGGATACTGCTTGTGAGTCACTTATAATGGAATCAACATGAGCAAGCACTCGAAGAAAAAAGCGGTTACTTAGCATTCGTAACTGTTCTGTTCTTCGGGATGTGTTGCTCATGTCCATTCCATTACCCGCCCTCCTACACCTCTGTCAGAGTTACCGGCAAGAAGGAACTGAGAGGACGTAGGGCCAACTGTGCCTCATATATCGGCGCATAAATGTGAGACTCCAGAGGGCACCAGAGCCGGCCCTACGGATACTGTTAAGGCAAAAAATTCTGACAATGGGCATGCACACACCTATAATAGAATAGACACGGGCAACACATCTTGAAGAACAACAGTTACGAAAGATAGGTAACCATTTTTTCTTATTGATATGCTAAACCAATCTAAGGCATTCTTACTATGAAATAAGAGTGGCGGCACCAATTGAACTAAATCAAGTTTCTAAACCTATTGAATTAAATCTGTAATTTTCTTGTGTTGACAAGGCCCTCGTATCTGAAGCCACCGATTTTACATGGAGTTGGATGAAAATGTTTGTAAAATATTATCACTGGTGTGGGTGGAGAATTCTGATTTAGTAGCATTTCATACTCATTTTGCGTGGATCCCAATGACTAAACAAACTACAAGGTAACAGAGAATCAAGGTCTGTGTGTTTCACTTTCCCCGTCTGCAAATGAAGATACTTTCCTGACTCGCTGAGGATACTTTTTTTTTTTTTTTTTTTTTGTTGGTAAGATGTTTTGAGATTCTTAGGTGGAAGGACAAAGAATAATTAGGCACTTAAATACCTTTGAGGATCTGAGGCATATTATATAATCCGTTAAAATGAAAATGGAACTTTCCAGGACTCTATCCATGTTAAATTTTCAAACACTTTTTTCCTTTTTATTTACTAATATGCTAGTTCAGTGTTCCACAAAGCTCCATTTTGAAAGAGGATAAAAAGGGCTGTGTTTATTTGAGGCCTATATCCTGTTAGTGATCCCCACCCACATCTGAAGTTTACCATCAGGAGGTGGAGTTGAGAGAAACTTTAAGGGAACCAGCTTGGATAGGCAGAGTTGCCTTATCTGCAGCAATTTTTACGTCCTTGTGACAATTTCCCCCTTTTATGAAAGGTGATTAAGCAACTTCTTCTGCAGCCGTCTAGTGACTCTCTGAACAAGGTTTTTTCTTTTCTGGTGAAGAAAAACAAAGTTGAATCCAGTCTTGATCTGTTACCTTTGAAGTTTGCAATGGGATCACTCATTAAATGCAAGGTAAACATGTTCCTGAATGACACCTGTCCATTGAATAAATGAAGGACAGATGTCTTTAACTGAGAAGCACAAGTGTATTCTTTACAACCAGGACAAAGTTATTAAAATATCAGGCTTGTTAGCTGAGTCAGTTGGTGAAGTAAGGGATGTGCATAAACATTTCCGTTGTTATGACTCAATGCAATGTAAGCCATGAACTGCTTTTTTACAGTGTATATTGTGTTATATTAAGTCATTTATCAATACTACAGTAGTATCATGTCAGAAAAATATGGGGGTTGCCTAACCCCAAAGCCTGGCCCAGATACTATGACTCTGTGAAATCCTCTTATGAAATACCTAAGACTCATATTATGAGGCAGAACTGTGCTGGAAAGGGGAAAGAGGTAGGTGCACCACCTAAGTTTTATGGTCCTACTCAGGATTGCCCTATAATCACTTTGTCGTAGCTATGTAGGTTCTGTGTACTCCACTGAAGAACTCCTGGCTCAGTCAGCATGTTGGGACAGCGTACAGTGGGAGGAGATATGACCTAATAAGCAGCCTTTCATCCCGCTGTTCACCACGGCCACAAGCCCAGTACAGACTATGGTAAAGGAGGGTATGAGTTAGAGCAGCTCTCATAGGTGCCCTAGCCTGTGTTGAAACTGACATGGTACCCGGCAGCTGCTAACTAGGGGAGGTGCAATCTATTTTCCCCTCTGTCCCTGCACCAGGGATGAATCCACCCCTCAGTACTGGGGTCACTAAAGCTTTGAGAGGTGTATAATAGGCTTGATTCTCCTTTCTCATAGACCAGTTTTACACTGGTGCAAATCCACTAACTTCAGTGAAACTACTCCTGATTCTTACCAGTGTGAGAGGAAAATCAGCCCTGGTGCCTTTGGGTGCTCATGGGGAGCAGGTGCCCCTAGCTGCGCATGTGCAATGGATGCAGCCAGTGTTCCTGCCAATGTAATATCCTGGCATTCAGAACATGGGGCCCATCGCAGACCCCTCACCCTGTGCATACATGCCACTTTCCTGGCTGTGGGCCACCCCATGCACTACAGTGCTGAGCACCAGCAGAAAAATGATGGCTGACCCCCTCATCAGTGCTCCTGAGCAGGGGCTTTCTTGCAAGCTCTCCACTCCAGTGAAGCAGCTGTTAGTAACATGCGACAAAGGGTCCTGTGGCACCTTATAGACTAACAGAGGTATTGAAGCATAAGCTTTTGTGGGTGAATACCCACTTCTTCGGATGCAAACAGTCTATAAGGTGCCACAGGACCCTTTGTTGCTTCTACAGATCCAGACTAACACGGCTACCCCTCTGATACTTGAGACCATGTTAGTAACATATCACTCAGGAACAGGAAAGATAGGGAACTCGGGAGCGGGCCATAATTTGGCTGCAGGCATTCAGGAATGCAAAGGCTTTGTAGTCTATATTGGTTCCACTTGGCTGGGTGTGAGTGAGAAATGTTTGAAACTCTCAGGAGAGAAGTCAAGAGGGTGCCAATTTGGAGCAGTTGTTGTGGCAATTGTCCTGAGATCATACATTGTACTGAGATCATACATGTCGTATCACAGAATCTTTACTCTTCCTTTTTTCTCCTGTTTTTGTTTCCCTCTTTGTGGCTCACCTAATATCCAGCGTCTCTGTCAAGGTCTGTTCTAGGGAAACAAAATAATCATCAATATACAAGAAAATAATTTAAATACAGTGTCATGTGTTTAGCAAATCTATTTATGTCTCAAAATTCTGTAAATAAACTCAATTTTTAGTTTCACATTGCAGGATTATTGCCTAACAGGTATTCATTGCTAATGGGAGGGCATCAGATGTAGCATAAACATCAGCTGTGATGCATAGCTAATTTCTTCTTTGAAACAGAACAGTTCTGGTGATAATTAAGCTTTTCCTTTTGGTACCTGACCTGTAGTTCATTCAGTTTTACTGTTTATATCTACCTCACCTAGGCTTTATGCAAACATAATCCATTTTAGAAACTGACTCAATAGACTGCTGAGCATTATTTTCCCACTAATACAGTATTACTGGCAACAAAACACTGCTCTCCCTTTTGTAAAGGAGTTGGGGCTGCCTCTAAACCTAAGTCACTTTTTAAGAGGAGAACATAAATTTGAGTGAGTTGGCTATAACACTTGGGCTTGTCTGTGAACCAACACTAGTTCATGTGACCAGTTGGCAGGCACAAAAACTGTTCAGCAATTTTTTTTAAAGGCATTTTTGCTCTCTCTGGACAGCTATTACATTTCTGAATCTGTTCTTTGTGTTGTACTTCAAATTCTCAAGTTCATTGGGACAAATCACATAGTACTGTCTCATATGGCCACATCTGGTTGCTCAGAACTTGTGTGAACTTCATGCAAACATGAACCTATCAAACCCATCCTTGCCTATGAGTTCATGCAATATTCAACCATGCCAAAGTGCATTACAATTGAATCTAAAGCTTTACAAACTTCAGGGCCTGCAAACCCATAACAGCCAGTTCTGATGCAAAACAATACCAAATCTTTGTAGAACTGGCTTTAGAAAGGATTGCTAAATCTCAGTTGTAAGTGTATAAATGCGGTAACAACATGGTATGAAAAAGGATGGGAAACCCTATTCTAGTCACATCCTTTTCTCAAATCCCATCCTTAATCATACTCCTTTCTGGAGTTATCCCAAGAGCTCTTTCTCTTTAAATCTTCTGACGTCAGAGATACGAATCCATAGCAACTGTCTGTCACGTTGGATCAGTCCATGAGGGAAGTGGAAAGTGAGAAAGAAATTGCTCCTGTGCAATCAAGGCTTCAGTGTGAGTAAATACAAGGGATGCATTTATTTTGTGACATTCTGGATGGATTTTTAAAGCAATATCGGCAGCAGCAAAAGGAAACTGCAAGTATTGAATTTCCTGTAATGTGCATAATATTTTATTTGGTGGATGCATTTAATAAGCTAGGTCAGTGGTTGCTGCAGCTGCTGTTCAGGGGGAATATTTTAAAGGCAAGAGGGAAACTCAGATTATATACTGCCATGATGCATCAGAAACCCAGTCTGGAGACAAAGTCTCAGTGCCGGCCAGTTTTCTCGATAATGTTAAATGGTGCAGTCAGTATTAATAAACTATCTACAAACCCAGCCAATATGTAAATTCTTCTTTTGTACAGAATTTCCTTAAAAACCGTCATACCCACTGAAATAAAAGCATGCAACTCTTAATAAGATATGCACCACACTTAACATGTATCTAGGTGCATATCTCATGCTAAGGGGTGAAGCTGGAGATGCCTTATGTGCCAATGCAGGGGCCAAAACAGCTTTAAACAGAGTTGCTATAGGCAAAAGTGGTGTAAAATCTGCATGGGGTACTCCACAGCCTTCTGGGTGCCATGGAAGTCTCAGTGGTCGGTCTCTGTAGATCAGCGGAGAGAGGAGGAATGTGGGAGTGACAGTGGCATACTTTGCTGCGCCTTGCATTACCCAGCAGTAGATAGATATGGCTGGGCTGTGCGGATGCCCCCGGCCTTACTTTGTGGTTGAAGTGAGGATTCTACTCCTAGCAACTCCACCCTGTTTTCCGACAGTCCCCCCAGAATAAACTGTTTACTTGGGTTTTTCATGTGATATTAGAATTGTGTCCAAAATTACAAATGCATATAGGTGTGAAATACTTCAGTAGACATGCCAGGTAGCAAATTAAATTTATATGGGGTGCTGAGCAAGAAAATAATTTATTGGCTCACCTGCATGTAGGTTTACACGTTTACAGCTCAGTGTTAGACACCCAATTTAACTTGCATGTAGATGTTATGCATTAGATGCATAGAGGTGAAATTATCAGAGGGGTAGCCATGTTAGTCTGGATCTGTAGAAGCGACAAGGAGTCCTGTGGCACCTTATAGACAGACGTATTGGAGCATAAGCTTTCGTGGGTGAATACCCACTTTGTCGGATGCATGCTGGTGAAATTGTAGTTGCTGGTCTACACGAGCCCTATGAAATAAGACAGATATGGTGTACTAAAGGAAGCCTTTAGAGAGCTTCCTACTTTCATACTATACTGAATGTGTATGTATGCATATGGTATCTTTTCCCTAACCTGAAGGAGAGCGCTGTGTGGCTCAAAAGCATCTCACTCCCAGAAATTGGTCCACTAAAAGATATTTTAGTGCGATGAAGTGGGTATTCACCCACGAAAGCTTATGCTCCAATACCGCTGTTAGTGTATAAGGTGCCACAGGACCCTTTGTCGCTTCTACAGATCCAGACTAACACGGCTCCCCCTCTGATACTAAAAGATATTATCTACCTCACCTTGTCTTGCCAAGGGCCTAGCAGTGACATGTCTACACCTCCATGGCATATAGTTGCTATAGCTATCCTAAACTAATTAAAGAGATGCAGGAGTGGCATCAGCCTCCACCTGCTACATACATGCATGGGGAATTTTGCATGAAATGAAAAGAGTGCAGCTGGACACCACATTCACTAACCACAGGGGTAGGATGCCTTCAACAACGACACAGGTGATGTGCCTTGAATAAACACGGCCATAGCGTCCTTGTGCCCAATTAAATGCTCCCGGAGATGCTAGGCACGTTACTATCCGTGGGGCTGAACGTTGAACCGTTTGTGCCATGAGGCACATTCAACACGCATGTAGATGCTCTGCATTAATGAAGCCCCCGAGACGTCACATGCAGGCAGAGACACGCCCCACTGTAAACGGGGTGGGGGAAGGGGTGCTCCGGATTAACCATGGAGCGCGGGCACGGGGCCCCATGTCACACGCCCGCTGGGTCTGCATTACACACGCCTGCAGCGGTGCCCCCCCCCCCCGCCACATGGCGCAGCTTCGCGCGTGCACGGCCGGGCCACGCGGCGGCGGCTCCCCGCTGCCAGTAGACAGCCCGCCCTGCAGCTGCCCCGCCCCTTGGACTGTACTATTCCAGCTTGGGCCGTACCACCCTGTGGCAGCGGCACGGGGGGGGCGGAGCTGCTGCTGCTGCAGCCCAGGCGGAATTAGCGGAGGCAGGCGCAGCAGGCACTGCTGGTTTGTCGGCGTCCAGCTCGGAAGGCGCGGCTCCCCGCCACGAGTCTCTCTTCTTCCTTCCCCCCGCCCGCTGGGCCATGCGCGGTCCCGCCCGGCGTTAGGAGCGGTCCGGAGCGCGGTTGGCTGGCAGGCAGCTCCCGCAGGTAAGCGGGCCCCGCGGCCTCCCCCCTGCCCGCCGCCGGGCCTGGGCAGCGACTCTCCCCACGCAAGGGCCCAAGGGGGGGGGGGGGAACCGCTAACCGGGGCGGGGACCGCTAACCGGGGCGGGGCGGTGGCGGCCGCGGCGCCCCCCCCCCCTCGCAATGGTGGCGGCCGCGGCGCCCCCCCCCCCCCCCCCCCGCAATGGTGGCGGCCGGGCCTGGTGCGGTGCGCGCGCAGAGGCCTGCGGAGGGGCTGCGGCGCCCCGAGTTGGGCGGGCGGGGGCTGATGTGGCGGCCCGTAAGGGGGGGGGGTGGGGGGCGCTTGGCGGTAGGTGGCGGAGGCTCCCCCTTGATGCGGCCGCTCGGGGGCTGCTCCTCTGATTGATGGGGAGGAGGCGGCTGGTGGGCGGGCGGCCTCCCTCCGGGGGTGGGCAGGGCGTGGGGAGTCTCCTGGTCTCCGGAGCGGCAGGCGCGGCGCCCTCCCGTCCCGTGACCCAGAGGCGCCCCCCCCCCCCCCCCCCGCGCCCGGGGGAGCTGGGGGCCGAAGCGCTGACGGCCTCCGGTGCTCATGGAGGCTGCGGTTGTGGTTGTATTGAATTACTCATGTTCCTGGAGGAGCGAAGGGGATCCGTGGCGCTGGGGAAGCCCAGCCCCGCTGAGGGGGGTGGCTGTTATTTTGTTAAGGTCCCTGGGTCTTTCAAGCCAAATGCCCCTAAAGCAATTGACGTGTTTCAAGACAGGTGAGCGGGGTTCCTCACACCCCGTCAGCGTGAGAGCCCCCAAGTGTCCCCGACCTTAGCCCCGCGTTTCCGTGGGGTAGGAAGTGGGGCTGAACTGAACGAGGTCGCTTCCTTCTCTCTAGAACAGGCAGCCTGAGGCTCCAGTAACAGCGCCTCTCTCCCTGAAGCATTAGCAGAGCCTTTTCCTGCTCCTTAGAAGAACTGGTTTGTTGTTGACATTCCTGGGTAGGAGAGGTTTCAGAACCGCAGACTGAAGTGTTACACTGTGTTATATTTAACAAACGCGAATGTTAATCAGAGGAACACGTTGATTAGAGGAACAAAATATCCTCTGGCTAGGGGACCCACTCTGTACTAGGAAGTCGTTGCCATGTTGCTGGCAGTGGTTATCGATAATAGGTTCAGTAGTGAAAATGATGTGACTGCTGATGCAGATGGGGTATATCACCCTCTGAGTAATGGTACTGAAAATGGCTTTGTCACATCAACACTATCAGTTAAGCATACCCACTTCATTGTCAGTAACAGATCAATTTCCTATTACCCAGTTTCTATTTTTAGATATACGGAATAGGTAGGGAAATCTCCCTTCTTCCTGAAATGTAAGACCGTGACTTATATTTTTTTTGTTGGCATTTAGCAAAAGTATAATCTGTTAATGGAACCCCATATATTTTTTTCCTATGGGGGCATTATAACATAGGGCTAAACTGAAAGTATCACTTCATGTCTCCTGGAGAAGTGCTTGCAGCTCCTTTCTGTTAATTAAATGGCATATGTGTATTGTACTTATCAACTTAATGAGCTATGTTGCTAACTTTTAGAACCAAATTCCTTTTTTTTCCGCAGAAACTTGGTGTTATCCTAGGGCTAAAAGTAAATATTGAAACCCAAGATTTTGAATCTTGTAAAAAAGTAATAAGAAATTTTTAATTTGGTCTAAATTGGAAAAAAAATTGTCAAAAACATGCCATGTGGTTGAGCATCAGCAAATTGAAAGTTATGCGGCATTAGTGCTACTTGTGTTAATCCAAAAGAGGTTTCTTGCCTGTCCTGCTGTGCTAGGGCGAGCTCCTGCAGAGTTACTTAGGTTCACAGTGGGAGAGTGGAAAAAGGAAAGTCTGCTCACAGAATTCCATTAGATATGTTGAGAGTGATGCAAAAAAGATATATAGCAATATGTTAGTAGAGAGAGCAATTAGTTACTGCTGGTGTACCCAGTTGGCTCACTATGAGTTGCATTTGCACTCCTGGTCTGCAGTAACAAATTTTTTTGATAAAACATGCACTTTTAGTTGGTTAAATCCTTTTAACAAGATGTACATTTTTAGTGTTTGTTGCAATCAGTTCATGTGGGAGGTTTATGCACAACCTAACCCTACAATGGCTATTTGCCAGTCAGTTTATATTTCTACAAGGTTACCTTTTCTTGATTTGGGGGGAAAGTAAGTGAACAGACTAAAAACAAATGGAGAAAATCAATATAGAAATGTTGCAGTATTTCTGTAATACGAGACTAGAAGTATGACAAAATTAAATTGAAAAAAGCCCTGAGGTGTATAATGTTGTTTTTAAACCAGTGATACAGTATTGCCCCAGTTCTCATAAATACATATCTGAAGTACACACATTTTATATGATTACACATGCAAATTATGAAATCCTTGATTTGAGATTCAAAATTAGCTGTATATTGAAAATCCTATCCTTATGTCAAAGGTCCAAAGCACACTACCAGATTTCCTGTTTAGCCTGGTTTTCAGGACTTGGGATGTTTTCTTGAGTAATGATCAGGTCATTAAATACTAGATTGTTGGCCACAATGTTTATATAAATTTAATTCTGTATACTTAGTTTTAGCCTTTTCATTATCCAAACTTTCTTCATGTTCCTTAGATAGCTTTATCTGCTGTTTAATTTGTCTGATTATCACATTCTCCTGAATTCTGAAAAACTGGGATTGTTACCGTGATTCTTAGAAGTCTCCCTGAAGAAACTTGAGAACTGTGTACATTGGGTGGCATTCTTGTAAGAAGGATTTTTACATCTTTAAGGAATGCTACAAAACTGTATGACTGTAAAAAGTTTAAAGGTGATATTGGAAATAAATGTAAAACTTGTATAGCGTATTGTAAATCTTACTCAGTTGTTACTGTCTTCTCTGCCAAAACTGTAAATCTCCTTGAATAAGTCCTAAGGCAGGGTCAGTTGATTTGCTGCTTCTAATAGTAGAAGTCAGTTCAAAAAGCTTTGTAAATTGGTAAGTAATTCAGTGTCTGTGGTGAAGTGACATTTGACGCTTTCATTATTGTGCAGCATAAACATTTACCTAGAGAGGTACAACGCTAATGCAGAGCATTTTTTTATTTTATTTTTTTGCTTCAGAACACTTAATCTTGTTAATATCAATGGATAGGTTAATGCAAACCCTGAATGAATTTACTGGATAACACTACAGTAATCTTGGACAATTTAGAAATTCTCTCTCTCTAGAGCCCCCTTCTTCATATGGAAGATTAGGTTTGAGTCTCTTATTTCATCTTTCTCAAATATATAGTTTGGTATACTTATCTGTCTATGTGTGTGTTTGTGTGTGAAACTTCTGTGTTTTGCAACCTAGTGTTTTGTAATAGGATTTGTGTGAAAGATGTCTAACAGAGAACTAATTGAATAATAATGAACACATAAATGTATACTGTTTAAGACATTTTGTGATATCTGATACTGAGTATGATAAGAGAGTATAATAAAACTTTCCAGATTACATACAGCAGTGCTGTTCTATAAAGTCGGTTTCATTTGAAAAAAAAACCCCACAACTCTCCTGTTGTGGAGAACTTTCAAAAGGTGGCCTGAATGTAAAGCATGATGCAGAGTCTGAGTTTGCAGAGAGCCTGAAACAATTGCTCTGAAGCGCTGGCACATTACAGTGCTGAAACTTGCAGCGCTCGGGGGTGTTTTTTCACACCACTGGGTGAGAAAGTTGCAGTGCTGTAAAGTGCCAGTGTAGACAAGCCCTAATTCAGGTACTAAAATACCTGCAGTATGTCACTGGGTAAAATGTCTGCAAAGAGTTAGAAAGGAGAGGGAAGAATCATAGAATCGTAGGATAGAAGGGACCTCGAGAAATTATCTTCTCCACTCCTCTGCACTCATGGCAGGACAAATATTATTTATGGCTCAATTAAATGTCCCAATTAAAAAATAGGGCAAAAGAATCTCAATCTAGAGCAAGAATGTAGTCTCTTAAAGGCAAACTTTGTTCACTAATTTGAAGAAGCCATTGCTTTTCCCCCTCCTTCAGATGTTGGATCTCAGACAAGTCTTTATCATAAACTTTTAGCACAAGGCAACTGCTTCAGGCTAATTATGCACAAAGCTCAGCACTGCCATTCTAAAGTAGTATCAAAAATTATAATTTTAAGTTTAAATTTCCATTTAATACGATCCCTTACAAATAAAAATTGAGGTTAGTTTTATCATGCTTATTAAATGAGGTTGAGGAAGCAGGAGCAACTCCTGATGGTCACTTTCTACTTCTATATTTTCAAGGAGCAAATAGGCCCATCATGGTAAAATGCAGGAGCCACGGGACACTTTCTTCTTTCTCATACCACAAAGAGGAGGAAGATTCAGGATCCTCAGAGGATAGAAAGAATAGTTTTTATCAAGTAGCTGGTAGCATGCATTTTTTTCCCCTCTTGCCCAAGTGTCCATAGTAGGGTATAAAATTACAGGAAACCTAATTTGCAGACAGAGTAACACTTACTTCAACAGTTTGCCCCATAAAAATACCAACCAAGACATGAATTATAAGTGATGTAACTTGTGTATATAGAAGTTTTGGGACTAAAAAGTGCTATCTAAATACAAGATGCTCCATATTAGAAAAGCAAAAATTGGCTGACATGCTGTTAAAAAACCTCCTTCACTAAAAACGCTCAATCATGTTATGAAAGATTCATATCTGTGCAGCTAGATATGTTTCCCCAAGTCTTGAGCTACTACTGAAGAGAGTGCATTGGAGAACCTTAAATAGTTCACAATTGCATATATCTTTTTAATATTTACCACTGCTTTCTGTTTAGCAATACCTCATGGCATTCTGACCCAGAGGAATTAAAATCCTGTTCTAACTTTCAAACGTTAAGGGCCATGTTGTACCCCATGATCTATATGTGGACAGGACCCTCTGCATACTGATCATGCTCCTCCTACACAGAAAGGAGATGTCAGCTGCCTCTGCAGCAGCATTTTCCCACCACTCCATCCGCCATCTTTGGACTCAGTGGATGATTCTTTTGTGATTTGCACAAGAACAGTGAGAGGAGGCCAGGGGGATATGCATTATCCTTCCCCCTCCATCTATACCAGTTCTGTAGAGTTCCCAGTGGAAAGTCATAAAACTGCAGGCTGTATTACTTTTCCATGGACAGCCTCTACAGTGGGGAATGGTACTGTCAGTGCAGTTCAAATTGAGCTCTGTTCTCAAGGAGCAGGCTTCAGGGCTCCAGAACAGACTAGAAACAGAATCTCTGCATGGGTGATTCTGGCCTACTATAAAACCTTTGATTCACAGGGTTTGCAGGTGCCCCTGTGGCCTGTTCTGTCTTGTTTGTGACCTCCTGCACTGTAGAACAATTTGGGATTGAATTTGGCATATAATCTCATGGAAATTTCCTTTGTAAAGTTCCTCTTCTGTATTTCCTCCTATGGGAGGAGGCAAAACCAGGGCCTTACAATGTAAGCTGTTTTGCGTAGAGACCTGTCTTCTGTATGTGTTCTTTGAAATGTAGGATTTATTCAGCTGAAAAATACCCTTTACAAAATCGAAATTCAGCCCCAGTGATGCTATATTAGAATGTAGCACGTTTGTCCTTTAGGATGTAGGTCTTACCACGGTGTCACCTGTTTTAACTTTCTTAAATCTTGGCTACTGTCATGTGCTCTGTGAATATGTCTACACTTCAATTAAAAATCGATGGCTAGCCTGTGCCAGCTGACTCAGGCTCACAGGGTTTGGGCTAAGGGGCAGTTTAATTGTGGTGCAGATGTTGAGGCTACAGCCTGAGGTCTAAGACTCTCCCACCTTGCAGGGCCCTAGATCCTGGGCTCCAGGCTGAGCCTAGACATTTACACTGTAATTAAACAGCCCCTAAGCCCAAGTCCAAGTCAGCTGGTATGAGCTGGCCTCAGGTTTTTAATTGCAGTGTAGGCAGACATATGAGTAAGGCCCTAACAAATTCACGGTCCATTTTGGTTAATTTCACAGTCACAGGATTTTAAAAATAGTTAGTTTCAGATGTTTACATGTGGGGGTCCTGCCCCAAAAGGGAATTGTGGGGGATCGCAAAGCTATTTTAGAGGGGTTATGGCTCATGGGATTGCCACCCTCACATCTGAACTGCTGCTGGCGGGGATGTTGCTGTCAGAGCTGGGCAACGCCCAGCTCTAAAGCCAGTGCCACTGCTAGCAGTAGTGCAGAAGTGAAGATAGTAGGGTATGGGGGGGGGGGGCGGGGGGGAGGGACAGGGCCGGCCTTATGAGTGGATGACCACCCAGGGTCTCATGGTCAGGGGGCACCAGGGTTCCCTTCTCAGCCAGCCCCACACCCCTTTAATCCCAAGCCTGAAGCTGGGGAGGGGCAAGGCTGGGGGCTCCCCAGCTGGGGGCTCCTACTGTGTGCTGGGCTCCGGCTGCTAGTCCCAGTAAGGCTAGGGAGGGATGGGACTTCCTCCTCATCTGCATGGACTGGGACCGGGTCAGATGCACCTCTGGGAAAAGGACTGGATTAACCTTTTGTGAGCCCTGTGCCAAACATATATGTGGGCCTCCATGGGGGCAATGGAGCATGGCATGGGGGGGGTTGGTACCTGGCGCACGGGATTGGCCAGGGGCAATGGGGCTCCGTGCAGCCCTGTGTGAGGGCACTGTTTACAAACTGTCAGCTGCCAGATGCACATTGGCCCGCCCAGCCCTGTGCTGCCAGTGTGCCCTTACCCCTTGGGGGCGGGCCCATACTGTGTCACACAGACCCCGCTGCCCAACACTCCCTGACTCCTTATGCCCAGTGCCCGCTGCTCAGAGACCTCATACAGACCCTTGTGCCCAGCACCCCACCCGAGGCTCCATCACCACAAAAACCCAGCACCCCCCCACTGCAACTGCTCAGCACTCCACACAGAGCCCCCACTCACTAGCACCCCAACACACAAGATCTCCCCCACTGTCCAGTGTCCTTCCCCACAGCCTCACCACCACAACTACACAGCGCCCCACACAGACCCCTCACTGCCCAGCACATCAACACACACAGACCTTCCCCAGTGCCCCACCAACAGACCCCCCCACTGTCTAGCACCCTAAAACACAAACATCCCTCACTGTCCAACGTCCCCCTGTCCCCTCAGAGACCCAGTCCCCCATGTCCTACTCTCCACCTCAGCTGCGCTCATCGACCCTGCTGGGAGGTGGCTGTCTGTGCTCGGCTGAGCTGGCAGTACAGCCTGGGCTGGTCCTGGGGCAGGAAATCACTCTGGTTCAGCCCCTCGGGAGCAGTGCAATCAGCCAGGAAGAGGAGGAGCAGGGCCTTCCTGTGCTGGGTTCTCTCAGGACCTACTTGCCTGGAGGGGCTCAGCCATGCCCCCCCACACTGTACCCCCTCCCTCCTGGCTGAGACTGGGTTGGCTTCTACAGCAGTCCCAGATGGCTTGGCTCCGGAGAGGCAGGTGGGGCCCCACAGGTGGCGGGCAGCAGAGACTGCTGGGATCCTTTCTGGAACTGCACCGGGGTCCGGCCAGGGGGCGGAGAGGAGCTCCTGGGAGGCTGGTGGGCCGGCCGAGAGGAGCTCTTGGGTGGCTGGTGGGCCGGCCGAGAGGAGCGAGCGGTGGGCGGGGTGAGGGGTGGAGAGGAGCCAGTGGGCAGGCAGGGCCTTGGGGTGCAGGCGGGCCAGGGCCCCTTATGAGCATGGGCATAGCGCCACTGGCACCATTGTAATGCGGCACTGCCTTGGGAACCTTCCCTGGCTACAAGAAGCTCTGGGGCTGTGCTGCCTGCACTCTCATTGAAGATGGCATATCCGTGGAGCATCTTATTCTGTGGTTGCTTTATTTATAAAAGGGTGTTTTTATTGCAAAATAGAATTAAGGGATTATTTGTAACTTTGAGTACATCAGGAAGCCAGTGTGACTCTGATTACTCTTTTCATCATAATGTACAAAGAGACTGATGAAATTGCAGAGTATCTAAATGATTTTTGCCCTTATCACAGAAGTTTGTGGGAAAATGTATATCGTGAGGATAGTGACAGTGAGTTGGTGTCAGAGGTTTAAAATTGGTGGAAATCTTAGACAGCAGTAAGTCACTAAGACGAGTGGCATTAATCCAGTAATTTTGAAACAATTGAACAACAATAGCTGAGCCCTAATTTAAAAACAGATACCACTGTGACAGTGATATGAATGACTAGGTAACTGTCAGGATTCAAGAAGGGTCAGAGTCACAGCATGGAAAAACTCATTTGCCCAGAGGGAGTACATATTTTGCCTCATACTGTACTGGAATAGGGGCTCCTGGCTCCTTTGCTCTGTGTGTTGGGGGTGGGGAACAAGCAGTGGAGCAGTCCAAGTATTGCTGCTCCTTTAATATGAGTGTAGGAAGCTGAGCAGTCTCTGAGCTGCTTACTTTTTTTTCAGGAGATGTGGGAGAGAGTGGAGCATCAAGAGCTACTGTCCTTTTGCAAGAAAGGAGTGGTGCTGATGCAGCATCTCCTTTGGAGAGGAGATGAGGGAAGACCAGAGAAGTGGAGTCCTTAATGCCTTTATTGAAGGAGAGGGAGAGCAATGGTGTGCAAGGGAGAAGTGTTGCTGGGAGGCTGAGGGCATCCTGCATATCCCAGAGCCCTGCAAAGAGGCAGCAGGTCCTAATATTCATTTGATGGGTAGATTTCTTTTATCTGAAAGCGGGGGTGGTGGGGAGGGAATCTCAAATTCGTTAATGGGCATGTGAGTAAAATACCAGAAGTAATGAAGTTAGGGGGTTGGGCGGACAGCCCAGAATTCATTTACTGTGGTGTTTGACAGAGAGAGAACTAGATGGGTGTTATGGTTGACTTTATAATATTGTACAGTAAGTGGTTTATGAGAGTCCTACCCCTTCTGAAGCATTATGTACAAACCACTGCTGGAGGCAGGATGCAATGACATTGTTTTATTCTAATACAGTTCCTGTATGAACAATGATAACATTTCTTTTAATAAGTAATGTGCTGAACCTTATTTTTCTGAGCTGCTGAGCACCAACAGCCCCCAATGATTTCAGTTGGAGTTTCGGGTGCTCGAGACTTCCTAAAATCAAGGCCCACAAAATGCAAGAGAAGCTTATGTAAATCAAAACTGGTGTGAGCAAAGATTCACGGATCTTGGATACAGTGCATGTTTTCCCTAAAAGTGTGACGTGTCCTAAATGCAGAAGTTCAAAAACCAGTTTACTACAACTTCATAATTTTTCTTGCTTTAGAAGTTAGGAACATGACATTTCAACTTAGCTTCTTCAAGGTGGAAGTAATCTTCTTTGAAATCAATTGGAGTACCCTGTAGCTAGTTTTACTTATCTCTAAAGAACAATACTTTATTATATTATTTAAGCACTGATGGTGAGCTCTGTCATGTCAAAGACAGAATCCTTGAAGTTTACAGTCTTTAAGTGTCCAGTCTGGTGACCCCTTCTGAGTTCTTTTCTTGTGTGATTAAAGGTTTGCAGCATCAGACCCAAAAGGTCTCCTTTAGAATGTAAAATAGTAATGTGACTCTTTTCTGAAAGAAGAAACCATAAGACTTCCTTTTAAAGAGTTGTTGGTCCACTAAAACTTAGAATACCATCTACATGGTTTTTATTCTTTTTTTATTCCCAGATGACTGGTAACCATTTGAACATTAAAAATTGCATGTAACATTTTACTATGTCCATTCATACTTTGTTTAGATGATGGGCGGAATGTTGTGAAATGACTTGTTGTTTTTTTTGCAGCCTTTTTTCAAAATATTTGTAATTTTCTGTGAAGTTCATCGCAGTAGGACCTGAGAATATCTTAAACATCAACAAATGTATCTTCCTAAAGCAGCCCTTTGTGATGGGGAACTGAGTCACAGAGATTAAATGATTTACCCAGGCTTGTACCAGAAATCTTTGGCACATCTAAAATAGAACCCAGATCACCTGAGTCTCAGATTGGTGTATCTTAACCACAAGGCCATCCTTCCTGTCATCCTTATGCAAGCAATCATGCTAATTTTTGGCCTATCAAGTGAGTTAGCTGTACATAATAGTTGAGGGGAAACTGGATGTTGCCCACAATCTGAGTGAAACGGTAGCACACCCATCTTAGAAAAAAGTTAGGCTAATAGCTACTTTTCTGCAGTTGAAAGTGTTTAGATACAAGGTTAGAATATACTACATTTATATAATTTCTCTTTTTACTAGATACCTACTGTCCAAAGGTAGAGTTCAAGATGAGGTGGGGAGTACTATCAAATTCTAAGGGGAATTCCAGGAGAGAGATTCCCCACCCCAGCTGCTTGGAAGGCGCTGGGAATTCCTAGAACCTGCTTTTGGGGTCTTTGTCTTCCATAACAGTATCTGTGTAGTAAGTGTCTAACAGATCTGAAGCTCCAGTTTCCTCTAGCTGGCGGAAAGTAAAAGAAACTTCGTCTCCTTTCCTCCTGCTACACAGCTTCCTGAGTATTGCTGGGAGAAACAAGAGCTCTGTTACTGTACTCCTTCCCTCAGAACCTTCTGGCTGCTGCAAAGATATGGGGAAGAAAGATGTCTGCTATTCCACCCATTCTCAGCCTCTGTTTTTTGGGTCATTCTCCTCTGTGAATAAGTTCATGCTCATTCTCCCATGTGAATAAGTTTGCTGTTGCTCATAGTTTTCCCAAACAGCAGCTGCATGCAATTGAACATCTGCAGAAATTGATGTCATCGGTTCCTATGCTCACCAGAGAGTTTCCCACTTGAGTGTGGGTGAATGGATTTTTGGATCCCTGCATATTGACATAACTAGAACAAGTGTGAATAACCTATTTAAAACTAAAAATTTCACAGTGAAACCTCTTTAGCATTCCCTAGCCTATAAATCTTGACCAGTAAAAAAAAAAAGTATACGAAAAATACATGAGAGAGGAGAAACAGTAATAATAATCTTATAGAGTAAGCCTGGGTCTACATTAACTTCTTCCTAAAATTTCCCTTTGTTGCTACCATTTGTTAAGGTCTACCATTATGGCAATAAAGGAAGGTGCTAATGTAAATTGGCTGCTTGACACTTCAACTACTAGATGGTCTGGAGCTGCTCTGGGTGTGTTTAGCTGAGACGAGGGTTACAATCAGTTGGTTTGCACTAGCGCTGCCACCTGTGGTAGCAATGTTAGGCAAATGGGCAAAGAAAAGGCTAATGTAGACACAGTCTAAAAGTCTGGAGTGATGGTTCTGAAATAAATCCTCAATTAAGTTATCCTGTTCATTGGCAGGGGTAAGTCTAGCTTTCTGTGCCTGGTCTAATTGAGTATATGAACTTTCCTCACAGGCAAAACTTCTAGAGGTACCAAATAAGATTGTTTAACAGGAACACAGAAAAATTGACTAATTTTAAGGGTAGGCTCATATTTGTGTTGAAACTTCCTTTTAGCTTAATGCCAGATTTATCCAGGGAATTTCTATTAGGAAACACCTTATTTTTTGGCAAGAAGGTTGCCTGCACTTCAGGCTAACAATTGACAGTATTGTATAGATTCTTCTTATATAAACACAACCTTTATTTTCCAGAATCCTCTGCCAGTGCCATGTTGGAGTTCTGGAGCGTAGTATAATATCTTGCTTTAAGGGATTTTGCTGCTTTATTTTAGTAGAGGTGATACTGAAGTATTTTGTGCAAACCATTGAAGATTCTTTATCCTTAAGAAAAGCTTCTGTTAATTTTTCTAATGTTAAGTGACCTTTTGAAAAGGATGTGATGCTGTTTGAGTAAACATTTTTTATAATTCTAGAAGACAGATGAGAAGCCATCAGAATGCTTAATCATAAATGATAGCTGAAATAGTTACAGCATCCATGTATTTATTTGCATAAACAAAAGGGGGATGAAAAATAAGTAGGAAGAAAAAGAAGTAGGAAAAAAATTACTTGTCAAAACAAAAACCCTAATGTCTAATTTAGGAAAATCTTTTGATGGATTTAAACTTGAAAATAGTTGACCAAAAAGGTATTTTTTATGTTGTAACCCATAACAAAATCAATGTTGGTACTTAGGGCAATATATTTGGGTAATCAATAACCTGTAAAAAGACAAATGTTTATATCCCCTTGTTTCAGTATGAGATAGTACAGCTGTATACTAAAATTCCCAGCTGCATAATTATGCAAACAGCATAATGCCTCACTTTAACAGCAGTTCCATAGAAGAGGCGGGGGAAAGGGGATGATGTTGGAGAAGGCTACTTGTATTTCACATCTAATTCTTTTTTTTATAAATGACTGTTATATAGTAGTACATTGCTTTCAGTGAAATGCATGTAGCTGGTACTGCTGGGCTATGTTATAGTTGCCCTTTGACTAAACAAGAATGTCACTATTCAAAATTAAATTGTCATATCAGAAATTGCATATATTCAAGTGAACAGGCAGTTCATTGACATGAAACACTTTTGTTTGTTCTAAGATTGTGTTCAATATGCTAAAAATGTAGAAACTGACTTCCAGCTTTAAATTGCTTACCTGTTTGCACGTTTGCTTTGCAGTCATACTATAGTGCATGCTCATGCATACATGGTTAAATAGCTGCTTGGCTAGCCGTGTGTGCATGCCAACCCCAGACTTGCTTGAGAATAGTTCTCCATTCAAAATATTTTCTCAGTACTATAAAATAAAAGGGCAGTAAACTAGGTTAGTAAATATCACAAGATTGGTTACATTTTTGTGTTTTAAAAAAACCCCCCAAACCTAATTTGTTACTGTTGAAAATCAGTTCAAACCAAAATGGCTTCTGTCATAATTATTTAAGATGCACTTCAGATGCAGTGCTCTATTCTGGTAAGTAGCATAAATTTGTTGGAGTCACTTCCATCTCTGTCTCAGTGTTCTAGTATGCAAGTAGTTAACTCTTATGTGGCTTGTAATTGTGGTTTTGCTCAGAGAAGTGACTGTATAGCAGCACCACCTTTATCAACATCTGCTCTGTTTTCAGAGTTGTCCGTTTGCTAACGTTCTTTGCTACCTTTCTACTAAACTGTAGAATAACTTGCTCTGTGAGTGAGCTGGGTTGTCTTGCTGTAATCAACACTATTATTAAAATTCCACTGAAGAAACATTGCATGTGGTGATGAGCAAACAAGAAAGAAGACTGCTTGAATTCTAGATCACAAATTGAGTTTGCAGGGATGGCAGTTAGGAGAAAAAACACTTTTTTTTTTACTTAAAAACTGAACTGTTTTGATCTGGAAATGAAGGTGATAGACACACAATGCTAAAATGTCAGTTTTTAAAGGCACCCCTTAGAGTACACAAAGTTAATACCTTTTATACAGGACTTTATGTAAGACTCTAATATTGAAATTGTTTAACATTTTCTAGTATTCTTTCCCGAATCAAATATAAATAGGCAAATAGATTAGAAATAGAGCCTTCTTTAGACATTAATTTCTAGGACTTCGCTTATGTATGTAATAGGTTTAGATAGCAAATTTCATTTTAAAAGTAAACTCAAATATTCCTCTTGTGCTTAAAATATTGAGATACTAATTTTTCTATTCTTACATATATTTTCACTATGCATGTGACAAAGATTAGCTCTGATTTTGTTTCATCACTTTTCTATAATTTGTATATATCAAAATAGTATAATTCTGTCTGCATATATCTGAGTTGAGTTCTGAGTCTGATATAACTGTCTAGCTGACAGGCCTCTATTAGCTACAGTTCCTTAGTCACCAGAGTATCTGTCTGGTGTGCTGATGAAAAGCATATTGAAGATTTTTAGACACATTTAATACCCAAGTCCTAAGGAGAACTAGGTACTTTTAATCTCTTGGTGGGGATCTGGTTCAAATTACTATCTTAGTACCTCTGCAGCTATTGCAACACAATACAAACTTTCCAGTGTCTAGCTGTTTCAGTGTTGTATGTTGGAAACAAATTACATAACCAAAGATTTTTCAGAATGATTAGAATTTTTTAAAATATAATTAAAGATTTTGTACCATTAAACAGAATGAAGCAGGTTTTTTTGGGAAACAAATAATTATTTAGTGACTTACCAGAGTCTCTGCGAATCTGTTCCAAACTCTAGTGTGGTTGTGTGGTAGTAAAAATGTACCAATGCGGTACATGCTGGAGTTGTGTTAGCGGGAAGCAGCACAATGAAGGGCTGGATGTTGTGGGACCTGAAAAATAAGTATAGCCAGTCTGGTCTTGTGTTTTTCCTCCTCTGAGTACATATTAAATGTAATAAACATTTTGTGCAGAATACCTTCCTGCTCTTCCTTAAAATATTTTGTACATAAATCTGCATCAGAAATTGATATTAATTTTAAATATGTTCTGCTAATATCCTTCCTCTTAAGAGGCGTTGGTTGATTGTTTCCTGTTTTTGTACCAGAGCTATAATGGAGGCACATTATTTTAAAACACTTCCAAAATGTACAGAAGTGTAACAATAGCTGTGACCTTAGAGAGCAAGGTCACACCCAGGCCCATTTCCTGTTTTGTTCTTGGGGAAACTAAAGGTTTCACTAAATACTGGATAAAACTAAGGAACCATCTATTATACAGATGTTGGCGGGGGGTGGGGTGGGGGATGGAGGAAGTTATGTAAAGTAAATACTATTTGAAAGTTTAGATCTACAGTGTTAACAAATCACACAATTTAGGATTTGAAGTTTTCCTTCTAACGTTGTTTTTATATCTGTTAATTCTTTTCAGAGTATATACAGTGCTTGAATAGGCTCTGGGTTTTCTTTTTGTGGCTAAATATGACAGGAATTTCCAATAATGTAGAACTGCACCTCTCAAAACAACATAATGTTGAATCAAGTTTGGGAGGATGAAAAGGGTGGGGTGTGCTTGTGTGTGGAGTGTACAGAGACAGAAATGTCTGAAGCCCTCACAGCTGGGACTATGTCCTCTGTTTGCTTGTGCAGTGTAAGCTTTATGTTTGCAGATCTTTATAAGAAAAAAAAAAGAGAGAAAAGAGAATCAAACTTGCAATACAAGTAAAATTAGAAATGCAAAAAGTATCTCCACACTAACCCTCTTCAGTGCCTTGGGAGTGGCAATCTTCTTTTCCAAAAATCTCTGGGCAGTGGAATTATATCAATGCAGTGTAACTCTGAGTTGTCATGACTTTATTTTAGCAGAGAGCTGTTGCAGAACTGGAGAAAACTGTTTTTAAAACTCAAAATAATGATTACTTTGTAGTACGAATTTGTATAGCTACTGATCATCAGGATATTTACTTTAAACAAGTCCTAACCCAGCCAGAGATTTTGGTTTCTGTAGGCTTCAGTTGTCATACATAACTTGCTTCCCAAATAAAATCAAGAAAGCTCAATAAGACTTAATTTTTTTAAAGATTTGTTGAACTTGCTACCCTTTTTTATCTATTTTTTAGAATGTTAAATCCACTCAGACTGAAAGAGGATCAAAATATAAACCAAATGTAAATGGATTCCTGAGTGGCAAGTAAATGATCTTTCAATATTTGTGATTTTAAGGAGTCAAAAACAACTATGCTAACAGTGCTTAGGTCTTGCATAGTTTCACTAAGCTAGGAAGTATTTCACCATTATGCTACAAGCACATCCTGAATATGTAAACAACTCCACTATTCATTTTGAGTTGCTGCTTTGCAGTAGTAACTTTTCTTTCCTTCTAATCCCTTCTCAGAGAACAGAAACATATTTGCCTTGTCCAATTTAAATAAAAGTTTATTAAAGATGAGCATGTAAACTACCACTTCACTATTACATTAGTTTTATCAAAATCAAACTGTTACGAAATGTATAATATGGGGGTGTTTCAGAATGGTATTTTAATATACAATGAACATGTTTGCGCACACAAGGTGTGACAGTCCTCCATATGTTTAGACACAATATTACTTATGTGAGTAGCCTCAATAGCTTAAATGGAACTACTTGTGTTAGTAAAATTACACATGCATATGTTTCTGCAGGATTGGAGCCTGAATTTGTATAAGTGAATCATCAATCCTGTTACTATGATTAATACTTTTCAAAATTATCTATTAGGGCTGTCAAACAATTTACAAAAATTGAGAGCTGCGCGATTAATTGCAGTTTTAATTGCACTGTACAAGCATAGAATACCATTTATTTAAATATTTGTGGATGTTCTCTACATTTTCTAATATATTGATTTCAGTTACAACACAGAATTCAAAGTGTACAGTGCTTACTTTCTATTTTTTATTACAAATATTTGCACTGTAAAAAAGATAAACAAAAGAAATAGTATTTTCAATTCACCTCATACAAGTACTGTAGTGCAATCTCTATTGTGAAATGCAGCTTACAAATGTAGAATTTTTTTACCTAACTGCACTCAAAAACAAAATAATGTAAATCTGTAAAGCCTACAAGTTCACTCAGTCCTACTTCTCCAATCACTAAGACTAACAAGTTTGTTTACTTTTACGGGAGATAATGCTGCCCCCCTCTTATTTACAATGTCACCTGAAAATGAGAACAGACATTTTGCACGGCACTGTTATAGCTGATGTCGCAAGATATTTATATGCCAGATATGCTAAACATTTGTATGCCCCTTTATGCTTCAACCATCATCCCGGAGGACATGCTTGATCCAAAGCAGTGCGGACTGACGCACGTTCATTTTCATCATCTTGAGTCAGATGCCACCAACAGAAGGTTGATTTTTTTTTTTTGTGGTTCTGGTTATGTAGTTTCCAAATTGTTCTTTTAAGACTTCTGACAGCATGTTCCACACCTTGGAAGGCACTTCAGATTCTTAAACTTTAGGTCGAGTGCTGTAGCTATCTTTAGAAATCTCACATTGGTTCTTAAACCGAACAACATTTGCCGAGTCATCATTTGAGACTGCCGTATCACAAAGCATATGGCAGAATGTGGCCATATACAGAGCAAGAGACATACAATTCTCCCCCAAGGAGTTCAGGCATATATTTTTATTAATGTATTATTTTTTTCAACGAATGTCCTCTGGAATGGTGGCCGAAGCATGAAGGGGCATATGAATGTTTAGCATATCTGTCACGTAAATATCTTGCAACGCCGCCTTCAAAAATGCCATGTAAGCGCCTGTTCTCGCCTTCAGGTAACATTGTAAATAAAAAGTGGGCAGCAGCATCTCCCATAAAAGTAAACAAACTTGTCTTAGCGATTGGCTGAACAAGAAGTAGGACTGAGTGGACTTGTAGGCTCTACAGTTTTGCATTGTTTTGTTTTTGAATGCAGTTATGTAACAAATCTACATTTGTAAGTTTCATTTTCATGATAGAGATTGCACTACAGTACTTGTATGAGGTGAATTGAAAAATACTATTTCTTTTGTTTCTTTTTTACCATGCAAATATTTGTAATAAAAATAATAGAAAGTGAGCGCTGTACACTTTGTATTCTGTGTTGTAATTAAAATCATATATTTGAAAATGTAAAAAAAAAAATCCAATAATATTTACATTTCAATTGGTATTCTATTGTTGTACAGTGTAATCAAAACTGTGATTAATTGCAATTAACTTTTTAAATCGAGTTAATTTGTTTTGAGTTAATCGCTTGAGTTAACTGCGATTAATTGACAGTCCAAGTGTCTTAACTTGCTAAGAGGTATAAAAGTGATATGGACACCTATATGCCTAGATTGTGTGGGGTTGGTCCTGGTAGGGATATAGAAAACCTCAGTTCTTTATTTTTTGAGGATATGGAGGCATCTTTTTTTAATACCATCAGTCATTCTATGCTTTGTCTCTTTGTACATGTGGAATAGTTCTGGGCAAACACTGTTTTTGAATTCCAGGAGCTGGCCCTGATTTAGAATCAGATTTTACTGCATGAGTAGGTTTTTTTTGTTTTGTTTTTGTTTGTGGCAAATAGGTTCGAATACCCCTATCAGAATGCTGCTTCTTTTGTACCTCGTTAGTCTCTGCATACTTAGTGCAAGACTAACAAAACAGAGAATATCAAAATATGTTTCACTTTTCTGGAGGGGGAGGGAATGAGTAATGTTTAAATCATTAGTCATTTATATTTCTCTAGTATTTTTACTAAGGGAAAACTTCTTGAGATTATTTTAAAACTGCTGTAAACTGGAAAGAGACTTTCAAGCTTAAAACTGGAATAATCGATTATTGAAAATAGAAAGTGCCACTTATTAGCTCCAATATCTTGGTTAATTTGTACAAAGACACTACATGTGAAGCTGTCATGCTAGTTGGGAGGTAGATTGATGTGGAAACATTGATATGGTCCTTCAGAACAATAATGTCATGGCCTTGCAAAAATTGAAACACAATTGAAATAGCTTAAGGCTTGTTTACATGATGTTGCACTGGTTTAACTAAAAGTGTGACTTTTAAACCAGTTTAGTTAAACTGGTGAAAAAGGTTATGTGGACACACTTACTTTTATTTAATACATGTCAGTTTGGAATTGGTTTAAGCTAAACTGAAATAAGGGACTCTTAAAACAAAGTAAGTGTGCTCCCCCAAATGCTTACTACTCTTGGGGGAATTCTGCTCCAAAAACTTAGGAATTCTGTGCACAATATTTTAAAATTCCCCATATTTTATTTGTTAAAATAACATTATATGCCAGTTTTAATTATTTTGGTGATGTATTTCAAAATATCTGCCAGCAGCTATGTCTGTAACAATATAGACACAAAAAAATTCCCCTGGAAATAGATAAAGAAACCCCTATGACAATCCAGCGCCTGTTTCTCTGCCCCTTCCCTCCCTCCCTCCCCCCCCCCCCCCCCGAACCCAGCTGTGGGGCCAGATACTCACATTCCTTCACCCCTAGAGCCTAGCTGCAGGGCGCCCCCCCATCCCAGACACCTGCAAACTTCCCCACTCCCACCGGCTCAGGGATCCAGAGAGAGAAACACCCTGATGTTGGGTCCCGGACTTGTTGAGTTTCCTGCAGGCTGCCTCCTTCCTTCAGGGTGTGGCGGGAACTGCGGCTGCCCGGAACCCTCCAGTTCCCCCTCGACCCCCCCCGGCAGTGTCTTCTGCCAGGTCCAGTGCCCCTTAGTGATGGGCAACAGCTCTGCAGCCCACGTCTGTGGGGGGAAAAGGAAATTCAGTGCAGAACATTAATTTCTGTGCAAATTCTGCATTGTGCAGTGGCACAGAATTTCCTCAGTAGTAAAAGTTTACACTGGTTTAACCAAGTTTAAAAACAGATTTAAGTTAAACCAGTATAACTTTCTCTTGTAGGCATCCCACTATAGAGCTTTAATGAAGATGCTCTAGCTGATGGGAGAGAGCTCTCCCGTTGGGGTAGTAGTTAATCTACCTCCCTGGGAGGTGGTAGCTATGTCAGCAGGAGAAACTCTTGTCAACGTAGCACTGTCCACACATGTGGTTAGGTAGGTATAACTACATGGCTCAGGGTGTGGATTTTTCACGTCCCTGAGTGACGTAGTTAGACCAATATAGGTCTGTAGTGTAGACCAGACCTTTAGTTACTGACATCTAGCTTAATGTTCTACCTGGCTTCAAATATGAAGTATAGAACATGCTCTCAACCGCCTCATACTTCTGTGTAACAATAGTATACTTGTGGAGTTGACATTATTATTGCAGTCTTTCTCAGAATAGCATCCTGATCTTTACCTACACAGAAGAGGTGCTGGCTGCTAGCTATTTGGCTGACAAAAATGTGCCTAAAGTTTAATTAATAAATAGTTCAGCCAATCTTAGAGTATAATTTATTATATTGATACTATTTACAGTGAACTATTGATAAGCATGGCACATCATAGAACAAAAACTGATTCCCTGCCCAGAAGAACTTGCATCCAGTTACAGGGACACCATCAACTTAAATAGAGTTTCTCTGAAATGTTTTAACCGCCTCTTAAAAGTAAGCACATAAGATTACTGTAACTGAAACATTAGCCAAATATCATTTTTTAGTTTGTGCATTTGACAGTATTTTGTATCTATGTAGCTGTTTTCCCTTTTCTTTTGTGTGGATTCAGGATTCTGAAACGGGAGGGAAAACATTTTTAAAATAGGAAAATTTGATAGTAAAACCATCAGTTGACAGCGAGACTCTGACACAAGTATAGTACCTGATGATACTTGCAGTTAACTTTTTTTTTTTTAAGTTGTTTAGACTTTAAATTGACTGTTTCTAGGAGGAAATAATCATAGGAACCAGAGCAGTCATATAAGCAGACATACTAGTGATTGCAATTTTTAATATTTGATTTTATTTATTTTCAGAAAGTATGCACATCATACTAGTGTTCACTATTTTTCATCTCTCACTAATAATGCCTACTATTATTGCATTCAGTACACTGGGGGAGTAAAGTAGGAAACTGATGGTAAATTAAAGTAATACTTGCCTAGAAAAGTTTCATAGTCTTGTAATGTCTTATAATTATGACACAGAATGTATACATTTAAAGTAGGAAAGTACCACTCATTATTATAGTCACAGGTTTGAGAGACACTGGTATGATAACCAGTTGAAAATATTTATTTAGATTATTTACAATCTTCCTGGTAAACATCAAGTACTTTGATTCTTAGGAGAGAATACAGGTATAGTTACTTATTCTTGAAATAAAGATTGTAACTGAAGTATCAAGTTGACTTTGATACCTATTGGAAGCATGAGAAAATCAGTGTTTGAAAGATTAAATAGGTATTGATAGAGCTTCTAGTACATGTTTATATCTGGGCTGGAGAAGTGAGAGGGGAATTTCATAACTATAGTAGCTGCTTTAAACTTATCAGAAGGCACTTTAATGTCCTTTCCTAAGAACACCCTAAGGTGATGTATTAATTTGTTTGTAAACTACTTAGAGCCATGACCTCCCATTCTTAGCTTGTACAGCACTGTGCTCACTCTTCAGCTTTGTCTACACAGGCAATTTAATTGTTAAAACTTTTTTGTGTCTCGGGTGTGAAAAAGCACCAATGTGGACAGCCCTTCGTTGGCGGGAGCCGCACTCCCATCGATGAAGCTACTGCCCCTCATTGGAGGTGGTTTTATTTTGTCACCAGGCGAGCTCTCTCCTGGTGATGAAGAATGGCTACACAGCATACCTCACAACGGTGCATCTGCAGCAGCACAGCCATGCCATTGTAAGGTGCGCAGTGTAGACATAGCCTTAGGTTATAACTCCATTGTTATCCCTAACTCCTCCACGCGCACACAATTTCTAGCTCAAGTTAAATAGTGCTTTAACCTTCTGCTAGTTGCTCTGTGGTGAGGTGAGGGGTGTGTGTGGGTGGGTGGGTGGGTGGGGATAGGTGGCTTGAAGATCAGGTAATGCAGTGGGGATGCAGCAGCTCAAATCAAGATGACTCATCATCAGATAATCTACTCCCTCTGTGCTGCTAATGAAATCACTCTGTAACCCCAGTGGTGTTTTTGAGTTGTAGTTTCTCTCACTCCAGCTACCTAGCTCGAGTGTAGTAACTCAACTATTGCAGTGAAGACAAGCCCTTCAAGGCCATATGAAATGCCTAGCGTCTGTCTAGTAGAACAGGTGTGTCATCAGGTGAGATTGAAGGAGATGGTAACTAGAATCAGTACTGGATGCAGTGTCCTAGGAATTTGGGGTGTGAAATGCGGGATGATAGCTAGATTTGCTGCTTTATCAGACTTTTTTGCAACAGAACTTTCTCATGTTTATGGCTGATTATTTTAGGTTTCAGTGTAATAAACTGGGTGAATATTGCTCAGTCTTCCATTTTTAAATGAAGTGCTTATAGTAATCGTGTGTAGCTAATTATAGTCTAGCAAAGATGTTGGACATTTCTTCCCAGTAAGAATTCGAGGTTCCACATCTAGGTGTTTTACATAAGATACTTGATAAGTTTCCTTAACTGGCCACATATTTATCTTTAATATTTGTAACCATCTAAATGTGCCCTTCTGTGGTAACAGTACTCTTACCTAGTGCTTCACAAACTCAATCTCATTCTAAAAAGCATTCAGATGTCAGCAGATCTGTGCTCATTGTGTTTACGGAGGGGGGTTTGTTTTTCTGTGGGCAGGTTGGATTGAGAGCTCTAGTCAGCAATTGTGGTGTCACTGACTGGGGCTGAGATAGAGAAATGATTTGGGGAAACTAGTAAACAAAAATAATACAAGCAAAATGTTAAAAGTTGCAAAACCTGATAGTTACTTGTTCACATCTACTACTGTTTGTATGCATTGTCTGTTTAGATCGCAATCTCTCCAAGGCAGAACCTCTTTATTCGCTCTGGTTGCACAGTGCTTAACACAGGGACGCTGATCCTGATTAAGGCCTCTAGGTGCTATCACAATACAGATAACTTCGATGGTGGAAAGAGACGCAGATTAAGTGACTTCACCAAGAACATCCTGCTTCAGTGGAAAATCTGATATCTGAACTTGAGTTATTGACTCCAAATTCTGTGCATTTACTATTAGACAACTCTCACCTCTAATCAAAAATGTTGTCTTGCACAGACTTTTGCATTATAGAAATGTTTAGTGTAAAAATTGGGTCTAGAGCAGTGTCACTGCTTATTGTTGCCAAAGTGGGTTGAAGAGGCTGAAACTTCTACACCTAGAGAGGTCTGCAAGTGAAAAACAAAGCTAAAAATCTACATGTATTCATTAATAGGTCTTTTTCTAAATTGCAACTGGTGTTTCTGTTCACAATTGCTTTGTAAACTGTTCATGATATAGCACGGGGTGGCCAAACTTCCTGGCTCCCCGAGTTGCATCTGATAATCTTCAGAAATTCAAGAGCCAGGACATGCTTGATGGGGGCCAGCGCTCGGGGCTTTAGCCCCGCAGGAGGCACCTGATGGGGCTCGGGGCTTCAGCCCGGCTCCTGCTGAAGCTTCGAAACCCCTCGCCCCACTGTGCAGAAGCCCAGAGACCCCCATGCCTGCTGGGCAGAAGCCCCTGCCTAATCACCCTGCTTCAGTGCATAGATCCTGAGCCTCCCCCTCCAGTCTGGTAGGTGGAGAATGGGGAGGGGCAGAGGGGTCTCTGTGAGCTGCACTTTAATGGTAAAAAAGCCACAATGCTGCTTATGGCAACCAAGCGGAGTCCTGCAAAATGTCTTATAATAATATCTAGTAGTGGGAATCTCCCTCAGACAAGCAAGTTATGGAGAATAGTGTCAACTTGGGTACAGTGCTTGGAAATGGAGGAAATGTGGGCTAGACAATGGAAATTAATTTTCCCTCTCTTTTTTTTTTTTTTTAAATTGGCAGATTTTCTTTGCCTGCACTGTAACAGTGAGAGAGAAACCGCTTCAAGAGGATGAGTGAACTGGAACAGTTACGGCAAGAGGCGGAGCAACTGCGGAATCAAATCAGAGTAAGCATTACTGTTTCCCCAGCCCTCAGTTATCTTGGAGGGAAAATGTGGAAAAAATGAAGACGTGTATATATGTCACTGATGTATCTTAAAATCTTTTCACAGCGGATTAAGTCAATAAAAGATTCAAAAAGCTTGAAACTCCATCCGTAATTGTCATACTGTTATGTCTAGTATTGCAATTTAGTATGATATGGAGTATCACCCAATATTTTGGAGTCCTGTAGTAAGGAGTTGTATAGCTTCCAATACCCAGGAACAACGAGAACTAGTTAAGGACACTGATAATGAAAATTTAACTTTTTTTGGACTACTACTGGCTTTTCCACTACTATTGTTCCTTATTGTTAGGTAAAATGCCTGAGCACTGACTGAGAAAATATCCAGGGTCAGGAATCTTTTTCTTTCCATTGAAATTATTTTTCAAATGCGCATCTTCCCTTTCTCCTACTTGGTTTAATTCAGTTTATTGGTGGTGAATAATTTGATTTATTGCATGGCATCTAGTGATCTGTCAAGAAGCTATTGCAGAATACATCAAAAATTCAGTGAGTTTTCAGTGAAAAATATGTAGGATACCAGTCTTATCTGTGTTTTCTTTCTAAGCATGCAGCATCTACAGACTAGATCGGTGGTTCTCAAATTATGGGTCGGGACCCCAAAGAGGGTCGGGACCCATTTTAATGGGGTCGCCAGGGCTGGTGTTATACTTATTGGGGCCCAGGTCTGGAGCCTCATTGCCCGGGGCTGAAGCCCAAGCCCCACCGCCTTGGACTGAAGGCAAAGCCTAAGGGCTGAAGCCCTGGGCGGTGGGCTCAGGTTATAGGCCCCCCCTGCTCAGGGCTGAAGCCCTGTGGCTTTGCCTCTCACACCCCTCCTCCCCGGGTTGAGTGGGTTCAGGCTTCGGTCCCCCCTCCTGGGGTCATATAATAATTTTTGTTGACAGAAGGGCGTCGCGGTACAGTGAAGTTTGAGAACCCCTGGACTACATCTGTGTAGGAATGCTTTACTTGCAGACACACAATGAAATTGACTATGACTAAAACTTCCTTTATGTGGTGATTCTACATGTAGTTACTTTCAGCCTGACATCAGTTGTCTCGTGATAATCTGCTGCCTACTCAGTGTTTTGGGCATTGAACTACTGATGAAGATATTGACCATGTGCTGTGCATTTGCCATGCATTAATTGTTTTTTGGGGCAAAAGCCTTGTAGTAGCACATTTATGGCTCTTTTGAGACTGATTGATTGATTGTTCAAGGTTATCTTGGGGAGAGTTCTGTGTCATGTCCTTATCTTTCCCAGTATGTATTCAAAAGTAAGGTCAAAGCCAGTTAATGTCAGGAGAGTTACAGCACTAAGGACTCTCCCTAGCTGACCTCAGCAATTTGCTTAAGTGTAGCCATTATTTTAATTCAATCTTGCATTAGCACTCCAGTGTAAATTATAATGTTTCAATTTCTTCCCCAAATGACATACCTTGGAATTATCTGTCACATTGCAATTGGGCATGATGTAGTCAGTCTCGTCTTATAGGAAATGGCATTGGATGAGGAGTGAGACTCGTGTGGTGCAGAATACCTACTGAGCAGCTACTTGGCCAGTGAAACAGGTAGACCTCTCAGGAATGTTCTCGGAAGAATGACCTGTGGAGCCAGGAAGCCAGCATGATTTTTTATATGGAGACTTAACCTTACTGAATTGGATAAAATGGATTTAGTAACACCTGTGTCTCTGTTGGGACCCACATCTGCAATTGGAGCCTGGCAGATGTACCTCTGCATCCATGACAAGCACCACTGAAATCAGTAGGGTTCTATATTGGCATTGATGTTGGCTTGCATGGCTTAAATTGCAGGATTGGGGGCCTTATAAAATTAATCACAACATATTAAAGAAGAAATAAATCTAAATTAGTATTACTGTACACTGCTGTTCATCCTTCAAGTTAGAAAATGAGCACATCACATCACTGATTGGTTTGGTTTCTGTGAACACGTGAGTGGCTGGTTAGGCCAGTTTGAGCTTTGAACTGTTTGTGGCACACTGAACACAAAATGCTGCTATGAGTTACTTGATTAACAGCAGACATGCTGCTGTTGCCATATTTACGCTGCTGGCACTTCTGCTCTGCCTCAGCACTTCTCCTCTGCTCATAGACAGTAGCTCTAGTATGGAATGAGGCTTCACCAGGTAGAACGATCACAAGTGAGATCTTCCCAAAACTCTGGGTCAGTGTTGAAACGGCTCAAGGATAACTTGTGTCCTTGAAACATTTCTTCTGGCCTAGTTAGTAGCTTGTGCAATGTGACCTGAACGGGACACATTGTAATCTGGTCAGTTTTTAAGAAAATGATTAGAGAGACTAATATTTCAGTTAGGTGAGGGGTCAATCTTGCTTACTTGTTAAATCAATGCAAATTTTTCTTTATAATTTTTTGGTTTGGATTTTGGCTTGGGAGAGTAGGACACAGTAGTTCTTATTTTGATGTACTGCTGATGGTAAACATGATATAATGTCCTAAGTCTAAATGACCATTTTTTGATTGCTCACATGGTTTGTGTTTCTGGTAAGAGAATAGCAAATACACATTTTCATTAGTTATTTTTTGACCTTCTCCAAACAAACCAAAATGTAAGTGTAGATTTAGTTGAGAGGGGCATTGCTAAGTGTTTCAAACATGAGGCTATTACATCTTCACAGGTTCTTTTTTGTTATAAATGCTAAACCTCGTCCCTCAAAAAACTGGTCCATAGGATGTATGGGACTGTTGAAATAAATGGATTTACTATGTATAGCTGTAATTTGGGCTTCTCCAACATCACGTTTATTTTACATATAAACATCCTAGATATGTATATATTGGTGGTACTGTTTTCTCTAAATCTTTTATGGTTCTCATTGGTTTAATGGATGCCAGTTGCTAGAGCTAGAAGGAGAGGGCTAGGCAGCATATTTTAGTTGTTGTTCTCTCTCTAAATTCTTTAAAAAACAAAACAAAACCTAGCCGAATTGTCAGTCCTCACCAATGGATTAACAGAGGTGGAGGAGATAGGATGAATCAAATAATAAAATGTACAAGAAGCAAGAATGCTTTGTGTTTGAACGCCCATATCCCCCAAATGTCTTGTTTGAATTGCTTCAGACTTCCAAATATTTTAGCTTAGCATAACTTCGTCTATGAAATTGCAGGTAGGTTAATGTACTTCTGGCAAAACTGAGTCATAGAACAGGGTTGTGATGAGACTTGTTTAATCCTCTCTAGAGAGTAAATAAATTATATAGATATAATGAAAGCTGTCTTGGAAAATTTCTAGTGTATTCTAGCTATTCCAAATCTTCCTCTTTTTCTTGGTAGCTGCTGGCTGTCTTGGTTACTTGCAAATCTTTTTATGTTTTGGGATATCTGAGATTCTTTAAAAATGTTATGCCAGTCTTGTATTCTAAATCAGTGGATTAAAGATATCTTAACTAGCAGCATCCTAAACTAGAATCAGTTGCAGTACATAGGGTTCATCCTTAATGTTAAATCTATAACGGGGTCTTGGTGCTAATTGGGGCATTTGAGCACTACCAAAATGTAAATATTTGCACACACAAAACAGTGTTAGGGTTTCAAAGTCTAGCAATCAAACCCTGGGAAATATCAGAATTAAGGTTGCCTGTCCCTGTGTGTATGCATCATGATAATATGGGATCATATAATTAGATTAGCTTTTTCACAAGATTCTTGCCTTATTCAGGGCATAGGACTGTGTGTGCTTTGGGGATGAATTAGGCTTGTGGTAGTGAAAGCAGCTGTTGTCTGTAGGATGCCTGCCTCATTTGTTGTAGAAATTTGGAAGGTGTGTAGTGAATGAGGCAGGGGATTGAAGAAACAGAAGGGAGTGTCTTATGGTTATGGCAGTTGAATACTGCCCTGGAGAATTGGATTCTATACCTGCACACTGCACCACAGAGTTACTATCTGATACTGGCCTAGTCACTTAAACCAAATTTTTCACTGGTGGTCACTATTTGTGTTACTTATTTTCTAAGAACCCAAAATGAAATCCTGGGGTCTGATTTGCAAACATGCTGAGCAGTCACAGCTACAACTGAATTCAATAGGAGCTGTGCTTTGAACATGTAAGGTGCTATATCAGGTGTTCTCAAGCTGGGGGTCGGGACCCCACAGGGGGTCGCGAGGTTATTACATGGGGGTTGCGAACTGTCAGCCCCCACCCCAAATCCCGCTTTGCATCCAGCATTTATAATGGTGAAAGGGGTCACCAGTACAGAAATGGAGCACCCAAAATTAATGGGCACTTTTGAGTTTAATCTCTCTGTGCCTCAGTTCCCCATCTGTAAAATGGACATTATACCTTCACCTTACTTCAAGGGTGTTGTGAAAATAAATTGATATCTGTGAAGCATTCAGATTCTATAGTGATGGAGCACCATAAACAAGTCCATGAGAAAATTAATAATTCTGTATTCAAACCCTTTTCTGAATAGTGTGCAGTAAATAAGGCACGGAACAACACATTGAACACTGAAGAGAACAACATATGGAATAGCTTCTCACTGTGCACTGAATGAGGCAGGGGTCTTTTGGGGAAAAAATAGTATGTGATCATGTTATTAAAGACCGTGTCATAATATGTACACACAAGGACAGACGACCTTAATGCTGACACTTCCTAACTTTTGAGGGCCTGACTTTGCAACTTTACTTTTAATAGCTTTTATATATAATTGTTTAAGTTTTAAAAAGTGGAATTTATTTTTTTTATGTTTGTTACGTGGAATCATATTGACATCCACATGGGTCACCAGCAGGATTTGAACCTTTAGATGTATAGCACAGGTCTCTGCTTCTTGAGTAACAAAGTAACACATAGCAGTGTAACTTGCTGACAGCAGAGGCTGTTGACTTGGGAGTCAGGGGTTCCATTGCAGGTTCTGGAGGGAGTGTTCTCTAATAGTCACAGGCCTCTACAGTGTTCTCCACAAGCCTGACCCGTTCTGTCCCTGTCTTGACCTGCCCCCCCTTTCTGACCCAGGCTCTTTTCCCAGTCTCTTCACATAGCCAACCCCAGTCTCTATTTCAGTGCTTCCCATCTGATTCTCAGTCTCCCTCCCTGGATTTCGCATACTCCTCACCCCCAATCTCCCCTGGTGGCCTTGCCCAGCCATCTCCAATCTGTCAGTCAGTCCCCTCCCACCATCACACCACCCACCGCCCCCAAGATCCTAGTCCTTGGCTTTGTCCACCCTAGTACCTTTGTCGACACAACTTTTGTCGGTCAGGAGTGTGGAGAAAAAAAACACCATCCGATTTCAAACCCTTGCTCCAAAGTATGGAGGCTTTAGAACTTCTCAATTAAATGGTTGTAAGAATTTATTTAACATGGGCAAAACTTAAATTTAAATTTTGTCCTTAACCTTGTTCTCAAACAGCTGAACCTTTTTGCTGAAAAATAGATAAATAAAATTCAACCTGAGGCAGTCTGGAAATCTTCAGCCTGAACTGTTAAAATTCAGCAAAGTTATAAGCAACGGAAAAACAAAGTCTTAAAGTTGTCTGACACTTCCCATTATAGCTGTAGGTGGTGCTGCCAACTTTTGCTATTATATTAATAATAATAAAAAACAGTTCTGGCCTAGTTAAAAGATCGCATCCGAAATAAATTTAGTGTTGGGCCTCTTCAGCTGTTGCAACTAAACAACGAATTTAATTGCTCAGCTTTAATATCCAGTGTTTTTCTCCTTGTGAGTGAAAGGATTCCTGAACACTAAGGGATTTGTTGTTTGGTATTTTAAATTGTTTCTGATTCAAGATGTCAACATTTTTATAAATATTTCTGCAGTTCAGACATCGTAAGAAATGGATTGAGGTGACCTAATCTGCTTTTGATCTTGTTTTTGGAAAAAGAACTATTAAGAGCAGCCAGTGTCAGTTACCTTAATTGGCTTTGTTTTTAAAGTAGGAAGTCAAAATATACCAACTACATTTAAAAGAACATTATTAAGGTTGCAAAGTAAACAACTGAGAAGCTAGAAAATGCTAGAACTAAGGTAGGCACTGACACAGTCTCTGATTACATGACCACGTACTTTCCTTCCCCTCTTTCACTCCACTCTGTCCTGGAGATGAATCAGGGTTGTGTAGTGAAAGCGACTGTGTGTTTGTATTATGCACACTTTATTTATTGTGGAAGTTGGAAGGTGTCTAGTTAATAAGGTAGGAGGGTGCAGGAAACGAGAGGGTTCTTAATGCAGTTGCATGCTGCTCTGGAGAATTGGATTCTATCGCTGCCTTTGCCGTTGAGTTACTATCTGATACTGGACTAGTCATTTAAATGAGACTTTTCACACATGGTCACTAATTGTGTGTTCATCATTTTCTGGGTTCCTAAAGTGAGACCCTGGAATCTGATTTACAGAAGTGCTGAGCGCTCACAGCTGCAACTGAAGTCAGCGGGAGCTGTGCTTTGAACATATAAAGTGCTATATAATGCTAAGTTCTCTTAAAAATCTGATCCTATGCCTCTCAAATTGGGCACCCAAAAACAGGGGACACTTTGACCTTAATCTCTTTGCCTCAGCTCTCGATGTCTAAAATGGAGTAATACCCTCTCACCTCGTGGATTTTGTAAAAATAAATTAATTATAATGATGAGCACCATAGAAAAACCCACAAGGAAATTGATCATTATGTCTTCAGATCAAGAGTTGAATAGTGTGCAGTAAATAAGACATGGGGCCACACATAGAACAATGAGGAGAAAACAAAATATTGAATAGCTTGCTCATTCGTTGTGCACTGAATGAAGCAGGGGTGCTGTGGAAAAAGTAGTTTGTGCTCATGTAATTGAAGATATAGTGCATAATGCACACACGGTGATTTTGCTCATTGAGGTGTGTGTGTCGGGGGAGGGGAGGGTGTTACTGTGCTGGTACAAAGCATTAGGTTTACCAAGACAAGCTGCATCCACACTAGAATAGCTATGCTGGCAAAGCACTCCTAGTGTATTGTAGTGGCAAAACACTCGTAGGTTGAATGCATTTTATAACAGTATAGCTATGCTTTTCCTATGTATCTTATTACAGGCTCCCAGTTCCCTTACCTACCCACCCCAAATGAAATAAGTCTCTACCAGCAAAAGCACAGTTTTGCTAGTATATCTGCACCAGAGCCCTCTACCAGCACAGCTATGTCAGTCAGGGGTGCAATGAGGTGTGATGCTTGACTGACACAGTTGTGCTGGCCCTAATCACTTTGTTTTCACCGTTGCCAGCATTTTGTCTTCTCCCCTTTTCTTACCTTATTCAGCCCATATTTTGGATTCTTACCCAAATACTGCATAATGAAGGGACTACTCTAAAGTGTTTTTGGATTCACCACTTAGCCCTTGACACGTAGGCAGAGTAGTACAGCATCAAAACGAGGCCGTCCCACAAGATTGCAAAGAGGTTGACTTGGACATGTAGGCAAGTATGGCAGCTGTTTTCTGTTGCAATACTTCAGATTTCGTGGACACTGTAACTTGCTCACATGAATGGGTGGGAATACTGAACGTAAGGATTCTTGCATACTTTTTTTTTAAACAATGAAGCTTTGTTTTCCAACAGATTTTGAAAAAGGTTTGGTGTAAAATAACTTTTCTATAGGTAACATTTTCAGTTGATGTACACTGTTACTGTGTTCAAGGTTCATATTAATTGGTCCTTTCTCTGTTTCAGGATGCCAGAAAAGCATGTAGTGATACAACTCTTGCTCAGGTATATCATCATTTTTATATTGGGAAGTAGCCCTTACAAGGCAATAGGTTTCTTTAGTGATATATTGCATGCCTGGTATGGTGGCTGAAAAAGATAAAATGCAACAACCTGGAAGTACATTGCTTAGTGCACTATTTACAGTTATGAAATTGAAGCAATAATTACGGTGGGGGGAGAGCTAAGGCCTTTACAGGTATTATTTGCAGCCAGTCAAAAAGCTCTAAAGCCATGAGACACTTAGATACATCAGAAATACCTTGGATAGATTTCTTTGTTATATATTATATTAAATATTATATATATTTTCCTTAATTCACCTTTTTAAAAACATTTTCATGAAACTATATGACATGATGGTTTGGATTTGAGAGTTGCTCCCACTTAGCTATGTGTAAGCTGTCCATTTTATTTGGAAACTGAAGTTTTTCATTTAAAATTCAGGTTTGGACTTTTAGGTGGCAGTTGTCAGACTACCAAAAAATGACAGTGGAATAAATACTAAATGATCATTTTCTTCTGGGGCTATTATTTTGAGGGTGTGAATTGTCAACTTCCATAAAGCTTCAATGTAAAAATAAAGTTCACACCTAATACATACAGAAGCTCCATCTGCAGAGTGCCTAAAACAGTCTGAAACATTTAGAGTAGTGACCATCATTAAGTTCGCTATCACTGATACCCTGATTTTCTTGCAAAACCTTTTGACTGGCTACACTATCACATCATTGTGCGCTGTTACTGTGGAAACGGTAGTCTCTGTTGTATGTCCAAACTCTAGTGGTGCAAAATATTTACGTTCCTGGCAGTTTGAGTGTTGTACACATTTATCACCATCTTGGAGATACAGAATAATTGTTTGGTTTGTGTTTTTTTCCTGCTCAGATCACCACAAGTCTGGACTCAGTGGGTCGAATCCAAATGCGAACAAGACGTACACTGAGAGGTCACTTAGCTAAAATTTATGCTATGCACTGGGGATCTGATTCAAGGTTTGTACAACTTATTATTGAACTTGGAAGCAGAGGGATACCTTTTCTAGCTCTTGAAAGAATTGTAGGCTTACTAGAGAGACAAGGTGGGTGAGGCAATATCTTTTGTTGGACCAACTTCTGTTGGTGAAAGAGACAAGCTTTTGAGCTTTCTCAGAGCTCTTCAAGTCTGGGAAAGGTACTTAAAGGGCTTGCCTTCACATACAAAGCTACAATGGCTCAGCTGCACTGCTGTAGCACTTCCAGAAGATGCTGCTATGCCAGTGGGAGAGATTTTCCTGTTGGCGTAGTTAATCTACCTCTGTGAGAGGTGGTAGCTATATCGATAGGAGAAGCTCTCCCGTCGACAGCGCTGTCTACGCCAGGGATTAGGTCAACATAGTTTTACCAATATAAATCTGTAGTGTAAATCTGGCCAGATTCACAGCTTAATATAATGTGGAACAGATTGTTATGCATAAGGAGTTATCACATTGTAAGAGACCACAATGAAGTTGGCAGTTAACACGTCTGCAGTTGTAGGACAAAGAAGGGTTATTCGGTCAAAGATTGTTGTAATGAGCCATAAATCCATTGTCTTTATGGAGTTTGTCTATTACAAGAAAATCCAGACATCTTGGGGAACCACTGTGGGTATGTCTGCACTCCAATTAAAAACCCACAGCTGGTCCATTCCAGTTGGCTCGGGCTAAAAGCTGTTTAATTGTGCTATAGATGTGCCTGAGCCCAAAAGTCTACACCACAATTAAACAACCCCTTAGCCTGAGTCAGTTGGCAAAGGCCAGCTGTGGGTGTCTAATTGCAGTGTAGACGTACTTTCAGTCTTCAGATACTTTTGAGGGCCATAGATCATAGAAAATGTTGAGAAATGTTTGTACTTCAGCCTGCCCTTTTAAAGCCAGTTATAATCATACAGAAATAATGAAAAGGGAAATCATTCCATTATAAGCATATATGCTTCACTTTTATTTTCCACAAGCATTTTGTCTAGTCTTTCAGATGGTCTATTACAGATTCTTCAAATCTGAGAGCCTGGTGTATGGTGGCGCTTAACTTCAGTATTCTTTGTATTGCATTTTCCCTTAAGCTATGAAAGGTCATATAGCTTGAAATGGTTGATTTAGTGCGAATGTATTTTATGTTAATAGAGCACTGGAAGGACATGGAATAACAATATTTTTCAGTGAATTAAAATGTGTTTTGTAAATCACAACAATAAATGTAGTCTGCCATGTTGTGCTGCAGCTAATTCAGTATAGTGCTGATTCTTAGTATAAGAAATTCATCAGAAGAATTGACAAACAATCCAAATAAGATTTAAATACATGCATAATGTGTTAGATTGATTCATTGGAAGTTTTTTATCAAAAACTCTTCAAAATGTCTACAATGCTCTCACCACCGCCAAAAGATATATGCAAATGAAGAAAACAGATGTGACTTGTTCATTGGTTCTGGTGGAACAAAAGGGTGATGCTGGAAGGCTTCTTAAATATAAAATAACTCCTTCCAAAATTTTTTGAACAACCAATAGCCATCTCAACATATGGTAGGCATTCCAGAGGCTAATTGTACCTGGTGATATTGTGTTCTGGCTTGTCTAGACCAGGAGTACCTATACTACATTTATGATACTAAAACACTGAGTCTGAAGGATACAAACAACCAGTAGGGAGAGGTTATAAAATTTGTAAATAGCTTGAGCAGTTTTAAATGTCAGTTATTCTAGCTTGTTTTAATTGTGGAAGTTTATCCATGGATTCAGGTAAGATTTTCTAGCAAGCAACACGTTGTTCTTTGCAGCTGTCCAGACACTTTTGGCCCTAGGAAGTTTAAAAATAGACAAAAGGAGAAAATGAAAAGGCTTTTCTGAATTATTTGACATTCATGCATCTTGTCTATTTTGAAATTAAGTATGAGACAAGAAGTTAACATGTTGATATTTCTGTTTTGTGGTTATCTTTAGGCTACTAGTCAGCGCTTCTCAAGATGGAAAATTAATTATTTGGGATAGTTATACAACAAATAAGGTAGAGTTGTTTACAATCCATATTGGTAATCTATACACAAGTGACAGTTTTGTTTTAGTTCCTTCTTTCTGTAACACTTTTCTTTTAGTTGGATTAGCTCCATCACTTTTTCCTGTTGAAGTTTTAACTAGCTTGCTTTCACTTTTTTTTTTTTTTTAATGTCCAGCTTTTTATTCAAAGTGCATTTTAGCTTGGGTAATACCTATTTTTATATGTTGAACCTTTGCTTCTATTCACTGTAGCTTGTTTGCTGGGAGAAAAGATTATGTAGGTTTTTTATAACCCTCTGATAACTATCTAGGAGATCACTGGTAGGGCGTGCTGCAGAAGAAATGTGATTAGCATGGGATCGCTTGGAAGCATAGCAGTGCTCCTGGTGTTCATTGGCCAAGCATTTGAGTGTTTCTCGGGTGGGGTGGGGGAATCTTTCTAAGGAGTTTTAATAACTAACTCCTTGTTACTGTTGTTTTTGCAACTGTCCACCCTATTCGTGCTGCTGTTTCCGTGGCAAATGCTCTGTTATTCTGTTGCAGAAGCACACAACCACAGAGTTTACAGAGAATTAATATAAATCCATTATAATAGATATTTAGCTCCTTGGGACTGAGAAAGTGAGAAATCTAGATCAAACGAGGAAGGACTAGGGTGCAGATCCTCCGCTGATGGCAATTGGCATAGCTTCATTGGTGGAGCTATGCCAGTCTACACCAGTTGAGATTCTGGCTCAGGAAGACAAACTGGAGGGAGGAATTTGAATAGAACTAAACCTGTTGCATGTTAAACTAGTAATTCTTAATTTCAGAATAGCTCTGATACTGTAAAAACGATTGTACTGAACTTGCACATATCTAACCAGGCAACCATTTTTTCCCATCCCTTAAGTGAATATTCAGCACAAATTGAAGCGTGTTTAAAATCAGATTCTTAATTAGTTGGATATCCCACTATCTTATTTAGTAGCATCAGCTGCAATGCTAAAGCAGTATTGCAGAATACTAGATGCAGGAGGTTGGACAAGAATGGCTATGGTTGAGTGTGACTGCCTAAAATGTGGTGTAGTTCTAATATGCCTTGTCTCTCTGTAGATGCATGCCATTCCTTTGAGATCTTCCTGGGTGATGACCTGTGCATATGCTCCTTCTGGCAACTATGTCGCTTGTGGTGGATTGGACAACATCTGTTCCATATATAATTTGAAAACCAGAGAGGGCAATGTGAGAGTGAGCAGAGAGTTACCAGGGCATACAGGTCAGCTGCATTTTACTACATTTACTTTTCTTTACTGTTAGTCAAAGTGAAACAGTCCCAAGCCCGCACTGTTCACAGCATGCCCTAAAGTGAAAACAAGTGCTAACAATTTGCAAAATGGAATATAGTCTAACCTTGGTTTTGATCATTTTTAGGAATCATTTTTTGTATGTCACTCATTTTGCCTTTATCAGTCTTAATGCTAAATTCTGTGTTCATTTAGTTCTGCCAGTGAGATACTACCAGTAGCTATCTGAGCAAATGGAGTAGTACATACTCCAGTGAATTTGGCTTCTGTACTGCTATTTTTAAAATACAAGTAGCATCAAGTGTTGGTTATTGTGTGACATACTGAAAAGGTTTTTTGGATAACTTTTACTGCGACAGTGGGGTATGAAGTTAACATCTGCCATTCTGTTCCTAGGATACTTGTCCTGCTGTCGTTTTCTAGATGACAACCAAATTGTTACAAGTTCAGGCGACACCACCTGGTGAGTTTTGGAGGTGGGGGGGGGGGTAGTTGGTGGATTTTTTGTTTTTTTTCCCAATGCTTGGGAAAATTCTTAAGCTAAACTTGCAGAGACCCTATTATATTGCTGAAATGCATCTGTTTTATCTGCAGTGCTCTTTGGGACATTGAAACTGGTCAACAGACCACCACCTTCACTGGGCATACCGGAGATGTGATGAGTTTATCGCTAAGTCCGGACATGAGGACTTTTGTTTCTGGTGCCTGTGATGCCTCCTCCAAGCTTTGGGATATTCGCGATGGAATGTGCAGGCAGTCTTTCACTGGGCATGTGTCTGATATTAACGCAGTTTGTGTAAGTGAGCATTTCTATTACAAATGGAGAGCAGTATAGCTGTAAGATTTCAATTTATAATCTAGTTTTCAAAACAGGGTGGAGAGTGGTCAAGTCTCTGATTTGGCGACTTACAATGAATGTAATTTCTTAGAATATGAGGTCTTGATAAGACCAACCATCTGCAATCTAGTTCATGCCTATTAATAATACATATCCTCTAGATATGGTTAAGTGATCTTGGAACAATTCAGACTGTCCTCATTTAGTCTAAGTTGTCATAATTGTTTGCTGCTTTGTCCAATTTTACCTGCTTGACCTCCTTTTGCTTCATAATACTTTATGTATCTTTGCGTGATTGGATATGTCCATTTACAGTAGGTGTGTGTACATCTTGTGCACCAGTGCCAGAGAATTTTCCCTAGTAGAGGCAGCCACTCTTGCGCTATGATGTCCCTCGTGTTCCGAGCGGAGTATAAAACAGCAGAGCTGCCCCGCCCTTCGTTCGGTTTTTTATTGCAGTTGGTCAGAGCATGCTGTCAGCTTGTTCCTTCTGCAAATGAGCTGTTAGTGGTTCTCATTTTTGGATCTCTTGGGCCCCTTTTAGCTTTTCATTATTTATCTGTTGTTCAGACGGTCAGTGGACTTTGGGCTCCGTCTGATACTGGGGGGGATGTCAGTGTCCCCCAGCTCCAAGCCCTGCTCCAGGTGTCAAAGCCAGTGCCCATGAGCGATCCTCACTCTCACTGTTTGAAGCGTTTGGATGAGGTCACATCAGGAACATGTGTCCAATTTGCCTGGGCTTCAAGATAAGAACTAAGAAGCAAAGAGAAGAGCATCTCGGGCACATCCTCAAAAAAATGGATGGGGACAAAAAAAATTTCTATAGAGGGAGGGATAGCTCAGTGGTTTGAGCATTGGCCTGCTAAACCCAGGGTTGTGAGTTCAATCCTTGAGGGGCCATTTAGGGATCTGGGGCAAAAATCTGTCAGGGACAGTACTTGGTCCTGCTAGTGAAGGCAGGGGACTGGACTCGATGACCTTTCAAGGTCCTTCCAGTTCTATGAGATAACTGTATCCATAAATATATGGAGATATACCTATGTCCATGTATAAACATGGAGGGAGGGATAGCTCAGTGGTTTGAGCATGGGCCTGCTAAACCCAGGGTTGTGAGTTCAATCCTTGAGGGGGCCATTTAGGGATCTGGGGCAAAAATTGGGGATTGGTCCTGCTTTGAGCAGAAGGTTGGACTAGATGACCTCCTAAGGTCCCTTCCAACCCTGATATTCTGTGATTCTCATGGAGGCTGCCCTTTGCCCAGCATCAGAACCACCTCTGTGGATAGAGGGAGTTCCTCGATCACGCTATCCACGAGTGTTCCCCAGTCTTACCTGTGGACAGACAGGAGGAGATCCCCCTCACCAGGGCAATCCTCAAAGAGGTAACAATGCTTGGAGTGCCCTCAGCCTCTGAAGCTGAAGAGGAGGACAACTTCATGTCAAAGTACTCGGTATGAGATTCCTCAACCTCAGAGGCTAGCCACTTTGATATTGAAGGTAGAGTACATCCTTTGGCCCCTTGCTTCCCGCAACCTCATTTGAAAGGCTCTTTCAGAGCAGAACTGTTGACTTCAGTTCGTGTGCCAGGACTGGTGAGGGTGGCTGTTTCCTCGGCACAAACAGTGGCACTACCGCCCTTGCTCACAGCAGGGCAAAGGCCCATTTCAGTACCAGCCACTCTGGAGGCCTACATAGCTTCATAGGATCTGCTGAGCCTCTCTGTAACGCCCTCACTGATCATTTAGATCAACAGCACTTTGCTGGGTCTGTTGCACATGGTGCTCATGTTGGCTTCCACCTTGGGGGTCTGTTATGATGCCAGCAACTTCAGGTTCGGTGCTGCTTCCATTAATCCCAATTCCAGCTCGAAGACCAATGGTAACTGGTCTGCCTCAGCGCATCATCCTGATAGCTAGGAAGCCCCAGGATGGCTGCTGGTACTGAAGGCTTGTTGTAGATCAGTTTTCCCCATCTCTGACTGGTACTGCTCCACCCTGGCCTTTGGAGTTCTTCTACTTCTCCTCAGTCTGAAGTGGGTTCTGATGTGTCTGACTTCAGGGAAACTAGGGATTGTTCCCACTCTCATAGGAGTCATCTTGGCAAGAGGAGATCAAAGGAATAGGAGAGCCTGATTTAGGCATAATTGGCCTCCAGTACCATACCAGCCCTGTCACTGGCCCTACTGGGTACAGTGGGGGATGCCTACGGCATCTAGATCTTTGTCTCCACTGCAGTACAAAAATTAATCCCAGAGAATGGAAGTGTCCCCGCCCAGTACTGACAAACCATCAGAAGTCACACAACCACTACTCTATGGAAACCTATCCCTGAGGGGAGATGTATGTCCACATGATACTGACAGCTGCTTGATGCTGGTCTTCAGCTGCTTTGGACAGTCCTTCTGCGTTGCAAGCTTAAGACCAGCAGCAGGAAGTTCTAACCTGCCTCTTCTGAACACCTCGTTGTCTTCTCCGAAAGAGGCCCTGAGAAGAGAAGACAGTGTTCCACATCAACAAACAGGAGTTTCCAAATCAAACTGCATGTGCCAGGAGGCAATCAGGCTGTGGAATTCCCTGACTTTCAGAGCATCACACCTACCAGGGATTCAGAATGCCTTAGTGAACTGACCAAGCGGGTCATTCAGCTTGGACTGTGAATGGCCTCTCAACCTGGCTATTCTAAGGTCAGTATTTTAAGTAGGGAGAGTCCCATCAGTGGACTTATTCTCAAGCTGTCAGAACAGGAAATACTCTCTCTTCTGTTTTGAAGGTGGACTAAAGCCCCAGGTCCATTTCAGATATGGTTCTCTTCCCCTGGGTCAAGGGTCTGCTCTCTGCCTCCCCTTCCATACTTCTGATTCCCAAAGTTATTTTTCAAGCTGAAACAAGAGTGAGGGAAAATGATACTGCACCAGTCTGGGCGAGGCAGCCATGATTCTTGGACCTGCGCAAGTTGTCTGTCAGAGAACCTCTACCCCTGCCTTTAGTCAAGAACCAGATATTGCAGAATCACAGGCAGTTGTTGTACCCTGATCCCTAAGTTGCTACATGTCACAGCCTGGTTCCTTAGCAGCATTGCACTGTTTAGAAGCAGTCTATAGTGTCCTACTTAATAGTAGGAAACCATCCACAAGGGCTTTCTACCTTATAAACGCTTCCACTTACACTGTGGCTAGCTGCGCAGATAGTGTGCCTCCTTCATAATTTACGATTAAAATGATTTTGGACTATTTGTTACACTTAAAAATCAGATTTGGTGGTCAGCTCCATTAAAGTATACCTGGCCCCAATTTCATTATTTGACCCCCTTATTACAGGCAGAACTGTATTCTCCAACCATAGGATTACAAGGTTCTTAAAAGGTTTTCTCACCTTTCAGAGACCCTACTCTACTGTGGGATTTGAACTTTAATAGCCCTTATAGATTCCTCCTCTTCAACCATTAGCCCTCCTCTTTATTGTTACGTGGCTTTCTAATAGCCATCACCTCAGCAAGGAGAGTTGGGGAGCTGCATGCCCTGGTGATGGATTCTCCATATACCTGTGATGGGATCCCCGGGGTGTAGCCTGGGACTGTGGGACCGCTGTGCCCCCTTAACTCTCCAGTCTGGGCTCTCACAGTGCTTTGCTAGTGACAAGTAGTAAAATCCTCCAGGTGCTGTTATCACTCAGCACAACAGCATGTGGATCCCCACACCCAGCTAGATTGCATGACTGCACCCAGAACCACCCATGAATCACACAGAGAAAGGTACCAGCCGAATCCTCCCAGCCTTGTAGCTCAGGAATATACCGCCTTGCACTGCTCAAGACGAGCAGTGCAAGTTTATTAATTGGTTCACCACTTCATCAATGGAAAGTGGATATACACCAGCCTTTGTAAACCAGAGCAGATTTACCAAACACTTCAGGCAAGCTCACTGGTAAAGATGTATCGTAAAATAAGTTTATTGACTACAAAAGATAGATTTTAAGTGATAAGGGATACGCAAAAAGTCAGTTACCAAAAGAAAATAAAACATAAGCGCGTAGTATTAACTCTCAACCCTATTAGACTGGGCAACATCTAGATTAAGCAGTTTTTCTCATCCCACTGGATATTTCAGTTCATAGTACACAAATTTCACCCTTGAAACCTGGGACAGTCTTCTCTGTTGGAGTCTTTGGTCTTCTGAGCATCCTTGTTGCTTGCAGCATAGGTGGGGACAGGAGAAAAGGCCAAGCATGGGGCCACTGTGTTCTGTTTTATACCCTTAGTCCATGTGCTTGGAGAACACAAGTCCGGGCATGCCTGGTGGGCATTGCTGAGTCACCTGGCAAGGTTGAGCAATTCTCCTGGTGCGGCCTTGTGCAAGTGAGTCATTGCATTGTAGCTCTCTTGCTGGACAGTGGCTGTTTGATGGTTGTTCAATACCCGCCCGGGTGTTTATCCCCCTGGTTATTGTCTTTGGGGAGCTAGTATCTGGGCGCTTCCCACAGCATATTTGAATGACAACCATATAACACAATTCTCATAACTTCATATGCATGAATGATATGTATATTTAGATGGAACAGTGGGTTTCAGCAGATCATAGCCTTTCCCGTGATAGGTTACAAGGCATGCTTTGTATGCAATATCACAACTATATCCAAATGATGAATATGGGGGTGTTAGGGTGCTCCCCTAGGGTGTATAGTGTCACAAAACCTTTTAAAAAAAAAACACACAAAAAACCCTACAGGACAAAGTACAGGTTAGGCTACACCTTAAATTTTTCATTATGGCAGTATCTGATTTCCACCTTGACTAATCTATGTATTGATCTTCTTTCCAAAGTCACGTGCTCATAGTGATGAACAACAGTTCCATGTTTGGGATGTTTGCTGATCACTGGTTTTTTTTAATCTAGATAGAGAAAAGCACTTTTGGGTCTATTCTCAGCTATTCATCTCCTATGCAGAACGAACGAGAGAGTGTCCTGTAACAGTGTAGTGACTATCCAAGTGGATCACCAGCTGTGTTTTCATGCCCTACAAGATCAAGGGTATAATGCCTTCTGAAAAGTGCTCTCTGCATTCAGCCAGAGCACACTCAGCTTCTGCAGTATTTCTGGGAAGCATCAATATTGTGAACATCTGCAGAGAGGCAACATGGTCTTCAGTCCACAAGTTTGCTAGATGATATGTGATTACTACCACGTCAAGAGAAGACACAAAAGAAGGCAGTTCGGCAGTCCTCCTTCTGATGAGAATCCTCGTCCCAACTCTGATGGAAACTTCATGGGAGTCTCCTAGTGTAATGGGCATGTGCAATCGCTTGAAAAATGGTTACTCCTTGCAGCTGCTCTTTTGAGATGTTGTGTATGTTCTTTACATGACCCACCCTCCTTCCCCAGTGCATTGGAGTCTATCATCTGAGGGCTTGTCTGCACTTGAAATGCTACAGTGGCACAGCTGCAGAGGCACTTCAAGTATAGATACTACCTATGCCAGTGGGAGGGGTTCTCCCAGTACCATACGTAATCCACCTCCCTGAGAAGCAATAGCTAGGCTTCCTTCAAACCTAGCACTGTCTACACTGGGGGTTAGGTTGGCTTAACTATGTTGCTCAGGGGTTTGGATTTTTCACATCACTGAGCGATGTAGCTGGGTTGACCTTACTCTTTGGTGTACGTCAGACGGAAGAAGATACAGTGCGAAGGTACTGAAGGTAGGTTGGGTGGCTCCATCCTGGTAAACCCTCTGCTCAGGGCACACAGGATGCGAGGGTGCAGGTGTGGCCATCCATGTGGTTATCTCTAGGGAAAACTCTGGCACTGATGCATGAGCCGTGTACGCACCTAGCGTAATGGACATATGCAACATACCTCAAAACAACAGTTACAAGAAGGTAAGTAACTGGGTTTTTTTAAGTAGTAAAGAATAAAACTTCAAGATGGAGTCAGTTCTCAAACTTTTATGTTAACCAGTGTGTATTTGGATTTCCTGTAGAAAAAGGCATCTTTAAACTCTGGAAACCGAAGGTGAAACTAGTGCTTAAAAATGCTGAATATATTTACCCTTGGAATAGCTTTCTAATGTTTCTAAACTGGAGTGTATTTCCTCTGTTTGCCACAGCCACATTTTATGTTCTGATCCACAGGACACACATTCTGTTTAAACCTACATTGCATTTTTTTTAATAAACATTGCAAATTCTTAAGTCTCTGGAATACCAGCATGATCTGTGGAGAAATGCAGCCCATACTCTTGGGTCTAGTCCTGAGATGTGCTTGGTACCTTTCACTGCCATTTAAATCAATGAGGTGCTTAACACGGATTATTTAGTAGGTGTGAATTTTGGAGGCTGAAGTGCTAGCTTGCAGTCCTCTGTTTTGATCCAAGCAGCCTGACTGACTAGCTCAAGATGGAACGTTGTGTAGAGGGACACAGTCCCCATGGGTCACTCCAAAGGATAAAACGGCTGTGCTCCACTCCATTTTATGGAAATTAGTTGCATCCCTCTGTCTCTTGAAATTTGCCAATGAAGCCATTGGCTGGGCAAAGTTTGAATGCACCTGCCTTTGGTCAGTACTACGCTACAAGTGTTAAACACAATTGTGTGTGCACAATAGTTGCATTTTATTGAAAATCTTTTTTCTTTTTTTTTTCTTTTTGCTTATGAATTTGTGCTGTATCTGAATCTCAGTAAAGACCGTGTCTACATGCGGTTTTTGAAACCGTGCATGAGCAACACTTTTCTCTGCTGTCAAACTCCTGTCTCATTTTCATTTCCAGTTCTTCCCCAATGGACATGCATTTGCAACTGGTTCTGATGATGCTACTTGTCGACTCTTTGACCTGCGTGCAGATCAGGAGTTAATGATGTACTCCCATGACAATATCATCTGTGGAATCACTTCTGTAGCCTTCTCAAAAAGCGGTCGTCTCTTGCTAGCTGGCTATGATGACTTCAACTGCAATGTGTGGGATACTCTGAAGGGGGAGAGAGCAGGTTGGTAAATGGTATCTGCAGTGAGTTGCAGTTCTTTTTCTTTAGCAGAATCTCAACAGGGAACACATTCCACTTTCTGTAACTTTTAAACGTAAAACTAGTTCACGGGTAGTCAGTCATGATACCTGCGGGTGCTGCTGAATTGTGAAATCTTCTCTGCTTCCTTTTAAAGGTCAGTTACTCAATGTAAAGGTTTATTTTTGGATTTGTATCTCTATTTTCTTGCATTTTATTTCTTCATATTTTCAGATCTGGTAATAATGATGTTTAGAAAAGGGATGTGAGGTTTTCTGTTGTGTACAGTAAGTGGTTTTGTGTCTGGTTTTGGTTAGAGACATTGTCGGCACCTCTTTCTTTCTTTCATTTTTATTTTATTTTATACTGGAAAAATACAGATGCAAAATATTTTAACTATTTGGTTCAGGACTTCCCAAGATAGGAGCTAACTCAATGTTGGGGAGCTAATATTTCTTTTAAGATAAAACATAGAGGAGGATGATACTTCTGTCACGTAATCACTCTTAAAAACAAACAAAAAAACCTCTTCCAGGATGTCTTGAGGTGAATTTAACCAGAAAAGTAATGTACAAAACTTGAAAAGCTTCAGCTGTTAACCTTCTCCATCTTCTCTTCCAGGTGTCCTTGCTGGCCATGACAACCGTGTCAGCTGTTTAGGTGTTACTGATGATGGCATGGCTGTAGCTACAGGGTCTTGGGACAGTTTTCTCAGAATCTGGAATTAACTGGGAGACAAACATGTACATTCTCCATTGAGATCTGGAGAGATCAATGCTGCAGCCTATAGCTGTGAAATAACATTTCTACCTTGTATTTGCAGGTGAAGTTTTTCTATTCACTGATTATTACACAAAAAGGCTTTCTGTAAACTAGAAAAAAATCAAGTGAAGAAATAGGGGAGGGGGTGGAGAAATCACTGACTTTTAAAAAGGGGCCAGGCCAGCACACATAATCATGGTGACTGAGAAACTAAGAGCCAGTCTTTTGTTTTTGGTGGTTTGGTTAGATTGTCCTCGAGGGATTTCTGCTTGTGCTCAAAGTCTGCTAATTCTGTACTTTTTTTGTACATAACAGAATATACACATTATAGCAGCCAATCATGTAACATTTGTCTGTATGTAAAGAAATATGTTTGCATTTTTTAAGGAACTACATTTATAGCTTTGCATTTAACCTGAGATGTCACTTCTGAGTTTTGTAGTGAACTAGATTGCTGTTTTAAACGCTTTTGTGAATTTACTGTAGATAAAGTGAAGCCAATGGTATGTATGTGTTTTTTATAATGGAAGGCATTTGAATTACTACTTTTTTTTTATTATTTTATTTTATTTTTAAAAAAGGCCCTGATGACCGTGGTAATACCTAGCGCCTTACTTATTCACTTCTAGACCTATTTGTCTATTTAAACTGGGGATTACTCGTTCCAGCTAGTGGTTCCTGGTTCATCCATCAGCAGCCATGGCCTCCAAGCACCAAGAGAATGTTAATGCCATTAGGCGCGCACGCACGCGCACACACACACACACACGGTTTTAACACGCTGGCGTCAGAAGTATGAACTTCCTTCAGCCTCTCGTAAGTTATTTTAAGTTGAACAGAGTGTACAAGTCAAGTAACACAGTACTGTCACTGAGTGGGAGAGTGCTTTTTCCTTTTGACAGTGTAGTTGTAAATGAGAGGATTCTGATCCACTGCAAACGCCAGCTGCCATGCACTAGCAAGGTGATATTCTAGCATGGAGTTGACTGAATAGATTGAAGAAATTTTAAAAGTGTACACAAACTTGCTGTTCAACTGCTACAGCAAATGAAGAGATTTAAGAGGGTTTCTCTATGAAGGCTTCCTACGAATGGCTTAGGAAGAAGTACAGTGAATCCCTTACTAGAACTGCAAAGTTAGAGGTTTGCCCTAATATTCCACAGCAGAACATGCTTGTCTTGTGTAATGGTTGAAGTGACCATGTTATCTGCAATGAACAATAACCTTTTTGATAATCTCTATGATCTCTCTAAAAACTGTACACTCTAAATTTAAAATCCTGCTAGTTCATTTACAACCACAGTGGTCTGTGCTTAGGCAGCTTATTAGATGCCAATCTGCAAACTGACAGTAAATAGTCATTTCCTTTTATAGGCCTGATCTTGATATGATTCAGTTATAAAATGAAAGGCACTGAGAGCACTTGAACTAGTAAGCATTTTCTTATTGTGTAGGTATATGACAAATCATGTGACTCAAACCCATTTGAAACTACCCATGAAGATCACTTAACTCTGGTGCTGGCAGCGTGTCCATGTTTGTGATGGATGTCCCTGCGGGGAATCTGAGTTGGGCATGAAACTACCTGATGCTTTCAGGAAAGGGCCATTCTCTGTTGGCTTCTTGTAAGTGCTTTATTTTAAATGTGTGTATTTAAACAAATTACCATAAAGCTGAAAGTTAATGTTAATCTGCTGCCCCCACCTGAAGGTGCGATGTGTCCAAATGTCTCTGGGTCAGTTTGTGAACATAAGTGCCCAGCATTTTGTAATATGAAAAGAGATTGTTGCTGAGACCACTGTTTGTGAAGTTTCTACCACTTGTAATTCTAATTTCAGTACTTCCGGACTGTGCCTGTAAATATGCCATGTTTACAACGGTGGAGGTGCCAATCAATGTGCCAACTGTAGTAAATTCAGTATCCGTTAAAAAAGCACATCCCGTGCTGGAGCAGTATACACTTACTAAAGGCAGAGTATGGTGTAGGACCAAAATCATGTTATGCTGTAGATCACAGAAACTCATTTGCATTTTCTTTTCAGCAAGATTATTTTGTATTCTGATTTGTTTGCATTAACAGAATTATTTATGGAATATTTGTATCTTTTCCCAAGAGGGCAGCTCTTTGAGGTCAGGCAGAACACTTGATATTTTTTAATGGTGCCTTTGATTTTTAAACTTGCAGCTGCTTCTGGTTTGAGTGAATCATTCTGAAAATTTGCTATAAACTCTTAGAGGAAAAATTTAAATGACTAAATAGTTTCTCGTTAAAGGTGCATCTTGAAGTGACTTCCTAGTTTCCAGGGTTGTAAAGCAACTTTCCGTACTTGCAATTAAATATCCTAAACTATTTCCCTTTATACTGCAGTATAGATGTTTGCTATCTAACTCTTAAGTAAATCAGGTTTCTAAAAGGGTAACGGGAAGTCAACAGGGGAGTGTACACCTGAGGAAATATTTAACTTCTGAGGTGAATGTGCACCAAAGTAGTGGCTACTGTTGGAGTCCTGGTATAAGTCTGTTTGGATTGTTTGCTTTTTTAAAAGCATTTATAGTAGTGGGACATTTATTACAATATTACATCAAAAACTAACTATATGAGCTATTTCAATTTTTTTAAGCATTGCTTATGGGTGAATTTTCAAGATGGTACATTCATTAAGTTAGAGCTTAATTTTAAACCAAGCACCAAATCCCATCTGCTACAAACCACCATTTGCAGGTTTTACTTGAAAGCTTTCATCCAGACTCCTGCATGTCAAAGGACATGTCTCCATGGGAATTTTTAGACTAAAAGATGATGTATACCTGTAGCTTAATATAAACTCAGATGTGCAGGTTAGTGTAGTTTCTAACTGCTCACATGATGGTGAACCAGTTTAATACAGGTAGTGGATTTTATAGCACAATGGGGTACATATTAAACTGTTGTGAAAAGTTTACCACTGCCAAACTGTAGAGCTATCTTAATTTCAAATAAATTATGGGGTTACAAAAACATGTACTAGATTTTGGAATTGGTAATACTTAGTACTAAAAACAGATATGACCATTGTGCCAAAAATTTGTAATTGATAGGAAAGTAACCTTTTTCCAAGCTTCGTTCTAATATTAAATCAATGTTTAAATGTACTTTAAAAGAAGTGGTGCAGCAAAAAATGTAATTGGTTGAAGCTGTAACTTGGAAACTGGAAATGCGTGCCTCATATGAAATTACAGATTTCTTTAATTCAGGTACAACTGCTGTCAACTTTTTTTTTTTTAAGGCTGATTAGCTTTATGGTGAAGGATACTGATCAAGCAAACTTCCAGTTTGAACTTGCTCCCATGTATACTCAGCCTTTATAATTTTATTAGTAAAAATACTGGGTGAGATTCTAGAAACCACAAAAAGCTTCGACATGGCATTGTGCTAATAATGTACATTCACTTAGTATGGGTAATGTGTGTACCTTCTTTCAACCATCTCTAGACTTTTTTTCTCCTAAATGTCATTACCATCTGCCTTGCTGAATGTCACACACTATTAAGTATCTGACAGAACTGCTGGTTCAATATTCCATTTGGAGTAGAAAAGCTCATTAGAACGGCTTTCTTTGGAGGAGAGTTTGACCCTGATTTGGCATTGCTGAATTGACATACCAGCTAGTCCTCATGTGCATACTGTAAAGCATGAATTGGAAATAGATAACTCTTTAATTCAGTTAATGTAACCACTTGTCCCATCATGAAGTTCACATTACTTTAGGGTGGAATGAAAATATTGTGAAAAACATTCCAAGAGTGCTTAGTCTTTCCTCTTTGAGGACACTGTCACCTCCACTAGATTTAGTGCTGTGCTTTAAAATGTTGGTGAGAATAGGTATTGGCTAATTCAAATAGTTGGTATGAAATGGTTATGTAGCAGAATGACAGATTTGAGATAGCATTTCCTGTAAAAGTAATTAAGCATGGGTTGATGGTGCACTTTGTATACAGTAATCTGGCATGCATGCTGGTAAAACTACTTCCTACACTTCAGAGGCACCACAAGCTTTTTTATCCAATTGCTGGTTGTGTAAAATACATGCAGAATGTTAATGCAGTGTTGTTATGGTAAATGTGTGAACAGTGTTAATAATTGATTATAACTGATAACAGATTAAATGTGCCTGACATTCTTATACCACACAGTATGTTTAGGTTTTGACTAATATGGACTTCAGTGGAATAGTCTTAGATATTTCAAGCCTTTGTTTTACTTACACAATGGTGCTCTATTTGTTTCTCCCCCTTTTTTAAAAAAAAGCATCTGAACACTTGTACTACATATTACATCCAAAGGAGTCCAAAACTAATTTCTTTTAACCATGCTTGACTCTTAGTTTGGCACTTAGCTCTGATTGCCCAATTTTTCTCATCGAATGGTTTTAATTTTACTTTCACTTGTTGCTGACTACTTTGATGGAAAACTTCAGTGATGTTCCCAATTATGAAGTGATTCTGCACTGCCTTTGGATTGTGTATGTATTCAGAAACAGTCTTAAAGCTTTTATTTAAGCTAATTCAAAACAGGGACTTGTGCCACTAGTTCCATAACAGGGCTGTTATTATAGACTACCCTGTTTAAAAAAAAAAAAAAATCACTTGCTATGAACTCTGTTTATAGCTCTCTCTCTCTCTTCCCCCCCCCCCCCCCCCCCCCCCCCCCCCCCCCCATGGATCTTTTCTTTGTATTTGTACAGTGGCTCAGTGAAAGATGTTGCCATGAGTTGATATTGTAACCAATAAACAAGTGCTTTTAACCAGACTTGGTGTGGGGTGTGTGTGGTTTTTCCCCCCCCCCCACAACCTTCCTTCTACCATGGCAATCTTACAAAGATGAATACAACAAATATGCGGAGGGGCTGGTGCAGAGTTGTGTTTAGGTGGCTGAGGCTGGCTATGAGGGGATTTTCCTACTAACAGTTCCAGCATATATTTAAAAGTTCCTTCAGGTATAGCACAAATACACTTGTAACAGTCATGGCTTGGTCACTTAAGGCAGTCATTCTTTGGGAAGGACTGCCTTGTTATCCCCAGTTTGAGAATGGCATTGGGGATTTAGAATTTCTATTTCGTAATATGTTAGGCAACCATAAATAGCGCTATTTTTTGCTGCAATCCATGCTCTTAGAAGATGAGAGCGGAATACCTTTACTAATAAAAGGGACAAGGTTTTTAATATCTTGTGTAAACCCTTTGCATTCCTTTAAATATAAAAGGAAGTGAGACAGAATGGCATGTACATTGACAGTAGAACAGGGGCAGCTGCTGTGCCCAGAAAGGAGGAGTTAAAGGGTGGTTTTTCCCGTTTGCATTATTTTTAAATAAGAATCATGGCAGAAAAGTGAACTTACTCTTTGGGGGCAGGATGGAGATGTTAGCAGGAAATCCTGAGCCATGCATACCACCCTTAAATGAGTGGAGCAGAAGTAATCTGTAGGGAGCAGCTGTTGCATCAAGCAACAACGGAGCAGTCTCCTTCCTTTTATAGGACACACTCTTCTGAAGAACCACACTAACACTTTACCTCTACTAGAAAGAATTCTGAATTTTATTTCCACAGCTACCGTCTTGGTCATTCACGTGACATCTTCCACCAAAACTATAGAGAACACCAGTAAATGGCTGTCATGCAGTCAGTCAGATTTCCACAAAAGTGGAAACTAAAGCAACCTTGAATTACACAGGTCTCATGCTTTAGAACAGTTTCTGTAATTAAAATGTGGCAGTGAGCTATATACCCCTGAAAGAGCTCTTTACCCACTTGCATGGGGTCAAGTTTAAAATGAGGACTAATGCATCAGCTCTGTTACAATCCATACTTAATGTAGTTGGTAATAGTTAACTCATTTGCCAAACTAAACTCAATAAGTTAAAGGGGCAGCATTTCTCCCTCCCACCACAACTTAAACCAGTCTAGAAATGCTCTCATAGAATAACTTCTTATACATTTGCGACTCTTCCCCTTGCATAATTTCTGTACATTTAATTAGTTGGGCTGCAGCCCATCTCATAACATCTTTAGCCTTTTAACAGTCATCTGGTAGCATATTCAAACTTCCACAACAATGAGGAAAATCATGACCCTGAGACACTTCAGATGGGTTAGAATGGAGATAGAAGCTGGGTACGCTGAATGCTAACTATGTGATCACTTCCTGCTTTTAAAATAAAGTATTGTGAGTAGGTCTTAAAAAACAAAGTGCATTTCATTAGCCCTTGTAAATTAGTGAAAAATCCCAGCAAGTACTCAAGCAACAATAAAAATCTGGTGCCTTAAGTCACCACAGTACCTGTCACTTAAGTGTGGTTTTAAACCTGATTTTGCAGCATTAAGCACTTTCATACAGGATATACAAATATTCTGAGGCTTTCACCATCCAAAATATTTTTTAAAAGCTTGTTTATAGAATACAGGTGCAGTTGTACATGGTCTGCAATAGGAAACACTTGGGTATCATTGCTAAAATCTATTGACAGTCCCTGGCCTACAAACCGTCCTTTAAAAGCTGATTAAGATGCAAACATCCACACACACAACTGCTCACAAAGCTAGGGAGGGAGAGGGAGCTAGTGGCCAAGATTTTTAAAAAAAACACATGCCTGCAGTTGGCAGCTAAACAATTCAGGAACTTGAGATACAATAGCCTAAACAATTGGTCTGAGAAGGAAGTAATATGGAAAAGTATCCACAGGTAATGCAATATTGTTTTCCCAAATGTATGCAGGCTGAAGATTAATTCAATTGATAATACTCACAGCAGAACCTGGCAGATATTCATGATGTAGTAAGAGAAGTCTTTGAAGGCTAGGCTACATCCCTTGCCCAGGTGACTAGAAAATAGCAAGCCCCCCCCCCGGATGCTTAGATAAAAACTTTGATAGCTGACTTTTTGCATAGTTTAGGGTAAGGTGAGTGTAGACCAACTGTATAGCAGAAGTCCCCAGTTGTAGGTAGAGGCTTGTATGCTGCACAGGACTCATTCACCTGAACTTTATACACATTAACTTACTTTGGTTTTCAATATTCCTGTTACTCCAGTGTGATGAACACTGCCATTCCATCACTGCAGCATGCTTGAATTTTTAAAGATTTCCAAAATACCTAGAGGGAATCAAGTTTACTTGAAAGCATCATGTAGACAAGTAAAAATGGCAGGCCTATCTACAAATGAACAGAAGTAGGGTAACAGCAGCCCTGCCCAATTGATTTGATCGGAATTCAAAGAATCAAAAGCAGCACTTTTGGGCTGCTTGAGCTGTTCACCCAATAGTTTCATTCATAAAACCAATATGAAAAAGCAGCATCCAGCACCACAGGCTACTTCTCAGAGAAGTGGGAGACGTTGATACTGATGTGGGGGAGAGAAGGAATAATGGATTCTCTCCCTACCTAACTCAAGGATGCCAGGAAGGTGGGATTTGCCACTGGTAAATACTAAACCAAAATAATAGAGGGTTGGTTTGTTTTTTATTTTAAGTCTCCAGAAGAATAAATTCAGTATTTGTCAGTAAATATAAATTATCATTTTGCTCTTGCAAAATTTTTCTTTACCACAGCTTTTAGATACAGTTCATTGCAAAAATGTGAATTGGGCATTACAGTATCTGACACGTAGAATCAAGGTAATTTTAAAAATATAAGTCATTTCATGTGACTCCACAGGGGAGCAATGTGTCATTCTATAATTGTGTCCTACAGGCCGTTCCCCAAGGAAGCCAGCAATGAAAAGAGATTGGTCTATTTATTCTGCTGAAGAAAATGCTTTGTAAAAACATCCAGCTCATTTTCAAGGTGAATGGCTTTGTTTCTGTAAAACAAACAAGAGAAAAATGATTGAGCCACATGTAGCACCGAAACACCCAACACCCCAGGTTTTATTTGCATGCATCCAAATTCTCACAAGAGTCTTCAACCTCTTTACTTTTTAGTAATGAAATGCAGGACATGAGAAATCTTACTTAGACCACCTGACTCGGCAGAGCACTGTAACAAGTGCATATGTGCTGTGCTCTGCCCAGGCAGGGGCCAAGACTCAGAGTCCATCTACACGGCAAACAAACCAAAACATCCTCCTACCCGCAGCAGCAGCAAATCTCAAAGCCCAGATCAACTGACTTGGGCTCGCACTATGGGGGTAGCAGTGTAGTTTCCGCTCAGGCTGGAGCCCGAGCAGGAACATCTGCACTATTATTTTCAGCCCTGTAGCATGCGCCCCATGACCCTGCATCAGTTGACTCAGGCTCTGAGACTTGCTGCAGTGTTGTGGGTTTTTTGCAGTGTAGACATACTTTTAAACCTCAGGACGCTGGCTAATCTGAGTATGTAACACCTTAGCGAGGGGCTAGTTCCTAAGCGTTTCACAAAGGCACGAGGAATCACTGTGCTAGAAGGGACGGTGGATTTCTTGTTGCTGGGAGCAGGAAAAAACCCACCATCCCTTGTAGCTCTGCCTCTCCCAGTTCCTGTCTACATAAGCAAAACTTTCTAAGAACGTCTCACCCTTGCTACCACCCTTCAGCATCTCTGCTGACACCACTGGGAGCCCAGGGATGGATGGACTATTGGCAATGCTTTCAATGCCATTCAATGAGAGAAGCCCATGTAGGGTTACATAACAAGGCTTAAAAACACACCTACATTGTTTACACTCCTGTAGCTATTGCTGGTTGAGACAAACCCCTTTTAACAGACCTTTTTAGAAAAGGGCCCTAGCGGAGCGAGGGACTCAGTCTGAGGACGGGGTGCAGCGCACACAACGGCAAGCCAAGCGTGGAGAGAAACAGACACAAAGACAAGTGTTGCCCCATTGGCTGCTAGGTGAGGAGACAACAGGGTGCATGGCCAGCCTGTTGGAAGGGGTTGGGGTCCACTGGCACTGGGGAGGCATCTCCAAAAGAGAAAGGGGTCCTGCTTGGATGAGCGAGAAGGGATGGGATGGGATGAAATACAGGAGCTGAATTTATCCTGCTCCCAGCTAAGAGTATTCCTATGGAGAGAGCTTTGTACCGAAGACCTGCTTAGGAACTCGTGCCCCATCTCCAAGGGAAAAAAGGCTTCTCGGGCAGGGATGTGACATGTATTGTTGCAGCTTGATAAAAGTATTCTTGAGAAATCCATTTTTACTGGGCAGAGAAAAGGAACCAGGCCCAGAGGGAGAAGATCAGCATGAGGATGCGGTGATTATTTTTTTTTTAGACTTGCCACATCCCCCAGAGAAAACAACTGGCTAACAGAACTTTAAAAGAACACAACTGCTGCTATTGGTGTACGAGCATAGGTGCAGAAACTAGGGATGCGGGAGGGTGTCCCGGCCCAGCCTCGGCCCCCCCGCTTCCCAAAAACACAGCCCTGCTCCAGCTTGGGGGGAGGGGAGACAGAGGTATGGGGGGCTGACTTTCAGCACCCCCACTATTAAAGGAATGTTTCAGTGCCACTGTGTACAAGGCAAGAAGATCTATATATTACTATGCTTCACCCTGCGCCACAGTTTCAAGGCACGTCAATGATCATTACCAGCTGAAAGCAGCAGCAAACACACTGATTTTATGATACATACAGACATAGGGGGGAAATCCTGGTTCCACTGACTTCAGCGGAGCCAGGCTTTCAGTATCTCTCCAGCTGGCTAGTTCAAGATTTCTCTCTTAAGCAACTGGCTGAGTCAATACGAAAGGATCATTACCTTAGGTGCTTTGAGTTACTCTGTATTTTCTCTAACTGATCTATTTCTTTGGACAGCCTAGCAATTTCTTCTTCCAGGTTTTTCTGAGTAACGTCAACTTGCTGACACAGTCGAGCAAAGGTAGTGGCCATTTCTCTACAGGAAAACAAGTTTGTAATCACAGTTTACCATACTTTGTGTTACACGACACTTCCGAGTCCATGGGTAGAACAATGCCACCAACTGCTACACACAATTGCATAAAGACAGCACGCGAAGAATGAGCAAAGGGACCCTCTCTTCAAAAATCAATAGAACAGGGACACTGGGTGGTGGCATTTTTAGGGTCATGAAAAAATAATACAAATTCGACCTTGTTTTAAATACATGCTGATGTTGCTACTGCCAGCTTCTGACTCCAAAGCTGGAGCCTGTTCTCGGAGCAGTGGATTTTTGTTATTAACTTGGGGGTAGATTCATGAAGGGGTGGAGGCGTTGCAGTGCCTGACTCCTAGGTGTCCTGCTGCTTAGTGGAATTCCCAGCTCTGAGTTAGGTGCCCAGGCTTCCCAAACAAGGCATGAGAAGAGTTAGATGCCTAAGAAAGGGATTCTCAGAATCAAGTTGCTGAGCAGGGGCCACCTAAATTAGCTAAGAATGAAATGCAGTGGACTGGGTTCGGGCTTAGGCCTAGAGTCACAAGGGAATTTGGGTGCCTGACAGGCTGAAGGAAGGTGCCTATCTATGCTTGGGATTCTCAGCTGTGAAGCCTCTCCTGGAGTTGGGCACCTAAGTCAAATCAGCCCAGGGGAAGCGGGGTGGCAGCAGGAGGGTAGAAAGAGAAAGAGGGGGGCTCTATAGCTGATATCCCAGTGGTTAGAGCACACACCTGGGATGTGGAAACCCAGATTAAAATCCCTGCTCTACCTGATTTGGAGCAGGGAATTGTACTTGGGTCTCTTACCTGCCAGGTGAGTGCTCTGACCACTCGGCTTTTAGAACCTGAACCAGTTTAACTATAGGCAGTGTTCTGAAAGGACTGCTTCCCTCACCCCTCAAGTGACCATATGTCTCTGTCCTACTCTGTTCTCAGGTTATTGATTATTCTGGAATGGGTGTCTCTCCATCTTGCCTGTTGGAGATGTTCCCTTTTGTATAAATAATTAAATTGCCATTGGACAAGAGATAAAGGGAGTGACTCGACAGCTTGGTGGTTAGGGTTCTCACTTGAACCTGAATCTCCCACCTCCAAATCAGGCAGAGGAGGGATTCAAACTTGGATTTCCCACATCCCAAGTGAGTGCCTTAGCTGCCAGACTAAGGGGTATTCTAAGGACACCCACCAGCTATCTGTTATGTGTGAGGCATGATCCGATAGGCGTACTCTGAGGATGACAGGTGGGAGAATATCTCGTTTGAGAAAACCGCAGGGACTTTGCCATGAGTGAGGGCTGTTAGCAACTAGTTAGCTGGGGGGCAGCATCAAGCCTTTAGGCACTGTTCCCACCACTAGGCATGTGCAAAACTGTTGGATTTAAGCACTTAGGCCTTTCTCAATCTAGCCCTTAGCCTCTGAATGAGTTTATCGTGAAACACCGAACAAGTGTCACCAACATTCAAATTGAGCAAACCAACAGCTTTGACAGGGTCTACATTCATTTGACTTTTCTCATCGCTTCAAACCCTGTTCACCACATTGAACGCTCCTTTCACTAACTGACTGTCCCTGGTAAATACAGAGCCAGTTCTGCTTGGAACAGCAATACCGAACAAACATTTTGATAGATTAAATGAAAAACCAGGACAATTCAAACTGGCTCAAAAGATGTTCCTGGGACACCAGGACATCTTACAAAACTTCCAGGACTGTCCTGGTAGAACAAAGACATATGGTCACTTGAGGAGTGAGGGAAGCAGTCCTTTCAGAACACTGAATATAGTGAAACTAGTAAAGGTTCTAAAAGCCAAACCATCCTGAGTCTTAAGTGATTCAGTGTTAGTGAAAAAAATGTGACTATGGCTGCCCATAAAAACAGAGCCATACTTTCCTATTTATATAGTAAGCTGCTTGGCAAAGAAACTGCCTATAGAGATCGAGAATCATTCTAGATCAGTGGTTCTCAAACATTTGTACTGGTGACCCCTTTCACATAGCAAGCCTCTGAGTGTAACCCCCCTTATAAATTAAAAACACCTTTTTATATATTTAACACCATTATAAATGCTGGAGGCAAAGTCGGGTTTGGGGTGGAGGCTGACAGCTTGCAACCCCCCCCCCCCCCAGTAATAACCTCACGGCCCCCTGGGGGGGTCCCAACCCCCAGTTTGAGAACCCCTGTTCTAGATCCTCAGACGGATACAAGTTAAGGGTAAGAATGACACATTCTGCTGTTTTGCCAGGGTAAGCAAAGTTATCAGGCACAAATTAACTGTATGATTTGAAATAATTATGCTGTAATACCCACATGAGTTGTCTCTTTTGTTATTGTGTAAATCCCCCATTTATCCAAAAGAAAACAGACCATTTAAAAGGGCATCTTAAACGCAAGACAAAAGGTTTAAATGTCACAGGCCAAGTTCATCCTTGGCATAACTTAACTGACTTCAGCCCGATTTAGAAGGAATTACACTAGGCATGAATCTGTCCCACCATCCTTTTTCCATAAGTGCTTTTTATAGTACAAGTCAAAACATCTCTGAACGACGGGAAAAGAAGGGCATTATTTTCATCTCTCGGCAACAGCACGATTATTTTTTGCTGCTAAGTGCTAATGAAAATTGCATAATGTAAGTGCTTAGGCACTACAGAAGCTTGCTGGTGACTGCTCTTTAAACTAGTCCAATTCACATTTAAGTCGAGTAAAGAGAGTAAGAATGCACGAACCAAGGTTAACAAAACTACAGCTCCAGAAAAGTGATGCTTTTTCTGTGAAACAATATCCATAAAATTCCTTCATTAAAAATAAGCATTTTGTTAAAGGGGCTCAATCAACTTAGAAGCCACACTTCTCAGTTCTCCTCCCCCCTTGTTCAACCACCACCTAAGGCTACTATAACTGAAAGAATATTTCTTTTCTTCACTTTATAGTCATTTTCTCTCTCTCCCGTAGTCAGAAAGGTAATCGTGGCTGTGTGAGGTCTTTACACTAACAGTGAAGTGCAAAACAGGACTGTAAAACCATAAAAAATATGAAAGGGGGATTCTTTGCCACAATAGTAATCGACCCAACTTTAGCTCATTTTTTGAAATTGAATCGATTTCAAGTTGACCTTTAAACCTTCATACTTAGGCATCTTTTCAATTCTCTATTGTAACTTTCATTGATAAATACATGCACATACAGGAAATACATTTCAGTGGATAATCTATTAGTGACTACAATGATACGTATAATACTTACTGTTGCACTTGATGGCTGCAATTTGCACTAGTAAAACTGACAATCATCTGCAATTTTTCAGTAGCATAGTTTACAAACTGCTGTTTAAAGGCTCTCTCTTTTGCTTTAGTTGTCCAGGTTAGTCTCTCATAGAGATACAATAATCCATACATACTTAGGGAAAGACAGATGAGTTTCCAGCCTACAGTTCTCCAAACCTGAAAAAGAAGCATCTTTTCATGACCTGAGCAAGTTATGTAACAGTAGCTCTATGGAATGTATTTTGTCAGAGTATGATCATAATTTGAAAAGGATAGAAAAGTGTCAACTTCCTGTTCAAGGTATTTTCTCTCTTTGTACCTTTCTGTCCAACTGGATTAACAAAACGTGTTTTTCATCCAGTTAGCACTGCAGAGCAACACAGGTACATAAGAAGTAGCTAGAGCCTCTTCTGCCTTGTGCATCAGCTGCAGAACTGTTAGCTAGATTCAGATTACAGAATCTTTATTGCTAGTGTTAAAGTAAGAGGCAGAAAGCAAAGCTCTCACCAATTCCAAATTGAACCTGACAAAAAAATCAAATAATTTTATAATTTAGAAACTGAGCACATTTATATGGAATAAATATAGGCTCCAACATGACCCTACTCAGCCACTTTTCTTATTACATACTTACTACGAGCATTTAATGCATTTTATACCCCTTACTGCAGTGCTATTTAGCCATGAAGATGTAAATATTTTGCTGCATTAGACAAAAAGTATTTATCCTAGATACCCCGTTTAGTTTGCAAACTGGTTCTGATGCCACAGATCTTGCATCCCTTACTCACATAAGTAAGGGTTGCAGGATTGGAACCATGGTATAGAGTTATATAGGTTAGAGTACAGCATGACTGATTCCTGGAGCCTTTGCCTATGAAGAGTACATTTTAAAAACATAATGTATATCAAAGAAATCTAATAAACTGATCACTCAGTTTAAGTATTTTAAATTAACTATTCTGTAGCCATTTACAAAGAAACCCTGGCTGAAATGATTAGCAAACAATTCTTTACTAAGCTAAATACTAATTGTTAGATTTCACCTGTGATTGCAAGGGGGTTATCAAGCACATGAAAGGAAAGTGCACCTATTGTTTAGTAAGACTAACTTAATTAGACATAGTTCTATTTAAGTCACGAGTTAAATGGAGCTATGCTGATTCATGCCATCAGAGGACTAGGCCCATTGCTAATTAGACTGATTCTAACAATCAAGCATCAATTCTATGCAGCAGTGATGGCATCCCAACCAGTAAAAGGAGTACATTCAGAATAGTCTCTGCCATGCTTTCCATTTATAGAGGTGGTTGCTAATGCTACTTGCCACTCCTCCAACGATGATGATGCTCATAGAGGTCCGTGATGTTAGTGAAGCTAAACTCGTTACCAAAGAAACCATGAGTTCCTCCTGTGATATGTTTTCTGGAGTTACGGCAGGAAGACAGGTGGCAGAGGGGGTGGAAGCTAAAGGACGAGGGATCTAGAAGAGCAGAATAAGGCAAACTGAGTGATAAGCATCATGGAACTGTTGAGCAAACTGCTTGGTTTTATTATTTATTTTGCTTTTCCTTAAGCAGGGTTAAAAACTGACCTCTCTCTCTCTTTTTTTTTAAAGTGGATAAGACTGTCTGGGAGATTCAAACACGCTCTTCATTTGTTTAACCCTGAGCAGCAGTAATGGAGTAAGATAGTTGTTCAGCAAATTGATTAGTAAGTTAACAAGAGATGGGCCTTTCCTGAGGATCTCATCAACCCAGACAGGGGTGGGGCAAGAAGTGAAGAGCTGCCCCAAATGCCTGAAATATAATTAAGGCTTCTAGCATGGACTGTAGTTAGTTCTGTTCGATTCCCACTATGCCTCATCAACTGCTAGCCACTTCCCACTAGTCTAGCTGCCCCGTGCCCACCTGACAGTTCTTTCAACCCTTCACTCCCCTACAAATGCAGCCATCCACCCATGATTTTATTTTTACTTTGAGGCTAGGGCAAAGTCCTAAGTGGACCCTAGATCCAAATTTCATGGTGACCTCATGATGGGCTGAACCAAAACCTCAGATCTGAACAGCCTCTCAAGCTTTACAAGGGGAGCAGGGAGGGATAACACCTGGAGCCCTATTTTGCAGTTTGCTACATTTATCACAACAGCAGGAAACCATAGTTTCTTTCCACTTGTTAGTGTTGACATTTAAAAACTCCATTGCCCCAACGAGCCAGACAGTCCATAAGGTCGAGGGAAGTAGGGCTGGCTTTGCTCCACTTTAATTATACAAAAACTGTAAATGAAGAGGTGACCACAGGGTTAGATATAGAGGGAAAACAAAAATCAGTATGCTGTAGCTGAAGGAAGTACTAGAAAGATGTTCTGGCTCCATTTCATCCATAAATATAACCCAGTAATAACAACCCTCATCAAAACAAGTTTCAGACAAAGGGAACATGGTGAGCAGACAACACACCAATTTATTAACACCCATGTAAAATAATGTATAGAAAACGCCAGATATCAAACCAATCCATTCTGAAAGACCTGGGAAGCACTCACCTGTGAGGTTGGCTCTGCCAGCCCGACTAGCACTCTATGAGCATTCTTTGGGCCTAGGAAGCGGTTTACAACGGTGGTCCACCCCAGGGAAAAGCGGAACGTGATATCCTCTTGAAAATCTGAACACAGACTGTGACAGTTCAAATCGTAACTGAGGTCAAACTTCCTGCATGGAATTAGCAACTGGAGCTGATTCTGAACACCAGAAGGTAATAATGGCGTCAGATTTTCTAAAAACAAAGTGGATTAGCAAAATTTAATTACTGTGCAAAACTTTACTCCATCCTGGGATGGTCATATGATGCACTAATTCTGTATCTGGCTTTTTTAATTTCAAACATCTAAGCAACAGTATTAACTGAGGCCTAACCTATCAGTTTGTCTACTTAGCAATTTCCATTATAATTAAGAGAGTGCTCAGCCCTTGCACTGCACAGTTTAAACACTGTCTGTCCCATTAGGATCAACTATTGATCATTCCAGCAAAACAAAATGGAAAAAGAAAAAGCCACCCAGAAAGGCAGTGGTGACAAAAAGGGAAAAAATGGTCAGAGATTAAACCAATCAGAAAGATGTCTAGCTAGAGTCTAGCTAGAGTCCTGAAAGAGCGCAGGACAACTTGGCCAATGCCAATAGCCTTGGGTAGAAATAAGGAAGAGGTGACTTCTCAAGATTTCAGGAATAGGTCACTAAAGGCTTCATATATTTCCTCAAGACCTGACTGTTTCATTACCAGGAATCAGTTCAGACTGGGTGGTTGGACAGGCATTTAACAAAAGGGAGTACAGAAACAGGAGACCGCACCAAAAGGTGAGCTTCAGGATAGAATCCTAGTTTGCACTGAGTGAACTAGGGTAAGGCTTACACTGAAGAAATATCTGACAATCAGGTATTGCCTATATTTTAACATTATCATTGTTAATTTGAGTTATTTTACTCAGTTCCCTCCCCTAAAATAGCCAGAGGTTAAAAAGACACAGGAAGGGAAGAAAGGTAGCAGGTCTAGCGTGAGTTGGAAAGTCCTGTGTTCTAATCCCAGTTCTACCCCAACTCAGTGTGTGACCTCAGGCAAATAAATCACTTAATCTCTGTTTCACAGCTTCTCCAAATCAGGATAATAATTACTCCTACCCAATCCCCACAAGCCCTGTGGGAAGTAACAATTGCATAGCACTTTGGAGCTGTAAAGTGTTATAAGATTATAACTCAGTAAATCCCAGTCATAGTACGTAATTGTCTAGAGAGGAACAAGTAAAAATAGGAATTTACTTGGATTAAACATTGTTAGGAGAGGAACTGTTTCTCCATTATTCATGTGTACAGTGCTTAGCATATGAGTCTGTGATCTATGACTGGGACTTCTTGATGCTGCCCCAATACAAACAACAACTCTAAGCAGACAAAGTCCTTTTGGGGTTGAGCTGGAGACTGCTCATGTTCAGACTCATATTTGTGTGAAAGTAACATGACTCTGTATAAATATTACCAATCATTTCCTGCTGTGACTGATGCATTGACTGATTGACTTCAGAGGAGCAACGGTCAGCCAGGTTCCTTCCCAAACCATCTTCTATGTGCTTGTTGAGCTCCTAATGTTTCATCAAGAAAGCATGTACATAAGTTGATATCAGCAAGCCAGCTATGTTAGAACATTTTTGAAATATGCTGAATGCAAGAAATCCCTATAATCTTTGAACATATTGTTATCCATGGTGGGGAGGAGAAGAGCATGGAAAATGATCATGCACTCAAATTATAAATTCTCAAGGCAAATTAACTAGAATTTTAAAAAGGGCTGATATTGGTAACATTGTGATCATTAAAAAGGTAGCTGAAAATGTGTCTTAGTTTTCAATATAACTGTTTCAGAGAGCATAATGCAGGGGTGGGCAAACTACGGCCCACGGGCCTCGTCCGACCCATCAGACCTTTTAATCCGGCCCTCAAGAGCCATTGCCACGCTGTTGCCAGGGAGCGGGGTCGTGGGGTTGCTCTGCTCTGCCCGGTGCTCCCGCATGTTCAGGACCCATGTGACGGGCGTGAGGGCATGCATGTTACTCCAGCTGCACAACCGAAATGCGCTTCACGCGCCATCAGAGCCTGGAACATGCAAGCTCACGTGCCTGCTACCTGTTGGCTTAGGTGACTCTGATGTTTTAGTAGTGTTAATTTTCCATTGTTGAGGGTCACCAGCTGCATTGTTCACATTAATCAAAGAGGGCATGGAAAGGGGGTAAGTTTGGTTTAATTATTGTAATACTATTATAAATATACCGTCATAATGTCAGTTTTTATGTTTATTTCCACTGAAATGTATCTTTATTAAATAAAGTTTATTTGAATATCTCTGAATGGTTAAATTCCATGAGCATTCATAGCCTGCCATATAATTTCCATACCCAGATGTGGCCCTAAGGCCAAAAAGTTTGCCCATCCCTGGCATAATGCCACTATATTACTCTGGAAAGTCAGAACTGTGTTGGTCTGATGGCAACCACCTCACTGGCCTGAACAATGAGAAACCAATCTCAACAATATTGGTGGAAGTCCAAGTATAAATGCTTTGCGAGCAGTGATGGTAGGTAGAATACTCATTCAATCCTAGAAGTGTAGATTATTTGTTCAATAGGAGACTGATTCCCCACCATTAAAGTCACTGGAAGTTTTGATATGCACTTTAATGGGAGCATGATCAGGGCCTGTGAGTACCAGGCTCATGACACTATCTTGGAATGTATGCTCCTTTTAAAAGTTACTGTTAAAGTTAGTAGAAATTCAAACAACAAAAAATGGCCTTTTTAAAAGTGAAAATTTCCATGAATTGTTGACTCTGAAACATTTTGTCAAGTGAATTTGTGACTTTTTGTAATTTAAATTTATATCAAAAGTATTCTCAAAATGGTTAGCAAAATGTTTCATCTATGAAAAACCAGTAAATATAAATTTTAGTGAGCATTCTGATAAAAATTTCAATTAATTAAAAAAAACTTGAATTCCCCCCGCCCCCAACTCTAAAATGAAAAAAATTCCAAAATCTTTTGCAACTTTCTCCCCATCATCTTTAGTTATTATAATCTAATTTAATAACAGAAATACACAGATTCTTAGGAGATTTACTATTCAATGTAAGAACATCACCTACATAAAGCAATATACAGTTACTCTTGTGGGAATTCTGCAACAAAAAATTAAAAATTCTGTGTCTTTTATTTGTCAAAACAATATAATCACACCAGTTTCAATTATTTTGGTAATTTATTTCAAAATACCTATCAGCAAGTACATCTGTAACAATACAGACAACAAAAAAGTTCCCCCCCAGGAGCATAGAGTTAAAGAAAACCCTATGACAACCCACTTCCTGTTTCTCTGTTATGCTTTTGTTGGGCATCTCAATCTGGGTGTGTCATATGTGCCAAGTGGGCACATACTGGGGGAAAGCTCTGCCACTCCCATCTCAGACACACCCCCTCCCAGAGCCCAGACATGGGGCGCCCTGGCCCAGACACCTGCACCCCTTAGTCCCCAGAGCCCAACCAGGGTGCACCCCCCAGCACAGACACCCATGCCCCCTACCCGCTCCAGACCCCAGCTGCGGGGCACCACCCCAGCCCAGACACCTGCACTCCCTACTTCCCTATGGCTGGGCTCTGGGGGGTGCTCCCCCAGCCCAGACACCTGCTCCTACTTCTAGCTTTTACTATGTTAGTTTTAATAATTCACGTACTATATACTCCTGGGGGAATTCTGCATCACTGCACAACGCAAAATTTGCAAGCTGGAGAGCTCTGCTCTGCTGGGTCCAGCAGCCCCTAATGGCAGCCTGCAGCTCTGCAGGACCAATTCTGTGGGGGGGAAACGAAATTATCCACAGAACATAAATTCTGCATTGTGCAGTGGCATAGAATTCCCCCAGGAGTATACAGTGCATGAATTATTAAAACTAACATACTAAAAGGTAGAACTAGGAGCCACGGTGAATGACAAATTGCCTTCATCAAACCACTCAGGTACTACTTACACTTTTATACAGCTTCAGTACTTGTGAAGAAGGGTGAAAATCAGAATAAAATTCATCTACCAAAACAGAGAGTCGACAAATCTCATCAGTCATCGCAGAAGAAACCTGAAAATGTTAAAACGTAGACATGGCAATAGAAGATTTCATTTTTTATTATTTTTTTTAAAACAGAGTGCAAAGGAGGAAATTATTAAAATGCTAACTGCAACACTAGATTATTTAGGTTAAAAACATTTTTCCCATTCTGATTAATCAAAAAACGTGAACAGTTAGCAGTCTTCTGTTAAAATCCCTCTCCAATGTAAAGAGCACCTCATGAATTAGCTAGTTCTGACAGATAAAGGGGGCCACCATCTGCAGCCTCAGACCTTATTTTTCCAGACATCTCCATTAAAGAAGATTCCAGAAGTAATTTAAGAATGGCTACTTATCCTCCTACAGTAACTGTGGTCCTTTGAGATGCATTATCCACATGTATTCCACTTCTGGTGCACATTTGCCCCATTCATGGGAGATCAGAATTTATTTAAATAGTAGTGGCCAATTGGGACATTGCCTTCTGGCACCTGACAGCTGAAGACAAAGGGTGAATCGAGTGAAACCTACCTTCAATTCCTTCACTGAAACAGAATCTGGTTGATGTAGGATTCCACAGCAGCAGAGAAGGATGGCGAGTTGTGGAATACATGTGGACAATACATCTCAGAGAACTACAGTTATGTCTACGCTAAAACCTATGTATGTGTGCAGGGGAAATCACAGCCATGTACTCTTTTCCAGCTAGTGTGCATAAATGTAGCAGTGTAGCCGCACTAGCACAGGGAGCACAGCAGCAGAGGCAGGGCTTAGATTTGCTGAGGCTACATAGGGCTGCACAGGTGAACCATCCTTAGTTCCTTCTCGACCACAAAGTCCCACAGAGGAAACTCCAAGGCAGAGGAGAAAGAGATACACTGCAGTTACTTCACAGGGCGAGTAACCTTTCCTTCTTCTTCAAGTAGTGTCCCCATTGGTGCTCCACTTCAGGTGACTTTGGAGCAGTATCCCCAGGAGGAGGATGGCGCTTCGGAATAGAGTCCAGAACTGAAGACAGAACTGCATTGCTAACTGCTGCATCAGATCTAAAGGCCTGGACCAAGACACAGTGTTTGGAGAAAGTATGTATTGAAGCCAATATGGTAGCTGTGCAGATCTCAATTACTGAAACATCCTTAAGTAGAGCCATCAACATAGATTGTGACCTTGTACAGTGGGCCAATACCCTAGCAGGAAGTTGGGCATTGGCAGCATCATAGCAAGTGAAATCCACCTCAACAGCCTCTGGGTAGAAACAGTGGATATCTTAGATCTGTCCACAATGGAGATAAATAGTCTAAGGGTACGTCTATACGTCTATACTCCGGGTTCGGCGGTAAGCAATCGATCTTCTGGGATCGATTTATCACGTCTTGTCTAGACGCAATAAATCGATCCCGGAAGTGCTCGCCGTCGACACCGGTACTCCTGCTCCGCGAGAGGAGTACGCGGAGTCAACGGGGGAGCCTGCCTGCCGCGTGTGGACCCGCGTAAGTACCTTGTAGTTCGAACTAAGATACTTCGACTTCAGCTACGTTATTCACGTAGCTGAAGTTGCGTATCTTAGTTCGAACCAGGGGGTTAGTGTGGACTAGCCCTAAGAGGCTTCCAAAATGGTTTGGTCCTATCTAGATAGAAGGCTGATGTGGAAACTAGCCTCTTGAGGTGATCATCTGCCCTGGACTGTATGAACATCAAGCTTTGCCCCTCATCTCAACAGTGATGCATCTGCCATTACTGTGATCATTGGTGTAATCTGAAGAAATGGAATGCCGGTGTTAAAGTTGTAGTGCTTTTTCCACCAGCCTGAGGAATCTTTCACCTGGCAAGGAACAGAAACTTGTCTAAACTGTCTGCTTAGTCAGTAGACTGTCCTGAGCCACCCCTCAAAGCAGCGAAGGTGTAACCTTGCATGATTTGTGACGAAGTGCAAGCCACCACATGACCCAGGAGCTGAAGACAGTTCTCTTCACTGAGGTTTGAGGGCTCATTCGAATTGTTCTGATGAGGTTTGACAGGGTTACGAATCTGTCCATGGGAACATAGGCCCTGGCAGTCAGCGAATCCAAGGATGAAGTGTATTTTCTGTGTGGGGGTCAGAGAGGACTTCAACAGGGGAGCTGAGGTCCTAAGTGTAGAAACAAAGACAGGGCCTTCTGGACAGTTGACAGCACTTCCTCTAAAACCAACCCTTGAATAGCTAATTATTGTGGTCTGGGAATACTACAATGGCCTTCTGATGAAGGTAAGCAGGCACCACCACCACTAGAACTTTTGAGAATACACTTGAAATTGAGGATAGTCCAAAAGGAAGCATCCAATATTGGAAGTGATATTGGCCTATCAGGAAACGCAAGTATATTCTCCGAGATGCACACTCAAGGTGGACATGCTAAGCTGCTCTCTCTGGCCAAGGCAATTGAGAAGGAACTGAAGGCAGTTCACTCGTTCGGCCCTATATAGCCTTGGGGTGGGACATGAGAATGTGTGCATGGGCCACATGGGCACTACTAGTAAAAGTCTCCAACTGAAGGCGCATGGGATGCATGCACATCTGAACTGGAGCACCCATACGGACACTACTCAAAGAAAACCAGGTGAGTCTCCAAACTGTGAATTTGAAGATGGAAAATATTCTCTTCCTTGTTTGGATCTAAGACATTTGCTCTTTGTATGCAACCCACCTTGTTCTCTACTTCCTCAGTAACCTGTTTGATTTTTTTCTTAATATCCTCTGTTAAAATGTTCAGTTGGTTTCGAACAAATTCCAACCTATCTTTCTGGTCCTCTCGCTCTTCCATTGAATGAACTCTAAAGTAGCAGAAAAGAAATCACCATCACTAGTAGTTCTCCCAGAAACATAATAGTACAAAGAAATGTAATAAATCCAGCATGGATGAACGATTAATGTAAGAGGGTTTATTAAGCAGTCAAAAGAATCGCAAGTCATATTGGGCTGACAAAGCTATCAATTGACATAAGCAAATGTCCTACTTGTCAGAATGCAATTATAATACACATTCGGGTCTACAGGTATTTCTTAATGTAACTGATTACAGTTAGCTTTTCATACACTGCCTTTGTTACAAAGAGTGCGTTTGGAATTCGGGTACCAATTGTGGTATGTATAATTACTAAAGAAAAAGAAAGGGGGGTAGGGAAAGAATCTTGTTTGTGAAACTGGCCCTCTAAGTCTTAACTTAGCTCTAAAAATTAGTGGAGACAATGCCTCTGACCAGACCGCCCTATTACTGCTCACTGGCACCATTTGATTGCTGCTTAACAATGAAACTGTATTTCTCATCTTGAAGACCAGGAAAAATAAAAACACTAAAACTGTGCCACATACTACTCTCCCAAGAAGTGCTGGGCCCATAGCTCAAATGAGGATGGTTTAAAGGCTGAAGTTACAGAAGATGAACAGCCAGTGGCCATGCCACATGCTGATTCAAATGATCAAGGGAGTGGCAGAGCATAGGTTTCGATGGACAGATTTAGAGAGCGAAGCAACGTAAGGACTTAAAGAGTGGCATTTTTAGAATTAATCTAAGATCTGACAAAATGCATCAGATTAGGGATGTAAATGCGCAACTAACAGAAGCTGAGGCATTCAGAAGGGTATGAGATTTAGCGGGGGGTTGTGTAGTCCACTGGAGGGTACATTATTGAGGAGCACAGGTAGAAAGGAGGTAAATATACAACAGCACATTAACTGGAGGTAAGAAAAGACCAGGCGTCCAGGGCAGTTAGGAGAAATTTCTTTACTCAAAGCACAAAGAGTATGTGACAGTCTCAGAAGCAAAAAAATCAATACAATTGTGAAAGTATTAGATAAGCAAAAGTAGGAAAGAAATATTACTAGGGGCAAAGGTGACACAGACCAGATTGCTCACATGAGCTCCGTCCATCCAAAGTAATATTTTAATGACCTGCAAGCTGCCTGACTGTCACTTTCCACTCTCCCGCTCATTCACCCTCTTCCCTTTACAATACGTTACAGATGAGATGGGCCTCAGTATTGCTTCTAAAATGGTGGTTACAACAAGAAAGACTCCTTACAGTTCTAAAATGAAGTCTCTAAAAACAAGCTCATAGGATCAACTAGCCACCTTCGTAATCCATTAACAATGAAGAAGGCAACAACATGAATGCAATGATCCTTGGACACACCTCAAAGCTGTTTTGCTTCTCCTCACACAGAACAAGTAAACATGAGGAAATGGTGCGAGTGAGCAGTATTAAAACTGAACAGTGAGAGAAATTCCCTATCCACCTCTTGCCAGTAGGGATAAATGAACTTTAAAGTCTAGACTAGTACAGGGAAACTAATGCAATGGAAGTGGCTCTCTCTCTATGATCTGGATATACCAAAAACAAAAGACTCCTACCTTTTTTCTGCTGCTGCCACATTTATGGCGTCCATAATGTTTTTCACAGTATCTATTATCTGTTTAGCTCTGATAGTGTGCTGTTCAAACTTGGTTTTCACGGCTGACTGCGAGATACACTCCTGCGAGGGGCCCAAGCCACAACACATTACTGTAATTCCATACCAGCGCTCTCAGGAATTGCAATGTCAGAAAGCACTTGCTGCTACTATCAAACTTAAACCCAAAGGAAAATAAAAAAGAAAGGAGGAAGTGTACAGAAATCAAAGACACAGAACTGAAAATTCAAATGGCTCTATAGCAGCAAGACCGTATCTTCAGTCCACAGTGTCCACAGTAATGTGAATTGTTTTTGTAAATTAATAGCATAAAAGAAACATCATAAAAGGAAAATCTGATGTACAAGTATGAAGATAAATCTGTTCCTTTCTCAATGGTATTAAGCATCTCAAAAATTTTCCACACTAGCTTTTGCTGGTGCTGAATGTTTAGCACTGATTCTTACAGCATTAACTAGTTTGTGGTGGTTTTAACTGTCACATTAACTTTTCTGAAAGTTTCAGGGTTTAACTGTTTTTACCCCAAAAAGATTTTGCACAATTGCAAACTTACGTTGATACTGACATGCCTATCAGCCAAATATGCAATTTGGCTAACCATATGGGGCATTCCAAAACAAGTATTAAACTTGGAAGGTGCAACAGCTGGCAAGCATTCTTTAAAATATGTTCCCCTCTTGCTGAATATTCATGTGTTAAATCTAATGGTACTGAATGGTTAGAAATAATAGAGTATAAGGCCAGAAAGGACCACTGTGATTATGTAATCTAACCTCCTGCCCTGCACAGGTCACTGAAGTTCCTGGAATTAAATTCCCGTTTGAACGAGAGCGCATCTTTTAGAAAAATACTGAATCTTGTTTTAAAAATTGGCAGTGATGGAGAATCCATCACAACCCTGGGTAAGTGTTTCAATGGTTAACTACCCTCACTGTAAAAAAATGCCTTAGTTTCCAGTCTGAATTCATCTAGCTTCGACTTCCAGCCACTTCATCTTGTTATACCTTTGTCAGTTAGACTGAAGAATTCATTATCAAATATTTGTTCCCTATGTAGTTTCTTATAAACTGCAAACAAGTCACTCCATAGCCATCTCTGTGTTAAATTAAACAGGCTGATAGACAGAAGGTCCTCACGAGAAGGCATGTTTTCCAATCCTTTATCATTCTTGTGTCTCTTTTCTGAACCCTCTCCAATTCAGCAACATTCTCCTTGAATTGTGGACACCAGAACTGGAAACAGTATTCCAGTGGTGGTCACACCAGTGCAAAACATAGACTTAACATAATTTCCCTGCTCTTACTCGTTATTACTCTGTTTATATATCCAAGGACCACACCAATGCTTTTGGCCACAGCATCACATTAAAATCATAAAAGATTAGGGCTGGAAGAGACCTCAGGAGGTCATCTAGTCCAACCCCCTGCTCAAAGCAGGACTAACCCCAAATAAATCATCCTCTTTGGAACCCCCCTTCAGGTAGTTGAAGGCTGCTATCAAATCCCCCCTCATCCTTCTCTTCTGTAAATAAGCCCAGTTCCCTCAGCCTCTCCTCATAATTCATGTGTCCCAGACCCCTAATCATTTTCATTGCCCACCACTAGACTCTCTCCAATTTGTCCACGTCCTTTCTGTAGTGGGGGCCCCAAACCTGGGTGCAATACTCCAGATGTGGCCTCACATCGGGGAGCTCATGTTCAGCTGATTATCCATTATGACCTCCCAGTCCTTTTCAGAGTCACTGCTTCCTAGGATATAGTCCCGCATTCTGTACGCAAGGCCTACAAGCTTGTTCCGAGAGGTTTGACTTTACATTTGGCTGTATTAAAACAGACATTACTGAAACTCAAACTAAAAGAAGATACAGATGACCATTTTTGGCAAACTGAATTTATGGCCATAAGTAAGACTTTGAAATTAAGCCATTTCATACAATGCAGACCATCTACTTAACTAATTGGTTTCACGCTGTGCTAATGTTTAATTTACAGACTGAGCAAACACTATCAGTATCGTACATGTGTTTTAGAAATACAAGAGTTAAAGCATCTAATTTCCTTTTATCGGATATAGCTAATTATAAAGGAGATTTTTAAAAGGTACAACTGGCAGTTAAGTGCTTAACTCCCATTGACTTTCAATAGTAGTTGGGCGCCTAATTGCCACGTGTGCCTTTGAAAATTTTGCTTTCACCGACCCCTGAATAATAGTTTGTGACAAGATGTAAACAAAACACTAAACAAAAAGAAACAGAATGGGTAAAAGGTTTTCTTTGTTCCTCGATGAAGCAGATCTAGAAATCAGCAATGAAAAGCCAGAGGTTCATGGTTATCAGCACATTGTTAGAGCTAGACTAGACATGTAGGAAAGATGAGAATCTTTCAAATATGAGTAGGTAGTAGATAAAGGGATTATAGTTGTTCACTACACAATCAGAAAATCCAGTTAAAGCACTAGGAAAAACACAAGCATTAGTTATATGTCTGGAAAGACGAGAGAGAGAGAGAGAGAGAGAGAGAGAGAGAGAGAGAGAGAGGAATAAGTTTGCTTTTAAAGTTTATAAACAAATGCATTTATCAAAAGGAAGATAAAAGCTGCTGTGCTTCCCTAATGTAACTCAGAACAGTTACCTCAAACTGCACTTCAAGTATAGCCGGTTAATTTGTCTCTAAGTGCACAGCTCAATACATCTACTGTGCATAGCATCAGAGGGGCATTCTGCAATGGAGTATTAATTAAGGATGTGACAGTGTTTGAGTTATAAACTTCCCCCACCCCACCTACTTCATGAAGCAGCGTGGCAAACAGTGACCCAAGAATGAGGGGTGTCTTTTTGACATAGCACACTAAGTGCTGATGCTCTATCATATCAAAAATATAATTTCAATGTAATCTATTATAAAAATCTCAGAGGAAACAATTAAATTCTCTTCCACATTCCATGAGACTGAACCCCCCCCCCCCCCCCAGCCCTCCATAGTTAGCCCACTGAAGGCTCCATGGATTAAAGACCACATCAACTAGCTTTTCTCTTGTCATGGTATGTGTATATATTTTGGGTGTGCACATATAAGTGAGGCGGGTAGCATGTAACCTCTAGGTTAAACTAGAGGTATAAATGTAGGTATAAGACAGCAGTGCAAGAAGCCTAACAGGCCCAAACCTGCAAGACATTCACTTAAGCATTTAGCATAAGACAGGCTTATTAAGTGTTAGCATTGGTATGTTGATCAACACAGTGTCCCTAAATCATAAGATGGCATACAATAAAATTTTTGCAATAAACAACTCTGCTGAAATTCTGCACAAAATGCTGACAGATAACTGCAAGACATCAGTGGATGCCCATTTGGGTATTTTAGGATAGAAACACTGATGCTTAACCACAGGATTGCTCTGGTAACTGACTGATGTATATATAAGGCCCTTCATTTTCGGTTTTTATTTTATTTAATTTTTCTGCGTAAATATCGAGGTTTATTTTGGTGGACAGAAGGACGGGGAAAGAAGTATTCAGTAGAGTAATGCTTTGATTAATGAAATTCAATATGGTTTGCTGCAGAACTAAAACAGAAATCAAAACACGACATCTCTGAGTTTAAGAAAACAATACCTTTCTAATCCTCCCAATTTTTTTTTTCATTTGAATCACTGTTGTAGACTTTGAACTATTAGCCTATAAATATTTACATTTAACAATTGGGCCACACCATTTGCAGTGCATACCCTCAACTTCATCTTTTTCTCCTGTTTTTTTTTTTTTTTTTTTTTTAACTTTCAAATACTTTCTTGTGTTCTGAAACGTATTTGGATACAGATTTTTGTTTTCCCGTTTTAGTGTATCAGATCTTTAAACCGTTATCTGCTGACAACTTGAAATGTGTACATGATGGGCGTGAAATTCATCAGTAAGTTCAAATGGACACACACTTCAGAGCTTGCATGCGTGCCTGTTTGTTTATTGTGTGTATCTTCAATCTAGACTAATACACAGCCTTACTTCAACAGGCAGCTTTGCATACACACACAGACTAATGTATTATCGTAATACATAGATCTCATGCAATGTATTATATTTTCTTAATAAAACAAGTTTTTTAAAATATATTTGAATGATACAAAAGTAGGGTGAAAATCAGAAAAAAAAAAGGATACTTTTTGTAAAATCCAGGATTTTTTCAGTATGAGATAGATAATTAGTATAGAAACCTACAGAATAAGGACACGCCAACATTATTAGGGTGAGGAAGTTAGTTACAGGCAAAGGAGGCCAAACATTTATGCAGCGCTAACCATAGCCTAGACCATTGAGACCTTGACCACTGAAATCGTTTGGCATGCCCGAGATAGAATGGGATCCTCATCGATCACCACCTGCCTCCCTTCTCTTAGGTCTTTGCAGGGATTGTGTACGTATGCATATGAAATGACATGGGATGTAAAGTTAATATTGCATTACTGTTACATTCTTGTTTGGATCACAACATGTGTGTTTACTAACCTTGTTAATAGAACTACTGAAAGCTCAGAACTTTTTTCCTAAGTGTGACTGTTGCAAACATGCACATCTGTGTTTCCAATTTAACCATAATTCTAACAACTGTTGGCCTCGTCTTGGAACTGGAACCTAGTCAAACCTCAGAGTGTTAATTTGCTAAATTGGGAATTCTTAAATAACCAATACACAGTGAACAAATGCTGCCTATTATTAAAATGGTCTTATAATGGGAATATTGGGCTATGTTTTCAACTACTTAAAACTATACAAAAATAATTGTTCAGGTTGAATTTTCTCATGCTGGGTGTCTGCCTCAGGCTGAATTTTCTGGGAAAAATTCAGCCAAAACAGTTCACTTGTTCCCAAGAATAAGGTCTGAGGAAAATATATTGTTCTGCCTATGCTAAAAAAATCGTACCAACCTTTTTTGAGACATTCTAGCGTCTCCATGCTTTGGAGTAGGTACTAGATATTTGTCAGTGGGGTGAACTTTGTGTCTGAGATGTGCCTTTCACCATCCTTGTGAAAATCCCCCCAAATCAGGCAAATGATACCCCGTTGAAAAAAAAACAACTGCAGTTCGCACGTCATTAGACACTAGCTAGAGCTTCACAGCTGAATTCCCCAAAGATTTTGTCTGCATGAAACAGCTTTCCCTGCAATTGAAGCTCAGAGCTCTTGTGTGCTGGGGCAAGGCATCAGCCCTGAAAGCAGGGTAACTGTCTTGCATGTGCGCTCAATGCCTCCCCTGCTGAACCAAGGCAGTGTGGAGAAGAAAGTTGCCTGATCTGAATGCAGAACAGATAAGAGCTGGATCTAGGGGGCAGGGAGTAGGGTGAGACAAGGAGCCTGGGAAATGGGAGAACTGAACTGGCTGGGTAAAGAAACTGGGACAAAGAACCTTGTAGTCAGAGGGGACAGGGTATGTGGGTGAGTGACTGGAGGCCAGGCGAAGAGATGCAAATCAGATGAGCCATGGGAATGGGGGGAAAAAGAAGGAATGCCTGGGAGCTAATGGGGGAGACTGGGATTGAGAGTCCAGAAGAGGAGACTAGGACTGACTGGGCAAGGAGATTGGATGGAATGACTAAGGTGTGGAGACTGGGAGTGACTAGGTGAGGAGAACAGGACTGAAACAAGGAATCAGGGAAGGGGAAGAGACAGAACAGGGACAGGGTAGAAGGGATCAAGTTTGAGGGGAACATACAGAAGAGTCTGTGCCCACTAGAGTACACAACCCTCCAAAGCCTGGAATGAAATACAAGATTCTCAAGTTTCATTATTCCTCATCAGCAAATATCTATGAAACACACTGGCAAACTGTCACATTCCCATCTAGATGCTGGTCCAGAGAGAGGATGACAACCTACTACTGCTATGACTTACTCACTTCCTTAGCTCATGCAGCAGAGGTTTTGCAGTGGGTTCCACCCCTGCTTCAAAATGAGGGCATCAGTAGGATTCCACATGATGGAATTTATTTTCTCCAGTATGTTTTTTTCCAAAAGCAAAGAAATTGCATGCACACACACACAAAACTATGTTAAGAGAACATTAAGGTTACTAAGTTAAGAAATGCCAGATTTAAAGGTTCCCCAACTTCCTGGAAGTCCAAATCAGACCTTAGAAGCACATGGAATGTGTTAACATTGAATGGCACTGGATACAAGACAGCTCCTGTCAAAGAACTCATCTGCTACAAGATTGTAATTACCAGCATCAAAAGCATCACTTGTCACAAAGTCATCAAGCTACTATGGAAGGAGCAACCTGCCTCCTCTCTGGTGGCCCACACTGAACTCAAGGTGTGGCACTTGTTATTAGACAACTTCTAGCACAGACTTTAACCACATGGCACATCATATCTCCATGCCTGGCTCCGACATCATTATAGACACTTATCTGTTGTTGTGCCCTACACACCAGCAGATGTATCACCTATGAAAAATGATGCATTCTATTAACAGCTAGCAGCAAAAATCCAGTCAACTCTGCCACATGACACACTACTAGCACTCAGAAATTTCTATGCTGTGACTGGGTGCGATCAAACTGGGTATGAAACTGTGAGAGGATCCTTCAGTTTGGGTTTCCCAAATGAGAACATCACCCAGCTTTTTGGAGTTTTATGTTACTGAGAGCTTATCTGCTATGGACTCCTAGTGCAGGCACCCTAAAAACCATCACTGGGCATACCACGAGAGAAACTAACCACATCCTCATCAGAAATTGCTCCATAATGAAATTTCACTGAGTCTTCAGTGGTGCTAGAACACCATAAACCTCAGACCATAGACTAGTTGTCACTGCGCTCTCACTGCATTTTCCAACTCCTCGCAAGCCAGATGTCCACCAACAGTACAATGTCTAGTGTCTATCTGAAGATCCTGTTAAAGCTGTGAAATACACACAGGCTGTCATTGATCACATATGTAACCTCGGTACCCTCTCAGAAGATGTGGAGATTGCCTGGAGTAGTATATGTAACGCTATATCACATGCCTCCACAGACACAATCAGCTTCAGACGGTTCGCAAGAAACCTTGGTTTTCTGAAGAGGCCTTTGATACACTATCAAAAAAAGGCAGAAGAAGAGGCAAGCCGGGAAATGTCCAAGAATGTAAATGACTGAAAGGCATTTTCTGGGCCATTGAAAACATGACTCTGACATCTACAACTCCCTGGCTGACGAATCAGATGATGGCCTAAAGTACAACAACCTGCATCTTACCTACAGAGCCATCACACACTTGGCTGGCAGCCATAAATAGCCTTTTAAAATCCTCATCATGAAGTCAGATGGCTCTCCTTCTGAGCCATCCTTTGAACCTTGGATCTTCTGACAACTGTTCAGAGCTACACAACCTGGCAAACCACATAAGTGCAGACCTGGGGACAAACACTGAACTTCTGTTAATCAGGAAGAAAGGCAGGCCATCCCAAAATTACAGAATGGATATGCTGCTGGACCTGATGGTATTCCACCTGGGCTGCTCAAAGGTGCCTTGGAACCAGTGAGCGTCAATCTGCATAAATTGTTATTAAAAGCATGTGCATCAGGCAAAGTACCAACAGAATGGAAAGAGAGCATTATATTGTCCCTGTGCAATTGCGAAAAAAAAAAAGAAAAAAGAAAGGGCAACTATAGGCCAATCTCATTGTTATCGGTCCCTGGAAAGGTTTTCACTTGTTCTGTTTAGTAGGGTGCAGCTGCTCCTTAACAGACATCTTCATCCACAGCAATCAGGTTTCACTGTTGGGCACTCAACAACAGATATGGTCCTTACCCTCTGGCTGAGCTGCACTGAAAATTTAACTGCCTGTTTCATGTGGCATATAATCGATATCAAAGCAGCTTTTGACTCGGTCAACAGGTCAGCACTTTGGCTCACATTGAAAAGAATTGGCATTTCAAATGTTTGCGGACGATACCAAGTTGGGAGGGGTTGCAAGTGCTTTGTAGTATTAAAATTCAAAATGATCTGGACAAACTGGAGAAATGGTCTGAAGTAAATAGGATGAATTCAATAAGAACAAATGCAAAGTGCTACACTTAGGAAGGAAAAATCAGTTGCACACATACAAAATGGGAAACGACTGCCTATGAAGGATACTGCAGAAAACAAGCTACAGGTCAGAGTGGATCACAAGCTAAATGTGAGTCAATAGAGTAACACTGCTGCAAAAAAAGCAAACATTCTGGGATGTATTAGCAGGAGTGTTGTAAGCAAGGCACAAGAAGTAATTCTTCTGCTCTACTTTGCACTGATTAGGCCTCAGCTGAAGTACTGTGTCCAGTTCTGGGCACCATATTTCAGGTAGGATGTGGAGAAACTGGAGAAAGTCCACAGAAGAGCAACAAAAATGATTAAAGGTCTAGAAAACATGACCTATGAGAGAAGACTGAAAAAACTGGGATTATTTAGTCTGGAGAAGAGAAGACAGAGGGGACATAACAGTTTTCAAGTAGATAAAAGGTTGTTACAAGGCGGAGGCAGAAAAATTGTTCTCCTTAACTTCTGAGGATAGGATAATAAGCAATGGGCTTAAACTGAAAAAAGGGCGATGGGAGAAAAAATTGAAAAAAATTCTTAACCATGAGGGTGGTTAAGCACTGGAATAAATTGCCTACGGAGGTTGTGGAATCTCCACCATTGGAAATTTTTACGAGCAGGTTAGACAAACACCTGTCAGGAATGGTCTAGATATTTAGTCCTGTCATGAGCGTAGGGGACTGGACTAGATGACCTCTTGAGGTCCCTTCCAGTCCTATGATTAGAATCCTACAAAATTCACAGCCCATTCTGGTCAATTTCATGGCCATAAAATTTGAAAATTAGTCAATTTCACATTTTCAGATGTTTACATCTGAAATTTCAGGGTATTTTAACTGTGGGTGGGTCGCAAACCTGGTGTGTGTGTGTGTGGGGGGGGGACGGGGACGACACAGGTTTGTGGAACTGCCACCCTCACTTCTGTGCTGCCTTCAGAGCTGGGCTCTGAAGGTAGCAGCCACGGAGCTTCCTGCAGACACAGGAGGTTCCTGGAGGTGGGTCTGATCTCCCCACAAGAATGGACGTGTAGGGGAAGAACAAGCCCTGTTCCTCCCCAGCCTGGCCAGTACTAGCAGCTAGGAGTCCTCAGCTGAGGCGCTTCCAGCAGTACGGGGGAAATCGGATTGAAAAGATTTCATGATCTGACACACATTTTTCATGGCCATGAAATTGGTAGGGCCCGACCTATGATTCTGTTCTGCTAAATCTGGCATGCAATTCTCACACTGATAGTGTGTGCACTGATTCACTGCTTTTACTACGTTTCTACACAACCTTTGGTGTACAGCACAGATATACTCTCTCCCTAGCATTATTCTGTTGAGCTATCCATGGGATATTAGGACTTGCTGCTCCACAATTCAGAATCAAGGTTGGTCAAAAAGTGTTCACTGACCAAGAATATGTTGAAGACACTGCCTTACTTGTATACATGTCAGAGAATTTTCAGCCCTGCCCCATAGGGTCTCCAAGACGCCACCTGCAATATGCGGGTTAAATGTCTCATGGTAGAAGAACCTTGGAGCTCAGACACCAAAATCCATGGTGCAGGTGGAGTCTAGTATCGTGAAGAGTGTTGACAAGCTCATCTACGTAGGCTGCAAAGTTCAAACTGGACATGCTTTGACAAATAAGTCTCGCCACCTCTACCATGAAGTCCATGTTTTGCTTATGGATGCAAAAGTGTCTATGCTGAGACAAAGTTCAGACTCTATTAAACCTATGTAGTATCTGTATTACTCTATGGGTCAGAAATCTGGACCCTCTTAAGGGCAGACTAGGAGTGTTTAAGGGGATTCCATCTGAGCTATCAGCACCAAATCCTAAACATAAAGTGGTTTGAATTTGGGCTGTCAATCTCTCAGTGATCTGGCCTTCCTTCAATCGCTCATTAAAAAGCAGTGTTGCACACTCTTTGTACATGTCATCAGGATGGACAAAAACACCCCAGCATACCATGCTATCAAACTCTCCATTGACGGGCAAAGGAGTTCACACCCTGACTTGATGTCGTCAATGCAGTTGCCCCAGAGATTTGCAGGATTGAGCCAGACCTGGGAACTTCACTATATGATGCCTGGTGCAACTCCACCATACCTGGTCACTCTGGCTGGCTCAACGGTCCTCAGTAGACTATGCATGCTTGATGATGTGCAACCTTTAATTCTAGCATTTCCTAACGTCTGAGTTCCCGAAATTCTACCTGCCTTTGCAACCTTAATGTTCTTTTAACATAGTGTGTGTTATATATTAAAATTTTCAAAAGCTCTTAAATGGTTAGGGTCCTAAGTCCCATTATGAGCCAATAGGACTTAGGTACTTCTGAAAACTTTACTCAATCTTAACTGCTATTGTATTAAAACAATGAAAATAATTACAAACAAAAGATAATTCATTTTTGGTTAGAACCTGTACTAAAATGATATAAGAAATTTCACACTTCATACTTCATTCTTAAGGTGCCCCAGTGACTCTAGGCACTCTGGCATACACAGTACAATCCGTCACTATTCCAAGAACTCAGTCATCTAACACAGCAAGGAAGTTAACGATCATGTTTAAGACTTTGCCTGGCATTTCCTTGATTTGCTGGGTTAAATCAAGCTCTTATTTTAAGCACAGTTTTGTTGTATTCATATTATTAGATGATTTGATTCAGCTCAGGTCAAGTGTTTATTTGTAACATGAGAGCAAAAGACTTTCTAGATGCATTTTGATTTCTCTTATATAGAGAGAACACAAACTATGTTGTGGAGTGCATAGGTAGATTCATAGTATTTGCTGAATCTAACTACGTCCATATCATTCTATGCTTATGATGTTAACTGAACACAATGAGATGCTAACATGCGTCATTTAAAATAAGGAGTGATCCTGGTGATCCAACAGATTGAAATCTCTAGGAATGGCATTTTAACATAAGAAGTTAAGTAGAATAAGTTCAGTAGAATAGATAGATATTGTCATATTGGAACCAGACAATGGTTCATCTAGTTCAGAATCCTGCTTCTGAAGAGAGCATCAACCTCAGGAATGGATAGAACTGAACGGATAACATTTATTTCTGTGGGAGCAGCAAGTACATAAAAATATTGCTACTGCTAAATGTTTCAGTGCTAGTTTGTAGGTAGGTGTTGCAATTCCAATGCCCCCACTTTAAGGATGTGATTAAGTGTTCAATGCTGCAGCCATGAAATAGTTTCTGATACAAACAGCAAGAAGTTCTAAAATAGCTATGTACAATCAAGGGCTCAAAACTGCTTAGAAGTCACCAGCTTCAGAACAACTTCCTTTTTTCCCTACTTTAAATGAAAAAAGGTCTGCAGTCACAAGAGAGTAAGTCTGGAATGTCAAGGTTGAGAGGACAAAAATATAGAAAGCAGGGCATATTGGCTCTAAAATATTGAAAGCTTAACTACACTGTTTGCATGTTTTCACATCATGTAAGATTTTGGTACAGTAACTGATGAGTAATACCTACTGGTGTATTTATATATTATAGGTTGTACTGGTGTTAAGTTCTTATATAAAAACAAAGAGCCCAATTCTGCCACCCTTCCTCACAGAGTAATACCTACTGAAGCAAGTACATACTACTCAATGTGAGCAAGGATGACTGGGCCCCCAAGTTAGCCCAAGACTGGCACTGTGTGCGTGTATTTACGATATGCAATTAAAAGAAGGGAACAAAATCACCTTGGCACCACAACATACGGTTTAAAAAAGCCCATGACATCTACCTCAAATATTTGCTCAAAATTCTGGAATTCCTGAAATCTTGTCTGAAATCCTTCAGCTAGTGCACCACCTGCAAAGCATAATATAATTTAAGGTAGATAGTAAAATCTCCAGTAAGTTACTGTATTTTAACTCCTAAATTAAACTCAGACATTTTATATAAACATGAAGGGGAATTAGGGTTCAATACATACCACTCTCTGGCATCCCTTGGGCCTTCTGCTTTCTAGCACTAAGAACTTCCTTGGCTGAAACAAAAAAGATGCGGTTCTGTGCTTCTGAGAGATCAACGACTTTGAGCTCATCAACTAGGAAGGTCAGACAGCGCTCCATGTGCTGCCTGCGCACCTGTAAGACGAGGCAGAAAAGTGGATGCAAAAAGCCAGTCAAACTGAAAATACACATTTCTGAGAAAGAGAAATCAAAACCTTGGAGCAATAAATAATCCCACTGATCCCAAAAGCCCTGAAAAACCCTCATGTAATAAGATGCCCTCTAGTTCTAAAGAGGCAGCAGCTGCTCCTAATTAACCATTTTGGATTTCCCCACTTGCCAAGAAGAATTTTTTGAGTACTCAACCAAAATGTACTCAGAGGTACTGCAATAACAATTGCTTTATTACCCAAACACAGAGTATGATATATAGCATGTAAATTACATGTGGAAATGAGGATTTAAAAAATAATCTTGAAAGTCATTTTAAAAAGCCATCATTGAATGAAGGTTTTAGTTTGGTAATTACATTTGAAGCAGGTGGTAAAATGCTTTTGCATTCTGATCACATATCCGCCCCCCCCCCCCCCTTTTTTAAAACCCAACACTGAACACGCGCCATCCCCCAATTTGTTTTATGCATTATAATGTGCCTATTCCCTTAGTATCTAGACACACAAGCACACATTTACATGTGTGGCAATATTTTCTCCTATAGCTTAAACAAGCCATTGTTTCTGCTGTAGTTATCTGACATTTGTTATTACCAAAAGATGAAAAAGTAACTCACATCTTCCATATATTCAGGCTCTGATGCAGATGCATCCCAGCGATTATTCAGGATGAAGATGTTCGGCTTGGAAAGTCGTTCATTTACTTTGTGAAAAAAGTGCTTTTCCTAAGAATTGAGGAAAGAAAAACAAAACAAAAACAAAGAATCTTTTGAAGATGATAGCAGATTCTGGATTATCAATTTGTTACTTCCTTGGTTTAAATTACAGCTGTTAAATACTTTGACACTTTCTGCTTCTTTAAAATTTAGCATTTTATATTACTCCAAAAATCGTGAATTATATTAAGATAATACCAACAATAAAATCTATTCCAAGAGTTTCACTAATTCTTCTCTGAAAAACAGACATAAGTAAAACTACTTCATAATTTAAAAAGGCAATGTCTCCCTTATTTGAACTGTCTTTTTACTCTTGCACATCCAGCAGAATTCTGTTGCTACATGCATAACCACTGTTCACATCAAACTATATTTTCCAGTGGAATACAAATAAGCAACACTCTGTTCAGGGGGCATGATGAAACACTGAAAACTTGACTTATACTTCCTGAATAACTGCTGAATTTTCCATGGGAAACTGAATAATATGTGCATGTGCCTGCAAACATCTTCAAGTTATCTTGCAAGCCCTTGCTACTTTTCAACAGTCATAATGAATTAATCAAAACAGAGTAGCCATCAGTTAGCACAGCTGAAGAGTGAAAAATCACCTGGCCATCTTCAGCTTCTCTGGACTTAAACAGAACACTGTTTATACTATTAAGCCATGTCTACACTATGGGCACTACAGCAGTACATCTATGGCCCCACAGTTATGGGACTATGTAGTGCCATAGTGCAAAGGCTTCCTACAGCAATGGAAAGAATTCTCCATCTCTATATGAACTCCAGCCCCCCTGAGCGATGGTAGCTTGTTTGACAGAAGCATTCCTCTGTTGACCTTGCTGCATCTACACTGGGTGTTAGGCTCATGTAGCTACAGTGCTCGTAAGCACCGTAGCTATGCCAGCCTAGCCCCAGTGAGTCCAGGCCTTAGATAAAATATTTGAAATATTTAAATTTCTATGATCCAGTAAGAAATTGTAAATCTACAAATAAGGCACTATTACAACAATAAGAACTCCTTCCAATAGAATCTAGTGGCCTCCTATTTCATAGAATCATAGAAGATTAGGGTTGTAAGAGATCTCAGGAGGTCATCTAGTCCAACCCCCTGCTCAAAGCAGGACCAACCCCAACTAAATCATCCCAGAGAGGGCTTTGTCAAGCCGGGCCTTAAAAACCTCTAAGGATGGAGATTCCACCACCTCCCCAGGTAACCCATTCCAGTGCTTCACCACCCTCCTAGTGAAATAGTTTTTCCTAATATCCAACCTAGACCTCCCGCTCTGCAACTTGAGACCATTGCTCCTTGTTCTGTCATCTGCCACCACTGAGAACAGCTGAGCTCCATCTTCTTTGGAATCCCCCTTCAGGTAGTTGAAGGCTGCTATCAAATGCCCCCTCATCCTTCTCTTCTCAAGACTAAATAAGCCCAGTTCCCTCAGCCTCTCCTCATAATTCATGTGCCACAGCCCCCTAATCTTTTTCATTGCCCTCCGCTGAACTCTAATTTGTCCACATCCTTTCTGTAGTGGGGGGGCCCAAAACTGGACGCAATACTGCAGATGTGGCCTCACCAGTGCTGAACAGAGGGGAATAATCACTTCCCTCGATCTGCTGGCAATGCTCCTACTAATGCAGCCCAATATGCCATTAGCATTCTTGGCAAAAAGGGAACACTGTTGACTCAACCAGCTTCTCGTCCATTGTAATCCCCAGGTCCTTTTCTGCAGAACTGCTGCTTAGCCAGTCAGTCCCCAGCCTGTAGCAGTGCATGGGATTCTTCTGTCCGAAGTGCAGGACTCTGCACTTATCCTTGTTGAACCTCATCAGATTTTTTTTGGCCCAATCCTCCAATTTGTCTAGGTCACTCTGGACCCCTACCCTCCAGCATATCTACCTCTCCCCACAGCCTAGTGTCATCTGCGAACTTGCTGAGGGTGCAATCCATCCCATCATCCAGATCATTAATGAAGATGTTGAACAAAACCGGCCCCAGGACTGACCTCTGGTGCACTCCGTTTGATACTGGTTGCCAACTAGACATGGAGCCATTGATCACTATCCATTGAGCCCGACGATCTAGCCAGCTTTCTATCCACCTTACAGTCCATTCATCCAATCCATACTTCTTTAATTTGCTGGCAAGAATACTGTGGGAGACCGTATCAAAAGCTTTGCTAAAATCAAGATACATCACGTCCACCGCTTTCCCCATATCCACAGAACCAGTTATCTCATCATAGAAAGCAATCAGGTTGCTCAGGCATGACTTGCCCTTGGTGAATCCATGTTGACTGTTCCTGATCACCTTCCTCTCCTCCAAGTGCTTCAAAATGGATTCCTTGAGGACCTGCTCCATGATTTTTCTAGGGACTGAGGTGAGGCTGACCGGTCTGTAGTTCCCCGGATTCGCCTTCTTCACTTTTTTAAAGATGGGCACTATATTTGCCTTTTTGCCCAATAGTCCAGGAACTCACCTAATCGCCATGAGTTTTCAAAGATAAAGGCCAATGGCTCTGCAATCATAATCAGCCAACTCCCTCAGCACCATCGGATGCATTAGATCTGGCCCCATGGACTTGTGCATATCCAGCTTTTCTAAAGAGTCCTTAACCTGTTCTTTCACCACTGAGGGCTGCTCACCTCCTCCCCATACTGTGCTGCCCAGTGCAGAAGTCTGGGAGCTGACCTGGTCTGTGAAGACCAAGGCAAAAAAAGCTTTGAGTTCTTCAGCTTTTTCCATATCATGTCACTAGGTTGCCTCCCCCATTCAGTAAGGGTCTCTCACTTTCCCTGACCACCTTCTTGTTGCTAACATACCTGTAGAAACCCTTCTTGTTACCCTTCACATCCCTTGCTAGCTGCAGCTCCAATTGTGCTTTGGTCTTCCTGATTACACCCCTGCATGCTTGAGCAATATTTTTATACTCCTCCCTTAGGAGGGAGCTATACAACAAGAATGTTTTGTGGTCCCTCCACTGGTTTGGCAGCAGGCCACTAAACAAAACTGTTCCCCCACGTACTATAATTGTATCAAGTGAAGATAATGCACACACAAGGACGGGAATATCATGTAACTGTATTCTCCACTTGAACAGGAGAGTATGCAAGTGGGGGCAAAAAAAGTCAGCATTTGCCACACGTGGTGAGGTAAAATATTTAAGCACATTAGAACAATTAAAATTTGTTTAACAAAGTCTTTCATCACATTGCACCTGCCACGCTAACAAAAATGTAAACAGGATAGGAGATTTTATTCCTAAAGAAAATGGGACATAAACCACGATTTTATGAAGACTTTGTATTGGGATAAAAATCTCTAGATCACTACTAAAATTATTATTTTAAAATCACCTCTTCCAACTGAAATAAGCTTCCGCTACTAATTATCTTCAGACCCCATTACATATGTGCTGCACTCATTAATAAATGAGGAATTGTGTATGGTAACAAAAATTTACACTCAGACAAGCTGTAAGACAATGACCTAATTTTAGATTTAATATTTTCCTTCTGTGCCTTGTTGAAAAAAAATCATTCAGCAAAATCATATTAAATAAGCACAAAATTGCTTATTAGCCTAGGATGCTAAAAATCAAACACAAAATTAACAAGAATTTTCCTGCAGATTTACAGCCCATACATAGTTCCTACATGTTTACAATCCAAGTTTGACCATTAAAAAATAAGCTATTTTCCTGAATCAATAAGAGAACTAAATCAGCTTTGGCCTTTGTTACTTCATTAACATTACCAGGCACACAGGTCCTCATTGTTTCCATATTTCTAAGTGATAATGGATCCTTCACAAAAATTCAACAACTTTTTTAAACCCACAAAACATTCACGTTAATGATTTCTAGTCTCCCTCCACATGAAAAGCCAACATGTCCTGCAAGAGGATAGGATAGTGAAGCCACAATTCTACCAAATCCTCTCTCTGCCTTAGCTGATGTCAGAAGATACCTCTTTTGTCAGAAAAACTCATTTGTAAAGGAGTCTCCATGGTTGGAACTCAGAAAATAGTATGCAGTGTTTTTAAGATCAGCTTTTGCTCTCTTCAGATTCCCATTCAGCTATTCCAAACTACTGAAATGCTGGGGAAGATATTCTTTTTTAATTCGTTTCTTTATTTCATTAATTTCTGCCAGCATAGTAATAAGGGGAAGGGAAATCTTACCTTCCTAGCACTATCGTTCAGAAAAACAGGTTAGATAAACTGATGACATGTATTCTTATGAGGGAAATTTACCCCCTCTTCGGTGCTGGGAACATACAGAAGAATTGAACAGAGATGCAGATTTACTCCACACCTCTTTCGGTTAGGTTTAGTGTATGGGTGCTGCATGGTGTTGTTGTCCTGTGACATACAGAAGGTCAGACTACATCATCTGGTCGTCCCTCCTGGCCTTAAATGTCATGATCTTTTATATCTTCTTTCAATTCTGTGTATAAAGTACTTTAGTGCAGTCTGTTTCCTTGACGATAACACTCTTACTGTTAGTCTTTTTCGTCAGAGAATCTTGAGTCTCCTATAAAGTTGGGCAAGTATTACTGCCATTTCATAGATGGAGGAAATGGAGGCAGAAAGCATAAATTACTTTGCCTAGAGTGAGAGCAAATCAGCAATAAAGCCGAGAACAGGATGCTGATGCTTTAACCATTATACCACATGGTGCCCTTAACCCCAATAATCATGGAAAATTCACTGTATAAATTCTAGGAGGAAAGCAAAACCTCCTACATACCAACAGACCTTGGAAAGTCATATTACTGGATCATTGTGCATTTAAGCAAAGACCTAACAATTTTAATTAACAAGAGAATGTCCTACCGTATTCATGAGAGTTGATTCTGAATTAGCAACCAAGACAAAGACATCAGCATCTAAACAAAATTTGTCAATCCAGGTGTCTAGCTCTGTAGTGACATCTGTACCAGGGCTGTTGGAGAAAGACATTTATCAGTATTGAGAAAAATAAAGTTCTTTATTTTTAGAAACTGAACAAGAGGACTTGATGGCTCTGAGGCTTGGTATTGGGATGTGAAACCCTGATGAAATGCAGCACAAACTGGTCATGACAGAAAGTAACTATCATCTGGCAGCTATTCAGTCAGTTATGTAAAACCAGTTGGTTTTCTCCATTCAGTTTCTAATGGACAGATATCCGCATCATAAAAGCCAATACAAATGAAAGATGGCTTCTTTGCTGAGATTGGCAGCAAAGTGCTGAATGGGCTAGAAGCATCAATTATTCTTTCATCCCTATGAACAGTTCCTCCAAGGGCAGGTTGAGATGCACTGGTAAGAAAATATTGAGAAAGTTTTGTGAACACGTCAAATCTTCAGAGTTGCCAAAATAGCTTTAAAAAAAATTAGCATTAATCTCACTTACAAATTTTAAAAAATCACCTCTATAAATTGCAGAACAAAAAATATCCTGTCACTAGCGTTCCAAGTTTCTAACAAGATGTACTTTCCCATGATTCTGGAGAGACATTTGGGAGATAGTCTCTCCATAATTAAGGTTGAAAGTAGCCATTGTAAATTGATTTTTACTCCCACATTCCAGCCAAAATTAAACCCATCTGCCTGAAATTTTACAGGTATAATCTCATGGGCAGGGTGGAATTTATCTGGTAAGTGTGACATTATATAAGTCATTGTACTTGAGGGATGAAAGTTCAAAAAGTAGGTCAATCTTATTTCCTGAACATTTTCAGAACATTATTTTTTGGTTTATCAGAACTACTAAACGTATTGGCCAAGAGAAATGGAAAGTTTCTGAATCATGTCAAGTAATTAAATATTTATAAAGCCCTACTTAATTTGCAATATTGCGGATCCTGCAATATTAGGCTTCCAAGGCAATTTTCACAGTGGGAGGCCCCGCTCCCAGCCTCGTGGAAAATTGCAGGAAAGTAATAAGGGATTATATTACCACAAATAATAAGATCCATTATTACTTTTACATGATTTTCCATGGCTTGTCCGCAACTCAGCTGCAATTTATAGACAATCATCCCGCGTTTAAAGTAGGGCCTTAATTATTTAGTTATTAGAAGTACCTTTTGCACACAGAAAGGGCTCTGCAGAGGTCTTAACCTGACCTGATGCAAATGGTCCAGGGAAGGATGAAGAATTGTATGTATGTGTAGGATTCAGAGCTGAGCAATCCATAAGCTCCACCAGCATGGCTTGCAAGTTAAGCTGGTCAAAATTCCCCATGTTTCATTAAAATATTTTGAAAAATTTCTTAAAAATTGAAAAAAAAGATTTTCCCCCCAAAAAGTTCTCCCCCACATAAAATTTATCACATTTTTCAAACAGTTACAGAACTGGTGGAAAATTCCAAAGTTTCAACAACAAAAATAGTTATTTCTGATTTCAATAAAAAAATAGGGCCTGTTTTTTGCTAAATATTTTTCCACTTTTTCAACCAGCTACACTTCCAAGTTCTGGAATCTCTTTGTAACTGGCAAATGCCATAACGACTTGTCTGTAAGCATTCCTTCTACTCTGGAGAGAAAAAAAACCCCCAAAACTAAAAAGTTCCCAGGCAAAAACCTTAATTAAACACAAGTTAAGATAGTCAATTTCTAGTAGTTTCTTAAAAAGGAAGAATACTTAAAGCACAATTCTACTATACAAAATAACTGGACATAGCATTGTGAAGTCCCTTGTTTGTTATCTCTCAATCATTTCCCATTCAAATTTGCTCAATTTACTAATAAAAAGATTCCTCCCCCCCACCCAAAAGCTTTGCAAATTCAATCTGGAATCTGAGAAACAAACTAAATTCTCCTTCTCATACTTCCTCACTAGCAACAAGGATTCTGATAGCAATCATAACCTAAATTACCCCTGTGCAACCCTATTGTCTTCAAATTGTGTCCTCAAAGACCACTGTGTATTCCCACTGTGTTCAGTGGGGTTGCACAGGCGTTACTGAGGGCATAATACAGAGCTGTCACTTAATGACAATTCCGTTGATGATGTGCAAGAAAAACAGAAGCCAGCTCACTCTACCAACTGGGTTGGCTCTGTATTGCTTACACGTGAACAGATCCGGCATTCGAGGAAGAAAATAACAATGCTCCCGCTGATTTCAAGGATATAAGATCAGAGGCACAATAATTAGTAATAGTACTATTTTTTCCCCCATGGGTAGCGAGCAATGTGTACTCTGAATACACTCAAGCCTGGCCTGTATAAAAAGGTCAACCCAGCTACGTAACTCGGGAGGGGAGTCGGGGGTGTGTGAAAAATCCACACTCCTAAACAACGTAGTTAAACTGACCTAATCCCCAGTATAGACAGTGCAAGGTTGACGGAAGAATTTTTGCATTGACCTACCTACCAACTCGCAGGGAGCTGGATTACCTATGCCAATGGAAGAACCTGTTGCCACTGCAGCAGTGTTGCTGTAGCATTTCAAGTGGAGACAAGTTGTCAGCTGCTGAGTAATAAAGTGCCTTTGTTACAAAATCACTCATAAGAGCAAAACCACATTGTAGTTTCTATGTACCACTTAAGAGATGAAAAAAAAATAGGTAGCTTATATCCAGGATGGCAGGGGCATCCTTATGTATCCAACATGTTTGTAGAAAATCAGACAATACAGTCCAGAATTCTTTGATTCCACAAATAAATCACATAATGTGGATTTAACAAATCCACAGCCACGGGCTGGGGCCTTCAAAAAGTCTCTCTTTTAGGCATTTATAGAATGCCATCACTGTATTATCTCAGCACTGAAGTCCTTATCAAAAATCTTTTCCATTAAAAGCCCAGATTGTCTATATTTTACAAAAGCATGAGGGGTTCACAGGATGACCAGGCTCCTGGAGGACAGGGAAAGAGTTACAGTTGGTAGGATGACCTTTACTGTATCCTACAGTATTAGTTTTGTTTTTTAAAGTATAAGCTTAACTCAGCCAAAAGCTAGAGACCTTCTGAGCTCAATGATAGGACACACTCTTGTTCCAACTGTGACTCGGCCAAAATATGTACAGTGGTTTGATGAGGACAGACCAGAGTGTCTACACAAAGGAACAAACTTCAAGCACTTAAAATTATTCTTGTTAACTTATTTATGACATATTTAAAAACCACAACATTAAATCAACAATACATTTAACTTAGGTTTTAGTAAACACAATTAGTGTGGATCAAATAATGCGGAAGACTCTTTAGATAACTGGTTTAATAAAATAATACTTATACCTGTCCACCAAAACCAAGTCATCTCTCAGGAGAGCACACTTTGCCTTGGGCCAAAAGACATGGACAAGACAGCCAGCTTCCAAGTCTTTATCCATATGAAGCGCATGGGCAAGCTGATTAACAGTCTGTGAAGAATGCAAAGCATCAGAAAAAGAAAGATACTTAGGCCTGCAACAACAGCCTTAAAAAATAAAACTAGAGCCAAGACTTTTTGAATAGATCATTGATACAAGGTTTCAACTTACAGCTTAAATATTGTGAATCATTTTTTCAAATGCCTTCTTTCCATCCAGAGCCCTTCACATCCCTTAGTGTCTAAATAGTTATTTTTCTACACTTTGAGAAAAAGACAGGACTCTCTTTGGAGTGGTGGTATTCCTTATATGGCTGGAGGGTTACCACTGAGTATTAATGTACTTCTTCAAATGCTAGGAGACCAGCACACTACCTCTCACTGTATTTAAAGGGTAATTATTTTAAATACACTTTATGGATTAAAATGGGCATTTCTGAACCTCGTGCCAAACAAGCCAGACTGGTTTAAAAAAAAAAACCAAAAACCCCCCCACCAAACAAACCAAACATCAGTTGATAATAACTGAAGTATGGGAACCCAATGCAAGGTTATAATTAGCTCTCCATCCTCCTTTAACAGGGATTTAACAAATCAAAATAAATATTTAAGTACGCAAAATGTTTAAAAAGTAAACAAGAGGCATGTTTTTCTGAATTTACATTGTAAGTTTTTGGAAGAAAATGGCCCATGTATATTTTTCAAATGTGAGCCTTCCAGAGCTTTGAAAAGAAGCTATAGAACTTACTGGTGGTCCTACATACACAAACCATTTGATAGAGTAAGGTACAAAGGAGCCATTGACATACAAGACCTAAGAAAGTGCTATGGATTTTGTTTTAGTTTTATTTAGTTATTTCAGTGCTGGAAGAATGACTTTGAAATACTAAATAAATTTGGTTTATGTTCCCCATACTTAAGTGTTAAATATTGCACCTAACAAAGTGGTCCTTTTAATACTAGGTTTCCAAGCACCTGCTTCTTAACCACTGAAAAACTATACCTTGACACTCTTCTTTTCATCTGATCCTTCAGTCATGAGATAAGCCTTATCTCCATCTGTTCCTTCTACACTGAGAAAGCAATTCGTTGTGTGGCCAATACCACTAGGAAGAACCTTATCCCACAACATTGCATTAATGACAGAACTCTTTCCACTGCTTGTTCTAGAGGAAGAGAGAATATAAAAGTATTTAAAGCAAGGCATACAGAAAACCAAACACACCTTTGCTTTAGATTGTATTCTCCCTACTTAATTAGGCCCAGATTCTTCAAGTTGTTCCTCATGGCATACCCTTGTGTCCATACAGAACAGCTTGCAGGAATAGGGCCTAAGGCAAGGGCTACACTTTAAAAAAAAAAAAAAAAAAAAATTCCCCAGAATAGCTATACTGGCAAACCCTCCTAGTGTAGATTGTAGATAGAGCTTATAAGAACAAAAAAGCCCTTTGACAGTACAGCGTATACTGGTGTGGCATGCAAAATAAGCTTTGGTATAACTGAATCTACAGTAGGATTTTTGTCAGAAAAAAAGACACCCACCCTCCTCTCTCACACACAAAAAGTCACAACCTTAACCAACATTACTATAACAGCAAAAGTTTTAGTGTAATCCTGGCCCTAGACTTCAAGACAGAGACCGCCTTTTATTCTGTGTTTGTTATGTGCCTATCACAATGGCACCCTAATCCTGACTGAGACATCTAGGCACTACCCTAATACAAACAACATGACAATAATAATAAATTGAGCTACTTTTCAAAAATTATTTTCATTCCAAGGTAAAGTCTCACAGTCAAATATGACCACTCAGATCTCTCTAATGTAAAATAACCTTCTCAACTGGAGGATGGCTTCCACAATAAAAGTATGGAAGATCTAACTCGTCTTTTCTTTTTTAAATTGTAAAATGCATTTCTCTGACAGTAATTCCAGTTTATTTTAATACAAAACTCCTCTTTGTTAGATGATGGAATTTAGCTCTAACCTTATTTTGGATGAAAGACGTAACACAAACATTTAGTTAACTTGGCTAACAGGTCTGTTTGTTAATTCAGTACACTAAACTTACTAAAGGGATTCAAAACACATTCTGAGTTATGTCCTACTTTACGCTAGCCTGCCACTCATCACGCATAAGGAATTGGGGCTTAACTATTAAGCAACAGAAGGAATCCTGTGTAGACACTCATGCTAATCAGTTTCTTTTAGATACCATGCCTTAAAGAGTGGTTTAACACTCAATAGACAGTAGTCTGGAAATTTATTAGAACACTCCTATTTGCCAACATTTATAGAATTCATTCAAAATACAGCACTAAAGTCGAATTTTAACCAGCTTGTCACTCCCCATGCCGTAACCCCACCAGCCCTCTGCAATGGCAACTTTCTGTCAGGCACCATACCTATATATTTCTTCAAGTTGTAATTCTGTGAAATTTCAATACCTTGAAAAAGCTTTTTTTTTTTTTTAACCTAGTCAGTTAAGTATTCCAAATGCAGGTAAGACTGAATTCCAGAAAGTCTTACACATATGCTTCACTTTACTCACGAGTAAGTCCCATTTGCTTCAGAAGAACTACTCATGTAAACAAAGCTAAGCATCTGCAGGGATCAGGACCTTAAGCTTGCTCTTCACTATTTATAGTGACTTACTGTTCTACATTTCACTCACAGCATAGAGTGAAAATAAGTCTTATGAACTTCATCTTCATATCTGCTCAAATCCAGTTTCTAGTAGTCATGCACTGACATGAAGCTGCAAAATTTGGATTACTAACACAGAATGGGAATGCTTCAATCCAAATAAAATTTTCAGTGAAAGTTTTTTTAAAGAAGTCATTAAACTTTTCTATTAATATTAAGTTTTTCAAACGCCCCCAACCCCTACCAACATATAACCAACATTTGTACTTAAATACCTGAAAATATTAAACATTATTTTAAGGGATACTTTCCTCAGTATGTTAAGTTGAGGAATTGAACTATTTCAATTGCAACACATACAGAGCCTGCAGTATGTATTAAAAAAGTAAGACTCAGATGATCACTAACTGCTCATTATTAAGTATTTCCCAACACTTGAAAATGTTATTTTTAGAACAGGAGAAGAAGAGTACTAAAAGGGCATTTTCTTTCAATATTTTGGGAATGTTACCTAAATGGGGAAGACGTTCTGCAACCAAGATTTGTAACCAGAACCTGGTCTACACTCGGGGGTGGGGGTGAGGGGCGGGCGTCGATCTAAGTTACGCAACTTCAGCTACACGAATAATGTAGCTGAAGTCAACGTACTTAGATCTACTCACCACGGTGTCTTCACTGTGGTGAGTCGACTGCTGACACTTCCCCGTCGACTCCGCCTGTCCCTCTCGCTGCGGGAGAACACTCAGGGGTCGATTTATCACATCTAGACTAGACGCAATTAATCAACCGCCGCTGGATTGATCTCTGCCCGCCGATCCGGCAGGTAGTATAGACATAACTCTCACTTAATTTGGAAGAATGCTGGGGTAATTATGAATTTCACATGATCCTAAGTAACTTCAAATATTCATACTTGTTTGTAAGTCACACAGCACAGTTAGCGTTGTAACAAATAATCATGACTAACTTCACTCTAGCTAGTCTTTCCACTAGCTTGAAACATTATTTTAAAAATATCCCCCCATTTTCTGCTAGTTTCTCTCAGTTGCTTATGTACGGAAACACAGGCAATCAAATGTTTCTTTGTTTTTCAGGGTCATCAACATTCAACACAAACCAGAATCCTTAAAAGTGTGAGGAAATTAAACAAACAAGAACACCACAAAGTTAAAGCAAAACTGTGAGAAGAGGATGCTGGCAATCTCAAAGTTACTCTTCAGTTAAACAATGTCGCTACACAGGAGAATCACACTATGAAAGTTTCATGGAAATAATCATTCCATTGAATTTTGCCAGTGGAAAGCATGTGACATTATGTACGTAATTAAGCTGCAGTTATAGAGCAGGATGGCATCAAAGGAAGATTCAACAGCGAATAGACAAGTCTAACCAAAAAGGTTAGAACTGATCAGACTACTAACATAGTGACTATCAATGTAAATGGGATAGGATTTGAGGCTATAATAGGGAAACAACAAGTTAAGACTTACTTAGGCTATGTCTACACTAGCACTTTTGCCGGCATAATATATGTCACTCGGGGGTGTGGAAAACCCCCCCCCCCACCCCTCTGAGCGACGTAAGTGACACTACCAGAAGCGTCGGTGTGGACAGTGCTATGCCGGTGGGAGACTCACTCCCAACAACATCGCTACGTCACTTGATGGGGGTGGTTTAATTATGTCGACAGGAGCTGTGCTGCTGTAAAGTCTCTAGTGTAGACGTGGCCTTAGACAAGTTAGATGTCTTCAAATTGGCAGGACCTGATGAAATACATTCTAGAACACTTAAGGAATTGGCTGAGGAGATCTCTGAGCCATTAACCATTATCTTTGAGAACTCCTGGAGGACAAGAGAGATCCCGGAGGACAGGAAAGGGCAAACCTCTCTATAAAAAGGGGACTAAGGACAGCCCAGAGAATTATAGACAGTCAACTTAACTTAGAACAGTCAACTTACCCAGAAAGATAATGGAGCAAATAACTAAACAATCTGTAAGCACCTAGAAGATGTTAAGTAACAGTCAACAAGGATTTGTCAAGAACAAATATCAAACCAACCTAATATCCTGCCTTGACAGGGTAACAAGACTTGTGAATGGGGGAAAGCAGTAGATGTGATATATCTCAACCTTAGTAAGTCCTTTGATACTGTCTCACGTGACAGTCTCATAAACAAATAATATAGCCTAGAGCAGTTTCTCCAATGCGGCCACCGTGGCAGCATGCGACCACCAGGGCCTTTCCTTGCGGCCACAGCCATCTGGGTTGTGATTCGGGGGTGGGGGGGAAGCTGCGCAAAGCAGTGGCCCCTCTAGCAGGGCCGCCAGCAGCAGTTGGGCCCTGCCCCCCCTCCAGAGACACACACGCTGGAGGTGCAGGCAACTGGTGAATTCCCCACTTTCCCAGGGGTAGGGGAGGCAGGCTTCGGCAACGGGGCTTTGGGCTCTGTCCAGATGGTGGCAGGCTCTGGTTCCAGGCTCCGGCCCCAGGCTTACTACCCCTGCCATCATCCCTGGGCCCTACTGCCTCCCTGCCCACCTCCCCATCCAGGGCTTAATTTGTCCAGGGCTTGCTGAGGCTGAGTAAGTCTGCTGTGAAAAGTTATATTAACAAACATACAAATATCACTTTTCACAGCAGAAGACTTACTAGCTAGTCTAAAAAAGGGAAAAAAACAACAAAAGACAAGAACATGCAAAGTGCCTTATTTGTGTTTCTAGTCTGTTTAGGTCCGGTAAAGAATAAAGACAACTATACATTATTTTTATTACTGAGTCTGAAAAAAACCCTACATAAATAAATTACAATGATTTGGACTTGTATATATGCATATTTGTTTATCCTAAAGTTAATCAAGTATTTTAGGAAAAATTGTCAGTGCGACCACCAGCAAGAGTTGGTGGTCACAGTCTGAGAACACCAAAAAATTTGTTGAGAGACCCCCCTGGCCTAGAGGAACTACTATAAGGTGGGTGTACAACTGGCTGGAAAACTATACTCAGAGTAGTTATCAATGGTTCAAAGTCAAGCTGGAAAGGCATATCGAGTGGGATCTCACAAGGATCTGTCTTGAGTATGGTTCTATTCGATATCATCATAAAATGATTTGGATAACAGCATAGGGAGTACATTTATAAAATCTGCAGATGATATCAATCTTAGAGAGGTTGCAAGTGCTGTGGAGAACAGGATTAGAATTCATAACAAACATCTGAAGTAAATAGGATGAAATTCAATAAGGACAAATGCAAAGTGCTTACACTTGGGAAGGAACAATCAATTGCACAAATACAAAATGGGAAATGAGTGCCTAGGAAGGAGTACTGCAGAAAAGGATCTAGGGCTTATACTGGATCACAAACTAAATGAGTCCAGAATATAATACGATGGCCAAAAAAGAAGACACCATTTTGGGATGTGTTAGCAGGATTGTTATAAGCAAGACATGAGAAGTAATTCTTTCACTCTACTTAGCACTTAGAAGGCCTCAACTGGAACACTGTATCTAGTTCTGGGCTCCACACTTCAGGAAAGATGTGAACAAATAGGAGAAAGTCCAGAGAAGAGCAATAAAAATGATTAAAGGTCTAGAAAACATGATCTACAACAGGGGTAGGCAACCTTTGGCATGGGCGAGCTGATTTTCAGTGGCACTCACACTACCTGGGTCCTGGCCACCGGTCTGGGGGGGCTTTCCATTTTAATTTAATTTTAAGTGAAGCTTCTTAAACATTTTAAAAACCTTATTTACTTCACATACAGCAATAGTTTAGTTATATATTAAAGACTTATAGAAAGAGACCTTCTCAAAAAGTTAAATTGTATTACCGGCACGCGAAACCTTAAATCAAGAGTGAATAAATGAAGACTCAGCACACCACGTCTGAAAGGTTGCCAACCCCTGAACTACAAGGAAAGATTGAAAAAACAAAACCAGTTTAACCTGGAGAAGAGAAGAAGGAGGGGAGGACATGATAACAGTCTTCCAGTATGTAAAAGATTGTTATAAAAAGAGACGGGTGATAAATTGTTCTCCTTAACCAGTAAGAACAGGATAAGAAGTAATGGGCTTAACTTGCAATAAGGAGATTTAGGTTAGACATCAGGAAAAAAAATTCCTAACCGTAAAGGTAGTTAAGCAGTGGAACAAAATTACGTAGGGAGGTTGTGCCTGTGTCACTTCAGGTTTTTAAGAATAAGTTAGACAAACAGCTGTCAGGGATGATCTAGATATTACTTAGTCCTGCCTCCGTGCAGGGGACTCACTAGATGACCTATCAAGGTTCCTTCCAGTTCTGCATTTCTGTGATTATATTGGGAGCAAATCATTACAAGGTGTTATGCAAAATCCAAGTGCACATAACTTGAAGAGATAAACACTAAACTTTAAAATAGAAAATCCAATTTATTTTGGTAATTAAGTTCATTACCTGCCAAAAAATGCAACTTTCATGTGTCTCCGTGAAAGCACCTCACCGATGTCTGCCAATTTGTTTTTATATGCCTGTATTTTCACCAGTTCTTCTTTAGTTGCTACATATTCAAGTTCTGGGTTCCTGTATGTTGCTATACATAACAAAAGACTATTACAAAAGGAATCATGAGACCAATTTATGTTCTAAGGCATTAGCTATGGATCAACACTATGTTATTTAAAATATGACATCAAAGAGCTATCTACAATCTCTGATATTAGTCATTGTCATTTAACAGGCTGAGTCAGGCATTAGTAAAACACAAAGTTGCTAACTGCATGTCATACACCTGCAGTATATCTGTAGAATTTTAAATCTACTATCTCTTAACTAAAACATAAGAATTTAGGAACTGGAACATGCCACAGCAACACACTGGACTAAATTTGCTAAGTCATTGGCATCACTTGTATCCTGCTTTTTTGACCATTCCTTGTGATTCCCTCTCCTTCGGGGGGAGGGGGAAGGGGCAGGGGAAGAGGAGGAATCAACCCCATCCCATAAACACTATTGATTTTAGAGCATGTCTTCATTGCAGAGTTAACTTGGGTGCTCGGCACCCAGGATAGCCTAGCCCAGTTATGAGTAGCCACCTTTGAGTTACTGGGTCCACACTGGTGCTACACGCACTCCTATGTGTTGCTAGGACTTTTGGGGGGGCATATCCCATAGTTCTTTGTGCTGCAGCAGGTTGAGCTGTGCAATGATTCTTTCCCAGTGAATTGTGGGATAACTTGTTTCTCTTTCTGGGCATAAGGGGGGAAACTGTTACAGCACTGGAAGACTATCAGCACTTCAAGTGATTTAGCATGCGTCCTCACTGCCAACTGATTGGATACCAGCCCGAGTGAAAGCCTCATTCTGGCTTTTGCCTACAGCCCCAGAAGAGCCAGCTATCCTGGACTGAAAGCATCACCAAACTCTGCTCAGAGGTTTGTATGTGGGAACAGGCAGGTTAGGGGAAACACTTGAGTAAAAACCAGATTAACTCTACAGTGATGACATACCCTCAGTGTTGGCTAGCACAAGTAGCTTAATGAAAGTCAACGGAAGCCACGGGTGCTTAACAGTTCTGAAAATCAGCTTTTATTTAGGTGCCTGTCTTTAGGCATCCAAGTTTGAAAGTGTAGGTTTAAGTGACTTTCCCAAGATCATACAACAAATCAAGCTGAGCAGAGAATAAATTCTAGGTTTCCCAACTTGCTGTACCACACCACCTCCCCTTACAATACCTGGATATATCCTAAGACTCTGGCATTGAAGAATGTAATGTATGTGTTACCATAGTACCCAAAGACCCGATAAGGATCAGGGACCCATTGTGCTATTTCTATACACGTACAAAGACGCAAGGTCCCTGCCCCAAAGATGAAAACTAACCTTCAACAAAACTTGCTCCTTCAGTGACATAGTCCAGCAGTTGGTTAAAGATAGTAGTAATTGTCTTTTTAGCCAGCACAAAGTGTTTCAGGGGGGAGGCAGTAGTTTCTGCCATTATGCAACTGTAAGAGAAATTATGTACAAATGACTGAAACACTCTCTAGAAATTACAAGTAGGAAACAACACATCAAGTTCCCTCTCAATGAAAGTAATTAAAACGTACGTTTTAAAAACAAATACACCAACTTCAATGTTAGTTGAAATTGGTTTTACTGTTCTTTAGGCTTCCTAATCTAGCAGCAATAGAAATAGCAGATTACAAAGAGAGAAAATTGTGATTTCTAAGATATATTCTGTCCTAGAAATACATAATTAATCTACTTTATTTGTTTACATAAAAGCTTATTTACATACATACCAGAAAGAAGTTATTAGATTTGGCTTGCTATGGCATATTTAGTCAGCTCAACAAATAATTATTTCAGGATGACAGGTTTCAGAGTAGTAGCTGTGCTAGTCTGTGTCAGCAAAAAGAAAAAGACGACTTGTGGCACCTTAGAGACTAACAAATTTATTTCAGCATAAGCTTTCGTGGACTACAGTCCACTTCGTCGGATGCACAGAATGGAACATACAGTAGGAGGATATTTATACATTCAGAGAAACATGAAAAGGTGGAAGTAACCATACCAACTGTAAAAGGCTAATTAACTGAAAGGAACTATTATCAGCAGGGGAAAGAAACTTTTGAAGTGATAATCAAGATGGCCCATTATGGACAGTTGACACAAAGGTGTTAAGGGTATTTAACTAGGATATTAAACTAGGGGAAATAGATTCAATTAACGTAATGACCGAGCCATTCCCAGTCTCTGTTCAAACCTAAGGTAATGGTATCTATAGTTTGCATATTAATTCAAGTTCGGCAGCTTCTCGTTGGAGTCTGTTTTTGAAGTTTTTCTGTTGCAAAATTGCCACCTTTAAGTCTGTCACTGAGTGATTAGAGAGGTTGAAGTGTTCACCTACTGGCTTTTGAATGTTATGATTCTTGATGTCAGATTTGTGTCCATTTATTCTTTTGCGTAGAGACTGTCCAGTTTGGCCAATGTACAAGGCAGAGGGGCATTGCTGGCACATGATGGCATATATCACATTGGTAGATGTGCAGGTGAACGAGCCCCTGATGGTGTGGCTGATGTGATTAGGTCCTACGATGGTGTCACTTGAATAGATATGTGAATAGAGTTGGCATCGGGCCTTGTTGCAAGGATAGGTTCCTGGGTTAGTGTTTATGTTGTATGGTGTGTGGTTGCTGGTGAGTATTTGCTTCAGGTTTGGGGGGCTGTCTGTAAGCGAGGACTGGTCTCGCTTACCAGTAGGTGAACACTTCAACCTCTCTAATCACTCAGTGACAGACTTAAAGGTGGCAATTTTGCAACAGAAAAACTTCAAAAACAAACTCCAACGAGAAGCTGCCGAACTTGAATTAATATGCAAACTATAGATACCATTACCTTAGGTTTGAACAGAGACTGGAAATGGCTCAGTCATTACGTTAATTGAATCTATTTTCCCTAGTTTAATATCCTAGTTAAATACCCTTAACACCTTTGTGTCAACTGTCCATAATGGGCCATCTTGATTATCACTTTCTTTCCCCTGCTGATAATAGTTCCTTTCAATTAATTAGCCTTTTACAGTTGGTATGGTTACTTCCACCTTTTCATGTTTCTCTGAATGTATAAATATCCTCCTACTGTATGTTCCATTCTATGCATCTGACGAAGTGGACTGTAGTCCACGAAAGCTTATGCTGAAATAAATTTGTTAGTCTCTAAGGTGCCACAAGTCTTCCTTTTCTTATTTCAGGATGCTGGCTGGAACACACTTTTTAAACACCTGGTTTGGTTCTATCCTCAGTGACCAGGTTATCTAGAAACAGGTTTAGCTGGAACTGCAATTAAATACGGGACCTTAACTTCGTTCTGAGGCCTTGTAGCTAGAGCCCTACAAGTGAAAGCCTCACTCTCTCATCACCAATCCAAGCCATCTAGCCTCCTAGGTGCAGGTATGCCAGAACATCTTGTACCCTTTTCCCTCCAGCAGCGTAGCTGCACGAGCAAAGAGCTGAAAAAATCAGGCCACATCTTCAAGACATTTCCCCAGCTCCTTTTTTCCCTACGCTCAAAAATATAAACTAATTCATGGGCCAATAACTGATATTAACTCGCTCACCTTGTCTCTTTCATGGGCCACTGTCAGACCGTTTAAAAACCAACAGTGACGTTTTAGGACTTAAAGGAGAAAGGTTTTCCAGAGCTTAAAACTCACGTTTCTCCTACTTTGTCATCAGCTATGTAGACTTAAACTTTCCTCTGCAGGGGCTGCTGCTCTGTGCAAAGGGCAGGACAGCCACTTGGTGAAACTGACTAGAAACAGCAGGGTAAGCGGCCAGCTTCTCCCGTCTGCCCGTGGAGGGGAAATGCGCAGCGGGACAAGCCGGGGCACGAACAACCCGCTCGCTGCTGGCCCCGAAAGAGGGTCGCTCGCCTCGGAGCGAGTTACACCAGGCTACGAGCCCGGGGCAGGGAGCCACGGTCGCAGCCGACCCCTGTACCGGGAGAGCAGAAAGAGGTGGGTGACGGAGGGGGGGGGGCAGGGTTTCCCCCCGACAGGAAAGTGACTGACCGGTTGGGGGGGGGGGGGGGGGTCCTAAGACGCAGCCCCCATGGGCTCCCTGGCGGTACGCACGGGGCCTGGCGCCTGGCCAGAGCCGCTCACTGCCTCGCGGGGGCATGAGGGGAAGTGGCGCTGCCCCGTGTCCCTACCACCGCCTGCTCCCTCGAGCCCACTTACAGCGCCCCGGGTTCGCTGGCTCCCCCGTTACCCAGCAACCGCTGCGCGCTGCGGCTGGGGGGCCCGCCGCACCTCCTTCCGCCTCACCCCGTGCGCGGGGGGAGGGGCCGGCGGACATCACTTCCGCTTCCTCTGCCCTTAGCGTGCCCCCCCTCCCTCGCCGTAGGCGAGGGCCGCCATCTTTAACGAGGGCAGCCACCGGCGGCCGACCGGAAGTGACGCCAAAGGGAGTCGCCGTCGTTATTGAAGGCGAACAGCCTATTAGAAAGGCCTCAGCCCCATCTTTACTAAGGGTCCCAGAAGGAGATGGAGGCTCCTTTCTTTATTTAAAATGGAGGCTAGTTACCCACCCCCCCCACCTAGTTCCCCTCAGTGGAGGAGGTTGTAGCACCATAACACCCCTTTCACCCTCCCATCCCCTGGGCTGTCACTCCATCCTTCTCACAGCAGAGTCTTGCCCCTGCCCCCGTAGCTCACGCCAGGGGCTGTAACAGACTGTTGCCCAGCCAGAAGCCCTACCTCTGCTCCAGTGACAGAGGACGGTTGTGGTGCTGAAGGGCCCAAGCTCAATCCCTCCCCCACCCATGGCTCTGCACACCAAGCCAGCTGCTGATGACCAGATCCAGGGTGATCACTGTATGCTGGACTCAGCAGGCCATACCCATTGCCCAGTTTGGGCCATTCAGTCCCACGCAATAAGACTCGGTGTTTGATTCTAGACCAGGGGTTCTTAAACTTTTTTTTCCCCCCACACACCCCTTGAAAATTGCTGAGGGTCTCGCCCAACCACTTAATGATTTTTCCAAATGTTGTTTGTACCCTTAGCTAACTCTTGTAAAGCACTTTGCATACGAGCCCTATATAAAAAAAAAAAAAACCTTAAGAGTAAACAACTTTTTTTGTTCTACAAATAAAAGCACACAACTCATTTTAATATCAGTAGTCTTACCTTTGCGATGGATGTGCCCTCTCTCCCCTGCCACGACAGCCCCCGGAGCTGAGGCTGGGAAGGATAGCCGTCTCTCCCCAGCAGCCACAGCCCTAGGGCGGGGGAAAGTTGCCTCTTTCTCTGGCCACCGCAGCCCTGCACATCCCAAATTCCACCCACCCCCTCTTCTCACCCCACTGCCCCCTCCCAGCTACTCCTTATTCCCCCTGTCAGGGTTCCCTCCCCACTCTAAACTCTAGGGCAAAGACGTGGGGACCCACATGAAGAGCCCCTAAGCTTAGTTTTACCAGCTTAGGTTAAAACCCCCAAGGTACAAAATTCCCTGCACCCTGAGAAATGCTTTTTTCGCTGCCACCATCAAGTGGGTCTAAGCAGGAATCCAGGAAAGGAATCACTTGAACTTCCTTTCCCCCCAAATACCCCCTCAAGCTCGGAGCCCCCTTTCCTAGGAAGCTTGAGAATAATCCCTTAACCAATTGGTTACACAGTGATCTAAAAAAACCCACCCCCGGGGTTTTAACACCATAGAAACAGTCAGCTTCTTAAAAGAAGGATTTTATTTAAAATAAAGAAGGTAAAATCATCTCTGTAAAATCAGGATGGTAACTATTTTACAGGGCACTCAATTTCCAAACTCAGAGAGATCCCCCCCTCTGGACAAAACCTTAAAGTTACAGAAAAACAGGAATAACCCTTCCCTCTCACACAGGGAATGTACCACCAAACAAAATAAACAGAAATCTACTCGCAGTGCTGACTACACTTACTTTAGAAAAGTGAGGTTTGGTGAGGAGACTGGTTTTCTGTAGGTTCTTTCTGTCTTCCAAGATCACTCTGACTCAGACCCACACACAAAGCTTTTCCCCTCCCAAGATTTGAAAGTATCTTGTCCCCTTATTGGTCAGATGCCAGCCAGGTCAGGTGTCAGTCTGGCTACCTGTATTTCTTAACCCTTTACTGGTAAGAGGATTTTATAGCACTGCATCAGACCCTCTCCCCCTTCCCTTCATTTATGACACCCCCCAAGGCCACCACCTCACCTTGCATGTGCGTCTTCTCCAGGGTCCAGGCCCCTAATTAGTGGAGCCACGCCTGCGTGCACCTTAGAGGAAACAAAGGTTTCAGAACCTCTGTTCTAGACCATAAGTTTTCTGCATCACTGCAGTATTGCCAGCCCCACAAGTTCAACAATCGTCAGACCTCCCCCAAAAATCATGTTTTTTTTTAATTGTCATTTTAGGTCTGTCTTTTAATTTTCTGAACCCTCTCAGCCCACCCTGAGTTTATGTGACAGCATTGCCAACCTTTGCAAATGTATTGAGCCAGGCAATTCTGGCGCTTTGCTGGCTGCCTGATGGTGCAAAGCTTCCAGCTTCTTCCTAAACATTCTGATTAATTAATCTTCCTCTCTTCCCCACCTCCAAGTCCCTCTGCCAAGCAATTAATTATGCAATCCTCCATGTAAACTCAGCCTCACCTCATGCAGCACCTAAGGGTTCTTTCTCCTTGTCCCCCCCACCCTCCAAGGCCTGCAGAAGCATCCTCTTCACTCCCTTCGTAGGCCTTTGGAGCGGGTGCATAACTCCAGGGAGTTCTTCATCCCCTCTCCACTTCCCAGGCCAGGCACTGCAGAGATGGAGAGGGCAGTAAAGGAGAGAGCAGAGGACCCATTGCTCATGGAGCCGAGGGTGGGGAGAGGGCAGCTTTGGAAAGAGAACATAGCTGCCCTGCCCTGGAGATATTGAGTTCCTTCTGCTCCCTCCCCCCTCCATTCCTTTGAGAATGTTGTCAGTTGCTCCCTCTCCCTACTGTCCTAGGAGACCTACAAGTGGGAACTGGGGAAGACAGCCAGAGGGGGCTTCCCACAGGCAGAACTGAACTCCAGGAGAGGGCTGAACCTTCTGTTGTCAGCAGGAGATTGATTTCTTCTGGGGCTGGAGAAATTTACTTGAAGAAATTATGGGAGCTGGTAACACTATTCATAGAGTTTAAGGTAAGAAGAGATAATTAATTAGATGACCTAATCTGATCACCTACAGGCCATTACATTTCACCCAGTTACCCCTGTACTGAGACCGATAACTTGTCCGAATAAAGCACATCTTCCAGAAGGCATCTGAAGATATCAAGAAGATGGCAAATCCACCATTTCTCTTTGTAATTTGTTTCAATCATTATTACCTCACTATTAAAAGTGTCTAATTTCTAATATAAATATGTTTGGCTTCAGCTTCCAGCCATTGGTTCTTGTGCTGCCTTTCTCTGCTAGATTAAAGATCCTGTTCATATGTGGTATTTTCTCCCCCTGAAGATACTTATACACTAATCAAGTCACCTCAATCTTCTTTTTGATCAATTAAACTGACCGAACTCTTTAAATCTCCCACTGTTTTTTCTAGCCTTCAAATAATTTTTGTGGCTCTTTTCTATTTTGAGCCTCTCTGATTTTTCAACATCTTTAAAATATGGACACCAAAGCTGGATTCAGTATTCCACTATCGACTATACCAATGCCATATGCAGAGGTAGAATCTTCTTTCTGCTCATTACTCCCCTGATTTTACATCCAGTGATCACAATAGCCCTTTTTGCCACAACATCACACTAGCTCATGGTGAGGTGCTTGTACACTATGATCCCTAAACCTTTTTCAGTCACTGCCTACCAAAATACAGTTCCCCATTCTGTAGGTATGGTCTGCATTCCTTGTTCCTAGGGGTATACATTTGTATTTGGCTGCATTAAAATGCATTTTATTTGAATGAGCCCAAATGATTACGCAATCCAAGCAACTGTGTTTGTAACAATGTTGTGTGGGGGGGTGGGGGCGGGATGTTCTTTATAATGCAAAATGCAAGGCAGCACTCAAAAGCCTGCTGGTGCGTTGAGACCATTGCCTATTGTATCGACCAATTATTGTCTCATTGATTCCTTGTACTCCCCAGTCTGACTGTCTGTATCCACTTGTTGTCTCTTGATTAATACTTAAGATTGTAAACTCTTTGGGGGCAGGGAACATCTTTTTGTTCTGTTTGTATAGTGCCTAGCATAATGGGTTACTGGTCCATAACTAGGGCTCCTAGGTGCCATGGTAATACAAATACCTTTTTTCATCATAAAAAGTAAAAAGCAAAATGACTTCATTAATTACTTCATGTGGCACAAGATTGTTTACTTCAAGTATTTTCAATAACTGACATTTAGCTTTGTTATTTCCTACAATTCTAAGATGGAAACCTGTATTCATTACAGTAATGTTGGTTAGGAGCGTACGTGTGTGTGTGTGCAGGGGAAAAACTGTGACATTTCTATAGCAGCAAAAGCTCTAGTGCAGTCACAGTTATACTGGGATAAAAATGTTTTTCCCAGTATACCTTATTTTGCTCAGGAAAATGGTATAAGCAATACCAGCAAAATCACTCTTTTACTGGTATACCCTGCATCTACACTAGGAAGGATTGCCAGTATAGCTAGACTGTTATATTATATCAGCAATCCTTTTCTAATGTAGACAAGGCCTCCATTTTTATACTCTAGTATTACCATATAACTAATTTAAAAAAAATATTTTCAAGAAATTATATCACTGTGCATCTTTCTTAGCATATTGGTTTAATTTTTTCTGTATCTGTCCTGCTGACAATATGATAATCCCTTTGCAGTTGCTATTTTCCACCTTTCAAATGGACTTGTATCAATGACAAACTGTATATCCTAACTAGAAGTCTTCATCCGGGTATATCTGAATTTTGTGCTGTTTAGATGTCATTTCACCTACTCCTACTCTTCCAAACTCCCAGTCCTTGAAATCTTAAGAGAGAGAGCTAAACGGAACTATAATAAAACATGTAAAACAAGCCACCCCTTTGGAATTCTACATACTATCAGCACCAGCCATAACTTAATCAAAGTCAGCCATACACATAAATGACAAATACCAAAAACAGTCTTCTCAAGGACTCAAGAACATTGACAGGTCTTTACATTCTATACATCATCTCACAGACTGTAACGCAAACAACCAGCACTGAGGGTGTTCATGGAGAACATATACTGTTCACTGCAATATTGCCAACAGGGGTGTATTTTATTGAGAGTCCTGTAATAATTAGTGTTTTTCTTAAAGTGCCAGTCCTGGAGTTATGAGCTTTCATTTAAAAAAATATTTCTAGCCCTCATGGTTGAGGAGTTGGAATACATGACTCGTGTGTAACCAGAAGGAAGGGCATAAGAGCCAGATATGTATTATTTTTAAGCCAATCTCAATTTTGGGGAGCTCAACTCAGGGTTTTTTAATGTTTTGGTTTGGCAATACCATTACTCAGACACAAACACGTCCTAGAGGTTTCACTCTAGTAGACAGGTGACCACATTAAAAAAAACAAAACCCAAAAAACCTGCATTTGGCACACTGTTTTGCAGTCTCAAAAACACCAAAGATTAATGGGAACTTAATTCCCATCTCACTCCTAGAGATTGTTTCTCTGGACCAGGGTTGAGGTAAACTGTGGGTAACAAGGACTATCAGTCTCCAGGACCACTAAGCTAGCAGCTTTCATGAGCACTAAAGTCACTTAACACACTACATTTATTCACTTCTTCAAAACTCTAGACTTCCACTTCTTAATGCACTTCACATTTGATATATCAAACAGCTCCTTTTCAATCCGTAACTGTTTTGTCATAACAAAACAGCTACAGATATATTATTCCCCTTCAGTTATACAGTAGCATACGTTCAACGGCTGCAAACATACTACTTAGCCTTTTGACTTCCCTGCAGATTCTAGTCTATTTATCTTACTATCTTCAATCACCTTATTCTCCCTGCAGTCCAGTAAATCCACTCACTCATTTCTGCTTGCTGAGTCAGCAGGAAGCAACTATCCTAGTTTATGCTCCTGTAGACCTAATAGCACATCACTTGTTCATGTTAACTTCCTTTAATCTTCTGAAAAATATTGAGATCGGAGTCAAATCTTTTACCTCTGTTTTAATCCCTTGCTTATAAAATTTCCTCCTAACAGGAGCTTGGCTCTACCTATCTAGTATGTGTACGATCTTCATCGGTAGTATCCAAGAGCTTCATGGCCATTAACACCTCTGTGAGGCAGGTAAATTTTATCCCCATTTTACAAATGGGAAACTGATACACAGGGCAGATTAGCTAACTTGCCAAAGGTCATCCAGGAGTCAGGAATTACTGAACCCAGGTCTCCCGTGTCCCACTACAGTGCTCCATCCACTAGACTATCTTTCCTGGGTGATACAAGGTTGCTCTGTACAAATACACCCATTTCTCCCCCATCCCAGCAATCCTATGCACCTCTTCACACACCACACACACACTTACACACTTCTTCCCCCATTCCCTCAAAGGTCCCACATCACAGTGGCCTCTCCTCAGGAGTTTATCAATGCCATTCTTTGAGACAGTAAGATGAAGTCAAAGAGAGTGACAGGCATTATCTCCTCCCAGCTCCACCTCCAAGGATGAAACTGATTTCCCAAATCTGAACCAGGCACAAATTCTAATCTCCACTTTATGCTACCAGCAAGGTGAGTGGTATCCAAAATACCGCAATAGTCCATGAGAAATATCACTGTTGTATTGAAACTGATTTAAACAAGCCCATTAAAACATGAAATGGGATTTGTCTCATATACGCTAATAAAATTATGTTAACACAATAAAGTCAGGACAGGTCCAATTTATTCTTAACAGAGATTGTAGGGGCAAGTTAGGCACCTGACTTTAAAATAAATTTAAAAACCACCCAAAAACCCCAATGTATCCTGATTTAAAACCTGTTAAAGAATTTAATACAAAAAATAAAGATCTGTGATCACAGACAAAGCCAGTGTTATAAACTACATGGACACCCTCACTATGTATTAATGTCTCTCTCTACTCAAGTTACCAAGCACGTTCCTTCTAGGTATACCAACTCCCCGCCACAAACAAGGTATTTTAAAAGTTGCATTCTCAAGCATATTTTGTAATGTATAGTTGAAACAATAATATATATGGGGAAATTCATTACAGAGTACTGTTTTGTCCAGGGTATCCAATCATAAATGTATAATAGAAATGAGTATCATTTTAACAAACTTTCAATGTGAATTTAAGGTATTTAGTTAGTGTCTAAATACATGCAAATATACGTTCTGAATAGCTAGTTGGTGTTTGTTTTGTTTTTTAGGAATGGTACCTAGTTAAAGAAAAACTTGTAGGAATGTTTCTAGAATGACCTATATTTGAGACAAATAAGTTCTGTAGGTTGAAGAGGGCCAATTTTTATCTTTTAACTATATGAATTCAGCACATAAATCTTGCACAACTTTGTGCAAAACTAGTAACAAGGATCTCATTCTTACCACTGCAGAGAAATGTTTTACACATGGACTGTATTTATACAAACTTGCATTGGACAATTTCTTACATTACAAATTTACAATCAATACAGACAGAAATGTAAAGTCAACCACTTAGTTGCTGGCTATTTTACCCTTATAGCTTTCATAGTCTAAGCTCTCTCTCCTCTAATGCTACATCTAAATATTGTTCAGGTCAGAAATATGACTATGGACTTAAGGAATCAGAATGAATTTATAAGGAAGATAACATGAGGATGGCAGTGTGCAATCTGAAAAGGTTTGTGAGAAGTTTTCAAAATGACTGTATTTATAATGTACCATAATATTTAGATACACACATGGGAGGGGAATTTTAGACTTTCCGGAATTAGAGCACATTCCCTCAACCCTATCAGCAGTGTAAAGCTAACTATAAATCTATGGTTCAGTCTTGCTATAACTGAAATCAATGGCATACCCCATTTTAATAAGAGCTTAATTAGCGCCACAGTACCTCCAAACAAATCACTCCTTTGGGTATATTCTTAGGTGGATCCCTAAGAAGCTTCCTTTGTCACTGTCCCTTAGAATGTGATATAATCTCCATAGGCAATATTTGTCAGCTGCGTGCATCATAGGGAATAGAAAGATGGGACGGCAGAGTGGCAGATAGATGGGAAAGAGGCAGGAAAAAAGTGGGAGATCTGTGGCAGTTATGGGGAAAATGTGACACCTGTCAGGGGAAAGGGATAGCTGTGGGATAGTTCTACAGCTAAAAGCAAAGCTGGGACCAAGCAGTTGACTGGGAAGGGACAGCACAGTGCGAATGTGGGGCTAGGGCAAGAACACTGGCCAAGAGAGATCAAATTTAGGAATTTGTCGTGGTGGAGGAACTAGGAGGGCTTGTCAGTGTAGCAGGAGGAATATAGGGTTGGAGGCTTGTTAAGGGAAGTGCTAGATGGGTGCTTGCAGAGAGGCCACTTTTTAGAGAATACATTATCTTCAGTAGCCCAGTGAACTTTACTGAGGATGAGTATACTCACTTAGCTGCTGAGGAGGTTAATGTGAGTTGGGGAATCCAGCTGAGAGCAAACAGCCCTGTTTGCTAAAGTATAACAGTAAATTAAGTACAGATTTAAGAGTGAAAATAGAAATTAGTTTTCTCTTCCATTTTTCTTATCCAGAAAGAGCTGCCTGCCTGTTCTTCACGTCAAACACACATACCACTACATTAGCAGATGGAATGACCTTTAAAATGGCTACTATAACATGCAACTCCCACCATGTGACTGAACAATCATCTTTTAAATATAGTTGTTTCCTGTCCACCCAAGCTCTAACGCCAGGAAATTCCCAAAAACAAACATACCAGTCATTAAACGTGTTTTGTTGATAAAAAAAAAAAAACAAAAAAAAACAACCAGTCAACTGGCATTACAATTATCCACTGTAGAATCTCTATTACAACTGTAATTAATATTACCATATGACACACTGGAAAATGCATTTTAATTCTAATAAATTGACTACAGAAGAAAAAAACATCAAGCTGTCTCATGTATCTGAAGGTGACACATAAGATCTTTTTCATTTTCAAACCTCATTAAGCAATTGGTACACTTATGAGGCAAGTCTGCTGAATGCCTGAAATCCAAATGAGTTTTAAGGTCTTCAATCTGTCCTGTTGAATATTCACAATATTGACACAAATAAATCCCTTCAGATAAATGAGAATTTAAATGCTTGCAATATTCCAACATACCTGAAAAGCCTTTCCCACAGTCGTCACAAACATGGGGGAATATTTTGGTGTGTTCAATAGCTACATGTCTGTTGACATTTGTATGCAGCCTACTCCTAAAGCCACACACTTGGCATACAAAGAAGTTTTTGCATTTGTCAAAGCTAATTTTGTTTATGAGGCTGTACTGTCCCCGCTCCTTGTTGCTATAGCTATCACTTAACTCTATTAATCTACATGCATGCTCATTCACCACATGGCTATGCAAGTCTTCTGGATCATTGGTTTCATGCTCACAAAACTGACACAGATACTGTTCATCACAGCTGTGTTCCTGGAAGTGCAGGTAAAGCTCACTGCTCGAGGAGAACTGCACATCACACTGCTCACACCAATAAAGATGGTCATTGAAATGAGTATCTGCTATGTGCTGACTGAGGTTCTCAAATATCACTGTTTTGTAGTCACAATATTTACAGATGTAGGGATCTTCCTCATGTATTTTTACATGTTCAATTAGCAGAACTTTGCTGGAGAAACTCTCTTTACATACTCTGCAGACATTGGTATCTGTACATGTCTTATGCTTCAGGATCATATGCTGCTTTAAATCAGAGAAGTACTTGCTATTAAACTCACACAGCTCACACTTGTATAGGCCACTACTGTTGGCTCTCAGCAAAGGCCACTTCTGCTGAGCGGTGATATTCAAAGCCTGGTTCTTCTCAAAAAGTTTACAGCTTTCAACAGGTATTTCTTCAATGTCTTCGACTTCTAGCTTTTCAGGTGAAACAGTTTGCGTCTCTATATCATGAACTTCTACAGCATTAACTTCTGTAGTCGAAATTTCTATGGTTTGAATATCTATGGGTTTCTCCTCTTCAGTTGGACTGTCACCGAATATAGGAGACTCGCACATGTCTTTATAAATTCCATTATTAGCACTTTTCTCTACAAGAGAAAATAGAAGATACGAGCCACAGTTTAATAAAACCACAAAAATTAAAAGTTGCAGATGGGTCGATATATTGCTTTTCATCACCTGTAGCAGTTCACAAAAGTAAAACGCTAATATTTTCCTCAAGCCACCGAAATAAAATTTCTTTTCAATAAGGAGACCAGCTAAATGGAACACCCTCACACATATCAATCAATCTATAATTTTTCTTCATGATCAACATTTTCTATCATAGTTACATTAAAAGAAAACACACACATTTCCCCAACTTCAAAGAAAGTTATTCAGTACTCAAGCATGCATGATTTCTGCAAATATACCTTTACAATTACCTTTCTTTTTTGGGTCTGTAAAGTGCAACCCCATGATATTCGACTGTGCCCCACTCCAATGAGATGTCCCGGCATGCACTGGGCTGCCATCATCATCAGTATCTAGGGTCTGTGCAGGAGCATGGAATTTACCTATGAGGATAAGGGAAGTCTGGTTTCTTCTCAATATCCCAATGTTCTCTAAAAATTTCTTTGTAATAACCTCAGATATGATGGCACTGCGGTCACAATGTAACCCACCAAATTCTACCATCAAAATACCCACCACTACAACATTATGGCCTTCATCTTCTATGCGCACAGGTAGCCAGACATGCAATGCTTTATCCTGATTCTTATGTAAGGATGCTGAAATCAAGATAAAGCATGTTGTACTGGGACCTGGTAGTCTCTGTAGGCTGCTTCCTCGCATTGGGAGAATGACAGCTACAATTAACTCTATGTCAATCCTGATCAAACTATACTCACATTATTTTTGTTTTATGTCACGCAGATCAGTCCTTAGTGTCCAAAAATAATACAAGTGCACCCAGGGTTAATATTATCCAATAATGAAAATAGTATAGAGTCCTTTAGGTTTGAAAACTGAATTGATTGGCCAGCACAATTCAAAAAAGAAAACCAGACCTTTAAACATTTTAAAAATTCCTGACGTTTAACCTGCGTTTACATTTCATGTTTGTTAATCTTAATTGAGGGGATGCTCACTCTTCTCCCCAGTAGGTAAAAACAGCACACCTGACTTCCAATAAAAGTGCGAAATTAATTGTCCTCCTTTAATAGGGTAACTTTTAGAATGTTTTTACCAGCTGACAAAACAGCTGTGTACCAAGGAAGTTGAACTTTTTACACATTTTAAAAACTGAGTCTACTTCATATTAAAAATAGTCATCTCAACATTCGAGACTGTGCCATATACTGTAGTCTGTATAATCTGGATTGAGTTAAATACCATTAATATATAATTTACTGAGGTTTTCCTATACTGCGGTATAAACTGAATTGTTTGTGCGACACTACACAGCTTTCCTCTAAATGTCTGATAATGGAGTTTCTAATTATTTATTCCAGAGTTCCACTGTTTTCTCTTTATATACGAAATATGTACAAAGACCTATACAAGAGCTCTAGAAATTATTTATGCCCAGATTAAAGTTGACCAACAGATTCAAAAGCTGATCAATTTCTCTCTCTGTAAACAAGTTTTAGCAATAAATAGATATAGCTGATTATGCTGAAAAATCTTTTAAAATCCTTAGAGGAAATTAAATTTGTAATCTAAATATGAATTTCTAAAGAGGCAGAACAAAAGTTATTCCATAAATGCTTCCAACTGCACAGTCCTTCCTATTCCAATACTTTAATTATAATGCTGGAGAATCATTGTTAATTTTACTGGAGAGAGAAAGGAAGTGTATCCTTACATTCACTCCAGTCCATACTTCAAGGGTAACACTAAGCAGTGGGCACTTGTATAATGAAGTTGGTCTTTAGAAGCCCAAATCAAATAGTTAAAAGGAAACTTCTGATAAAGCACCCTGTTCCATCTGACTCCAATCTTTGTTTACATTATTTTGACACCATTCAACAAATGCTTTAAACTGTGAAGTCTGATAGTTGTCGTAAATACCAGGAACTGCTGGGCCTCCAATATTTCTACATTTTAATAAAAATGTTATACCTTATGAGAAATGGAATTTCAAATAAAATTATTTAATAGCCTTCTGCCAGTTCTGGAGAGTGGAAAGTTAAATGTACTTACACAGTAAAGTTGCTGGATTTTTTTGCATTATGTTGCTGCTTTTCTGTACAGAACTTTGATACACCTAGATAAGTGTTTGTCAGAGAAGATTAATAATATAATAGGAAGGTAATCTTACCTCTGTTTTCAGAAATTTTAATGTCTGGCTGTTTCATAGAACAGACACTATAACAGTGGTCAGAAAAGATTCCATTGTTGTCTATATATTTGCTTACACCTGAAGAATCTAGACAGAAAAAGAAAAAAAAAGTGTTTAAACCACACGTTGATATAGCAACACATACCTTTAAAATACACGCACATTTACCTCAGTGGTAACATCTTTGTTTTTTTAGACAGCATCCAAATTTAAAAGACCTTGGATGGCCTGATACTAAAAATATTAAGCATTTATATAATGATTTACATCTTCAATGCACTGGACAGACATTAATGGTTTTAAAAAGCACTCAACATTAGTCTAACTCTGCTCCAACTGAAATCAACAGCAAAACTCCCTCTGACTTCAATGGGAGCAAAGTTAGACCAACACTTTTGATAATCGCCCCTAAACCTCAAAACACCTGTGTATGTTAGTAGCTTTGCCCCCATTTTATAGATGGGGAAACAGAAGTTAAGTAGCTTTCCCAAAGCCACCGAGGAAATGGGGAACAGCAAATGATTAGAGAAACGTTAACAATGGCTGGCTTAAATGGAACAGTTTTAAAATTGTTTAACAGTGGAGCACCCAAAAGGGACAACATATGTTCACATGAATGTGTTTGAATTTGCCTCTTAGTTTACGAGTCCTTCACAAATTCTTGCATTTTAGTTTTCCATGAAACAAGAGAGATTTATTTCGAGGAAAGTTACAGTAACTTACACACTGAAGTGTCAACAGTTCAAGCTCTAGACTCACCTGAATAACGTGAAGGATGTAAAGTCTTCCTTTTCCTCTTTTTAGGATGTTCATTCATTTTGCTTCAGCCTAAATCAATTAAAAAAGACAACATCCAAGACCTGGTTACACCTATTTTCTGCTGGTTTTCAATCATGGATCAGTGCTTAAAGATTAATTATTAATCTCAGTACACCAGCAAAGCACAGAAATAGACTCCCCAAAAGGTAAATTCCTCACCACAAAAATGAAACTAACGTTCAATTCTGTGTGAAATGACACTAATCTGCAAGATAAAAAACTCATGTTCTGTTCCTATTTTTTATTTTTATTTTTTGCTTTAAGTAGAATGAGCATGGAGACTGAACTACCTTCTCATCTGTAGAGGTGGATGCATTCAATCAAGGCACAGACACACCAGTACGGCAGAATGAAGAAGCCTGTACTGCAGCTTCCCAAGCTATACCTGGGCCCTGAGCTCAGAGCAGAGTTTACCATTTTGTGGGCTCAGAGACCTAGGTATGACCAGAGGGCATGGTTTCAGTGAGGCTCCATATGGGTACTGACATCTGCCTATGTTGAGCTCCCAAAAGGGCCAGGGCTATAGTTTTCTTTTTAGATATATTCACTGGTACTGGGTGACTACATTATATGTAATGGGTTTCAAAAGTGCCTAAGTGGCTTAGGCCACATCTACGCTAGTGAGCTTACAGTGGCACAGCTGTACCGATGCAGCTGTGCCACTGCAAGATCGCTCAAGTAGCCGCTCTATGCCAATGGGAGAGTTTTTTCTGGTCAACATAATAAAACCACCTCCACGAGCAGCGGTTGCTATGTTGATGTGAGAAGCTCTCCTGCTGACATAGTGCTATCCACGCTGGCGCTTCTCTTGGGGTAATTTATGTCACTCAGAGGTGTGTTTTTTCACACACCCCTGAGCAACGTAAGTTATACCGACAAGAGTAGTAGTGTAGACAAGCCCGAAGCACTAGTCCCATTGACTTGTGCTTCTTAACGACACAGGCATTTTTGAAAACCCCAGTGTCTCTTAAGTTACCATTTTCTGTCTCCCACCATCCCGAATAGTTTTGTAATATTGTGATAGAAACAACTGCTAAGCACACACAAACACTACACTCGGGCTTCGTACCTCATTCCTTGGGATAGAAGAGTAATGGCGTTCACCCCATAAGGAGGGACGATCAGCACTTTGAGTCACTGTCAAGCGGTCGACATGACACAGGAAGTGGCATTTCTAGAGCCAAATCCTGCCATCTTTTGTTGGAGATTACCCCTGAAGTGGGCTTTTTGGGGGAGACGCTGGAGGACTTCTCCCCAAAATGCATAAAATGTTTACATGTTGAAAATACTAGAAAGAGCCCTGGCCCACCCAACTTACTAGAGATAATCTTCAATATCAGCAAGAGGACTAATAGCTAAGAAATTGATTGCTATACAACATCCAAAGGTGGAGAAAATATCTGCAAGAGAAAAACGTAAATTATGCAGCAGTAACATTTTAAAACCCTGGAAGCATTGAGTGCCAAATATCAGAGTAAGAAGTATCACAAATACCTCCAAGGGCCTATTTCCGCAGGTTTTGGGGGGGAAGGTGGCTGGGGAGGGGAGGTCACGGCTATTTTGGGGGGGTTTAAGTCTTACTTAGTCTAAGTCTTACTTGTCATTGTGAAGCTGTTAGCTAATGAAGGGTTTTCTTTAACATGACTGTACCGACAGGCAGGGCGCTTTGCTAGGAGCCTTTCCCCAGAGCTAAGCCAGGAGCTGCCCGCCACCCTGTGAACGCGCACGGGACGCAGCCCCCCCAGCGAGCGGGGATTTTTGGAGGGGGGGGGGGGGTACAATGGAAGGGGGAGGGGAAAACAAGCTCGCCAAGGGGCTGCCACCCCGCAAACCAGTGGCCTCCCCAGGAGTTGAAATTAGGGGGGGGAGTGTTGGAATTTACTGAGGGGGGGTGTCACTAAATTGGCATGTAACTAGTTCACAAAACTGGGGGGGGGTTGGGGAAATTGGGGGGGGTGTACACCCCCCTGGGGGGGGGGGTGTAGGGAAATCACTGCGGCAAACCCCAGCCAACCCCCGGGGCCGGGGCCTGAATGTCACCAGGGCAGCCATGGCCCCCACGCGGCCTGGCGCCCCGGGGGAAGGCGATGGGGGGGCGGCGGCGCTGGGGCCGGAAGCTGAGAAGATGGGCTGGAAGGGGGGAGCCCAGGCGGGGTCATGGGGACGGAGGAGTCCGCGGTTACGCCACGCCGGGCCGGGCCGGCAGCCCAGCCCAGCCCAGCCCGCATCTCCCGCCCGCGCTCACCTTCCCTTCCGCTCCGCTCCGCGGCCTGCTGCAGGCCCCAGCCGCCGCCGGAACCGACAGTGGCCGCGGGGGAAGGGGCGGGGCCGGGCCCAGGCGCAGCCACCCAGGAGCCGGGCCCCCGGCGCCCCCTGCCGGCACCGCCGCCTTATCGCGCCCGGCGGGAGGAACGCCGCGCAGGCTGCTGTGGGGTGGGAACCCCGCCTCAGGTAACCAACCGCCAGCCCCATCGCCATCCCTGGCGGGGCCACCACAGCCCTATAGCCATACCCCCCCGCCAGCCACTCCCCTCCCCCCATTGCCATATGCCCCCTGGGGGCCCAGTCCTATAGCCATACCCCCCCGCCAGCCACTCCCCTCCCCCCGGGGCCCTAACCCCATTGCCATATGCCCCCTGGGGGCCCAGCCCTATAGCCATACCCCCCCGCCAGCCACTCCCCTCCCCCCATTGCCATATGCCCCCTGGGGGCCCAGTCCTATAGCCATACCCCCCCGCCAGCCACTCCCCTCCCCCCATTGCCATATGCCCCCTGGGGGCCCAGTCCTATAGCCATACCCCCCCGCCAGCCACTCCCCTCCCCCCGGGGCCCTAAGCCCATTGCCATATGCCCCCTGGGGGCCCAGTCCTATAGCCATACCCCCCAGCCAGCCACTCCCCTCCCCCCGGGGCCCTAACCCCATTGCCATATGCCCCCTGGGGGCCCAGTCCTATAGCCATACCCCCCAGCCAGCCACTCCCCTCCCCCCAGGGCCCTAAGCCCATTGCCATATGCCCCCTGGGGGCCCAGTCCTATAACCATACCCCCCCAGCCATTCCCCCACCTCCGGGGCCCTAACTCCATAGCCATATGCCCCCTGGGGGCCCAGTCCTATAGCCATACCCCCCCGCCAGCCACTCCCCTCCCCCCGGGGCCCTAAGCCCATTGCCATATGCCCCCTGGGGGCCCAGTCCTATAGCCATACCCCCCAGCCAGCCACTCCCCTCCCCCCGGGGCCCTAACCCCATTGCCATATGCCCCCTGGGGGCCCAGTCCTATAGCCATACCCCCCAGCCAGCCACTCCCCTCCCCCCAGGGCCCTAAGCCCATTGCCATATGCCCCCTGGGGGCCCAGTCCTATAACCATACCCCCCCAGCCATTCCCCCACCTCCGGGGCCCTAACTCCATAGCCATATGCCCCCTGGGGGCCCAGCCCTATAGCCACATGTGTTATACCAATAAAATAAAAACCAGCAGGATCTTTTTAAAGGGGATAAGATAGAATGTCACGTTTATTGTGAATACAAAAAGAATCATAGTAAACAGTCAGTTATAGCTATAACATTTCATTCAGTTTCACATTCATTCACACACACACACAGGTTCTGCATAGATGTCATAGTTACCAGCCTAGAAGTTGCTCATGCCAAGTTACTGGCCAGGTAACCTGGGCATGAGGGTGGAGCCGAGTCCTCGTCAGATTCATCTGATGCTCCTGGAGGTTGGCAGCAGAACCAGAGACTCAAAGTCCTCAGTCTTTAGAGGCCATTCTTACAGGGATTTATTCCTATGTCAGTCTATGGGAATTGCTTCATCATGCTGTTGCTGAATCAATCAGCAGATGGTACATTCCTGATGGCTCCGTGCTGTCAGATGTTATCTTGTTTTTCCCATCCTTTGAGATGGTCGGGTGGATCCCAGTTTACCGTCCGGGGTTTGTCTGGTCGTTCCCACTTGATGCTGCCTTCAGCCGATGGTCACTGAATTCCTAGGCTGGCACCTCCCTGCTCATTCATTCATGTACACCAAGCATTCATCAGCAGACATACTGTCTTCAACACTTTCGGGGTGTGTACTAATTTATTTGAGACTCCCTGCTCTTTAATTAAAGAGGGTGGGGGGTCTTTCTATGCTGTTTCTAGGTACAAAGCATGCATAAGGAACAAAGTCAAATAACTTGTTTGCAAGTTTCTCATAGCAATACAGTATCTTTCTGAGAACAGATACAATCAATGGTTTACACAGACAGTAGCTTGTAGGTTTAACAAGGGATCCAAGAGATCTTTTACTTGGTAATGCTATGAGGTTTAAATTGTGGGAATCACTTTCGGTACCTTCTTTAATATCCCTACACATGCCCCCAGTCATTTTCCTCTCCACTCGGGGCCCTAGCCCCATTGCCATACCTCCTGGGGTCCCAGCCCTATAGCCATACTGCCCCATAGCCATACCCCCAGCCATTCCCCTCCCCCAGGGGCTGCAGCCCTATAGCCATGCTGCCGCATCACCATATTCCCCTGGGGGCCCAGCCCTATTACCATGGTGCCCCATACCTATACCCCCAGGGGACCCAGCTCCATAGCATACCCTCACTGGGGACCCAGTGCAGACACATAGCCATGCCACCCCTCACAGAGGACCCCCCACAGGAGAACCACCCCTATAGCCATTTACACACCTCCAGGGAACCCACCCGTCAGGAGAACCACCCCCAAAGCCATGCCACTAACCCCAGGTAACTACCCCACCCCCGAGAACCACCTTCTCCAGGTAAACTGAAGGAACCCATGCCCTTAGCCATACCATCATCCCCCCAGGCGAATAAAGGAACCCAACTCCATATACATAGAAATCTCCTTGGGGGAACAACCCCAGAAGGAAATTAAGGGAGCCCTTTCCCCATAGCACTCTTACATATGGACTCCTCAGGAGAACTAAGGGATCCCACCCTCATCTGGACACCACCCAAGGGAGCTGTTCCCCCACACAGCCCTTACAGATGGACCCCGTGGTTGAGGAACCCAACCAAACTCCCATCCCAGCCTGGTAGCCCATGGATTTACTTTTCCCACTGAGGCTGGATTTTATTTTCTCTTCTTTTTAAATTATCTTATTAATTTTTTATCTTAAAAAAAGATCTTCCCCCAAACTGATTGCTGATTCTTAAAGGTATTGTTACAGGTGGTCGTGGTGAGTAACACAGTTGGTGCTACTCTTCCCTCTGGGTCAGTGCTGAGCCAAGGCCCCAGCTCGCCATTGGGGGGCACTAAACTGCTAGAAGTGCCGCTTTTCACTTCACAGAATAGTGTATTTGTGCGTGTTCATTTGTATGGCTGTCTTACATTTTTATATGGCAGGGTTAAGGGAAGAACTGTCACTTTAAGCAGCAGTGTCCCCACTGGAATGTTACTAGCATTAGAATGTTGCTATGGGAGCTTACCTAGAACCAAACCAAGGTTTGTTGGAGTGGGATTCCATGCTAGCAAGGCTTGTGCAGTCTGAGGGATATCTTGAAAAAAATGGCTATGTAATAATGATCTTGAGAGAGTCACTGTCAAGAAGCCAACATGTAGATATTAAAGATGTTAACAGTGCTATGAGAGAATACAGTATTTATGTCTTGTCCTAATTCTCATTTCACACTGATTTTACACCTATGTCATGTTTTCTCTTTCCTTCTGTAAATCTGCAAGTGTTGTCTATTCTTTAGGCCTATTCCTGTGTCCAGTGCAGTCGGTGTCAAAAATCTCATTTACTTCAATAGTGCAAGTAAAGTGTATCTATTGTGTGTGTTTGCAGGTTGCTTTTAAGTACTAATTTAAGTGTATACTACAATGTTCATTCAGAGATCTGGATGCGATTCTCACATTCACTTTTGATAAATAAACCAGAATGTGTGTTTATACATTCATAATCTAATCGGTCTATTTTGGATATTTCTGATGCTCCTTTCTTCATAGTATCCATGTCGGCTACTGACTGTAGAGAAAATCTGTCATTCAAGAGCACATGAAATGAGAGCAGGAGATGGAGAAACAAACAGTTGGGACTAGCCAAGAAATATTTCTTGGCAGGAAATAGAGGAGAAAACATTTGTCCCAGTCAAACTATTGGATTAGCTGAGGGTTTGTTCCGGGACAATCTGTTTGACATTCACATTGTGTTATTCCTACATTCTCTCCTGGTGATGAGACACAGGTTCCTATTCACACACCCATCCCCAGCATATCCCCTTTGAACACAGACAGCAGCTGCCTATCATGAAATGCTAATCAACATCAATGGCATTGTTTGTATGTGATGGTATAAAAGTGTAGCCAAAATTAATCAAGATGGATCTTAGACTACACATGCCCATTTTTTAATGCTATCCATTTCTGATTTGGTAGCAAGATGAAGGCCAGATATTGTGAGGCTGTACTGGAGTTTCTTTCCTTTCTCCAAAAGTATTTTCTCTGTTCTCTTTTTCCTGTTCTCTCAGATATCACATGGGCAGGACTGTATCAAGGTAGTTCCTTTTTGTAGAGTGGGCCTATTTCTTTTTTTTAATCCAAAGGGTATAACTCAGGGGTTCTCAAACTGGGGGTCAGGACCCCTAATAGGGTCGTGAGGTTATTACATGGGGGGTCATGAGCTGTCAGCCTCCACTCCAAACCCCACTTTCCATCCAGCATTTATAATGGTGTTAAATATATAAAAAAGTGTTTTTAATGTATAAGCGGGGTCGCACTCAGAGGCTTGCTATTTGAGATGGGTCACCAGTACAAAAGTTTGAGAACCACTTGTATAACTGATTTTTTGGTCAGGGAAAGGTTTCACATTATCTACCTTTGCCTATTTATTGACCTGAAAAAGCTTTAGGAACAAGCCAGTGTAAGGCTATGAAGGAGAATGAGGATGTGTACCTTCAGCCTCACTATAGGAGTGAGTCAGGTGGGTGGGTATTGTGACACAAAAGGGTCCACATGGATAGCAACAAGTAATCAAGAGTCAGAGGTGGGAGGACATGGAGAAATGGAGAGAGGAAAGAGGGAACCAGAAAAAAGCTGAACAGGAGGGAAGAGCCCGAGTGGACATTATGGAGATGAATGGAGGAACTCGGGAGAGGTGTATGGAGCAAGAAGGGGGAGCTTGGGAGGAGGTTATGCAGCAGGCGGCGGGAACCCGAGAGCAGATCATGGAGCTGGATGGAAGACTCCAGGAGGAAATCACACAGCAGGCTACGGGAGCCCAAGGGAAGATCATGGAGTTGAGTGGAAGAGCCCGGGCAGAAGTCACGAAGCAGTCTGGGGGAGCCCAAGAGAAGATCATGGAGCTGGATGGAAGACTCCAGGAGGAAATTACAGAGCAGGCTATGGGAGCCCAAGGGAAGATCATGGAGTTGAGTGGAAGAGCCTGGGCAGAGGTCACGGAGCAGGCTGGGGGAGCCCAAGAGAAGATCATGGAGCTGGATGGAAGAGCCCAGGAAGTGGTCACAGAGCAGACTGTGGGAGCCCAAGGGAAGATCATGGAGTTGGATGGAAGAGCCTGGGTGGAGGTCATGGAGCAGGCTGGAGGAGACAAGGGGAAGATGATGGAGCTGGATGGAGGAGCCCAGGTGGAAGTCACAGAGCTGGATGGAGGAGGCCAGGCAGAGGTCACGGAGCAGGAAGACCAGGAAGTGGGCATGAAGCTGGTGAAGGACCTGTTGGCAGTGGTTGCCACTTCTGCTCTTCCCCGGGATGAGAAGACAGAACTGGAGTTTGTGACCCTGCAGTTTATGATGGGGGGTAATGTACACCTGGTCGGGGAATTGCAGAGCCAACACATAGTCGAAGAGTTCCAACAGGAAGTGTTTGCTAGGTTCCCCATACCAGCTTTCCGTGTGACTAGCACAGTGGCCTGTAATCAAGCCACCAGCCGCAGGGCTGAGAGAGGCCTCTCACTCCATGAACTTGGCTGCTCCAGGCACCAGGACAGAATCTACTCACAGCTTATCTTCTTCCTGTGCAGAGCCTCCTCCTTGACATGCTGGGTGGGGCTAGACCGATTGCTGGAGATGCTACAGCAGCTGAAGAGCTGTATCTACTATATCCCAGTGGCCCTGGTTGGGGTGATTGTGCAAGCAGACCCAGATCCAGAGCTGGATCTGGAACAGGAGGTGAAGGCACTGCGGTGGCTGAAGTGCCTGCTGGATGGAGTCTTCTGTTGTAATTTGTTGCCAGGCCATGAGGGGAGAGGGCAAGAGGTGCAGGTTCAGGTGGCTGTCTACCAGTCAGGCTGGCCTCAGCGGGCTCTAGAGGTTAAGAGAGCAGCCTGCCAGGCAATACGAGCGGCCCTGAAGTTCTGAACAGGCACCATGTGAGGGTGCATCAGGATTACAATGGGTAAGTCTAAGTGTGGAGCATATAAGCGGCATTGGTCACAAGAGCTACATATGGGAGTTGGCTGAAGAGGAGAAGAGTTGGGTGGAGGAGGCATGGGAACAGAACAGAGATGGAATAATAGAAATATGGCATTCTGGGTCGGGGGGTCACATAGTTACAATACACGGGAGTTGGAATTGGGGAAAATACAAAGACATGGGAGCAGAGTATGGGCAGGTGGGGAAGAGTACATGGGAATTGGGGAGTGGACAGTGTTGCTGCACATGGACAAGGCAGGCTCTGCAGGAGATGGCGCATGAATGCTTGTGACATCCTCACTCCATGCTCCCTTCATCCAAGAGCTGGTTAGGTGAAATGGGAAACACTTATTGCACTGGGAATTGGGCCTAACATGAAATGGAAGCCAGGCAAAGGTTGTTTTGAATCACTTGTTTGATCACTAAGCATGCAATGGCTTCAGTGCATTATATTTTGCATATTTTAGTCTACTGAGAGGATAAATGTATATTATCATTTATAACTAGAGTACTTCAGGATGGTTTCCATATCTAATGTCATGTCTGTTGTGGGTAAAATGTAACTGCCTGAAGTCTGCAATTAATTCCTTTGGTTAGTTGCAAAGCACAATTTATCAGCTGAACATTTCACTTTACCATCTTCTGTAGCTTGGCTCATATATTTTCACACCTTTCAGAAAAAGCATAGAAAAGACCCAGCAAATTCAGACAGTTCATCCTGTTTTTTGCAGCTTTGAGGCTTATGACCCAATTGTGGTTTGCCTGTGTCAGGAGCTTATCTCTGTTCTAAATAGGCACCTGTTTAGCTCTTTTAAAACAGTGAAAACTTTATATATAATCAATAGGTGTGTCTAATGTGAAATTCAATTTCATAGCAATGAATTGACCAGTACAATGTTTGTTTAACTGGCAGAAAGGCCATGCTATTTGCGTGGGTGTAATTTGTGAAGTCATGTGTGACTGACTGCTGCAAGAAAATATTAAACAGAAAAGGAATACAAATCCAAAACACGCACATTGTCAAACTGCAATGTATGCTCATGTGACAACTTTGGCTTATACCACCCATCTCCTTCCCATTGGTAAAATTACTTAGGATGTTTATCCGTGTTTTCATACAGTTTTGAACCACACATTTCATTACTGTTGAATGCATATAGCTGTTTTCATTGTGTGTCAGACAAATGGTTGCTAACTTAGGTGCTATATTGATTTGAATATGAAACTCATCAAGGTATGTTTCACCAATCTTGGTACACTACTTTACCAATACCATACTCATTGCTGAAGTATGTGTTCAATATAGTCTGGCTTTGGACTTTTAAACTCCCTTTATTCATCTGTGAATGTGAGAGAGAGAATCTCAGGTTGAAAAGTCAACCTTTAATACACACAGAAATGCACACATCGCCTTAGCTGCTCAGAGGGAGATTCCAATTACTCTCATCTCACCCCTAAGAGAGGAAATGGAAGGCAGTTCCCCATGTACTCTCTCAGCCTAGCAGCAACACTTCTCTGGCTCCTGCTCCCCCGAGCTTTCTGGGTCTGTGACCCAGCAACACCACTTCCCTGACTCCTTCTTCCCACTGCTCTGGGACCCTTTCTCTGCAGTAGGGCCATCAGTGAAGTCAGCCCCCAGACTCTCACGCACAGCTTCCCCATGTGCACAGCCCTGAAAAATCACAGGATTGGAGGAGTTGCTCTTATCATGACAGCTTCTCCTGCATGTACCAAAATCCTGCAGGATTTGCAATCAATTCATGAGAGTTTAGCAGGGGGAGCTGCCATCCAATCCTCCCATCACTGTGGTTTGCACCCCCTCAGCCTTCCCCTGGCTCTCACAGCCCCTTGCAACTCTAAATCTGCCTGTTGCTCCACCCTCTGCCCTGCTCTGTCTCATTCACCGTGACTCTGCTAGTCCTCTCTGTCCCTGTGTCCCATCTAGCCCCTTGAACCATAGAGTCACAGTCATGGCTTCCATTCAATTAAACAGTGGGAGGTGGTAGCCAATTTTATTAAGGCCAGCCTAGATTTCACCTGCATGCTGAGTGTAGGGAAATGGTGGCCAGCTTGTAGACTTCAGGCCTACTGACAATAATAGGAAATGGTGGCCATTTTGATTAAGGGAAAATTTACAAGTTTAAAAATGTCTGATGATTGATCTTGGTGATATTCTAAACAAAAAGAGCTGTCAGCCAGGCTTACTGTGGTTTTCCTGTGCTGCACACTGACACAACAGATATTCTAGGCTTCCGTGTGGTAATCCTGAAATCTTATTATATAGATACTAATGTTACAAGCTCACTAAGGTTAGATTGTAACTAGTCCTGCTAGCAAAATGGGCCCAAATTCAGTTGAGTCCTATAAGTGCTACTTTAAGACAAATAATTAGGGCTCTTGATTAATCGCAGTTAACTCACACAATTAGCTCAATTATGATTTAAAAATTTAATTGTGATTAATCAGTTTTAATTGCATTGTTAAACAATAGAATACCAATTTAAATTTATTAAATATTTTTGGATTTTTTTCTACATTTTCAAATATATTATTTCAGTTACAACACAGAATACAACATGTACACTGCTCCCTTTATTATTACAAATATTTGCACTGTAAAAATGAAACAGTATTTTTCAATTTACCTCATACATGTACTGTAGTTCAATCTCTTTATCATGAAAGTGCAACTTACAAATGTAGATTTTTTTTTGTTACATAACTGCACTCAAAAACAAAACAATGCAAAACTTCAGAACCTAGAAGTCCACTCAGTCCTACTTCTCATTCAGCCAATCGCTAAGACAAACAAGTTTGTTTACATTTACGGGAGATAATGCTGCCTACTTCTTATTTACGTCACCAGAAAGTGAGAACAGGCGTTTGCATCGGACTTTTGTAGCCAGCATTGAGGTATTTATGTGCCAGATATGCTAAACATTTGTATGTCCATTCATGCGTCGACCACCATTCTAGAGGACGTTTCCATGCTGATAGTGCTCGTTAAAAAAATAATCCGTTAATTAAAATTGTGACTGAACTCCTTGTGGGGAGAAGTTTAGGTCTCTGGCTCTATTTTACCCACATTCTGCTATATATTTCATGTTATAGTAGTCTCGGATGATGACTCAGCACATGTTCATTTTAAGAACACTTTCACTGCAGATTTGACAAAACGCAAAGAAGGTACCAATGTGAGATTTCTAAAGATAGCTACCACGCTCAACCAAAGGTTTAAGAATCTGAAGTGCCTTCCAAAATCTGAGAGGGATGAGGTGTGTGGCATATACTTTCAGAAATCTTAAAAGAGCAACACTCCGATGCTGAAACTACAAAACCCGAACCACCAAAAAAGAAAATCAACCTTCTGCTGGTGGCATCTGACTCAGATGATGAAAATGAATATGCGTCAGTCCGCACTGCTTTGGATTGTTATACAGCAGAACCCATTATCAGCATGGATGCATGTCCTCTGGAATGGTGGTTGAAGCATGAAAGGATATATGAATCCTGGCATGTAAATATCTTGCAATGCTGGCTACAACAGTGCCATGAGAACACCTGTTCTCACTTTCAGGTGACATTGTGAACAAGCAGCGGGCAGCATTATCTCCTGCAAATGTAAATAATTTGTTTGTCTGAGCGACTGGCTGAACAAGAAATAGGACTGAGTGGACTTGTAAGTTTTACACTTTTATTTTTGATTGCATTTTTTTTGTACATAATTCTACATTTGTACATTCAACTTTCAAATGATAAAGAGATTGCACTACAGTGCCTGTACTCGGTGAATTGAATAATATTTTTTGTTTTTTACAGTGCAAATATTTGTAATAAATAGTGAGCACTGTACACTTTGTATTCTGTTATAACTGAAATCAATATTTGAAAATGTAGAAAACCAAAATTATTGAAATAAATGGTATTCTATTATTAACAGTGCACTTAATCACTTGATAGCCCTACAAATAATATTTCTGCTAAGTGCTATACAGATACATAGGAAGAGCCATTCCCTGCTCTGAGAGCTTACAGTCTAACTAGATGAGACAAAGGTGGGAGGGGAAAACAGAGGCACTCAGAGGTGAAGTGATTTACCCACAATTGTACAAAAGGTCAGAAGCAGAACCAGGAATAGAACTTAGCTTTGAGCCCCAGTCTAGTGCCCTACCCCTAGACACATGCTGTCCTGGTGCTTCCCCCTCTAGTTTACCCATTAGGAATAGTTCTTGTTTCTAATAATTAAATGTTAGTGGTGGTCCAGTGGTTAGTACTGCTAGGTGTCAGGAAGAGAAAGCTGGGGACAAGAGGAGGCAGAGAAATGTTGCTGCTGGGTCAAGAGTGTAATAGGAGAACTGCCTTCTATTTCTTATCTTAGGAGGTGATTTGAGGGGGATGGATGGACAGACTCATTTTGTTTTTGAGCATACAAGGAGAACTATATTGTTAAATCTGTGCTGTTATCTATGTTGTTGATGAACAACAACGTTTGGGCCTAGTAACAGCTGAAAACTCTTAGGGTGAAATCCTGGTCCTGTTGAAATCAATGGGAAAACTCCCAGCTTGCTAAGATCAACAGAGACTTTCACCAAGTTTCTGATATGGTTTTTACAAAAAACAAACAAAAAACCCCCACCAGAGCAAACAATCTACCCGGGACATGTCTGTTTCTCATTTAAAAAAAGTTTAAACTTTGATCGTGTACTATACTAATAAAACACTTTGTGAACAAAGCAGTCTACTACTGTAGTTCATGATCTAGGCACTTTTATCTGCCATTTACCAGGGTTCAGAGTAGTAGCAGTGTTAGTCTGTGTCAGCAAAAAGAAAAGGAATACTTGTGGCACCTAAGTATTCCTTTTCTATTTACCAGGGTATAATTTAGAACCCAATTATTTCAGGTGCTTTGCACCCTCTGTGAGTTGCTAAGTGCCTCCCATTGGGTTGATAATGGAAATTCAAGCTGCTCAACATATCTCAGGATCAGCCCCACCTAGGGTGAAATTCTAGCCCTATTTAAGTAAATGGGAGTTTTGCTATTGATTTGGGGATTGGTCCTGCTTTGAGCAGGGGGTTGGACTAGATGACCTCCTAAGGTCCCTTCCAACCGTGATATTCTTTTTTCTTTTCTTTTTTTTTTTTGGGGGGGGGGGGGGAAGAGAAGAGAAGGGAAGGGATAGCTCAGTGGTTTGAGCATTGGCCTGCTAAACCCAGGATTGTGAGTTCAATCCTTGAGGGGGCCATTTAGGGATCTGGGGCAAAAATTGGGGATTGGTCCTGCTTTGAGCAGGGGGTTGGACTAGATGACCTTCTAAGGTCCCTTCCAACCCTGATATTCTATGATTTCATTTTTAACTTTAGAATTTTGGAGCAAATGGTGTAGTTCTTTCTGTATTAACTCTGATTCATTACAGTTTTGTTATAAACTTGTTACTTTTATTAACTTGTAGAGATATCTCCTTTAAGATGCTGTATCTTTACTTTACAGCTCCTGTATTACGACTGAAGATCTCAATTATCACTGGAAAATCAATTCCAATTTTGTCCCAGTTATCTGTGTGCCTCTTTTAATTTTGAAAATACTTATTGCTTAATAGTTGTTGCAAAACAAAACCACTTTAGATATCTGCATTGTGACATCACAAATATCTAATGTTAATTAAACAGGTGACTGAACTTCAGAGCCAAAGTGTATGATAGCACTATATGGAGAGCTGGATGGCTCAATGAACAGATAATGGCTATAGAATGTTATGTTTTGAATTACAGCTACTAAGCAGTGACATTTAGAAGATTCCCAAGTACCATAGCTTTCTCCTGGCCCATAAATTGTGGGACAAGCCCAGTTTGCAATATTGATGGCTTAGATGAGTTTTTTTTCACCCCAGCACTATCCCTATATTTGTTGGACTTGTCTTTGCAACTGAAATGGATTGTAGGCTCATATGATCATTTTCACCTCCTTAGGATACAGTCTCCATGTTTCAAAAAAGCTTTATTCCATTCTTGTCTGCTTGATTTTTATACACAGAAATTTCCTGAGATGATGAAAATATCAAGAGCATAAATGAATGGAATATTTTTTTTTGGTTCAATTTTTATTGGGAATCCTCTATTAAGAGCAGCCATACTGGTCACACCAATGGTCCATCTAGCCTAGTATCCTGTCTTTCAACAAGCTGCTTCATAGGGAATTAAAAGAGGGCAATTATGGAGTAATCCATCCAGTCATTCACTCCCAGCTTCTGGCAGTTAGAGGCTAGGGATGCCCAGAGCATGGGGTTGCATCCCTGTCCATCTTGGCTAATAGCCATTGATGGACCTATCTATCCATCCTCTATATTACACTGGGGAAAGTAGCTGGGACTTACCATTATAGCAGGATCATAGCTCCTCCAGGAGCTAAGAACAATGGGGGCTGTTAGACTAATAATGATTAACCCTTTACTAAAATATTAATAATTTACTAACAATTTATAAATGGAACCTTACTCTGAAGTATGACTACTATTTGTATTCCAATAGTCCCTAGAAGTGCTAATCAAAATGAGCACCATTGTGCCTGGCATTGTGAGATTAAAGTATTTTATGGATTTCTGTTTTAAAGCTTTAGCTTGCTTCTCGTGAACAGAAGCTACAGCTGATGGACAATCTCTCTCTTATGGAAGATGTCAGTCTATTTGGTGGTCACTGAATACTCAATGGCACTTTTCACAAGAGACGGGATGTTAACTACATCCAGGCCAAATCCTTATTCTGATAAGTGCATTTTAACTATCTACATTCCAGCAACAGAATAGGATATTCTGCACCTCTTCTTCTCAAATATCATGCATAGTTATGCTAGGGTGAGAAACAGCTGCCTGTTTTCAACCCACAGGTGGCTGTATATGGATTTAAGTGTTCCATATTTTAGCCACATGATAGGGTGGGTAAAGTAATTTATGTATTTTAAAAGTTGCATAATTTATGCATTTGGTTGAGATCTTCAAAGACACCCAGGGGATTTGGGACATACTGGTCCTATTAATTTTAATAGGAATTGAATATCCAAATCCCTTATGCATCTTTGAAAAATCTCATTTAACTCAAGGCAGCCTTCTCCCCCTGCAAGGCAAAAGGGTCCTGGCCAACAGAACTGCTTTCCACTGGGCATGGCAAGGGCTGTATACGGAGAGGGACACGCATTCTCTATAGAGCTCAGTTCTACCTGAGCTCTGAGCAACAAGACAAAAAGTTGAAGCTAGGCTGAGAGCATCATGTAATAATGCCCCCCCCCAAATAATAATAATAATAATAATAATCAATCACAGAGTTGCTGTCTTCCAACTCTGAACAAGGAACTAGGGAGTAAAAAAGAAAACAGTAATACTGCTAAAGCTATTCTGGGACTTCCCTAGCCCTCCCTTCATGTCTAGCTTCCTGCTGTAGGTTAAAGAAAATAATACATAATCTCACATTTTTGCCCTCTTATTTTTCTTAACAAGATGTTTTAAACAAATTAAACAGCAAATTATATATCCAAATGGGTCACTGGGTTCACCACTTGTTAAGGTCTGGTCATCATGTGACCTGGAGTAGGGTCTTGTCCAGTTGTTTCACTTAGATTATCAAATTCCTCAAAGTCTAGATTACCATTCAATAGGTTTAACATTTTAACAGGAATATCTCCCTTCACGAAGGCCATGATGTGAGCACTTTACTACTAGGGTCATGCAGCAACTCAAACAAGCATGGAGAGAGAAAACAAGTAGCATTGTCAGCTTTGTACAGAATCCCTTGATGAGCCTGAACCTTGCTTACTTTTAAAAAAATGAAACTCTACCTTTACAAGAGTCATCAGTAGGACCAGAGCCTTTCTGAAGTTCTTACTTAATCAGTGAATAACTTCTCAAATTTGCTTTTTCTGTTCTCAAAAGTGGTCTTGCAGACATCACCAAGACCTTTCAAATAAGCCTCACTTGATGTTGCTAGGACATGCCTTTTTTGTGGTAGTTGTAGAGAACAAAGCATTAGGAGAATTTTCAGAACATAATCAACATCTAAAGTCCTCTCAGAAACGGTTTGGTTGAAACACCTCAAATTTGGGCAAACATCTGTCCTCTTGTCACAGACAACACATACATTTGAAGTACAAGTGACCTATTTTGAGGATAAAAATCAGACAAATGGGAATCAAGTCTCAGCTTTAACTGTGGAGAGGCTATTGCCTCTTTCTAAATCCAAGCACAATGTAATTCTTATTTCTAAAAAAAAATTTTTTTTTTTTTGGGATGAACAAGTGTACATATTTTCTCTGTAGCTCCTGTCTTCTTACTGTTTGGAATGCATCAGATGAAACACACAAAATGTGCTCTAAATCAGCAGAAATTCCTTCAGTTCTACAGCACCAACTCTTCCATGAATATGTATGTTTCAGAATACAAAACTGTACCAACCATATTATTTTAAATTTACTTTTTAGTATATACATTAACACTCAAAAATGTGATGAAAAACAAATACACATCATGATGAGATACAGACTGCAAAGTTAAATAAAAAGCGGACTTTTTACAGTTTCAGATGAACATAAACTACAATAAGTGCATAGGCCAAACACTTCTTGCTATTTAAGTAGCACAGCAAAAAGAAAAAAAAGGAACATTTAAAAATGATACTGCAAGACTATATTCTCAATACAACAACACATGCATCTTGCTGTGTCTTAAATACTCGTTTGGCCCAATACTAAAATCTCCCCCCCCCCCCCCCCGCTGTTGAACAATGTTATTATACCACAGAACCTTTATCCATAGAATGACAAATTAATTACAGGGCAATATTTTTTCTCTAGCTAATAGTTATTTCGAAGGATAGGAATTGTCTCCATTTTAAGAGATTTCAAGTAAATACTTGGGGGTATCCATGTTCTCCTCTTGATGCAGGCACATAATTTCCATTAGTTTTAAGGGAATAACATGTGGGCACCAAGAGCAGAATACACCCTCTTGGGCTCTATTCATCCAAAATTCTTGCAGCTGTGAGTACCAGTTACGAGGACAACATGAAATCGACTTTCAAAATTCCAAGCACAAGAGCCTTGGAAGTCAGTTTGCAGTCAAGTGTTCCATTCTTTACCAAAGATGGAGGCATAGAATTCTTCCCCCTATTGATGGGTGCACATAGGAAATATCCATCTCTTAAGTCAGTGGACTTTGATAGTCATGCTCTGGATATTGAGTTATCACTAGTAGAAAGGGGAAGGGGAAACTTTACAAGAAATTAAAGCAGTTTTGAGACTATGGTGGCCTTAAGGCAGAAAAAGAGGATTAGACCTTTTCCACTAAAAATACAACATTTAGGGCTAGTCTACACTTACCAGCTGGATCAGAGGCGTCGGATCGATCTTCTGGGTTCGATTTATCGCGTCTTCGAACCAGGAAGTGCTCCCCCGTCGACGTTGGTAATCCAGCTCGCCGCGAGCAGTAAGAGCTGTCGACGGGGGAGCCTGCGCGCCGCGTGTGGACCACAGGTAAGTTTGAACTAAGTGACTTCGACTTCAGCTACGTTATTAATGTAGCTGAAGTTGCGTATCTTAGTTCGACAGGGGGGGTTAGTGTAGACCAGCCCTAAGACAATTTTGGCCAGTTGATAATCTCGAGGAATCCAAGAAAATTAAAATCAAGCCTAGAGATGGATTAAATGTATTTGCAGCTATGAAGAATCAAGTTTGGACCCTCATGAGCTAGGAGAACAGGATAGGCATATAAAAATCAAGTCTTGCCCAACTTGTCTCTCCACAGCCGGAGCTATTCAATAAAACAGGGTTGCTGGGTATGACCAGATTGGATAATTTCAGATAGTGGGCCAGATTCTCGGATACTGTAAATCAGCATAGCTCCACTGAAATAAATGGTGCTACCATAATTTACATCAGATGGGGATCTGGGCCAGATTATTTAATAGGATCCATATGGCATGTGAATTATTATTATTATTTTTTACTTATTACCTCTAACAAACACCACACCACACACATTAGGGTGAAAATAAGGACACTTAAAATGTAAGATGTGTTTTGAAGCATGTTTCAGCATCAAGTTTTGTAAGCATTGGCACAAGTGATTGTGTTATAAAAACAAAATGAACTACCCCAAGTAATGTTCCCCTGGAGGTACCTCTTCTATCAAGATTTTGCCTAATTCCTGAACAAATGGTTTATGTTTGTAAACCATTGTATTTTAAAAACAATTATTTGTTTTGTATATGCTCTTATTTTTGGCCACAAGGGCTAAATGACATCTCCCATGCCTTAAGAATTCTGTGTCTCAGGATACTCAGAATTCAGATGAACGTTCTACTCCCAATGCCATGTCAAGAGCATAGCCATCTTTTCTGATATCAGATTTCATAAAGCACCCAACTGTCATCATAGAGTAGGGAGAGAAACTCTTCTTAAGAGGACAGAGCTTTCTTTAAACTAGTGAGCTGCAGAGATCCTTGAAGTCTTAAAAAGCAAAAAAAAAAGATAAGCAAGGCCATCACACTCCTGAAACTGAGAATTGAATGAAGCTGGTTAATAGAAAACAAGTATTTAGAATTATAGGTGTATTACCAGCCAGTTAGTGTCACCAGCTTGCAATCAGGAACGTTCACAGGGCTTGTCTACACTTGGAAGGCTATAGAGGCACAGTTGTGCCACTGTAAGGCTTCAATGTAGACATTACCTATGCTGACAGGAGGGATTCTCCTGTCAGTGTAGGTACTCCATCGACCTAGTGCTGTCTATGCTGGGGTAAGGTTGGCTTAACTATGCTGCTCAGGGCTGTGGATTTTTCACATCCCTAAATGACATAGCCCAGGGCTACACTAGGGGAGGGGGTCGATCTACGATACGCAACTTCAGCTACGGGAATAGCGTAGCTGAAGTCGGCGTATCGTAATCGGCTTACCTGGGGATGAGGACGGCGGCGAGTCAATCGCTGCAGCTCCCCCGTCGACTCCGCTTCCGCCTTTCGATGCGGTGGATTGCCGGCGCCGACGGGGAGCGCGATCGGGGATCGATTAATCGCGTCTTAACGAGACGCGAAAAATCGATCCCCGGTAGATCGATTGCTACCCGCCGATCCGGCGGGTAGTGAAGACCTGCCCATAGTTAAGATGACTCCATTTTCTAGTGTAGACCAGGCCTTAGCAAGAGAATAAATTAATTTTCATGTGTCACATGGACAGGCAAACAAAGACTGGAGAATCTTTTTCAGATGAAGGGCCTAATTCTGATAGCTCATATGCTGCTGTGAATTAAGAGCAACTCCATTGAAATCAGTTATACCAATGTAAAGTGACATCAGAATTACTGGAAGCCCAGAGTCTCTACTAGGTCTGGCTCTTGCACACAAACAAAAGGTTTCTACACCTCAGCTCAATTTCTGAATTAGTTTGTCTGATCAGTGGAGACTTGAAAACATGACATCTGCAGCGTGGCAGAGTGCAAAACATTTTGGACAGATAGCGCCTTATATAAACTGAGACAACTTTGACTAAAGAAAAAATAAATACAAATTCACTATTGGTATGAAATATATTGCAACATTAATTGGGCTTCAATCATCTGCAACACAGTGTCCACAGCTGTATAGTATTTGTATAAAAAGTGTGGTTCTTCATTCAAGTAAAACCCTAAAAAAAATGAAATATGGAAGTTGTATTTTTAAACAAAAAACCTTAGAAGCAGCATATCACAATCCTCTCCAATACCACGCTGTTTTCTTTAAATTGAAGCATTTTAAAGATGTCTGACCTCACAATACATCATAATTTCAAGTGGCTTTTTTGTTTTTAAACTGGTCCAGCCCAGGTCTGTAACCTGTACAGACATGAAAAACAGGAGGAAATCACAATTATTGTTCAGCGCAAATATTGAGCATGTCAGTTATAAAATGACAAAGCAAATAAAATGTCCCCAAAATTAACAAAACATGGGCTACTGATCACTATGGGGCTTGGATGGCTTCACATTAAAAAAAAAAAAAAAAAAAAAAAAAAAAGAGAGAGAAAAATAACCACAGAGGTGATCAAATACAAAGTTCTTTACATGCTGCATAATTCTGACAGTGCCCTTAATATCTAAGCTTTTTATATTTTTTCCACAAGATGCCAAACCACTTACAATTTTGGTTTTGTTTAAATGCTTTTTAAAATTATACTGATAGACGGTATTTTACCCATGAAGAAACTACTGATGCATTCCTTAAGAAAAGAAAAGTATGCATATGTAAGTCAGTACAGGAGTTTCTTCTGCAACTTTTTGGAAAACAAATATATTTCAAGAAAAAAAATAAGCAGCAGCCTGTTGTGTTATTAAAACAAATGTATAGTTTCACAGTTAAAAAACATTAGTTACATTGTTTTACAATTCAATACTTATTCCCTAAGTCACTTTTTTCCAATGGCTTTGTAATAAAATGTAAAGACAAATTCTGGACTCCTTGCTTTGATCAGACTCCTACTACAATTGGCTTCTATGGGAGTTTTGCTGGAGCAAGATGCTTAGATTCAGTCCAAGCACAAAATCAACTACTTTAGTGTTTGCACAGCTGGTATTCAGAACAAAGGGAACATTTTCAAACCTCTATTCAGGTTAAATGTCAACTGTAAAAAAAACTATTTAAAAAAATCCAATTCCAAACAGTCTCTAACAAAATCTACAGCTCAGTCACCTATGCATTCATGATCTGCAAAGCAGATCCTTTTTCTGTAGCTGAGATAGTGGGTTTAATTCTCTCTCTCACACACACACACCCCAGTCTAAATTAGGAGTAACCGCATTAAAGTCAATGGACTCATATCAGTATAGAACTGGTGTAACTGAGAGGAGAATTTACTGTGAACAACTGTTTCAAGCCCCACACCTCCATCCATTATCTTCCCAAGCTTCCATTTTCTTTAATTCTAAAAGTTACCCCAAGCCCTATTATACCTGGGTTGGCTACTCAGTTTGCTTTCTTCTAGCATGCACTTAAGAACTCTTTTATAGCTTGTGCAGTGGTTGGTTGCAGTAACTCTTGATGATATTGGGCCTGATTCTTCATAGCCCTGCAACAAGTGCAAAGTGGGTGAACATACTACCATTCTAATATGGCAGCATTTAACACAAGGTGCAAAATATGGAGAATCAGGCCCATAATATCCAATAAGTTTGAGTGGACTTTTTAATTCAGGTCCTAAAAGGCATCTGTCTACTGGGCAATATGTTGTCTCAATACAAGAGGAATCAAGGATAATTAATGTAGCACTTAATGTGGCACTTGAGTAATATGCATTTCTCTGTTAAATCATGAAATACAGCCCTCAGGGTTTCAGATTTGTATCATTTAACTGAATTTCTTGCTGTAACTAATCCCCAATTTTAAAAACTCTAGAACATTAGAGTGGGTTGTCTGTAGACTAATAATAAATACATATAAGGGTAGTTATGTTCTAGTAACTATAACTGAGTGAAAACATTCACATCTGAGCAAAGGGACATATGAATTCTGCTGGATTGCTCTAAAATGTTCAGTAGAGATAAGACTAGCCATATTTCCGCACTCAAATCTTAGTATTTCTTTGTATTTTTCATGAGTGTTTTACCACATGATTTAGTACCTGTGTGTTCAATAACTAACTGTAGGAATCAAATGACTACAAAATTGTCTTAAAAGACCAAATAAAAGCCTTGGCTTTACAATCCCCAATTCACTTCTATCCATGGTCTTCTATAATATAAATTGATTGCACATTTTTAACATATTACAATTCGCTAAATGAATCCAACCACTCAATACTTCATAAATACAGCCTGTACAAAGTACAGTTTATTTATAAAGTTATACTCTAATACCAACTGTCAGCACATTTATATTACATCTGGTATTGCACTTTTTTTGAGTGGCACCTACACATGTGTCTGCCTGTGTGCATGCATGCGAATAAACCCATCTGCCTCAAACTCCTGGACTTTTGGAATTCACTTCAAATGCTGTGAATCTAACAAGTTTAAAACACTGGAGTAAATATCCTCAGAATTCTGGGTTTAGCAAGTTATTGTCAAAAATATTTAAGAATTTATAAAAAAAAGTGTTTCAGAATAGCAAGTTCTGCTTGCAGCTGTGCATAAGGACAATCTAAAAACCTCTGGTAGTCTTGATACTTGCAAAAACTGGTGCCCAACAATTAGATTTTTCTCTCACTTACATTCTCACACAGAGCATCCGAGAAAGCCAGAGCGCGTGCAAGAGCATGCATGCTATAAAATGTTTGTTTGGCAGCTCTATATGCTGTGAGCTTTCAAAAGTGTTTGCTATAAGTAGCTGGTGATCATTTTGAAAATCCAAACTTATTTCTCATGTGTTGGTTATAGGGATTAACCAGCTACTTTCAAAGGAGCAGGAAAGAACAGAAAGAGAGAAAAGTTGGACCCAGAGGCTGAGAGTTTAACCATACATTCCTTGAACAGCCAACATATCACTTAGGCCATGTCTACACTTACCAGTAGTTGGCAATGCTGCAATTGATGCAGTGGTGCTGATTTAGTGGGTCTGGTGAAGACCCGCTAAGTCGATGCCAGAGCACTCCCCTGTCGACTGCTGTATTCCAGCTCCCTGAGAAGAGCAAGGTGAGTCGGCGAGAGGGCGTCTCCCATCAACACAGCGTGGTGTAGACACTGTGGTAAGTCGACCTGAGCTATGTCAACTTCAGTTACGTTATTCACATAACTAAAGTAGCGTAACGTAGGTCAACTTACTGTGGTATTGTAGACCAGCCCAAAGTAATGTTAAGAATATTGCCCGAGATTCTTTGAAGAGACTTGGGCCAAGTTCACCTGTGGCACAAGTGGGTACATCTCCCACTGATTTCAGTGGTACTTGTATACTTTCACCAGGGTTGAATTTGGCCCTACGAGTACAGCTGAATACCATCAGTGACATGATGGACAATGAGAGTCTTGGACAGAGAGAACTGGGTTGCAAAATTAAATGAGTGAATATGGGACAAATCATGTAAATAAAGAATATATATTAATAATTCCTATTATATAAATAGCCTTTATAAAAATAATCTTTCAATAATTTTAACTAAGCTTTTGCTAGGCTCTGGAAAACCTGTGTGAAAAAAATCTATTGTGTTCAAGTTAGATTAAATCAAACCCCAAAGTGAACACTACAATGTTTTGTTGCACTAGATCCTATCCTGCCCATTCAATTTCTAAGCCAGTCATTTGGGATGGTGGGGACCAGAGTTTCTTTGTGAAGCTATAAATGTCATCCCTACAAATACTGTCCAGGAGAATACCATATATAGTAGGCTTATTTCCTACTTCTTTCAAAATGGTGCAGATGACAGACCCAGAAGTCAAAGGTTCAATTAAAACCAAAATAAATTATGCCTCTGACTAAATTTAAAGGAACTGTCCCCTCACTTTAATCTTTTAGATCTTTGAGCTGAAAACTCCTTCAATTTCAACACTATACCTACTATTTAAATAGCCATGAAAACACTAAGTTTTCTTCCTTTTCAACTCTTTGAAACCCTACATAATCTTTAAAGTAATACTAGACCTACTGTAATATGTGATGGAATATTTTTGATGATAGCATGATTTTCCTTTTCCCAAATTATCCAAATTAAAAGCAAACAAAAAAACCCCTGCCAATCTTCCAAGTTGACCTTTTTGGGCTTAAGGCATAATATGAAATTGCACATCACACGAAAGCTTAATTTTGAAGTGTACAGTTTTAGTGCTATCTGAAACCCCCTTTACTTTTTTTACATTATTTTTGAAAAATGTCTGAATATTTCATCTCTGCTCTTGCTGTAAATTCTAATGCCGACTGTGGTTTGTGCAATTCCTATGCAACCAGTCTTTGCTGCTGACAAGTATTAACAGTGCAGTGTAGCACCCATAAGTGGGCTATCAGTTTTTTAAATTCTTCACTTTCATTTCAGTTCAAGGCATGTTGCTTTATTGTGTGAAAGATCCAGTCCATTTTCGTTGTCCAGCCACCATGATGAGCATCATTCATCTGCTTCATGAAATATTCTAGAGCTTCTTGTTCACTTTTGTCCAGTGCAAGTGTCTTTCGAATGTATGCAATATCATCAAAAGACTGTAATTCTGGCATTCCTGAGCCAAGCATCATGGAGAAGAGATTTATGAAGAGATTGGCATGCTGCCGAATTGCTAAGTAAGCCTTATAACACATCTCCTGAAACCTTGAAAAGAAAGACAAGAGTTGGTTGGTTCAAGATAGGTGCTAGTGGATCCACAACTTTCATTTTTTGGCGGCAACAGAAGGTGAGAGGCAGGTGGGCCACTATAGAAGTTTGAGGCGCCAACTCTGTGGGATTTTTTTTAAAAAATATAATGTAAATGCCACAATGGCACTGGAAAAATTTCTTCATTGTATCATCTTCCTAAACGTCCTCTACTTAGGGAAATTTTATACTACTGGTTAAAATCAATCTAACTTACGTTGCTCAGGGGTGTGAAAAAGCACCCCCACCCCAGCAACGCAAGTTTTGCACTGTCCACACCGGTGCTACGCCGACGGGAGAGTGCTCTCCCGTTGGCAGAGCATGTCTTCACCAGACACTATAGTGGTGCATCTGTATCTGTGCAGCTGCGCCAATGTAGTGCTGTAGTGTATATTTGCCCTTAAATTAGGTTAATTTTCAAGTCATAGAATCTCAAGGTTGGAAGGGACCTCAGGAGGTCATCTAGTCCAACCCCCTGCTCAAAGCAGGACCAACCCCAACTAAATCATCCCAGCCAGGGCTTTGTCAAGCCTGATCTTAAAAACCTCTAAGGAAGGAGATTCCACCACCTCCCTAGGTAACCCATTCCAGTGCTTCACCACCCTACTAGTGAAAAAGTTTTTCCTAATATCCAACCTAAACCTCCCCCTCTGCAACTTGAGACCATTACTCCTTGTTCTGTCATCTTCTACCACTGAGAACAGTCTAGATCCATCCTCTTTGGAACCCCCTTTCAGGTAGTTGAAAGCAGCTATCAAATCCCCCCTCATTCTTCTCTTCTGCAGGCTAAACAATCCCAGTTCCCTCAGCCTCTCCTCATAAGTCATGTGCTCCAGCCCCCTAATCATTTTTGTTGCCCTCCGCTGGACTCTTTCCAATTTATCCACATCCTTCTTGTAGTGTGGGGCCACTAAAAAAGTGATTTTTTTCAGTGACTAATTGATACCAGGTACGCTGGAGACAGGCGTTCGCTTCTAAATCCCTATTTTCAGTTCATAAGCTCTCTCAAAAAGGTGAATTATTTAGGAACGTTTAAGGAAATCCACTGAGCCATTTGAGTTATGCAAGTCTAAGAAGAATACATGTTTTAAGCATTAAAACAAAATTGCTCATGACCAGTAAAATTAACCAAGGTCAGTTGTAGTTCTAACACTTGAGTGAAATTACATTTTTAATCAAGTATCAGAGGGGGAGCCGTGTTAGTCTGGATCTGTAAAAGCAGCAAAGAGTCCTGTGGCACCTTATAGACCAGGGGTCTCAAACACGTGGCCCACATGCGGCCCGCAGAGTTATTTCCTGCGGCCCGCCATAGGCACCGACTCCACTGGCAGCCAAACATTACTGAGTGTCTGTATTTTATTAAAACCCCTCTTTGCATTACAGTTTTGAAAAAGTTAATACATTGACTTTTAATAGAATACTGTATTACTCTTCATTTTTTTCATTTTTGACTATACTTTTGTATTATTGTATGAAAAGGTTTCAGTGATGCGGCCCTCGGGCCAGTTTACTAGTTCTCGTGGCCCTCGTGGTGATTTGAGTTTGAGATCCCTGTTCTAGACTAACAGACGTATTGGAGCATAAGCTTTCGTGGGTGAATAAGTGGTTATGTATGTGTCTGATCCAGCAAAGTCAGTGGGAGTAGTGGATCAGCACCTTGAAGGATCAGGCCCACAGGACTTGAGTGCTGAGAACCATACAAAGATCTATCCTGGGTGGACAATTTGAAGGAGATTTGTGTCCCACAACTGAATTAATGTAAAATTGTATGCCTGCAATATGTTTCTTTGTTACATTAAGCTCTACAATGTACCTATACAGGGTCTTATAGCACATAGCTTGATTCAGGTCAAAGACCAGAGTATTAAAGATCATTGGTTCTTTATTGTATCTAAGAGGTATTTTGCTACAAGATGTACCCAAATATACACAAAAACTGATTACATATTTTCATTTATGTGAAATAACTGCTCAATTAAAAAATGGCTTACCTTTCAAATTCCCTTGTTTTGGTACATTCTTGGGCTCCTTTACTAATCACTATTAAGAAATCTTGCGTTAAGACAAATGGCACACGCTCTCGTTTGTAACCAAATTTTTTCTTCTTGTGATCCAGGAAGTGTCCAAAATCAATGTGAAACAGCTTTAAAGAGGGAGAAAATGTTTACACATTTTAAAATTATTTTGCTTATTTAAACAGCTTTCATAGTAACATCGTTTCACCTAGTTTTTGCATGGATTTTGTGATCCAAACACCAATATGCCATACAATTAGTGTCTATACATCAGACAAATGGAAGATGACATATTACATAAGCGAATATTTGTAGAGATGTTTTTGCAAAATAGCATCTTACTTGTCCATCATCCTTCACCATGATGTTACTATTGTGACGATCACCAATTCCCAATATGAAGGTAGCAACACAATAGCCAGCGCAAGAGCGTGTAAACAAATCAATAGCTGCATCATACCTGTTGAAAACAAACACTGGAGGCATTATTCTTCTGAAGTTCTAACACCACAGAAGTGCAGAAATAACATGCATGTAATGAAGGATATGTGTATACTAGCTTAATGAAGCCATGCAAATCAAGACTACTTGGATTTTATCATTGAACTGAATCAAAAAGCTAGGTAGAGATTCAGCATTCTTGGAATACAACAATACCTGTAGTAGGATAAAAAAATAATAAACTCAGAGCAACTTTTTTTAAAGACAGAAAAGAAATTTTCACTCTGATAAGCTACCAGTTCAAATTCAGATTTAAACAATATATTTGTGCAAGTGTATATCTTAAATTGCCAGTTTTTTGCCAACGGCTGCATTGTCACAATGATATCACACAATGCCTTAACCTCAAGAGGAGAGCTATGGACAGCAAAAATACCAGGCGTAGGGTATCGTTGTATGATTTAGTTTCCCACTTCAAGAAGGGGGGCATGGAATATTTCCATTTTGAGGCTTCCATCAAAAAACCCCAAAACAAATGGTTGAATTAAAAAGGAGAATAAGTAAATGAAAAGTAAAAACTCACATTTCTCCTTTGTTCTTGTCCTTGAGCCACTGATGTAATGTGTGGCTGTTGAACTGCAATGCGCCCTTCAGACCACCTTTACACTGAATCTGCATAATTGTGTGAGAGCTTCTCACCACCTCAATGAGTCCCACACAATCACCAATAGACAAACAGCCATAAGGCAACATCCTGGAAGAAAATTTTTTTTTTATAAAGAGCAAGTTCTCAGACAGAAAGCATTTTAAACAATACAAAATATGCATGTTCTGGTGAGTAACCTTAGTCAGATCAATACCATCTATTACTGGATTTACTTCATAGGGTTCTGCTGAAAATACATTTGAAAACCCTACAGCTGTATTATCAGAAGTGTTGAGAAAAAAGTGTGCAAGAACGTCATAGTTCAATAATGTGCCTGACAATGCAGCCACTGCATCTGGCAATTTATTCCTAGTTTTATACTGGGAAAAGATTTAAGCTGAAAATTGCTTTCATCATCAATTAATCATTAATTGAACTTTCAAAATGTAGGTAGATTTATCAAGATAGTATTAAAATCTGAAGATGTGTACAGAAATCTAAGAGCAGGACAGTCTCCAGACTTTAAGAAAGGGAACATTCAGCACAACCTGAGTGCTACCAGAAACGCATAATACAAGAATAATGCTTAAGGAAAGCCTGCTTTAAGAAAACCCTACATGAAATTTTAAAAATACATTTCCAGAGCTATTACCTGACAATATTATAAAATGGTAATGGAAACCCATGAACTGCAACAATGCTGGTCTTAAGCAAGTCTTAGGGTACGTCTATACTCACGCGTCCTGTCGGCGGAGTCCAATCGATCTTCTGGGTTCGATTTATCGCGTCTTGTGTAGACGCGATAAATCGAACCAGGAAGTGCTCCCCCGTCGACGCTTGTAATCCTGCGCCACGAACGGAGTAGGCGGAGTCAATGGGGGAGCCTGCGCGCCGCGTGTGGACCCCGGGTAAGTACCTTTTCATTCGAACTAAGATAGTTCGACTTCAGCTACGTTATTCACGTAGCTGAAGTTGCGTATCTTAGTTCGAATTGGGGGGGTTAGTGTAGACCAGCCCTTACTGATGGCCATTCCCTGGAACTGGACTGAAGCCACCAAAGTAAATGTTCACATAAGGCACTGATCAGTTTATAGACCCCAATACTTTGGATATCTTGAAGTTATAAAAGTTAGAGTATAACATAAAATGATTTGTAAGCATATTTCTGTAAGTATTACATTTATTTTTCATGGAAAAGGAAAGGGACCATCTGTAGTAGTTAGGTTAAACAGAAAACATTAAGAATGGCACTTGAGAATACTCTCTGTTGCTTACCGAAGATCAAGACCCTGATTTTGCCAGATGTTTTCCATAATTCGAATGATCTGAAGTGTCAGCATGTCCTGACGTAAATCTGAAATATTCAAGTACATTCAGATGTTGTGGATTTTATAAGATCAGCATGAAAGCTTTTTGTAACATGCCATTTTATTTAGTTTTCCCAATATATTTTAGACTGGGACAGTAGGTTGTGTATTTCACTAAAGTTATGTTCTCTAAAATGTATCATTATGCAGAAGTCAAAAGCAACCGTTAACGTTTAAGAATTAATGTAAAAGAGTTGAGGTAGTTTCAAGACAGATTAGTAATATACAATTTTTAAATCTGCCTGGATTAATGAGATAGACATCAAACGTGGCTTTACAAATTAGAGCAAATATTCTAAAGCATTTTAAAATTTGAGTAGTATTACAGTTAAATAACACTGTGGTAAGCACAGAGTGACCCTATGAAAATACTAGACAAATCAGTTTCAATACTATGGAAAGTACAGTGCATACACAAGTCATGTTCTAAGAGGAAAAAACAAGTTCAACAGATTGTTATAAAAGAGAATGAGTGTTTGAAAAAGCATAGCCTAGGAGCACAGCTACAAAAATACTGTGCATGTGTTTGTCTATTCATTTTTTACATGCCTATTTCTTTAGAAACTCAAATTAGCAAAGCCAAACAAGGTAAGTTTATTTCTTTAACATGTATTCTATAAATTATTTAGGAAAAAATTTAAGTCAACAGGCAAGGTATGAGAAGAGAAGTTTATGTATAAACACACAACTCTCTGGAATATGTTAACCAGGATATGTATGTATTTTGTGCCCTTACCATCTCCATTTTTAAAGATGATTTCATTGTTTTGAAACAACAGTTCAGACATAATATCTGGGTTTTCCCAGTTCAACCACAGTGGCCTTTTTGCAGAGGACATAATCCTGCACTCCTCAAGCCTACAAAAAGATAAGATTTCTTCTAAATACGTGTATTGTTGACATTAGTGAATGGTGTTTTTGTAATATTCCTGCTCTCTTCACCTTTCCTTCCCCCAACACTTATGGCTGATATGACACTATGATGGGCCGAGATGGACAGTTAACCAATTTTCATTCTTGAGCCTTAAACTTAAAGCAAGTAGTGCACTAGTTTGTGCTGCCTGAGAAGGGAACTGGGTGTATATAATCTTCAAGCAGCATCACTTCTGGCCAAATAATAAGGTTCCTCAAAAAAATTGCAAGCATTATTCTGTGGTAATTTAAAGTTGTTTTATTGATGCTACTGGCTTAAGGTTAAAAAAAAGTATCCACTATACCATTTTCTTAGTACATTTGCAAATTTTAAAATCTTTTCCAAGATAGAAAATTTTTCTGAAATTAGTGTACTTAAATATTTTGATAAATTCCAAAAAGGAAGAACATACCTGAGATTTCCCAGCTGATGAGCAGGGTTAAGAGGAGAAATAAAGCCTTGTAAAGCATCCATGAAATCTGGTCGCCTCATTTGTTCAACAAGAAACTTCATCTGTACCTGAAGGGTAATCACATTTAGTTTGAGAGCTTTTTTTGATTATATGAGAAAGATGTACATACATGCTGGGTTTTAATTTTGATTTAAGCTGTAATTTTGTGTAATGCAAGTGTTAAAAGACAAACAATCCCACATTAACCACAGATCACCAGAACTGAAGCATTATTTTTATATTACCTGAAAGTAGTTGTATGACATAACTTCTATTTAAATGACCTACTCAACTGGCCAATAACAGTGGGTACAGTTAAAATATCTCCAACACCTGGTAAGGAATTTTATTATTTACTGGAGTAAACAATACTACACTGTTTTAACTAACCAAATAAAGACCCAATTCTTATTAAACTACTTTTAAACATACTTAATTCTTGTATTCTGATAACAGTAATACCTTTTGTGTCTCATCCTTCTTCTCCTGCTTGAGAATATCTGTGAGGTTTATCAGTTTCTCCATAGCCTCCACCTGCCTGCTCAAATGTTTTAGGTACATCCCACACGCTCGACAGTAGGATTCCAAAAGTAAACCAAATCTCTGGCTTACATTTTTATTGTGCATTTCAGACCTATCAAAAGAGAACATTTACAGGTAAAAGAAGAACCTTTACAGGTATTACTGTTTAGGGCTGATGCTATCCCTGTGCCCTCTCTCTCAGTGGGCACCATTTCCAAGGGACAGGCCTACAGTTGCACTTCTCTCAGAATGGAATTCCACAATTCAGCCCACTTTTAGACTGAACAGACCAGGCAACAGCACCTCCTGCTTACCACCCATATTACCTCAGCAGGTCCAACTGGTTTTGGTCTCTGCTGTAAGCCCCATTCTGGGAGCTGTGATCCCCTGGTAAAAACAGGGACAGAACAGCTTGTTCGAAACAGTATGATTTATCCATCCACGGGAACATAACAAGCAGAGAGAAAAGGTTTAAAAATAACAAAAGCATACAGCCTTGCGCAAACGTAGCATTTACCTCATGCAACTAGGTAGGCCCCCCCTTGACACACTTCCTGTTTTCCCAGGGTCCGAGTTACTGCCTGCTTCTCTGCAGACCCTCTATCCCTATGACTCAGAAGCTCAGCTTTCCAACTATATTCAATCTCTCTGTTTGAAAGTTCCTGCATTGAAACCCTAAGGGTGTCAAGTGGAGCTCTTGCACTCCCCTGCAATGGGGCCTGTCAGTCCAATTCCACATTAGTGGCAGTAAACCTCCAAGGAATTATCAGCTCCACTGTCCATTTGAGAACTGTCCATCGGGATTGTCTACACTCAGCCATTCACTTTTGGTTTTAAAAGGCTCTTGCACATAAATGTAATTTGAAATATTTTAAATTTAGAAAGCAAGGAACGGATATGAGCTAATTATCTACAGTGGCTATGCTCATGTGGATAATCACACTGTACATACCCAGTTACTAACTACTCAGCAATCTTAATTTAAATTTCAACATCATGCACCACCTATTTTTTAAACTTATCATTACACTTTCAGCACTGATTTAAATAGAAAGACAAAGTGGAACAATGATCATGACATAGCATCATAGGACTGGAAGGGACCTTGAGAGTCATCTAGTCCAGTCCCCTGCACTCATGGCAGGACTAAGTATGATACAATGCAACAAAGGTCTAACCATAGGAACAGAATAAGTATACAGTAAAGCCAGAGTGACTGCGTCAGTAAACATTAACTAGAAGACAGGAAAGATTGAAAGAAACAGAAGAGAGGCTAAAGAAGGAAGACAAATGAAGAATGGTGGTCTTAAAGGGGAGCATACTTTCTTACTTATTGATACTAAATGCAATAACAAGGTACTGAATAAATAATAATTAAAAGTTATTGATCTTTGTATAAACCTTCCACTGAGAACAGTAGGAGATCTATTGTGGACTGAGGGAGTAGGGGCCCCTAAATTTATACCCTCAGCCCATCAGAGAAGGAATTCAGCTCTCTTCAGTGACTGAGCAGGACATTCCTACCTTAGATACAATGCTGGCTACTACCCAAAAAAAAATAAAAAATCAAAAATAGGTAGTTCATTATCTTCTGTATCTTTCCAAACTTCTAGACACCTAAACGGACTACAGATTTGAAAACTAATTTTGTTTGGGGAGTCATGCTGCTTATATAGAAAACCAAAACCAAAAACAAAACCAAACCAAAAAAAAAACAAAACCAAAAAACTTATAGTAGGTAATAGCTTAAGAAAAAAAAAAGGACATTTTAGTCTGACATTTCATACCTCTAACTACTGTGGTACAGCTTGGTGGAAACCCACCATTACCCAAAAAACTTCCCAAACAAACTTACTTTAAGTGCCAAAAGAAAAAGTGTCCTATCCTTTGATTGGTCAGTGCCTTCTTGAGTAAAAATCTCACCAGCAGATTATCCAAATATTGCTCATATTTCAGAACCTATTTATGGGTAAGAAGAAAGGAGAATTTGGAACTGCAGCTTTCATTTTGCAAATATTCCCATGGAGAATACACATCCAGACATATACTACATAAAAGAGCCACATTCTGGAAAAAGATTTTATAACTCAAGAATGTCTGGCCCTCACATTTTAGAGTTTGTAAATGTTAGAAAACAGGTATTGTTCCAACCCTGCCTAACAGTACACACACTGGATAAGGTCCAAACTTACCACCTATCTGACATTTCCTTTATTGTTAACTTAACTGACACCAACCAAATTTTAGCCTCATTTTGCTAAGGTTTCTAGAATTGCCTCTTCAGGGAACCTGCCCAGTCCATGCTACAGAAAGATAAATGGTCTGGCTGCCAATATGAATCAGCAGAACAGCTCTGTATCTCCTTGCAGGGTCCTAACATCTCATATCCTATTTACAGTAAAATAAACCAGGTTTGATCTTTCAAGGTTGCAACTACTATATTTATTATCTATTCTCCAGAATCATTAGGGAATTACTGTTGTCAAGATTTCTTCTTTCTTCTTGCTACATCAGATTTAAGAAGCAACAATTAAAAACAATTGTCAACAACAAATATACATAACCTCTAATTTAAGAGAACAAGCTAGGGTACCTGTACTAGCTGGATTAAGTACTGAGACAGTTTGTCATCTGTCAAATACTTTTCCAGACACCGAACTGCAAACGCTCGCACCATTGGGTCAGGGTAATTACAGTCCAAAAGCTCCATTGCCTGTTCTGGCTTGATTGGAGGCCAGTCTTTTACCAAACAGTACATCTGTGTGGAACAAAAACAGCAACCTAACATAATCCAGACATTTTAAACAGTTGCATGGACAAAAAAATAATTGTGAAATAGACCCATGTAAGACCAGCAATCATTTTCCTGTTTAAAATTTGAATTTACTCTTTGATCTCACAAATGACTAACCTGATGTAAACTATAACCTGCTAAATATTTTATCCACTATAAAAAAAAGCCATAGTAAGAATTACAACCTAGGTCATTCCATCTTCAGTAAATGTCAACCCAGTGAAACTCACTGGTCAGGAATACATCAGGGATTGAACCAGGGACCTCTAGAGGTAACAGCATAAGCCTCTTGAACTAAACAGCCAGGCTCTGGAGCCATTAGCTGTAACAGACCCATATCATCTGTGGATCAGGCACAGAGCGGGACAGACCACACACCAACCAATGGGTTGCACGAGCAGAACATATTGTAACTAACGATTGCTCACTTTCATGCAAGTTGAAGAAAATCATTTTTAAAAAGCAAAGATATACTGTATTTAAAATGATGTCTTTTAGTGAAGTTTCTTGAATGTAGTATATTACCTGGGCTACTTCATCTCTAGAGTTCCATTTAACAGACAAAAGTAGTTTTGGTAGAATTTCTGGGGTATTTACAGAATAGTGTCTGTAAAAGAGAAAAAAAAATGTAACTTGCATATACAAACTAGGAGGTAAACAGTAAGTAGATTTACTTTGATCACAGCAGACTATGGCCCTAAATCCTGAAATAATATTATCTACCTTTATGCCTGCAGAGTTCCACTGAAGTCAGCAGGGCTCTGCATAGGCACAGGTATCTGTGCATGCAGGTAAGTTTGCAGAACTGAGGCACATAATGATTACTTCCATCACCAGCTTTCCTCCATAGGCGTATAAAACTGTAATATATGTTTTCCTAAAATGCTAGCCACAGCAAGGTGGAACATATTGAACAACAGGTCAGAATTCAAGTCAATTACATGTTTTATGAAATTAGAGAATTCCAGAACCCCATCTTTATGATTCTTTATACCTGTGGCTCCAAAGGAAGTCCTTCTCTTGCTCAGTAATTTCAGACAGAGGGTCTCGTGTACAAATTGCACGGAGTTGCTCTTTGTCACTTTCTCTTAATTCATTATCTCTAGCTAGCCTGTTACTCTGTAAAAGAAAATGGTACATTATCCTTCCACACACTTCTTTCTGCTCTCATGCAAGCTACATACCTGATGTAAACATAGTAATTTTATATAGTGTAGCATCACTGATACTCTATTAAAATTATGTTGGTTATTTCTTTCAATCCGAGTGCAGCTCTGTATTATATTTTAAAAAAGATGAAATAGTGCTAGCTTTATAGTGTTTTGATTTTTGTAACTGCTTACCACCACGGGCAGGGACATCATTCCAAAGAAATTAGTTGGATGGAGGGACAACAGCAGTTAGCACACTACCATCAAATGAGATTCTAGCAAGAGTCCCATAAACCACAAGATGAAAGTGATAACCCCATCCCCATTTATCAAACTATTCAGGAAATCTGCTGGAAGGGGGCAGAGAAAAAGCCAAGACCGGAGAAGCAGAATGTGGTAAAAAATAGGTGAATATGAGGTTTGAGAGGAAGTGTGGAACATGTCCAGGAAGCTTTGAAAATCAGAGGGAGAGTTCAAATTGATTTCCAATGTGACTGTAAAGCCAGTGTTCGTTAATGCTGAACAGATTCCCCAAAGGGGTAGGGACACTCAGTAACCCTCAGGGGAGCTGGGTGCATCCTGCGATTGAGTCTATTTAGTGTCATTTCATGTGCGCAGAGCCTGTTACATAGATGCATTTTATAGATACAAAATCAAATAAACCAGCTAGGTCACTGATGACACCTTTGCCCCTTCTTTCTTTCTCCCATAATTTAGTAACTTTTAGTCTAGGGTTGGTGTAAAACTTCTTCGTTTTACAGCATGACGCCAGAGTAATGGAGCTTCTGATATTTTGTTTGTGGAATGGTTTGCACTGTAAAAAGACGGAATTCCTAAGGGGTTCCAGTTATGTAGGGCTTTGGCAGGGCCGGCTCCAGGCACCAACAAAGGAAGCAGGTCCTTGGGGTGGCACATCTGAAGGGGCAGCATTCCAGCCATTCCTGGGGCGGCACATTTCAAGGGCCGTTTTTGTTTTTTGGGGGTTTGGGGGGGGGGGGGGGGTTGCACTTCGGCAGCAGCTTTTTTTTTTTTTTGGCACTGCTTGGGGCGGCAAAAAAGCTAGAGCCAGCCCTGGGCTTTGGTATGCTCTTTAGCATAAGCCACAATTCACAGAGCATGGTGAAATTTTTCATCTTCAACTTGTTTCCACCAAAAACCACAGATTTGGCTTGATTAAGACATTTTGTGAAATTGTGTTAAATTTGCTGAATTGTTTCAGGTAAAAAAAAGCCATACAAAAAATTCAAAATGTTTTATTATGACATTTTACAAATAAAAGATTTTGGATTGATTGATTTTTATTTGTCTAAAAAAGTCAAAAGTTTTTTGTTTTGGGTCAACTCAAAACAAAATTTCTCCTATTTTTTTGGTATGTCCAGCAAACTGAAAAATCAGTTATTCATCCAGCTCTATTTCTAAGTGCTATCATTTTTGCAATTTATTTGCCGGAAGCTAAATGCCCCTGAAACATCTAATTTTATTCAGCTGCACACATCTTAAATATAAATGCGCATTTTGAGATCTTCAGGATGCATAGTTGTTATAAAATATGGCAAAAGGAAAAGTGAAGAGTAAGCCTCTTTGCCATGTGAAATGTGCATTAAAAACTAAATTTTGTCTGGAGTTCCCATTTTGTTGGCAGAAACCCTCTTTCAGAGCTAGATTACTGGGTAACATCATTGTGGAACTACATAGAACATCTTGGTAAGAAGATTTTTCTGTAAGTGTGGCTGGTTCTCATTTGAGAAACAAGGCAAACTAGAATCACCCAGAGACAGACATATTGTTTTGTCTTTTAAAGAGTATTATGCCTTAAAATGTACATAAAATATTTTAATGTAGAAGGAGCTGACAGATTATAGCCTACTACTACCTACTGCCTGATTTAAAAAAAAAAAAAAAAAAAAGGTACATAATATATACCTAAGACTGGAAGTACTATGCTTTGCCTTTAGTTTTAGTTATGTAATATTTTTTTACTGTATTATAGTTAATCACACAAGGCATGGATCACGGTGTTATATGGGGACATTTAAAATGGCTTAAATTAAGTCATGAGCATTTCCAAAGGGAATGAACATGCCACATTCTCTTGCAGCACATATCTACTGAAAATCCCTCCTTGACTTGTTCCCCACCCATCTCCCACCTGATTAGTAATCCAGCCACTCTAGCCTGTGCACTTTAATGTGTGCAGCTTCTGAAGCAAGTGAATTGGAGTCAGATACAGGAAGAGGCAAATTCTTTAGAACTGCCACCAGTGGAAATGTTTTTTAAAACAACATACAATGGATATGGCACAATAATGTCTATTCCAAATGTCTCGGAGACATCAAAAACTGGGATATAGACTTGATTTTATGGCAAGAAATGCTATGAAAAACAAAAACCTAAGACGAGAGAATTATGGGAGGTAAGTTAGTGGAAAAAGGATTCATGCCAGGAGTGGGGAAGCTATATATTCCATCCTATAAAAAGAGTTACATATTTATGTACTATTAATAAAAAAACTGATTAAAAGCTTTTTAAAAGCATGTATTTATCTAGCTTCTGATAGAGACTCGTGGCAAGTAGAACAAAGCCAAATTAAAAATAAGGAAATAGAACTAGCACATGTGCTACTGTTTAGAGTTAAAGCATCAACTAAAAGACAAACAAACCACACTTCTGAAATTCCTTTTATAGCTGCAGCTGTTATAAACAATGAAGATTACTGTAATTTAAAGTGATTACAGAAAAATGATTTTTCAGTTTGTTTCTTTAGTTCGCTCTTTTTCCTATACAAAAGTCATTCAGTTTTCCTTCTTGTTTGTGTGGGTATTTGTTGAAAAGCAACCAGGCAGGGGGGGGCGAGGAGGGGAGGAAATTTGTATGCATACTATACACATTGGCAAGTGGATTTAGGGGACATGGGCAGCACTGGAAACTCATTTTTTAAAACGGACTAGATTTCAAGTTGATAGTTCCCCCTGTAAATTCGATGTAGCATAAAAGTTGCAGAAAGTGACTAGGAATTCGGAAACCAGTTCAAATCTAGATTTGCTTTTAATTCACTATAAATTTGGAAAAATCACTATATTTTCTTGACCTTTACTTAATACCACTGTAAAATAAGATTATTTAAAACTATTTGCACATGTTGGATCATAAGACAAAATGTACCTGTATATTAGGTCAGAAAGTTCATGGTTTAGGTCAAGCCCAGGGAAAATGCATTTATCCTGTTGAGGTCAACATCAAAAACTTGAAATTCTATGAAGTGTGGGACAGTAAAGTAGATAATATATAAATTTAATATTTGAGAAAGCTTCTGAAATAATTGAAGTAACAATGGATCTATAAATGCTCCATTATAACAGTATCTATACCTGATCTTAAATATTTCTACTAATTTATTGGTTAAAAGTGCAACGTAGTGCATTTCAAAATTAAACAAAAATACACGTCTATTGTTTTGTATGTGAACAGAAGATGTTTTATAGAACACCACTATGGTAACTTGGCCCGGTGGTTTCCACAGCATTTGGTACTAACTTGTCAAAAATTTTAAACAAGTATATTGGTAATTGGTAAACTCTAAGCCAGTGTCAGGCCTTGAATGTGTAGCATGCATTGTCTCGTCCAAAGTTTGATTTTCAAGTTACTTGGCGTTATTACTATTATACAGCCATAAACACACCCAGTACTTTACTGAACACACAGCTCCTGCCCCAAAGAGCTTACAAGATAAACACAGGTAAGACAATCCAAGGAACAACGGGTATGCTGTGGAGATATCAATAGTGAGGAGACAAATTTAGGAAGATTTTATGAAAAATGTTTTAAAAAGAGGGATTAGAAGGAGCAGCAAGAGGATACTTGGCAGACACAAAGTAGGAGATTATTAGAGTTTTAGTAGGGCACAGTGTGGAATAAAAAACACAAAAGGAGAAAAAAAAAAGACTATAAGTAGCACTATGCATTACTGGATTAACATGGAAATGGACGCTAATACACCTTTCTCCACCTCTAACTATGATCTCGCTCCTGAGTATTATAGGGACGAGCAATCTGGTTCAATAGGAAAAACAACACCCACCTGACCTATCACCCCAACCTTGGAAAACAAACCCTGAATATTTTTGAAGTTCAAAATGTATCACATCATCTTTGTTGTGCCTTTAAAAACTATTAGAATGTATACCTCTCTGCACTTTCTAGTTTCAGCTAAGGATAGAAGAAACAGTACTGAGGTGGCTATATTTGAGCCTTAAAGAAACCAGAAAGTCTCTAAAAAATTAAAAAGCACCTGTTCTTTCAAGATTTACAGTCAATCAAGAAGATACAAATATGCATCAGATATGCATCCTCAACTTCTAGATCAGGGTGGGCAAACTTTTTGGCCTGAGGGCCACATCGGGGTTGCGAAACTCTATGGAGAGGTGGGTAGGGAAGGCTGTGCCTCCCCAAACAGCCTGGCCCCCGCCCCCTATCCACCCCCTCCCACTTCCCGCCCCCCTCAGAACTCCTGACGCATCCAACCCCCCTTGCTCCTTGTCCCCTGACCGCCCCGTCCTGGGGCCCCACCCCCTATCCAACCCCCCCTGCTTCCTGTCCCCTGAGTGCCCCAACCCCTATTCACACCCCTGCCCCCTAACAGGCCCCTGGGGACTCCCACGCCTATCCAACCCTCCCGCTTCCCACCCCCTTACCATGCCACTCAGAGCAGCAGGACAGGCAGCTGCGCCGCCCAGCCACAGCCAGCTCTGCCACCGTGCTGGGGGGAGGGGCCGGGGGCTAGCCTCCCCAGCTGGGAGCTCAAGAGCCAGGCAGGACGGTCCCGTGGGCCATAGTTTGCCCATCTCTGTTCTAGATTCTCACATGACCATCCTGCAAGTCTGCCTTGTTCCTACTTTAAAGCAGCTTCTGCAGTAGAGGTGATTTGGACTAGTAATTAATGAGCAGATTTGTGTACATCTGTGATAATCAAAGGACCCCCACCACTAATCTGTCCTATCGGTAGGAGAAAACTACAGCATTCTGAAAGCATCACTCTCACCTAGTGCATACTATTACTTTCACGTTGAAGAAAGAGAAATGGGGACATTCAGGAAAGTGCTTTGTAATTTTTAAAGGTACCACAGTCACGGGCTCAAAGTAAGAACCTAGACAGGTTTCAGCTACTGTAGAGATGAATATTTTAGAAACCACTAATTTACAAGCCCTCACTATAGTCACTACTGATCTCTCCCTCACTAAGGACCATACTCATTCTCTTCAGTCTTTGCTATCTTTAATACTGTTGACCACCCAGCTCTCAAAACTATCTTCATGTTATGTGGATTTACAGCCCTTTCTTTCCTGGTTCTTTACCTGCAGGTGATCTCTTTCAGTGTTGCCTTTGATTTATCATCACACTTCTTCAACTCTGTTGTTGTTTTTCAGATGTCTGCCTCAGCCCCCCTTCTTTTTTCCTTGTACAACCTCATACATAAGGATGATCTCTTATCACCTCTATACCAGTGACTCTCAGATCTACCCCTCATCTATCAAGGATTGCATCTTTTCCTATTTTTTCAGTATCTTCTTCTGCTTCCTCAATCCTAAACTGTCAAACATGTAAACTTTGTGTTTTCTCCTTCACCCTTTCTTCCCCCAGTTTCTGACAACTTCACTATCCCTTGGGTACTCAAGCTCACAACTTTGAAGTTCTCTTAAAGTTGTCCCTTTCCTTCTCTTTTCACATGCAGGCCCTTATCAAACCTTGTCACATCTCTTCCTATGTTACCACCGAAATCGGTCTCTTGTTCCCACTGCTATGCCCTTTGGTCCATAAAGTAACATTAATCATGTTACCTTAATTTTTTGTCAACTTTGTTCCTCCTTTCCCTTTCGCATTCCTCTTTCTGATCATAATTTAAAAACAGGAAGCTCTTCAAGGAAGGGACTGGGTCTTTATTTCTGTGTATACTTATTTCTTTCACACTTTTGATCATGTAAGTTACAACAGCAATGATGATGATGGTGATGATAGCAGCCAATATTGTATAAAGCAACTAAATCCACATTTAGGCACCTAATAAAATGAACTGACACAGAGGTACTGAGCACCCACTGCTCCAATCAGATTCAAAACTTCTCAACCTCTTTAAAAAAATCAGGCCACTTAGGATTAGATCATGCCTAGCACCAACATGGCCACACAAAGGAAGGGGGGGGGGGGGGGGGGAGAGGAGGCTTCCAACCCACTCTGAGAGGCCACAATAGGGCTACAAGCCAAGGTGGGGTGCATATATGCTGTCTCACATAAAGGGGTATCACAACTTAGTTCTCCTCCAGAAAAGAAAAGGAAGGCATTGTGGCTCTGAGAGGAGATATTGAGCTTCAGTGACACCTGATCAGGGTGGAATGATTTAAATCAAGGCAATTTAAATAATTAATTTTAAATCAACTTTTCCATTTGTACTTCAACTATTTTCTAAAGAAAGGTGCATTCTCATTGGTTGATATAACCATTAAAACATGCTGATTTTCAACTAAATAGAACTAGATTTGGTACATAACACTTATTTAAGCAAATACATAGCTTAATATTTTCAGATTCTTATTAATTGTACATGTTTAGCATGTTAGAAAATGGTGAATGATATATTGCCTATTTATTAGATCATTAACTTTTTGCTCATGATTTGTGTCAAGCTGCATTAGGATAGCAACTAGAATTTAAACACACAACAGCATATAACATTTATTATTATTAAACAAAACAAGCCCTTAATGCAGTACATGACCTACTGTGCCATATTCATAAAGCTTGATCTCAAAAGTTAGATTTTTTCCCATTTTCATTCTTCATAAAAAAAGCAGCCTTTAACTCCGTTTTTGATAGCGGCTCATGGATTCAGCATATTTCTCATTTAAAATGTTTCAAGGGATTATAAGTAGTTTAGGATTTAACATATTTTGTATTACATTCAGATTTCATTTTAAAAAGTTATTTAAAAAAAAATTTAAATAAAATAAAAAATATCTGATTTAAATAAAACCGATGTTTTAGTTTTTCAAAAGAAATCAATGATTTCTATTCACCCTGCACCTGATGGTCCCCCGGGCAGTGTCCCTATATTACCCTTTCCCCTCTTATTCAGGATTGAGTCTTAAAGACACATTTTATTCCTTATTTATGTGCAATATGACACCCAAGTCTAAATTCTGTATGCTTGTTTTAAAGAAGCTGAAGCACACAACTCTAGGCACCTAGATTGAAAACTTTGGCCAGTAATGGTAATAGAAGCCTGCAATATGTAGACAACACAGAGCCCTACTGATAATTCACCACACATGGCCATGCCACTAACACCAGGGAGGCCCAGTGCTTGGATAAGATCAGCTCAAGGACAAAGAACAGCTGGCTGAAGCTGAACCCAAGCAAGACCAAGGGGACAGGGGGAAAGCATTTAGAAAAGTTTGCAGACACAGTGCAGTCCATACTGACCAACATTTTCATATTAATTTCAGGGAGATTTGTGGAGGCAGCCAGGCCAAATTTGACTGAGCAGCATTGCGACCTGGCTCTTGGGGTGGCAGTGCCACTCATGTTTGGCCCAGCCAGAACAAAACAGATGTACAAAACAGTCTGAATGGTTTGGAAAAGCACTTAGCATCAGTCTTCTAAGGTTACACCATATACTCATGGCCCCATGGGATTCTGAAGTAAACTGGACCTAAACTACCATTTTTAGGTTTCAGTGCCAACAGTCTTTTGATGTGAATGAGTTTACATCTAAGAGCTATTGTTTCAGGAAGAAAACGTTGAATTGGTTTTCATTCACATTTTTGAGGTTTTCTACTTAATCATCAGGGCTAGAAATATAACTTATTAAAAAAAAAAAGGACTCTCAGCATTTGAAGCAAGGGATGGATTTGGTGGTAAATTTCAAGGTCACCGAATTGCCAAATGCAGGGGGCTCAGCTTATATCAAGACACTGTAACTCTGACTGCTAATAAAGTTAACTTGTGGCAGTCTGGTAGAACACAGAACTTAGAGATCAGCATTGCCAAAGAAGTTACAAGCATATTACAGACTATAAAAGAAAGATTTTTCAAAGGTAAAGCCTATATACAACAGACAAGAAATTAGGGGAGGGAGGGAAAAATTAAAATAAATAGTGCCACTGATGGAGAATCTAACCATGTTACATTTTTGGCAAAATTAACAACGTTCAGACATCCAGACAAATTGTTTATATAAGCTGGAAAAATGTCCAGAACTGTTTGCACAGTAAGACACACAGTTATACTCTTAAAAGATTTTGGTTGATCAGTGAAGCATCAATATATTTTACTGCAAGAGACAGAACCTGTTGGCCATTTTTTGTCTGGTGTTTATCAAAAATGAATTTGGCTTCATGTATTTTGATATAAAATATATTTCCCCCCCACAAATAAAGCACTTCAAAATGTGCAAATATTTTCAAGTTTTAGTAACTAATCCTGGAAAGTAAATTCCCCTTACCAGCCCCGCATGGCTGTAGTTAAACCCTAGTTCTCGAGATATAGTCCAATTGGCATGTTCTTCAATCACTGTCATGTCTGGAAACTTTACAGGGCTGCTAAACCAATCAAATTCCAGCTCTAAACATGGAGTTTCCTGAGGAAAAAAGAATTTTCATGATTGTTCTGAAACAAATTAGAAATTAGAAAATCACTATAATCTGAACAAGTAGGTGTGTGTTACTAAGGCTGAAATTAGCATAAAAGCATCAATTTACCTTATTCGGATTTGACCCAGTAACGCCAATAGGATTTAGCAGATCTTCCAGCCCATGAGGCACAGGCCACAGATTCAAAGCCATTTTCCCAGATACAAGAGTGTCTGTATAATCAAACATGTTTATATTTCCCCAAGCCAATGGGCAGTGTTCCTTAAAAAGATCAAATGATCATTAATAAGTGAGAGTGAAGAGTGATCAAGTTATAGTACAATATTGGAATTTAAGGGAATAAAGGGAGGGGGAAAAAGATTTTTGAAAAACTGAACTATGGAATAACACAATTATAAATTAGATCAAAGCACTATTTGTATTGCAGTGCATTAACACTATGGGAAGCCGAAATAATATAATTTATCAAATGAAAGCCAGCATAGTTAACAGCCACTATTTTTCCTACATTTTTGACTCGCTTGTTTGTTATATCTTGATTTCTAAGTTTTCTAATCAAGAAAATAACAATACACGCGCATGAAAGGCATGTGCATGCACACCGAATCAGATATTTCACAATACTTTTTTCAGGCAATCTTGTTTGGATATCAGGTTTCAGCTGGATTCAGGAAAATAGCATAGTAGAACCTTGCTATTAAGAATCGATAATTTATTACCATAATTAATCAATTTTTTAAATTAGCAAAAAGAGCAAAGCAAATAATTAAAAGGCAAGAATTACATCGCAAGTTGTCTTCTGTTCATTTTGACAAATTTAAGTTTTAATGATTTGTGATAATACTTAATATACACAATATATTACAGAACACATTACAAGATTTGTCATGAGACATCATTACAGCACTGTATCTCTGCTATTAAACCCTTACTGTCAAATGGGGAGAGACAGTGCGTGTGAAAGTATGGATTATCAAATATGTAGGTTAGCAGACAGCAAATTATGAAAGTTGTAGCATATTTTCCCTGAGAGACTTCAAACCTCTGTCTGGTCAGCTGCTGTGACAATCATTTCAAAGAACACAATCTAAACAGTTACAGCTAGGATTTTTTCCTCAAGTCTTTCAAGGATTTTAAACTGCACAAAACTACCAAGTCTTATACACTCACAAGCAAACTAACAAATAAAAAATAGATAGTACATCAGCATGCACACACACCCATAGTTTTTGAGCCTGGATGCTTAAAGTTAGGATCCAAAACCCACATTTTAGGCACCTCAGTAAAGCTTGCTGATTTTTTTTTCAAATTGCTTAGCAACCCCAACTCCCATTTAAGTCAAAAGGAGATGCAAGTGCTCAGCACCTTCACACACACAACTATTTTGTAGGTGTCTAAGAATGGCTTGAGGAACCTAACTTTAGGCACTCACGTTTGAAAATTTTGGCCTGACCCTTTCTGTTCAACAATACAGACGACAATTAGTGCTGCATGGATAATATACACAAATATATCAGGTAACAAAAAAAATTAATTTGTAGTCAATCAATAAAGTTAAGAGAAGTTTCTATACATTTGAGGTGATATTTTAATCAAATAAAAATTCAAGAAAATAGAAGATTTTGGTAAGACCAACTTCTATTGAAATGTTGGCCAACTGTTCTTCCCAAACTTGGCTGCCTGGAGTTTTCTCTTACAAGACATTAGAACTATTAAATTTATTAAATATTTTACCTCTTTAGCCCCCTTTCTGCCCTTAACAGAGCAGATGGAAAGGCAAAGCCGAGCAGCACGTGGGAGATCAGGAATGTACATGTCATATGACAGCCATTCATTCCATCTGTGGGATTTTAAAAGTAAAATAAAAACCAGGTTAAAACAGATAAAACTCAGTACACTTTAGTTAGTAAATAGGCACAAAATGATATGGAAAAAATCAGAGTTTGTTCCTCCTCCAAGGATATTAAATATATATTTCTACTCTAGAAAAGCATCATCATCAAAATGGCACTTTCTGACAGCAGATCAGCTACCTGCATGTATTCAGTCACATCTACTGCTTTTAGTCACCAAAGTCCTTACTGCTTTTTACTCTGGTTAGCCCTGCAGAACCAATGTCGGTCAGAGAAAGTGAGGTGGATTTTATTCCTTTTTGGGCACTGTTAGTGTCACTAGGCATAACCCTAGGTAACTCGGGAGGGTGGAAGACCACGAGTGTCGAAGCCTTCCTGCACTAGGCCTAAATGAACCAAAACTCCTCCATGTTTGAATTTTAATCAACCTAACAAGCCAGCAACAGAGAATGGAATGTGTAACAGTCAGTTATCAGTTGCAACACCGCTCAAACAGTAAAGCGGTAGTAATAAGGCCTGCATGCTTCTTGCTGAGAGGCAAGATAACAGATCAAAGGCAAAAGGACAAGATAACGGTTCAAAGAAGAGTTACTAACGAGCTAGACTTATAGCCGCCAAGATGACTTAACTGCTTAAATGTAATTGCTACCTGCTTAATGTAACTATTATAGGAGGAGGGAGGGGGAAAAGGGAAGAGCTTAGTTATAGTAAAGTATAAAAAGAGAAAACTTGCTTATGTTGGTGTGCTTGATCTGAGACGTGCCAAGTCTCCTTGCACCGTTTTGAGATCTCAAATAAACTTTGATTGCTTCTCCACCCTGGTGTGCTCATTGGCGCGACGCACACCGGGCAACGAACCCCGCTGCTGCTTTCCTCAGGCACTCTGTGCCGGCAACAGCACCATCAACAGAATTGTTTACCAAATTCAATCAATGATTGTGCAGACTCCCTGACTGTAATTGTCAATGTAGGCCTAGTCTGACGACATGGGCTTGCATGGCTGTTCTTGAGGGTTTAATTTAGCCTGCAAATCTTTAACTATTCATGAAGATGCGTACGAAGTAAAGAAGTTGGCTTGACTCTCAAAGCCCAGTTTGAGTTGCAAAAGCTAGTTAGTAGAAAATGTGTTTCTACTTTTAAACTCAGTATCGGGATCACTGGGAGACAAAACAATGCCATATTTACAGTTACATTACAATATAGAGCCACGCACTTTTAAGCACTTTAGTAGGCTTAAGTCGAGCAAAAAAATCTAAGCACATCAGAACATGATGTAACTAATATGTAAGGCTGCAGGTTTGTCATGGAGGTCATGGATTCCGTGACTTTTTGTGACCTCCGTGACTTCTGCAGCGGCCGGTGTGCCTGGCTTAGGGATAGCTCACACAGCCCTTGTGCCAGGCACACCGGCCACTGCTGGGACAGTCTTGGGCCCCCACACCCCCCACAAGCAGCAGAGTTTGGGTGTGGGAGTGGACAGGGGCGCTTACCTGGGGGGGCTCCTCGGAAGCAGCAACATCCCCCTTGCTCAGCTGCTAGGAGGAGGCATGGCCAGGCAGCTCTGCATGCTGCCTCCGCCCAGAGCGCTGGCTTTGCAGCTCCCACTGACCAGGAACTGCGGCCAATGGGAGCTGCAGGGGCGGTGCCTGCAGGCCAAGGCAGCTTGCCTTGCTGCCTGGCCACACCTCCGCCTAGCAGCTGAGCAAGGGGGACGTCGCCGCTTCTGGGGAGCCCCCCAGGTAAATGCTGCCCCTAGCCTGTCTCACCCCGCCCTGTGCCTCAACCCTCTGCCCCCTCCCACACCCAAACTCTGCTGCTGCTGTTGGGAGGGTAGGGGGAAGAAGGCATGCAGTAGGTAGGGAGTGTGCCAACACTAGCTGGGGTCCCGGGCTGTGCACTGCCACCTACGCCACGCCCCAGCACCATCGGGGGTCCCCCACAAGCAGCCAGGCTGCCCTTCCCCAGCACCTCCAGGACCCCCAGGCAGCAAACCCCCTCCACAAGTTTAATTCACTGCTATTTTAGTAAAAGTCATGGACAGGTCACGGGCCGTGAATTTTTGTTTACTGCCCGTGACCTGTCTGTGACTTTTACTGAAAATACCCATGACTAAAACATAGCCTTACTAATATGTAAATAGATACTCTCTGAAGACACACACACACACCCTGGCAAAGGTGTAGAGGAAGTACTCTCACAGACAAGTGGAAGAAAAAAAAATTAAATTCTGAGGATATAAATCCTAAGAGGAAGTAATTGAATGAAAAACTGTCATACACCACTGGTCAGTTTTACATTTAGTAAGAACCAGTGTATCATCCCTCTTCTCCCTGATATACACTTCCTTTTCCCAGGTATGATAAAATACTGTGTTTTTTTCTTAAAAAGTTAAGTTTTGCTACAAATTTGGTATTTGTATTTACTAAATGCCAACAATCTATAGCAGTGGTTTTGAACCTCTAGTCTGCGGATTCTTGGGAGTCTGCAGACTATGTCTAAGATTTCCAAAGGGGTTGGTCTCTCCATTAGAAATTTTTTAAGGGTTCGCAAATGAAAAAAGGTTGAAAAATCACTGATCTACAGCAATACTGCCTGTACAACAGTGTAATAAGAAAGAATAATTTCCTAGCTAGCTAATGGATACTTTCCAAATATTTGCATAGCTATATTAATTATGGTGCTGTTGAATTGTACACTAGTAAACTGCACAGGGAACAATTAACAATACTGGAGAAGAATATTTGAATTTAGTACAGGATGTCTGTTAGCCAATGAAAGTCACAAAGAAGCCTGAAGCACAGTAAGTGCAACCTGTTTCAATTACTGCGTTGTAACTACTAAAATAAGGCTGTAAAGATAAAGATGGTTATAATTACGAATATGAGAAAAGGTTTCTTCAAATTCTCCATTTTACAGAGCAGTGGGATTGAAATTTTACAATCTTCCATAAGTGACATAGGGGTTTTCATCTTTATAGTCCCCAGCATTACATACTCTGCACATGAAGGCAATTTCTGGAGTTCCATCATATTTTAACCTCCATATAAATAAATGGGCACATACTCTGCTCTCTGCTACAAACACTGATTCTGGGGTTACTCCACTGAAGTTAATGGAGTTACTTCAAATATACACTTGGGTGTCAAAGAGCAGAATTTGGCTCTGCAGAACTACCAAGTATCATTATTATAGACTTCTTAACACACACTGAATATATCAACTGATATGTTTGGCTATTACCCTACAAAAGCAAAGATGCATAATTATATTTTCTTTGGTGGGTTGCTAAGTTAGATTTCCTCTGTTCGAAGAGGGCACCAGCTTTTGAAAACTAACTATGCTCATGGAAGAGCTGAAAAGCGAACACAAAATGCTAAAAAGCAGCATTTTAAAAGCGAACATTAAGTTTTTAATAGTTGCAAGTGTATCAATAGTGCTCCCTTAGCCCTACAAAGACTTTACTCTTTGGATTTCTGCTTAAAAGGAGACCAATATTGATTATTTAAGAACATAAGAATGGCAATACTGGGTCAGACCAAAGGTCCATCTAGCCCAATATCTTGTCTTCCGACAGTGGCTAATGCCAGGTGCCCCAGAGAGAATGGATAGAACAGATAATTATCAAGTGCTCCATCCTGTTGCCCATTCCCAGCTCCTGGGAAACAGAGGCTAGAGACACCATCCTTGCTCATCCTGGCATTGGGAGCTAAAGTACAGCATGGTTGAAAAGATTCCTTTTAAGTGGATTCATGCTGCAGTCACTACAGAACTGCACAACTCAGAACTCCAATACAGCCACAATCCCTGTTGTTGGCTGCTAGTACCTACTACCAGAAGACTAGAGGATACAGAGGGGCAACTTTTCCTAAAAGTTCCTTCCCCTGAAATTATAATACAGGGGGGAAATGGCTATCTTGCAACCTCAAGAGCTTTGGAGAAGAGCCAGTGGCTGAAGACAAAGAATGGAGAAACTTTTTTAATGGATATGATAATGTTCTGGACTAACACCTTTCATCATTCTCTCTCTAAAGAGACTTCCTCCCCAAACATCCATACACTATATTAACGCTGCAGATAAACTGAACCACGGCTACTGGAAGAGAGAAATTATTTTTCAATAACCATATATTCTGTTAGGCCTGTTAATTATATCTCATCTATTCATTCCCTTGGAGAGCAGTAGTGTTTGTAAGCAAAATTTAAGTCCCAACTAATAAACTTTTTCTAAAGACATGCAACGTCAATCAGACAGAAAATGTGAATTTGGAATTATTTTTGAATACACTCTGGGTTTGATCCAGGCAGCTACTGAGGCCCCACAAGTTGTGGGCCACAACTATCATTAGAGCCAGAGAGCGAGCACTGAAGAAATTGCAGAGTACTTTTTAGAGATTAAGACCTTTGTTTTAAATTCACTGGCATACATTTGTACCACACACATTTTGTATTTACATCACTATTTGAATTTCCACGTTTCATTTTTAGACACAAACCGGGTAGATCTAATCTATTTAGGTTGCCAAATCAATTAACTTCCAGTTCTAGCAAATTGCTCTCTGATCTTCTCTTTGCCTAGTAGCTCTTCTTTACATGGGCCACAGTGTATGTTAATTCCACCTTTTCCTCTGTATTTTGATTTATGCACTTTTCTCTTCTCACTTACAAAAAACTCTTTTCCTTAACAGTATCTATTCCTATATTTTTAAAAGCTCTTTCTATTCCCTGTCCTGCCACATTTCAGGGGCATCCTAATTCCAGACTTCCAGTTGCCCTGAAGCCCTACCAGCATTTTCCCCTCCCTAGTGGCTTGTGTTGGGTTGGTGGACATTGATATTAACAAATCGGATTAATCACAATCCAACATAATGATAGTGAAAAAGACTGTCACTTAAAATGTGGTTTTATTTTGAAAAGTGATTCTATAAAACTGCATTGTGAGGTTCCCTGTTTATCACGCCTCACTCATTGAAAAAAAAAATGCCCAGATTGTTTGTGTTGTGACATTGCCTAGGAACCCCAGTCATGTACCCAGACTCTACTGTGAGATCAACAGAACCAGTGGTAAAAGACAATATGTTAAGCAGCCAGCTCTGCAAACACACCTTAGGATCTGAAAGTCAAGCTCTGTTTGTCTTTTTGTCATAGTGATAGATTCTGCAGGGCAAATACTTGTGCAACCCTGCTGAAAAGAACTGTTGCATGTTACAAGCAGAATTTGAACGTGCAATTGGAGCTTTGCTAACAAGTCAGAAGCCAGAACAGAATCTAGCTCAATTTCCAGTAGCTATGCTGGTTCTGTATTGCAAAACAAAAAGGGGAAATGTAGCAAATTTTTGGGTCACAGACAAAACTCTTAATACACGTAGAGAACAGACCTATTGAGTAAAAGTTGCTGCTTTTACATAACATTTTACAAGCCAAAATGAAGATCTGCAAAGCCTAAATTAATCCAATTAAACAAATCTGTAAACGGAAATGAGTGATTCATTTAAAAGGAAAACTCCAGTGATTAGTTATAATTCTTAGCTATATACATGTTAAATAAGAACGTTTTTCATTTATGATAAATGATTTTCAGTACCTCCTTTTAGAAAATAAGGCTGCTTTTTCTCTCAGTGGGGCCTACTATCTTATCTGCTTCCCAGCCAGGGACCCTGCTTGATGGTAAAAACTGGTACTGACAGAATCTATTTCCACTTTAGAAAGCTCTGGAAATCAGATTTCCCTGAATTGTTACAGTAGCATTATTTACCTGGGATTGGAACAAGGTACCCTTTGAGTATTCACATTGTCACATAATGGTTCTCCTCCATGGTAGATACCAGTTCGGACATAGATCTGAAAATAACGTGTTTAAGCATTAGCACCCGTTATAGTCCATTTGAATACTAGACCCTAGTCTGAATAAAGGTTTTACTATAAACACCAACACTATTAGATGCTGATGAGAACCATATGTCACTTTAATTTCTATCAATTTGAGAAAAAGCTACATGGCATAAATGAGTTCACATACTGTAAAGTATTCTTACTGTGCTTCTAGTACAAAATTTTAGTTTACTATCTCTGCAGCACCATTTCAAGTTAGTTATGACTGCATTTCAAATAACTTTAAGAAGTAACAGAATTGGAATTTATCCTTCATTACCAGGGCAAGCCATGGGGATGGAAGCATAAACTGGGCAACTTCCAAGCGCACAAAAGAGATGGTAACAGTTCATGCTGAATGCAATTATCCCATCTCTCTCTCTTTCTTTCAAGTAAGGCTAGCAAACCCGTACACAACACTGTTCAAACAAAAGCTTGTCCCAGTTCTTACAGTAATGGCTCTTTAAGCATAGTATTTTTTGTTTTAAGATACACCAAAAAAAAATCCTTAGTTTTTCCTGCTTCTCCCCCAGTTTATTTTAGATGAATCACCAAATTGAGACCCGATACTACAAATTGCTAAGCATTCAACTCAGAACCTCATTGCTTTGGGTTTCACAGATTGTAAGTTACAGTAATATGTAAAAGGGAAAATTTTAGAAGTTTTATGATGCTTCTTGATAAATGAAGACGACCAAAATTCTCAGATTTGGGTGTCTAAAATAAGTGACCTAATTTTCTAATATGTCATGTAATCCCTAGTACCCACTGAAATCAATGTCAGCTGAGGGTGCTAAAAAACTGAAAAATCAGGTAATGTATTTGGATACCTAAAGAAAGTATTTTAGGCAGTCAACTTTGAAACCATGGGCCTGAATTTATATACTGACTTCTATGTTTGTTAAAAGAAAAAAAAAAAATGGGAGCAGGGTGCGTTCACACCACTTGCAACTTCTGGAAGATACAAAACAAAACTGAAAGTTTTTTTAAAGAGGAGTTTATATGGCCTTTTCAAATACACTGCAGTTGAACCAAACAAGGAAAAAATCATGATGGTTTATCACAGAGGTGGGCAAACTTTTTGGCCCAAGGGCCACATCTGGAAATAGAAATTGTATGGTGGGACACGAATGCTCACAAAATTGGGGTTGGGGTGCAGGAGGGCTCTGGTTGGGGGTGTGGGCTCCAGGGTGGGGCCAGAAATGAGGAGTTCAGGGTGCGGGAGGGGGCTCCAGCTGGGGGTGTGGGCTCTGGGGTGAGGATGAGGGGTTTGGGGTGCAGGAGGGTGCTCCAGGCTGGGATTGAGGGGTTGGGGTGTGGGAGAGGCTCAGGGATGCAGGCTCTGAGCGGCACTTACCTTAAGCGGCTCCCGGAAGCAGCGGCATGTCCCTCCTCCGGCTCCTCCGCTGAGGTGCAGTCAGGGGGCTCTGCACACTGTCCCATCCGCAGGCACCACCTCTGCAGCTCTCATTGGAGTGCCAGAGGGGGCCATTGGAGCCGGAGGAGGACCATGCCTCTGCTTCCGGTAGCCACATGGAGCAGCCCCCGACCCTGCTCCCCGGCTGGAGCACCGGAGCGGGGCCACGACACTTCTTCCTGGAGCCACACTGAGTGCTCCCAACCCTGCGCCCGTTAGAGCGGGGCAAGCCCCAGACCCCGCTCCCAGCGGGAGCTCGAGGGCCAGCTTAAAACGGCTGGTGGGCCGGATCCAGCGCGGGCCGTAGTTTGCCCACCCCAGTCTATCATGTAATTTTAGTTAGAAAATTTGCTTTGAAAATATAAACTTTGCTAGTTGTCTGTGTGCTCCGTATGCTCCAAGGCCCTGTCCAACAATCACTGGTCAGTGGGAGTCCTTCCCTTGACTTAAGTGTGAATTAGGCCTCTAATTAGCACTAGTACCTGGTATCAACATATACTGTTGACCAGCTGATTCCCTAATTTTATTAGAGAGGCCTATTGAACTGAGTGTGGCTCAGTGTTTTCATTCTGATTCTAGGCAATAATTTAACATCCATGCATTCAGAATTTCACTTACCTTGTCAATGTCTCGAATGTTTACATTTACATATGTGGCACAAAGAATTCTTATCCTGAGAGCACTGTTTATGGCCCAGAGAGATTTGGCTGAAGCTTCGCCATTCATGTATGGTGTAGCTGTAGAGATCCGCCTGGAATAAGATGGCATTGTAAAGGTATCCAGTGGCAGCTGGGTATAAAGGCTTTCCTTAGCCATCAGCATTAGGTTGGGCATTCGGCCAAGCATTATACAACTTCTTATGTACTGCAATAGTTAGAAGAAAGGAAAAAAAAAAAAAAAAAAAAAAAAGACTTTTGCTGTATTTTCTTTGTAATCAACGCTTAAAAATATTAAAAGAAAGCATATATAAAACCGAAAAGGCCAAGAAAATTACATTTAATTGGCTCTTGTAGCAGTTATCTTTATAGCATCCTTTACATTGTTTTCAGTTACAACACCAATGTTTTTAACTAGCTTGTTGCACATGACCAAGCAGGCAACATGATATACAAATTTCAAGAAAAAAAAAAAATCAATGTCTGCAGCAGTAGCACATTCTATCCGAATTCCATGTTTCCACCTAGCGGTAAGGGCTGGAGGTGTCTTGTTAGAATAGTGGTACAGTCTCTAAAGAGAAAGCAACACAACTTAGTCAGTCTCTGTCATCAGGTCTATTGAGTAACATTGATGTCTGCTCCAGAGGGAGCTGCTCACCCACTCTTCCATCCAGTGGTTCCCTGTCAAAGTGATGGCTATTACTTAAGACAAAAAACCACAAGGCTGGGAGAAAAAGAGAGAAACCCGGGGCAAAGAAAAATTAAAAATGACAGCTATAATTTCTGCAGTGGAGGGATACTCCTTATTGTTATTTCAATAACCACAAAGCAAATAGGAGTTAGAATATCTATTGCTAAATAAAAATGTCATTTACTGTAGTAATGTCTATTTTGTAATTTAGCATTCTCTCGCTCAGAAATTTAGGGTGGTATTTCCAAAAGTGCTCAGCACTGGCCTTTACTCGATCAGAATAAATTCCCACTGACTTCAATGGGAGCCTGGGCAGGCCAAAGCTGAGCACTTCGGTTGCATTTTTATTTATACGGCAATTATCTGCACACAGTAAAGTCAATTGCACAAAAATTTAAAGCTAGTTGGCTAATATTATGAATTTTCATTTTCTGCCTTCTGAATTAGTTTAAGAAATGAAACTTAAGTCAATCACAGAATTTTAATACATCATTCCCTTACTGCCCTCCCAATTTTAATTCTTCTTCTATATTTTTAAATAAATCCATTAATTTACAACATGTAACTCACCTTATACTGGCTCAGAGGATATTTTTCTAGCAAGTATTCATCACAGCCGCACACTTTTAAAATATACTTGCCCTGGTACTCTAAAACGCAGAGTTTTAGTTGTTCAGATGACAGCAACATACTTCGTGTTTTTTTCCTGATTGCTTCAGCAATAACTTGCTCAGGAACACAGTCATGGTTGATTTTTAAGGTATATTTCTGCTTGTCATTGTTCGGGGACACTATTACCCATATCACCACTATTATCTGCCCTGGAATAATGTGAAATAACATCAGATTCTATTATTGCCCATACATAGTCTTCTAAAGAAACTGGTCAGACTCGGAATTGCCTGTCATAATCCTTACTGAAAGAACATGCAGGCACAATTCACAGCCCAAAGTGCAGAGAATCTTCTGCAAAAATGCTCAGTGGTCTCTACTTACACTGATTTCTGAAAAAGCCATTCTGGTCTTACTGTCCAAGTACTGTACATGTACATTCAAACTGTCGTTTAAAATAGTTTTGTAGTTAAATAACTAGTACTTATTCAGCCAATCTTTTTCCACTGACAATATGACTATTCTGTAACTAAGGACTAAAAGACAGTTTATGTTTCCAGGATCATTTAATTCTACATGTTCTAAATATTATTAGAGACACTTCTGAACTCAGACAAAAATGCTAATAGCAGCTGGCAAATCAGTCCACCCTGTCACATAATCACCGAAACAGTTGCATCAATCAGTGCAATAACTGGATAACTCAAGCTGTAAAAGAGTTTTCCTAGAATATAGAAAATTGAACTATGTGCTTGATCAAATGTGACATTTCTTTTGAGTTCAACTCTTACTAAGCAGGTTATCCTGACTGAAGACAAAGCGTGTAACCAAATTGTAAGATGTTGCTACAGCGTATTAAATATACTACATACATAATGACTCACCTGTCTGCCATCACAAATTCTACTAACTGAAATTTTTGTTAATAGAAATAAGTACCATTAAGTCGTTATAGCAAACATTTGTTTTTACCTTTATCTAGTTTACTGTATATGTGCTTGGGCAGTTCAGGTGAAGATTCAACATTTGGCGGACAGACATATAATGCTCTACTATGGGGTGCATTCACATCTCGAAGATCCACTGCTTCTTTACAAACATTAAGAATATTTCTTCTGAAGTCCTGTACTTCTGGATCCTTAACCATATCAAATTCACAGACAGGCATGCCAATAGCAAAACCTAAGATATTGAAAAAATACTTAATTAAATGGTTAGTGACTAATAAATATATCATAGTACATTTTTCATAGAAATACTATTTTTCTATTGCTGACAGAACAAACATCCCATGTTAAACAGCTTATAAAAGCAATTCAAATACTTGTTCACACTTTGTATTTAGCCACTAGTCCTCCACTCCTGCAGCTATGCTGTACAATGAAACCAACCTAATGTAACAGTGTACCTGGTAAATCTGGCAGCACTGCACCCGGGAGCACATGACAGGCTTAGAAAGGGATACACTCACTGAAGTAACCTGGGGAGTTTCTGGGTCACTACTGGGTGCCTCCCCCTGCCCTCCACCACAGCCAACATCCTCCGACAGGAACAGGACTAATGAGACTTCCTCGGAAGTCAGTCAATGAAGCTGCTTAAATTAGCCAGAAGAGTTGCTGTTACACGACTCTCCCCAGACCTTGACTGGGTTTCACACAGAGTGCTCAGAGCTCTCATCAGCTTCCTTCTATAACTTCCAGATCTACTTTACTGCACGCCAGCTTTTCAATATTCTAGAATAGCTACAAGATTTCAGCTTTGACTGTCACATTAGGCACTTAACTTAGCGCTGGAAGATTCAGCAAGGGATCAATCCTGCAAATTCTTACTCAAGCATGTAGTCTCCTTTACCTCAGCTGGACTACCCACAGAAGTAAATGTTTACAGGATCGAACCCTCAGATTCTGGGCGTCACTTCAGAAAAGTTCTATGGGGATTGAAGAGGCATGCAAAGTTGTATCAGCATCCCCATTTCCGCCTCCCACTGAGGCCACAGTGGCTTGTGAGAGGTTATTCGGCCAGTCCCATCCGAGGGGCTGGGGGGGGGAGGGGGAGAGGGTGTCCTCACTGACGGCTGGCCGAGGTCAGGTATTGAGCCTGATTTGCTCCAGACTCAGCTTTGGCCCAGGCTGCCACCCGAGAAGCAGTGCTGACGATGTGGTCAATAGGAGCCCCAGCCTGACCCAATGCCCCCGCAGGCCCAGGGGAGACACCACAGTGCTAGTTGGTGAGGAGCTATGGCAAGTCTGGGCAGAGGTCCAAACCAACTGCCCGCCACCCCACACTATAGCACATGATGCCTCTGCTCAGACTGTACTGATAATTGATTAAGAGAAACTATTCAGGACCACTATTGTATTTTTCAACTTTCTGAACTTGCAAAAAAGTCTATACCAGGGGTTCTCAAACAGGGGGTCATGAAGTTATTATGTGGGGGTCGTAAGCTGTCAGTCTCTACTCAAACCCCACTTCGCCTCCAGCATTTATAATAGTGTAAATATTTTTTAAAGTGTTGTTAATTGGGGAGGGGGGGTTGCACTCAGAGGCTTCCTGTGTGAAAGGGGTCACCAATACAAAAGTTTGAGAACCACTGGTCTATACTAACCACCTGGTTTATCCTAAGTAACATTTTGGGACACCCTGGGGAAAAAAAATAAGTTCTCACTTGAGATGTCCCTACAACAATAAATTTAAGATGCATCTGTTAGAGACTTTAAGATTGGCATCTACCATAATTTGCATTATTAAACCAAACATTCCCACCCAGGTTTGAAAAAGTTTACCAGACATATAATGGCCAAGCCAGGGGGGCCGGGGGGGAAAGAGACACACACGGAACGATTTATGATACCACCACCCTCCTAAACCCATAGCTCCTGTACTCTAACTGCAACATATTGTCTACTTGTTATTTAATACATTTGTAAAAAGTGTGTTACTAACTTCTTACCCCTTCTGGCTTCTCTTTACTTTTCCTCTTCTCTCTCTGTCCTTTTCCATAATTAATCATTTTCTGTGGTATTTGTACTCTTTTTCCTTTTCTCTATTTCCTTCTACTACCATTTATCTCTTCTCTCTCTCTTGCCTTTACTAGGGATTGTTTTTGAAGTTCATTCTACCTTTCCCACTTCTTCCCCCTCCTCCCCCCCATCTCATTCTCTCTGTGAAGTCTTCTTTTCTAAGCATGCTTTTAAAAAAAAAAAAAAATCAAGGCTATTTAAAATCATTATTTAAATAATGTTTTTAACTATTGATTTAAATCAGACTGAGGCTTTTTAAAACCAATTAAGACATGCTGTGTTAACACATTACATTAAAATTTATAATGAACTAGCCTATTTGAATTTTCCAAAAGTGCTATGTATAGGCAAAAGAAAAAAATACCAAAAATTAAGGCTCTGATCTTGTAAACACGTAAGCAGGTACATAACTGCTCACAGGAATAGTGCCACTAACTTCAACAGCATTACTCATTTGCTAAAAGCTAAGTGCATGCATAAGTGTTTGCAGCACTGGAAGCTAAAATTGTATTTTATTAGAAACTTCTCTCAGTAGCATAAAATCTTTGTCATTTCAAAACAGAACTGCTTCAGTGTTAACAAAGACAATTATTTCAATACATTAAACAAAGTTATTGCAAACTTTATTTTAAAAAACCCACAAAAATCACTCAAACCAGTTTTCAGAAGCAGGAACCTAAAAGTTAGGCTCCTAAGGCACACAGTATGGACGTTAATGAAATCCTGGACTTGTCTTTTTCATTTAAAGTGTGAAACTTCTTAGCAGAAAAAACCTCTAATAATCTGAAATTCTACTAACAAGCAGGAAACTAATTAAAGAAACAAGTAGAAAATATCCACTTTAGCCATGTAAGAATATAAAATAGGGAGAGAAAGAATTAGCAACATATAAATTAAAAAAATCTGATTTGAATTACTTGATATTTTAAAATCATGATTTTTTATCCACTCTGTCTTGTTTCCTCCACTTTTCCCTTCCTTCCACTCTCTCATTCACACCCACAAACTCACCCTACCTACTTATACCCACCCCTTCATACACTTTTCAAGCCCTAATAGCCAGCAAACTAAACAAACAGCACCAAAGATATGGAGCCACAGAAACAATGCTTTGTTGAGAACCCAAGGCCCTCCCATCCCCTTTGAACAATCTGCTAGGAAAGAGTGGAGTAGACTCAGACCAGATCACAACTACTTGCCACATTGGTATTTTTCCCCAGTTGCTGCATCAGAATTTAAGTGCTCCAGAATTTAAGATTTTTTAAATCTCTAATCAGTCTCTAATCTTTAAGAATGCAAAAGTAGTTACAATGAGTTTAATTTTTTTATACGGCTATCACATGTGGGCACAGCCTGGGAAAATTACCATTTATTTTTTTCCCCCAGACTCACTTTAGGATGAAGAGGAAGGTTCTGGATTCCTAACGGTGCTGTCCACAGACCCTACACCAGGGACTCCATCTTTTGTAACCATCAGCTATCAAGTGCCTAAAATGTGAATTCCCCAAACATACTGGATGGAGGCACTCTCTCTCTCTCTCTCTCCGCACTGCACCCTGATTCTCCTAACTGCTGCAAGAATAGCGGTTATCTGAAGACCTCCAGTGCCTACCTCTGTGCTGCCACCTAGAAAAAAATCATAAGCAACAAAGTGAAATTGACCAGATTCGTGGTCAGCTTCACTGTTGCTTACAGGGTTCCTTATTACTCTGCTGCAGATTGGGAAGGCTTTGAGTAGCCTACAGGCTTGTTTACACATAGAAGCTGTACTGTTTAACCTATTCCAAAATACAAGGTACAACCCCTAACATCCATTAGCTCTTCAATCATTACTGTTTCACTGAAGATCTTATTGTTTCTGGCTGTAAGGTAATAAATCAAATACAATCAGTATCCAGTTACAGTGTGCTCTTCCTTGGCGTTCAGCACAAAGATGTCATTGCTCACGCTTGGGACCATACGGCAAAGTTACCATGGAAAGCAACTGAAAGGAACCAGGGTGGAATTTTCCAAAGCAACTAAATCTGTGTCGACAAACAAAAGTTGTACTGCTTTCACTATACTGAGAAGAGAAAGCAGTACAATCCTAGAAGTGCGTCAGTGTTACATTGGTATGGCTTATACCCATACAGGAAGGTGAAGAAACTATACTGGTACAAGGTACATTTATAACTGTGTCCACACTAGGGATTGTACGGATATAACTATTTCACTTAAAAAAAATAAACATCCCTAACAAAAATAGTTATACCAGTACAACAACTGCATATAAACCAGGCAAAAAGAAAGACATTGCATCTGTTTACTGACTTATACTTCGTTCATGGCTGGAAATTTATCTTCTAGCCTTAATGGCTACACACTTTTCCTTTTAAACAAAAGTTTTGAGACTGCAAAAGTTGATGACTCATTAGGGACAACTTCACATTCACCATAGTTAAGTGGATTTTTCAGGCCCCTTCGCCACCCCACAGTAGGAAATATCCATTTTATATTTTGACACGGCTATACCAAAAGCTCCCTACATACTACTCCCTGAAACAATCAAGACAATCAATAACAGGAATGACTTCAGGATTCAGAACCAATTTGTACAATCATTTTACCCATTTTAAGAGGACATAATTTCTACTGTTTTAAAATTAGTAATAAATAATATTCCACAACCATTTCTGGGGGACTGTATAAAGGCAAAAACAAAACAAAACAAAAAACACCACCAACACTTTCAAAATTATTATTTGTACACTTTCCACTGACATTTTGCTTTTTAAAAAAATCTCTCTCTCCACTGCTAATGAAAACCTACTCACTCTCCAAAATGAGAACTGCAGCAGTTAAAATCCCAACTTTTTATATACACAACACAATAAAAGTGTGCTGGTTTTATTGTGATCATGGTCTTCACTATATAGCTCATAACTTCACTCTTAAAACTCTGCCAGACAGCTTCAGTTTTTGCAAGGTGGCAGCAAATTATAATTGATGAGAATCACATGCCCATTTCAACTCCTCTTTCAGTATTTTGAAGAGGACAAGCTGATTAAGTTTATTAACTAGGTAAATCAGGAAGCTTTAAAACACAGAACATCTTACCAATTTCCCGATTAAGAATCTTTTCTTCTCTGTTGCCTACTGGTTCAATGACTTTTAAAAAAGGCTGAAAGAGCCGCAGGTCACAAAGTCGCCGTGTTTCATCAAAAAATTCTTCTCTTTCTGCTTCTTGTGTAACACTTACGAAAATGTAAGAAGATTCATCTTGAAGGAGCTGATAAAGAGGGTATTTTCTTGCTTCTTTGAAGAGTTCATGCTTGATAGTCAGTAGTGTGGCCTCACGGAGGCATTCTAGAGTCACTATCATTCCATTAGGTAAAAGACACTCTACAAGGATCCTTGGTGGCATCAAATGGATGCCCCATAGTTCACCAGATGATGGTCTTGGAGGCATTTTCTTAATCTTCTGGTAAACTTACAACAGAAATTGGTTTAAGCACAGATTCCTACAGGAGAGACCTAAATAAATGTAAAACATTAAAACATATTAGAATGAAAAATATAAACCACACAAATTAGAATCGATAGAGCAGTTTTATCTAGACTCTTATATAACCCCAACTAAAATAGTATCTGAGCACCACAGAATTTTGAGACACCACAAGTCTCACAAGACCAAACTCACAGCCCCCTCACTGACCAAACTACCAACTCTTTGGGCTGGTTACAGCGTCTTCGTGAACCACCGTGTAATTGCATTCTCCTTTCCCAACCCCACTAACCACCTGTTGCAATTATTGCTAATGCACAACTATATTTTAGATTGTGCCCAAAATTATTAAAGTAGTTTGAGTATGCATGTAACATATTTAACTTCTATCTTCATTCCTCTGCGTATGGAGTAGTTGAAAGAAAGAAAAAAAAACCCTTCGCAAAACAATTTCCTATTTGGTTTGGTACGTACATTTTTCTAGTACTAAGAACTATGCTGTCTGAAGACATACAGTATTTGTCTAAATCAGTCATCTGTATCATCCACTTTCTGGTGAATGAGAAATGACCATAAAGAAGGCCCAAGATAAAGAGCGAAGCATTCTAGCTTTTGCTGTCATACAGTAGAACCTCAGTTACAAACTGACTGGTCAACCACACACCTCATTTGGAATTGGAAGTACGTAATCAGGTAACAGCAGAGAAAAAAAAAAAGCATATACAATGCAGTATTGTATTAAACGTAAACTACTAAAAAAGTAAAAAAAGTTTAAAAAAAGATTTGACAAGGTAAGGAAGCTTTCTGTGCTTATTTCATTTAAATTAAGATGGTTAAAAGCAGCATTTTTCTTCTGCATAGTAAAGTTTCAAAACTGTATTAAGTCACTGTTCAGTTGTAAACTTTTGAAAGAAAAATCTTAGCGTTTTGTTCAGAGTTATGATCATCATCCATTCCAGAGGCATTCATAACTCTGAGGTTCTACTGAATAAGACTAACCCTGTTCTGGATAGATAAAACAGTCTCATTGTCTCATGGCATTGCAATGACGGCAGAATTAAGGTAGTTTGGCTACCTTAACTGAATTTCCATTCAATAAAACGTTTCATTATAAGCAGAGCAGGATGAAATTTTTCAGCCGAAACTTTTTTTGGGGGAAAATTGCAGATTTGGCAACACCAAAACATTTTATTAATTCCTGTCAATTTTGCTGAATTGTTTTTGTTGGGGGGAGGGTGGTTTTTTTGGGGGGACCTAACCTCCCACCTGTCTAAACATTTCATTTAGATATTTTTGATTTTTTTTATTCTGAACAACCTTTCATTTAGAAATGTACTTCAGTCTTATTATAAAAAGTAAAGATTAAGAAATGAACATCTAAATGAAACATTTCATCTGACCAGAAAAAATATTTTTTAGACTTTTCAGAATTGTCAGCAAATAGCAAAACCAGTTATTTGCCCAGCTTTGGTCATAAACTGCTGTATATAATTAGCCAAGGCTACTGGGCACACTTTTGTCATGAGCATTTATCTGAGGCCTTTACAAAGTTTAATGTTATTTCTTCCTCAACAACTTCTTTCCTGAAAGTAAGAATTCCTACAGCAACCCACTCAAACTGTCATCATCCAGGAGAAGTGATCATCTGATCAGAAGAAGCCATAACAACTTTCTGAAAGTTGCAGGAATCTCTGCCAAAAGATAAAATGCAGATAATATACCGGCTACCCAATTGCCATAGAACATTTAAACAAGCAAGGGGGAACAAGATCAATAGTGGAGCTAGACAAAAGTTGTCCAATTAAACATTGTTTCATCAGAAAATACCGATTTGACGAAGTAAGATGTTTTGGTGAATCGATTACAGATTTGACCTAACTTGTCTCAATGGAAACATGCCAGTGGGCCTGTGTTCCAGGATCCACAGCACCACGGTACAGAACCTGCTGGGGCTCTTACAGCTAGGCTCTCCACTACGCTGCAGTGCTACCAGACTCCCTGCCACAGAGTAGGGAGCCTAAAACTCAGAGCCCAGGCTCCTGCTGGGGCTCTGGGACAGCCCTGCCATGTAAAGGCTTCTAGGCTCCTTGCTTCTAGGTAGGAGCCTGAAAGACCAAGATGCCCTGGCTCCAGCTGCAGTTTGGCTCTCAGATCTGCAGCATGGACCCTGGAAGACCTGAGAATCCCAGCTCAAACCAGGGCTCTCGGTTATGGAGTTGAGAATCTGAATCCTCGGACCAGTTCCCAGGGTCTGCAGCTCTGGTTCAGCTGCACCAGAGACCACTATCTATTAATCCGTGTTTTGACTGTACCACCAAGAAAAAATGATTCTAAAGAATGAATGCAGCCTTAATCCCAAAGATAAACATGCTCTTTCATGAATCTGCCCGAGGGAGGAGCACGCTTGTTCTCAGTGGCATATTTCCTTTTGCAGATGCAGCAGATCCACAGATTCAACCCACCCTACATAAAAATTACTCATGAAAATTCTCTTGTCTGCATGATCTGTAGTATAAAGCTGTTAGTGTTGGTAATTAAGGAATATCATTACTGTTAGCAGTTATATTAACTGGAATGTTTTCAACTCTGAATGTTATCAAAGTAGCGGACTCTTCATTGGCAGGAGCTAAACTTGCATCTAGAATCAACATATTAGTGTCTCCCCAAAGCAGGCTGAAGACCCACTGACCAGTTTGGGGGGAAAGCGGGGAGAACTGCATCCTCCCTATCAGCCTTCCTTTATCCTAAGGGTTGCTTGTCATCAGGGCAAAAAAAGCTCCACTCCCGTGCAGGCTTTGCAACGGTGAAGTCCTGCAATGTTCACCATTATTCACTGACTAGTATACTACTTTGTAGGCACAAAAGTTCAGCTAACATCCTTCCTTTAGGATTTTCTCTCTTGCAAAAGGAAGCAAGCAGTAGGGACTAACCAGGAAAGACAAAAGCAGGTCCATAAATTAACTGTTGATGTACTGAACCACTAAATTAAACAAACAGTATTTCTGTTTTTAAGATCATAATGTATATATCCTAATAATTATAAATCAAGCTGAATAAATTTGCAACATCACTGAAAAATAAGTTTCCTAATCTTCTGCAATTCAATGCATAAACTGTAATCACTCATTTCACTTCCATTAGCTCATCCTTACAACTGAATGAGCCATTCAATAAACATGCTACATTTTATTTCCAAATATTCAAAGTCAGTTAGTTTCTCTTATTGCAAGAAAAATCTCATTAAATTGCTTTGACACACAGGATATAACAGTTTCCTGTAACAATTATTCTGTTTCATATGCATTCCACTAAGACTTTTGTACAGATTTGATTAGTCTTCCCAGTTAGAAATTCACTCCACAATCCACACTAAAAACCTCCTAGATTCATAAGTGACTGACCCCTCACACGCCACATGAAACAAACTCCAAAAATGTTTACACTGTTCTCAGGCTTAGGCCACCATATTGACTTTATTTCTCATTATCCAACTCTCAACACCAACTGAATTTTTCCAACATAAGATTGTTACAACGTCAATCGATTCCCCAAAAGCAAAATTCTGGGAGGAACAGGAGTCGCTTTCCCAGGGGAAAAATATTAATCTCTCTCTCTTCAGAATGCAACGCTTTTAACCACTAGTGCCAGTATGTCAGTCTTGAAATTTCAAACTCCATGGACTAGAAAACAAAATCTTTTCTTCCCTCTCAAGGCACAGTCACTCACTCCAAAACCCAGCACAAGGAGAGTTGTCAGGGTTGTCAGTGTGTTTGCTTTTGCTGCTGTCCAAATCTGCTGCATGGTGACAGTAAAACTGCCTTCAGTCTAAATATTTTCAGTGATACCCTTTTGTTCTTCTGGCCTGCCTTCAGGCATTTTTCTAGAATACAGATACAGAACAAGCGTCTAATACAAGGACCTGAAATTGTCCTCTGCTATAAGATTGCTGATGTTAAAATTATTTGTTGCTGCACTGTATGTAAAGAGCTTCCTCATGTCTTTGGATTTTTCTATCTTATTTCATCCATTTAACAAAATTATGCAAATACAGTTTTCACACACATTCTTGTATGGCTGCAAACAGCATAGTAAAAGGAAAGGGTTAGGAGGGATATAGCCCTTTTTGAAACATTGTATTGCTAAGGTTTTTGTTTGTTTGTTTTATAAAATGCTCCCTTGTCTACACTACAAAATGTACCCATTGCTGACAACTGCTGTAGTTTAACCAATTATGTTTAAAATCAGTTTCTGAAACAGTGGTCTCAGCACTTGTTTAGCTGCACCCGTTACCGGTGATGGGTAAATTATGTAATTTAGACAAGGCTTTAGAGAGCTCTCTCTCCAGGATGAAATCATAAGTGAATATTATAACAATTATCACTATAACCCAAACAGCACTGGTATCAGACCAAGTGTAAAATACTTTACAAAATTAAATAGCTGCATTAAAACCCATTTTGTGAACACAATATGATAGAATCATGTTCTAAAATCATATTATAAATTCTAAAGCAGCATTGTTGTAAAGCTTTTTCTTCAGAGGCCTGGCCACAAAAATTACCCTGTAGCAGGGCTTAACTGTTTTTGCCACCATGTAGTCTAGTCCTGTTCTGAGCAGTGTTTAAATACAAACAAAACAAAACACACAAACCCGAAGCCTTCCAATATTGGTACCAGTGGTAGAGCTGCAACAATGGAGAATTACAAGTCCCTTTTTTGCCAATCAATATGCAGCCTGGCTGTCAAAGCACAATACAAGTCAGATAAGCTGAAGACATGTTTAAATAGAGTCTAAACACTGTTCCTCAATTCTGCCTGAAGCCCAGTGTACCCAGAGCCTGAAACTGTGGAAAAAAAGGTAAAAAACAGACAGTAAGGTATGGAAGTGGCTCTAGGGCAGTGCGGCCTGCTCAAGTGTTTTTTTTTTTATTATTAAAGGCACTTAAATTTTTGTCACTATGCACTCACTGTTTCAGGGACAGGAGGAGGAGGATCCTGGGAAAGAGAGGCATTCCAATTTTAGATGATCACCACCACCACCTCTGTAACCATGATTTTCCTTAAAGGACCCTAAGGAGTAAGAACATGGAGAAGGTGGGAACTCTTGTTTTTCCTCAGACATTTTCTTCTAGTTTACAATTTTGCTCTCCTTTCCACCATGCTGTGTGCATGCGTAATACAGGGGGAGAATTCCACAGCGATGCAGTGTTTCTCAACTAATAGCCTCTTCAGATGAGAGAGAATGTGTTGGGGGGGGGGGGGTGTTTGTTTTTAAGCAGTGACACACTGTTAAACACTAAAATGGTATTTTGAGGCCTCGGAAGGCCAGTGTGCCTTCCTTCCTTGAATTTCCATATATCTGCAAAATCCTATTATTCCAGTCAGGAATTCTGGCCTCTATATGGAAAAAGTTTCCCATTCACAATTCAAGAACCCTGCTCCATAGTGGCTCTACATTGGCTGAAGGTGCTCTGCTAGATCTACAAGCATGTTGTGAAGTGGGCTGAGCAAACACTGGAGTTTTTTCAAGCTGTTAAGGCAAGTCTGCGGTGCTGAAGAAATGCAGGGGAAATAATAACAACCACCTTTGCAGATGTAAAAATAAAACGGTCAGGTTTCCTGCCTGCTTATGGGTCTCAAAGATTTTACACAGTGTATTTTATATTGGTGACATGAACATCTAATGAGAGAGCACAGAAGAGAACTCAGTGATAAAGCAGAGAGCTTTTAGTTCATTTTTGTATACAGAAAAAAAAAAAAGGAATCTTCTGCCCTTTTTGAAAGAGTAAGGCATGGTGATGGGAATGGTGGTTTATTTTTGAGTTTCTTTTGTATAAAACTAATTGGATTGTTAGCCAAAAATATAACTAAAATCTAATCTCCAGCTATGATTAAGTTGTTTGCTTATATTTTTCCTTCTACATTTCTTTCCAATTCTCTACTCTTCCTGAGATCTTGGAACCCAGACAGTAAACAGAATCTTTCAAAACAGGAAACACACACCACACACACACACACACACACACACACACAAGAAAAAAAGAAGTCAGTAGAAAGAAAGTTCAGATATAGGTGTTTTGTGGATTTTATTCCATTCTGCACCTTTATGCAGTATCTATAAACAGGAGTACTCCAAAATTAAGTTGGGGGAAAAACACTAACCCAGGCATTTTTGTCCCATGTGTGTGCACTGGGAGGGTATGCATTAATTGCGGTTAGCTTGGTGGTCAGTACCTAGGATACCTTAGCCTGCGTGTGAGTAGCCATACTGCAAAGACAAATTCCTGTGTCCTCCCTGGTGCTGCACTGGTGTCCTTAGGACATTCTGGGGCACAGCCCTCAATTCTCTGTGCTGCAGCGGGAGGGGAGTGCTGGCTGACCTTTCTCCTCAGCAGTGTTAGTAGCTACTGCCACTTTTACCTATTCACTGCAGCTGGATTCAGTACGATGGGGAGTTCAGAGACAGAAGCTCTCAGTAGGCCCCTGCTCTTGAGAATTGTAGGATTAGAAGAGACTTCAAGAGGTCATCTAGTCCCGTCCCCTGCACTCAAGGTGGGACAAAGTATTATCTAGACCATCCCTGACAGGCGTTTGTCTAACCTGCTCTTAAAAACTCTAATGATGGAGATTCCACAACCTCCCTAGGCAATTTATTCCAATGCTTAACTGCCAGTTAGGAAGTTTTTCCTAATGTCCAACCTAAACTGCCCTTGAAGCAATGAGCTTAAATTGCAGCTTGTCCTATCCTCAGAGATTAAGAAGAACAATTTTTCTCCCTCCTCTTCGTAACAACCTTTTATGTACTTCAAAACTGTTATGTTCCCCCTCAGTCTTCTCCAGATTGAAAAAATTGGGTTTGTTTAACCTTCCCTCATAGGTCATGTTTTCTAGACCTTTAATCATTTTTGTTGCTCTTCTCTGGACTTCTCCAATTTGTCCACATCTTTCCTGAAATTGTGGCACCCAGAATTCGACATAATATTCCAGTTAAGGCCTAATCAGTGCAGAGTAGAGTGGAGTGGAAGAACTACTTCTCCTGCTAACACAGTGGTTCTCAAAACTATTGTACTGGTGACCCCTTTTACACAGCAAGCCTCTGAGTGCGACCCCCCCTTATAAATTAAAAACACTTGTTTATATATTTAACACCGTTATAAATGCTGGAGGCAAAGCAGGGTTTGGAGTGGAAGCCGATCGCTCACGACCCCCCCCCCGCCATGTAATAACCTCGCGACCTCCTGAGGGGTCCCGACCCCCAGTTTGAGAACCCCTGTGCTAATACATCCTAGTATGAGGTTTGCTTTTTTTGCAACAATGCTACACTGTTCACTCATATTTAGCTAGTAATCCACTCTAACCCCCGATCCCTTTCCACAGTACTCCTTCCTAGGCAGTCATTTCCCATTTTGTATGTGTGCAACTGATTGTTCCTTTCTAAGTGGAGTACTTTGCATTTATCATTATTGAATTTCATCCTATTTACTTCAGACCATTTCTCCAGTTTGTTCAGATCATTTTAATTTTAATCCTATCCCCTCCCAGCTTGATATTGTACACAAACTTTATAAGTATACTCTCTATGCCATTAACTGAATCATTGATGAAGATATCAAACAAAAGATTGGTAGCTGCATACCCAGTCTAAAGCCCTCACATCATGAGTTTGGTGACTTCTCATGAAATGCCTGCCCCAGGCACTTACAGAACTAAGGTCCAGTCCCCAACCTTAATTGCAATAGTAGAAGATTTAACGTGGATGAAAAGCTGTGAGAAGGGGAAGGGGTAATAAAAGTAGCAAAACTTAACTATCAGTGTTGTGGCTTTCCCCAAATTGGCATAGACTGACCCGCCACTGGTGCACAACCCTCACAAGCCTGCACTGGGAGGTACTGTAATCATTGAATAAAGACCAATCTGTATCCTGATTAATAGTAGTATTACTATACATGTCAGAGCCCCTGCCAGGGAGCAAAACCCCATTGTGCTAGGCGCTGTACAAACACAGAACAAGAAGGTCCCTGACCCAAAAAGCTCACAATCCAAGTATAAAACAAAAGACAACAGGTAGTTACAGACATGGGAGTACAAGACAGACAGACAACATTGGTCAACAGTATAGGCAGTGGTATCAGCACACCGGCGAACAGTTGTTAAGTTTTTTTTTGTTGGCATGACAGAAAAGGGGAGAGTTTTAAGAAGGGATTAGAAAAAGGATAAGGTAGCTCTAAGATTGTTTATGAGGAGCTCTTCCAAAGTATGAGGGGCAGCATAGGAGGAAAGCATAAAAGTACTTGTTTGAAAAACTTAACAAGTGGATGATAGAGGCTGGCAACACGAGCTGACATTAGTGAATAAGAGATGATAGGTAGGGTAGGGATAGGCTGTAAAGGCCATTAAAAGTGAAGATAAGCAGCTTATATTTGATGCAATAGAGGAGGCGGCTATGGAGGGCTGCAATGAGAGAGGTAGCATGGTCAAAGCAACAGGCTCAGAAAATCATCTTTATAGCAGCACGTGAATGGATGTGATCAGGGCAAGGCTGCATATGTCAAGGCCAGAGAAAAGGATATTGCAGTAATAGAGACACGAGATGAGAGCCTGGACAAGAGTTTTAGTTGTGTGGATGAATAGCAAAGGCTATCTTAGATGCTATGCAAAAAGATTAAGAAACATAAGACATAGCCTGAATGCAAGGACTAATGAATAAAGTGCAGACATTTATATTTGTGCATATGTTGCATCTCCAATCCCAGCTACTGGCAATTGGAGAAAGAGAAAGGGTGGGACTTCTTGTACCCCTCTCATAACAAGGGTGCTCTGCAGGGCCATAAAAACTGAAGCACCAAGCACTTATTTCTTCTTATATGCTTCTTACATGCTTCATGGTACTGTAGGTTCTGCAGAGGGACTGTCCTTTACTAGGACCGGAAACAAAAGATGACAAAACTCAACTGGCATTTTCAGAAATGCTCTCAAGCAGTTCTAGCAAATTACAAAACATGTTCTGCACTCATCAAAGGGTCAAATAGTTCCTATAGAGTCAGGGGAGCTCCAGGCCCTGAAGGAATTCATATTCTGAAGTAACAGCCTTCCTGTGACTGGGTCATCAGCACAGTGGCAGAGAGTTTTGAGTAGCAGTCCCCAGAAGGGAAGAGATAGGCAAGCAGTGAGCTAAACTAAACAAAATCTTAAATGGGGAGAAGATTTCAGACAGTAAAGGCTTCTTTAATTTATCAAAAGGCATAATATGATCCAATGGCTAGAAGTTGAAGCTAGGTAATTTTTCACCTTATCTGTAGCTTAAGTGTAAATAACCATTGCAATAATTTACCAACAGCTGTGGTGGATTCTCTATCACTTAAAATCAAGACTGCTAAAAAATATGCTCTAACTTACCCAGAAGATATGGACTTGATATACAGATTACTGGGTGAAATTCTATTGCTTGTGTTACACAAAAGAAGTCAAACTAGATGAAAAAAAATGTGAGCCACTCTGATTTATTCCTAGTGAACTGGCTGTGCTGGGAACATAGGAGGAATTGTGGGAAGGCACTGGAGGACTACCAGTAGTCAAGTCACTTAGCCTGCAAAGTAGGGAGGTTACCATTCTAAATGGAAGCCTCACTTGGGCTTTATCCTACAGCCCCAGATAAGCCAGCTAGCCCTGGTTGAAAGCACCACTAAACTCAGATGAGAGAGTTGTATGCGTGCCGCTACAGCCATGCCGCTAAAAGACACTCAGTGTAGCCACTGTTTGTTGGCAGGAGAGAGAGCTCCCCCACCGACAAAAAACTTCCAACCCCCAACGAGCGGCGGTAGCTTTGTTGGCAGGAGAGCGCTCCTGCTGACAAAGCGCTGTTCACACCGGTGCTTTTCCTTGACAAAACTTGTGTCTTTCAGGTGTGTGTGTTTTTAACACCTCTGAATGACAACAGTTTTGTCGTTCAGTTGCCAGTGTAGACAAACCCTCAGAGGGGGGTAAGGCACAACATCTGAATAAGAGCCTACATTAACTCTGCATGGATGATAAACCCTGAGACATCTTCCCCCTCACTACATAACCAAACCAAAGCCAAAAAGTTAACCAATATTTGAGACTTATTGAATTGGACTTTATCCAAGACAGCCCGGGACCACTGCTGTTGTGTGGGTGGGGGGGAAGGAGGATATGTGATGCGGGTGGTCCCAGGGCCGCCTGAGCCACTCTGGCAGCCCTGGGGTCAGTCACACCTGCCAGCTGCAAAGTCCCAGAAAGTCACGGAATCCATGCCTTCCATGACCTCTGTCAGACTTGCAGCCTTAATGATTACCTGTTCTTTTCATTCCTTCTAGGGCACCTGGCATTGGCCACTGTCATAAGACAGGATACTGGGCTAAATGGACCTTTGGTCTGACCCAGTGTGGCCATTCTTCCGATAACGCGTAACAATAAATTTAGGAGTTTTCAGCAAAAGCTACACATCTGGGCAACTAGCTAAAGAAAGGTAGTGTTTTCTGCCTTAGCAGTTGGGACTTTTAACAGGTAAGCAGAACAGGTACATCTTCTTTCCACACCTTAAAGAGGGGAAACTTAATATGGGATAGGAGCTTAAAATCGTAATGCTCCACTGTATCCAACAAAAGTTTGAATTGGTATAGGTGGCATTCAAATTTCAAGTGGCAGTAGGCTTCCTAGTGAAAAGAAATTGGGAGCCAGGGAAAGGGTAATGGTCATTTAGAGCTAAACACCAACTTTACACTGGTTTAGGTGAATGTAAGCTTACATGTCTGGACAGCATGACTCACAATCATAATGGATAAAATTCTTAGGCTGTGCTACATAATCTAGTAGCATGTTCCCCAGAAGAATAACAACTAGGGCTCTATACTAAAAGATGCTCCCGCTCATAAATTTGCCTTTTCACAGAAAATATGGGTACTCAAAAACAATAATAATAATAATAAAGAATGCCTTTCAGTAGGCAACCATTGCTATTAAGGAACTTTTACAAGTCTTCAAATACAAGGAAGCCTCAATGTAGGACATCCTTTGCCAGCAATTTGTTACGAAAATCTTTTAAAAAAATAATAAAAGACTAAAGGCAAAAGAAGAAACCACTGACAATTCCCAACTGGGTGAAATTTCACACACTCATGGAGTGCCCTAAGAAAACTATGAAAATCGAATTCTACTAGTTCTGTCGACTTAAGTGAGTTAGACTACTGCTTATGGAGGATTCCCATTGTGACCAAGTCTCACCGCAAGCTGTTTAAAAAACGCCCCCACATACACGTACTAGAACAGCAAGGAAGGGAGGAAACATTAAGATTGTGTAATGGAGGAGATCCACACTCTAACAAGTTTAAGTTATACATTAGTAATACATGAGATAAGATGGTACGAAGAAGGGCATGCAAAGTACACGTGGCTAAAGATGAGTTGAATCACAGTTGTACCAAATCCTTTGACAATACATTTAAGCAGGTATCTGCTGGTAAGGAATTCCCATCTAATGGCAGCTTCTGCTAGAGTTAGGAATAGTTTGCATAGCTCATGCGTGAGGAAAACGAGAATAATCTCATTTTCTACCAGTTCTCATTTTCATCCTTCCTTGTCTCCTGCTGGAAATTATGCTGCCTGTCTTTGTAGGTCAAAGTGCTCCAAGATTGACCTCTGGATTTACCTGGACAAAGGCTTGATGAGAGAGGATAGCTACACCAGTACTTTACCCACCATTTCAATCCATGTTTAAGAGAAAAACAAAAATGTTGTTAGAATAATTTTACTACATTAGGACTGAGTAGCTGCATCACAGGAGGGGAAGGATCAGCATTCATGTTGCACTCCCCATCAACATCCGGTCTGGGAAACTAATGATCCAACCAGCGGATCAAATTCAGTGATGAATCCTGGTCATGTGCCACCTGAGACATGTTGCACATATGCTAAGAAGAAGCTGCATTACAAGACAAACTAAACTTCTATGCAAGCTAGGGTGACCAGATAGCAAGTGTGAAAAAAGTCGGGATGGGGGATGGTAATAGGAGCCCATATAAAAAAAAAGCCCCGAATATCAGGTCTGTCCCTATAAAATCGGGACATCTGGTCACCCTAATGCAAGCTATGACTTTTCATTTAGAGTTTTTGTTTTGTTTTTTGAAACACTGAAGTGGAAATATTTTAAGAAAGCCAAACCTATTATCTGAAAAACAAATTCACCTAGCAGCTTAGTTTTAAGCATTTGTGAACACATGTATCATTGAGTTCTTTGACCATTACAAATATGCAGAACACCTCAATTCTAAATATTACTGTTTTATACCAATATGTATCACACATTACACACTAATCTTTGTAACTATACCATTGCAAGTGGCATCACAGCTCTAGCAGATATTTCACTTGAACATATGCCCCCTCTGAGCTCCAGAATTAATTTATGAGCAAGCCGAAGGCCTATCCAATAGCTGTAATTATTTGATTGATACTCTCATTCAGTGGAAAAGGTTGGTATGTTCTCTTGGTACAAATAGAATGGAAGAGCATTTTCCTATTTGGTTGCAAAACTGGAAGAGATTTTATTAAGGTGACAGCAAGTGACTGCAAAGAAAATGAAATACAAGAGAGATCAACCATTTTAAGAATTTGTTTTGACTACCCTATTAATGGGAACTTCCTCAATACACTGATTAGTTTTATTAGTGCCTGGGCCATGCATAGATGTCAGTGAAACCTACTACTCAGTTTAAGTATTTTTTTAGTATCTCATTTAAAAGCTTGACAGATTCAGAGAGAAACTTCCACCCTCACTAGCAACCATTCACACTTTCATGAAGACTACAGTTGCGGCACCTGGCTTTGAGGTTCCCAACTAAACTGAGAATTTGCTTATAGAAACAGTTTGTAGATCAGAAATAGGGTTGTGTGTTTTGCATTATAAAAATTTAATGACCAGGCAAGGCAGATTGTAAAATTCATATTTTCATCCTCCCATGACTATCTTAGCATCAGGGAATTTCCACATTCAACAATAATGGCATAAATAGAAATCTGTTGCAAAAAAGTTTGTGGTCAAGAATGGGGTTAGTGCTTTGCAAACTTAACATTGTTTAATGACAATCAAAAATCACAAACACACTAATAATAAAGGTATAGGCTCTAAGTTATATGCTGATTTACCTCACCATAAAAGCCTATGTAATAATTTTCACAAGAACAAACAGTGCTGTTTAATACCTTACAAAGAAGGCTCCTCATCTCCAATCATCTGTTTGATAATCAACATTTATCCACTACTTATTGTTGCTCTCCTTGTGCCTGAAGCTTCATGTCCTCAGTCTTTAGTTCATTTTCATCTTTGTAGTAGCTGGCCTCATTCTTGTAGCAAGGTGAAGGTGAATTGCTTTCAAAGAGCATCAGAAACTTCAGTGTTTTGACATGCCAACATTAGATTAAAGTCATCATAGAAGTGACAGGCCTTTCCAACCATGACCACAGTTACCCTCAGACTAACATGCCAAACCTTCATTGCTTCCATCTTCTCTCAACACTGCTAGATGCTTCTTGACGTTGTGCACAGTCTACTGATTGCCAACTGCTGAAAGAGGGAATCAAGTTCAGACTGAATTCACTTTTGCTTCTGGTGTGCAAAGAAGATCCTCAGCTGCCTGGACCAAGGCACACATGATCAATCAATTAAAGCATTCACCGTGGCTATAAATACTGGCACAGAACTTCCCATTTATTATAAAGAACTAGTTCTTACACTGTGCAGGTACCTGTGTTTTATGGATGCATAATTCTAATTTATGATACACTGCACTGCAGGATACTAGTCTCAGGAAAAATGGAAGTTGGGAAAACTAGCTAAATAGATTGAGCTGACGTAATTCAGGCTTTCCATCCATTCTAGGGAGAAAAGTATACAATAAACTAATTTTAGCACCAATCTTTATCAATGCCTTGACACTTGTAGTCAAGCTGACTTTGAAAAGCCACTGCATGGAGAAAGACAATTCTATCTGAAAGGAAGTCTGAATTAGATTAGTGTTTCCTCCCAATGTCTCCTGTGTGGAGGGAGCAGCCCAGAGCTATTATGGGCTAATTCTGAGCATTAGATTAATTAAGACTTCTAAAGCACCTTAATGCTGCGACTGTTGCAAGTACATTATTTGAGCACTAAGAGATAAGCAGACTGGCTTGTCTTGTCCAAACTGACACTATAGTACAAGGGATACTATTAGGAACAATTATTGAAAAAAGTCAGTTTTAAGAGGTGCAAACATTAGAATACGAAAGACAAAACACTCAATATTTTTTTCCATTCTGGAGAGTGACAATGGAAACATCCATTGGACATTACTCAGTAGAAGAAATCTTTCTTCTCCCTGAAAGAGGAGTCATTCTATTGGCTAAATATTACGACTAATTGGCTCAACATTCCAGGGCGTTTTCCAGTAAGGCTTTGTCTAAACTAGAACCTGAACGACAAAACTTTTGTTGTTCAGAGGTGTGGAAAAAAAAATCCCCCCGAATGACAAAAGTTTTGCTGATGAAAAGTGCCGGTGTGAACAGCGCTTTGTCAGCAGGAGAGCTCTCCTGCTGACAGTCGGCTACACTGCATGCCTTTTAGGCACGGCTGTAGCAGCACAGCTGTGTCACTAAAAGGTGAGTAGTGTCAACACAGCCTAAGTCTCAATCAATTCATCAAGACTTCTGTATTTGAAAGAAGTGTTCACAAGAGTTGTGATTTTACAAAGTCACTAGTGATAATTACAGCCCTTCATTAAAAGAACGCCTTCACACATAGAAAAGGAAAAATGCCACAGTATGTTTTCTTCTGCAGATAAGTTGTCTTTAGACATCTGTTCTGTACAAGTGTCTGTTTTTCCTGTGCAAGTGCTTGCTTTGACACAGTGTATTCGTATCTCAAAGAGATTAAGCAGTACAAAACGTGTGTGTATTTCTGCCTGACACCACTGAGCTGGCTCCAACTTCGCGGTGGCATAAGGAAGGTGGACATGAAAAAACTGGATGAATCAACAGTCAATGCTTGATCCAGCTGTACTTAATCTGAATGTCTTTGGCAGAGTTCCCCTTCTCTCTAGATCAGAGGTCCCAAACACGCGGCACGCTTCCCTGCGGCCCGCCGGGCTCCCCGCGCCCCCCCCCCGAGTCACGTTCTGAAGTTCCGCCGCCAGAACAGCTGTCTGGCGGCTTCGCGGTTTCTGGGAGGGAGGGGGGAGGAGCAGGAAGCACACAGGGGAGGAGGCGGGGAGAAGACCTCCCCGCCCCCCCTCCCAGTTACGTTCTGTGGACGCTAAGATCCCCGTTCCCTCCGCGCTGCTCCAAGGTTCTATTTTTACCCCCAGGCAGTTCCTGCCGCCAGAACAGCTGTCTGGCGGCTTCGCGGTTTCTGGGAGGGAGGGGGGAGGAGCGGGGAGCCGCGCACTCAGGGGAGGAGGCGGAGAAGGGGTGGGGCCTAATGGAAGGGGTGGAGTGGGGCGGGGGCAGCGATGCGGCCCTCGGGCCCAATGCACTAGTCCTCATGCGGCCCTCGTGGTAATTTGAGTTTGAGACCCCTGCTCTAGATGCTAAATCATCTCTGTGGCAAATGAGACAGAAGCAAGTTTTGACGAGATGGGGTTATGCCAAATTAAGGTATTTTCAAAGAGCTTCCTAGGAAAGGTTACCTACAAAGATACCCATCATGCCCCATTTTGAATTATGTCATTTGAACACTCTTCTAGGATCTTGATATACTGAGTATAAACATTTCCAGCAAATACGCTTAATGCAAGTTTACCTGTCAAGTGGTTTTGCCCTTCCTGCACTAGGAAAATGAGTAAGCACATAGAGGAGGAAGGGGGAAAAAAAAAAAAAAAAAAAGATGCAGCAGGGCTGTGGGGGAGCAAGTTTTCTGAAAGTGTCAATGTTAAAAACAAGAGAACAGACCAATAATCTTCTAGATTAACATGTGCTCTGTCCACAAGAAACCACGTATCACTACATGTAATGAAAGCTCTTTGTAATCAGCATGACAAGTTTTTTTTTAAATGCAAGTTTATATGGATTTTACTATATCCTCAAATACCCTGAATCTGTATGTTTTGATTGCTCCTCTTTATCTATTAACTCCCATTTTACTGGCAATTTTGATTTTATAAAAGCTGTTCAAAATTTAACACAATAGACTTACAGAAGCTGTTTTAGGCTCTTTGCAAGGCATCAGAGAGATTAAAAACAGAAATACAAACAATTTTAGAAAGCTATATTCTGAGTTCATCTAACATTTCATAACATCCAGGAGTACTTCACATACTTTAAAATAGAGTGAACACATCACTATCTTCTATCCCAGAAAACATACTGGAGGAAGCAGAGGCACTGGTCTGTTTTTCCCCAATTTTTTAAATATGACACCACTGTCTTATGCTTTTTTTGTGAAGTTTTTTTTTTTGCCTTACATACATACAACTTGAGGGATAGGGGTGAAGAAAAGTAATCTCCCACCAGTTTTTTTTTTTCTTCTTCAGAAGAAAGTATTTCTATCATGTCTTCTGGTCATTATCAATGCTTCAACCTGCAACATTGCCTGGTGCATTTGTATTGTCTGTAGCTACATTAGATTGGACTTCTACAGGCATGGACATTGTTGTGTCAAACACTACATTTTATTCTTGTCAAGAACTCATATTGCTTACACAAAATACACATTCAACACGACTGACCTTACACACCATACTAGCTCTTTTCTACCAACTATTGAACACGTCCAAACCCTCCACCACAATAAAAGTTTGTGAGCTATTCACATCGTTATATCAAAGGGAAGATAAACCTCCTGAATCTCAAAACACATTAATAGTACTATAAGTCTGAACTTTGACATTGTATTTCCCAAATGTTCAAAGTTAATTTTAAAGTACTGTTTAAATTGTAAGTAATGATAAGACAAAAGCTGGAAGATTTATGTTTAAAGCTGCTGATGTCTTTAACTTATGCCTTTGAAGTGTTTTTCCTCCCCAACAAGTTCAGGAGCATGTATTAATTCTGAAATTTAGTTTTTTACCAGCCCTTTTTTCTAGAACTATGTAGTCAATACTTAGGACACAGATATAAGCCTATTAGTTGTTAGGAATGAAGGAAAGCCTTACAGTTAAGGTACTGAATTAGAGCAAATCTACATTTCATCCCCAGCTCTCCCACAGACTTCCTGTGTGACCTTGGGCTAGTTACTTCATCTTTTTGTGCCTCAGATCTCCATCCATAAAGTTGTGGTAATTTTCCCTTCCTTTCAGCGGTGTTGTGAGGATAAGTTTATTGGTGTTTGTAAGGTGCTTAATTATTACTATAACGCAGGTCCTATAAGTACCAGATAGAAAACTGGAAGAAGATTATTTCTGTGAATTGTTTTGGAAAAATGTGAGCCTTGCATGCAAAGTACCAGCTTAATGAATGATAAAATGAAGCATGTTGTTTGACAAAAGTATAAAACCTCTGAAAATAGTGTTTAAAACAGAAACATTAACAGACAACTACAGCAGTAGTATTAGAAGTCGTATTATTATAGCACAGACTTCATTAGACTACACATTTGAGTTGTGGAGGAGTTAACATCAGGAAAGAAATCCAATCCCCACACCCCACCCCAAAAAGGTGATTTTCTTTAGTTAAGTGGAACAATAAAAAGGGATGATCCTGCAAGAGACACGTTTGACACTACTGTCAACATTCAAACATAGCGGGAATGGTTTATATTCCTATGTTAGACCTTCCAGCAACATCTTCATCCAGGAAGAGTTTGTTTCTCTTCAACATCCAAAAAATGGCAATGATTAATCTAGGCCTAAACCATGGAGACAACCATAACTTAATATTTGATTTTTTTAAATATTAGCATCACCTTCAATATAGCACAACTAAGCAATTTAAGCAGCTCTCTCCTAGATATGCTCCTCTAGACAGATTCAAATTCACAGGTCCACTATTAGATACAGAAGTGAAGAACAGGAAAGATTAAATGAAATGACATTGACATTAATCCACTATCCTGAATTAAACAAGAGAACTGACAATGATTAGAAGCATCCACAAAGGGACAAATGTATTCTACTTAATGCTACTGATTCTAATCTGAAAAGAAAAAGTATGAAATGCTGAATGTAAGTTGCTAAGAATGCAGAGGTAAGCAGATCTTTGCTAATTGCACAGACAATTAAAATAAAGACTAGAGAACATCTCAGGTCCGTTCATCTTGAACTTGCTATATAGTGTTTGGCACACTATTTAAGCCTTATTGAGAAAGCAAAATACCTAACAGACCTAAGACACATTGCATAATTTCAAAAATTCTTCCACAGCCACTATCAACACAGTTGGTTATATTAGGGCTTGTTCACATGGAGACACTGACCACAACATGTACTGCAAAATAAGCTATGCCACAACAGCTCCCCATTTGGGCACTATTCCCAAATAAAAATCAGTTTTATTCCAGAATAAATTACTTTAGTTTGGAAGCATCCTAATTATTCCACAATAAAGTGATTTATTTTATTCTGGTCAATTTCCCCATGTAGATAAATTCATCTTCCCAGAGACAGTCTGTGTACTCTCAGGAAGTGAAGTCTACATCCAACTGGTGAAATCTGCACTGAGCCAGAGGACGTTGATCAAAAAACCACATTACATGCAAAGAGTCTAAAAGGACAAACTAAGTTTACAAAAGCAACTGAAAGAGTTTCAGATCAGTGGCTAGTGACACTCTGAGTCTCAGTGGAAATTTAGCTTGATCTAGAACCATACAACACACACACAAGTTTCAGAGGGGTAGCCGTGTCAGTCTGTATTATCAAAAACAACAAGGAGTCCTTGTGGCACCTTAGAGACTAACATTTATTTGGGCATAAGCTTTCGTGGGCTATAACCCACTTCATCAGATGCATGGAGTGAAAAAAAATAGGCAGGTATAAATATACAGCACATGAAAAGATGGAAGTTGCCCTACCAAGTAGGGGGTCAGTGCTAATGAGGCCACTTCAATCATGGCGGATGTGGCCCATTCCCAACAGTTGACAAGAAGGTGTGAATATCAACAGATGGAAAATTATTTTTTGTAGTGACCCAGCCACTCCCAGTCTTTATTCAGGTCTTATTTGATGGTGCCAAGTTTGCAAATTAATTCTAGTTCTGCAGTTTCTCACTGAAGTCTGTTTTCGAAGTTTTTTTGTTGAAGAATGGCCACTTTTAAGTCGGTTATTGAGTGTCCAGGGAGACTGAAGTGCTCTCCTAGTGGTTTTGGAATGTTACAATTCTTGATGTCTGATTTGTGTCCATTTATTCTTTTCCATAGACTCTTTTCATGTGTTCATGTGCTGTATATTTATACCTGCCTACTTTTTTTCACTCCATGCATCTGATGAAGTGGGTTATAGCCCATGAAAACTTATGCCCAAATAAATTTGTTAGTCTCTAAGGTGCCACAAGGACTCCTCGTTTTTACACACACACACACACACACACACACACACACACACACACACACACACACACACACACACACACACACACACACACACACACACACACACACACAGAGTTTTTCCATTATTTGACCAGGATGGCTCCTTCTGCAACAAGAGTGAGACCCTCGTGCACATCTAAATGCAGCGCATCAAACTGCAGCCCTTTTTCTGGCTCCTCCAGGGCCTCCTGCTGAGGATCTGGCTGTATTCCCTCCACCCCCATCTTCTCACATTTGCACGCCCCATGTGTGGCCCCCAGGAGCGGCGCCAGGGTTTTTGCCGCCCTAGGCGGCAGCGCTCCTCCTCAGTAATCGGTGGTAGCTCCTCCTCTGAAGCTGCGTTCTCGGCGGCGTTTCAGTGGCCACTTTTCTTGCCGCCCAGAGAAAAACCTGCCGCCGAATCGCAGCCGAAAAAGAAATTTGAGACTATGAGTCGCCGCCAAAACTCCGCCGGGAAATGAGTCACCACCGAAATTCCACCAAGGGCGGCAAAATGCCGCCCCCCAAATCCTGCCGCCCTAGGCGACCGCCCTGGTGGCCCCACAAAGTTGCAAGACTTCCGCCTGGCACCAGCCATGGTTGCTGACATGACAAAGAGAAGGAAGCTCAACAGGGGTGCTCTGACTATGGAGCCTGTTTTCACTCCCTTGTTGCTTCATGACTCCAGGTAGAGTTCCTCTGGACAGCGTTCACTGACTCCTTTGAAGAGCCATGGGAGTGTCCAGGGTTCTTTGCTCGGTGTCTCCATCTGGAACCCCAAGGCTATTGGTTGAACCCAGAAGAGGAAGTTAAAAAGCAGCTAACAGAACATGAACCTGAGTTCATTCTCTTTGATTTTAAATGCTAAGACATCCAGATTTGTACCCAAATCTGTTTACAAAGGGGCATGTTGTATCAAAACAACGGAAAAAAAGAGTGGAACTAAACCACAGCCAGGGCCGTTAATCTAGTGTTGTCTGTTTTTAAGAGATCTGCATTCTCATTTAGACAATTCAGAATGTTTTTAAGCTAATTTGGACTGGTTTGGTCCAAGTTTCACAACAGAGTAGATGCTGAAAAACTAAGTAGGTCAGTCTCTAAAAGCAGATACGAGTGTTATTAACAGTAAGTAATATCTAGCTCTTATACAGTACTTTTCATCAGTAGACGTCAAAGCACACTACAAATGAGGTAAGTATCATTACCCCAATTTTACAAGTGGGGAAACTGAGGCACCATTACTTGCACTGAAGTAGCACCTAGGAGCCCCTGTTACAGACCAGGAGCCCAGTGCTAGACATCATGCATAACCGAAAGGCATTTCCTGCCCCGATTAGGCTTATCTAGTTAACAGACTGAGAATTCAGTTGCACTCTACCACCAGAACTAGGACGACATCATTGTGGATGATGTATGCATTTTTATGTTTGAAGAATAAATACATTTTATAAAGCAAATAACACACTATGGGCTTTGTGTTTCATTTAATAAAATTTGGGTTCTTCCACTGTTTTTTGGTCTTCCCTGTCGGAGAAGAGCCATTGCCACCTTGTTAGCCACCAACCTTTGCCATGAGGTCCATAAAAACACTACACTTAGTCCATGCATTAACAAAATATCTGAAGGGAACTATTAACTCAGCAATTGCACTATTTATTGTTTGGGTCCTGTGTGTACACATGGAAAGGCATAAGATTTAAACTGAGGAAGCTGATTGAATTTATTTGTGTGTAGCTCAGAAACAACACACAAGACACTTTTCAAAGAGCAATAACCTGAGCTTGCCAGACTGAAGTGCCACCCAGTGTAGCATCAGCCGGTGATGATGTTTTATTTCTCTATTCGCCTATAAAGCAGAAGGCAATATTTTCACACTGGCCTTTTTTTTTTTTTTTTTTTTTTTTTAAGTTAGCTTGTAAACTCTTCAGAGCAGGGCCTGGGTCTGTGTTTGCACCACAGAGTCCGATGCTGACTGAAAGCTTTGGGCACCTTGGCGTTAATACCGGCACCACAAGAGCAGCCATCAGAAAAATCAAGAGGCACGGTGGGGTGACAAGAAAAAACAACCTTATGAGGAACACGCAAAATTAGCGACCAATGAAAGCCCCCGTTTCTTCATTTCCCAGCGCAGGAGCCGGACACATTTCCTAGCCCCGGGGACAGGAGACAGATCTATCCCACCGCGTGGGGTTATCGGGGGCTGGGGGGGGGGGCGGGCAGGAGGGCAGGACAGCAGCCCTGCCTCATCGCGGGGAAGCTGCGGGGGCTCCCGGAACAGGGCGGGGGCTCCCTTCTCCCCCCCCGCCCAGCCCCTCTCCCCGGCTGACTCACCTCTCGCTCCCCGGGGCGTTCGGGTCCAGGGCCGAGGCGGGGCCAGCTGGGGGACGGGAGAGGCAGCCCCGCACCGGGGGAGGCGGCCGCCAAGACCGGGAGCCGAGGGGGGAACAAACGACACGGGCCCCCCCCGCCCGGAGCCTCCGCCTCCCCGACGGGCAGCGCCCAGCGGGACCCGCAGCCCCCCGCCCCTTCACGCCACCGGAGCCCGTCTCCGGAGCCCGGCGCGTCCGCGGAGCAGCGGAAAGCGAGGCGCCGGCCCCAGCGCTACCCCGGGCTCGCCGAGCCCCTCAGCGCCTGGGCGAGCCGCTTCCCCACACAGGGAATAACAGGAAGGGAGCGGGGGTGACCCCGGGCGCGCACGGAATCACCGGAAGTGATTAGAAAAAGAGAGAGAGGGGAGGGGAGGAGTGAGCGAGGCACGTTCAGTGCGCATGCGCTGAAGGGGCACGGGGCCGGTGCTGCTGGTCGTTCCCCCCCCCCAGTCAAAGGGCGGCCGCGCGCTTGGAGGACACACAACACTCTTTCCATTGACTTTGTGCCGTCATCTTCTTTGTCTAAATCAGTGGCTCTCAAACTTCTCTAGTGGTGACCCCTTTCACATAGCACGCCTCTGAGTGGACCCCCCCACTTATACATTAAAAACACTTCTTATATATATTTAACACCATCATAAATGCTGGAGGCAAAGCAGGATTTGGGGTGGAGGCTGACAGCTCATGATCCCCCCCATGTAATAACATCGTGACCCCCCTGAGGGGTCCCGACCCCCAGTTTGAGAACCCCTGGTCTAAATCCTGGCGGGAGGGCAGCGACACAGTACACAAAGTGAAAAATACAGTCACACCTCACTGCATCATCAGCCCTACCAGTGATCTCATAGCCTGATGATATCATGGTCAGCAGAGTTAATAGGATATAAGAAAGAAAAACTTGTAGCACCTTAGAGACTAACAAATTTATTTCAGCATACGGTGATCTAATGTGAATACAGTGATAAATACAGTGATCTAATGTGAGGAAATAGGATTTACTCACATGGCTGTGCTGTAGATGGACATCATTGCTGGTAGGGGCTTCGCCCCTGCTGACTCTGTCATAGTGAATGCCACATTGTATGCATTTGCCACATGATAAACTGATTGATCTGATAGGTCATTTTAGCCTCTGATCTATGCGATAGAAGCTTCACTATCTCTGATATGTATAGTTCTGGCCACTTCAAAGTAGTGGTGTCCTCATGAATCACCATTTGCTATCCTATTCATTTATAAAATGCTTGTGATAAAATCACAAGGTCCTCACCGCTTAAAAGTCATTTCTCTCTAGTAATTTATAACATCTCACTTGTATTTTCCTTTTTGATTTATAAACTAACAAAAACTGCATCTACTTTGCTAAGAACGTTGTCAACCCACTTATCTTTTCTGCACTTGGAAAGAAATGCTTTGAAATTGCTTTTATATTTTGAAGTTTCTTCTTTTGTGGTTCTGATTGCTTGCTGCCATCTAGTGCAATCATGCTTATACTGTATGATATTTATTTTTGTCATGATATTACAGGCATTTATATTTTCAGTGTGAACTTTAGAAGAAATGGTACTGGGAGAATGAAAACCAGAAGGAACAAAATAGATTAACGATGGTTAAGGCTACGTTTTAGTGACGGGTATTTTTACTAAAAGACACAGGCAGTAAACAAAAATTCACGGCCTGTGACCTGTCCATGACTTTTACTATATACCCCTGACTAAAACTTGGGGGCTGGGGGAGGGCGGCAGTGCAGCCCAGAACCCCGGCTGGTGCTGGGGGTGGGTGTTGGTGGGGCCGTCAGGCTCCTTACCTGGCTTTGCTCCTCCCCCCCCGCCCCGGCCCAGCAGCAACAGAGTTTGGGTTGAGGGTGGGCAATGGGAACTGCAAAGCCAGCGCTCTGGGTGGAGGCAGCATGCAGAGCTGCCCGGCCATGCCTCCACCTAGCAGCTGAGCAAGGAGAATGTCACCACTTCAGGGAGCCCCCCAGGTAAGCGCCACCCAGAGCCCACCTCAACCTGTCCCGTGCCCCAACCTCCCTACCCCCTCACACACCCAAACTCTGCTGCTGGCAGCAGGGGGAGGAAGGGGAGGGTGGTGGCCCAAGACTGCTTCAGCAGTGGCCGGTGTGACTGGCGCAGGGGTTGTCTGAGCTGCCCCTGAGCCAGGTGCGCCGGCTGCTGCAGAAATCACGGCGCTCACGGAAAGTCACGGAATCTGTGACCTCCGTGACCAACTCGCAGCCTTAATGATGATTTACACAGAATACTGTTGGTTTGTTTTATAGACCATCCTATCCCAGTGAAGTCAAACAATCCTTCAGTTACTGACGTCACACTTTTCAGAGTAGTAGCCGTGTTAGTCTGTATCCGCAAAAAGAACAGAAGTACTTGTGGCACCTTACAGACTAACAAATTTATTTAAGCATAAGCTTTCGTGGGCAGACTTTGTCCCACGATATAATTAGGATCCCCAGTCCACCACTGTCAGAGCTTCAATAGTGGCTGTAGCATGCACAGAATTCAATTGTTTTTACCACCTCAGAATAGGTTAGAAGTCTTGTCGACAGTGTAATCTCCCTGGTTGCTACTACCAATGGTGAATCATGAAAGAAACACTGCATAGCTAAGGCTGATAGCTCATTCGGGGCTTTCAAGCTAAATATATGTTACAGAAAAAAATTGTTCTCAGTGCTGTGATTCTGTAGGTAGACACTGAGCGAAAAGTGCTTCCTGATCACTTGGTGGTGGATGCACTTATGGATTCCCACTGAAGGAGCCTGTACTCCAAGGTTTCCTCCCCTGGACAGGGCCCAATTTTCTTCCCCCACACTGATTTAAATCAAGAGGAACTCCACTGAAGTCAGTGGAGTTGACAGATGTATGGCCAGTGTAAATGAGAGAAGAATCAGTCCCCAAATTAAAATGACCATTCTCCTCAATAACAAGCAGACTCAGGGTAGGTAAGGAGGGGGAGGATACCTACTAAAATTGATCCAGTAGTTGCTACTCAGGCCTGCCAATCCTCCTTGCCCATACAGGACAACATTTCTTTGAGGCACTATTTATAAGAACATTTATGAAGAATTAAAAAAGGCTTTTGAATTTTCTGCCTCATGAATGACTGTTGCTATTTCCTGCCTCTGCCCAAGCAGAGCCTTGCTCAAGTGAGTCATAGAATCATAGGAAGGTCAATTACTTATTGTTATTATGTATGTATCACTTTTGAGAATCCAGATACTGTACTATTTGATTTCCTCTGAGACCTTTTCCTCTCGGCTTCTCCACCATACCTTGTCCAGTTATGGGAGAACACTTCACCCAATTCTCTGGGCAGGGCTGGCTCCAAGCACCAGCGTACCAAGCATGTGCTTGGGGCGGCACCTTGGGGGGGGCGGCGCTCAGCGTTGTGCTTTTTTTTTTTTTAAACGTTGCGGCCGGCTGGGAGAGCAGGCCGGGGCCGGGCTGGCTGCCCTGCCCCCGGCGCTCCGGCTGCAAGAGCGGGGGCAGGGCCGGGCTGGCTGCCCTGGCCGCGGAGCTCCGGCCGGGAGAGCGGGGCCCGGCCCGGGCTGGCCGTCCTCCCCGCGGAGCTCCGGGAGAGCGGGGGCCGGGCTGGCCGCCCTCCCTGCGGAGCTCCGGCAGGGAGAGGCGCTGGCGGGGGGGAGGGAATTGTTGCGGCGCCACACTGGGGGTGGGGCGGGGGGTGCTTCGGTGGGGCGGCGCTTGGGGTTTTTTTGGGTTTTTTTTTGCTTGGGGCAGCCAAATAGTTAGAGCCGGCCCTGTCTCTGGGATCCAAGAAACTCAGTGCGACTTCAGATTTCATCACTCAGCTTCCTTTATTTGGCATACAGCAAAGCTACGCTGAATTGATCAGACTCAAGCACAGCGCGTGGGCATCGGATGTACCACACACCCAAAGTTACACAGAAACCCTCTCCCTTCATATACATTTCTCATTGCGTTTACTGTACATTACATCACACATTTTTGGATTGGATTGGTCACTTTGCAGGAACCAATCCTTGTGCAGCATGCTCTGTCCATGCTCAACGTTTTCCTTCCTGGTACCTGGTTCCCTGGGAGTTCTCCTTATCTTAGCTGACTCAGACACTGTCTTTTTCAACCTCCTGTAGAAGGTGCACCACCCCCCACAATGCCATCTAGTGGTCAGACAGGGGTCTGCAAGACCCTATCCTATTAGAAATTCAGCCCTGCCTTTCAGCATCCCCCACCCAAAGGTTTTCCAGTCCTCCTCTCCTGCACAGGTGTAGCAGGGGCTGGGTCTTTGAGTAGTCACTTGCTGGGGGATTCTTTGCACCTTGAAGTCTTTAAACCATGATTTGAGGACTTCAATAGCTCAGACATAGGTTAGGGGTTTATTACAGGAGTGGGTGGGTGAGATTCTGTGGCCTGCATTGCCTGCACAACTCGTAAGGCGGCGAGGGCCATATTACTCCAAAGAAAACAGCTGAGGGCCGAAACCCCCCAGCCCCGCAGAAACACACACCCCCCAGTGCTGCCCGCCCCGTGGAAACAACCCCTCCTTCCCCAGCGCTGGGGTGTGGAAGCCTGTAGAGGGGGAAAGAAATAGCATGCATAGGGTGACCAGATAACAGCAGTAAAATCGGACCCGCCTCCTCCCCGCTCGGCCCCACCATCACCCCCCTCTTCAGCCCCCCCCAGGGGTGACTATATTACTGCACACAACAGTCAGTCAATGCAGTTGTAGATAAATCTCTGCATTATGCATTTTTGTATAACTTTTATATGACTTTGTATTGAACCTTGGTAATATGTTATAGTGGGCCCCTAAGGTAGTATAATTAAGGTAAAAGAAAAATGTCTTTTTGCTAGAAGTAGAATAAGATCTTCCCCCCACTTTGTATTCAATTGCCCTGTTGAATGAATGAGGTGTGAATGAGGAAGGCGTGGAAGGCAGGCATCTGCAGACAGCTGCAGCCCTTGGAGAGGGGATGGGAACCAGACCAAGGACAATCAAACTTGTCAAGTGGGCTGACTAGAGAAGAGCAGACATACTGACGGCCTCGGGGGTTAGAAGCAAGCACCTTCCTTTGGGAACACCCTCTTTGCAGCATTGGGACAACCCCAGCCCAGAGACAAGCAGCAAAAAGGACCAATGGACACAGTCCCAGATTTTGAATCTGGGAGATTTGCCGCCAGCTCACCTGCCTGCTCGCTGCTGGCCTCTTACCTTCTGCCGCTGCCCCCTGCCGCTGGCTTACCCTCACTGCCCATCCTGCCACTGGCCTCTTCACCAGCCCGCCCACACACCGGCCACCCCGCCGCTTGCCTACTCACCCCCCCGCGGGCCGCACAGGGAGCCCACGTGGGCCGCATGTTGTGCAGGCCTGGACTAGACGATCAAAATGGTCCCTTCTGACCTTAAAATCTATGAGTCTATGAGTCCAGGCTTATTCCAACAGGCCTCTCAACTTAGGTGAAGGCTCTTGGTGTTACACCGTTTTCTGGGAGCAGATAGGGGAGCCCAGGCCCACTCTCCCCACTGAGCTCTGGTTCAGGACCCCACAGTGGGTGGCTACACTTAGACCCTTGGGGTGCTAAGTCGCCACCCTCCTTGGTCCACTTCCTACCCCCATCTCTTTCAATTGCATAGAGTAACCGGCAGCCACTCTCAAGTCTCTGATCTGCAATGCTTAATCACTTAGAATCATAGGGTACGTCCACACTACCAGCCCGATTCGGTGGGTAGCGATCGATGTTCTGGGATCGATTTATCGTGTCTCAGGTAGACGCGATAAATCGATCCCAGAAGCGCTCCCCGTCGACTCCGGAACTCCAGCTCGGCGCGAGGTGTAAGCGGAGTCGACGGGGGAGCCTGCCTGCTCCGCGTGGACCCGAGGTAAGTACTTTGTAATTCGATCTAAGATACTTCGACTTCAGCTACGGTATTCACGTAGCTGAAGTTGCGTATCTTAGATCAATCCCCCCCCCCCCCCCCCACTCAGTGTGGACCAGGCCATAGAGTGATAAGGGACTGCAAGGGGCATCTCATGTAACCCCCTGCCAAGATCCAGGATTTGTTGTGTCTTTTCTATCTTTTGTAGGTTCTTCACTAGTTTGTGTAGTGAGGCCTCAGGCAAGGAGCTCCTGGGCAGTACTTTCCCTTCAGAGTTCAGAGCAGCCATCTGCTCCCTTTGAATACCTGCCTTCCAATGAGTTGCTCTGTTCCCCCTTTAAAGCCCTGCCTCCAGCTTCTGCAAGCCCTGCAGGTATGGCCAGGTGGGACGCTGGGGCCCAGAGCTGCTCTTTTCTCCTTGCTCTCCAGCACGGGGTTTGTAAACCCCAGCACACCTCCCTAATTCTATCTTCCAAGAAATGAGGCATCCCTCCAGGTGTTAATTTCTCATGTTAGGCCAGGCCTCAGCTATGCTAGGCACAATTCATCAAACATCTAAGGAGATGATCCCTGCCCTGACAGGTGTCTAATTCAACATTATTGTCAATTATTATTTTGTCACAAGTCTCACAATATTTGGAGTTTTTCTTACAGCTCTTGCAGCTGGAATCCAGCAATTTCATGAGAATCTCATCTTTAATTTTAAAAATAGTACATTTTTAGCCCGAATGGTTGCCAAGAAAACTTGAAAATATGAAGCGAGTGCACCCTGACTGCCAAGAAACCAGCCGACAAAGACAAAGAATCCAAATTGTATTAGTTAAAAAACCCTCATCTTTTAAAGCCAATCTCATGACTTTTGGCGGGGCCTGACTCATGACTTTTGAATGCCTGGGGTTGGCAATACTGTCAGCAAGATACAACAAGTGAGGGACATAAACTGACAAGAGTAGGACGAAGCTGACAGAAAAATATCACATGGTTATGCATAAGGTACGTATGTTTACATCTTGATGAGTCACTTTCTTTTGTTGTTGTTGATACCTTTCCTCCTCTTCACAGGCAAGCTAGCAGAAGCAAGGTTTTAAGTGAGGTTTGAATGTGGTGAGGGAGATAACTCCCATCAAAGAATTTTCTCTCTCTCCTTGGTAAAGATCCTTCCTCAGCGCTAGTTAGTTAGGTGTTTTATAAACACTGTGATCAGTGCGCTACAAGATAAATTCCATCAAGAAGGCACGCACAATCTCTACAATGGCCAAATGAGTTCCAGTCACGGTTACATGCATAGCACAAATTCTAACCTCCCTCCTGCCCCCAAATGAATATCATCTTTCCCATTGCCTCAAGGACCTCAGAAATGAGAGGAAATCTATTCCACTATTCACACTAAAAATCCATTGGAGCTGTGGGTCCTGTCCTTAGACAGAAGGCTTTGCTTTGTCATCCCCAAAGGCTCTGAGGGAAATTAGGCCATCTTGGATCTGAAGTGGTTTGTGTAAGGTAGATAAGTGTATTTCTACACTGACAAAATATTCATAATTTCTACTGCTGGAAAAAGGGAGGAACAACTGTAAAACAGATGCAATTACCAGTTCAGCATCACAACTGAGGATCTGAATGAACAAGTAAGTAAAAAGAATCAGTGCCAATTTAGAATAAGAGTTAATAAAGAAAGAGAAGCTAAGTGTAATATTTAAATAAATAATAATTAATAATAGTTAATAATTAATTTTTGCAAGCGCATGCAAAAAACAGAGTATAAAGTGATCACCTACTGGAGTTGGAGAGAAATTTTCCCTTATGGCATAGTATTGCACATTTAGGTGTACTATAGGTATTTTATGCCTTCCTCTGAAGCAATATAGCATTGGAGACAGCTGAGTGTTCGCCTGTTCGGTATGTTCCTATAATTAACAGGAAGAAAAAAACACTGAAAAGATCAATGACTGATAATTTAATTTTGCTTTTAGCTATCTGAAGCTCTGACAGAAGAAGATACGATAAAAAGGAAGTCATCTGTTAGGTAGATAAGACAATATCTAGCTAGGCAAATAATCCAAAGAAAAACAGAAGACTAATCAAGAGAAACTGAGATGTGAGTTGGAGAACTGCGAGGACAAGGGCAGTAGAAGACATGGTAGGAAAAGTTACTGGGAAGTTTTTCTATGTAAGGAAACAAGAAGCTGATAAGTGATAATGGCAAGGGCAATGACTGAATAGGTGTACATGTACTCTGTGAACTAAGAATAGATTAGTTTTAACAGCAGTTACAAGAAACAATATGGGGACAGATCCTCAACTGGTGTAAATCAAAATAGCTCTGTTAACTTTAGTGGAGCTCTGCCAGGTTACACTAACTGAGGTTCTGGACCTATGGCATCTTATAAATACATGGAAGAAAACAATAAACTCACTCCCTAGTCTCTAGAGAAAAGACAAGGTGAATTATCAGCAAGGTAAAGAAGACACCAGGGAAGATGACATTATGGGTTACTTTACAAAGAATATGGGCAGGAACCAAGAGAACTAGCAGAGGGCAAAATAGCACATATTCAATAGATAAAAAGATTCCAGAAAACTGGCATAACACTTCCCCCACATGGATCCCTCAGAATCTGATTTTCTACACAGTTTGTAAAAGGTGCAAAAGAGATCCGAGGATTAATCCTCTTTCAGGATGTTGCTTAAGAGTCTACAAAACTCTCTTTTATGGTACTGAACAATTATCTTCTTGTAAACTCCAGCATCCATCTACTTCTGACTGGCTAAGAATTGCACACATGCTATAATTGCACCACACTGACTCACTTGTTTGTCTCATTCACTTGATATGTCTTGCTTTTTCAGCTTGTTAGCTCTTTGGGGCAGGAACAGTCATTTACCATATGTTTATACAGCACATAGCACAATTATTAAAAAATATTTATTATTAAATATTATCTTATGTCATAATGCCTAAGAGCCCCAGTCATGGACCAGGACCCCATTGTGCTAGGCGCTGTACAAACAGAGAACAAAAAGGCAGTCTCTGCCTCAAAAAGCGTACAAGCTAAGAAAAGAGATCGGACCCTGACCAGGTCACCCTATAGGTGCTTCTGCAATAGAATTAGATAAGTTCATGGAGGATAGGTCTGTCAGTGACTATTAGCTAAGATGGTCAGGGATGCAACCCCATGCTCTGAGTGTCCCTAAACCTCTGGATGACGGGATGGATTACGTGATAAATTGCCCTGTTCTGTTTACTCCCTCTGAGACATCTGACACTGGACCTTGTTGGAAGATAGGATACTGAGCTAGCTGGACTATTGGTCTGACCCCAGTATAGCTGTTTGTATGTTCTTAAAAATGTTAACTAATAATAACTGCAGCCTGGACGAGAATAAGAATGCTTTGAATCCTCCATTTGCAGAGGAGAAGTGAACACCTGGAAAATCAACATGGATTTTCTTCTTTTGGTTTTAAAAATTATATTTTACTTGAACAAAAAAGAGGAGTACACAATAAAATGAATCCTATAAAATGACTCAAATGACACAAACTAAACAAGGTTGTAGGGCACAATGTAACCTCTCCTATGGTATGTACATCCCAATCCACACCGATTTCCCTAATTGTGACTGTGGAGAAAGCTTTAAAATGTCATGGAACACATTTCTGTGTTTTCTCCTGAAGCACTAGCTCTTAGAGAGGCAAACGGCCCAGTCCCGCTCAATGGGCTGTGGACTCTGAAACCGGAAAGTGGCGTTTAAAATAGAAACAATTTTTTTTTGCTATTTCACTGTTGGTCCTTTTGGCAGAAACCTCCAGCTCAAAGCTCTTAACCCACATCCCAAACCACCTCCCTCCTCTCCATCTCCTCCTCCTCTCCATCCCTGCACTAATGACTCCTCCTTACCCTATCCTCTCCCCCCTCAGTAGTGACTCCCCACTCTTATCCTCCTTTTCATCCCCTCCCCATGGTAATGGCTCCTCTCACTCATGATTCCCCAGCCCCTCCTCTCTCTAGCTACTCGCCTCCTACGAATTCAATTCAAATCCATAGTACTTTATGGGCATGACAAAGCTGCACAAATCCTGGCAAAGCGTCAGGAAGCGATCCCTTAGGGACTGTCACAGATCTGCCTTCACTGGGCTTCCCAGTGAGCCTGGGGGCTTAGCGGCAGCATCGCTTGGCATACAGTAGCAGCAGCAGTATTTGCTCCTCTCCGGAGCTCCGAGGCTCATGCGCCTTGGCAGAGATACTAGAGGCAGTTTTCCCGAGTCTCCTCCCCTATTCCTCCCCCCTGTTCTGCAGTCACTTCCTGCAGCTGTTTCCCTCTGTGTCCGGTTGTACTGACTTTTCTGACTGCCGGCCCCTCAGATCTAGTGGGGAGCCACCCGACTTAAGTTGTCATGAAAAAGGAAGAAAGGAGGAGGTGAAGATCTCAGCTGGGGATGTGCAGGGCTGGCCAGCTCCAGGTACAGGGGATTGCTTGCAGATTGCTTCTCTGAGTCCCTCCTCCCAGAATCAGGGGATTCTAGTAAGTGCATTATACTTGGGTGTATGCATTTATGAGAGTAGTCAGCACACTGGCAATAATAAGGAGGTAAATCGCACCACAAGCAGTGTAATGTACATGTTCCACTTGTTAGTCTGTGGGATTTTACATGTTTGTTTTGCGTGTGGGTATTTATGTTGCATGTATGTTTTGAATGTCTGCATATTGCATCAGTTTTTGGATGCTATGTTTTGCGTATATGTTTCCCAAATTGCATCTTGAATTCTCTCGTGAATTGCAACCATTTCCAGATAACAACAGATGCATCCGATTTTAATTAGAATCTAGTCATGGGGATTGTAAAGCTTCCAATTTTGCATAAATAAATGTGCTAGAATGTCAGTTTTTACATCATGATGTATAGTCCCATAATGATGTCTTAGGTAACAAAATGTTTCCTTGCCCTTTGCGTTACCTGTTTTGCATCTACAGAAGTCTAGAGTCAGTGACCACTGTCATGAAAGTTGTTTCCATTCTAATGCCCTGTGTTCATTCACTTAGTACTGTATGAAGCCTTCATCTTTCAGGCTGAAATTCATCAGGCTTGGTCTCTGACCAAAGGTGAATGTATTGGGGAAGTTTCAGTAAAAACAAGTACATTAATTCTGGAGTATGAGGAGCCTGGAGAAAAAAATACACTTTTTCTCATTTAAAAAATAAATAAATAATGACTGTTTGAATAACTCCATCACTGAAACAGCTGGAAACAGTCAGGAAAACTTGGCACAGAAATTTTATTTGACTCAGTTATGACCTTTTAAAAAATTGCACTCTGCCTTATGAAGGAATTTCCTCACTATGTTCATAACATCTGCTGCTAAGGAAGGCTGTACTGTGTGTATGTGCTTGACGAACTTAGCTTGCAGTGAAAGGCTTTTGGGCCTAGATCGTGCCTGACATTTCTCCTGGGGTTGCATAGGGTAGTGAACGTATAGAACCTTCCTCCCCTCTTGTATGGCACACACAAAGGCCAGGTACAATTGTGGTCTCTGTGTTCAGGGAAGTGCAGGATCAGCTCCTTCCATACTCTCCCAGGGGCACACAGCACTCCAAAGGGGTAGGAAGTAGGTGGACTTGCCTGGCTGAATCCCTCTGCATTGTCCTGTGCAACACACAGGAGGAAGTACGCTGCAGCCCATAACTATGTGTAGCAGTGGGCATGACAGTGAGATCCAGGTGGCATCCTGTCTTCCTGAGGCAGAATGCCTCCTGGAACTCACCCTGGGGAACTGCAGCTCTAGGCCCTTCGCTCCAGGCTGTGTCTTAAAGGCACAACTGAGCCTTTACTGAAGTTGGGCAGAGAATAATGCAGGGATCATTGGTCATCTCATAAGGTAAAAATGGCATGGCTTCTAAAGTGCACAGGGAGAGGGAATCTCTCCTGCTAACTTCCTACAGTGTGGAGATAGAGTCCATTGTGGACTTAGTAAGGTAAATGGGATGGGGTGTTACAGTGGGGCATAGACGAATAGTTCTAGATTATGGATCTTCTTTTTCTTGCATATTTCTCTTAACAAACCAACTAAAAACATCCTAGCACTGCCTTTAAAGAAAAATCAACATTCCTGTCAAAAGTCAGGAAATGATAATGTTAAGATTGCCTATGTAACCTTAATTCTGCCCCTGTACCCTTATCCACTGCAAAAAGTCTTTAATTACATACTGTTTCTCAAATAAGGTCATGTCATAATTTCCCCACACACACATTGTAGTGCTGTGTACTGCACTGTGTAGGATAGCCAGAGTTCATGAAAGTAATAGCAAACGCTTCTTATACAAGATACAGCAGATTGGGCTTGGTTCTCGTTTACTCTAAAGCTACTTTAGACAGTGCTTGCTTTGTAAAGTAGGCTTAAAGTGAGAGTAAACTATATTTACATCTAATTTAAGGTCGCTTTCCATTGCTGGAATGGTGTAAACTGCTTTTACTGCAAATGAAAATCACTCCATTATGTATAATAGAAATTTGCTGGCATGTCTAGGTCACCTAAATGTGTAGCTAAATTTACTTTATAGGTCAAAATTATGATACCCATGATCACAAATGAATAACTCTTTGTTCCACCTGTCATTCCATTGAAATTAATGGGACTACCTGCAGAGTACAATACTACTCATTGTGAGTAAGCGGGGCTGAATCTTAACTCAGAGTTAACAGTTATGCCCTGAGCTGAACCCATGGTAAACTATACTGGTGGTTAGAAACAGTATTATATAGTACATAGTTGTTGACTCAATGATTAAGATACTTATAGAGAGAAGAGAATTTATTTATAAAAATGAAAGAGTATTACCCCATGGACTTTAATGGAACAACTCACATGCTTAAAATGAAACACACGCTTAAATTCTTTGCTGGATCAGAACCAGAGTGTGCAACACTTTGCAGGACTCTACCCTAAAACAATAAACTTTGTTCTAATCATTGAGTTAATGAAAAGAGTAAGTATAAACAAATTTTTAAAATGAGAATAAGCGGCACATGTACATGCGATTAGTTGTGTGAGTAACAGCTTAATAGTGTGAGTAAAGGGGTCACAATCTGCTCCTAAGATTGTACAGAAAAATTGTATGGTAGTATATTGCAGTATTGAGAAACACTATGAAAGCATGTCATTAAAGATTGTGCTGTAAAAGGATACAAGCCAAAGGGCAATGTTAAGGCTGTGAGAGCAACCTTAACTATGTCATTTCCTGGCTTTGAGCACTTACTGTTCTCTTAACATAGTTTTAGATGCAATTATATTAAAATCCAGACACTGTGCTGAGAAGGGAAGAAATGTTAATGAATCTTTAGCTCTGTGAGCTTTGAGCAATCTTTATTCCTGGAGAAAAAGCATTCCTGAGCATAGGCTTCAAAGCATGATGCATTTATGGTTTTCACTGGCTTACAGTGATAAGATTTCCTTTCATTTTCTAAAGTCATTGCTATTACAGACATTTAATATGATCTGATGTTGTTCTAAGGCATTCATAGACTTGTACTGACATTGTTTTACCAATCACATTGTAACACTATAATCTGATTATTACTGGCTTGCAGTGTCAATATGATAATATAAAAAAATTGGTCAGTTTCTTAAGATAGTCCATTTTCAAATGCTCTAATGAGTGGAAGTGAAAGGACTCACTGGGAGAAATGCTGGCCGAATTAAAATCAATGGAAGTTTTGCCTTTGACTTTAATGGGGCAAGGATTTCAGCTTCTGGGTTTTACCCTGAAGGTCAAAGAGAACACCCACAGATGGTAGACTACATCTTTATGTTGGGTAGTTCAATCATCACCTTATCTATATCAATACAACCATACCAGTGCTACAGATTCATGGCCTTGGAGGCTATTGAATTCTGTGGCTTTTCTGAGATCTCCATATTGGTGCTGGGTCATACCCTGACTCCCTTTCCCCTTGCTGTAACATCACAGTTTGCTGAATATGGAGACCACGGTGATTTAATAGTGATCATCATCTCCAGGTGTTGAAGCACCTGGAGAATATGTTGGCAATAAGGTCACTGGGATAATTACCTGGTGTCTGATCTTTTTCTGGTAAAGAATTTTATGCAGGCATATAGAATCACTGACAGTGAGGCTAGGAGATGTTACTTATCCTCAGGCTTAGACCTTCTGTAATGAACATTCCAGTTGAACTCTTTTGGATAGTGTGCAATCAGATTACTTCAGATGGCCTTGTCCAATTAGCAGTTCCTTCAACTGATTATAATGGTGAGTTAGTTACCTCTTTACACAGATGAGAAAATGTGGTTCTAGACTCTGTATCTTTTGACTGGTAAAGCCATGGGTTCCCAGTAGAGTAGACTATCTCACCTGATCTCCGATTTCCTTGTCCTCTGGAATTCCCTGTGGCATACAGCCTGCAGTTTTGACTTTTGTCCATCTTGACAATGATGTGACTGTGCCACCATCATTGAGAGATGTCATCAATGCCTCACTCAACAAGAGAAAGATGTTAATTATCCTCAGACATGCAGATGTCCACCCCTCTTCTTAAGAAGCCATCCCTTGACACTGAAGTGCTTGCCAGCTGTCAAATCCTGCCCTTTCAGGGAACAAGTTTAAGAAGGCTGTGGCTATACCAGTCCAGGAGCACTTGGACATTAGTGGCATCCCGGATAGTTCCCATTTTAGGACTGGCATTTTTTGGATTTGAGATCGCACTTGTCAGGCTCACGAATGACCTCCCGCTGGTTTTAAACCAGGGTCAGCTTGTCATTTTGGTCATGGTGGATTTCTTAACATCTTTTGATATGAGGGACCATGGCTTCTGCTTTGACAGCTAAGGAACATAGCTAGTGTGTCTGGAGCTGCTCTGCAGTCTAACCTAGAAGAGAGGAGTCAGTCCATGGTGATAATATGGGATTTGAAACGCTGTGTCCTTCAAAGGTCCCTTTATCACCCATGTTGTTCAATGTATATACTGAGTTATTTTAGCCAGATAATTTCTTACTATGGGATATAGGCACAGCTGTACATCTGTTGCCCTGTGGACAGCACAGTTCAAGTCTCTGGCCTGGAGGGATGTTTGAACTATCTTGTCTGGACACATTAAAACTTCTGTGTTCCCAGGATTGGTTATGAAGTCTTGCTGCTGGATAGAGTTAGTTACTACAAGAAGGCTCATTCTAGTTGAGAGAATGTGATTAGAAGCAGTGAGTCAGTCATGCCTTCTCTAGGAAGTCCCACCCTCACCCTCTATGTGTTCCATGTGATAGGAACTTTTTTTGCACTTGCACTGCGCAATTTGCACAGGTGATGCACAGGAGATTTATGTTAGGGTAACCTCACAACAGAAATCCCTGCTTTTGTGTCTCATACGCTCAGTTGATGAAATTCCCTCTTGTTAGGGCTAACAGCAGAGCTGCTCCACTATTAGCCACTTGTTCAGAATCCAGTATCCCTTTTCTCACTGGTCTAACAGTCACGTTCACGTTATGCCCGCTCTGCATTCTTTGCACTGGCTGCCTATGCGGTGGCACACTAATTGTTAGCTGGTACTGTTGGTTTTTAAAGGCTGCAACAAAGTAGGCTCCCTGACTATACTTGAAACGTCTTCCTTGAATTTCATCTTGAAGAGGATCTCTGCTATGACATGACCATCCTGTTAGGAACCCCACCATCACACTTAGAATAAGGAATTTGTGTCTTTGTTGTGGTGGGCCCTAGGGTGTGGAATTCACTTCACCATATAACCCAGCAGTCCATCTCTCAACAGCCCCTCCCCCACAGTGTCTTTTAGAACAACCACTTCCGTCTAATTGCTGCTTTTCCATCCATTCCCTTCTTTCCTCTTTAGCTTTGGCATTGAACATCCTCAGATGTGTTTCAGTTGTTAATTTTAGTGAGGTTCTTTGGGGTTTTTTTTGGATTGCATTTGAATTAATATTTAGAAATTGATTTTAGTAGGGAGCACAGCACCTTGACAAGGGAGGTGCACTGCAGAAATAAAATGTACCAAAGGCTTTATTGTCCACCCATTTCCAAAGGCGTGTATATGTGTGCTTCATTTTTTGTGTGTCTCGCCCCCACCCCCTTTAGTCCCTAGAAATACTCAGAAAACTTTAAGGCAATATTGTTGGCTGGAACTTGAGCTTCGGTTCTGCCGCTGGTCCTGTACAGGCCCAGGGATTTGCTCACAAGGAGCCAATTGCAGAACTGGGGTCCGTGTGTACAAAAACAACACCACAGATTCATTCGGGTAACATTTTCAAAAGTGCCTAAGTGACTTAGGCTCCTAAATCCCATTTTTCAAATGTGACTTAGGCTTCCAAGTACCTAAGGCCCATTCACTTAGGTTCTCACAGGCCAGAATTTGAAAGGTATTTAGGCACCTAAAGATGTAGAAAAGTGCCTCATGAGATTTTCAAAGTGCCTAAGTAGGTTAGATACCAACCTCATATTGATTTCAATGGGAGTTAGATGCCTAATCTGTTTAGGTGCTTTTTGAAATCCCAGGAGGCACCTATGTGCATCTTTAGGTGCCTAAATACCATTGAAATCTGGCCCTCAGGCCAGGATCCTCAAAGGCATAAATACCACTGAGGATCTGGGCCTAAGAACCAAAGTCACTTTTGAAAATGGGACTTAGGTACCTAAGATACTTCTGAAAATGTTACCTGCAATCTAAATTAAGAATTGCCTATTTAGAAAAGTAAAGGTAGGTCCCTGTATTTAAATCATTTTTGCTTAAAGATAGTACAAATCTGGCACCCCAGAATGCAATTTTAGCTTGATGTCATTTGAAATGGCCAAGATATCAAATCTTGTTTATTCGTAAGCGCGGTTATGATGAGAAGCTAATATAATCTTAACAAAAGTGGCTCTGTCATGATTCACACTATACTTCCACTTTGCATTAACCTAGCAATGTTCATCCCAGGGTTTCAGCACAATTTGCAAACATCAATTAATTAAGCCTCTCAAAGCTTCTTGTTGGAAATTTAAGGGGGTTCCTAAGAACTTGAACTGATTGAGAAATAAACTGAATAAGTGCTAATATGAGATAATCTTCCAAACCTTAGAAAATATGAAATAGTTTTTAATATTGCATTGTACTTAGTAAAATCTGCCAGAAGTAGAGACAGATATCCAAATGCTTTCAATAGCAAATGCCTCAGGAAAATTGTAGGTATTAAATGGAATGAAGTTGTAACAAATGAGGGGATTTGTCAAAGTTCCACAACTTTTTAACTCCAAAGTTATCCAGAGAAGACAATGTAAATATCTGGGATGTATTAAGAATGTAACCAGAACATCTGCCATGGCAGGTGTACCATTGGGCAACTGGAGGACATGTAAGAGAGGCGGAGTGAAAGAATCTCTCCATTGAACACTAGAGAGGGAAGACTATGGGACTTAACATAGAGGACATGCAAAGAACAGCCCGGGATAGACAGGGATTGCAGGGTCTTGTTCATACTCTAAGCGATGTTTGATAGTGTGAGAAGGATTCAGATACTTAGTAAGTGAAGGCATGGAGAAATTGCCCGAGGTCATGCCACAAGACAGTGGCAGAATGTGGAATGGAACCCAGAGGAGATAACTCCTGATACCTTGTTCTAACTAGTAGACAACAGTGTCTCCCTCAGTGTTTTTATTTACTGGAGAAAAGTTAATTTTGACGTATTTTCCTGAAGTTTATATTCATGAAGGTTTTATATGGGGTTTACTATTCACAACATACACAACTACTTCCAAATGATTGACAAGGTACCTAGCAACAACACATATTGCAGTAGTAGTTTATTTCTTAGATTGTGAACTCGTTGGCACAGAGCCCACCCCTTCTTGGGTTTGGGAAAGGGCCTAAAGCCCCAATACTGCACGTGTTTACCCTTGGGAGCACTGCTTCAATGGGCCTATGCATGAGCTCAGCAGTGATCCACTGCACAAACAAATGTAGGCTCAGGGCCTCCTATGGGAACACAAATATGGCAGAATGATATTTTCTTGCATCTGGAAACTTATGCCTGGTGAGTTCTCATTTTGTTTGTTGTCCAGATATGATAAGTTCTTAGTAGTCCACTGAAATTTCCAGGAGGATGTCATAGCCTTTATTAATAGCTAAACCCAGATTTTAATCAGTGTCGTCTTGCCTAAAAAAATATCTGGGGCTGGATTAACAGGCTGACTGCAGCAGCTTTGCCCTGCTCCACTGAAGCAGAAGCTATAAACTCATCTTAACTGGCTTGTTAAACTGGGTTTATGGCTGCTTTGCCTTATTGGAGGGACATAGGGCAGCTGGAGTGAAACTGGCAAAGTGGGCCCCGATCTTGGACAGTCACATTGTGAAAAGGATGCCGTTTATTTGAGCCTGTGTCTTTTTCTGGTTCAGAGCTGAAGAAGAGTCTTCCTCCTTCAACAGTAACATGCCAGCAGTCCTCCCAGCCAATGATTCTTTTGCAGCAGGCAGGACTTCCTCCTCATCCTCGTCCTGAGAAGCCTTCATCTCCTCCTATGTCAGTGGCCACAAGGCCAAGAGCCAACTCACCACTGACCCCACAGAAACCTTTTGGACTGGGGCCTTCCTTGCAGCACTCACAAGAAGAGGAGCTTGCAAAGGATCCTGTGCTGGAGGAACTATGTAAGCCTCTGTGTTGTAAACTTTGCAATGTCACTCTGAACTCAGCACAGCAAGCCCAGGCGCATTACCAGGTAAGGAGAAGCAAAAGAAGAAAGATGTTCAGATTAGTTGTTCCTGTGAGGTGCTTACCACTCTTTCAATATGAGATGTAGGGCAAGCCTTATGAATTGTGGGGACCCAACCTGCCGTATGTGAGGGAGTCATCTGCCAGGAGCTTCCTCCCCTTCTGGTCCCACTCAGTAGCGTAGCCAGGGGGGGAGCAGGAGGAGCAGCCGCTCCCCCTGTGAGGAAAAGCGGTGCTAAGGCGCTGCCCGAGCCTCACTGGGGCGGCGCTTTAAAAGGCCTGCAGCTCCTGCCGCTGCGGGGAGCTACGGGCCTTTTAAAGCGCCCCCGCCCCAGCCCCGCTGCCGGAGCCGGGCTGGGGGGGGTGCTTTAAAAGGCCCGTGGCTCCTGCCGCTGCAGGGAGCCACGGGCCTTTTAAAGCGCCCCACCCCCGCTGCCGGAGCCGGGCTGGGGGGCGGGGGGGGGGCGCTTAAAAGGCCCGCGGCTCCTGCCGCTGCGGGGAGCCGCGGGTCTTTTAAAGTGCTGCCGGAGCCCTGCTGCCGGAGCTCTGGCGGCGGCGCTTTAAAGGGCCTGGGGCTCTGCAGCGGCTGGAGCCCTGGGCCCTTTAAAGCGCCGCAGGGTGAGTACAGGGGGAGCGGGGAGGCGCCTTTTTATAGCGCCGCTCCCCCTGTGCTCAAGACCTGGCTACGCTACTGGTCCCACTGCCAGAGGCAGGTGGGGTATGCGGACAGATGAAGCCCCTCTTTTTGCTCCCATGCCTGAAGGAGAGTTACTGAGGCTACACAGGGTTTAAGAGTGGGGCCCTAATGAGTTGCCTGTCCTCTTTGTGCTTTAGGCTGGAGCTCATCACAAGTTTTTCATCAAAACTTTTTTTCCGTCATGAAAAATGTTGCCCGTTCGACCAAAATAATGGAACATTTATTTAAGTCAAAGTTTTTCATTCCTCCCCCGCCACAGGAGAACGAGAAAGCAAAACCCCATTCGCTTTGGTCCTTAGTTGAACTGGGGAATCTGGTCCTCCATTCCCCCTTTAAAATAAAGGGGGAGAGGCAGCAGGAATCTAACCAGATTCCCCAGTTCAGCTAAGGCCAACAGAACGTTCTAATTTTCCTTCCAGTTCTAATTTAAAAATATATTTTAAAAATGTTGTTTACCCCTCTTTTCTCCCAGCTTTGCTGCTTTTATCAGTGGATGCCAGTTTAGCAGGTTTATGTCCCCTGAGGGACTGATTGAGGAGGCTCTTTTGAGACTGAGGAGTATGCTCTTTGTAACTCAGACAGCAGGTGCTATAAGAGTGAAGTCACTACCTTTGCTCTTAGACCAAACACCATGCATATGGTTCACTTGAACTAGTCTTGTCTCTGAGTGGGGCTTCATTACACAAACGGGGGTGTCGTATATGACAGACACCATTGGATTAGCCAGCTTCTCTACCCCAATGTACATTTCTTTTGATATGGTTCATGTATGGGTCCCCAGAGATCCTCTCTCACTTTGGTAAGAACACCATCATATTGGACCCTTAACTTCTGACAACTTCTAGATATGATCACCTGGGGTGGGTGGTCTAAGAGTCTTCAATTCACTCTCCTTCCAAACCTTCCCAAGTCCAACAGAGTGCCAGTTTGCTGACCTTCTGAACAGGGAGGGTTTTAGTGAGTTGAGGAGACCTGAGTGTCTTTCTATATTATTGGGATGGATTTTCAAAGAAGCTTCTAATTTTTGCAGGCAGAATTATGTAGGTTCATCCCTTAGCTTTGCTGGCTGGCCTGGAAAGCATGTCCCATGCTGTCTCCCTGGAGCCTCTCTTTTCCCAGGTCTGCTTCAGGAGTCTGCTCCCCAGCTACCCTCTCCCTTCAGGGATGGTCCCAAGCTGCAGGCCCCTCTGCGTTTTCTTTCCCAGAGAGGAAACACCCAACTGCCTCTCCCCTAGGTCTCCTCTCCCTATTGCCTTCCAGCCTTTCTTTATAGAAGCCACCCAGGTTGGTTCTTCACAGCTGGGTCTAATCCTCAATTACCTGTCTTCACTTCAGGTGCCACAGAATGGGCTAATTGGGCTCCCCTTCACCCTTTCACTGCTAGTGTGGGGGGTACATACCCCATCCCAAGTCCCAGCCCTGCCAGGTACTGAGCATCTCACGAGGAATGTCAAGCACTCTAATCTCCCGTTGCAATCAATGGGTGTTGAGATTGCTCAGCCCCACTCAGGATCAGACCCTGTATCTGAGCTGCTGTTGTCATGACTACGTTTACATTTCAGCCTCTTAGCTGAGTCCTCTGGCTGCTAGATACAGGTGGGACTCTACCACCTGGACAGTGATTAATTTGAGTTCTATTTCCAGGGTAAAAACCATAGTAAGAAACTTCGGAATTACTATGCTGCAAATAGTTGCCCAGCTCCTGCCAGAATGAGCAATTCAGTGGAGCCTGCCGTGCCTCAAATTGTCTCCCATCCAGCTCAGGTAAGGCCTGGGGAGGTGACCGAGGCTGTGCTGCTTACATGTGCAGTACCCCCTATGACAAGGGTAACTAGGTCTCATGCTTTGTGGGGGGATTGCTGCAGGAGTCAGAGGAATTTTCCCCACTATGTCCAGCATGGTGCAATTGCCCCGGTGTGTGCTTTTCCATTCTTCTGAAGCATCAGGTATTGACCACTCCTGGATAAAGGGGACTTGACTCACTGAGCCACTGATCTAATCCTGTGTGGCAAATCCTATGAAACCTGCGTGAATCAGACCCTCTGCTGATTATGGCTGTTTAAAGCCATGGAAAACACTCGTCGTCATGTCCTTCCTCTGTGTGTGTGTGTGTGTGTGTGTGTGTGTGTGTGTGTGTGTGTGTGTGTGTGTGTGTGTGTGTGTGTGTGTGTGTGTGTGTGTGTGTGTGTGTGTGTGTGTGTGTGTGTGTGTGTGCGTGTGCGTGTGCGTGTGTGTGTCTGTGTATTCTCCCCTTGCCTAGCCATCTCCTGTGCATCAAAGTGAGGCTGCACCTGGGTGCCTACGTAGAAAAGGTGTTTAGAGTCTAGCACCACAGCACTGGGCCATCATTTCCCTCCTTAAATAGCTACTCTTGTGGCACTTATTCTCCAATCACAGCATGAGTGAATGGCCCCGTCTGTGATCCAGATTAATGCTGTCCCATGAACTGCCCAATGGCAGGCACATGTAGAGCACAGTGCATGCCCAGTTAGCTCAAGGGGTAAATCAAATGTTCTCAATACCCGACACTTGCATGTCATTACGTGTTGGTCAGCAGGGATCAAAGCTGGGGCCCTCAGCACCAAAAGCACAGGCCTCTACCACTTGAACTAAAGGAGAACGAACCCCTTTGCAGTGAGTAAGTAGAAGGTTGTTATATGGTTGCTGGGGCCAGCCACTAGGGGGGAGACCTGTTGACATGCAAAAAGAACCTAATCCAAAGCTTACTGAAGTGAATGGGAGTCTTTCCATTAGCTTCAGTGGGCATTAGATCAGGCCCTGCCCCAAGCCATTGTGTGTTACAAGTGCACTATGCTGCTTCCCAACAGCTGGGGTGGCTTCTCTGCTTTGTTGAGGAACTAATTCTCAGAAAAAAAGAAAGCCAAGTTGGAGCCCGCTACAAAGATATTCATACTTTACCATGCAAGCCAGAATTGTAGGGTTTTTCTGGGAGGAGGGTCTAGTTAGCAGCATATGAAGTATCAAAATGGGGGCCAAAGAAATTGCACCTTAGAAAGTGTGGCACTGGCAAGGCCAATGAGTAAATCATTGTTATTCACACTATTTGGGAAATACTGTTTCCTTGGTGATGTACAAAACACCAAAAAGACTCAGACACTGCCCCAATCATCTTATATTCTAAGTAGACAGACAAGACCATGCCCCATAATGCACTGGGAGATCCTGAGGACCGAGCTTACTTGGGACTGGATCATTCCTCTAAAATCTGCATATGGAACTCCCGCTGTCCATAGGCAAGGTGTGGGGAGGGGTCAGTTGTTTCTCTGCAACCCGTGGAAGGTTCTTTGCTGGGTTGGAGATCCAGTTTTGGGAGGCGGGTAGTCTGGAGGCAGACCTCCCTCAGTGCTGTGGAATCTCCTTTCAGGGGGCTCCCAGGGGCAGTGGTAGGCAGAGGAGTCAAGCCTGCGAGGAAGCTGGAAGGGGGAGCAGGAGGTACCAGGGCCAGTGCAGAGGTACAGGGCCTCTGCACAGATAGTTTTGATCTCCATCTGATCCTTAGAGATCTGTGTGGATCTTAGGGGAAGTGCAGGTTCTGGGGACCAAACTCCCAGCTGGAGCCAAAGAGAGGCAAACCCTCCTCCCACAAGGGAAAGAATTTGGGGAACACAGTGCGGAGAACCTGGAGTTCTAATCCCCAATCTTCCACCAGCTTGCTGAGAGGGGTCAATTTCATCGAGCCTGGCTCAGTTATTTCAAAGAATGAACTCTCCTATGTTTGTATATGATCCTTTCCCTCCCTCTTGCTGCTAGATGGGCGCCTCTAAACCAGGAGGCCGAGTGATCATGGCCACAGAGAATGATTACTGCAAGCTTTGTGATGCCTCATTTAGTTCCCCAGCTGTGGCCCAGGCTCACTACCAAGGAAAGAATCATGCCAAGAGGCTACGCCTGGCAGAAGCACAGAACAACTCATTCTCGTAGGTATTGTTCAACCTTCACATTAAGGCTGGCCTGAACGTGTGCAGCCGTGACTCCAGCAATCTCTATTAATGTATCTCAGAGAGCTTTTAAAACAGAGCTGTATGTATGTATTTAACCTTCAGGGATACATCGGAACTGGGCAAACGGAGGGCCCGGAAAGAAGGGAACGACTATAAGATGATGCAGAATAGAAGAAATGTGTATGCGGTTCAAAACAGTACAGGTACTTGAGTGCTTGTGTCACCACTTACATGCTCCATAGGTCGTAGAGTGACTGTTGCTTAATGGGTTCAGTTCTATTCCATGTCCAAGCTCTGCAGGACACAGAAGGGTGCATTAGGGAGCTGTTCTGTGGGCTGGTCTGCACAGGTTCTGACTCCAGCATGAGGGACTGTAACAGGGTGGCCACCTCCAGGGTGGCATGGGGCGGCTCTGCAGTAGCCCTGCCTCATTTTGCCCCCTTCTCACAGCTCTTCAAAACTCCACAGCCTCAGTTGGCTGCTGCAGTGGTTGCTGCTATGACTTGGCCCTACAGTTAAGCCCTTAACAAAAATACAACTATGCAGGGAAACAGAGTTCCACATCCAAGTTAAAGCCAAACAAAACCGAGCCTTTGCCCCAGTCTCAAACTAGGCCCAACCCCTTCTTCCTAAGGGGGGTCTCTCTTCTGTCCTCTAATTCTTCTGTTTACCCTCTGGGCTCAGCTTTCAGCCCCTCCCAGGTTCCTTTCCATCACTTCTCTGGGTTCCTTTGGGTTGCTCCCTGGTCTTTCCCAAGCAGGCACTCCTTGGCCTTCCTACCTGGAGTCGCCCACAGGTCTCTGCCAGCCTTGTGCTCTCCTCTGGCTCCTCACAGCCTTCCTGCAGCATCAGCCACCACCACTTCCCCTTTCTTCCCAAACCTAGGGTTAGATAAGACAGAGGCCTGATTGGGGGTCACATGAACTTCATTTTCCCCATCTGGGGAGGCAAGCTAATGGTGTCACTGGAGGGGCTGGGCCCATCTCTTCTTAAAGCGGCTAGCCAGACTGTGAGAGGAACCACATGCCAATGGAGGATTGATGCTCCACCCAACCCATATCCTCTGGCCCCACCCCCTCAACACACCGCCTCCTACCTTGAATGCCCTCTGTGCTGGGATTGTGCTGGAGGCTGCTAGATCAGGAGCTGTCTCCACTGGGGAAGTTCTCAGTTAGCCACTTACAGCCAGCGTCTGGCTCCTTTGCACTGCCTGAGTGACACTGAGGGGCTTGGTTGGACTGAGGAATCTGGTCCGGTGTCTATAAAGATCTTTGAAGGTTTAAGGGGCAAGTAGGAGTATTAGCAGGCCATAGGACTCATCCTGATCATCTCACTCAACCAAACCTGCCATTGACCTCAACAAGTGGGGGCTGGATTGACAGCTGAGGGCTGGATTGTCCCACATGTGTCTGCATGCAGAGGGGACCCTCTACACATGGACCTGTCCCTGCCCATGCAGAGAGGGTGCTCACACCTCCTCTGCAGCACCTTCCTTAGCATGCCTTGGATTCTCTTGCATGGTTTCTCCTCCTGAAAATGTCTCCACAGGAGCTCGGGGGCAGGTTTGGGAGTATGAGGGGGCGGAGCAGGTCTGGCACCCTCCCCTCCTCACCAAATATTGCAGCAGGGGTTAACATGGTTGAAGGAGCTTTAACTCCTTCTGGGTCCTCTTCTTCATTGCTGCTTGTGTGGGGGCCATGCTTTTTGGGGAAGGGGAGCAGAGGAGGCAGCAGCTGCCCTTGCAGCTGGATAAGAGACTCCCCTTCCCATGGATCCCCAAACTCCACAGTGTTGGCAAGGGACCAAGGCCCCCAAGACAATCTGGTTGAGAGGACTTTTCCAGAAAAACTATGAGGTGAACCTCCGTGAGTCTTCCTCCTTCCATGCATCTTTATTCTTGACTGGAGGGCAGGCATCCTCTGGGGAAACACTCTAGCAGGCCCATGGAGGGGGTGTCAGGCTCTGGGTTCTAAGCGGTCAGCCCTGGTGGTTGGTGCAGTGGTGGAGAGCAGTTACCAAGGGTCGAAGCCAGCTAGAGAGTCGTGACCAGGCCAAGGGCAGCGCTGAAACCGGGGTCTGAGAGGAGGCTGACCTGGGCCCTGCCCAGGGATTGGCTGCTGCAGCATGCCTGAGGGTTGAGTCAATGCAGGCTCTGCTGGAGGGGTGACTCATGGCACCTATTGAATATTTGCACCCACCCACATCTAAGCGACCCTCCCCCAGCCTAAAGGGAGTAGCCACTGAGCCCAGGGCTCATGTAAATTCACGGGACAATGAATGAAAAACAGGGATGGGAGTGAGGGTTAAAAGCAGGGAGCCAGAGAGGGACACTGAGCAGAGAACCCCGGACAGCGCCCACCGTTCCTCAAAGGTGTCCAGGGAGCCAGTGGACATGGCCCAGATACATGACCAGGGGGAGGAGCGAAAATAGGCTCCACAGTCACAGAGCACCTCCCATCCAGCATCCTTCTGGCATGGTGGATGGCCACCTTGGCCAGCGCCAGGAGGAGGCTGACGAGGAGATCTCGCGACTTCGTGGGGCCACAGATGGGGTGAGTGAGTGTAGATCAGGAGGTGCAGGAAAAAGTACAGCCAGAACTGAAGGAGAAGGTTCTGGAGGAGCTGGAAAAGGGGCAGCAATCTGGTGCACTCGATGTAAATGTGTGCCAGGGTCTATCTCACACAGCCAAAAGGGCACGTGTCAGGGAGGGAGCTGGGTGAACCATGCCAGGAGCTGCCAACTAATATCCCTGGTAGGCCGGGGTCCAGGGTAGAATATAGACTGGACAACCAGGGTTCTTCACCCTCCACAGGTGGTAGAAGGTCTTGCCACTTGGCGTCGGGGTGGGATATGAGGGTGAGGAAGTGAAGGGTATGGAGTATGAGCACGTACAGCTGCTTCCTAGGCTTGATGCAGAAACAAACCGATTGTAGGTCATGCAGCTGGCTTGGGTAGTGTGGAGGGGGTGGTCGGGGGTGGGGAGGTATTGCAGGGCAGGGGCCTGATGGCGAGGTCCGGAGGACCAGAGGTGAGGGGCGGGCAGGGAGCACCCTCCAGCAGGGCCTGCTTGAGGAAGGCCCGAGAGGCAGGTGATAAGGCTGCCTTCACCTCCTGGAGTACACACCTGGGGACACGAGGGGTGGTGAGCCCCATGCGCCAACCAAGCACCAGGGGATCCACCCCGTCCTCCCGGTCATAATCCAGGAGGGCTTCACTGAGCTGGGGGCTGGGGTCAGTCATGGCATCTGAGTGAGCAGTCCTACTCTGGCTGCGTGTGTGCCTCACAGGGGGCATTTGAAGACAGTCAGTGGGTCTATGATTATGCAGTCCCACTGGCCAAAGCCTCTGTCTAGGAGTGATACAGCAAGCTGCGGTACCACACCCATATTGCTGCAACCTCAGAGGCCGTGCAGGGGCTGCACAGGTGCTCCATGGCCAAGTTGGGAGCATTCCGTTCCCCACTCCCTTGTCCCTGTACTGTCTGTTTACCTGAGCTTTGTGCAGGTGCTGAGTGAGCCCCGCCGTAAAGGAAGCTTTGCACAGAAAGTGCCAAGGCTTTGTCTGGCTCTCGCTGATGCCACCCATCTGTCCGTCTTGATCCTCTCAGCCGTTAAAGTTACTTCAGTTTGTCAGCCTCTGTGGTTGGTTGGTTTCTCATCTCGTAACTTAATTTCCCATCTGCCTGTCTCTCTTGCTGCTCTAAGGGGTGGCTATTTCCTGGTGTTTTCTTGGCAAGGGGGCTGAGCTTTTGACTCTGACTGTACCACATCAACCCAGGCTCGCGTTCTTGCTGGCCAGAATGATAAAGCAGGTTTGCCACCTTGCCAGGCCATCTGTTCCCCGAATCAGTTTCTCTGGTGTTTCAGACTCTGACTTTGCCACCCTTTGAACAAACCCAATATGAGAAAGACAGATTCTGGTCTCTTATTTTGGCGGTGCGGAAGGAGAGAAAAGCACTTTGATTTACTGCAAAATCCTTTAAAAAGAACTTTGACCTAGGAATAAGCAGAGAAGAGCGCAAGGGGGAAATTCAGCCCTGAGTGACAGTCACTTTGCTCTTGTGCCCAGCCCTGTGTCCAGTCAGTTCCTCCAGTTCAGAGTAGCCTTTGGCCAGTGCAGGGCTAGCAGCCTCTGCCCGTGATGCATTGCCTCTGCAGAAGCCGGGAGCATTCTAGGGCAGGACAGGGTGAGGTGGAGGAGTGGTGGGTTGGAACATGGGGTGGGGTGGTGAAGATTGACAGCCTGGAGGAGGAAAGGGATGGATCGGGAGCAGAAGGAGGTGTGGCTAGGGTGGAGCTCAGCGCTGATGACTCCCCACTGCTGCCAGTCCCATTGGTTATGTCTGCACTGCAGCTAGGAGTGAGCCTCCCAGCCCAGATAGACAGCTTCAGGCTAGTGGGGCTTGAGCTAGCGCACTAAATGTAGCAGCGTGGATGTTGTGAGCTCAAGCCCACCCAACCCCCCTGGGTTTGAGAGCCCGAGCTCCAGCAGGAGCGACAGCATCCACTCTGCTCTTTTTAGTACGCCAGCTCAAGCACCACTAGCGCGAGTCTGTCTGTCCAGGCTGGGAGGCTTGCTCCTAGCTGCAGTATAGACAAACTCAGCGGGCTATAGAAGCAGAAAAAAGGAGCCCTGTGGCTGCTCTAGCTTGCACCTTGGCCCTGAGTAGCAGCAGAAGAGGAGAGGTGAAGTTAGTACCCTCTCTGTCATTGTGCTGGCTGGCACTAGTGCTGGCGTAGGAATGAATCCGGCCTGATTCTGGTCTCATTTGCTGCAATTTTAGATCTGTGTAACTCCACAGAGCACACCAGAGGTATTCCTGATCTGCAGCTTCCTGTCCCAGTGAGAGAAGAATCAGCCCTTAATTCTATACCATTTAATCTAAAGTATATTTAATAGTGTCTGGATCAGTGGTTTTATTTTTTTCTTTGCAAGTCTGGTAATGAGGGCTCGTTAGCTCAGCCAGCCCTCTGTTGAGTGTTAGTTGAATTTTGTGTTTTCAGCATGGTATTCGTTAATATAACGGTTCTTCTAAAATTACATTAAATATGATCTTATAATTATTTTTAATTAAGCGAGCAGTAAACTTACTCTGATCAGAAAGCCGATTTTAATTCTGAAATAGGGGGAGCAGTGATATGGGGTCACATTTTCAAAAACTCCTAAGTAACTTAAGCTCCTAACTCCCATTTTCAAAAGTGAGTTAGGCACTTAGGAGCCTAAAGCCTGGTGTACAATACAGTGTTAGGCAGCTTACATTGACCTAACTCTGTAAGCGTCTACATTAAATTGTAGCTCTCGCTGATGTAACTCGTCCATTACACTGACTTAATAACTCCATCTCCACAAGAGGCATAGCACTTAAGTCGATGTAGTTAGGGCAACACATTGTTAGGGCTAGTCTACACTTACCCGCTGCGTCGGAGGCTTCGGATCGATCTTCTGGGTTTGATTTATCGCGTCTTGTCTAGATGCGATAAATCAAACCAGGAAGTGCTCCCCCGTCGACGCCGGTAATCCTGCTCTGCGAACGGAGCAGGCGGAGTCGACGGGGGAGCCTGCGCGCCGCCGTGTGGACCAGGGGTAAGTACTTTTAAGTTCGAAATAAGATACTTCGACTTCAGCTACGTTATTCACGTAGCTGAAGTTGCGTATCTTACTTCGAACTTGGGGGCTAGTGTAGACCAGCCCTTAGTGTAGATGCTGCATTGCTTACATGGACTGTTGCTGCCTTTCAGAAACTGTCCCACAATGCCCCGCTCCGGCAGTTAAATCAGCACAAGCACTTCTGGTGAGGACGCGCACTACTGACACAAGGAGCATAGTGTGGACATGCAAAATCGATTCAATTACTGTGGTGTCTGTACAAGTCTGCACTACACAATTAAGTTCACCGAAGTCCCATTGACTTCAGTGAGAGTTAAGCATCAAGGCTGGTTAGGTACCTTTGAAAATTCTACTAGGTGCCTATCTGTATCTGTAGGTGCCTAAATACCTTTGTAAATCTAGGCCTATGTGCTTACGTCATTTTTGAAAGTAGGATTTAGGCTCCCAAATCACTTTTGAACATTTTACTCATAGTCCTTAGCGATTGTGAAGTGAGGCTTGAAACACTCGCTTACAGATAAATGGAGTCCTTTATTTTCTCCGCAGGTCCCTACTTCAATCCACGCTCCCGCCAGCGAATTCCTCGTGATCTCGCCATGTGTGTCACCCCAAGTGGCCAGTACTACTGTTCCATGTGCAATGCCGGGGCTAGTGAAGAGATGGAGTTCCGACAACATTTAGAAAGCAAACAGCACAAAAGCAAGGTGTCCGAACAACGGTATAGGAATGAGATGGAGAATCTTGGCTATGTACAATGACACGCTATCCCTCGGTAGTAGTTTGCAGATAGAGCAGCTTGTCTCGCCTGCTGTTTGCCACATGCCCTGCTTTGTGCTCCATTTGATAGGAGTATGCTCTCTAGCTATACATGTAACACCTGCAAACTTAATGGTATGGTTAGGGGTTTTTTTTATAGCACTGTTGGCAGGAATATGCTCTGCAGGACGTGAAGTGGTTTTAATGTTTGTTTGCTTATCTAAAGCTCTTCATTGCATTTCGGGGGAGCCCTGTCCTCCCCCATGCCCTATTGCATGACTGTGCAAGGCCCAAAAAGCACTGGGACCACCACGGTTCTGCCACGCAGGCAGGGTATGTGGAGACGCAACACCCGTTTTGGCGTGTCCTGGAGCTAGGCTCCACAGCATCACTCCGCAGCAGGGGGATTTTATGGGCAGGCTTGAGGAGAGGAGGGAACAGAGCCAGCGGATGTGTGAATGGCATTGGTGGCCACACGTCCCTGCTAGCAGAAGCGTAAGAGGCTATAGCCTCAAATACAACTTACAGCAGGTGCCTCCTGCATTCCTGTCGGCACGGCACTGAGGCGGTGCACATACCCTATGGGAGGATCCTATCTCCCTCACCCTCATGTAGGCCACCCCCCAGTGTTTGGACTTCAGGTGGCTGGTGAGGATTTCAACCTGCAATAGGAGAGTAGCTGATCTGCCACATCAGCGGATAGTCTCCTCTGTCAAGGAGGATAGATTCTGCTCTGCTCTTGGCAATGGATTTTTACCACACCGGAGCCACTGGGCATCTTTATGCAGCGTGGGTGAAATTCACCTATGGGAGCAGGGCCTGTGCAGGGTCCAGAGAGCAACAGAAGCTAATATAATCTGATGGGGGCTCTGTACTGAGCTTTGGCCTCCATAGGACAGCCTGGATGGTGCAATGAGGATGGGCTGGGGAGGAATTGTGGGTCCTAACACCCTATCGAATCGGTGCTGAGGGGGGTCAGGTGCTGTTCTCCCGCCTGTAGCAGTAACTGTAGAGGGGGTGGGTCTGCGATGTAGTATAATTCCCTGGAAGATGGGGATTATTGGATTTCAGCTGCCTCAACCTCCACTCCATTCAGCTGCACTAAACCTGACAAGCATTCACCCTTGGAGAAGAGCTGCCGGCGTTGGGCATATTTCCTCTCTTCCCTTTACTCTAAGTCTCAGACTGGGCTTTCCTTTATCTTTCTTCCCTCTGAACATCAACGTTTGCAGTCTTTTGTTTTAGGGAAGGGATAACGAGCCTGAGTGTAATCTCCAGGTTGGGCTGTCATGTTCTCCCCTGTTTTATCTCCAGGCTAGGCTGCTGTGCTATCTCTTGTGCTATCTCCAGGCTGGGCTTCCGTGCTGTCCCTCGTGCGAGCTCCGGGCTGGGCTGCTGTGTCCTCCCCTGTGTTCTCTCTGGGCTACCCTGCCGTGCTCTCCCTGTGTGATATTCGGGCCGTGCTGGCCCCCTGGTGATCTCTGAGCGGGGCTGCTGCGCTCTCCCCTGATCATTCGCACAGTTGTGGTGAATTTAATGATCCTTCTCTTTTTTTTAATGTCCAAAATAAGTAGGGTCAGAGCCAGGGAGATGCTGTGGATATCTCCCTTCCAGGCCTGCTTTACTGTTCCGGTTCTATGCTGGTGTAGCTCCTTTGTTTTTCGCGGGGGAGGGGACTAGAAGTGAAAAGGTGCTTTGTAGCTTGTCCCCTCCTCCCGGAGTCAGAGAGTCAATTTTTCCCTCGGTGCAATCCCACTGACTTCAGTGGGGCCGCACCAGGGATGAATTTGGCCCAGTGTGTATCATGTTGCAGATAGCCCTGTTTTTCACCATCCTTCACCGGTCCCTGCTCCCTAGTTTCTTGCATTCCACCAGCCTTTTTCAGCCTTAAAAAACAGAGTTTCTGTTCATCTTCTCAGTCCACCACAGAAAGACTTGTGTCACGTGCGTGCTCACAAGTAAAAGCTGTTCTTCAGACTTTGAGTAATCTGTATCACCGGCCACCTCCAGCGAGCACTGCACACCTGCCCTGTCTTTTATATAGCACTCCTATACTCCATGAGGTTAAACTGTGATGGAGGCCACAGCAATCATCACATGCTCCCTGCTGATCCATGTTTATATGCATGGTAACAGACTCCAGTGTCTATAGCGCCTAATGCTGGTCCTCTGCGCAAAGCCTGAGTAAATAGACTTTGCACAGAGGAGCTCCATCGGGTGGAATGGGTGGGAGAACAGAATCCCAGTTTGCAAAGCACAAGCACCTTCCCCTGTGCTCTCCCTGGCTGGCCCCTTGGCCATGCCCACTGGCCTGCCCCATCCCCAACCTCCCTGTGCTGCCGTAGAGAGTGCAGTCCTCTGGCATGACCTGCTCCCCATTCCACACAGTGGAACTGTGGCCTATCCTCTGTTTTCCTGGCTGTACACCCCCGTGCAAGGACGGAAGATGGTGGACGATAGCTGCCCTGTCGTGTCTCCCCACAACGATTTCTGCCTCATGTTTAAATGTCCATTTGCCATAAACCCCGGCACGGTGTTTCCATTGTTTCATGCAACGCTGAATAAAACGAGAGCTGGGGAAAGCCCTGTTATGCGCAGAGTGTCTAGCTCGGTGTCTAGCCCAGGAGGCATTTTCCCTCACAAAACAGTGTCTAGTTGAAATGCCCCAGCAATGGAGCTCCCATGGTTTTCCTTGGGAGGCATCCATGGCTAGAAGATGTGGGACATGCTGGGACTTGCTCTGTCCAGGAGTCCTAATGTGAGCACAAGGGAACCAAAGACTGCCCCTCCCATCACAGGACCCACAGTGGTTTCTCCTTGACCTAGAAAATGGCTAATCATGAAGGTGTGAAAAAACACCCCTTGTTAGTGTTGCTGCGATAGCAGGGGCCCGGACTCAATGACCCAGGAGGGTCTTTCCAGTCCTATGCCCCTATGATTTAAGGGTTAAAGCCAACCCAAAGGCCCTTCAGCAAGAGGAGACGGTCAGAACCTGACTATGTGTGTAATAAAGTAGTTCTGTACATAAGGATTCAGAATGCTTGGGGAAGACATATCCTGCTATATCTACACTCAGAAACGGGGGTGGGAGGACCAGGAGGGGCACCATACCCAGTAAGAATACAGGTGTGGCACCTTTTTAGAGACCCCCCGGCTTGAATAGTTTATTTCTTGACTGGAAAAAAAAATAAAGTGGACTTTTGTGAAGCTATCACATTGGCCAGTAGATTAATGACCTTTGCTGCTAAAAAAAAAAAATCATTGCATTCATATTTATTTTATGATGCTGACCACTGACAGTCTTGTGAATATTTATGGCTTTATCCTATGGGTTGTTTTTGTTTAAATAGAAAAATCTTCAGCACACTTTGATTTCGAACCAGACTAGATATTTATTATTTGTGAAAATGTGGCTGTACCCTCTCGCCCCACGTATATGTATTTTTTTTCTTCACATAAAATAAAATTGTTCCTTTATGTTTTCATGGCAAACAAATTCTGGATTTGCCTCCAGCTTTTTCTTAAGTCCCAATTGCAACCTTTGTTTAAATGGTGGACTCAGTAAATTGAGCACATCTTAATGTTAACTTTAAATACATATGCATTTCATTCCAGCTGTAGCTTTTATTTTAAGGCAATGAGACCAATACATGGGATCCATATCATTTATATGGAGTATGAAAGAGGTACTGTTTTGTTTGTATTCAGCATTAGATGTCATTACGCATTAACAAATAAATGTGTTATCATTACCTAACATGGGGCTCAGTTCTGCTTATAGTTATTCTGGTGCAAATCTGAAGTAACCCTTCTAACTTCAGTGGAGTTACTCTGGATTTACACCAGTGTTACCAAGAGCAAAATTTAGTCCAGGAGATTATTTTTCCCGTACTACATAAACATTATAGAGAGAATCGATCTGTAAGCATTGATTCGTCTTTTGGCTTGCTAACATGCTGTTAATAACATGAGCAAAATCCTGTCGTCACATTACTCAGGCAAGACTCCCATTGACAGCAGGGGGGTTATTGCCTGAGTACAAAGTGAATGACGTGGCTGCACTGTATACTTACATTGGCCATGTCAAAACAAAGTAGGGTGCTAAATGTTCTTTCAATCGTAGATTTTGTTACAACAATCTAGGCTGACTTGGCTTTTTAAAGAATATTTCTCTTGCTCTATAAGGGCATGAACTTGCTCCCACTGAAATTGGCGGTGAAGCTCTCTTTGATTTCAGTAGAACAGGGTCAAGCCCTAAGCCACTCCAGGAACTCTGTAGTGCTGATGCCTTGTCATGTACATGTTTTTATATCTGTATCCACAAGGATGCTCTGGATGAGGAAGAAACCTTTTGCCCCCTTAGTAGTTCCTTTTGGGATCCATCTTGAAATTTGCTCTTCTTATTACAACTGGTAAAGTCCATGCGTTCCCAGGAATAAATTAGCATGCGGGATTGAACAACCGTGGACCTGATCCTGCTTCATTTAAGTCATGGCGAACCTCCCATTGACTTCACTGGAGCAGGATTGATTGCCAGCTGCATCGAATTGGAAATAAAAATAAAAGCTGCTTTTAAATAAATTGTTAGACAATAATAGCTGGAATCCTTTTCCCAGTGACGAGAAAAGGCCAGTGAAGTTATATAAAAAATGAATAAGGCATCTGCAGTGAAAGGGAAGATTATGGATGTTTCTGAAACGAAGCACAAAATAGTGAATGTGGATACAGAATCGGTTCAGTCCACTTTGGAAGGAATTGATTTAATTCGTATCCTGCATCTGTATAGTAGCATCATTTGCAAATGCTTTGAATGTACTTCATCTAGAGCCTTCTTGTCGCGTTGGTTTTGTACACTTGTCCCTCTTTTTATTGCATTGAACTCTGTAGGGGAATAGTTGAGTTGATGAAAATGAACCTTTTCTCCACTCTACAATAAATCGTCTTGCTCTCACCATTCCATAACTTCAGTGTTTTGGCTTTACTACAGCTGGTGAGTACATGGCTCTAAACAGTCATCTGCTTAGCAGAAGAGTTACAGGTGATTGAAGACTAGCTTCCTAATATGTATTAGTGCACAGGTAAAGGGCTCAATTCTGTGTGGTGCTGACTGCCTCCAACTCCTACTGAAGTCCATTTTAGTCTTGAATCTCCCCACAAGACTCCTTGGCTTCACAAGGAGTTGAGGATGCTCAGCACCTTGCAGGATAGGAGCCAAAATCACTGTGAAGGGCTTTGCATCACATTATATTTTCCTGCAGAATGGATACCACAAGTTCACTTGCATCTCCAGATTGAAGAAAGGTAGAGTGAAAAATCATTTGGGCATTTAACTTTATAAAAGGTTTTTGAAAGGCTGAAGAGACTGGTGCATACCAGGCCTGATTATCACATATGCCCTGGTATAACTCCAGGGAGCCAGATTCCCCTCTCATTTACATCACTTTACGGCCCTGATTCAGGAAAGGACTTATTAAAAGTTAAGCATGGATTTAAGAGATTTCCTGAATAGGGATGCTTTCCTGAACAGGGGCCTTTAAGTTGTTACAATGATCATGGCTGTTCTCAGTCCTGTTCTCAGTGACCTTTCTAAAATTGTCCTGAAGCTCTTACTTTTACTTACACACACTTGAGAAAAGGAGAAAAATAATAATGCAATTAATGAGAGCCAAGCTGACTTAATCAATACACTTTACAAAGCTTTGCACTTAATGGCCTAAGGACCTGATCCTGTGAGGTGCTGAGTGCCCTCAACTCCCACTGCCTTTTGTGGAAGCTCTTTACGGGATCAGGTCTTTAGACTAGCAGACTTGTAATTCAGACAATTGTCTCAATATCATTGCTAGATATTAAAGAACAAATTCCCCAGCGGCCAGAACATAGAATATGAAGGTGGAGTGTAATGCATAATAGTGGGTAACTTATAGAATGCAGTCAGTGTCACGGACCTTAGAATTCACATACAACTCTTCCATTCTAAGAGTGAAATGAACATCCCCTGAACAAAGCTTGGGTAAATGGGCTTTGTGTGGGGAACCAATGAAGGGGGCAGGGACTATGGGGAGCAACTTACTTGACACGGTCTGCTGTGCACCTCTCCTTTACAAGGGGTTTGTGGCCAGTGGATTAGCATGGACCAATTAGTCATGACCCTGGCCCTACAACAAGCCCACATGGTCCTGCCAAGAGGGCTGCCGAGAAGCCCAGCTCTGTAGCATGCCTGTGGCTGTAAAATGCCTCTGGGTGGCTTCTTGGTTTCTTGCTTCCACCTGCAGCGGGCAATGGAACTGTGGTGGTGCTGTGGCAATTTGTTCCTTCTAGAGCCCGGAAGTTATGACTAAATGCATAGAGCATCACCCTCTCATTAGAGAAGCTACCAAGCTAATAAAGTTATGAAGCCTTGCAAGTAGAGATTTATGTTATTGATTTAGCACAAATCCTACGGCAAACTGAGCTGAGGCAGGAAGTGCTACCGTGATTCATTCGAGGCACCAGATAGGATAAAGCTCTACAAAGAGTGGAAAGCCCTCATTCCCTAATATCAGGGCCAGATTAACTCTCCTGTGGGCCCGGGGCTATTAGATTTTGTGGGGCCCCTGTATACAAGTCTTTTTCCTGGGAGGGAGTTTGGTGCAGGAGGGGGTGTGGGGTCTGGGAGGGAGTTTGGGTGCAGGAGGGGAATTCTGATCTGGGGCAGGAGGTTGGGGTGCAAGAGGGGGTGCGAGGTGCAGGCTCTGGCTGAGAGGTGCTTACCACAGGTGGCTCCCAGCTGGCGGTGCAGCAGGGTTCAGGCAGGCTGCCTTCACGCTGTAGCCCCATGCCGCTGCCAGAAGTGGCAGGCTGCTAGCACGTCTCTGCAGCTCCTGGGGGGAGGGGGATAGCGTGTCTCCGTGTGCTGCCTGCACCTGCAAGTGCCACCCCCGTAGCTCCCATTGGCTGGTTCCTGGCCATTGGGAGCTGCGGGGACGGTGCTGGGGGAGGGGGCAGCGCACGGAGCTGCCTCCTCCCCCTCCCCCCCACCCCCCAGGAGCTGCAGACACGTGCCAGTAGCCAAACGCTTCCAGGAGTGGCGTGGGGCCACAGCATGCAGACAGCCTGCCTGAGAGCCCCCTTTAGTGGCCCGGAGATCATGGCCTGTGATTTATTTTTGTAGGACCCCCTTGAGCGGGGCCCTGGGCTGCAGCCCCTGAAGCCCCTGCCTTAATCCGGCCCTGCCTGATATTACCAATCATGGCAGTTGAATGACATGGCGTTCTTCAGCATTCACATCTGTTAATGGCATTCTGTAGAAAGCCCACAGCAATTCAGCACAGTCAAATATTAGTAAATTGCACCTGGGAAACAGTCTCTCTGTGCTTCAGTTTCCCGTCTGTAAAATATGAGGATAAATTAATGGGAGCCATGTAAGTACCTAAGACATAGCATTAGTCCCTGGTTTTGAGTCATTTATTTTTTATTTACTTGTTAATTCACAAAATTCAGCATTGGGGTGGAGGTGGAGTTTGCACTAAGGTCCAGACCCTTTCAGTGATTTTGATGGGAGTTAGCTGCCTAAATACCTTCAAGGCTTTTGCCCTAATTAACTCACCCAACATCACTTAAGGGTACGTCTATACTTACTTCCTGGTTCGGCGGGAACAAATCGATCTTCTGGGATCGATTTATCGTGTCTTGTCTAGATGCGATAAATCGATCCCGGAAGTGCTCGCCTTCGACACCGGTACTCCTGCTCCGCGCGAGGAGTAAGCGGAGTTGACGGGGGAGCCTGCCTGCCGCGTCTGGACCCGCAGTAAGTGCTGTTTAGTTCAAACTAAGATACTTCGACTTCAGCTACGTTATTCATGTAGCTGAAGTTGCGTATCTTAGTTCGAACTGGGGGGGTTAGTGTGGACCAGCCCTAGGAAGTCTGTCGCAGAGCCAGGAACTGAACCTAGGCCTCCCAAGTTTTCACCCTAATCACTGGGCTATCCTTCCCAATTCATTGAACACTAATTTATTTTAACAATTGTTTAATTTTCATTACTTATATTATTTCACAATGTTTTAGTAACTGGACTGTAGCATGAGTTTGAAAAAGAACGAGGTCTTGGCAACATAAAAACCTCATCCTGGCAGTGTCTCTGCTATTAAATCTTAGCTGAAAAGTGGAGAGAGACTGCCAATGTTTATGTTCGGATTAGCAAAATACAGGCTATGGAGGGTCTTCTGTATTAGGTTATGTTCACTTCATATAAATTGTCCCTGCCCCTATTATTAGTTATCCCAAGGTGTTAGGTTGGCTACTTGTCTATTTTATGGTAGTTATAAAACTATTTTAACAATATCCTGCAATAGGCCTAATCCTTCTTGGAATTATACCTCTTTTACAACAGCATAACTCCACTGGGCCCAATTCTCTTTCCATACTGGTGTAAAGCAAGAGTAGATCTACTTAAAATGGATCTACACCAATATAAAGGGAGATGGGAGGACTGTCCCCAGTAAATTACCTGGGACTACAAACTGTCTTTGATTGTACTATGTACACCAAATATCTAAGGTGCTAAAAGTACTGTATTAATTTAAATTCTGTTTCTCGTGATCAGGGTCTCATTTTTCACAAAGGGATATTTTGAGCAAAAGAACAAGATCTATGTTTGGATAAGGTGATTTTTTAAAAAGAAAAACTAATATGACAGGATAATAATCTGGTCATGCTGCCTCTGCAGAATCAGTTTATGCAGGAATAATGTAAACAAATCAGACCATGGATTTAGCTAAATGAATCAGACCAAAAGTATCCAAAAATGTTACACTAGCCCGTGTTTACACCTAGATTTAAAAAGGTGATGCATAGGGATTTAGAATCCAGGGGAGGGCACATGGCAAAATCCCCAGGCACCCTGCTATGAAAATGCAAGTGTTAACCGCTGATCTTTGGAGGTAGCTACAAAAATTTTGAAGTTGAAACTGTTTGAATATATAGATGCTAGAACTGATTGAGAGGTCATTGCTAATACAAATAAAATAATAATATAAAATATAGCTTGTAAACATTTCATCAGGAAGATGGTTCATTTTGACTCTGCTGTGTCTACACACTTATGGACCAAATTCTTCAGCAAAGCAAAAAATATATATATATATTTTTATGTTGCTATATAATAAAAGCATCAATATTGCCTGTCTGAGTGTCCCATCAGCAGCATGTTGTGCTGCAACTTGGAAATGGCACAAGTATTGAATTCCGTCTGGGCTGTGGGCTAACAGATAAGTGAGCTCTGCCGGTGCAAGTTGCTGAGCACCCTCAACTCTTGTTGCAATGAATGGCACTCAGAACCTTGCAGGATCAGCTAGGGTTTATGATGGTCCAAATGTAAGAGGATGCAACACCATTCAGCTCAGTGATGCTGCACCCATTGGTTTGCGTTTGACCCCTTGTGCATTCTATCTATCTGATGCCTGTCAGCAGGGCCGGCTCCAGACCGGCCAAGCGCGTGCCTGGGGCAGCGCCTGGTAGGGGGTGGCACTCCGGGGATTCTGGGGTGGCGGTTTTTCTTTGCTTTGGCACTTCGGTGGTGGCCATTTTTTTTTTTTTTTTTGGCTTGGGGTGGCCAAAAAGCTGGAGCCGGCCCTGCCTGTCACCTTGGTATCTAGGCATCGGAAATGGGCATCTGACCTTCACACTCTCCTTTGACTAAACTGTGAATGTGCCTTTGAAGGTGTGACTTTTACTGCAAAGCAAAAAAGAAATCCCTAGGCACCCAAGTAGATTGGAAATGGTCACATTGACGCTCACAGGTTTGATTGATTTAAAGTCTGTTTGCTTAGGAGAAACATGGATTATTATTACATTTAAAAACAAATCCTTTGTAATGAATGTTATTGAAAATTATGAGAGAAAAAAGGACCAAAATTTAAAAAAGATGATGTCAGGCTGTTTCCTTCTTAGTTCCAGCTAATGAGGGAAGAAATAAATAAATGACAGAGAATCAAGTTTCACCCAGTCTTATGTGGGTATTTTGAATCCCAAGGCTAAATCCCCAAGCTAGACTTTAAGACTGATCTTTCAGAGTAAACTTTCAATTTTTGATTCTCTTGCCATCACATTATTCATCTGAATGTGGCCTTTTTGTAGTCACTTTTCTTAAAAGTCTATGATACAGGGACCAGATTCTGCCCTATTAATACAAATCATGACTGCACTGGGGAAAGGGGAGAATCCAGTTCTGGGGATGATATTCTTCTGGGAGAGGATAGCTTCACCGTCTACACAGATGTTCTATAAATGCCACCCTGGCTAAATCAGCACGTCACAGCTACTTGGAGCACGCTCTCCAACTGGCCAGCACTGCCCTCCTTTTGGGCTGAGCTGCTGGAAATGTGCATCCTGGGGGCTAGGAAGCGTGCCCTTGTGCCACCATTATCCCCCTGGGAGGGTTTTCTGCCACTGGGATCCGTCCAGCGAGGTCTCTGCAGGCACATTTATTGATGCAGCACATTCAATACAACATAATTTATCAGAAAGGGTGCTATAAGCATAGGCGCCGATGGGTGCTCGCGCCCCCGTCCCCGTCCCAACTCCACCCCCGGCCCTTCCCCAAATCCCTGCCCCTGCCTCCGCCTCCTCCCCCGGGCGCGCTTCATTCCCTCCCCGTCCCCCCCCCCCCCCCCCCCCCGGCTTGGTGGAGAAGCAGCAGAGCATCCACCGGGCCCAGCAGCTCCCCGCCAGCCCCGCCCCGCCCAGCTCACCTCTCTGCCTCGGCCTCTCCGCCTCCCAAGGCTCCGCCGGACGCCAAGCCAAAGCCCGCTTTTCCTGGTTCCTTGCACATTCCAGACTCCCATTGATTTCAATAGGCGTTTTGGTGTTACAAGGTGTATAGGATTGGGCCCATAGTTTGAGATTCTAAAGGCACATTGTAAACCTACTTTAGCAGTAATATCTCCAGTAGCTATCTAACATATTTAGACCCAGATCTTGCACTGAGCTCCACATGGGCACAGAGGTCTGCTGCCCGAGTGCAGCTCATCACTGCAGGATCATGCCATAGGTATGTATATGAACATGGAAGGCACTTATTAAAATGCAGTTAGACCACAGCAATGCCTTAGATGCATTAAAATCTGAGTGCAGAACACAGTGTGGCAAAAAAATGTTATGATCCAGTAATAGCTTTGACACTTCGCATGCATGCCCCAAACCCCAGCTTCTGAATGCAACAACCAAGCCAGCGTTGTTTTCTGTTTTCTGCTTCCCACCAAATTCACAGGCCTTAGCTTAATTTGGGAGGGAGGGAAGCATTGGCTTGCTAAACCCAGGGTTCAATCCTTGAGTTCAATCCTTGAGGGGGCCATTTAGGGATCTGGGGCAAAAATCTGTCAGGGGACAGAACTTGGTCCTGCTAGTGAAGGCAGGGGGCTGGACTCGATGACCTTTCAAGGTCCTTCCAGTTCTATGAAATAGGCATATCTCCATATATTATAATTTAGGAAACCATGTCCTCGAACTGTTTGTTAAGTAGACAGCCTGACAGCGCCCTGTAACCCAGCTTCAGTTTTCAAAACAACCTGGCTGGGCAATGGATGAGTGACCAAGCTCACAGAAACAATTCACAGGAGGCCATGGGTCGCATAAAATGCCAGCCAACATTTATTCTCAGTGGCATACAAAAATCACAATAGTACCAATGAGTCCAAAGCACAGGTCTCCAGAATAAAAAGCTCACGTCCCCAATACAATGGGACCCAAAGAGAGATCCTGGGTCTGAATCACAGGCCATAACACTTAAAAGAGAACATAATCCACACGTCTCAGAGGTAAAATTGGCAGGTTCTCTATCCCCTCTGTCTCTATTAAATTGTTTTTAACATCTTAGCTATAATACATTTTTCTCAAAAGGCTTTGCTGCCTCATTGCAGGAACATATTATTTCTATTGTACCCACAAGTGTGCTAGAGGCTTCATGCTTCTAAAATAAGGCAGATCCCCACCCTGGAAAGCTTACACCGTCTAAAAACAGACACCAAGGAGTGGGAGAAGGAAAGAATCAACACAGAAAAGAGCCAGCTTGACGGGACCTGACACCTCCTTCATCACCCACACACCTCATTCTCCTCAACAGCCTCAGAAAGGTTTCCTGGCACCTTCAGATTAACACGAGCCTTTTTGCAGCACCTCCATGGAAGCTCACTCAGTCCGAGCCAAAAAAAGAAAAAAAAAAAGAAAAACAACAGAGGGAAAAAATAAGTCAATTGGAAATTGATTCTTATGGATCAATTCAGAGGTTGTGTCCTTGCATATCCCCATGCCAGGGTGGACAGTCTCCCAGTTGTCTTGCAACAACTGATTTTATGATGTCTGCAGGGAGACCTGCAGCATCCCAACTTAACCTCGATGTATGAATGATTATGGTGCATGTTACACATTGGTAAACTGAGGTACAGAGAGGCCAAGTGACTTGTCCAAGGTTATAGTGTGAGTCAGTGGCAGAGATGAGTGTAGAGCCCAAATGTTCCTATTTCCAGTGCTTTGCACTAGCCCCATTTCTCCCTTGGATATAAGCAATAATGTACACTGTATGTCTTAGGAAATTAGAACTCAAACAATTAAATATTTCCTCCCCCAGATTTGGGTACGTCTAGTGGCATTTCAGACAGGAACATATCTATACTAGATATTAAAACAGCTGGTACTTGACTGGGCTTTATCATAAAAATGGCAGTGGGGTTTATAATAAAAATGGAAGAAACACAATTTGAACTCCAGGGATGGGACAGCATTGCTCTTCTAGACCAGGGGTAAAATTTTCAAAAGGTCAGATTGGCAGAGATCCTGGAGTTTTTTCACCTTCCTCTGCAGTGTGGGGCATCAGTAACTTGCTGGTTTGAACTAGAGTAAAATTCTCTGTAACATGAAGTCTTTAAATCAAGATTTGGGGACTTCAGTAACTCAGCCAGAGGTTATGGGCCTATTATAGGAGTGAGTGGGTGAGATTCTGAGGCCTGTAATGTGCAGGAGGTTAGACTAGATGATCTTGTATTGTCCCATCTGGCCTTAAAGTCTATAAATCTAACAGTGTATGTGATTTAGGAGCCTAATTAAAGTGACTTAATTTAGGCACTTTGATGTCAATAGCACACTTGAAGTCAATGGGAATTAGGCACACGGGGACAGATTTACAAAGGTATTTAGGTGCCTAAAGATGCAGATAGGCACCTGGTGAGATTTACAAAAGCACCTAAGCAAGTTAGGTGCCTAAGTCACTTTCGAAAATGAGGCTTAGGCTTCTAAATAACATAGAAATTCTATTGAATTTACCAGCAACTACACACCGCACCATAATAACTCTAACTCAGGAACCAAGCCATGCAACAAACCTCGATGCCAACTTTGCCCACATATCTACACCAGGAACACCATCACAGGACCTAACCAGATCAGCCACACCATCACCAGTTCATTCACCTGCACATCCACCAATGTAATATATGCCATAATATGCCAGCAATGCCCCTCTGCTATGTACATCGGTCAAACTGGACAGTCCTTACGCAAAAGGATAAATGGACACAAATCCGATATAAGGAATGGCAATATACAAAAGCCTGTAGGAGAACACTTCAACCTCCCTGGACACACAATAGCAGATTTAAAGGTAGCCATCCTGCAGCAAAAAAACTTCAGGACCAGACTCCAAAGAGAAACTGTAGAGCTTCAGTTCATTTGCAAATTTGACACCATCAGCTCAGGACTAAACAAAGACTATGAATGGCTAGCCAACTACAAAAGCAGTTTCTCCTCCCTTGGTGTTCACACCTCAACTGCTAGAAGAGGGCCTCACCCTCCCTGATTAAGCTTACCTCGTTATCTCTAGCCTGAATCTTCCCTGCACATTTATATCTGCCCCTGGACATTTCCACTGCTTGCATCCGAAGAAGTGGGTATTGACCCACGAAAGCTTATGTTTCAATACCTCTGTTAGTCTATAAGGTGCCACAGGACCCTTTGTCGCTTCTATTGAATATTGAAATTGAAAATTCTACCCTATGACTTCACTGCAAAAAGGGGTGTGTTTTTACATGAGATAGCTAACTCGAGATGGTTATCTCAATGTCAGGTCCCAGTGCAGACAAGGCACAGGTGATTTTTTTTGCCTATACCCATATATCAACCCTATACCTCCACCTGGGATTGACCTTGATTAGCGACAGAGAGGTTAAAAACTACAGTCACTTGTCTCCACGTGGATGTAACATCAAGATAGATATATTGAGTTAGCTATTTCAATCTAAAAGCATACCTTTTTTGCAAAGAAGACAGAGCCATAAATTGTAAATAGCCGGGGCAGTGCTTGTTTTTCAAAAGGTCATTCTCACTTGCTGTTTCAGTGAATGTGGGATGTGGCTGATGGAAGCATGTCCCAGGGAGAGAATCTAGACCTACCCCAGTTATGAGGCTGTATCATACATGGGCATCAGTTATGTTTGACATTTGTGATAAAACAATTATAGCTTCAGATTTCTTCTCGCTGGCAGCAGTTCTGCCAGACAAGTACGGGACGTCTTTCCTACTGGGCTTCAATCTTTAATCTTTTTCTGGTGCCGGGGGCTCTTCCAATTCTTGTTTGCTAGAAATGACTTGTCTTCGGCCAATATATCTAGTGCCAGTGCCATCTAGTGCACCATAGAAGCATCACAACTGCTGCCTTTCTCATTTGTGGACTTGCTGTATGCTTGAAGTAAACTGTTTCCTGAAAGAAATCAAACCTTTGAAGGGCTAAACTTAGTTTATTCTTTTATCTACCTTGCCTCTAGCAGGCCCTTTCCAAGTAGTATCCTTTTCATATCCCTCAAAGGGTTTAAATCCATTGCTGAGACTGCAAAACAGATGTTGAAAGAGTCCAGCCATCACAAACTGAATAACTGAATATGAGCCAACAATTTTGATGCAGTTGTGAAAAAGGCTAATATCATTCTAGTATTAAGAGGAGTGTCACAGGTAAGGCATGGGAAGTAATTGTCCCATTCTACTTGGCACTGATGAGGCCTCAGCTGGACAACTGTTTCCAGTTCTGGGTGTCACACTTTAAGATAGATACGAATAAATGGGAGACAGTCCAAAGAAGAGCAACAAAATGATGACCTCTGAGGAAAGATTAAAAAAATTGGGCATGTTTAGTCTTCAGAAACTGAGGGGAGACCTGATAATCTTTAAATACGTTAAGGGCTGTTAGAAAGAGGACAGTGATCGATTGCCTTCAGTGTCCATCAATTGCCTTCAGTGAAGGTAGGACGAGACGTAATGGGGCTTATCTGCAGTAAGGGAGATTTAGATTAGATATTAGGAAAAACTTCCTAACTGTAAGGGTAGTTAACCTCTGGAATAGGCTTCCATGGGTGGTTGTCGAATCCCCATCATTGGAGGGTTTTAAGGACTGGTCAGATAAACACCTGTCTGGGGTGGTCTAGGTTTACTTGATCCTGCCTTAGTGTAGTGGGCTTGACTTGGTGATCTCTTGAGGGCCATTCCAGGCCTAAATTGCTATGACTCTATCCCCGCAGAGAGTTTGGTGAAAGAAAAAGCCTCAAAAAGCTGTAAAGTGCTAGAGTTACACTATCAGATCGATGCACAATGCTTCTTTGCATGTGCAAGTGCCTTTAAAGTTAACAAGACGAGCCCAGCTAAAGATCTGCTGCTGGAGATGGAAACACACCTCATGTTTCCATTCCTCCTTCCTCTGTATTTGAGGTAGGGTGACCGGGTGTCCGGCTTACGACTGAAACACCCGGTCGAAAAGGGACTCCGGTCAGCACTGCCAAGGAAGGCTAGTCCCTGCCTCTCCTGGCTGGCACCACACTGTGCCCCAGAAGCGTACAGCGGGTGGGCCACAGGGCTCCGTGTGCTGCCCCCGCCCCAAGCACCAGCTCGGCACTCCCATTGGCTGGTTCCTAGCCACTGGGAGCTGGGGGTGGTGGTGCCTGTGGGCAAGAGGGGCGCATGGAGCCTCCTGGCCCCCCGCCTAGGACCTGGACCTGCTGGCTGCTTCCAGGGCATGCACAGTGCAGTGCCAGGACAGGCAGGCAGCCTGCCTTAGCCCCGCCCCGCTGCGCCGCTGACCAGGAGCCGCCTGAGGTAAGACCACACCCCAAACCTGAGCCCAAACCCCCTGCCCCACCCCTGATCCCCCCCAACCCAGAGCAGCCTCCTGCACCCCAAACCCCTCACCCCTATCCCACTCCAGAGCCTGCACCCCCAGCCCAGAGCCCTCAGCCCCCCTGCACCCCAACCCCCTGCCCCAGACCAGAGCCCCCTCCTGCACCCTGAACCCATCATTTCTGGCCCCACCCTGGAGCCTGCACCCCCAGTAAGAGCCCTCACCCCCTCCCACACCCCAAGCCCTTGCCCCAGACCAATGAAAATGAGTTAGGGTGCAGGTGAGTGAGGCACGGAGGGAGGGGGAATGTAGTGAGCCGGGACGGGGCCTTGGGGAAGGGGCGGGGCAGGGGGCGGGGCCTTAGGGAGCTGTGGGTCCGGGGCCTGCAGACGGGACAGCATGTAGAGCCTCCTGGCCACGTAGGAGCTGGAGGGGGGACATGCTACTGCTTCTGGGAGCCACCTGAGGTAAGCACTGCTCAGAACTGGTACCCCCTCCTGCGCCCCAACTCCTTGTCCCAGCCCTGATCCCCCTCCCGACCTACGAACCCCTCGATCCCAGCCCAGAGCACCCTCCTACACCTCAAACCCCTCATCTCCAGCCCCACCCAGAACCCGCACCCACAGCGGGAGCCCTTACATCCCCCCCCCCCACACCCCATCCCCTGCCCCAGCCCAGTTGCTGCTTAGGCTGTGGAGGGACAGGGTACTGGCAGGCCATGGGAGTCAAATACACTCACCCTCATGCGACGCTGTACTGCCATTTTAGAAATAGTAATGGCAGATTTCAGAAGGACACAGAAATTTCTTCTCCCAGACCCAAGCACAGAAAATCAATTCCCATCAGCGTATGTTACATTCTGCTGGCTTGCTGCAGAAAGTGGGTTCCTTGTCCCCCAATCCCTCCTCCTTTCCTTGCCACAGAACCAGTTCAGCTGCTGTGTCCATTGTCGAGTTCCCAGCTGTATTGGGATCCCAGGTTCCCCTACAGAGATCCTGTGCTCCCAGTAATGTACGCGGTAGCTCCCAGTCCAGGTTCTCACTCTCTGGGTCCCTGGGCTCACAGCCGAGGGGCTTCCTGCCTTGTCCGGAATGATTGTACTGCAAGGTGCTTGGCTGTTACCTAAGAGCACCTTGGGCTTGGTGGGGTCAGGAGTCTCCAGAGTATGGCTGAGCTTATCCTTATTCTCACATACCTGCAACTGTTACCGTTGTGGTGTTCTCCACATTCCTGAAGCAGCAATGACCTGACAAGCACGGCAAGGAGCTGTTCTGCAGAGACAAGGAAATGAACTGAGGTGATTGAGGGTGTGGCCCATACCTTTGACTCCTCTCCTTTACACAAATCAGTGCCTGTCTGCATTTGTGCGCTTCAGGAGTGTGCAACGGAGTGACACCAGAATTACCTGCCCCTGGAGCTGCAGCATTTGCTTTCCACATTCAACCTAGAATCAGTCCTGGAGAGTCTACAGAAGGGGTAGGTAACCTATGGCATGCGTGCCAAAGGCGGTACATGAGCTGATTTTCAATGGCACTCACACTGCCCGGGTCCTGGCCACCGGTCCGGGGGGCTTTGCATTTTAATTTAATTTTAAATGAAGCTTCTTAAACATTTTAAAAACCTTATTTACTTTACATACAACAATAGTTTAGTTATATATTAAAGACTTATAGAAAGAGACCTTCTAAAAACGTTAAAATGTATTACTGGCACGCGAAACCTTAAATTAGAGTGAATAAATGAAGACTCGGCACACCACTTCTGAAAGGTTGCCGACCCCTGGTCTACAGGGAATCACAGGTGTTGTAAGCACATGCTGGGGAGGCCTGAAAGAAGGTGTAAATTACCCTCGCTTAAATGACCCTCTGAATTTGGCCCAAATATGTATCAATTTGTACTTTTAAAAAAGAAGCTGGCATTTGGGGTGCTCGAGGAATAAAAGAAAGGAACAAACCATAGAGAAGCTGAAGACTTTGGGTACAAGAGAAGTACCGTAGCGCATGCAAGTAGCAGAGGCCATGTCAGATTTAGGCTGCAGAGGACCTAATATGTTCAAACACACATACTTTCCCCTACCTTCTTATGGGATCTTGCAAGCAAGTTTTTACTATTTTTCAAAACCATCTCAGTTCACCTTCAGCAGCGGGGATGGAGAACACTGGCAGAATTTGGTTTCAGTCAGAATGAATGTCGCTCACAGAAAGAGACATAACCTTGCTGAGAATTTAATTTGCTAATAGAACTTGGCCCTCAGTCTCCTGCCCCGAAAACATTAATCATCATCATTCCATCTATGGCATTAATAAAACCTGTGTTTCACAGTGAAAGTAAATTACTGATCCGGGTTACAAGCTGGAGGAAAGTATATTGCACAAGACAGATGAGTGCAGGAATAGGAGCTCTGAGCGCCTGTGTTCTAGCCCTGTCTCTGCCACTGGGTTGCTGATCTTGGCCAAATAATTTTACTTTGCCTCAGTTTACCTGACAGTACAATGGAGATAATCTTGCCTATCTCTCATGGGATAATGAGAGTGCGGTGCAGATAGATTAGTTAATGTTTTACAGCAATTTGAACACATAAGGTGCAATATCAGTGTTAATCTTATTAGTGCAAGGATTCGTGTTAAGTGAAGGGATGCCTGACACTGATTATAAAGACATTTCCTTGGTAAAGCTGGTTTTTTAAAATAGATTTTATCAGAGGGAGGCAATTTGACCATCACCTTGAAGGATCGCAGATCAGTCACCGGGAGCTTATTAACAAATCAGCATTTCCCATAGGAAAGGTTCCAAGGAGTGAGAGTTCAAGTACAGCACAGAACGTAGGCCACTCTGAAAAGAAATGGGAATCAACAATTCATTATTTCAGAATAAAAAATATAGACTCACCCCTAACATATCGTTCGTATCCAATTGATATTTAAATCTAGGTGAGGGTGGAACTATACCTAGATAATAAGATGTTATTGAAAACAAAGGCAGAACATTACACACACATACATTCTTGTAATAGTTTAAATAAAAACAGTTTAAAATGCAATATGGCCTGATTCAAAACTTATTGAAGCCAAGGGGAATCTTTCAATTGACTCAAATGGGCTTTGAGCAGGCCCTATAACTAGAGCTGTTTTAGTCCCAGGCATTTTTAGTAAAAAGTCATAGACAGGTCACGGGCCATGAATTTTTGTTTACTGCCCATGACCTGTTTGGGACTTTTACTATATACCCTTGACTAAAACTTGCGGGAGGGGCAGCTCGGGGGGATGGGCCTTGGGGGGGAGGCGTGGCCCGGGGGGGTGCCATGGGTGATGGGGTGAGGGTTGGTGGGGCTGGAGCAGGCTCCCTACCTGGCTCCTGAGCTACATGTGCTGCCTCTGCTCCGCAGTTCCCATTGGCTGGGAACCATGGCCAATGGGAGCTGCGGGGGCGGTGCCAGCGGGCAGAGGCAGCATGTGGAGCTAGGAGCGGAGGGAGGGGAGTTCCTGTCACCCTTCTGGGGAACCCCCCCCCAGGTAAGCACCGCTCCGCACCCCAACCCCCAGCCCTGAGCCCCCCCCCCCACAAACTCCTGCGCTGCTGGCGGGGCGGGGGGGGGGGGGGGGGAGGGGGAGACTGTCCCACAGCAGCGGTGTGACTGGCCCAGGGGCTGCCTGAGCTGCTCAGGCAGCTCCGAGGCCAGGCCCACAAGCCGCTGCAGAAGTCATGGGGGTCACGGAAAAGTCATGGAATCCGTGACCTCCGTGACAAACATGGAGCCTTACCTATCCCACCTCCCTTGTCAGGGGGGATAGCTCAGTGGTTTGAGCATTGGCCTGCTAAACCCAGGGTTGTGAGTTCAATCCTTGAGGGGGCCATTTAGGGATATGGGGCAAAAATTGGGGATTGGTCCTGCTTTGAGCAGGGGGTTGGACTAGATGACCTCCTAAGGTCCCTTCCAACCCTGATATTCTATGATTCTATGATAACCTGTTAAAAAAGCCAGCACACTGCTCTGCCTGCTATCAAGTTGCTCTTTCTCACTGGGGAAGGTCTGTGATACACAGGAGGTCAGACTAGATGATCACAGTAGTCCCTTCTGACCTGGAATCGATGAATTCTATGAAACACAGGCACACTGTAGAATATTAATTGCAATAGTGTACAATCTTTTGTCCATTCGCAGGTGTTTCTAGCCAACAGAAACATGGCAGCTCGTGTAGACTCCAATTATTCTCTTGCACACCTGTAAAACATTTCTGGATTCTGCTTTCTAATTATCATTATGTATGATTCATTAAGCAGTGACAGTCTCAAACTTGTAAAAGACACAGATCCAAATTTTCAAACCTAGGTGCTTAAAATTAGGCTTCTAGGGTAAAGTAAAAGGACTGAAGGAACTTAAAAGCCTAAAATTTTCAAAAATGCCTAAATCACTTAGGAGCCAAAGTCTTGTTGACTTTTAGTGGGACTTTGTGTTATACTCAAAGTACTATACAGGATCTTTTCAGGGGGATTAAGGCAAAACGCCACATTTATTAGTAATACAGGTATTAATTAATACTCTAGCATATGCATATGATATATATATCACACTCATGCACTCAAACACACAAACACACTCCGTCTTGCTGTTGTTACCAACTGGTTGCTCCCCTTAACTTCACTGGCCAGGTGAGTTAGATGGGGGAGGGGTGGAGCCGGGCTTCTGCCGATCCGGATCAATGCTCCGATGGTGACAAGACGAGACCCAGGGTCTTCTGCCAGACACCTCACTTTTATAGCAGCTTCCCTCTCATGCAAATCTATCCCAGATTCAAAATCTAAGTCTGTGTTCATTGGTCCTTTGGGCTGCTTCTTTCTGGGTGGTGTCTCAAAGAAGGTGCTGGCTTCTAACCCCCAAGGCCGTCAGTATGTCTGCTCTTCTTTATTGAGCCCACTTGACAAGTTGTATTGTCCTTGGATCTGGCTCCCATCCCCTCACCAACTGTTGCAGCTGTCTGGAGGTGCTGCCTTCCATGCCTTCCTCATTCACACCTCGTTCAGTCAACAGGGCAATTGATTACAGAGTGGGGGAAGATCTGATTCTACTCCTAGCAAAAACACATTTTTCTTCTATTTTAACTATACTATCCTTCAGGGCTATAACATCTGATACAAAGTTTTCTACAAGTTTTCTATATAGGGATCTAATACAAAATTGTATGAAAATAGAGAGGCACAATGCCAAGTCATATGAAATACAAAATAACACAATGCAACATCATAAAGATACTTAATACCATAGGTGCCGACTCCGTGGGTGCTCCGGGGCTGGAGCACCCACGGGGAAAAATTGGTGGGTGCTCAGCACCCACCGGCAGCTCCCCGCCAACACCGGGGCCTGTGCCCAGCTCCCCGCCAGCCCCGGGGCGCGCGCCTAGCTTACCGCAGCACTGGGCGATGTTGCAGGGCCCCGCCCCCGATGCCGGGTGACGTTGCGTCGGCGTCGGGGGCAGGGCCCCACGACGTCACCCGGCGTCGGGGGCGGGGTCCGGCATCGGGGCGGGGCCACGCAATGTCTCCCGGCATCAGGGGCGGGGCCCGGCGTGACGCCGGGCGACGGCACCCACGGGCGCCGCCAGAAGTCAGCTCCTGTGCTTAATACAGAAAGATACTTAATACAAAATAACACAATGCAACGTCATAAAGATTCATAAAGATACTTAATTCAGATATTTTTCTACATTTGGCTCCTAAGTGACTTAGATATTTTTGAAAAATTTACCCCCCAACTCCATATTAAGGCTCCAAAATCAAAGGAGGTGTTAAGAGAGGTGATGGTGTTATACTGACATGGGTTAGCTTTTGCGGAGTGGGCGAAGTGCTGGTATCTTATTTCTATTTCAATGCCACAAATGCTAGAATTTCAAAAACTGGCAATATCCCTTTGGAAACAGAAGAGGGCAGCTGTTTTTGACAAGCAAACTGTGCATCGACTGTATTTTTGAGAATGAAACTGCAGCAGCTCAAGTCTAGACAAAATGACTTTTTTATGAATGAATACAAATAACAGTATTCCAGGACCAGTATTAGTTACATTAGTGTATAAAATAAAGCTGGATAGACCCTGCCACCTTCCGCAGAGTTCCCAGTTCTTCAGCTGGCAATGTATTCTCCTTAAAAATTAGATTCATTGCAATTTTGCTGCAATGCAATTACAGATTAGTCAAGGGAATTTAGCACCAGATCCTATGAGGTGCTGAGCTTCAGCTGGAGTGGAGGATGCTCAGTACCTCAAAGGATCGGGTCATTAATGTTGAAACAGCTGGCAAAAGGATCGTCCTGTAGACTGAAGTCCTCTCTTTAGCCACAGCCTAGGCAACAGCAGTACCAGCCTTCCATACACTACCCTGCCAATATGCCTTTATTCTGTTTTATTCAGGTTTTTATATCACCTTGACCTCTGTATTATCTGAGTACCTTCCAGTAGCGTGTTAAGTGACGTGACTAACATCTGTCACTTATGGTTTGTTTTCTCTCTCATCCCCTCCCCAGAGAGAGAATTGTGTGGGCAGTGGAGGGTTTTGTTTTGGTAGAGTTTTGTTTTCAGGTTTCAGTCTTCACCAAGAAAACCATCTCCAGGGGCAGGAGGCTCATTTACCTCCTGAGGGCCTCTCTCCTATGACAGACAACAAAGGCGTCTATGGTCCATCAGTGCCTGGTGGAGTGGTGGTGGTGTTCTTAGGATGTGGAACTTCTGTAGGAACTAGAGACCATCCAAAGTCTCTTCCACAGATAATGGCTTGTGTATAGTGATAGACAGGCAGTATATTACCCTGAGAACTGAACACTTATGCCTCCATTATTATTATTATTTGTAGTATAACACCTCCGATGAAGTGGGTACTAACCCACGAAAGCTTATGCTGAAATAAATTTGTTAGTCTCTAAGGTGCTACAAGTTTTTCTTTCTTATTTTCACCTCTGATGAAGTTTGCTTTTCCAAATGGCAGCTGTTCAGCACTTAAAAATTGGCAAAAAGTATATATAATTTTAAAATGTTCCCAGGGAAAAAAAGCTTGAGGTTTGGCATGAAAGGGAAGAATCCTGCATTAGCAGAGAGGTGTGCTGGGTAATCTGATAGGTCTTCTCCATTTGTAATGACAGTAGGCTAGATTGGGTTACCATTCCTCACTTCATTTACTCCGTGAGTAGTCCCATTGATGTCAATGGATCTGCTTGTGAATTATGGTACTACTCAGGGTGGTAGAATTTGGACAATGTCAGAGAGAATGTAAGTGGGTCCAAGAAAGTCTGGGGAGCCAATGGCTCTGTTCCTGCAATGTTTTCCATGCTTGTGGACCTATATGCCTGCACGGGACCCTCTAATTCCAAGTGCTGTAGGTCCAAATAGGTCCTTTCTTAGGGCCAAATTCAGAGGTGATGTGGAAGGGTGTGTGTGTGTACATTGTGCGTTATTCAGTGGTTGTAAGTCTAAGTAATTCTAAAGAGTATACCTGCACAGAGCTCAATCCAGGAGTGGGGCCTAACTTGGTGTAGCTCAACTGTTCTTCCAATCCAGTATTCAGTCCCAGACACTTACAATTACTTCTTCTCTCACCCACTGACTAACATATGGTTTACATAGCACCCCCTACACATCACCTCTGAATTTGGTCTGGCAAATCTATGAAATGGGTGTGAGAAATTGCATTATAACATTTTAACTTGTTTAAATGGGATGAGGGAAATATATTATCTATACAGAACATAGAGGAAATGCAATATAAAACCACTGGTAAACAATGAAAATTGCTTCCATATAATCCAGGATGCTGAAGCGTCCGATTACAGCAGAGTTAATCCTTAGGCTAAATTCTATTTGATTCATTTCAATGCAATCTCTGAAGTAATCTGACTCATTTTCACCTCGAAATTAAACAATGAGGGTGGAATTTTCAATAGTGTCTAAGTGATTTAGGAGCACAAGTCCCATGGAGACCTTCTCTAGGAAAAGGATATATCACTACCAGGCATTAGAACTACAACCTGCCTTGTTCACACAAGGATTCTAACACATGTTAAAATACACATTTTTCCTAATGTAGCCATAAGGCAACATTTTTAAAAAACACCCAAGTGACTTAGGAGCCAAAGTCAATGGGGCTGTACGGCTCCTAAATCATTTAGGAACACCGTAACAACGGAGCCTAAATTGCTTGGGAGCACCAAGACTTGTAGGCTATGAGTGAAAATTTCAAAAACACATCTTTCAGGCCTCGTCTTTGCATAGAATTGCACCTATATAACTATGTCAGGTAGGGGTGAGATTTTTTTTTCTGATATAGTTATACCAGTAGAACTCCTAATGTGGATGCAGTTACACTGGCATAGAGGCGCCAAATACTGGTATAGCTAATTCACCTTTGTGTATTGGAAGCTATACTGGTATAAGCACTTTTATACTGGCATCACTACGTTCACACTGTGGGTGTTGTACTGTTTTAACTCTGCTGGCATAGTTATAGTAGTGCAACTTGAGCGTGTAAACAAGGCCTTAGATGCTTTGGAAAACTGCACCCTGATTCCTTTCAGCTACTTCCCATAGTAGTCTTGCCACTGGGTTCCCAGGTATGAGCAATGACATCCTTATACCCAGCACCAAGGAAGGGATGCTGAAAGTGTGCACTAGTTTTTTAGCCTGCATTTAGAAACAGAGATCTTCCATGAAACAGTAACAATCTCAGGGCTAACCAAAAAAAGACTGCTCCTCTACTACACAAAATAATGAGCGTTGCCCCAAAACTTTTAATCAAAACTCAGTGTTTCTTTGCTACTCTTGGCATTCCTTAATAACAGTCTTGACAATATAGCACTTCCTAAATTAACATAAGAGCAGTGAGACTTTAATGGAAACTCTAATTACAGATGCTGGAATTATTCTACCACAATTCAAAACCTGTGATCTGGAGAAACTGTGAAAAGATGACCCTTGCTTTATATACCAGCTGCAGAGTTCATCCTGCAAGGTGCTGAGTACTTGAGCTGGTTGGCAATTTTTTGAGAAAACATTCCCCCCCCCCACCCCCGGGGGGCAGAAAATGCTGATTCATCAAAACTTTTTGTGGGGAAAGTGTTGATTTCAATGACTTTTTCTACTTAAACATTTGGAAAAAAGTTTCTAACATGGTCTAAACCTTTTGTTTTGTCATCTTTGAAATTAAAAATGTCAGTTTTGCAGTTCAAAACAACATTTTGTTGAAAAAGATTAAGCTAGTTGTTGTAAAAAAAAAGGGGTTGAAATTGAAATGAAAGGTTTTGAAATTACTGAGATGATCAAAACAAAATGTTTTGGTTTGCAAACATTTTTGAGATTTTGACTTTTCATCCTGAGTTGGGACGGAAACATTTTTCGATATCGCTCCCAGCTCTGAGGATGCACCTCGCCTCCCATTGACTCCAATGGGTATTGAGGTTGCTCAACATCTTACAAAGAATCAGGCCCTAAATGAGGATTTTCTCTTGCTCTGTAATCCTTCCATTGGGGAGGGTAACTCTACCCCTGTCTCACTCCCCTTATTTCCCTGATCACTAATGACTGGAACAGACTTGTGCTGCCAGGCTTGGATCCAGGCTTTTCCAAGACTTGTGGGTTTTATGGAAAAGAGACTCGCCACTAACAGTGGGCTAGTTTGTGCCCAGCCCCAGGATGGAGACAGCCAGGGATCATGCAAAGAGTCTCTCCTCACTGTGGGCCCGATGCAAAGCCCACTGAAGTCAATCAAAGAACTGCCCTTGATTTCAATGGGGTAGGGATAAGGTACTTTGTGTCCCTAGGGAGCTGCCAAGCTAATTGCTGTCCTCGTTGGCAGAGAGGAGGTGGCCCTGTGGCTTCACATGGACTTGAGGACCAGGGACTAAGGACATACAGGCACTAGTAAGTATAAAGGCATTCAAAGAGGGACCTATGTCTAAGGCTGCTAACTAGAGAGGCGCCTGAGCCACAAAGCTTGTCTCTGGATCTGGATCTTTCCCCAAGTTCAAGGACATTCAGATCTGGGTTATTTTGTGCTGGCTGTTAAAAGGCCAGCTGTGAAGTTTGGAACCTGATCCAAATTCCCATTGTTAGTGGAATTCAGATCTGAGCTTTGGATCTGGCCCATCTCTTCGACTAACACAACAAATGATACTGTTTGCGAGCTTCCTCCTAGAGTAGGTCACGGATGTAAGGGACACAGAAACATCACTTGCTCCAGGCGAACTTCTGTGATCCTGTGTCTGTGCAGCCCTAGTGAATGAAGTTACTGTGATTCTGACCCTGCTGTCACTTCCGTTTAAGATGGTACACAAAGCAGAAACCACCCGGTCTTGGTTCTCTGCCTCCCCCATAGGCTGCATCTATTTAGTCTAAGGAAAAATGATGAAAGGAAGAAGCAGAAAAACAGTGAGCAGGCGAGATGGTTACTTTATGGGGTGCTAATAGCCAAAAAGTCAATATAATAAAAATGACAATGCTCTTCTTTTGCACACTAGCATTACAGAGCTAAGTGTCAGTCTCAGCGAGATGGCTGAAAAGCTCATTCAGACAACTAGGTGACTTGGAGATTTTCCACGGATCTGGTCAATGATTATACATTCACATGCATAATGCTGAAAATGTTCCCAGGAAATATTTTAAAGGAATCAATGTGCTCCCTGGCAATAATGACGGAAGGCGTTTCATTATTGTATACAGAGTGATTCCGGGCATGCAATATCGATTTTGCAATGGAAAGACGATGACCCGTTTGATATATGCTTTTGAGCACTTTCATTTCACTGTAACCTCCCATCACTTTCCTTTGTTATTGAGACAGTCGGGAAATCGATCTAACATGTTAATGAAAGCAAAACCAAGACATCCAAAAGGCACCCGGTGCCTTTAATTGTATGGGGAAGGCAACAAGCATCTGTTATGCTTAGTGCTCAGTTCCAAATATTGTTTAAAAAATTCTATTCTCTCCTTGCTTCCCACAAACCATATATCACAATTTGTGAATGCTCGGAAGGAGCATGTTATAACAGGCAATCTAAGGCTTGTTGTACACCTACAATTTAGGTTGACTTAGCTACATTGCTTAGGGCTGTGAAAAGTTTCATGCTTGTGCAATGTAAATAGGGCAACCTAATTGCCAATGTAGATGCAGGTGGTCCAGAGAAGAATTCTTCCATCAACCTAGCTACCACCTCCCAAGGTGGTGGATTTACTATAGCAATGGAAAAACCTCTTCTGTTGCTGTAGTAGGTATCTATTCCATGATGCTACAGCAGCATTGCTGCTGCTGTGTTGCTGTAGTCAGTGTGTGTAGTGTAGACATACCCTTATTCTGCCCTCAGCTACCCCCATCTGTTACACCCAGTGGGGCAGATTCCCTGCATGCAGAGTAGTCATTTACACCAGTGCAAGGGGCGAGGGTGCAGCTGCCAAATCAGAAACACAGCATTTTACACTCACTTTGCCTGGATATGGATGGCTACTTCAAGGCACAGTGCAACAGAGAATCAGGCCTGTTGACATTAGTGGGTTGGTCTCATTGTTTCCTTGTGCTGCCCTGTCTCTGTCTATTTCCTCCTATTGTCTCTTGTGTTATACTTAGGTTGTAAACTCTTTGGAGCAGGGACAATCTTTTGGCTCTGCGTTCGTACAGCGCCGATGTGATGGGGTTCGACACACCGCTGTGGCGCCTCCAGCTGGCTGTCCTGGGAATTAGCGTAGTTTCCCAGTGCGCCCTCGTCTGGTGCCATCTCGCTGCCCTCACTTCTGCTCCAGGAAGCGAGTTGTCCCAAAGAACACAGCGTCCTCTTCAGGACACAGCCCTCCAGCTGTGTTACACTTTGTTCTTCCCCCTTCCGGGGGAACCATAGTCCACTGTCCAGCCACTTCCTCGGTGGCGAGTGGGGACAGAAGGGGGGACCCGGGCCTGCCCACTACTCCGGGTTCCAGCCCAGGGACCCTGTAGATGGCAGCCACTTGCTGCGTCCCCTCCAACCCTGCAGTCTACTTCCCTGGGCCACTTCCCCACAGCCCCACCACCTTCTCCGCCCTTGTCTCAGGGCTCCAGCATGCCAGCTGTCAGCCAGAAACTCGTTCTTGATCCCCTGATCCTGCCTAGCACTGCTCTGTCCAAGGTGCTAGCTGCCCTCTGCCTGCAAAGCAGCCAGTCCTCCCTCCTTGAGCTCCAGGGAGTGACTCACCTGCTCTGCCTTGTGGCTCTTCTGATATGGGCCTACCTGCCCTGATTGGCAGCTCCTTGCAGCCCCTCTCCAATTGGCTGTCTCCTGCACAGCCTCCTTAGGGTCTTCTCCAATTGGCTGCCTGTTGTGCAGCCTCCCTAGGGTCCTATTAACCCTTTATGGGCTAGTGTGGGGCCGACGCCCCATCACAGCCTACCACAATGGGGTCCAGGCCCATGCCTTGGGCTCCTCAGTGCTACCACAATATACACAATAAATAATGATAATATATGTTTTAAAAGTAGCACTGGAATATAGTGTAGTAAACCAAAAGTGAATGAGTTTGGACTAAACTTTGCTCTTAATTGTAAATACACACAGACGTACACGTGTGGACATACACATTACATATATATACATACACTCAGTTCCATACATGTGTAATCACAAAGATTTCAGTGGCCTGGAGCCTGTGTAACTGAAAGCAGAGGTTGAAACCATAGCAAAACCTACTGTCCTGCAGGATGAAAAAAATGGATGCACTGCCCCCGCAGCTCCCATTGGTTGCAGTTCCCAGCCAATGGGAGCTGCAGAACTGGGGCTTGGGGCGGAGCAGAGGCAGCACATGGAGCTAGGAGCTGGAGGTCACTACTTCCAGGAGCCAGGTAGGGAGTCTGTTCTAGCCCCGCCACCCCCCCTGTAGCACCCGTGGTGCCCCCCTGAGCACCCGTCTTCTCCCCCGCCAGTTGCCCCCCCGGCTCACAAGCACCCAGGTCCCCCCTCCGGGCCATGCCCCCCCTAGCACCCGTGACGCCCCCCCGGGCGCCTCCCCCAGTTTTAGTCAGGGGTATATAGTAAAAGTCATGGACAGGTCACGGGCCATGAATTTTTGTTTGCTGCCCGGGACCTGTCCATGACTTTTACTAAAAATAACGTTGACCAAAATGTAGCCTTATCTATCACCCATTAAAGTCAATACGAGTCTCCCTTAATTAGTATTTAAATTACTATCAATCTCTTAACGTTCATATCAATTAGGGGTAGAATGGAAACATTATTGTATAGCTATTCATTTTAATTGCTTGTTGTATTCCTTACCAAGGTAGGCCCATGCTGCAGAAGGAATTGGGATCCAGACGTCCCCCAACTTTGGGGATGCCAGGTTTTGGTCTGGGCCTGTCTCAAACGGTATGTCATTTTTCTCTGTTGGGTTTGTCTTTTATTTTGACTGTGGAGGCCCATTTAAAAACTGAGCACAACTGTGCGGCACTGGCTAAGCTAAGTGAACCGGCTGCCGGGTTCAGTTTAGTTACAGCCTCAGTCAAATTAATAACTTGAAAGCATCGGAAATATTGTTTTATCCACAGAAGCAGGAGGGACAGTTCAGAGAGCCTTCCTTTTTATTCCTTTAGGCTGTAGTGACCTTGGCAAGCCAGTTCCACTTGCCAAGATCTGGACTGGGGCCCAAAAATTAAGATGTGGAGGTTCTAAGGCCAACTGCGGCACATGGGAGTGAATGATAAGTGGCTCATAGGCCACAGCTTAGAAAGCTTCAAGCTGGTGCATAATAGTGTTGGATTTACTCTTTCACATGTACAATGCATCAAGAAATTGATGTAGATACTGAGGCGGGGGGGCTAGAGAATTTGACCGGTGCAATGACTGATGTATCATCATTACTCCATCAAATTATCTGACATGCAATACACAGAAGAATGCGGTGCAGGTAGCTGGAGCTGCAGGCTGTGTTTGCTGTGCTGGATTATTGACTCTGATTTTGACCTGATATTTGAGGTATTTTAGATTTTAAAAATAGCCAAAACGTACTTTGACAAAGTTAAAGCATTAAAGCCACCATGCTCCCTCCTGACTACATGAGAGGTTTGCTAAAGTTCAGATGATAGGCCCGTACTGATATTTGCCAGCAAGATGGACTAAAATAAAGCCTTGGCATGGGGGCGCTGTTATAACCCTCCAGTGCCTCAGTGAGGAGGATCATCTAGGAAAGGGTTCTCAGATCTTTTTCATAGAGAGATCGTCTCATGGACACGTTCCCTCCCATTCATGAAAACACAGACCACCTCCTATCTATGATATTTATATGGCCACCATTACCATAGGAGTATCTGAGGGCACCTCACAGTCTTTAAAGTGCATAACCTCACAACACCCCTGTGAGGTAGGGAAGTGCTAGTATCCCCATGGGAAACTGAGGGACAGAGAACAATGTGACTTGCCTAAGGTCACTCAAGCAGGCTGCGGTGGACCAGGGAATTGAACTTAGGTCTCCCATATAACAGCCCTAACCACTGCACCATCCTTCCTCTTGTCTCATTTGCACTTACATAAGATCCCTGTGGCAAGTGCCACCCTTGCTTACATGGAAAATTATTCAGTATACATTTAGCTTCTTTTAATGCAAGTTAGTAGTTAGAGCAAAGATGATAGTCAGAAGTGCATCATCTGCTGTCTCTGCATGGACCACTGGCAAGTGCTCTGGAGACCTGAGTTTGGAAGCTCTGGTCTGGTATATTACCATTACATTTGAAACCTTGGAAATTTAAGTGTATTGGGGAGAGCTGTTCCTACATTTTGGAGGTGATGCTCAACCTCACTTACTAACCTGTCTACTGCCAAATACTACGGCAAAACCAAGGTTATCATGCTGCTGCTGGATGTCAATGTCAAATAAATGTAAATGTAGAACAAGGGCATTTCCTTGTGCCATAAAATATTACCTGCTCTACCATGACTTTTCATTAAATATTAGCAATATCTGACATTTGTATGAGGTGATTGCTTTATCCATTAAAAATTCTGGACAGTCCTGTGCAGCAAAAAGCCAGATGGCACTAGCAACCTTCAACCTATCTTTGCTATTTCTGCATAAACGTGAGCTGAGGTCATTTTGATTTCAACATGCCTTTCATGTTACTATGCAAGACCAGTGTTACTGTACCAGATTTCTCATCCATACCTTGTAGCTGGGCTTAATTTATCTAGATGAGCCAGAATGCAGCATTTTTTCTTAGCTTTTAAGCTGATCTTTCACCACACTATTTTTAAAAACATTAGCATCATCATAACTAAAATGGACCTTTCTGGATGTCGAGCTTTACACATCAGCTCTTTTACTGCAGCCACACCATAGCATACTTCAGAACTTCACCTCGGCATCTGAACTAACTTTACATTACTCTCACACACCAAAGACTGATTCCCTAATAACTGAGCATTGTTAACTCTCTATTTTTTGAGGTAAAGAATGAAAAAGAGTCTAAAATAAATCCATATATTGTACATAATGACAATTTGCAGTGAAGCAAATACCCTTAATGACCAAATGAAAGTTCTTGTGATAAAAAGTAGACAGGTCTCACTCTTCGGCTGTTAATTCTTATTTCACACTTTTTTATCTGTTGACTTTTTCAATTTTCTGAGCATAATGAGAAAATGAAATCTCTTTGCTTCATGCTCAGAAACAGAAGCAGTCTTACTTAGCAGAAAAGAGTTTTGTATCTAACCTTGTGTAATTCATACTGTCTGCCTCTCACAGGTATAGGGGGGAGAACAGACCCAGATATTGAATGTGGTTTTCCAGCTAATCAAAAGCTAAAATGTGACAAACCAGTTGCATCAGAAAGTGGGGTGGAAAGTATCTGAAGGAGAAGAGGTTCTTTGAAAATAAAATTATGATGTATCTGCTGACAAAAAATCATATTATAATGTTTTTGAGCTTGGCAAACTGAAAAATAGCTTAATTTAATAGCTTGGTACTTAGAGCCACTGCATGTGAATGAAGATTAATGCTCAGTCATGTTGAAAAGAACTTGGTTTGCAGTTACATGTTACAGATATTTTAAATTAGCATATAGAGCATGCACAGTCAATTCATTTCCTCTGGGTTTGTCCACACTAGGAGTTAATTCATTTCCAATTAAGTCAAGGTAGTTAATACATTTGTAAAGGCTAGTCTGTACACTTCACAATGTTAATTACATTGAGTTAACTAGGAATCAATTAATTTGAGGTAAAAAGGTCTAGTTTAGACATGTCAGAGACACACCAAAGTGTAGATACTCAGGAGTGACTATGTGTTCACTGAAAACATCTGCTCAATGTGCAGTGATGGTCAAAAAAGCTAACACAATGTTAGGAACCATTAGGAAAAGAATAGCTAATAAGACAGAAAACATCACTATGCTGCTATATAAATCCCTGATATGCCCACAATTTGAATACTGCATGCAGTTCTGGTTGCCCCATCTCAAAAAAGATATATTAGAATTGGAAAAAGTACAGAGAAGGGCAACAAAATAATGAGGGGTATGGAACAGCTTCCATATGAAGAGAGATTAAAAAGGCTAGGACTGTTCATTTTAGAAAAGAGATGACTAAGGGACGATATGATAGAGGTCTATAAAATCATGAACAGTGTGGAGAAAATGAATAGGGAAGTGTTATTTACAAGATTTAACACAAGAACCTGGGGGTCACCCAATGAAATTAATAGGCAGCAGGTTTAAAACAAACATAACGAAATACTCCTTCACACAATCCACAGTCAACCTGTGGAACCTGATGCCAGGGGATGTTGTGAAGGCCAAAACTATAACAGGGTTCAAAAAAGAATTAGTTAAATTCATGGAGCATAGGTCTATCAATGGCTGTTAGCCAGGATTATCAGGGATGCAACCCCATGCTTTTGGTGTCCTAAGCCTCTAACTGCCAGAAGCTGGGAGTGGATGACCGGAGATGGATCGCTCAAAATTGCTCCCTTCTGTTCATTCCCTCTGAAGCATCTGGCATTGACCCTGTTGGAAGACAGGATACTGGGCTAGCTGGACCATTGTTCTGACCCATATGGCTGTTCTTATGTTCTTATGGGAAAAAAGAGTGTGGTTTGTACACTGAGGTAACTAACTTCATATAAATTCCTGGTGGAGACAAGGCACAGGGAGTTTTTACCTCTGTATAGCTAGTCAGGGTCAAACCTGGGTGGGGGATGTAGGGTTGACCTTGGCTATGTCTACACTAGTGGGAATACAGCAGCATAGCTACAGCATAACACTGTAGTGTAGGCACTATCTCCCAACAGAAGGGGGTTTTCCATTGCTGTAGGAACACTACCAGTAGCTAGGTCAACAGAAGCATCCTTCTGTTGACATAGCTGTGTCTACCCCAGGGGTTAGGTTGTCAGCTACAGCATACAGGGGTGTGGATTTTTCACATATCATAGCTATGTCAACCTATGTTTTAAGCACAGACCACCCTTGAGTAGCTACAGCGAGGTTAAAAACGACCTTATCTCCATTAGGCTTTTACGTAGAGTAGCCATCTCAGTGCCATACAGTGTGGCCTAGTAGACAGAGCTGTGGACTGGGACACAGGGAATCTGGTTCTGTTCCTGGCTTTGCCACTGGCCTGATGGTGACCTCAGTTTCCCCATCTATAAAAGGGGACAGGGATACTGACCTCCTTTGTAAAGCACTTTAGAAATCTGGCCTCATGTCTTCACTACACAAAGGTGTATTTTGACATCAAGATACTAATATCTAGCTCTTGTGTAGCATTTTTCATCAGTAGATTTTAAACGGTTAGGCACCTAAATCGGATCTCAGTGAGGTGAGAGGACCTTTTAATAGGGATATGTAACATCAGGAGCAACACGTTTATCAGTTGAATAGTTTGTGTCTTCTCTTCAGGCTCGACAGCTCCTTTTTCTTATGATTACAATCCCCTTTAATTTCATAGTTCAACTTGCATTCAGTGCAACAGCTCATTCAGTTATATACAGTGCCACAGTTTATTAAAGTTAATGGTATTAGATCCACTGCTAATGATAGTGCAGATAGATAAGTGCATGCTGGGATGGAAACATCATGGTTGTCATTATTAGTTGCCATTGAAGGACCAGAGGCTGGAGGCTGGAATGAAAATATATAGCCTTACTGGCATGAGTCCACTTGATCTTACCTAATTTTCATATTTGAGCGGGTCTGAGCCTGCTTAGCAATTGAATGATGAACTATTTGAGAATACTGGCTTTCTAAGCTTGTTAATCTTCGGTAATAGGAATGGCTGTTCTTAAAGATATTGGGTCAGATTCTCCCTTACCTTGCACAATGTGCAGTCACTTCCACCTGTGTAACGTGGGCATAAAATGCTTTGCAGTCAGAACGGTAGTGCTTTGCTCATATGTAAATGACACACACAAGTACAAGGCCATGGAGAGTCAGGCCCATTGTTTGGAAAGATTGTATACATTTGATACCCAGGCTGTTGTTTTGCTTCTGTTCTGCAAAGTATTCAACTCCTGCAGAAAGATCACAACCCCACTCTGCATTTGTTCTGTATTGTATGATGGCACATTTAGGTCTTTGAATGGAGCCATGTACCTTTATGGGGCCACGCAAATGATAGTAATGATAATGTTCTGCAGGTCTATTCAGGAGACAGGGCTTGGGGGCCTATGAGGTACCTGTTATCTTATTGCTGAGAGCTTTAGTGAATAGAACAACAAAGCCACTAGCCTGCAGCTGTCTAGTGATAAGATGTGATCTGGTCAGTTCTTATATAAGCTAGTAATTATGGTTGAGCTAGGTCAATACTTGAATGGAAAAGAGGCAGCCGTGGAATCTTTTGTTTTCCAATCATATTCTCTCCTTGGTCCCTCCCACCATGGCAGGTGACTCATTCTCTTCAGCTGAATCCCCACTGCATTAGTAGCTTGAGCTTCAGGGGCACTCAGGCTCCAACCACTCCCTCCCCTGATGAGCTAGCTACCTCCAGCTTGAAGTCCTGTTACCCCTAACCTGACTCCGCACCACACCCCAGAATTTCTAGTTCGAGGTAACACTCGAGCTACGAATGCTGTAAAGACATACCTGTAGATCCTGAAGAACATTTCAGACGGCAAGTCACTAAGGGTGTAATGGTACCACCACTGTAGCTGGAGGTGTAATTTCGATCTTGGGTAGATGTACACCCGATAGCTTTGATTGAGCTAGCATGCTAAAAACAGCAATGTGGGCAGCACCTCAGGCTAGCTGGCCTCAGTACAACCCACCCGGAACCCCAGGTATGTATTCAGGGCGGCTAGCCCGAGCCACCTCCCACACAGCCCTGGCTACACAGCTATTTGTAGTGTACTCGTTTGATCAAAACTAGCGTGCATATGCTTACTGTAGCTGGAAATTACACCTCCGGCTGCAGCGTAGACCTTAATATTAGTGCCTAGACACATTAGTGAGAGATGCCTTAGAAATCTTTGGGGCCTATGTTCTTAATAGAAGCGAAGCATTGAAGTCGGGAAATCTAAGTAGGTACTGTGGGATTATTGAACACTCTGCTTCTTTGGATTTACATTTAAATACTTTTGATCTTCAGTGAATGGGTGTCCTGGGCCCATATTGACAGAAGAACGCTGAATTCAGAGAGACTGCAGCAGAAGCAAAACATGAAGGCTTGTATTGCAGACAGAAAGCTGTTAGCTTTTCGGCTCCAACAATGGACCATATTTGAAATTGATCATGTTTCCTGAGTTTGTGTGTATTGGTATATGGGATGTGGGGGCCTTTGGGTGGAGTAAACTACAGGGTGCTGGCCCTCCCTAGTGCAGCAACCTGGAAGATCTCTGAGGAAAACCAAAGTTATGTTAACTACCTTTGGGAAACAGGTGCAAAAATGGTTTCACCCTGTCTCTGTAAAGATTAATTTCAGTGGTGTGATTTTTTTAAAAAGTCTCTACATATCTGTAGAGGTCAGTATGGCTTAAGAAATAGAAACCACTGCCAAATTGAAAAGCCATTTAAAATGGGTCTCTAATCAAGGTCAACAACGAAAATGGGGCCACACTGAAATTAATTAATCACTGGGTGTGGGGAAAGGTTTTAATCTGGGTATATATTTTACTAATTTTTGCACTCAGGATTTTGCAATGAACCCAAAAGCATCTTTGGTTGAAATGTTTTTGGAAATAATTACATGGACCAAATATTACGCACCTCCATTTGAATTTAGGTCTTTTTTAAATAAAGGAGATAATTTTAGCTCCCTGAACTTGAAAAGACTATTACAGAAGCACAAATGTCATTAATGCCAAGGGGAATAATGCTGGGCATCAAAAGAGAGTGGGAGAGGAAAGGGGCTTGATTGAACCAGTCTCTCTGCTAAGCAATTTACATACTGAAACGTGAGGGGAAACAGATGTAGTTAAATGTTATTCTGCTTTTAAAATGTGTATCTTTGGGTCCTGCCAACAGACTAGTTTTCCACTTGACTATTCAGGAATTGGCCCCTAAGTCTATCATGAAACTAAAGAAATTAACCAAAGTACAGAAAGAGCACTGCTCCTACCTTACACTATTCACTTTCTTGACCTTATGCCCAACCATATTTACTGCAGTATATATTTCAGCCAGTAAATTCTCTGTGTGCACTGTAGAATTCCAGAGTCAGTGGGGTCCCTGGTAAACAAGAGAAACAAAATTGGAATTCAAGCTGTGAGGAAACCTATTTGGAGCTGCAGCTGTTTATTTATTTAAAAGAAAAACCTCCTATTCAAAATGGACTGTGATTCCATATATCTTGACACCACAGGCTTCCACATCCTATTCCCCTTTCTCTGGCTATCTACCTAGCTTGGCTACCCAGCAAGGATGCAACAGGCTCATTTCTTGCTTTTGCTACTTTAAAACCTTCCTCTCCCTTGCTTTGTTCCGCTGCACTTTTATCCATCAAAAATTATAACATCCCCAAATCTTTCACCACTGCTGCTGCTGCTACTCCCTTCTCTGGATCTCCTCACTGAGTTTCTCTTGTCTTTTGCAAATTAAGTTCAAGCTTCTCATCTTCTCCTTCACGGCACTTCACAACTCTATAGGCACATAAGTTCAGGGTGACTGAATAAAAGGACCTCATGTTCACAAACGGAACCCGCCACCCCTTCTAAATATTACTTGAACCATGACACCAGTAGGGATTGCAGGTACTCTGCACCACACAGGCCCTTTCAGTCAGGAAAGCGTAAGTTTTTCTCGCTAAATAGTATCAGTTTGGTATGTGGATCACTATCAACTCCTTGTTCATAGGTGCCGACTTTCGTCGGCGCCGGTGGGTGCTCGTGGTCCGCCCCCCCAACTCCACCCCCGCCCCCGCCCCGGCCCCGCCCCAACTCTACCCCCGGCCCCACCCCTTCCCCAAATTCCCACCCCCACCTCCTCCCCCGGGGAAACATTGGTGGGTGCTGAGCACCCACCGGCAGCTCCCCACCAGCCCCCCCACCCGCGCCCAACTTACCTTCTGGGAGGCACCTCCCGCCCGAAAGCCGCGACTTTTTTTAGCCCGCCACCCGCCTCTCAGCTGTGTGGCGGGCAGCGGGGGGCCGCGGGGGAAAGCGTCGGAGGGACGTGCTGGCATGAGGTGGCCCAGGTGGGCAGAGCGAGGTCGCGCAAGTGGGCGGGCCGAGGCAGCGGGACCGGCAGCCGCCCCGCGTCCCGTCCCACCCCCAGCAGGGAGCCCAGCCCTGGCCGCTCCGGATGCGATCGCTGGCCGGGTGGGGGGAGAGCGCTGCCCCATGCCTGCGCAGCGCCTAGTGCGGCCTGCGGTCCGGAGCCTGGCTCGCATGAAGAGCAGCCAGCGCCGGCCGGGCTGATCCGAGGGCAAGCGGGGGCCACCTCCTGGCCCAGGCCAGCCTGTCCCTGGCTCTGCCGTGCGGTGCTGCCCCAGGCGCGGTAGACGGGGCTGCGCGCTGCGCTCCGGGGCCAGGAGGTGGCCCCCACTTGCCCTCAGCTCGCCCGGCTGTGTGACCCTGGGCAAGTCACTCTGAGTATCTACATAGCATCTAGGAAGTGTGATTCCCAGCTCGGGTAGCTGTATACAGGCTAGCTCTGCTCGAGCTGGCCTGCTAAAGATCGCGGTGCGCCCACAGTGGCACAGGCTAGTGCCTGAACACAATGCTACCAAACCCCCTGGGTACGTACTTGGGTGGCCAGCCTGGGCCACTGTAGCTGTGGCCACGCTGCTGATTTTAGGTGCTGGCTTGAGCAGAGCTGGGAAATGTCTGTTGTGTAGATGTACCCTCCGGGCCTCTGATTCCCCTCCCACCCACTCTGTCTTGTCTGTTTGGATTGTAAGTTCTTTTGGTCTCTTGCTCTTTGTTTGTGCCTACTATGATGGGGCTGTGCAGGTCCAATTAACCAATATGCATTTGGAGCACTTGCACAGAGCCCCCATCTCAGGGGAGCCCCGACCACAGGGGGAACAACCTCCTTCCCCCCCCCCCCCCCCGAGCCCCAACCCAGGGCCAGGATGGGGGTCAGATGGGGTGTGGCAGAGGGAGGGCCTGCTTGAATGCTGTGGCGAGGCCAGTGGGCCGGAGTGGGGAGCCAGGCCAGCCCCACCGGATAGGCGTCATTAAGAGGTGAGTGTGGGGAATGCTCGCTCTCCAACAACACCCATCCCGGGGCCTCCCACCCCACAGGAACAGGACCTGATGCTCTCACTACTTTTTACAGAACCTTTAAAAAAATTCCTTGTCCTTGCACACACCCACCTCCACACATTTCCCCTTGTAATTAAAGCCTCTTATCTCTCCCAGCACCGTTTTAATAATAGCCCTCAATCCTCCACAGACCACAGAGAAGTTATAACCCTGCTTACACAACACTGGATGTCCTGCTTCTGAAACCCAGGTGGCGGGGCCTCATATGAAAAGAGAAAAGAAAAGGAGTCTGAAGAGGAAGGGAGGGTGGGGGAAGAGACTGAGAGTGAGAAAAAGGGAAAGGAAAAAACAAAAAAACAAACAACATAAACATCCCCCCAAAACACCATCTGGATCCTTTTACCCTCCCCTAGCATTTAAGCTGGCTGTGGGTGGGAAGACACCCACAGCACAAGGGGAAAAGGAAGTGTGGATATAAAGAAGCACAGACAGTCAGTGTGAATGGGGAACAAACATCTCATTTAGATTGCTAGTAGTAACCCATTCCAAAGAGCTAGGAAAGAGAAAGCAGAATCTTCCATATCCGCAGGAGGAGGAAACCCTTGCATCCGTTAGGAAGAGATGGCTGATATTTTTCAAAAGCTCCTTTCCGGAAGGGCATGAAAGGGAGCAGGAGACCCTGCAACTGACATCCTCAGATACCATTTTTAGCAAGGGGAAAAAAAAAAAAGCTTCACTGAACGAGGAAACAACGCTGGATACAGTCAGAGGAGAAACTTGCCTTCTGCATTGTATTTCCCCAATCTCTCTTCCTCTCCCCCCCTCCCCATGGAACCAAGTGTTCCTCTCATGCTGGTGTGAACAGTGTCTGCCCATTCTCAGGGGCTGATAAGCATCAGCATTCTTTATGTTGGGTAACAATAATGTTGTGGTTAGAAATCCCAGTCCAAGCAGGTGATTAAGGAATAGAGATGGGCATTTATTTCTTCACTCTCCAATTCATTGTGCTTGACAATATAATAAGGGAAAGGTCACCCCAGATTACCGCGATGTCAGGGTGATGCATGGCACAGAAGAACCGTGCTTCAGGAAGGAGTGTTTCTCCAATACCGATATAAAATTCCCCCTCCTACCCTTTCTGTGTTACATGCAGTAAACATCACAGAAATTACATGCACAGCTGTTTCAGGGCCAATTAGTCATGTGAGTTTTGAAACATCAAATATTCCTTCCCTGGTTATCAACACTGTAATTATTGCTTGTCAGGTTTTTATGCTCCTCTTAAAATAAACAGCCAGGCGCTCAAGTTAACCTCTGCAGCACCTACTGATGCAAGAGCACACAGCACTTTCTCACAAAGGCCCATGGAGAAGGGAAGTATTGCAATACCCACTTTGTGAACAGGGAGATAGAGGAGCAGAAGAGTTAAATGGCTTGTCCGGGATCACAGGGGTTATTGGTGTCAAGGCTGGGATTGGAACGCAACAGTTCTTGATGCTCAGTACTGTGCTCAAATTAGTGAACTTCTTGCCCTCCCTGGTGTATGTCAGACCAAGGGTTGGCTGTAGGACTTTATGGGTGTAATGTGTTCCAGTGATGTCTGCCTTCCCTTGATAGATTTCATAGCATTTCAAGTGGACTTGGTACAACGCTTTCATTCAAAAATGTTGTGTCCCAGTGAAAAATGGCTTTTGCATCCAAATGGAAATTTCCAGGGGAAATGTCCAGTTTTGAGAAAGTTTGTCTTGTTTTCCCATCAAATATTTTCAGGAAAACTCAATTTTTGCCTGACTAGCCATAATTTTTTGATTTTTGGTTGCTGAAAACAGAAGCCTTCTTACAGCCTTTGGGGTGCCCAGAAAGTGGGACCCCTTCTCTGCAATTCAGGAGAAGTTCTTTGGGGGCAGTTAGCCTGCTTGCTGCTCTTCCCCACCCTTTGGTCCATTTAGTATGAATGGTAATCAAACCGTTCCATGCAGACCTACTGTTGCTCTTTCACTGTTGGTAACCTCATACTGAGGCCTTCTGCATCCCAGAATGCATCATTGAGTAGGAATCACCCTTTCTGCCCCCACCAAGAATCCCCTTTATTTGTATGGTCCCCATAACTGCAGCATTTGAGCATCTCACAAATCTTGATCCCTACAACACCCGTCGGAGGCAGGGAAATGCTATTATTCTCAACGTACAGCTGGGAAACTGAAGCACTGAGAGACTAAGTGATTTGCCCAAGGTCACACAGGAAGTCTGAGGCAGAGCAGGGGATGGAACCTTGGTTTCCCAATTCCCAGGCTAGCACCCTAACCACGGTACTATGCTTCCTCTTGGGCACCCTAGCTGGGCATACATGACAAACCTTGTCTGAATCTTGGGTTTCTAATGAAACTTGTCTGGTTTTGTGCTTTGTTACAAAAGTATCATCCGTAGGTTATCCAGGGTTAGTCACCTAGGCAAGCAGACCAGATGGTGCTGAGGTGATGTTCAGCCATCTACAGATCTGATTTGAAAACCTAGAGGTTAAAATCTCTATCTCCTTATAAATCCCTGAGCAGACAAGCTCTCCAGGAAACAATTTATGATCTTGAACATGAAGGAAGAAAACAAACGGTGTCACAGACGAGTTTGGAAGTTCTACAGCTGACAGACAAATCTAGACCACGATGTACTGCAGCATCTCCTAAGTTCTTTCCTAGACAGAGAAGTAGAACTGGTTGAAAAATTTCAAAATGTTTTGACAAAGAAATGGGACAGATTGTTCACAAATGTTCCCATTTTCCAAACAGCTGTACGGAGAAGCCAGGTCTGAGGGCTTTCATGGTGTGAAAGCTGGATAGATGTTTAGCTGAAGACAAAACCTGGATAGTTAACAATGGTCCACTAGCATTTAATTCTATTCCCATTTAAAACAGTCATAGTTTTGCTATGGAGTTAAATAAGGGGTGAGGCAGCTCTTCAGTGTCACCATGACAAGGCAGCATGTTCTGGATGAATCAGTACAGAACTGATTCTGTGAGCCAGGGTCTCCTGTGTTGTAATGGCATCACCTCTCTACATCTAAGTTTCTTCAGTTGTAAATGGGGGGAAGAATAACAATTACCTTTCACTCAGGAGTGTTGTGAAGTGGTTTTTTACAGCTCTTTAGTGAGGCTTGGTATTGTTAAAGAAGCCAAGGGTCTTCAAAGTGAACGACAGTGAGTTAGTATGCTACCTTTTTACCGTTAAAGGCCTGGTTTAAGTTACAAATGGAAATGAATTTCATAGTCTCTTCAGATTGACTCCATTTATCTACAGTGATTGGCAACCTGTGGTGAAGAGAGACCCCAGGCTGCAGCAGGTCAAGACCGAGGTACGTTGGCACAGCTATGTCTGGGAAGCTTGCCCAGCTCCCACCCAGCAGTGGTTCTGGCTCCATCCATTTATTAGGGCTTTGCATTCATGAGCAGTAAATTCACCCCTGATTGTTTGTTAAATTAATGAACACAGAAGCTGATGCAGAGTTCTTGCATGCTCATTTGCTGTGAGGGACAAATTTTAGCTCCTTGTTCTCCTCGTGCCTTCTCAGTGACCTTAGTAGGTTCACATTTTACACCTCAATCAGCTTCCCTGTTTGCTATGCAGCTTTTCATTTGGAAACCAAAAACGATACAACATACTGCAGTTAATACTAATGACGTGCGATCTTGTTTTTCTCATTACTCTCTATTGCTGCTTAATGACCTAAACATCTTGAGCACTTTTGATAAGTTGGCTGAGGTGTATTGATTTAATTTCTCGAGTTTCTTTTGTGAAGGGCTCTTACTGATGAGCACTGACGCAAGTAATTTGCAGCTTTCGGTGCCTGGGATGCACTGCAGCAGAACGGGGAACAAAATAAAGAACATTTCACCTGGAAGGAGTTCTGCTTCATGAACGCTGCTGAGATTTCTTGTTTAATAGCTCGGTAGCACCCATTGCTTTAGCATCTGGAATAAATATCAATATAAAGCGATGCAGAAAGATGACGGAGTGACTTGGATTAGCCAAAGGGATACCTGTAAAGATGAACCTTGCACCACACTATCAGAGCTAACAAACTCTGGCTCGGGTGGGCCCCCTGAGGAAGCAAGTTCCACCAGGGCCGTAACGAGGGCGAGGCAAGTGCACCCGTCCTCCCCCGCCGCCGAAGCCACCCCCGCTTACCTGCGGGAGGTCCGCTGGTGTGTGTGGAGAAGGTCCCCCTCCGCTGAATTGCCGCTGAAGCCGCGGCACCGGCGGACCTCCCGCAGGTAAGCGGTAGCGGGCACTTCTGCCCTGCTGCCGAAGCCGCTTCTGCTTGCCTGCGGGAGGTTCGCCAGTGCTGCGGCTTCGGCGGCAATTCGGCAGAGGGTAAGCCCCTAGGAATTTCTGCGCCCCTGCCTTGGGCGCAGAAATTCCTAGTTACGGCTCTGAGTTCCACAGTTAGGGATGCTGCACCAGGAACACTCTGCTTCCAGCCTCATAACACTGCATGAGATTTTGTATATCTTCTTTCCAATAAGAAGTGTCTTTCTAGGGTTTGATCTAGATGTAAATGAGCTAAAAAGTGCATCAAAACTAAATCTTTCCCTTTTACTCTTTGTTTCTCTTTGCCTTTGCACTTAGGGTTGCCAACCCTCCAGGGTTATCCTAGAATCTCCAGGAATTAAAGATTAAACTTTGATTAAAGATTATGTCATGTGATGAAATCTCCAGGAACACATCCAACCAAACTTGACAACCCTATTCTGCACTCTGTGAAATTTTAAAAATTATTCCGCCCCCCCTCTCCCCAGGATATTCATTGCTCACCTCCTGGTCTCAAGCTTTGAGTCAGAAGACATTGGAAGAGCAGCTTCTGCCTGGGACTAGGTTGGCATAGCTTTTATCTGATCAGCTGGGTGGAGGCTCCCTTTACAGCTCACTTAGTGGTGCTGCAAGGATTCTGGTTAGTGCCTCAATTGCAGTAACATGCTGGATGCCCATGCGCTGAGTCCAGACACCTGCTGGGGAATGCTGCTAATGACTGGGATTGGTTAATTCCAGTGTAATATCTAGTTGCTGGTTGGCAGATGCAGCAATCCTAACAACTCAACCATTTTTATAAACTGTTTCTCTAATACTAAAGTGTCCGTGAAACAGTCATGGCCAAATCTGCAAAGTGGCTTTGGCCCAGCCTCTATTTGGCTTTAATATTCAGCCATGCTATTTTGGTCTTCCCCCCAAAAGCCAGATTTTTGTTTATGTGGCAATAACGTATCCGTGAGACCAAATGGGTACTTAGAGGGCTCACTGCCTAAGCTGTGCATTGAAATACCATTTGTGCACTGCAGTTCACATTTTGGGACACTAATAAAACACGACTGCCCAAAGTTGCATAGGCAAGTTGGCACATAATTTTGAGGTCACACATTTAGAGGCTGATTTTGGAAATTAGCCCCTGTAAGAGTGATCTGTGCCTCCTTCTTTGGTCAGGTGTGATCACTGCCTCACTTTCCCCTTTTCTGTATAGGTTAGTTTAGCCCTCTTGCCAAAACAAGTCAACTCTTGCTCCTCCAGGGAAACAAAAATCCAGTGTCATTCACCAAAAGCCTCGGTCCAGAGTTCACAAGCAGTCCTTTACCCCCTAGACTTCAACTCCTGTTGAGACCCACAAGCAACTCTAGGTCTCCCCTCCAATCTCTGATTTTCAAGCCCAAAACATCACCCCTTCTTTGGGTACTTCCTCTATGTCTCCTTCCAGACTCTTCCAAACCCCATTCTGGGCCCTTTGTTTGGATTAACCTTATTCCCTTCAAGTTTCTCACTGTTTCTGAGGAAAGGCTGCTCTTAATATTCCCCTAGCAACCTTCCCAGAATGCTTTGCTGTGTCTATAAATTCTAGGGTCCCTCCAAGTTGTAACTCCTACATCCAGTTATTCTGGGCAGAAACCAGTAACAGTAATGTGCTATACCCAGATGGACCCTTACAGGGCCAGTACATACTTAGAGCCCTTAAATGTGGCATCAAAAACCAAACAAAAACCCAGCTACAGGCATTTCTTAGACCTTGAGTTGAAGACTTCAAATGAAAATATTAAATGATACTGCTCCATAGGACAAGTCCACGCACTGGACAGGGTGAGCAGGTATCCCCTAATGCCTACATATTATGCTACAGAAGTAAAAAAAACTATTATTTTAAAGAATGAAGTCTCTAGCCCTTATTGGTGCACAGATAACTTTAAACAAAGTGAACCAAATGTAAATCAATGTAGCTCTAAGCAGAGTTGGTTGAAACTCAGAATTTCTGTTCTGTGGGGAAATTCTGACATTTTGAAATTTACCACCAAATGAAATTTCATTTCAGGTCAATCAAAACTTTGTTTCAATAACATTGAAATATTTCATTCCGATTTTTACATTTTACACATTTGATCATATACATTTCAAAATGAATCATTTCAAAACAAGAAACTGAGATGGTCCCATCTGATAAAAAGATCAAAACAAAACATTATCCTTATCAAAACACTTTTTCCGATTTGTTTTTCAAAATGAAATTTCCTCAAAATTGACACATCCTTGTGGAAAATTTTGATTTTTATGAAGTGGCATTTTCTGATGGACTAACATTCCCTTGAAAAACTTGTTGATCAGCTCTAGCTCTGAGAGACACATAAAATGCTTTTATTCATTTTAAGGAGTGGGTGAACTCTGAAGCTTAATAATGATCGCACATACGCTAGCATTGCGAACAACTGACCTGCCGCTCAAAGCACATATGAAAAGAGGAGAGAGATAAAAGTTGTAAAGATCTGCTCAATCCCAGTTTGGTATCATGAGTAGTAGGATCTTGGGACGGTACCACCATTTGCCCCACCGCAGACAAGTCCTGGCCCCTAGACGAGTCTCAGTTATGTAGTATTATAAGACTAATTCCCTGGGCCTGAACAACCTTTAAAATGCAATCATAAAACAAACAGAAAATCATTTCCTCTTCCAGTGCCAAAGCACTGCTCAGAAACACTAGATGGGTTTAAAGCTGTTTTTCTGCAGTCAGGCGTGCAGTATCTCTGTGGTTATAAATATGCAGGGGGTTTATTTAATTCGGTATACCAATACTCCAGTACTGCACTGGCACAAGTCTACTCTTGTTAATAGCGTTAACCTTAAAGTCTCCTTCTGTTTGACTTCACCCAGGGCTACACTAGCGGGGGGGGGGGGGGGGAACGATCTACAATATGCAGCTTCAGCTACGTGAATAGCTGAAGTCGGCGTATCGTAATCGACTTACCTGGCCATGAGGACGGCGGCGAGTCGATCGCTGCCGCTCCCCCGTTGACTCCGCTTCCGCCTTTCGATGAGGTGGATTTCCGGAGCCGACGGGGAGCGCTTTCGGGGATCGATTAATTGCGTCTAAACGAGACGCGAAAAATCGATCCCCGATAGATCGATTGCTACCCGCCGATCCGACGGGTAGTGAAGACAAGCCCAGATAGCAGCATAGCAGTCAATTATCTCTGAAGGCACAGGTGTGAATGAAGCTTAGGTCGTTAATAAAATGAGTCGGCTGATCAACTATGGACCATTATCCTAATCAGAAATCCAAAATCCAACCTGGCAGAGCTAGTGTCTTTAGCTACCTGCATGTGCTTTGGAGAGACCCTGGGATAGCAGGGATACTACCAAGCGGGGTTATTGTTGGAGCTTGTTAAGTACTGGGAAGGGTGGAGGCAAACTCATTTGAGCAAATCAAACACGGGGTTGATAGAAAATTTATCTTGCAAATCAGAAGCTCTTCTATGTGGGAACTGTACTGCTCCCCTTGGAATTAATTTTCAGTTTCACATTGATGGGGGAGTCATAAAATATTTAAGAACATGAATACTGATCAACCATATAATTGCTGATCTGAGTATAAACGGCCAATTCTCAGCCAATGTAAATCAGTGTCACTCCATGGAAGTCAGACTCCATTTGAAAATGTGACTTGATCTGGGATGCTGTTGGATTCCCAATTCCACTTAAGGGAGAATGTAGAAAAAAGGAGTAGGGAAGAGACCAGGGAACAAAATCCAATGGCAAAACAGTCAAATGAAAAATGGAGCAGAGAGAAAACTGTAAATAACCCCCCCCACACCTTTTAGAGTCCTGAATGCTGGACACTTGATGCCTGATGCTGTCATCACTGATATCACAACATTATAAATTCTGCCACGTTATAGAGTAGGTTAATACTCTGTAGTGCAATGACTTGTGCCAGCCCAACCTTGGGCGATTTCTTCTATCCCAAATATAAGACTTACTTCCCTGTAGCTAGAGAAACATGGTTACAAAAGCCAGGATTTCAATTATACACATGCCAAAAACAAAGTTCATTAACTGGAAATAGTTTCATGAACCCCATCAATAGGGACTGATCCTACAAGGTGCTTAGAGCCTCCTGGGAGTTGCTGAGCTCTCTCACCCCCACTGTAATAATTAATTTCTATTTCTAGTCATGGACCTAGACCCTGTTGTGCTAGGCGCTGTACAAACACACAACAAAAAAGAGTCCCAGACCCAAAAAACAGACACTCTAAGTTGTATGTTCATTTCCCATAAACTACTTAGTACCTTACTGGATCAAGACCTGAGTTTGAGAGGGTTGCAAAAATCCAGAATTCTGTGATTTTTCTCTAGTAAAACCCGTTTGCAGAGGGTGTGCCCTTCATAGATTTAATAGATTTCATAGATTGCAAGGCCAGAAGGGACCATTGTCACCATCTATTCTGACCTCCTGAATAATGCAGGCCATAACTTCCACAAAATAATTCCTAGAACTCATATCTTTTAGAAATACATCCAATCTTGATTTTAAAATGGTCAGTGATGGAGAATCCACCACAACCCTTTTTAAGTTGTTCTAGTGGTTCATTTTTCTCACTGTTAAAAATGTATGCTTTGTTTCCAGTCTGAATTTGGCTAGCTTCAACTTCCAGCCATGGGATCTTGTTAGACCTTTCTCTGCTAGACTGAAGAGCCCATTATTGAATATTTGGTCCCCCTGTTCGGACTTTAGAGACTGTAATCAAGTCAACTTTTAAACTTCTTTTTGTTAAGCTAAATTGATTGAGCTCCTTGCCGCTATCACTTTAGCCATGTTTTTTAATCCTTTAATCATGCTTGTGGTTCTTCTCTGAACTGTCTCCAATTTATCAACATCCTTCTTGAATTGTAGAGACCAGAACTGGACACAATATTCCAACAGTGGTCGCACCAGTGCCAAATACAGAGGTAAAATAACCTCTCTACTCCTACTCAGAATTCCCCCATTTATGTATCCAAGGACTGCATTAGTCCTTTTGGCCACATTGTTGCACACGGAGCTCATGTTTAGCTGATTATTCATCAGAACCCCCAAATCTTTTTCAGAGTCACTAATTTCCAGGATAGAGCCCCTACCATGTAAGTATGGTCTGCATTCTTTGTTTCTAGGTCTATACATTTAGTCATATTAAAATGCATATTGTTTGCTTGTGCCCAGCTTATCATGGGATCCAGATGGCTCTGTTTCAGTGACCTGTCCTCTTCTTTATTTACATTTCCCCAATTTTTGTGTCATAAAATCATCACTGATAAAGTTGCAGATGTTTTCTTCCAGGTAATTAATAAAAACATAAAAATAGCATAGAGCCAAGAATCAATCCCTGTGTGGCCCACTAGAAACACCCCCATTTGATGATTCCTCATTTACAATTATATTTTGAGACCTGAAGTAGAGTTGGGCAAAATATTTTTGGTGAATAGTGCATTAGCAGAAAAAAGCATTTGTTTAGGGCACCAACGATTTGTTAATTTGGATCAAATTTGAAAAATGGTTTCAGCTGAAAAAAGTGAAGAAAAAAACACCATAGAAAGAGTTGGAACATTTTGCTTTGACATTTGAAAATGTTTCATTTTGACTTTTTCATCTTCAAATGTTCTGTTTGGAAAATTTTAAAATGTTTTGACATTTTGTTTCAGCGGTAATACCTCCCATTATTTCCTTTGGCTTTCACAGACATTTCCGCAAGTGCTCAGTGGGAAGTACAGGGCTGGAGCTCCACTCTGAGTCTTTTCAGTGTGTTATGGCCTAGGAGACAATCCCCGTTTATTGTATAAAATCAGCACTCCTTCTAGATAGGGTTTATTTTATTTAATTTTTTCCTAGATAAATCTCCTATTTAAAAAAAGCTTAATGATCAATTAAAAGGCCATCCATTCAGTTCTAATGAGTGGTGTACTATGCTGGTGCTTCATCACTGACAAAAAGATGAACATTGTACAAATAAGTTATAGAGATAATACACATACCAATTAAAATAAAAGGTGACATGTAAAACAGAAAAGAAAAATTAAAAAGAAAACCGTGGAAATATCCAACCCTTCTCTACCTGTCACTTCAGTCCAATTAAGCCTGACAAATAGTAATTTATATGCCTTTTCACCTGACACACCAGTCTTGTTAATATATTATAAAGAGGTTTCTAAACACAGTGCTCTGTGCAGTTTCCTACTCTGAAGGAATTCAGCCCTGAGTCAAAACCATCCAGAGGCCGAGCTCCTAGCTAGCCATGAAAATAACTCCTTGCTCCTGGTTGGCGAAGCAGTTGCTTGCTAGAAAATTAACCATATAAGAACAAGTTGCAAGGACTACATAAATAGGTTGGTGGATGTAACAAACAGGTGTATTATATAAGAACATAAGAATGGCCATGTTGGGTCAGACCAAAATTCCAACTAGCCCAGTATCTGGTCTTCCAACAATGGCCAATGCCAGATGCTGCAGAAGGAATGAACAGAACAGGGCAATTATTGAGTGATCCATCTCCTGTTGTCCAGTCCCAGCTTCTGGCAATCAGAGGTTTAGGGACAGCAAGAGCATGGGAGGAGGTAGGGATTGCATCTCTGACCATCTTGGCTATTAGACATTGGTGGACCTATGCCCCATGAACTTATCTGCTTTTTTTTTGGAACCCAATTATACTTTTGGCCTTCACAACATCCCCTGGCAACAAGTTCTGTGTGTTGTGTGAAGAAGTATGTCATGTTAATTTTACGCCTGCTGCCTATTAAATTCATAGGGTGATCCCTGGTTTGTGTGTTATGTGAAGGGGTAAACACTTCCCTATTCGCTGTCTCCAAACCATTCATGATTTTATAGACCTCTGTATAGTAGTGGTCAAAATCTATCCAGCAACGCACTGATCTTTCCCTTTGCTCTTCAACTGTGTATTGGTTTGAAAGGGCAGAGAAAAGAAATAAAACATTCCCGGAGGCTCCCTCATTACTAAAAAATTGAAACCTTTTTTGCCTGGCTGTCCTTCTAGCTAAGGAAGGCTGGGTATAGCTTACTCCATAGCCTCAAATGCAATGAGCACTGTGGGTGCTCCCCTCAATTTTCCCCCAATGGCTTCAGAGAACTGCCTCTATAGCAATCCTAATCTGAAATGGCCCGACTGTTGAAAGAAGAGGCTGAATCTCCGGCTCAGCTCCCAGTGCATGGTACTACTCTAGACCAGTGGGATGGCTCCTGAGAGCAACAGTTGTTAAACCAGAAAATCTTGAATGCTTCAATATCCTTGCCCTCCCTCCCCATGTTACTGGTTGCTAAAGTATATACTGGTAGCTCTTAAAGCCTCAGAGGTAGCCATGTTGTCCTATGAATGCTCTGTCTCACAAGTGCTTTATGACTTGGGGTTTTTCATTCTTCCCCTCTTTCCTCTCTGCAGCTGACCTCTAAACAGCTGGTCCAATGGGGGGACTTTTACTGGAGATGGGCCTCAACCAACACCCTGGATGCAATTACACATTAACTGTGGGGCTCAGGTCCAATTTGAAATTCACCAGCAGAGAAATGGAGAGGGCGCTGGAAGACAAACCATACCCCCTTTCCCATTGCTAGCGTGTACCTTATATGCTGAAGTTTGTACCTTTGTAAAACTTTGTGGTGTTTAGTAGGTAAATGTTATTCATGACATTTTAATTCATTTATTCATTCATTCATTCAAATTTTGCATCTTGCATGTCTATTTTTCCCCACTGACAAACAGGAAATCCTACGCAGTAACAATGTGTTATGCATTGAGATTTCACTAATTCCCTATTTTTCATATGCTCAGTGTATTTTTGAGTCACTGAGCATGAAGTCTCCCAGCTTCAAACCATGTTTTAAAAAAAATTAGGCGAAGACACTCAAACCAAGAGCAAGAGCGAGAGCCTCAGATGCATTTTCAGCTTCAGCAAAGTCACCAATGAGGGAAAAAAATCACCCCTTTTGAAATAATCCAGGTAAGTCAATTAGTTGTGCTTCATCTCCTCTTGACTGATGCTTCACCTTATCATGTTTTACCACATTTTGCTAGAATATGAAGGCTCAGATTAAGGTTACTGTCAGTTTAGAACTGGCTCTGTAAATCCCGGGTGGCCACCTGTAGCTCGTTTTAAGGAATTTTCTGGAAATGACTTTCCTTATCCAAAGGGGGGGTGGGGGTGGGGAAGGAATAATTTGGTTGTCAGTGCTGATGTCTGATTTAGTCAAATATGGATTTTTCTAGTGCATATGAGCTTTGGTCTTATTGATGCAGGAAGTCAGATTAGATGTTAATAAACTGTCCTTTCTGGTCTTGGATATCGATGAATCTCTGAGCGTACACCGTGTGGGGCTGGAACTAGAAAATCTATTTGGGGGCCTCAGCCTCTGTTCTTTGTTTATCTGTCACAAAACCAGCAGCACACAGCTTGGCAATCAGTTCTCGAGAGAGCTTCTGGACTGGAATGAAAAAGGGGTTGCTAGTCTGTCTTTATTGCACCCATCATTGTGGCATGCAGGGGGCGTATCTGAGCTGAGCTTCATTCGGGGATCAAAGCAGAAGTGCAAAGGAGGCTGTGTGCCTCCCCTGTGGTGGGGCTGTCAGGGGCAGGGAGAGGCCCTGTTGCAGGGGGTTGCTCTACCTTGTGCACCGGCCCTGTCAGGGTTCCCTCCCCACTCTAAACTCTAGGGTGAAGACGTGGGGACCCGCATTCAGAGCCCCTAAGCTTATTTTTACCAGCTTAGGTTAAATCCCCCAAGGTACAAAATTCCCTGCACCCTGAGAAATGCTTCTTTCGCTGCCACCATCAAATATCTAACAGGAATCCAGGAAAGGAATCACTTGAACTTCCCTCCCCACCAAAATACCCCCTCAAGCCGTACACCCCCTTTCCTGGGGAAGCTTGAGAACAATCTCCCAACCAATTGGTTACACAGTGATCTAAAAACCCACCCCCTGGGTTTTAACACCATAGAAAACAGTGAGCTTCTTAAAAGAAGGATTTTATTAAAAATAAAGAAGGTAAAATCATCTCTGTAAAATCAGGATGGTAACTATTTCACAGGGCACTATATTTCCAAACTCAGAGAGAATTCCCCCTCTGGACAAAACCTTAAAATTACAGAAAACCATGAATAACCCCCCCCCCCCTTTGCCCCTTCTAACACAGGAAATACACCAAGCTGAAATTAAACAGAAATCTATGTGCTATGCTATCTAAACTTACTTCAGAAAAGGGAGGTTTGATTTTTTGCAGGTTCCTTCTGTCTTCCAAGATCACTCTCTCTCAGACAAAGACACACACTAAAACCTTCCCCCCTCCCAAAGTTTGAAAGTATCTTGTCCCCTTATTGGTCAGATGCCAGCCAGGTCAGGTGTCAGTCTGGCTACCTGCATTTCTTAACCCTTTACTGGAAAGAGGATTTTATAGCACTGCATCAGACCCTCTCCCCCTTCCCTTCATATTTATGACAGGCCCATATAGACTTTTTCAGCAGCCAGGTATAGCTGGGCTATGAGGATACCCGAGCCATGCAAAGTCCCCTATGATGACTCTGCATCTGCCAGGGACTCCATCTACATCAGAGAACTTCCCCGCTGGGCTCTTCTGGTGGCTTTGTGGCCCCTTTTCAGCAGGGAGCAGGCCTAAAGGGGCAGCACTTCCTCGAAGACGTCAGCCCCAGGTGCCTGAGAAGGTTGGAAGCAGAGCTGATTGGAATTTCTGTCCCATGGGAAATTCCTGTAGTTTGACAGCGATTGGATAAAAAGTCAGATTATCAGGTTTTTTTGGTGGAACACAGAATTCCAGAAGTTTTTGGTTCAGAAATGTCAGAATGTTTCATTTGGGCTCAGTTCAGCATTGCACCAACCTGGTTTGGCAGAACTGTACAAGGAGCCTTGCCCAATATCTACCTGCACCACACTCTACTTCGCCTGAACCAGCATTATGTTCACTCCCATATTAACAGATGTGTGCAGGGTGCCTTTGTCTCCATAACTCCCCTTTTATCCTCTCCTCAGCATCCCGGGACTGGGAACCAGTGCAGCAGGTTGGAGTAGGTGATGGGGGAGGGGAGGAAGATCTGATGAGGAACCAGGGTGGGGGGGTGGGAGTGGGAACAGACCAGGTACTGGGGAGGCAGTGAGATTGGACAAGGACTCTGAGGAGGGAGATTGGGACCAGGAGCCAATGGAGATGGGGAAATGTGAGCAGGGGAGGGCATCTGGAGGCCTTGGTTGGGGACAGTGACAGATCCCATGAGGAGCTTTGAGGGGGGAGATTAGGACTGGCTGGGTAAAGAGACTGGGATGAGAAATCTGAGAAGTGGTGATTGGGGCTGGCTGGGTGAGGAGCCTGGGACTAGGCCAAAGAGCAGAGGTGGAGAAAAGACAGAACCGGAACTGGGACAGGTTAGAGGGGACAGAGCAGAAAGGCTTGTGCTTTGAGGGAAATGGGCAAAAGAGTGTGTGTCACAGGACTCAGCCTCATTCTGTGCACAGGATGGACCTGGTCAGGGTTGTGAAGTGAAGGAGATTGTTGCCTCTACGCCCCTGCTTTATTTGTTGCAGAAGTTGGATGGTGTGTCGTATCTGAGGCAGGGGATTGTAGGAAGAGAGAGGAGGGTCTCATGGTTAAGTCAGCTGAATGCTGCCCCAGAGAAATGGATTCTCTCCCTGCCTCTGCCACAGAGTTCCTATGTGATGCTAAGCAAGTCACAGAAACCAAACTTTTTCACTAATGGTTTGTTCCTCATCAGGTGCCCAATTTGAGACTCTGGGTCTGATTTGCAGAGGCGCTGAGCACTCTCAGCGAGGACAGAAGTCAATGGGAGCTGTGCTTTGAACATACTGCTGTCTAATGTTAAGTACTCTGAAAAAATCAGGTGGTCCTAGTTCTCTCAAACTGGGCACCTCAAATTAGTGGATACTTTTGACCTTAATCCCTCTGCGCCTCAGTTCCCCATCTGTAAAGTGAGGGTAATACCCATTCATTTCACAAGTGCTGTGAAGATAAATTCATTAATGTTTGAATAGCATGCGGATACCTTAGTGATAAGTGTCATAGAAAAACCCAGGAGGAAATTGATAATTCTGTCTTCAGAGCAGGCTTTGAATAGTGTGTGGCAAATAAGTCATGGAGCCACTCACTGAACAATGAAATATTGAATAGGTGCTTGGTAAGTGAGGACTGCGCAATCTGTGCACTGAATGAGGCAAAATAGTATGTGATCATGTAATTAAAGATTGCATCAGAATGCACATACACAAGGGGGCTGAATTAATTAATGCACGTTAAGACGGGCATTTTCTAACTTTTGAGTGCTTGACTTTGCAACCCTAATAATGTTCTTTTAACACAGTTTTTTTGGTCAGTAATTATAATCCTGCTCAACATAATTTAACAGCATCAGGGCAGTGGATTTTTATCCAAGGCTTGAAATAGTTGTCAGAATAGAGTTGTCAGCAGCTGGAACAGCACAAGAAAAGAGGAATGGTCTCTGTGCACATTTTCACACAGAGATCTAAAAGCTGGAGCAACACACACTCTGAGCCCCTGCAGTAGAAGGGAATGCTTGTGAACCCAGCATAGCAGTTCATGTTTGGTTGGGGATGCCACACCTGGGCCAGTGTCACAGCACACAAACTGGTTTGTCTATCACAAACTAACCAGCCTTTCGATCAACTTGCTGGAGAGAGAAGCAGGAAAGAGAACACAGTCCATTGTGAGCCACTATATGTGAGCTATGGTAGTACCAGAGGGGGCTTTGAGCAAGAGATGCTGAAGTGTCCTGGGAGACAATTTGGGACTGGAAAATCTAATAAAGAGGCAGTTCATTGAGGTTCATCCCCAATAGCTGACCTGGTGTCCTTTATGTTGGATGAAAAGTGTTATCTAAATGTAAATTGCTGTCACTACATGGATCCTAGCAGGATTAGTTATGCGAGGAGCACCTTGCAAAAGCAAAACTCTCTTCTCTCTTAAAGCCAACATTGCAAACATCTTCACCCTTCCTTGAAACCCAAGAAAACCCGGGTTTCCTTTGGCGTCACTGGCCGAGTGCGATTCAAACACTTGCCCATACAAGTGGGAATGCAGGCAGCCAAGAGAGTAGATGAGCATCAAATACATTAACTGAGGGCACTAATCACAGCCAGAGATATTCAAGCAGCCTATCCCAAGGTCAGCTGTCTATGGTGATTTAGAGGGATATCCAATTAATACTCCAGCTCTTGGCTAGAGTCACTACCCAAAATACACTTTTAAAAATCTGATTTTATGGCCGTGAAATAAATTTCTGGCCCTATTGAATTGTGTTTAATGTTTCCAGCTGGGTAGGTGGGTGCAGACAGAGCCTTCCATCTTATTCTCTGCACGAAGCTCCCATCCAATGGTTTAAAAGAGAAAGAAGAGATTATAGGCCCATGTGGATGATCTTATGAGCAGGTCAGCAGCACATGGAGGCAGGTTGTGTGGGCTCCCTTAGCGAAGGGGCTAGTGGATGACAACATTTTCACATCTGAGACCTGAAGGGTCCCTTTGTCAACCTGCACTTTGGGAACACTTCTGTAGATCAATGGCCTTATACTACTCGCAAGTTAACTACTCTGTAGACAAGCCCCCAATGTCAGCCAGTGTAGCTCTAGTAACGTCATTAAGTCAATGGACCTACACTGGTGTAACTCAAGGCAGAATTTAAAGTTCTGTTTGGCACTCTTTAGTCAGGCAAAACACCTGTGATGCTACCTTCACTTAAGCTGGCTCACAATAGATGCTTACATGCCCATGTAAGGCAGCAATAGGATGTAAATTACCGCATTACACCCTTGCATGAGTAACCCACTTTGTGGGTTACAATGACTGGAGCAGCCATCACTGAGTTGCTCCTTCATCTCCTGTGCAGATGGATGGGGAGTTAGTATGCAGGAGCAGGAAGTGGGTGGAGCCTTGGCACCTGTCTCCCCTCCTCCCCTGTGTTGACCAATGCAGCAGAGCCACCATGCTGGGAGAAGCAGAGAATTAATTGTGATTTGGGGCAGATTATAGGATGACCGTCCAGCCCTTAGTGCTTAATTTTGCAGTTCTGGTCAGAATCTCATTTGCTTGAGAAAAAGAACTTGCAAGCTGGTGACCCAGGCTCAAGCAATGTTGCCATCAGAAGTTCATGGATTCAGATAGGCTCAAGAGTTTTGTCTCCTTAAGATAGACACTTGATAGCCTCAGGTTAGTGACAGGAAAATGGAGAATACAAAGCAGTGGGTTCCTCCCAGGCTCCACTCACAAATTGTGCTCTGCCTATTTGAAACACCCACAAGAAGTGCCAGAATAAGACTCCACTCACTGTTGACTGTACAGATCTTCAGAGCCATTAATCCTCTTCTTTCTTACACACTGTGCATGGGACATCAGCCCATCAACCCGACTTGTCTCTCTCGTACATGTTTGAGCTGCAGTGAAACAGTTCACTATATTGACATTTAAGTGGCCGTTGTTAGGGCACAGAGTTCGCCATCAAAGTGAGTATGAGCAGGTCTCACCTCAGCGCTGTTATGTCAGGCTATCTGCAGACTCAGCTGCATCAGTTTACACTTGTCTCATGTTTGGAAGGTCACCTTTGCAACCCTAATGACTATTTATTTATTTGTAATGAAAGCTTCCAGTGCACCAGATGGCAGCGTCCCAATAAAAGTACCGGCTCTCTGGGATGCCAAGAGCCAGCCCACTTCAACCCCTGCACATTGAACTGCCTATGTGTCATTTCTATGTTTCTGTACGACACGAGGCCTGCCAGTTCATGGAGATAGCTTTTGTTCACTCTGCTTCTGTCCATCACAATAAGCATGGCCTGACCACTGACAGATCGTGGATACAGTGTGTGATTTGCAAATGCAATGGTTTCTTCCCAGCAATGTCACTCTGTCATATTATATCCTTCTCTCCCTGCCATGCCATGCATCAGCATCAGGTTCTGCCACTGCTTGCCCTGTGCCAAGGCAAAGTCACAGTAGAAGTGACAAAAGGTAATGAGATTAGAGATGGGAAAACTAGTTTTAATAAACTAAGAGACAGATAAGCCTGGGAGCTGCAAAGTTCAGGTAGCATTCATACAACTACAGGGATGGGAATCATGTAAGTACCTAGATGACAGCTAGATAGATGATTTAAAATCATTACTGATAAAGTTTGAGGATGACACAAAAATTAGGCAAGTGGTAAATTATGAGGACAGGTCACCGATACAGAACAATCTGGGTTGCATAGTAATCTGGGCGCAAGCAAACAATATGCATTTTAATATGGCTAGATGTAAAGGTATTCATCTAGGAACAAACAATGTAGACCATACTTATCTGATGGGGGACTCTCTCCTGGGAAGCAGTGTCTCTGAAAGAGGTTTGGGATTGTGGTGGATAATCAGCTGAACATGAGCTCCCAGTGTGACAGTGTGTGGCCAAAAGGACTAATGCAACAATTGAATACATAAACAGGAGACTCTTGAGTAGTACAGAGGTTTTTTACATCTGCATTCGGCACTAGTGTGATCACTGCTGGAATACTGTGTCCAGTTCTGGAGTTCACAATTCAAGAAGGATGTTAATAAATTGGAAAGGATTCAGAGAAGAGCCATGGGAATGATTAAAGAGTAGAAAACATGGCTTATGTTGATAAATTCAAGTAGCTCAGTCTATTTAGTTTAACAAAGAGAAGGCTAAGGGGTGACTTGATTATAGTCTTTACATACCTGCATGGGGAACAAATATTTAATAATGGGCTCTTCAGTCTAGCAGAGAAAGGTCTAACATGATCCAATGGGTGGAAGTTGAAGCTAGACAAATTTAGACTGGAAAAAATGCACACTGTTAATGGAGAATAATTCACCACTGGAACAACTTATCCAGGGTCATGATCGATTCTCCATCACTGGAAATTTTAAAATCAAGATTGGATGCTTTTCTCAAAAACGTGTTGTAGGAATTGTTTTGGGGACGTTCTATGGCCTGTGTTACACAGGACATCGGACTAGATGTTCACATGTGATCCCTTCTGGCCTTGACATCTATGAATCTATTACCCAACCATTTGTAAGGGACTATTATCCGCACAGAAGGCAAAATCCTATGGACTTTACTCCAATAGTGCTCCCTTTGACTTCAGTGGGAATTTTGACCCAGCAAAGACTTCCAGGATTTGAAAGAGGGTACTGAATTCCCTCTGGTGGCAGCAGGGCCGGCTCTGGCTTTTTTGCCGACCCAGGCAGGCAGGGCGGCATTCCCGTGGCCCCGCTGCCCCGGCCGGGAGCGCGGCATAGCCCCGGCTGGGGAAGTGGGGCGGTGGGCATGCCGTGCTCCCCGCCGGCACAAGCAGGGAGGGCGGCTTTTCTGCTGCCGGCCGAGGCACCGGCGGGGAGGGCGGCTTCCCCGCTGCCCTGGCCAGGGGGCCAGCGAGGAGTGCATCTACCCCGCTGCCCTGGTCGGGGCGCCAGCACGGAGGGCGGCTTCCCTGTGGCCTCGCTGCCCCGGCCGGGGCGCCAGTGGGGAGCGCGGCACGGCCACCCCCAGCTGAGCTGGCCGGGTGCCGGCGGGGAGTGCGGCACGGCCGCAGCCCTGGCCGGGGCGCCGCCTGGGAGCGGGGCTGGCCCGCGGCTCCACTGCCCCAGCTGGGAAGAATGTTTTTTTTTAAATTAAAAAACCCCAAAAAACTCTCAGTGCCGCCCCCCTCCAGGTGCCGCCCCAAGCACGTGCTTGGTCGGCTGGTGCCTGGAGCCGGCCCTGGGTGACAGTACTAATTATAATACTTCTTAGTACAGGAAAAGGCTGCAGGACATCTCTGCCCAGAATCCTTAACAGGATGCGTTGGTGTAAGGAGAATGAAAAGTAAAAAGTGGTGGATAATCAGCAGAAAAATCTGTCTTTTAAAGCAGGTTTATCAATTCTCCACGGACAACCAATTTAATCAGTAACTCTAACTTGACCCCTGTTCATTTGATAAACCCTGTTGCATTGCAGGTGGATGCCAGTCCATTCTAAGATGACCTGAAGATACTTATCTCAGCCTTATCCAAACTTTCTGGCCCAAATTTTCAAATGTGGCTAGTGATTTGGGGTATCAAAATTAAGATACTTTAAAGGGGTCTGCTTTTCAGAGGATGGGTTCTCCGCACTTTCTGAAAATCAAACATCTCTAGCTGGGCACCCAAAAATGGAGGCATCCAAAATCACCAGTGGCTTTGGATATTGTGGTCTGTTACCTCTGCAGAATTGTGCTGGAAGAATTTCTGTTGCCATTTTATGCGGCTTATTCTTGATTTGAGGTTTACTTGCTACCAGTTTAAACGCTTGGGCATGGTGATTATTGATCAATTCATTATACACATACAAGTTGAGTGTAAATGAATGTGAACCACTAGTGTATATACATAATGCAAACTATGTCAGCTTCACTTCTCAGGAAGTATTTGCTAAGGATTAATTAATTACTGGGCCTGTACTGTGATCCTAACCCTGCTCCCATTGAAGTCAATGGGAGTTTTGCCACCAGTTTCAATAGGACCAGGATCAGTCTTGTCTCTTTTCTCAGATATTATTCCCTCTTTCTGTTTTTGATTCTGGACTGAATACTTGATATTTCCAGTTTCCCATTCAGTGGGACAGGTAATCAGCTAATTTTTGTGGCAGCAATCATCTCTGAAAGGCAAAAAATGTTAACCTGTGACACAACCCACTTCCATGGCGCACTCTTGTGGCAAAAAAGGCACTAATCCTGTCACAGGATCGTCTGGGGTTGGTCACCGTCTCTTACAGGGTCCAGTGCAGTGGTGCATTAGCCCTCTGGCTAAGGAACACCTAAGCCCCATCCCTTTCATAGGGTGACCAGATGAGAAGACCTGAAAATCGGGACCCGAAGTTGTTGAGCAAAAAAAAACCCGGAAGACTCTCTTCTCCCGACCGAAGTTGTTGAGAGAAAACAAACCAAAAAACAAACAAAAAACGGAAAAACAGAAGAAGACCGGAAATCGGGACAAAAGGCATCCTGACCAAGCATCGGTCGGGACGCGGGACAAACGTTCAAAAATCGGGACGGTCCCGATTTTATCGGGACGTCTGGTCGCTCTACCCTTTCACCATATTAAAGTCCAAAAATAAGAGAAAACCAAGAACTCAAAACAGATTCATCCAACTAGTCTTCAGCAAGACCCCGCCCTTCTACTCAGGGCCTGTTTTCCACAGTGATTCCTTTGATCAGCCTCCCAGGACCCAGTCATCCCATCCATTGGAACAGCTTATCCAGCCAGCCAGCAGTCACAGCCCTGGTCTACACTAGGGAGGGGGGTCGACCTAAGATACGCAACTTCAGCTACGCAAATAGCATAGCTGAAGTTGAAGTATCTTAGGTCGACTTACCTGGCCGTCCTCATGGCGGCGAGTCGACCCCTGCTGCTCCCCCGTCGACTCCGCTTCTGCCTCTCATAGAATCATAGAATATCAGGTTTGGAAGGGACCTTAGGAGGTCATCTAGTCCAACCCCCTGCTCAAAGCAGGACCAATCCCCAATTTTTGCCCCAGATCCCTAAATGGCCCCCTCAAGGATTGAACTCACAACCCTGGGTTTAGCAGGCCAATGTTCAAACCACTGAGCTATCCCTCGTGATCTGGAGTTCCAGAGTCAACGGGGAGCGCGTTCGGGATCAATTTATCGCATCTAGATGAGACGCGATAAATCAATCCCTGATAGATCGATCGTTACCCGCTGATCCAGCAGGTAGTGAAGACCTGCCCCTCAGATTCTTTGCTGAAGCCAGGCTTTTCTCACCAAGGGAGAAGCATGGCTTGACTCTCCCTCCTGGTCAGGCCCCAGCTGAGCTAGGCTCCCTCTTTTTAACTTCCTTCTCCTCACATCTGACCTCCGCTGTAGCTATAGTGGGCCCTCATTAACCCCTTCTTCTCCAGCATGGGGCCTGTATGCCCCATCACACACCATGGCACCTAAAAAAATTAATCCCCAAGCTTCATTCCCACAACAGGGAAGTTGTGTGCACACAACTGGAAATATATGCTTCTTTCCTATTGATTCTTTCTTTGAAAAATTTGTCTGTAGGGGTCTGATCCATTAGGAGTAGATCCATCCGGAGGTGGATCAAGTCGTAAGTGCATAGCCCTAGCTCAGTTATTTTGGTTCTAGCTATAAGATTCTCTGCTGTACAACTGTGATATCTAGAAAGAGTTTCCCAAAAGCAGCTGAATAATTCATGGACACAAAAAGACTGGCATGGAAATAGACAAACCTGGTCTCTTCCAAGTGAAGTAGAACAAATTTAACTTTCTGTCTTTTTCATTCTCTCTCTTTCCTAGGTGGGCGACATTTAAAACTCAGAAAACCCAGAGTGATAGGATTTCACAACGCTAGCTGACATGGCACGCGTTGGCACGTTTTACCAATGATTGGTGTCTCCCCCACCCCATCTGTACTGAAAATGGAGGATAGCATTAATACTTTGAAAGGGAGACAAGCAGTCTCTATGCTGCAGCAGTGGCAGCAGGTGCGACCGAAGGAGCAATAAGAGCAGCCGGTGGTGGGAAATGTTCTGTTGCTAACTTGCTTTTCCACCAGTCTTTAAGCATATGGTAAAGTGGTGCAGAGGAAGCGACATCAGATTACACCAGGGCCCCCTCTGTGTTGTGTTTTGCAGCATTCTGCAGTTTTATCGAATTCCTATTATACCGTACAGCTGTCTCAGCATATTAATGGCATTGAAGTTGTGTTTGTAGTGGGGCTGAATAGGAGTGTGCCTGCTTAGTCACCATATTTTGCTTCCTACACTTAATCTGTGATGAATATAAGGGAGTTTATGTGCAGTGCATGGTGATTGCAGCATCTCCATGTTGAAGGCACTCATGGTTGTAAAGGGCACTTCCTTCTGCACCACTCTATTTCAAATCTGAAGTGGCCTGCCTGCCCTCAGATCAGCCTGCATTAGGTTTTTCCTTTTGTGAAAGTAAAGGAAAGTAGTTGCATGGCTGGATATTGAAGCATGCTTTATAATTTATTGAGCAGTGCTTTGTAATGAAATGCAATATTTGTAATTGTTCATAAGGATAATCCAGTGTCATGCTTTGAGGTATAAATTGATCATACCTGCCATCTCCCCACATAGACATATCGTGCAATATACTACTAAATACATTCTAGGAAATTTTCACTTTCCTTTGAAAATATTAGCTAGAGCTGGGTATGGTATGATTTTCCGGTCCTGCAAGAATTTCCATGATTTCAAAAATGTGTCCTGTCCCAAAACAAGACGAAAAGTCAAAATCTTGAAAGTTTTTGAGAACTGAAAATCCCAAAAGATTTCTGATCAGGTCAAAGCAAAACACTGTGTTTCAATAATCTCAAAATGTTTTGTTTCAATGTTTATATGCAGTGTTGTTGTAGCCGTGTCAGGTGTTCCAATGCTTACTTTTTAAATTAAAAGTTTCCCTCTAAATTTAACTTAAATGTTGAAACAAAAAAGTCATTTTGAGTCAAAAACTGGAACTTTATCAAAATAGCCTTATACATGGGCAGGACTCACCCCTGCGGCGCCTCCTGCTGGTTGTCTTGGGAATCAGCTCATCCAGCTGCTGGAGCGCCCTCTGCAGGCCGGTGATCCACCTTACTGCTCTGGCCCCCGTGTCCCTCCCAGGACCCAGTGCCCCTTTCTCTGGGGTATTGCCCCCCTGGCAGTACGCCCTTAGTCTGGGGGCTGGTCCACACTGGGGGGGCGGTGATCGATCTAAGATACGTGAATAACGTAGCTGAAGTCGAATATCTTAGATCAATTTCAAAAGGTACTTACCCCGGTCCACACCGCAGCAGGCAGGCTCCCCCGTCGACAGCGCTTCCTCCGCTCGTGGAGCTGGAGTTCCGGTGTCGACAGGGAGCGGCTCTGGGATCGATTTATCGCGTCTAGACGAGACGCGATAAATCGATCCCAGAACAGCGATAGCTACCCGCCGAATAGGGCGGGTAGTGTAGACGTAGCCTGGGTCTCCCCTCCCAGGGGACCCCCACCTACTATCCCCACCTTGCCTCAGTATAGGCTACTGCCAGTCACCCTCAAGCCCCTGCTTGTTGGGGCGGACTGCAGTCTGTATTAGCCACTCATCACAGGCAAGGTTGGGTCTGTCCCCCGCAACCCCTGTACCCAGTTGGCCTAAGCCTAGGCCACAGCCTGGGGTTTTCTCCAGCCGGAGCTCCCCAGCTCCTCTGGCCTTTCCCCAGCCCTGCTCCACTAGAGGTACCTTGCTCAGCTCCTGCAGCCAGGCCCTTCTCCCTCTGCCTGTAGAGGGAGACTCTGCCTGGGCGTCTGGCTCAAAGCCTTTATAGGGCCAGCTGGGCCCTGATTAGGGTGACCAGATGTCCCAATTTTATAGGGACAGTCCCGATTTTTCGGTCTTTTTCTTATATAGGCTCCTATTACTTCCCGCCCCCTATCCCGATTTTTCACATTTGCTATCTGGTCACTCTAGCCCTGATTAAACTGGCCACAGTTGCGGCTGCTTCCAATCAGCCCAGCTTCCAGCCTCAGCCCTCTTCAGGGCTTCTTTAACCCCCTCAGGGCAGGAGGGGGCTAGCCACCCCACTACAAGCCTGTTTTCCCCTTTTCAAAACAATTTCAAAACAGGAAATTCACCCAAACCAACCCTTTCCCGAGAACAGTTTTGGTTCTGACAAATCTGTATTTGCAGATGAAAAAAGTTGAAAGAAAAAAAGTTCCCAGCCACTGCTGATATTGGCTCCTGATTAACACAGGATACCAGGCTGAATGGACTAATGGTCCATCTGCTGCTGTAAATTCTATGTTCCTATAAACACCCCATTGCTGGCTTATGCTTGTGTCAGCCTCTCTTGTGGATGAGTCCAGTTCTCATCTGTTTTCCATACAATTTACAAGGTAGACAGACCCCTTTCTTTGTAAATGAGGCTGTGATGAATAATTCCAACTGACTGGATGAGGCCCCCCCTGTTGGGTATTGTCTGTCTAGTTTCCCCCCCGCCCCTCTGTGCTGTGTCATGTGAGCATGTTTGGGCTCAGGCTGGAGTTGGGTTCTGGGATCCTGGCAGGTGGGGGTGGGGTGGAAGATATCAGAGCCTGGGCTCCAGCCTGAGCCTGAATGTCTGCACTGTAATTTTGTAGCCCCCACAGCTGGAGCCCCGCGAACCCTTGTGTAGACATGCCCTGAGAACCGTAGGAACAGTCCTTAGTTTTTAGTATAATAATGTACTGTACATGGTCCGCTGTTTCATACGTGTCTTTTGTTTATGGAAAGAATTAGGAACTGTTAGTATGTTTGCAGAGTTGACTCTGGCTGTTTGCTTACCACACTGGGTAGCAAAGGCTAGGACGATGGCGGGTGACTAGCTACCGCTAGAGTTGCTAAAGGAAATGCCTGTCCAGGTCTGGGTTGTTACCATAACCTTGGACACGTTTGGAATAGTCCTTACTGCTTTTTCAGCAAGGCGGGTATATTTTCAGTTGACTTTACAGCTTAGCTCCGCTTTTGGGGGCTGCTGCTGGCACCCCCACAAAAATGCAGCATTAATGGGCAATTGGAATTGTATTGGCAGGGCTTGGTTAGCTCTACCAGCCAGTGGGCCAAATTCTGCATCCTCATGGAGCCTGTTTGAAACCAATGGGTTTGCACAGGGTGTAAATCAAAGTTGGCTGGTTGGGATTCCTTTATTAGCTAGTGACTATTATGTATTTGTCCTGAAAACCCTTAGTGGGTATCAGAGCGAGTATTTAATACATGGCCCTCAAACTCGGGGTGTGTGTAGTTATTTCCAGGGGATGAAGCCACCCTTCTTACAATGCAACCTGGGAAATAGAGCCGCCCCTGCAAATGGGAGTAATGATGAGCTAGACAAAGTCCTTCTCCTCTGGCTTCCTATGTTTTATGCTGTCCCAAGCACAGCAGTCAGGCAGCTGTCACAAGCGTTTTTGCAGGAGGTCGCTGGTCCTGCGCTGTCGGTGTTCCTGCCGCCGAATCCGTGGGACCGGCAGACCTCCCGCAGAAACGTCGCCGAAGGCTGCCTGACTGCCACCCTCGCAGCTAGCAGCCGGCCGCCCCCCTGCGGCTTGCCGCCCCAGGCACGCGCTTGCTGCACTGGTGCTTGGAGCTGGCCCTGCCCATTTGTATTACAGTAGTGCATAGAGGGCACAACCCAGCTCAGAGCACTGTTGTGCTGGGCAATGTAAAAACACACATTAAGAGATAGGCCCTGCTCTGAGAAACGTACAGCCTAAATCGACAAAGTGGACAAAGGATGGGAGGGGAAAAAGAAGCCAGGTGACCTGCTCAAGATTACAGAAGGTCTGTGGCAGATCTGGGAATAGCATGCAAGTCTCTTGCCTTCCATCACTTGTGTTTTGGGTTTTAATTTCTATTCCCTCCCTGAGATTTTGGAATTGTTTTACTTCATTTCCTCACATTTGTCACCCACTGGGGTATGCAGGCTCACTCACTTCCAAGGGCCTGATCTCTGCCTTCCTTACGCACCCCAAATACCCATTCCTGAAACTCCGGGACATTTTCAAGGTAAAAAGTCATTCAGCAGAATCTGACTTTGTCTCGCTCCTTATTAATAAATACTCTAGTATTCTACAATGGTGGCTTCTAACACTCTAGTAAACCTGCTGTAAGCAGTAGTCTTCTGGCAAAATACTGCGGAAAGGTTCACAGCATAGTTTGAAGGCTGAGTGTTACAACAAGGAAGTTACACCTTAAATAAATAACCTACTCAAAACCATTCAAAGTCAATGGGAGTTAGGTGCCTAACTCACTTAGGGTACGTCTACACTACAAAATTATGTCAACCTAAATTACGTCGACCTACAGCCACCACAGTAATTAAATCACTTTTGCACATCCACACTATGCTCCTTGGGTCAGCAGTGCAGGGAGTGCTTGCGCTGATTTTTCTGTCAGTGTAGGGCATTGCAGGATAGCTCCTGAAGGGCAGAGAGACAGTTGATGTAAACAATGCAGGATCTACACTGACACTGCGTTGAACTAACTACATTGACCTAAGCACTACGCCGCTCATGGAGATGGAGTTATTAAGTTGGTGTAGTAGATGAGGTATGTCAGACATTTTAGTGTAGATGCTAACAGAATTAGGTCAACGTAAGCTGCCTTATGTCAACCTAACTCTGTAGCATAGACCAGGGCATAGATGCTTTTGTGAATTCCAGTCGGCACCTATCTATATCTTACAGCACCTAAATACATTTGTAAATCTGGCCCTTTGTCTTTATATAGCAATAGCATCCTTCCAGTAGAGGATCTCAGGTGCCTTATGAGCATTAAACGTTCACCACATGCCTCAGAGGCAGTCAAACTGGGGCACAAAGCGGTTAATTGACTTGGTCGTGGTCAGTGGAAGAGCCAGGTACAGAACCTGTGAATCCCAGTTGTCTCCTCTACTCACTAGATAACGTTGATGAAGCTGTGTAGAAGGTCAATGGGGACGTTCTGCTCCTCAGTTCCTGTTCATGGGAAATGAGCAAGAGGGGGTAAAATGAGGAGAAAATGAGGTAGAGAAAGAAATAGCTCAGGCAAATATTCTGACTGAAATTAATCTCTCCGGGGCAGCAGGAGTTGCCTAAACTGTATTTGAAATGCTGATACTTCAGTAGGGGGCTAACTGTGCCAGTGATCAGACTGATAATTCCTTTTAAATTATTGTTTTACCTCACGCCATCCAATTACTCAAGTTATTTTGCTGTCCCAGAGATCTGTCTGTTAATGTCAACAAAATGATTATAGGCTGCAACAGCGTCAAGATGTTTCACCCACAGGAACGCTGGTAAAATGTTTATGGCACAACATGTTGAAAAGTGCATTTGATGTGTAAATGTCAAGCGTAATCAGGTTCCTGTCACTAGAAACAAAGTGGTACAGTCACTGCCCCTAAAATGTCACACATGGAACTAAAGAGCTACTCTATTGCCGGCCACGTAAATCATCATGTAAATGGCCAACGTTTGTGTCAGTAATTTCCTGAAGAATCCTCTCTGTTATTACAGCTATTTGCTAGACAGTGTTGAACAGAATGTTTGATCTGCAACAATTTCAGTGGAGAGTGCTGAGTTCTTCCTCTGGCACAGGTAGTGCTGCTGAAGACAGTGAGGTTTTTATATAAGAAAAGGGGCAATTTAGGATAGCAAATTTGAACACAAACCAGCCTCTTTTACTTGTGGAGCAAGCATCAACTTTCGAATGAATGAAAATACAAGTCTCCCATGACATGCTGCATTTTAGACACCTGGCAGGAGGCCTTTGCTAAATGCCATAGGGGTGGTCCTAGCCTGGCTACCTCGTTTGTTTTTGGATTCTCTTCGGATATGCTTTAATAATAATCATTAGCACTTACACTGTGTAGTCCTTTACATAGTTAAACTACTGCGCAAACATCAATCAATGAATCCTTGCATCATCGATAAGGAAACTGCAGCAGAGAGGTGAAGTGACTTGTTCAAGGTCACACAGGTCAGTGGCAGAACCAGGGGCAGAGCTCAGGATTTCTTGACTTCCAACTTTGGACTCAGTCCTTGGCCACACCACCTCCCAACCTGATTTGAAAATGAACTGCAAAGGACTTCCTACCAGTCTGGGCCAAGCAAGTGCTTCAGCTCTCCTTCAGCATCTTCTGTAATTAGAGGAATCTGTGCTTGCCCTGCCATCTTTTGCCTCCAACTAATACACTTACACTTACTTGGATTAGCAGTTGTGTTCACTCTTCCTCCATCTGTTGTGATATTGTTAGGCACAACTGGATCTTACCTGTGGCAGCTCCTGTAATTCAGACGCAATGGAGTGCTTGATAGCTCTTCTTGTGGTTTTCCTGCTTACAAAATTCTGATTGTAACTCTGAGGATTTTCCTCCTCCACTTTGGGAGCACATATCATACCTTTTTTGCCCTCTCTTAGGGTATCTTTAGTAAAAGCCAGGCAATGTACCAGCAGAAACATTCCCCCAGCTGCCCTTGATCTTGATTAATCCCTTTGCACTGGAACATTAGGATTCTTCCCCTCTACAGACTTATATCTCCATCTATTCTACATTGGAACTCTCCAGGGGGAGAAAATAAGGCATCAATCAGATTTTCTGGCCATGTACAAAATAATGTGGGTAGTGAGTTCTTTTGAATTTAAACGGCGACTTCTTGAAGTCCACTAGGGGCTTCTCCACTGTCAATTTAAAAATGTGGAAGTTGCGCAGATATCATGGTGAAGGGCTGTACAAAACCCTACAATAAATAAATAGATAGCTTTCACAAAGAAACTTTTACGAACTCCCTCTCATGTTACAGATGGTCGGCAATCCTGGTTTTATGGCAAAAGAATCTTAAAAAAAAGTTGTTGAAACAAACCAGTTCTGAATGGAAAAGGTATTGAAATCCTGAAGATTTAATTTAATATTTTTATTACACATTTTTGGAGCCCTGATTACACACCCCCATCCCCAGGAATTTATTTGCCTAAGAAAAATCATACCATGGATTACAAGATTGCAGGTTAAATCCACTGCTGTGAACTTATTTTTACAGCTCTGACTACACTTGTACAATTTTGTAAAATCTTGTAACACCTTAAACTTTTCAATACTACATCATGGAAGAAGGTACTTATATATGGATGAGCTAGACAGAAGACTCTGGATTTTCTCCTTCTGCTATCTTTTTGGCAAAAAAGACACACAAAAAAAGGTAGAATCTCCTTCTTTTGAATGTACCTGTAAATAATTTCCTATAAATATTCTGTAGTAAGTTCATGGGATAATCAGAGAGACTGCCTCAAATTTGTCCTTCAGTTAGGTTCAAGGTAAAAAATGTTGAGATTGTCTGTAGAGTATAACAACATGGAAAGTTGTGACTAGGGAAATAAAAATAAATTATGCCAAAGATGTGCACATAGTGTGCGTGGAATTATATCGGTATAGCCCCCATGGAACATACATGACAGCTAGGACTACATATTAGTTTGAATCTCAATTTTTCCAATACCTCATATTACACCTGGACATTTTGGAATGCAAGTCACTTCAGCCAGCACTGCATAACGATCATAATTGCCAGAAATATTATGATTATTGTATAACAATTCAATTAATAGATCTAGCGAAGTGGAGGAGATTTTTTTCAATCCAAATGTCACAGCAAGAGAGACCTCCATCTGATTGAAATGTCAGTGTGAATATTGGATAAGATCGCACGTTGCTGCTCCTTGATGTCATGGTCTTTGCCAGGCTTTGAATGTAATAAATACAGGAGTTATACTGCTCACTTTCCAGTTAGTCAAAAGGAAAAAAAAAATCAAGTTACAATACACGATTAGATATAATATAGCTTTTTCTTTTTATATATCTATATAATCAAGTAAAAAAATTTAAAATAGTTGGAAGTAAAAAATGAAAAAATAGCTGATTGTGTTTTTGTTTTTCTTTACAGTGATATGGTAGCAAATACAAGACAAATGCATAATAAACCTTTACGTAAGGTGTCTGGTCCCATTTCCAGCAATAGGGCTCAGCTTGGAGTAGAAAATGAAATTGGTTGAATTTTCTTTGTTTTTGGCTGTAGCTTCTGTAGATGATGCGATGTGAGGAAAACATATTGCAAATATCCATCTCCAAGGTGTTTTACAAAAGACCTAAAACACCAAAGGGTGAAATTTTCCCCTTTGCAGGGAGAGCCAGCACAAGCAACATGCAAGTCCCACTTAAGCTGTCAATAGTGTATGCATCTATACCCTCTTACCATAAAAAGACATTGTTTCTATACTTTTGTTCCCCTCATTCCCTCCAAAGCCATCTGTTGCATACCCTGAGGATTAAATGGGACATAAATGATGCCCAGGCCTTTTGCTAGCCCTCTGCACAGGGGTGAATTTCCCCCAGAATATTACACTGAAATGTTGATGTGTTCATTGATGAAGCTTGGCAAATGGTCACACCGAGCCCTATTTTGGCTGTAGAAAAGAAAGAAGTACTAGTTCCAGCATAAAATGAGATCAGATAGACAACCAACACAAACAGTATTTTTTTCCTGTTGTCTGCATAATAATAACATCATGTTTGCATATAGAACAGCTTTTGCATTATTGCTCTACTTATAAGAATATAGTAAGGAACTTATAACAGACTTGCACGTTACAAACTTAAGGTTCTTTGGTGAAGAATGAAAAAACAGTATTTTAGCTGAAATACATCTCAGAGAAGTTTTTGTTTTTATCTGTTGATCCTTTGGATTCTCTCACAGAGGAGGGAGAGGTACTGAGTCAGCTTTACCATGGCAACGATGGCAACCCCACCAATCATCATGCATGTTGGCCAGAAAAGTGAGTGGAACAGCACATTGGAACTGTAAAGTTTGATTAATATCACATTCTTCTGAATGCCTTCTGGGTCGTAAAAACACAAGAAGCGCTGGTACTTCCTGAAATTTTCCATTACAACACTCACAAGCGACATGGACTCTTCGTAGTTCTTGCCACACTTGGGGATGTAGGAACACTGGGAAGAAATTAAAAGGAAAAGAAATGTCTCTAACCAGATACTATTTCAGATGACAAAAAGGAAAATCGCCAGCAGACTGTACCTTTCATAAGACTACAGTACGATTAAACTAGTAGTAAGAATAATAAAATAGTCATAGTCGTGGTCACAATTATATAGTGAACAATACTTTGCACATTTATAGCAGTTTCCATTTGAGGAACTCAAAGTTCTGTACAAATATTAATGGAGTAATCCTCACCCTACCCTCTTACAGACCCAGGGGAGAAGGACGCACTAGAATGGAGCAAGCAGGTATTCCATTCCCCAGTGAGGTCATGGCCAAACCCTCTACATGAGCACAAAGTGGGAACAGGCGGAAACTCCTTGTGCATTTCCTTTTTGCACATCCATGCAGAATGTGTCCCGTGATTAGGGCCAGTGGTTCATCACACGGCCATAGGGTGATCCTGGATTCCGTGATTGATTTGGTCTGTGAGTAGCTCTCTCTCAGACCCCTCAGCACTGCTACATGGCTGAATCTGCTTGCATTGGGAGAACAGCTGTCAGTGGTTTTTGGTTATTAATTTAATTTTATCCAGTGAGATTTGCAAAGGAAAAAGACATTTTGATTAAAATAATGTGACCTGTAATTTGATTTTTTAAATTATATAAACTTCATAAACTTCTCCTGCTCTCTTTATGACTAAACCATGACTTTTCATAACGTACTGCGACAAACCTGCTGCCCTAATAACAATCCATAGATTAACCTTGTAACAGGATTTGATTGATTCATTGGCAAGTTTATTAGCTGAGAATCTGATTTCCAGTGCAGCAGAGATGCTGGATGGCATTAGCAGACTGCAGCATTAAGGGTACAGCATGTCAGCACTTCTATTATGAATATTTCATAGAGCAATGGAAATTAGAGATGGAAAAGACCAGAGAGGTCGCATCTCATCCATCTTCCTGCTAGGGAAGGATTGTTCCCTCCAGCATATTCTCTAGTGCTTTCCCTGCCATGAGGTTTCTTCAACTTCCCAGTAGAACCTAATAGATCACAGCCTGATAGACTGCACTGTAAGGAAATGTTTCATCCGGGTCACCCTGCGTTTTCTTTTATATCTCATTGCTTCAAGTGGCGATTGTAATCCCAGTGTTTCCAGCTCTTGTGATTTTATTGCGAGTCTCGATATTCAGGTTTTGTTCTTAAAGCCCCTGTGCTGGATTCCTGTGATTAGGTGAGCATCTAAGCTTTCATTTTTTTAAAAAGTAAGTTTCTGGCTCTCGTGGTTGTGGAGAAAAGCCTGAAGGTATGACCCAAGGGTAGCCTAAAGGCTCAAAAAGCAGATGGCAAATATAGAGAACCCCAAATTTATAATTATTTAAAATCTCGTGATTTTTAAACCAATCTGATGTTTTTAGGGGCGTGACTCATGATTTTTGAATATTTGAGGTTTGGCAATACTGTCATCCCTTTATATCGCTCTCCTTTGCATGCTTGATGTTTACAGCCTTCCAGTATTGTGTTAACATGTCCTTCCACCTAACTGCAAATGGAGCCAAGCCATATGGTAACATTAAAAAGGCTAAATATGTATCAGTCCCTCTAATCATGGGCCAATTCTGTGTAGTTAGTTAGGACTCAATTGTTCTTTTCCAATTTGCCCTGTGGGAGGGGTGGTATATAGCTGCATCAACACACCTGGAGAATCTCTAGGATGTAATAACGCCCCAGAGATCACAATTCCTTCCCTGCTAGGGCCTTTGTCCGCAGGTAACTGCTTACTACTTCTGAGCTGTGAGGGGAGAGGGGATGAGATTAAACAAGGTTCTGCCCATTCTCTGCCCTTCTTCAGCCACTCCCCATCCACTTTCTTGGTGCAAGAAATAGCAGGCACCTAGGCTATCTGAGCCTATCTCCCATTGGGAGGATCTGGGCAATAGTGCCCACTTGACTACAGACTCCTGGACCCAAGGTCAAGGGAAGCAGCTCAGAGGCCCTACATAGCCAGACAAAACAGGCCATCATCTAGCACTTAGTTTCCATCCAGTGTTGGTCATAGACAGTGTATAAACGCTCAGCCTGGGAATAACGGCATTGAATTTGCTGGACTGGATTTTGGAAGGGAACAAGAGACGGTTGGGGGCTTAGCTTTGTTTGCCTTTTGCTGTAGTAATGCCTAGGTGCTTATATATTCAAGGAAGCCCAGATTATTAGTATGCAGATGAATTACAACACCAGGCCTCCAACTCTATTAAGTCTTTTGATACCAGGGACAGTAGACATACCAACCCAGCCTGGGCTATTCATGGCAAGATGATTTTCGAATACCAAGCCTCCCAAGAACAAGTGCAAGGATAGCTAGATATCCTATACCAGTCATCCCTGGGTCCTTGTAGTAGGAAGGATTTTATCTGTGCCAGGGTCTTATATATGCTGCACAAGTCATTGATGCCTGTTATCCTAGGTGCTAAGTGCCAGGGTGGCTTAGAAGGCCTGTTATCCCAAGTTCTAAATACCGGTGTGGTTTGCGGTGCCCATTAGCCCAAGCTCTGAGTGGCAGGATAGTTTACATTACCCATTATCTCAGGTTCTGAGTACTTGGATGGTTTACAATCCCTGATTCAATGGCAGATTCCTAAAGCATCAGTGTGTGTTAAGCTTTAAACTGTGGCATTGGTTCATCTTTCTAGCTGATAGTCTTTTCAGCCAGAGTTGTAGAATAATGCAGCTGCCTGCGTTGTCTTTTGCTGCTGGCAGTTATGCATAGGATTACATGTTATGGACCGATCAGTGGCTGGGAAACAACACTCGTAGTCCACCTGTCCAAGGTCACTAACCTACTCAAGGGGCCAGGTAGGCACTGGCAATGAGGTGTTGCAAAGCTCCTGTGAATGAGGAGTGTTTTAATGCCTTATATGGTCTGGTCTTCATGTTATTTATCACCATATCTTGTAATTAAATCTATGGACTGTACAACACTTGTATCGTACCTCCTTAATGTCAATCACGTGTAATATTAGAAATGTGCAGATATAAAAAATGTCCAATCTCTGGGTAGTCAGACGTATTCCAGGTAGGCATAAGAAAATTGGCAGGGAAAATAAGAGAACTCTCCTAATCTTTTGATCCTCATTTGAAATAGACCCAAAATAGCCATATCTCTTGTTCCAAATTCGAAAACCAGTTTGTTTTCACCTTTCCGCCCATTTATTTTAAATATTTGCATATCTGCATTTAAGGAGCATGAGAAAAGCGGTTCTTGGGGTGTTTCTAATGAATTCACACGCAGAATGAACTGGAAATCTATGGCGAGAACTCATTCTTGTAAGATTTGCAGTCCAACTTTTAAGATTCAAAGGTTTGGAGAATTCAGATAAGCGTCCAGATTTCTGAATGTCTCTCCAAACTGGAGAACTGAACCAGGGACAAAATTCTGATTTCACCTCCACCACTTTTAAATGTGTGTTAATCTTGATTCGCGTTAGTGTAAGGGAGAGTGGTGTAAAGAGGCCTATTAAGTAAACCAACCTCACACTGTCTCTGTGAAATAGGCAATGGATATACAGCGTCTCATTTACACCACCATAAATAAGGAGCAATTCCATTTAGACTAGTGGAGTCACACTAATGGAAAACTGATGTCTCCGTGGCCCATCATTTAGGACAGGAAGGGAAGGGATCTGTCCTGTCCAGTGGAACTTGCAGGCTGTACAGGCAGTTGGAATGTCATTACTGGATGTGGAATTCAGCCTGGACACTATGGTTTATGATCCTGCTCTTCTAAAATTTGGTATGGGAGCTTTAATGATCATATGGTCTGGTCAGGACCTCAATTTATGTCTCAGCCGAACAGTGGAAGAGAGAGAGGCAGCATGGATCAAAGAAGAGAGCTTTGCCTCTTTGACTCATCATTAATTCCCACAAAGCCCTTAGTGGGAAAAGAGGCTCACCGGTACTGTTTCTTTCCCAGTACTCATACGTCAGCAGGTTTAAAGGTAACTGAATTTTTTGTGGGTACCTGCTAGATCCCATGATCATTTCTGAATAATAGTTAATTCAGAACTTGGGGGCCTTGGATCAGCACAGCAACCTTGGGCTGCAGCAGAACTCAGAGAAACTTCACAACTGTGGGTGGACTTTTTGCTCCCCTCCTGCTCTACTGGTCACATTTGGCACTTAGCAAGATAACCCCTGAGGGAAGAGGGGTGGTCTACAAGGGAGAAGTGGGGGATGTGTAAGACAAGGGAATGGCAGCTTTGAGTTAGAATCTCAGCTCTGTCACTGAACTCTCCATGGGCAAAATTTTCTCATAAGTTTAGCTCGTCATTCTTCTGGTCATCCTGGCAGCCCTTTTCTGCAGCTGGTTCAGTTTGGACTTTTCTTTCTTGAATTATTTCTAGGAATCATTTTTGGGAAGTTCAATGGCCTCTGTTATACAGGAGGTCCAACTAGAACAGTGGTGGGTAAACTTCAGCCCTTCAGACATTTTAATCCGGCCCTCGAGCTCCTGCCGGGGAGTGGGATCTGGGGCTTGGGGGCAGTGGCACATCCCCCCTCCGGCTCCTCCATGTAGGGACAGACAGGGGGCTCTGCACACTGCCCCTGCCACAAATGCCGCCCCCGCATCTCCCATTGGCCAGCAAATGGGGCCAATGGGAGCTGCAGGGGCGGTTCCTGCAGACGGGGCAGTGCGCAGAGCCGCCTAGCTGTGCCTCCATCTAGGAGCTGGAGGTGGGACATGCTGCTACTTCCGGGAGCTGCTCGAGGTAAGCGCCTCCCAGAGCCTGCACCCTGACTCCCTCCCGCACCCCAACTCCCTGCCCCAGCCCGGAGCCCCCTCCCACATCTTGAACTCCTAATTTCTGGCTCCACCCCAGAGCCTGTACCCCCAGCCAGAGCCCTCATTCCCTCCTGCACCCCAACCCCCAATTTTGTGAGCATTCATGGCCCACCATACAATTTCCATACCCAGATGTGGCCCTCGGGCCAAAAAGTTTGCCCGCCCCTAAACTACACGGTCACAATGGGTTGTTCTGGGCTTGGAGGCTTTGATTACAGTGTGGTATAACAGTGATTACTGTAGGGTGACCAGATGTCCTGATTTTATAGGGACAGTCCTGATTTTTGGGTCTTTTTCTTATATAGGCTCCTATTAACCCCCCCATCCCCTGTCCCGATTTTTCACATTTGCTATCTGGTCACCCCAGATTACTGACACATAGTGTCTGTTCCTGACATCACTTATGTTCTGTGGATATAAATCAGGAGTAACCCCAGTGGAGAAAAAGAATTAAACTGATGTAGAAAGAGATCAGAATCAGGCCTTTCCAACTACTTGAAGTACTGCAACACTTCCAAGGCGTAACAGAATGACTCAGTAGTTTAAATAGAAGAGACTGCTGATCCTATTTACTTTCCCCAGAGGCTACTAGCAGCTGACAGTTGAGAAGAGAGTGGAGCAGCTAAGCTGCTATGGTTGTAGGATTGACAAGGGGCTAGGCAATAGTCTTAAAAGGTTAGAAATAAAATATGCACAGGGAGAAGAATGAAAAAATCTTGTGTGCACTTCTGGGGAGATTAAAATAGCTCAATTGACACCCATTTACTTCCTGTTGATTCTGATCAGAAACCGACAGGAGTGCATTATATATCTCAATATAAATTGCATCTGCTCCTTCCCTTAACCTTTCAGGAAGACAGCTATTTTAGATAGTGAGTCTTATAGAGTAATCATTATTTAAAATCAAAGTGCATCTTCCTCAATCTGAGCTAGTGAGAGAAGTGGAGAGCGTGGCTGCAGACACTGCAGAGTGTGTGTGTGTGTGTGTGTGTGTGTGTGTGTGTGGGTGTGGTGAGGGTGTGCAGTGAGCTGGAAAGATTATGCAGGTTTAGGCTGACCTTTGGAAGGTCACTTGTGTTGACCTTCTGGAATGTAAGTGCAGCTCTTTTCATAGTGTTATCAGTAATGTTTGGAATCAGGGAGGCAGCTGCATGCTTTTTTTAATGGGTGAGGAGTGGAGGTGGATCTTAGCAATATGATGAGGTGGAAGGAAATTGACCACAAGCACCCTGTTGGTGCATAGAAAATCAAGCACTCTCATGCACACTTCCCCTCTTCTGTGCAGGAGGCCACTCTCCAACCTGTTGAATGGATGGCAGCTTGTCAGGTCTAGCAGCGGGGAATTCCCATCAGCTATTCCTAGCCTGCCTTTCACAGCAGCAGTGTATATTATTGCTTGCGAGGTGTCTGCAGATGAGGTTATAAATACAGAGAAAAACAAGGTGAGAAGGGTACATAAGGAATTAGAGATAACAAGAAAGGGGCATGCCCCTTCATTTCAGAACCAAAACTAGTATCAGAAAGACGAGGAATATTGCACATGTGGGTGAACTGGCTTAGGATGCTTGGGATCCTGAAAGCACATTGGTTTGTATTTTTCCTAGTCTGAGGGACCAGTATCCAGTTAAAACTATGGGATGCCTTGAACCACAGCGATGGAAATTAATGCTGTTTTCCAATGGAAAGCTGCTCATGCCAGCTTCCCTGGAGTGTACAGCAGGCTCGTCTAGCCTTGCTGGTTCATAAGAGAATGTCTCTCCACTGGGCCAGTCAGCACCCAAGACCAACACTGGGGAAGCAGTGTGCTCCAATACAGAGGGCATCAGTCTGGGAATCAGAAAACTGGGCTCTAGCATTGATTTCCTGTGTGACCTTGGGTAAGTCACTTAAGTTCTCCAGCTGTAACGTGGGGATAACGATGCTTTGAAATCCAAGGGATGCAATGCTAAGTATTAATATTACTTAATGCAGGTTTCTTCCAGCACAATATGGGAGAAGGAATTGGTTTATATGCCTGCTCTAGGGGGAGAGTCAACACAACTTTTGTAAATGGACATTATGCCTCATCCATTTGAATTCTTTGAGAGGTCAACAAACATATGGACAAGGGTGATCCAGTTCATATAGTGTACTTGAACTTTCAGGAAGGCCTCTGACACGGTTCCTCACCAAAGTCTCTTAAGCAAAGTAAGCTATCATGGAATAAGATGGGAGGTTCTCTCATGGATCAGTAACTGGTTAAAAGATAGGAAACAAAAGGTAGGAATAAATGGTCAATTTTTCACAGTGGAGAGAGGTGAATAGCAGGGACCCCCAAGGATCTGTACTGGGACCAGTGCTGTTCAACATATACATTAATGATTTGGAAAAAGGGGTAAACAGTGTGGTGGCAAAATTTGGAGACGACACAAAACTACTCAAGATAGTTAAGTCCAAAGCAGATTGTGAGGAGTTACAAAGGGATTTTACAAAACTGAATGACTGGGCAACAAAATGGCAGATGAAATTCAGTGTTGATAAATGCAAAGCTATGCACATTGGAAAACATAATCCCAACTATACATACAAAATTATGGGCTCTGAATTAGCTGTTACCACTCAAGAAAGAGATCTTGGATAATTGGTAGTTCTCTGAAAACATCTGCTCAATGTGCAGTGGCAGTCAAAAAAGCTAACAATGTTAGGAAGCATTAGAAAAGTGATAGATAATAAGACAGAAAATATCATAATGTCACTATATAAGTCCATGGTACACCCACACCTTGAACGCTGCATGCAGTTCTGGTCACCCCATCTCAAAACCAATATATTAGAATTGGAAAAGGTACAGAAAAGGGCAACAAAAATGATTAAGGGTCTGAACAGCTTCCATATGAGGAGAGATTAAAAAGACTGGGACTGTTCAGCTTTGAAAAGAGACGACTAAGAGGGGATGTGATAGAAGTCTATAAAATCATGGATGGTGTAGAGAAAAAGTGTTATTTACCCCTCCATGTAACACAAGAACCGGGGTCACCTGATGAAATTAATAGGTAGCAGATTTATAACAAACATAAGGAAGTATTTCTTCACACAATGCACAGTCAACCCATGGAACTCATTGCTGGAGATGTTGTGAAGGGTAACAGAATAAGTAGGTTCAAAAAAGGATTAGATAAATTAATGGAAGATAGGCCCATCAATTGCTATTAGCCAAGATGGTCAGGGACACAATCTGATGCTCTGGGTGTTCCAAAGCCTCTGACTGCCAGATGCTAGGATTTGATGACAGGGATAGATCACTTGATAATTGCCCTGTTCTGCTCATTCCCTCTGAAGCATCGGGTATTGGCTAGTGTTAGAAGACAGGATACTGAGCTAGATGAACCATTGGTCTGACCCAGTATAGCCATTCTTATGTTCTTATGAGATGACAGCCAGGTCTACACTTAAAATGTAGGTTGACATAGTCACCATGTAGCTATGCCGACCTAACCCCCAGCATAGATGCAACTGGGTTGACAGAAGAATGCTTTCATCAGCCTACTTACTGTTGCCTGGGGAGGTGATGTTCCCACAGTGATGGAAAAACCCCTTCCCTCAAAGTAGGCTGCATCTTCACTACAGGGCAATGCCAGCATAGCCCCCACAGTGCAGACATGGCCAGCACATCTACTGTGGCCTGTGGTTGTAGCCTAGCATTGTGCCTTGGGACCCAGACAACCCTCTCTATAGTGGATCTCAGTACCATAATGACTCAGACCTTCCTAAATGTATCAGTCTGGCCACTACAGGACCAGACTCTGGTTTTTGTACTTCATTGTTACCTGGGACCAATGTTTTAGCTTCCCAGCACAGACTGATGACAAAGGAGGGAAGAAAATGAAGTGGTTACGGATCGGTAGATAAGAGTCACAGTTATATACTAACAGGATGTGTCAGTGTGACCCTGACCTCAACTGTAACTGCTAGGACCACACAGCTGTCAGCACAGCAGGGGTGGATGCGTGCCCTGGTTGTGGCCCAAATAATGTAGCCACAGAGCTGTGATGAGGAGAGGACTGCTAGTCTGGGAGCAGAAATTCATCGTGCTGATTTGAGTGTGCTGAAACTTGGAGTCTATGTTAATTCCATCAAGGTTCAAGAAGTCAGGTATTTTATAGACATTACTATTGAGAGCCAAGTCCCATTTAATATTAGATTTGGATTCAGATCACAGAACCACCAGCACATCAGAAAAAAACCCTAGGAATACTCCTGAGAGCAAAGTTTAACCTGTAAAACAACCTTGGGTTTGGGAAGTATTAACTGTGCCTACACTAGATTAAGGGGAGGCTGTGTTTGAAGATTTTTGTTTGTCTAAATCTATTCTTAAATTCTCCCAAACAACAGAGTTTGGAGATTTATACAGAATCCTTTGATTTGTTTATATGCATTGTAGGACCAACATTTATTTGAGTTGCTGTAATCAAAATACAGCATGGATTTCACTGGAGTTTGCTTATACATCACCAGCAAACCAAGTCTCTGCTGTTTACTGGCTAAACTGATCTCTAAGAACCATATTTCTAAAGTAATACTGGGTAGAGAATCGGAAGCTGCTGAACATTACAACAGAAAGAAGGCTGGGGCATTATCCTTTATTTTACAATTTGATTTCATAGGAACTAGTATCCCAGCTACAAGAGTTAATTATCCAACCGAATAACTGGCCTTGTGAAACCATTAAATGCTTTGACTAATTTCAATATCACTTCATCTTAATACATGAAGGTAATTTGGTCAGCTGAACTGCTACCTGAAATAGAAACACAATGGGTCAAATTCAGCCTGGTGTAACTGAATGGGATGTATTTGCAGCTCAGTTTGAACTGGGCCTCTGTTATCATGTCCAGGTGCATATAATCTGGGGTGTAGTGGAGGGCCCTGGGGTGATTTTAACTGCATCCACTGCAGGTGCAAAATTGGGCTTGCAATAATTTGTGCAAATAATTGTGGATGCCAAGATGAAAGGCAGCTCCTAAAGCTCTGTCCTCAATGTCTTGCTACATAAAAAAATACAAACAGCCATCTGCAGATAGTCACTCACCACAGTCATGAACATTAACAAGCCCTGATACACATAGTAATGAGTCACCAGCACAAATGCACTTGTAATCTCGGGGAGACATTTGTTACAGTCTCCTGGAGATATTTGATCTGGCTCAGTCCCACTGGATTAAGTTTACTCTGGATGTATAGTGGTGCAGAGAACATTTTTTTGCTTGGGATTTTGCAATAATTTCAGGTATAGTAAAACAGGTGAGTAAAACTGAGCTGGTATAAATGAAGCTATGTTGATTTACACTGGCTGAGAATCTGGGCTGTTCTTTTTATATGATTTTTATCATGACAATATTCCTTTGATACACTTTCAGCATCTTCATGGCACCCAGGGGACCAAATTGCACTCCTTGGTCCATGGGTAACACTCTCCTGACCTCAGCTGGGCTGCAGCGGTGTAAGAGAGAGATCAGAATTTGGCTGCCATGTCCAAGAGGGAGACATATCTACTGTCCGATATAGAGCCGTCACCTACCTCTGTTGCCATGCTGGCTAGACTTAGCTCCACATCGAGAAGGCCACTTCTATTCTCACTGCCATGAACGCTGTATTTACTTTGCTAGAGGTGTTAGAGACACAATCTCACCCTGAGTGTCTGTCACAGTGATATTCTAAGTGAGCTGTGCACAAGTCAATGCACATTTTTCATATGGTTGTGCTTTATACTCTAAGTCACTGCCTGCATTGGCAGAAGAAGGGGAGGACTGACAGCAGACCAGCAGCATCTCCCAGGAGGCACTTTGCCTCTGGCAGGTCCAAACTCTGCAGGAGAGACACACAACAGTGGTATGTGCTATACCTTTCTAACAGAGTGTAACATGTAGACCCTCTGGCAGTCAGCAACCCACTCCGTAACTATTCACTTCTGGCCAGGATTTGGGGAGACCCTGCATGGGCACACTAACCCTTTGTCTCTACTGCATTTTGGAGTCTGCGGGAGTGAGCCTCCCAGCCTGGTTTGACAGTGAGCGGGGCTCATACTAGGACTCTAAAAATAGCTGTGTAGACAGACCTTTGAAGTCAGTTTGGGATGGACTGTGGGCTCTGAAGCCCACCTCCCTCCCTAAGCTTCAGAGCCTGACTTGCAACTTCAAAGGTCTGTCAACCTGGCACGGGAGGCTTGCTCCCACGGACTTCAAAACGCAGTGTAGACATACCTTAAGTTGCCAGGCTAACGCAGCATCAGGGAGAACCACAGGGTCTGTCTGTATCCAGGAACTCAGTAAAAAATCCTCTATAATCATTAAAACCTGTTCTCTACCATGAGAGACGCTACATACCCCATCCTCTGTACTGATTCTACTCTGCCCCTTCACTCCTCTCTGGGGTTTCTAGCACCATGTCTGTGCATGAATCTCCTAGGCCCGGTACATCAGGAGTGTGAGGACTGAAGCTATACCTGCTCCTTCACAGGAGAGTTAGGAGGGAATGTTTGTGCAGAATGAGGCACAATCCACCCCACAGCAATTCAACAAAAGAGTGCAGCTAACACAGCTGATTCTGCTCCCCCTGTTGAACATTTATGAAGGAGGAATACAGCTCTACTGGGAGACATAAAGCAGGGGCTGGAAGCCTTGTTACTTTAACATAGAAAATGGATACAGCAAAATGAACAGCCCTCTAGAAATCCAGTTGAGATGGAATTTGTTCCATGTTCCTACCTCAGAATTAATTTTCAGCGTCTCTTCAGTGTGGTAAAGTAGGAGCTTTTGCCCAGAAGAAGTTAAGTTAACATACACCTGTAGGCAAGGGTACTGAGAGATTTTCCAGCAGTCTGGACCGCAGCTAAATGAGCAGTTAAATGATTCTGTGATCGATGCATTGAGGAGCGTGCACTGAGCCTCTTCTGTCCAAACACTAGGTAGAAAAGAGACAGGTTAGACAAATCCCAGCAAAAATGGGCAGCAAAGTAGCAAACAGAGCAGGGTGTTACCTTCAGGGATATGATACTGTAAGTCTTTAGGGGAGAAGCTCTTTCATGAGCCTGTTGCTTACAGGGTGGACTTACATTCTCAGTACAGCTCATCCATCATAGAGTGGATTATTATTCTGTATCACGTGAAGGTCATATCTCAGGAATATGCATGTAATGGCAACACACTTGGGTGGGTTGTTGGCAGTAGGGATTTAACCTGGTCTCTTAACCAAGGCTCTAGTAGATTAATCAATCTCTAGTTGGCCTAGCCACCACTAGAGGGAGACAGAGCACCACACTGAGTGGGCATGGGCATATGTTATGTTCTTCCACAGACAAAAAGCAGACAGGAACTTTTAGTTTGGAGAACATTTATTTGAGATGAAAGTAGGGTGACCAGATGAGAAGACCCGAAAATCAGGACTTCCCGCCTAGAAGTTGTCGAGCCGAAAAAACCCCTCCAAAAAACCGGAAGAGCCTCTGCCGCCCGAAGTTATTGAGCAAAAAAACAAACGGAAGAGCCTCTGCTGCCGGAAATTGCCAAGGAAAAAAACCAACGAAAGAAGACTGAAAATTGGGACAAAAGGCGTCCCAACCGACCATCGGTCGGGACGCGGGACAAATGATCAAAAATCGGGACGGTCCCGATTTTATCAGGACGTCTGGTCACCCTAGATGAAAGGGAACAAAGAAAGCTAAAAACAAATGTAAAACATGCCTAGGAGTCGAGACCATGGTCTGCACAACTCACTCATTAATGGCAGCCACCTTGAATTAACTCTGAGAGTGCGCTCCTGAAGGCAGAGTAGGAGGACCAATTCACTCTTAAAGGTGAAGTACTTAGACAATACTTCACAGTTACATAGACATATTGTACCATATGGCCCTCCACCACCATATGGAATGCTACTTGTCAGAATACTTTTTCTTGTGGTATAGGTCTTACTAGGTTTTGAAGAAGATAAATCACTTTGAGAAATCATTCTGGAGAATTTCTGGCCTATCTTGGGTACATAAGAGCCTAAAAGGGAGCAATGTACCCATTTGAACCCCCCCAGATAGATACTGGGTCATGAACCTTATTTCTACTGAGATGTAAATAAGAAAATACAATCTATGACTAAGTTTTGCTTAGGGACAAAGGCAACTGGAATGTCACAACTGACAGCTATTCAGGAAATTCCATTAGTGTCCAGAGGGGGTCCCCCTCTCCCATTGGTCTTCCTCTGAACCCCTATGGGAGCCCCAAAATGTTCTGGCACCTTTCACACTTACATTACAAAGACTGTCCTATCTTTCTGCCACAGAAGAAACATAGTTCCTTCCAGAACATGTCAACTCTTCTCCCTGATATAGCAAAGTATTCCCAACCTCTGCAAGCTGTGGACCAAGTATGAATCAGGGTTTGTCTACACAGGGACACTCAGGAAAATTAATCTGAATTAACTAAAGATGTGACAAGATTATATGCTAAGTGATTTAAATGATCTCCTGGATAATTCTCTTACCAAGTATTTTGCTCTGGTAACAATTATAGTTGTAGGTTCCATGTATTAAAAATGGTTGATAGTTAAAGTTCATTTATGGCATGATAATTCTGTTAATGATTATGAAAAGAAGTGTAGGATTTTTGCCCATCAGGGCAAGATGTATTTTGGTGGTGGGAAATTGTTCTCTTTATGGGATGTGGCCTAATAGCTATTACAGGACTCTATAGACTCCTGGGATCTATTCCTGGCTCCTTCACTTTTATTTCTCTGTACCTTATTTTACCCATGTATAAAAGAGTTATAATTGCACCTATCTCACAGCTGAGTTTTGAGGCTTAGTTAATTAATATCTTCAAAGTGCTTTGATATCCTTGGACAATATGTCCTATAGCTCATAACATAACTGATCTTTCCAAAAAAGCAATGTTGACATGAATAGCCTCCACATTTGACAATGATATTGCTAAGGAGGTCTGGGAAAGAGAGAGTGATTTTGAAATGTAAACACTCTTGGATGTTTAAACAGGCTTGATCTCTGTCTCTAAAGTTTAAGATCTGTCTGGATTTAAAAAGGGATGAATAATTTTATGCCTGGGAATAAGATGCAGGGCAACTAATCCTCATGCATCAGTGCTCATCCTGAGCATTGCAGAGGTCAGGAAGGGATAGTTTCCTACAGGTACAGCATTACACAATGGATGTTTCTCCTGCTTCCTCTGCAGAATCAGGTATTGGCCACTGCCAGAGGCAGGATATTGGGCTTGATGGACTAGTGGTCCAATTCAGAATGGCACATTCTTTGTTCCCATGTCTTCATGGATCAGAATAGAAAAGCATTGCTGACAACCCCATCACAAGTCTAGGATGGAGTCTAAGTAGGGCTCATGCTTGAAAGTTACTCTGAAGCACAGCCAGTGAATCAGAGGCCAAATTTTCTGGTCCTTAGCTAAGAAGGGAAGCTGTGGAAGGACATCAGAAAAATTACATGCAGTATAATAACTATGAAAGATGATGTCTCACTTCTAGCAAATTACTATATTTCAACAGGATTTCACTTGTTAAAATGAAGGAATTAGCTTACAAGAGAACTAAATGCTATAAAATAGCATGATCGTTTTTCCAAATTAAACTTCCATTTTTCATTTGAAAGGGTATTGTTTCTCTAGGCCACTGAATATTACTGCTGCTCTCTGCTGAATTAGACAGGGTCTCTGTTTTACAGCGATAGCCACTCCATAGACTCCAGGAGGCCACAGATTAGCTGTTAAAGATATTACACAAAATCTATATTGTGAGGTAGAAGGTGTTTTCAGAATCCAAAACTGTTCATTCTCCTCCCACTCTAATTAAACAGTGACAAATCTAAAACTGGTGATCAGTGTTTTGTCAGATACCGTAGCTCTGATTCTGCTCTTGCTTACACCAGTAAAACTCACCTGTCTGCGGTGGAATTATTCCTGATTTATATTGGTGTAAGTTAGAGGAGAATCAGGCCATCCTGATCAAAAGGCAGCATGAGGAGAAGAGAAATCATTAAAAGGTCAAAGCAGGGAGGGAAATGAAATCAGCTGATCCAGACATTCCAGGAACAGTGTAACCATAATAAATATACCTCTGCATGTATGACCGCAGCAGCGTAATTCCCAGGAGGAAGTACATCATAATGGAGCACACCATCATAGTCAGTCCTAGGAGTATGGCCCGATCTTCTCCTGCTTTCAGAGCTGTGACTGTTTTCCTTTTGTCCAGTAGATCGTGATCCCTGATTTTTTGGTAAATATTTCTGAGGTTGAAAATAATACATTCTTATGTGAAGTTCATATTTAATCAGTGAACCCTCTAAAGGGTGGGTAGTTCCACCACCACTTCCATCTCATGGGATAGAAGGGTTCCTCAGATGTCCTTTTCAGTGGATTCATTCTGACCTGGCAGGGAATTAATTCACTTCCAAAATATTTTAGTGTCATTCCTGAAAAGGTAAAATCCTTGTATTGCAAATATAAACATTTAAACACTTGGGCCAGCTCAGTAAATCCATCTCTGATGTATCATCGACTCCAATGGAGTTACTCCACAGTTGAATTCTGACCCATTAACTCCAACTCTTGCCCCATTCCCTTGAACATTATTAGGCATTTTGCTGGGTGTTTTCTTCAGGCCTAAGTTCGTTATAGTAGCCAGGCCAGAAGACAATATCCACCCAAAAATGTCTGAGGGGACCTCATAACACATTCTTTCTCATTTGCCTATGGGTTAGTAGAGGAGTCTGATTCAAAGCACAGGGAAGACAATGTCTTTCCATTGACTTCCATGGTCTTTGGATTAGGCCCTTATTTTCTATTTTTAAAATGTAACTCATGGGAATAACTCTTATACATTACTATCTGAAAATTATCCACCAAAGCTATTTTCCCCCTGCAATTAAGAAAAATACAATAAACTATTCTCCCCTGCAGCTGAGAGAGTCCTTTTCACTTCTTATGTCCTTTCATCTCCAGGCCTTTGATGATGCAAAGGTCACAGGGACAGAGTGACAGGGGAGGGATGTACTTGAGTACATTTCAAACACACTCAAACTTTGTGGGTTTAAAATGTACTTACAGACCTGAAGCTGATCATAAGCTTCTGTGTGAATCTTCCAGGCAGCACCCGATGCATGTGAGCCGCATACCTTTGAGTCTGGGCACCACCATAAAATGGCGATAGTAGTACCACCCGGAAGTAGTTTGTCTTCTACTGTCTGCAAAACGGCAGGTGAGCAGCATCAAAATGAGCATTATTTTGGGTTCTAACAAACCTGCAACTTATCTAAGCTGAAACTATCAAGTTTCACTTGTTCTTATTAAAAAAAACAGTAGCATGTAATCTACATTTATAGATCAAATACTGCAATTTCCAACAGCGTTACTACTACATATAGGGATAATACTGCAGTCATTTTAAAAAGAATGGTTTTGATGGAAAATCATAAATGGGATGCCAGGTGCACTAGAAACAGGACAATAATTTTGACCACAGGTTCCCAAACCTTTGCAATACTTTTGATGAATCTAAACCGAGTTTGAGTTTATAGTGAGAACCAAAACCAGACAAGGCACAGGCGGTTTGGTGTTTTGTAGCAAAAGTTTTGCCCAGATCTTGCTAGAAACTCTCAAACATTTCAACATACCTAAAATACAATGGGTAAAATCCTGGTTCCACTGAAGTCAATGGGCATTTTGCCACTGACTTCAATAGGGCTAGGATTTCATCCCATCTCTCGAAGTTTCTTCTATTACTACTGATATGCCAACTATTTTTCTTTGGGCTTTTCTAGTCATTACCTTCTCCAGATAACAATTTTCTTTCCCAAGTTTATGAGTTCACTTCTAACTTACTTCCTTAGATTTCCAGGGTTTCTCTATAAAACCTGGTTCCTTAAAGACTTGCTACTATTTTCTTCATTGGAAACTAAACAGTAATTCAGCCTGTTGAGATTTTCTGTGGTGTTGTGAGGAATCTTTTGTGATTTTATTGGATGCTGTTGCCTTCAAAGAACTGATGTAAAATAATAGCCAAACGTTACACTCCTTTTATTATTTATCAAAATGTATTTAACTCTGATAGCTGCTATTAAGATATGCATTGCTTCCAAATGAAAGCAGGCAGTAAGGTACCAATAGTCATACAGTTCCAGAACATTAACCAATCACACAGCATGACTTATGTCAGTCTGTAGACGTAAACCAGACACATTGCAATCAGTCTCTAATGTCACCAGAACATAAACGTGATTTAAATGGACGATTTAAAAACAAACAGCTAATTGAAAATAGTTACAAATGTTTCCCATGTGGCCTGTAGCCAAGAAGTGTGCAATGAAAGGTAAAAAGATGGACTATACAGTATGTTGTAGAAACAATCTACCTACAAGGTGACTGGAAAACTGAGCAGTGTGTGGGGAAAATCTGTTAGATATGTTTTCAAGACCCTGGGGCCACAGAGAATAAGCATCTGCTGATGAGGTCATGCCAGGAGCATTGACAACTATTTTTCTGTTGCCATTGTTGATGAAAAGCCCTAAAAAAAAGATGGAATTTGATGCATTTTATGTGACATCTTCATCCCCTGAATTGCTGCTATAAGTGAGTATGGGTAACAGTTGAACACTGTGCAAATATATGGCTAGACAGTGTACTTGAGGCATGGATCTGAGAATGTGGTGGTGTGTCAGATGCACTAACTCTTGCAGCAGCTCCAGGAGATACAGCGCTAAGTTACAATTCCTCCCCTGCTTCCTCCATGCTTCAGTGGGTTAGTGGGGGAACTTGCTGCTAGTCGATACCAGCAGAAAATTCTGATGCTCTCCCTGCACCAACCAGAAAGAGAAAGAGGGGGTGGAGCCATGGATCTGTGCACTCCCTACATTCCCTGCCCACCTTTTTCAGTGGGAGCAGTCAGATGGTATGTAGCACCTGTTTACATCTATGAACCCTCACTCGATGCCTGGGTAGCCTGCGCAGTGGAGTAATGGGAGATCTTACCCCCATCTGACTCCCTTGTGTGGGTGTGTAGTCCAAATCACAATCTCTAACCCATAAGCGGCATGTCCTGCCACCAGCAGAAGCACCACTCCCTCATTTCAGCTGGAGTAGCAAAGTTATTTTACGGAGACAACTGTCCTTCAGGTCAACACAGTGGACGATCTTATTAAAATCCACTCTGTAGTATGTGGCTGTGTGATGGAGTGGTTTGGGCATGTGTGTAATATGTGCCCCTCAGCTGGGTGGGATTTGTCAGATGTGAACTATTAGCACAGTGGAGGAGCTGCTCTCACTGGGCTGACCGAGACCTATACGTAGGCAGCTGATTTCTGTTCCTGTTGCTGCATAGATACAATGAGCTCACTACTGTGGTGTGTATAAATGGAGTCACAGATCAATGCATCCTGGCCATTACATCTTGATGATTCACTCTAATAAGTGAGCTCATGTGATAACTCCCCATATGGCTAATTGTTTTTTTTAAAGTCCTAGGCATGAGAACATGGGTTCTCCCAGGTCCTCTCTCTCCCCCTGTACAAAGGAACTTAATGTAAATGAGCCCAGGTGGACAAAAGGTCTTTGCTCCTCCTACTGTTTCTGAGTTGCCATTTCCCCCTGATAAATCCCCAGGTTCTCCTGTCAAATAGCGCTCATCTGATGCAGCTCGGATGACTGCACACTCTGACGTGACTACTACGAGAGGAAAATTACACATGGCTGTGTTGTGTAGGGTCCTGCTCCATCCACTAGGCACCCTCCCCTGCTGAGCCACCTCTCTGGCTGGGTTCACTGAAGCCCCGGCAGTCAGGTTCCCTGGGCCCTGGTGCACAATGCATTCTTAGGGCTTAACCCCTTCTTGCCCACGCTGTAGCCAGGGCACAGGAGGCGGCTGGGTGTGAACCCTGGCAGAAATCTGGGGAGGGGGAGCATGTGACCCTGAGTGCCCCACACACACACGCATGTTGCCTTGGGAAGACATGGCGCCAGGTACCAGGAGAGGTGGGTCTGTCCCAGGGGCCCAGCCAGGCATGGAGGGCGGAGAGTGCCGGCCAGGGAGGATCAGGTCAGTCAGTTCCCCACTCCCTGTGTGCGAGAGGTGTATGGGAGTGTGTGTTTGTATCACTCTAAAGCCTTAAGGATAAGAAGGTAAATTAAAAGAATCCAATTACACAGTATTTCTTTTTACCAGGGGCTCAGTCAACTTGATGTTATTTGAATGTTTGTACTGCATAGTTCTGACTGATTGCCGTTGAACTCGCTTGAATACGAGTAATTTTACCAGGTGCCCTGTATTCAGCATAGGGAAATATGGTCACCCTATCAATGGGAGTTTTGCCATTGGCTTCAGTGGGAGCAGTTAATGGACTTCTGTGATCAGCAGTTGCCATTACACATACAACAGTACCCTTATTACCTCTCGTTGCACTGGCAATACAGTAGTTACTATTGCTGCTTTTGACACAACTGATCTGGGTTAATGTCCCAGTCATCTCTGAACACCCATATCTAAGGTGCTGTTAGTGCCATGCAAGTAATAAATGATATTCTGTGAGAGTGAATGCGATGGAATAGCAAACCAAAATGAGAGCATCTCAACTACGGTCTCAGAAATACAAAAGGAGAGGAGTTAATGGAGTGCTAACAGGAGGAAGTCTATGCTTTGCAGTGATTTTAGTGCATACCAGGTCACCTGCAAAATCACCAGCTCAAATAAGGAGTGAATTATAGAGAAACAACCCCCAAAAATGATCCCTTCATAGGAATTTGTTTTTCAGGCATCATACAGGGAGATTATGGGGTGGAGCAATAAGATGCTCACATAACAAAACCCCACAACCACAGACTTTTGAGGGGGCGTATCTTCAAAAATAAGCCCCTAATGCTCTGATCCTGCAAACATTTTTATGCACCTGAGCAACTTTGCACACGAGTAGGCTACTCTCATGTAAAGTTACTCACAGGCATAAGTATTTGAAGGATTAAGGCCTGAAACTGCATATAATGCATGCTCATTTTAGACATTGTTTTTGTTTTTTCAAATGTTATCCTTTACGTTTTGGGAGCCCTAAAGAAGGCTGTTTAAGCCCTCGCTCATTTTTCAATTGTCTTCTATTATTTTTAGCCCAAGTTCCTTTGCTTGGCAAACCTGAGGAATGTCTTTTTGGAGGGTTTTATGTGACCTTGTTTGGCCTGATCTAAAGCCCATTGAATTCAATGGGAGCCATTCTATAGACTTCAATGGGCTTTGGATCAGGCCCCCAGTTGAGTTTGCTTGTGTTACTACGGTTCTCATTACAACAAACCTGATGTAAACACATCCAGGTGTGCTTTTTAAAAAAAAAAAAAATGAAAGGGACATAGGCTGCTGAGCACAAAAGGTCCCTGATCATTTAGCACAGGGAACCTTGCAGGTGATACGGAGGTTTGGATTTGACCTCTACATTCAAGGATTTCAAGTATTAAAGACGCCTGGCATGAGGTAATTTGAATGATATCCGCATAACAACTGTGATGTCAGAGAACTGAATCGGGATTCAAAGTCATTTGGAATAATGGGGGCAGGACCCAGAACGGGTGGAGGGAAGGGGGTGAATAGGGTGCTAAACCCCTGCCCTGGGAGCAGCTATGGAGCCTGCAGGTTCGGGGTGTGACCAGGCTGGAAATCGCTTTCCCTCCTGCCACTCCAGAGCTTAGCTGAGGGGCGGAGAGGCTTCCCCGTGCCAGCGCTGTGCGGGGCTTTGGCATATGCAGGGCTCGGCTCTGCCTGGTCAGTGCCCCGGGCCAGAGGATCTTGGGCTTTCCTGAGGCGCCGGCCCCACCGGAGGCAGTGGGGGAAGGAAGGAGCTTGCCGGCCAGGCTGTTGGTGAGCTGAGCACTCCAACCAGGGGCTGGGTCTCTGCACAGCACTGGGAGCTGGACACGCCCCGCTGGTGGGGCGGGACATGGAGGAGCAGCAGGGCTGAGGTGTGTGTGAAGGGGCAAAGCAGGGGGAGCACATAAAGGGCCGATGGGTGGGCAGCCGATGCGACACGCCACTGGCTGACACCTGGCGCCTGCCCGCACTCACCAGCCACCGCAGCTCACAGTGCGCAGCCAGTGCCGGCCGGAAACGGGACGGGGGGCGGGGCCCTGCTGGCCGAGAGCTGGCACGCAGCGGGGGGGCTGTGCTGACGGACCAGCAGGGGGAGCGGCCGGCTCCATGCGTTGGAGCTTTGCCCCGCCACCAGCCTTGCACACCCACCGCCATTGTCGGCCACTAGACCCCCGCACTCACCGCTGGTGGCTGGCGAGCAGGGATCCAGCCAGCAGCAGGACCCACCGGTACTGATGTGGGGGAGAGACAGAAAATATGGGAAAATTTGCCCGTTTTAAAAAAAAAAAGTCAGGACACCTGTAGACGAGCTTAAATACAAGACTTTAAAAACGGGACGTCTGGTCACCCTACCCATTCAACTGAATAGAAGTGGCATTGGGCCCATATTGCTGCTGTTTCCTTATGAAGCAGAATATAATGAAGGTAATCAAGGCATACTGTAGACAGTGTCTCACTCCCTCAGACTCCTGGATTATCTGTGCTGCTGTGTTACAGCGTATCGCCGGCACTGGATGCAGGTGGCCTTGGCTGCTGAATAACTACCTAGCGCCGGAAAGAATTGACTGTTTATGTCTCTTTGCAGCATGGTAGGAAGGGTCTGATTGTCAAAAGTGCTGAGCACTGACAACATCAGTGGGAGCCCGTGGGAGTTGTGTGGGGCTCATTAAATCAGATCTCCTGTAAATGTCTATAACAAGGCTAACCTTGGACAGCCCTTTCCAGTTCTGGGTATAAATACAGAAGAATGTATTTTTTCAGACCAATAAGTATTTAAGGGGGATATTTTCAAAGGCACAAAGGGCAGTGCCTTGGAAAATGCCATAATCCCACTGGTAGTCAATGGGAACTGGGTGCAAAACTGGCCTCTGCCTTTGAAAATCTCCCCCTAAATATTTTACAAAAATACAGCTATAGAGGACCAGATTTTCAAAAGAGCACAGGCTCCACATGGAGCCAGATTTTCAGAAGAGCTCAGCTCCCATTTAAGCACCAAAATAAGTGGGCAGCTTTTCAGAAGAGCTCAGTAGGTTTGGTGAAGGTTGAGCACCTAACCCCACACGCACATTTTCCAAAGCAGAGGCCGGCCGGCCGCAGTAATATCCCAGTAGAACCCACTGGGGTTGTGGATGCATTTACCTCTGTTTTTGCTTCAGCGAGGGCTGATTTTTTGTGATTACATTTAATGGCCCATGCAAGGGGGATGGAGGAGAGAGAAAAAAGGGAAATGCATCGGCGTAGCAGCGAGACAGGTCGCCTGGCAAATCTCACTACAAAAGGCGGAGGTTTTGAGGGATGAGGCTAGGCACTAGCAGACAATTGTTCTCTCATCAGTGATATTTAACTTCTTTCATTCCCAACTGAGCACTGCCTTTGTCTATGGACTTTAAGCTTCTCCCCTCCTTCCCAGCTGCTGAAGGGACTCTAGTAACTTGCACTATTTCTTTGTCTCCTTCAACCAATCCCCTCCACCAGCACCACTCAAATGAGCTGGCCTTTTCATAACAATTAGCTCACTCTCATGCTCTAAGTGATTGTGCAATACATATAGGCTTGGAAGGATTAGATTTGTATCAGTAAATGTCGGTAAACATTGATTTTGCTGCACACGCACAAACTGAAAAAAACATTTCTCTCTATAATAATCTAAATTTACAGATAGGCAAGTAAGAAAAATTCTGCTTGAGAACTTATTACAGTTTGATTTCAGGATATTTACTTTGTGTATTTTGACATGTGATGTTGACGATCTGTGTATTAATGGTTATAAAGCTTTAACTTTTTGAATCTCAACTATTGTCATTACATAACTATTGTCTGACCACCCCCCATAATTTCTGTGAAAATTTAAATTGATAAAAACTGGAAAAAAAATGCTTGAAACCCATAATTTTACACCACTGTGAACATTGAAATTGGAAAACAAATTGAAAAAATGCTTAAAAATTAACACTGATGTTAGCCATCAAAATTATAAAACAAAATAAAAATCGAATACTGTACTGCACGTCCTCTCTATTCTCTCTCTCTCACACACACACACACACATCTATGACAACTCTCTAATTTCAGCATGTGCATCGTATCAGTGAGATGCATGGAATTTATTTAGGGTGGCATTCTGGGTTGGACAGCCAAAGTGTTGGGGAGAGTGTTGCTTGAGCAAGGGTAGCTGGAGGTATGATGCTTGCAGAAAACAGAATGTCATTGCTAGTCTTGGTGGTGGTGGTGGTGGTGGGGTTGTGCTCATGTGTGGTGACTAGCACATCTGTAAAATGGTTCAGGGTGTGCCAGCCTCAGAACTGAACTCCAAGTGCTAGTGACCGGAGTGGGGGCAAGAAGGACCTTGGACACACCTCCAGCATGTCTGATCAGACCCCTTTTGGGGTGCTGCACCAGAAATCCCCTCCATTTATCAAGCAGTTCTATCCTAGAAGTCTCTGGCAGGGGAACACTGTGGGGGCAATGGCCTCCTGCATCCATCCTTCCCTCCTCCCGCTTCACAACCACCTGGGGAAAGCCAGGGTGTGACGCTTCAGAGAGACCCCGGTTTAAAAACCACAAAACACAGTAAGTGCCATTGCAGTTTACCTTTTCTCGTCATGTCTGTAAGATGTGGAGGTCCGGCCACTGGTCCAAATAAACATCTTAGAGGATTGCCCAGTGGTGCCTTTCCTTACTGTGGAGGTCTTGGAGGGATGACGGAAGGACCTAGAAGGAGAGGGATAGGCTCTGTCAGTATTCATTTGAAAGACACGAAACCACGTTGTGTCCATCATGCTAAGTTCCCGGGCCTGGATTCCTATCCGCCTGGCAGTGCTCAGTGGGCTCTGGGCTGAGGAGGTGGACCTTCTGATTATTCGAAGCGATATGTAAAATAATGGAGATGCCCTCTCTGTACCCTTCCAGGAGCTTTGCTCGACAGAAAGTTATCTTCTACTTTTTTCTCTCTCTCATTTGTTTTGCTAGCACTGGCTCGCATCAGAGATAAGATGTCGTTTCCTTGCCTGTGCTTTACTGCCTGGACAAATGCTGCCTTTGCTGTTGGATCACCCCTGCACTCTGCACACACTCTGGAAAATGAAAACTTCACCTTGGAGTGAACTCCAAGCGCTGGCTAAACAATAGGCTGGAATCTTGTGCTGTTCCCATCGCTTTTGCATGCTGTCCTCCCTGCCCCGAGACCTCTTGATACATTTGTTCTAAGCAGCCACAGATTTTAAATAATTATGTGAGCCCATGGCGTATTCAGAATGCATTGATCTGTCACCAAACTCATAGTTAAATCTAACTGCAGTTACAGTCCCTCTCCCAGCTGGTATTCTGATTGGCGCTGCTTGAGAGAATCATAGCAACTTGACTAGGTGCTCCATTGATGCATGCAGAATAAATGTTGAGGACAGTTTGTTTTCCTTTTTCTATTGCTCATATAATGGATTAACTCTTTGATCGCCAGGATTCTTAGATGGCTCTTAGGCTCTAATGTAATAAACATTATTAATAAGATCAGGCTAAGATTATTCACAGGCTGATCTTTCTGGTGAGAGTCTCTGCCAGCGTTATACCTTTTCCCCAGCACGTCAGCATGATTATGTGTCTGTTACAGTTCATTAGGGGCTCAGTCCTGCAACCCTAAATCTGTCAAAACTCCCAGGGGGTACCTTGCCTGAGTAAAGATGGAGTTGCAGCACCTGGAGCTGTTTATTCTTTTGGAAGTCTATCTGATATCACTACAGACTTTAAAAGGATGTATTGTTCCAAACCTGCTTAGCTGATAGAGTCATGGTTGTCTTAGAAGCAGAACAAGGATTTTGTTTTTTAAATGGGCTCCAATTAATTTCCTTCTACTGTCCCCTTAATCTACACTCCCTTCCGCAAATTCTCCCACTCTAAGATTTGTGCTTTCTTTCATACCCCCAACCCACCGCCAGCCTGGCGCAACCTCCCACTTCATGTCTGCCAAGCAGGCTCTCTATCCTCCTCCTGCCATAGCTCCTTCCTACTGCCTTCTAATCAGTGATTTCCCTAAACACTCCCCGAGCACAACTGCTGCCTAGGGCTTTCTCTTTTCTATGGCAGGGCATGATACCAGTAGCATTTCATTTTCAGAGCTTACGATTTAAAGAGGGGAGAAATGTAAAGGAGTTTTGATCTGGGGATTTCGTTTGGACTCACTTCTCTCTTTTTTAATTCATCTATACCTACGTTTGCTAGGATCCAATTTACTTCTTTATACTTTTGATGGATGTTTATTTGTAAGCATTTTTTAAAATCTATTTGAATTTCCACAGTTTCACCAAATTATGGGTTTTATGCATTTAACATTTTTGATTGATTTAAATTTTCACAGTTGTGGGAAATTGTGGCAGGGGCGGGGGAGTCAGACAATTATTTAATGACAGTAGATGTTGAGATTCAAAGAGTTAAAGCTTTTTAACTGTTAAAGCACAAATGTATCCTGACAAAGTATACAAAGTAAATATCCTTAAATCAATCCATAATAAGTTCTCAAGAAGAATTGTTCTTACTTTGCCTATTTTATTTATCAACGGAAATATTTTTTGTCGCTTTGTGTGCATATGGTAAAATCAACGTTTACCAACATTCACCAATAAAAAGCTAATCCTTCCAAGCCTAACTATATATATATATCTAAATATATCTAAATATATGAAATATATCTCAATTGGTTCTGAACGCTCATCCTTACAAGCAGGTGACTTAATGATGCTGAGCCTCTCACCAGCTCGGGCTCTCGATTGTGAAGTCCATTTAGGTAGAGGCCATACCTCATTCTATGATTTGTAAAGCACTGTGTGCATTTATCGCACTATGGAGCAGGACTCAATAATAAAAATGAAATAGACTGGATTCTAAGTGTCTTAATGTAGAACCTTTTCGTATCTCAGGGGCCATTCCCTAGCTCACTGAGAAATAAACTCGGCTGTTTGTGGCTTCCAGTGAGAGTGCACATGCATTCCAAAGTGCTGTTTGTGTAAAACAAATGCTGTAACGCCACCATCTACAAAGTCACACAAAGGGCTGATTCATGTATTTGCATAGCTGTGAACCTGGGTGAATGCTCAGAACTGACTGAGATGGATTTGGAGGGAAAAAAACAGAGCTGGATCTGAGCTGAAATTCAGCTTGGAGTGTGAGAGGGCTGGAATCCAAATCTGGATCAGAATTTCACAGCTGGACCCCTATCTCAGTAACGGGGCAAAAAAAAATAAATCCTGGGTCTTTTCTCCCCAAACTTTGCAGAGGAGTGGAAAGTAGGCTTGAAATTTAGAGAGAAGGAGGCCCTTCTCTAAAAACCACCATCAAAACATTCTGCCTATTTAGGCCCTGGGGTGACACCATAAAAAGTTACAGCATATATCAGTGAGTTGGCCTTTTGGCAAGTGCTCAGTGCCCTCTTGTTAGCACTGAGCACCCTCAAAAATCACACTGAAATGAATAAAATCCATCTGTTACTCTGGGGGAGGGACCATCTTTTTGTTCTGCATTTGTACAGTGCCTGGGACACTAGGATCATGGTCCATCACTGGGGCTCCTTGGCGCTACCACAAAAAAAAAATCTAAGTATTTGGATCACACTCATGGCTGGACACAGATTAGGCAGGAAGGGGCGCTCTTTGCACCAGCCAAAGAGGAGGGAGAGCACTGCTTAAACAAGCAAGGAAGAAGGAAGGAAGCTATGTTCTCCCAGTCTCCTTACTTTAACCCCCGATGCTTGTCACTGTGGTATCTGAACACCTAAACAGTCTTTTCTTTCCTTTTCACCTGAGCAAAAAAACATAGTCAAGTATTATTAGGGGAACAATGTATGAAAAGGCATTTGTGACTAAAATAACTATGGTTTGGAGGACAAAATAGTAGCTACCAGCATCTAATCAATTAAGGAGAGTTTTCAAGCGGTCAGCATAGGCGCTGGAACTAGAGGTTCTGGGGGTGCTACCCCACCCCCTGGCTTGAAGTGGTTTCCATTATATACAGGGTTTACAGTTTAGTTCAATGGCTCTCAGCACCCCCACTGTACAAATTGTTCCAGCACCCCTGGCCATCAGAGTAGAGAACTTGGGATACAGGACTCCTGGGTCCTATTGTTGGCTCTACTACTGACTCACTGTGCACCATGGGTAAGGCATGGTCTACACTAGAAAATTAGGTCAACATAAATACGTCGCTCAGGGGTGTGAAAAATCCACACCCCTCAGTGGTGTAGTTAAGCTGACCTAAGTCTCTGTGTAGACAGTCATAGGCCAACAGAAGAATTCTTCTGTCAATGTAGCTACCACCTCTCTGAGAGGTGGATTATGCTGACATGGGAACCCCTCCCATTGGTGTAGGTAGTGTCTACACTGACGCACTAAAATGGTGCAGCTGTGCTGCTGTAGCGTTTTAAGTGTAGACAAGTCCTGTGACACTCAGGTTGACTAAAATGGCCTCTCACATTGGGGGCCTCAGTTAGCAAACAGAAAATTGTGGCATCCAGTGTCCACTTTTATAAATTGAGGCCTGGCCCTCTGTGCATCAGTTTACTCAGTCTGTTCATATGAAGCTGTTGTGAGGACTTATTGAAATCTTCAGGAGGAAGGCCTCTAAGGCTCTGTTCACACACAGTCCTATTACTCCTGTTAGTGTCACTTACCAAAAGGTAAAGTTACACATGGTGTGTGAACTGCTAAAACTAAAAGTACTGTAATAGGGCAGCTGAGTGACGCAGCTGGACCTACTGGACACTGTGCTGATATAGCCTAAACCACTGCCATAGTCACTGGAGACCTGGAGGATCTTGGTTATCACAGAATTTGCTCTAAACTAAACACAGCTGAGCATACAGTTGAGGTGATACACAGCTCATGCTGCCTGCATTCATTAGACAGTCCTTCGCAGGTAGGATGAATAGTAGCAGCATCACCACAAGTAGCTAGGCATCTCCTGACTCACCTAGTCAGACTGAAGGCTTTGTGATGGCAGCCTTCAAAATGGAGAGGGTGGCTACAATGCACAGAAGGGTGTATGGGAAGGAAGGAGAGGTCTTTTTCTCTGGAAGAGTTTGAATGATTTCAGAATGTTTCAGAATGCCAGTGCCTTGGAGCTACCCATATGTGATATCATTAATGCTGCCTGCTTCATTAGCTGGGCAATCCAAGCCACCCTTCACTATTTAACAGATAATTACATGCCTAATCTTGTGTAAAATTGTAACAGTAATGACATCACAGCAGCCACTCCAAAGGTCAGATGTAAGTGACTCGATTCAGTGTTTTCTTTAGCTGCAAGGGTCACCTATAAGTTATAGTCCTTTCACAGGAACAATGGGGTGTGAAATCTCCAGGATCCTTCTTCTGAGGGCCTTTAGGGGAAAAGAGACATTTCACATGGAGGAATCTGAAACTAAGTTAATACAGGCTGGTTCAGTGGTTTGGTTAGACAACACGTGCGTTTCCGTGGCACTAAACTTCCTCCCCCACCGCCAAATTGGACTCTGAATCCCAGTCCTTATCACCCAAAACTGAAAAATAATTTATCTGCAGTATTGGAGCAGCCCCACTGATAAAAGGAAATATTTTTACACACAACATATAATGAGACTGTGGAACATATTGCCGTATGATGTTATTGAGGCTTATAAATGTCCAGTCCCTCTCTGAATCTTGCTAAATTCTATGAATGACAGGCATCTCCAGATTTATAAAATAGTATCTACTAAAAAGAAAAGAGTTTTGAAATGGATTTAAACCCTCAAGATCACGTCTTAAAACAATCTCTGATTATTAGGAGCTAGGAGAGACTTTCCTGTGGGGAAGATGATCCAACATCTGCCTACTGAAGCAGTATCATGTACCTTTCTCTGAAGTACTTGGTGCTGGCTACTCTCAGAGACACGATTAGAAGGACTTTTGGTCTGATCCAGTATGGCACGTCTTCTGTTCCTCTCTCAATGGGGTTAATATGGAGATTGGAAAGGGAGGCCATGTTTTGGTTTTTGCAAAATCCAACTGGTCCTTGGGATCAGGGTTCCATTTTATTTAAATCACCACTGTTCCGGGGCAGGGTCCGGGGGAGCTCCAGGTGTACTGAGGTAAGCAATCTATCAACAGCATTAAAATGGAGTCCAACTCCCACCAGTGTTTTCAAGTATGTGTTACATTTACTCCCTTACCTGTGCTGCGTTTTCTTAGGGGTAGACTTTGGTACCCTCACTCATGATGAGTAGCAGCGTTCTCCAGGAGCAGTCCTGCTGCTTTCAATGGCACTACTGTGGTATAAGTAGAGCTGGGCGAAATGTTTTTTGGCATATAGTAAATTTGCCCAAAAAATGCATTTTGAGAGTCACCAAAACTATTTATGAATTTGGGTTGATTTTGGTAAATAAGTTTCAGCCAAAAAAAAAAAAGGGGGCGGGGGGGAAATATCAGAAATGTTAATGGTTTGTTTCACCATTTTTGAAATGAACTGTTTCAACATTTTGTTTTGAATCAACATGACATTTAGAAAATGTCATTTCAAATTATGTGCAAATGGTTTATTCAACCGGAACAATTTTTTTTGGTTTTTCATTTGATGAGAGAAACAAACAAACAAACGAAAAAAATCAATTTCATTTTGAAATGAAACAATTTTTTTTTGGCCAGTGAACTGAAAAAAATTAATTATTTGGTCAGCTGTAGTCATAAGGTACTGTACTGCTTAACATGAGTAAGGGTGGCAGAACTGGGCCTCTGCTCTTCAGTTAGCTGTGGAGAAAATGTTTCTGATAAATGGTTTCAATTTTGGTCCACAGCTATGTAAAGAAAGTATCTTACTGCAAATTTGACTATGAAACAAAATTGCTCTGTGCTGTCATTAGCTCCTTTAGAAAGAGGAAACAAAGCACGGAGGAGCAATGTTTGCTTTCTATCAAGAGCTTAGCAGGAGCATCAAGAACATTAACTTTTTAGTTCACGTCTTTCAGATCTGTTTGTTGTCCTAGGGATGCAGCCAACTATCCACGGGCGATTTGGCTACTGCTAAACATGGGAGAGGCAACACAGCAATTACACACACACTGTGGGTATTAGCCTCACAGTTGTGATGTCACAGGGCTGTAATTATTATATACTCACACTTCAAGGGAAATATTATGTTGAGTTCAGCAGTTTCTATCTCCATTTAAATGGTGTGCACAGGTACCAACATACAAACGCACCTCAGAAGTAGAAAAGAACTTCAGCTCATATTTTTACACCCTTGGTATAAATATACTGTGAAACATCGGTAGCTGCCTAGAACTTCATTGTTGCCACTACACTCCATACAATAGTCCTTTGGCACTTCCAGCTAGTGTCAAGGATGGCACTCAGATCTTCCTGCCTCAGAAGCACAGCGAAAGGAGAATCTTTCTCAGCAGCATAGGGTCTGTGACACATAGCCGAGCAGCTCTGAATTAATCCATTAGAGGGAAATGGGCATACATTCTAATCAGGTCATGATAGCATTTATGCACTAAGGACCCACTCCTGCTGAAGTCAATGGCAAAACTCTCATTGACTTTAATGGGGCAGGATTAAGTTCCAACACTTCTGCCATTTACTGTGACAGTAACTGGAAATACATTCCCACTGCAGCCCAACTCAATTCAACAGCATGCAAGTCATCATTACAACCAATAATAACAGGTACAGTGCTGTAAGTTTAATGGTGCTTTTGATGATCAGGCAAAAAGAGTTTCATATGAGACAGCCAAAGACAAGAAAAGACTTGGTATCACAGTTCAGGGGAAGAGATAGCAAGAAGAACAAGGTACGAAAGATTCCTGGGAGAACAGGGTTTGAGGTGGGAGAAAGAATGTGTTTGCTGGAATGGATGGGGGGAAGTGTTTCAAGCTGAGACTGGGAGCTGGAGTGGAAGGAAACAGTAAAGAGAGAGGGAATGCAGGGAGTGAAAGGAAGAAGGAGGAAATGAGATCAGAGAGGTAGGAGAGGCCACTGAAAGTGAGGATGAGAGAGTTCAACTGGATGTGGTAAAAGACAGAAAGGTGGGGGAGGGATTCAGTTTCTGAATGCATTTTTCGAATGTTTAAACCCAACTAACGTTCCATCCAGTTCCTTTCAGAATTGCCACAGCTTCTTCTGAGCCTCTTGGCTAAGAACAAATGTAGTGTGGTGTCAGTTTAATAGGTGCTCTGTCCTCTCCTCCATATGGGACTGCAATGGAGACAGACTCAGTGATCTTAGGAGTCATTTCCATCCTATTACATCCCGGAGAATCGCACAGGCTCATTTCTCACTAGAAACCCTGCCCACAGTTCAAGCTGTGACTACAATGAAGATCGGAAGCTGTTTTGATTTGATTTGAACCCGTTCATCCAGCCCTCACACCAATGTCCATCTCTGTTGCCCCTCAGCAGTGAGCTCTATTATGCTAAGTGTAGGAGAGGGAATGGTAGCTGATGACTGCTCTAATTTATACTGGGGACTGACCTGGTGTCTGGAGGGCTTAAGGATCAGGCAGCCAAAAAAGGGTACTTTTGTTTCCCCTCTTCTTGGCTTCACTGCCATAGTGGACGATTTGGCCCCAAAATGCTATTTGTGTGTGTATTTGCATGGACTCTAGGTCACGAGGGTCTCCTTAGCATACAGAATACACTAGGATGGTGACAAGGAGTCAAACAAGGTTCAGAGAACTGTGACTCTTCCTCCCCCCTCCACAAGCAGTTTATAAAGAACAATCCCACTGCTTGAGTATTCCTAAGAATCATTTTGTTGCTGCAAGGCCAATGCCCTTCCCACTGTAATTTTAGGGAGCAGCCCTGAAAATCATTAGATAACTCACTGGCGTATTACACAGGGCACTATATTCACGCCACATCGCTTCTCAAGGTTAGATTTAAGTGTCTGGATGGGCTTCTAATGCCCATTACCTCTAATTCTTCACCTTTGTATCGAGCCCGAGAAGGGTAGTGCAGGTAATGCTTTAGGAAGGCGTGAGAGGCTGATGTTTGTCTGAGGTTTGTCTGTGTTCAGGTTTCTAACAATTGGCTCCTTGAGGCCTCAGTGGGCCATTTATGGCACCAAAATAATGAGATCAATTCTCCTCATGGCAGTTCACGTCTCGGATAGTGGGAAATTTGCAAAAAGATCAGCACTTGTGTTGATTTGACACCATAAATGGCTCCTTGAGGTATTAAAAGGCCTGTGAAAACCATGCATCCGCATAAAGATATAATCACTGAGCTGTTTGGGTTTGCCTGAAAATGGCCATTTCCTTCATTATCCAGGTTATGAAGTATTTGGATGCACAGTCCTAATATTTCCCAACTGAACAAGTCATTTTCCTCCCAAAGGGAGTCTTCTCTGTCCCTCAAGCCTTGAGGATTCCCCACTAGTGGCATTCAGGCTAATAGTGTTCCCAGGAAGAAAGGCTTCAGGAGGTGGTACTTCTTGGAAAGTACCACCTTAGTTTAATCTTCTACTCCTCCCTGCCCTTCACTCTGTGCACTGCAATCATGATCCTTCCAGTTGAAGAGATCATCAATACCACTTATTACTTGGACAGAATTGTTACTATTAAGTGGTGTGAGGTCTTCAGTATTCCTAGTGGCTCAGCAGTCTGCTTTTGCAGTGTTCGTAGCCACAGGTGCCCAGAGATAAAGCAAGAACCTGGAACCAGGAGTCACATCCCACCCTCCCACAAACACAAGCTTTGAGGTGTATTAATTGAAGAGACAGGGACATTCCCTTGTGGCTGTGCTCAGTTCTGAGACACCAAGCAGGGAGGAAGATTATTCAGGATGAGGTATAAGTAAGAGTAATAATGGGATAAATTTTCAGAGGAAAATATAGACTGAATATCAGGAAAGGTTTCTTAGCTATGAGGTTTGCTAGAGTGTGGAACCATCTCCAAAACAGAGTGGTGGAATTACTATTAAGTAAGATCTTGCCCGATTCAAGGGATGGCCCAAAAGGAGTTTTCTAAGCCTAGCATCAATGTTTCTAAGGCCACACAGCAGGTCAATAGCAAAGCTGAGAATGGAACTCACATTTTCTGACTCCCAGGCCTGTTCCTTAAACACAAGACTGACCTTCTTCCTTGAGTCAGTGGCAGTTTTGCCTGTGTAAGGACGGCAGGATCAGACTCACCTGTATACAAAGCACTCTAAAGTACTGTAATCGAGAAACTATTGCATTGTATACCAGAGCAGCAAGAACAAATACCCAGTCTGTGAGCATAGAAAACCAGTGGCATTCAGGCTAATGGTGTTCACAGGAAGAAAGGCTTCAGGAGGTGGTTCTTCTTGGAAAATACCAGCCCAGTTACGTGGGTCAAAATACCTGCTCTTCCTGCAGGTCTTTACACTAATGCCAACATTTGCAGAGCTGGTTCTACTTGAGGCTATAACCGAAAATAAATACTACCGCAAATCAGGGATGCAGAGGAACAGAAGTAAAGCCAGCATGATCTAAGAAGAACAGCTATAAAGCAACTAGCTAAAGGAAATGCATCTGCATTAGTGGAAGACAGCTACCACTTAGGGAACATTTAACGCCCCGGTAGCAGCCACACTAAATCGTGCAGTGGCGCAGGCTGTATCAAACGGCATGACTCTACTTCAGTGCTGGCATTTACTGAAGGGCAACCAAATGGTACAGAATAGGAACAACAGACCTCAGTGCAAGACAATGACCTACATAAATAGCTCTTACTTATCTGCCAAATTTTATGAGCCACCATGCTGAATGCTGATTAAAGCAATTGGCAAATGACAGTGTAGAGAACTCCATTGGTATATGCTTGTGTAACCCTTCTGCCAGGATGAGTTGACAGCAGCAAGGGCCAGGTTCAGTACATAGGGGTTCCCTTCTCAACAATGCAATGCAAAACCGGCTCAAGCCCCCACCCAGTAACCTGGGAAAATCTTACACACACCCCTGGGCGCCTCAAAGAGGCAATACTTCCCCTCTCGCAAGCACAGAGCCTCAGTGTAACAGAAATCTTTAATAGCAGCAGGTAAACGATACCAGCCTTAAATTGGGAAAACACCGCAACTAGGATCTATAAGCCAAACTGTGAGCAAGACCCACCCCAGCCAATTGGGCCATGCCCTGTCCCTTGGGTTCTTGAGTCCAGCAACCCAAACGTCACCCAAAGTCCCCAAAAGTCCACGAACCCAAAAGTCCAGTCCCAGAGTTCAAAAGTTCATCTGCAGGGTGCCACACGCCACCCGCCTGGGCGGCAATGGGAACGGGCGGGGGGTAAGGGGCACCTTATGTGGCGTGAAGATGATTGCCTCACCCCTCCGTGGGGCTCCACTCTGCTCCGCCAGCCGTCTCGCAAGCCGCTACCGCTGTCCCCACAAACTGCTCTGTCCCACCAACAGCGCCACTCCACCAGCCGTCCTGCAAGCTGCTCCAACTGCAACCACGAACTGCTCCGCTCTGCCAGCAGCACCACTCCGACTGTCCTCACGAACTGCTCTGCTTTGCCAGCAGCACCACACCATCAGCTGTCTTGTCAACTGCTCCACCAGCCACTTATCTTCAGGCTCCCCCACTACTTAACACAGTGCTCAGTGATTTCAGCTTAGTGATTTCAGCTCAGAAGGCTGTTAGCACTTTAGTGATTTCAGCTTGTAGTTTAGGGGAGCCCTAGTGCTCAGTTGCACTATTAGCCCAGAGTGATTTCAATTCAGCAGTCTGAAACCAGACTCTCAAGGAACTCAACATTAGCTCTGATATTCCACAGTGGAGAGAGGCAGAGATGCTGCAATTGGTGTCTCAGACCCTCACAAGGGTCTTACACCACCAGGTATTACGCTTGATCTTGGCCAAGAAGCAATCCCCTGTCCCCAGCCTCTCTCAATTCACTGGGCTTTGGAACCCATGTCCCTTGGCTGGCGAGTGTTGTTTAGTTCATGGCAAGTTCCCCTTTAACATGACAAAAGGCCAAGTACAGTTCCACTGGCCATGATTTACATAAGCAGTATAACAGTTTATTCTTCCTGCCCCAATAACAGAAATTCCTGCCCCCAATACAGAAAACTGAGGATCCTACAGCAGCCCAAAATGCCCATTTGGGCCACTATGGTTCGTACCAGGCAGGGTGGGTGTGCCTATGCAAATTGGATCAGCCCCTGGAGTGCTTTGCCATGACTCACCACCAGATGTCAGGGTGGAGCTCATCCTGACTCTGCTTACACTTGTAGGAGATCTCATGGATTACTCCCATGTAGAATGCCCCTCACAGATACCTGTACATTTTTCAGCTGTGGGATTTGTCCTTTTGTTGCAGTAGCTGGGGTTTCCTCTCTAGCATGTCCCATGACCAGTGGCACCAACAAGCGCCATGCTAGCAAGTGTTCCTGTCAGTCATTAGCCCCTGTAAATCCCACCTCTAAAGTGTGGGAGGGGGTCAGCATTGTGAAGGAGAAAGATGGGTGCTATCGGTAAGCTAATGATGCCTCTGAGAAGAGGTTAAGAAGGTTGATGGAGGATGTTGCGGCCCTATGGTTTCTGCCTGTTCTCTGCCCTCCTCCTGCACCTTCCTAAGGTGTAATTCTCGAATCCCAAATGGGAGATTCCACAGGGTCAAAGGCACCCTCCGTTTGAAATGTGGGGTTCACATGGCATGAGGGGTCACCATCGTGAGGGTGGAGTTAGCTAGCTACAGAAAACAAGAGGATTTTGTTTTTTAAAAAGGCAAAATATCTTGACTTGAGGTTACTGCCTATGATTTTTTCTCCGAGTATTTCATTATTAACATTTCTCCTAGGGTTTGCAAGAATAAAACAGACCTATGCAGAAAGGGCGACACATTTATACCCCTGTGCTTCAAGCCTGCACACAACCTACATAGGCTACATGTCACTTCCCCCACACCTAAGTTCTCTTAACCTCCCAGTTCCCATCTCACTTTTTACCGACCGTAGTTTATGCTCCTTCTTTAATGCTGGATTTCCATGTGGGGGTGGGGGGGAAGGGGGAGAGAAGACACATCTGAATAACCTCTTGAGTCTTGCCATTTTACTCTGCTTTGTAACTTTCTGCCTTCCTGCTCCATCTCTTGTTTAGGGAAACATGCTTACTGGGGCTCTGTTTAAAAGCCTCTGTGCTGAGTGTACAGAATTTAAAATTCCTCACTTTTGACTTGAGGGCTTTTTTTGATCAGCTTCCTCATTTGTGTTGATATCCCTCAAACATTGCCCCAAATGTTAGTGTCACTAGCTGGTTTTCGGTATGCTCCCTCTCCTGAGGATGCTGAACTTAATTGTACTGGTCACTATTACTTAGTAGATCAGTGATAGTGAGTTCTTGGCTCAACTACCATATGTTCCCTAGATTACCGATAACGGAGGGACTGCTGTGTGGTGGTGACTACCTGTGACTAGGAGCTGAGGAATCCTGGGTTCTATCATTGGCTCTGCCTCTGGGTATGTCTGTGTGGCAATCATGGGGTGTGACTGCAGCTCCAGTTGACTTGGCTGAGCTAGCTATTTCAGGTACTGGAGCAGCGAAGTTACAGCAGCCCATGCGTCCTTATGGTTCGTACAAGTCTTCCTGGGACCCTGTGTAATTGCTCATGCGGTGACCCCATGCTGAAGTACATTCTGCCACAGCTTCACTACTCCAGTACCTGAGCTAACTATATTCAAGTTAGCTTGGTTATGTCTACACATGCTGCAGTCACGCTGTGACGGTGTTCCCCATAAAACTTTATGGGGAGATGCTTATAAATGTATATATGTAACTAGAATATGTTTTATGCTACATGTGCCATGTAACATATCTCTGTGAAAGTTATGACCTACTGAATTTATTCCTCCTGTTTGTAGGCATGTATCATTGTTGTGGTTGAAGTTATGAACATTGGTTTTATATTTGCTGGTTTTATGCATAGCTTTTGTAAGAACAATGGACCAGGTCCAGAGGAAGGAATGTGCAAGTTAAGGACAAGTACTTAACAGACAAAAGAAGGTGCAGACCCCAATCCACATCGGGGCCCCAGTCAAGGATGCAACTGGTGAGACTGGTTAGGGCGCATGGTCAGGTGACTTGCCCATGTGATCCCAACACTCCAGGGCAACTGGATCCTACGCAGGGAGAGGAAGAAAGGCTATAAAAGCCCTTGCAAGACCCTTCCATTTTGTCTTCAGCTGGCTAAAGGGAGAGGCTCTCCACCCCCCCAAGGACATTCCTGAGGGGAACTGAACAAAGGACAAAGACACTAGGGGGTGTGAGCGACTGCTGGACCCAGGCTAATTCTACAGCCTGTAAAAAGGAAAATATCCGAATCTGGTGAGGCTTTTATCTGTGTTAACTTTGAATAGACATAGACGTGCGTGTTTTATTTTATTTTAGTAAGTAATTCGCTTTGTTCTGTCGGTCACTACTTGAACTCACTTAAATCCTATTTTCTGTACTTATTAAAATCACGTTTTACTTATTAAGTTTCCTTGAGTACGAGTTGGTACCTGGGGAAAGCGAACAGTTGTGCATATCTTTCTATCTTTGAAATAGAAGGCGAACTATTTATGAGTTTACCCTGTATAAGCCTTATGCAGGGTAAAACGGATGTATTAAGGGTTTGAACCTCCTTGGAGTTGAGCAGCTGGGTGTCAAAGGCAAGAGCACTTCCAGGGGCCTTACAGTGGTGAGTGGACTTGGTTCGGACCTGGGTCTGTGTCTGCAGCAGATCAGTGGAATCTGGCTCAAAACAGACAGGATTCGGGAGTCCCAAGCTGGAAAAGGCCTGGAAGCAGGGGCAGAAGTAGCCTTGGCACACCAGGTGGCAGCACCAAGCAGGTCTCTGTGGCCCCAACCCGTCACACACGCCCTGTGATTACAGTATGGACATACCCACTGACTTGCTGAGTGACCCCTAGCCAGTCTGTGAATGTCTCCAGGCCTCAGCTTACTCCTCAGTAGAATGGTGGTAATATTCCCCCTCTCTACTTGTGCGGGCTATTTGCACGGCACCTTGAGATGACTGAATGACTAAAGAAAAGCCGGCCTTTATTATTCTCATCATCATCTGGTGATGAGGAGTCTGCAGTCCCAACACGCGCCAATCACATCTCTTGGCGCACTGCAGTCAACGGGGATTGTTGTCCCTGGGGAACAGCCGGCGATAATTGTCACCTCTGCCTGTCAAAACTCAGTAAACATTTTAAAGCTTTGTGTGCCCTGTCAATTGTAAATGAATTTGCATTTACGTAGGAAATGACATGTTGGACAAGCACTATATTCATCGTTTCAAATGCTCCCAGGGTGCCAGGGAGGGCAGGGACTATATGTAAAATGGTCAGCTTTGTGCGGTGTGGCATGTCCAGCAGCAGCAGCAAAAGGCTGGAAGACATGAGTCTCCACTGTCTTCATAGCACACAGAACCCCATTGGGACTTGAGTGAAGAAGTTTAAGGTTTGGAATCTAGCCTTAAGAGAGATCTACATAATAGATACATAAGGAGACTACATTAAGGAGGAAGAATGTTGAAGGCAACAATGGTGGAAGTTCATGTTTAGCTGTTTGAGTCACACAGTCCCCATTTGAATCTTACCGGCACGACCAGCATTGTCACATGTAAACAGGAGCTGCATGGAAAGGAGGGGACATTGGATAGGCAGAATAAAAACTGTGGTTCTGTCTGGCATTAACCCTCCATTTCCATCTTAAACCAGAACATAGACTGGAGGTCGTTTCCAGCTCAAGCTCTATGCTGGAAGCAGTCTTCATCCTACTTCTCAATACCAAAAAAACCTTCTCCTCTAGCCTTGCTTTTCTGGGCATATAATTGGCCAGATTTCAGAAGAGCTCAGCTTCTGTTTAGACACCAGATTTTCAAAAGAGTTGGATGCACTTTGGGAGTGGATTACTTGTGAACATAGATTCATGAGTGTCACAATGGGAGCTGTGCATTGTTGAAAATCTTCCCCTTATTTAAGTGCCTGTGATGGAGCTGTGCTCTTCTGTCTATACTGGGTAATGGTCTACTCTGAAGTGATATGCTAAAGGGAGATTCTCTTTGACCATATAAGTGGTTAGCTCTTAACTATATACAGGAATGTGCAGTTGGATCTATTTCTGGTCCCCCTTACTGTAAGTATCCGAGCCACTCAAACTTTCACGCATTTATCCTCACAACAGTGCAGCAAGATAAGGAAGTGCTATTATCCCCCTTTTACAGATGGGGAACTGAGGCCCACAGAGGCTATGTGACTTGCCCAAGGTCATACACGAAGTCTGTGACAGAGCAGGGACTTGAACACAGTTCTCACAAGTCCTAGGTTAGGGGCCTAATCACCAGACCATCCCACCTCTCTGAGAAGCCAGCATTCTGATTGAGAGGGTAGAAACAATGGCATAATTATCCTAGGACTAGGTTTAGTGGTTAAAATAGGCTGAAACATGGGGGGTGGGGTGGGGAGAAGCCAATGGTGTGCTGACAATACCAGCCAAGGAGTAGGGGAGCCAGGGGGAATGCTGTTTATTCAAGTCAGAGAATTGGGGAGAGCTCACTACCGCTTTGGGACCCATGATAAAGTTAAAAGGACCGTGAGCCAAATCCTGGCCCTAATGAAGTTGATGAGATTTCAGCCATTGACTTCAGTAGAAGCAGGCTTTGGCCCTGTGTATTTCTGTAGAATCATAGAATCTCAGGGTTGGAAGGGACCTCAGGAGGTCATCTAGTCCAACCCCCTGCTCAAAGCAGGACCAACCCCAACTAAATCATCCCAGCCAGGGCTTTGTCAAGCCTGACCTTAAAAACCTCTAAGGAAGGAGATTCCACCACCTCCCTAGGTAACCCATTCCAGTGCTTCACCACCCTACTAGTGAAAAAGTTTTTCCTAATAACCAACCTAAACCTCCCCACTCTGCAACTTGAGACCATTACTCCTTGTTCTGTCATCTTCTACCACTGAGAACAGTCTAGATCCATCCTCTTTGGAACTCCCTTTCAGGTAGTTGAAAGCAGCTATCAAATCCCCCCTCATTCTTCTCTTCTGCAGGCTAAACAATCCCAGTTCCCTCAGCCTCTCCTCATAAGTCATGTGCTCCAGCCCCCTAATCATTTTTGTTGCCCTCCGCTGGACTCTTTCCAATTTATCCACATCCTTCTTGTAGTGTGGGGCCCAAAACTGGACACAGTACTCCAAATGAGGCCTCACCAGTGCCGAATACAGGGGTATAATCATGTCCCTCGATCTGCTGGAAATGCCCCTACTTATACAGCCCAAAATGCTGTTAGCCTTCTTGGCAACAAGGGCACACTGTTGACTCATATTCAGCTTTTCGTCCACTGTAACCCCTAGGTCCTTTTCTGCAGAACCGCTGCCCAGCCATTCGGTCCCTAGTCTATAGCAGTGCATGGGATTCTTCCGTCCTAAGTGCAGGACTCTGCACTTGTCCTTGTTGAACCTCATCATATTTCTGTAGCTCTTAGTTCCTCCATGGTACATACTTGCTTGTGCCTTGTGAAAAACAGAATGGAGATTTGCATTAACTGAGCAATACCTGGCTTCGAAAGGTCACCCAGCGGCATGTGTCACCTGGGGAAGGCTAAGATTAAAAAACTGATGGTGGCTGTTTGTGGGTGGGAGTCAGGAGAAGAATTTGTGATGTAATGTGTGTGAGGGAGAGGATTTTATAGAAGAAAAAAAAAGAGGACCCCACCACCCCAGTGGAAACGACAAAGGAGGAGCAGAGATTCACCAGGGAAGCGGTGGAAGGAAGGAGATAAACAGCAGCAAAACAACCCCCAAAGGAAAAGAGCAAACAGCAAGGGGCAGATATGGCAGAAATAGCTCCTTCTCCCACTGCACCCATCTAATTCCTTCAGGGAGCCAATCATCTCTTATCTCCTCTGTTTCAGTCCCTGTGCCACAGAGGACAGCAGCTGGAGCAAAGCAGAGGCGATGCTAAAACTACCGCACGGTGGGGATTGAACCGGCATTTGGATTAGCTTTAAAAAGAGACGTGCAGATAAGCAAGCAGGCAATTAAAGCCCAGATGTGCTGTTTATGAATGGAAAGAGCTACAGTCTACGTGGGCCATACTGAAACTCTAATTCAGTTAGGTTCCTTTTGTCACACAATTCATCATGGATGCTATAGGAGATGGAATTACAAAATAAATACAACTCTATGTTGCCTCAGGCCTGACTTTTTTTAAAGTCTTTTAATTTTGTTGTTGGGTTTCATTTCTGTTCAGAGAAATACAGCAGTTCAGTTTTAGTGGGTCAGTAAATTGCATAAGGAGCTAGAAATACACAGCTGACAAATACCTATAGTGCCAGATATCTGTTGATATTTGGGGGGGACACAGTTAGACATGAATAATAATAAATAGCTCTTCTATAGCACTTTTCATCAGGTGATCTCAAAACTATTTACAATGGAGATCAGTATCATTATCCCCATTATACAGATGGGGAAACTCAGGCACAGCAAGGTGAAGTGACTTGGCTAATGTTACTGAGCAGGCCCATGGCAGAGCTGGGAATAGAACCCAGATCTTTGGTGTCATAGACCAGAGCTAAGGCCACACTGATTTCCTAATAAGCAGGTGGATTTCTTACTTCAAGTTTAGTGTCTTCCATGAGCTACTGGAAAATAATCCCCTAAAAACGAAATAGGTGGTACATGTCCAGTCTGGCATCCAGAGCATCATGATGAGTTTCTACTGCAACCAATTTTGCTGCCACAGGCTCCTTAAGGCATTCTTGCCCAGAACTATTTAAAAGGGGAACGTTTAGTGTGCCCTGAGGGAAGTGAAGCATGAAAGTCCTGTTATCACTGACAGAAGTTTTGCCTCCAGTTCCCCATCTGCTGTGCTGAATGTTAACTTCTAATATTGGCACGTTAGCTGAAATGATAAATAGGGGCTCCAAATCAAACAACATATTAGTCAGACAGATCCTTGGTCAGTGCCAGGCCTTGGTCTGAAAGGATTTGGCACAGACATTCTTGTTTCAGGAGAGTGAGGAGACCGAAGAAAATCATATTGTTACATTTTGCTGATCTAGGGGAAATGTGAGCATAGAACAGTACTAAATAATGGGTCAAAGCCAGAACCATTTATTCCTAGTCTCTGTTGGATTTGGGGACTCGAATGAAATGGAACCTGGCTAGGAATCACCTCCAGTTTTCATTTTGCAAAACCCAAGCCATCCTCAAATTTTGCCCATATTCATGGGGTTCTGCAAAGCTCCTCCTTGAAATTCATATCTATAAATAGCCTAAAATAGCACAGAAGGCAAGAAAATAATCTGAAAAGAGGATTAACAGTGACTTTAACTAGTGTCCATGCAAGTCATGGAGGTTGGAAATGTTCGTTTATCTCAGCTAAACCAAGGTTGAACCCTTAGATTTTAATCCAAGGAATCATGATTAGGAAAATAAATCTACCTCCTTATATAAAAAAATAAACCATCACTGTCCAACAGTAATAGTACTGCAGCATCATTCTTATAAACTGTACGCTTGCTGTAATTAGTAGAGATTACAGCCATATGAGAAATTGAAGCCACTGTGCCAGCTCCTAGCATTGTTGGCGTTTCTGTATTGGGGTATTTAGCCTAAAACTGTTGTGCTTTTTGTTGCTGCATCTTTACATTTCTAAGAACCCCGCTAAAACAGCAAGCATTTCGTTCTCATTGCTTCCGTCATCTGGTATAGAAGGGAGATGCACATTGTGGTCTCTCAAGGAGACTTGACTTTTGTTCTTTCTTGTTATTGGCTTTTCTGAATCTATGCTAAAATTGGTTTTAGACTAAAAGTCTGCTATGAAAACATAATGTACCCAAGTTTTGGCTCACCACCCAACAGGCAGCTCCATTTAGTAAATTATGAAAAAGTTTTTTCAGGGTACTATAATTTGACCAAACGTTCACATTCTCTGTAAAAAACTGCAATAAATATATATGAAAAAATATCTCTGGTGCCTTTCTAGGGCAGCTTTTTAAGCCATAAGACTGTGTTTTGGACATTGACCTAGCGGCTGTTGAATTTCAAATGGCAAAGTGCTGTGTGTGGACAGGAGGTAGGCTGGAATGATAAGGTGCCACCCCTGGGAAGTGCTCTTCTGTGAAATGTACTGTATTATAACATGGCAAAGGAAAGATGGTCTTGAGGTTATAGCACTGGACTGAGACTCGGGAGATTTAGGTTCAATTTCTGTCTCTGCCGCCAACTTCCTATGTGACCTTGGACAGCTCACTTTGTCTTTCTGTGCCTCCATTCCCTATCTGTAAGGTGGGAGTAATAATAATTCCTTTTTATCTCTCTAGTCTATTTAGATTTTAAGTTCTCTGGAGCAGGGGGTCTCTCTTAGTAGGTGTACATGCAGCCCCTAGTACCATGCTGTAATTGGTTTGGTCTTGCAAGCATGGTTGGGACTGGGTTATGAGATCTTTACTACAACCCTGGACTTTACAGGTGGTAGCACAATTCTGTAACATGTTTGTAACACACAGTGGCCCCATAAGCAAGACAAAACTGTTCTAATACAATGCCCCAACAAGGCTTTCACTGTAATTATTTTATTAAACTAGAACGACCAGAGGGAATGGTGGCTTTCTTCCAAAGTCCTATCTGCACCTTTACGCACACAATTTAACCAAGTGGAAAAAAGGAAGCCAGAGGCAAGTACAATCCTCTTGTGCCCTGATCCCACTGGCTGTTCATGAATGAGTGATTACTCCAGATCAGGCCTATCCACTGTCTGCCAGCCAAGACTGTGTCTCTGTTGCAAGATAATATCATTCAAATCATCCATTTCTTAGTTCCTACTGTGACAACTAATTTCCACTCAAAAGTCCTTGTCGGGTTCCAGAAGAGGTACTGTTCATAGCTTGTATTTGCGTACATCCCTCCTGAATGCAGAATTGTATCATTCTGTGGCAGGGACAAAGAGGAAACTGATTGCTGATAGAATTGTGACAGCCACTGAGCACAGAAAACAAGATTGCACTTGCATAGTTCCTTTCCTCTATGGATCTTAGATGCTCATCCATCTTTCTCTCCAACAACAAAAAGCTTCTACAATGAATTTAGTATTGCTGTTGATTAAATGAGGAGATGGACATTAGGAAGCAGAGAAAAGTGAGTTAATTTTGCCCGCTGTATATTTTAGAGAAGTGTAACAGTCTCCTCTTCATTTTTTACTTTTCTGCTCTCTGTATGCAACCTTCCTCCCTTGCCCATGCCTCTCTAATATTCCCTGGAGCTCTGGTAATCACACAGGGAACGTTCAAATCAAACCCAAGTGATGCTGTTTTTCAACACTGACCTTGAAGGTTACTTCCACTGGGATACACACACATTACAGTTCTCTCAAAGCTGCTCCTGAGACATATCACCATTTTCCCAACCAAAAAACAAATAGAAGGAGAAGATAGATTTACCAGAAATTTTGCTATTCCTCAGGCCCCGTCTTGATAGACAAAATGGTTCTTTTCTGCAGTTGTGCTCATTCGATTGAGTTAGTTTAACCTGATTGAAAAGCCCTTTTAAAGCTAGTTAAGAGAACAGCTAACATCTTTTAGATCATTTATGCTGGTCCTGTTGTATCCCAGGCTCCTCTCAGGGTACAATATAAGTAACTCAAAGTATCTAAAGGTGTTAGTCTACATCTTACTAAGCGAGTGTTCAGAGCATCTCCTCAGCAACACAGGCTACCATGAATACATCAGACCTGTCCTTCACGCTGTGAACTGGCTTCTCACACAATTTCAAATCAAGTTCAAGGTCTCGGTCTTTATCTTCAAAGTGCTCCGTGGCCTGGGCCTAGGATATGAAGATAGCCAAAGGTGCTGTGATGAAGACCATGGTTGACAACTATGTTCATTTGACCCAATGGAACTGTTCACAGTAAGAGAAAAAAATTATCTGTGTGGGAGACAGAACTGTCTCAGGGGCCAGTCTGAGGCGGTGGAATGAGCTCCCCCAGGAATTAAGGACCATCACAAATCTCACCACCTTTCACTCTAAGTGAAAGTACATTTCTTTGACCTTGCCTTCTCTTGTATTAGCACATAAAAAACCTAAAGCCCTACCAAACCAAGACATGCCACTATATATGCTTCTACCCTGGGGCGGGGGTGAGGGAAAGGATGAGAGAACAAACAATATGGAAGAGATGTGAAGTCACATTGCTTAATGCACTGCTGGAAGGACTCAGATATTATGGTGATGAGAGCAATGTAAGAACCTATACAGAATAGAACAGAAACACTTGGGTTTGGTTCTGCCATAGAACCATGAAGTGACAGACCCAAATACTAATTTTTACCCTTTTTTACTGTAGCCCCTTTGGAGATTTTAGCATTCGGACTACAGCTGTGTGGGTATTTTTAAATTTCTATTAATTAAATTGAGAAAAGTTCCCAAAATCTGAAGTGGATTTCTGGAGAAAGATTCTAAAAACAGACCTCAAGACTGGCATGATATGGAAGGAAATACCCTTTGTTCAAACCTTGTTAACATTTAAAACCAGGATTGATTTCAATGGGTATAGCAAGTCCATGCTGAATTTTGACCTTCACATAAAGGAAGGACCAGCTGCAAATCTTTGCACACTCTGGGCCAGGAGAGAGGTAAAATTTTAGACTGAAAACCAAAATTCCTCCTTCCGTTAAACAGAAACCTGGATTCAGCCAGATCCTTTCTTGTTTAACTCAGGTGCAATATCGCATCTCAACCTTTTTATTCTAGGCAACAGTTGATTAATGTAATGTAAAAAGGTATTAATAAGCATATGCCCAGCTCTTAGATTAATAGGGGGACATTAATGGAGGTTTTACCATGTTCATATTTTCTAATTATGGCAGATGCTTTTATTTATAAGCATAATGGGGGGAATGAAAATAATCTGTGACACCATGTCAATATATGCAGTAAAATCCAATCATTTAATGGCATTACACTTGGCTAAGGAATCACATCAACAAAAAGCACCCAACTCCTGAGTAAGGGCAATTCAGCTGCTGGTACGTACTTCATGTAATAAAATGATTATGAATAATTTTACAATAAATCACTGGGAAAAGAAAACACACCCCATTTGGTATATCAGAACGCCTCTCACATGCTAATTGAGAGCCTGAGTATGCCAGCCCAACCTTCCTCGCCTTGGGTGAAATTTGTCCCTGTGTGGAGGGTCAACTGAAGGCCTCAAAATAGGGCATACGTGTGACTTCAGTGCGGCATAGAGTGAACAGTACCAGATGCCAGGAGCAGCCCCATTGCTTTTAAGGTGATATTCAAAGGAGGAAAGAAGCCTCTGTGCAGAAAGACAGCATGAGGCCTGTATGCCACCTAAGTGCTCCTTTCAAAAGGGCTTGACTAGGATTTTAATTGTCCCTGCTCTTAGTCAGTTTGCATGAAATTCACCCCTGTGCTAGAAAGTTGCATCATTTTAACTATACCAGTATATCCCCTAGTTTGGACACAGTTATATCTGTATCAACGTACATTATTGCTATTGCTATTCCCCTACTGGAAGGGCAATAAGCTGTATAAGGCATTAGTATAATGGTAAAACTGTGTCTGTATTAGGGGTTATACAGGATAAGTATATTGGTAAGAAATCACACCCCTAATTGACATAGTTATATCGGTACAAAAACTGAGTGCAGAGCCTAAAGCAGGAAGAATCAGGCCCGTAACCCTTAGTGTAGCCATTTAGTATTCACGCTAACATTCTGCCTTTTCAGAGCACTTTGCATCCGGGCACTGAAGTATCTGGGGTAATAAAATATGTCTAAGCTGAGGCTTACTGTACTTTTGCTATCGTTAGCTGTGGCAAAACCAGCTAATGCCGTAAGCTCTTTCTCATGAAAGCTCCTTAGCTTTACACCTACCTGCGGCTGTAAACTATTGTGAGCACGTCCATGGGAATAATATGATCTTTTGCCAGAGAGCTAAATAAAAGAAAATGTCAAACCATTGCTATATTTACTCCTCCTAAGAGAGGGGAAAATGCCCATAAAACTTCCATTAAAGCAGACATGTCTTCGCTAGTTATTAGCAGCTTGTTGACTAAACTCAGAAGCTAACTGTTATTCTGCCCTTACTAGAAGGTGCCAATGCAGTCATTAATAGGGTGACCAGACAGCAAGTGTGAAAAATTGGGACAGGGGGTTGGGGGGTAATAGGAGCCTATATAAAAAAAAGACCCCAAAATTGGGACTGTCCCTATAAAATCGGGACATCTGGTCACCCTAGTCATTAAAGAGCTGCTGGGGTTTAAACAAGCATGGGAATAACTCAGTCTCTTTTAAAAGGCTGTTAAAATAGAATTTTATAAACCCTCTGGATTAAAGGGGCAGATCAGAAATTTTATAATAAAGAAATTTCTCTGAGGCGCTCCCTACTTCCCTGAAAAATAGGTTTCATAATCCAGCCAGATCCTCCAATGCCATTGCTTTGAATAAATGTATATAGTAAAGCAAGTAAATTCTACTTTTTGTATTAATGAGAAGGCAAATCCTGTGCAATAAACAGAACTCAGCTCACACCTATGCATCAGTATGGCGCTGCATAAATAGTCATAATTCAACTGTTTAAGTCAGAGCTATAGTGTCTTCAAATTCAAATAAACAAAGCTGAAATTGACAGATGTGTAAAGTGTGATGACATTTAGTTTAGCCGTTCAGGGTCTGATCTAATTGACTTCCATTGACTTCAATGGGTTTTGGATCAGGTCTTTAAATACATTTTTCACTGTAATCTTGTCAGATTTTCCAAACTAAGAAGGTTTGGGCCTGGTCAGTCTTTTTTTAATGGGAAACCTCAGAACATAGTGAAACTATATAAGATGCAGGAAGTAATACTGGTGTGACAGTAGCTGACACTGTTCGCTAAGTCTTGGCTGAATCATTGCCTTAGCAAGGTGCTACAGGACATGGTGCTACTGTAGATGCCATTTTGCAGATGGAATATAAATAACTAGGGTCCTAACTACTTGTGATCCCATGCTGTTTTCCATAAGTCCCATATTTTCCATGTTAGCCCCAGTCTCCTGGCGAAATTGCACCTCTACTTTTAATTGCGTTTCACATGTCTCATCTTTGACCCCTGTGGCATGGTTCCTTTGGCACTGTTACAATAGCGGCTGTGTTCTACTCCCGAGGTGGCTTTACTTTAACAGCGAGTGAAGTTATTCCTCTGTGCATGTGAACATAATGGGCCTATATCATACCCCAGGATCCACATGAAGTGGACTCTCTGGGCATGGACCTCCTCCTTCCTGTTAAGGCAGGATCAGTCACCTCTGCGATGGGGTGGGATAGAGGTGAAATAACTTACCCAGGGTCATGCAACAGATCAGTGGCAGATTCGGGACTAGAACTCAGGTCTAGAACAGTAGATCACACGGCCTCTAATAATAGTGTTTGCTCCTTAGTCCTTTATGACTGAGAATACCGCAGAGCCCCTGGGTAGAAGAGCATTTTCCATCACCCAGTGCTGATTCTCCTATCAGTTCAGGTGTGACATTAACAAGCTCCAAAGGAAATGCTGTCTGCTCCCTGTCTGATGGAAGTGTTGTGGTTATAGTAGTGCCAAGGAATAAAGGGATTTTCAAGGAATGACAGAAGATTCGTAGTGGTACGGAGAAAAGTTAATGTGGTGGACTGATCATTCCCATTCTTCTGTAGCTTTTCCATTTCCAGATTAAATAAGCTTTTCTCTTCACAACATCAAAAAAGAGGTAACAAAAGGTTGGCAAACCTATTTGGTAGCAAGCCACAGACCCGCGCTGCAAATACAGGATTTTGCAATAGCAAACTCGCTTGACAGAACAGTGCTCTCCGATAGCTGCAATATTCATTTTCCAATAGCTATAACACTGTCGATAGCAAACCACTTTTGAAAGCTGCATATTCGGATAGCCAACTGCTTCAGCAGGCCAAAGGAAAAAACGTCTCTGGGACACAGTGCAAAAGGTTTATTTTTCATTTACTTACATATCCGGTACTCACAGAGCTACTGGTGATAAATTTTAAACATCTGGCTCAGGCAGTTGATGGGAAAAGCGATAAAATGCTCAGCTTTGACTGAATGTGGGACTTGAATTTCCATTGTGGCAAGAGATAAAAATACAAATGCTAGGAGGAAACAATGCGCCTCTATTGGGCCAAATGCTCCAGACTGATCTTTATGGAATGATCGTGCTTACAGAGATTGGGTCAGAAATGGTGCTTTTACCTCCTCTATGGCCCTCTGTCTCCTTCTTCTCTAACTCATCTTCCTCTCCTTTCCCACCTGCCTACTGCTTTCTTTCCCTCCCCTCCCCATGCTGACCACTTCTGCTAGCATTTTCCACGAGACCATGTGACCCAGATGTTCAGCAGGGTTAGATGGCGTAACTCCATGGATTTCAATAGTGTTATGCGGATTTACACCAGCTGAACAACTGTCCCCGGATCTTTAATACTACTGCGGATATTTGGCTGTTAAACAGGGATTCACATTTTTTAAATGCAAAAATCAGTGTGCATAGAAGCAACTGGGATGGATCTAGCTACATTAAGACTCCATAACTGATGGTCCCTTCTCTTTCAGCCCTCTCCCTTGTGAGTCATGTAGTTCATTCATTGCCACTTTCCCCCTTATCTATACTCCCTTCTTCCGTCAAAAGCCCCATCTTGCTGAGATCCTGCTTTAGGCAGAGGATGGCTGAGTATGACTCCTTCTAGAATCCATCAGTGCTACTCACTGCCTCCACCTGAGGTAGGCCACAGTAAGACACACAAGCGGCTCCTTGGCTCTCATGAAAAAGGCCACACCGCCTTTTTGCAGCCCCTGGCAGCCTGGGAGCCAGGGATGTGGCTTAGATCCCTTCTGGGGCTGCACATTGTGTTGCCACCAGACGACCGGATCACGGAGCTGTGCAAAACTTTGGTTACAAACTGAAAATCAGTCCAGATTCAACAACGCTGGCAAACTTGGACCAAGTCCCAGTAGAATCAGAGCCTGGGTCAATTTATGTTTGAGAGTGGAAACTTGGTGGCTTTGCATTGTGTCCATTAGAAATATTTGAAACATTTGAGCCGTGAAAGTGTTATGGCATTCTCCGCAGTGAACAGTGGTTAATAACAGCTCAGCCCCCTTGAACAGGTGCTGTCGAGAAGGTCTGGAAGAGCAGATGTGAGAGACACAGAGAGGGGAGGCCTCTGCCTTTGGAAGGCTGAATTCTATATTTAGGGATCATATGGTAAAATGTGAGTGAAGGCCAAACTGGGACTCTCTCTGAAGAGGCAGCATCATGCCCTAGCAGATAGAGAATTGGCCAGGGAGTGAGGAGACCAGCGTTCTATTTCCGGTTCCGCCAACAGTGATCTTGAATGATCTTGGGCAAGTCAATTCACCTCTCTGCACCTCAGTTGCTTCATCACTGAAATGAGGATCCTTTGTAGACTGCTTTGAGATGTACTACTGAAAAACACTAGCTAGGTAATATTTATTATTATTATGATAAGATTAATCCTTAGAAGAAATCAAATGAATGGGAAAAAAATCCTGCAAACTGTGATCATGTTTGGTTTTTATGCTGAATTGTTGCACTAGTTTATAGCCCAGATGCAGCAAATCACTTAAGGCACAAGCTTAACTTAAAGCATATGTGAGTGATCTTATTGAAATCAGATGCTCATGAGAGTAGTGTTAAAGTTAAGCATGTGCTTAAATGCTTTAAGGGATTAAAGCCTCCAGGAGTATTTTCACATATTATGACAAGTTCACACTTGGTGTTGCTGCCTGCAAAATGTTTGTGACATTCTCTGTTGACAGACAGGACCCACCCTTTCAATCTAAAACATTACAACGTGAAATATTTACAACCTAAACTTCTGCACTACAGAAATGTGAGAAACAGATGATTTTGAATATTTCTCTGACATGTAATTTTCATATTTTTTGCAAAATCTCAGCATTCTTAGGGGCTCAAAATGAGACAAAATGAACCCTGTGGAAAGTTGTGTGAAAGTTTCCCCACAATTTTACACAACTCTAGTTTTCGCCTGAAACCAAGCAAAATGTGGCTGTTTTGGTTGAATTTTGCTTTGAGACACAAAGTTAGACCCAGTGTAATAAGATACGGCCACTGAAGTCAATAGGTAGCACTTGGTCTAAGTTTGGATTTGAAGCTAAAACTCAAAATGAAACTAACACAACTGTGCGCTCCTTGGGGCAGGGACTGTCTTTTCATTATGTGTGTTCGGCTCCTGGCACATCGGGATCCTGACTGCTGATTGGGCCTCTAAGTGCTACTGCAATTCAAATAAATAAATAAACAAACAAATAAATAAATAATGAAGTGCAAACCTGAAGATGTGAGATATGCATGAACCAAAGCCAAAAAAGGATTGTATGCGCCTTTGTGAGCCCAAACCAATGAGTTCCATTCAGCAGTAGTCAGGATTCTCCTATAGGGTACAATTCACCCTGTGCCAAGGGCCAGCACAGAGGCCGTGTGTTGCTTAAGCCCTCAAAATAGAGCTTGAGTGGTACTTAAGTGGGCCCTAGACCTTGCTGTGTCCCTCTTCACAGTGGTGAATTTCACCATTGGGGCCCAATCCAGCTCCTATTTATGATCATGTTAAAATTCCCATTGACATCAATGGGTGCAGGGTTAGATTGTCCAGCTATGGAAAATTGCTACATGTTGATCCGGTGGGCTTTCTAACTGGCTTCAATTCTGTAGCCGTGTTCAGGTCCTGGAGAGTTACTCATACCAATTGTTTTGTTCTAAAACACTTTAGGGAACAAATTTTTTAAAAGGCCTCATGTTTTTTCTTCCATTTCTACCATTCTCTCCTGTCTCCTTTGAGATGGATGATACTTGCCTATTTCCCTGTTCTCCACTCTCTGAATCATCAATGCCTTTTTTGTGTGAGGTGTCTGTTTCTCAAAAGTGCCTTTTTGGAGACACACATAAACAGCTATTGTTGGAGTTGGCATTTCAATTAATTTCAAATTGCACATTTACATTCCCGGGCCTATTTTATCATTGTTATTATTTTGATTTAATCTTCTCCTGGGTGTTTGCGCTGATTCTAATCTCTCTCTATGGTGCTTATCTGTATTAACAGATCAACAGCTTCTGGAATCCAAACTTCTCAAGAAGTAGCCTCAGAGGCTTGCTTTTGACTTGACAGCTTGTGCACCTAATTGATTAATATAGCAGGCCAGCAAAAATGTATGATCTATAAAATGGCTTTAATCCTGTTTAAGAGTAAATGAGTTTCAACCCTTTTTGGGGGGCAGTGGAGACGAGTGGTTGTTGCCAGTCTTCTGCTTTCCCTTTTTAATGCAGAAATACTTGGTTCAGAGGTAGGAAGGAGGTTTTTTGATTTAACAAAGAAACACTTTCCATAAGTTGACGATAAGTTGTGTTAATAGTCGGTCCTTTCAAAGAAAGGGGAGATCAGCCAGTACCCATGCTATGATGGGGAGAGGAATGGTTCTGGGGCTTGATCCTAGTGGAGTGGGGGATCTGGTAGGGATTCTTAGCCTGATGCTGCCATTGCTGAAAAGTACCTTCCACCACAAGTAGCCCCTATACAATTTGCCCTATGAGGTTTAGTGAATAGCGACGCTGCCCCAGGAGCAGCCCGGGGAAGGAATGGGGCTTCTCGGAACAATTCCTCCCCTGTTCCCCCACTTGCTCCAGTGGGGTAGTAATGTACAATTGTCCCTTACCAGAAAGGTGATGACTGGCACATTTTGGGGGGAACCAAGGCTCTGCCTACTCCTTGCCCTCTTTGCCCAATCCTTACCTTCTTATGCAGCGGAGGGGAGTAGGAGGTGGACAGTTTCTCCTTATTCCTGTACTCTTGGCCCCAGGGTCTCAGGATGCTGGACAGAGGCATGTGTGTGGGAAAGTTTAATTTCTCCTATGATTGTGCACAGATGCATAGCCTGGGCCATAGTCTGCACCACTGGGCACCCCAATGGAATAAAGTACTACTCAACAAGTTTACAGGTGGCAAAATCAGGATCTTCATTATTCCTGCTTGCAGTAAAACAAGCCATCCTTGTAAACTGACACCAAATTAAAAGTAGCTACAAACAGAGATTTAGTTTTAGACAAGACAGTTTCTTTCAGCCTGCTCAGTGAAAGCCCCCTTTGCCCTGACTTCTTCCAATCCAATTTTGGACTAAGTGAAAAATGTGGTACCATGGAATCTCAGTGCTAGGCCACCAGGAACAGAGAGAGATAATAGCTCAGCAAAATAAAAAGATTAGGATTACATGTGGCCTTGTAAGAAATAAGAAGTGAAAGAGTTAATGGAATGCTTGACAGGGAGACATTGCTAGGACTTGCACAGAACGATAGACTGAGGTAGTTCAGTGCTTATCAGCTGCCCCCTGTGAAAGAACATTATATGCCTAATCTATTCCATATGCATGGAAGCCTACTTAATTCCATGTGGATTATGGCACTGGAATGTCAGAGACATGTGTAATGAAGCTGATCATTCCAAACAGGTGTGTGTAATAAACAAGTAGATTGAGTACGATGAACCGGCCATTAGTGAAATGAGCAATACAATGGCTGGCAACACAATTAGTTTAAAGCAGACTGTAGGTCACTGACCCTTCAGATAATGGGACTGGGTTCCTGTATAGCTCATCATCATAGTGGCCTGCACTGCACGTCATCGCATATACTTTAAGCATGCATGAATTTTTTTTTCTACAGACTTGTAAATTTTCTGGCCAAATTTATTATGGTTTAATATATCGCAGAACATAATGAAGATGACACTAATACAGCAATGCATTCAACATTCTGCTTTTAAGAACTGAAATGCAGTACATATTTGGAAACTATATCATTCTGAAAATTAACAAATTAGCTTAATCACCATGACAAGTTACAGTGGCATATTTAGTGAAAACAAGAATGTTACAATAAAAGGAAATGACAAACAAAAAACCTCAAGGGATTGATCCAACTGCCATTGAAACTGAGGGAGTCTTTCCATTGACTTAATACGTGTTGGACTGGACCCCAAAAGAGTATGTCACTGATTGAAGTATTCTGCTTTTGCAGAAATGGTATTAGATTTGCAGAGATGGTATTAGAGCATTACCATTCTGTTAAATTACCTTTCAAGCTAATTTGTTCTTTTCTCTAAGGATTTTTGTCTTAAACCCTCTTACCTGTTTGGTTTCAACTGGATAAAAAATTAATCTTCACTTTCTGTCTTGAACTGCTATATAGTGTTACCGTGAGCTGTTAAACTGTGGCCTTGTTCTACCCACATGATGGGCTACATCTCACTGCTGACTGGGTGAAAGGATTCCTATGTATATTGAGCCAATTTTTCAAAGGAGAAACCTCAACAGGACTCTGAGATCCTGCAACTGCATCTGTTTGTATTTATGTGCACATAAATTAGTAAGCGCCCAGGCAGAATGAGAAACTGAATGCTGGGTCAGATCTTCAGGTGGTATAAACTGGCCCAGCTCCATGGAAATAAGTGGTGGTTCTGGCCCATACACAGGCTTTGTGTATTCCAATCTTGGACCACATTTAAAAAAAATGCTTTAGAAAGCACTCCGTGATTGTAAATTATTATTCAGATATGAATGACTAAATATCCCTTGATTCTCTGTTCTTTGAAACATATCTATTATCTGTGGTACTTATATGCCCCCCATTGCATAGTATCTAAGCACATCACGGTCTTTTATGCATTTACGCTTACAATATCCCTGTGAAGTAGGAAAGTGCTATTATCCTCATTTTATAAATGGGGAACTAAGGCACAGACAGACACTAAGTAACTTGCCCAAGGTCATACAGAGCAGGGACTAGAACCCAAGTTTCGCTCGTCCTAGGCTAGTTCCCTAAACACCGGACCATTCTGCCTCGTACCTTAAAGTCAGACTTTCATGTCACAGCACTTGGCTGTATTTTGCAAAAAAAAAAAAAATTTTTTTTAATGAAATGGGACCCTAGGAACTTAGTTATACTAAATTATTTGTATTATTTACTCCTATAATGCCAGTAGTGTGCTAAGTGCTTTACAGGCATGTAGGTTGACCAAGTTCCTGCCCCAAAGAGCTAAATATTCATATGTGATTTGAAATAAAGCATACTCATATTTTGATTGAAGTAATAAATCGGATTAGAAAGGATTATCTCTTTAAATTAGCTCACAGAAATACAGCACCGTGAGGGGCTGGAAGCAGGCAGCTATGGGAGAAGGGGGAGCTGGCGCTAGAACATACACAGTTTAAATCGCTCTACCTCCAGATGTACTTTCAGCCTCGGAAATGAAGCAATAATGAACATAGCACGGCAGGAACAGAGAAGCATAAGCATCAATTTAACAATTTTTTGATGTTATTATAAAGCTTTGGTTTAGTACCATAATCTTAACATTGGTACCAAATGGATGTTAATCAAGCTAAGTACCAGAACTGGGATACTGAGAACTGAGGTAAACAAATTGCACTAACTGAAAGGTGGGCCAAAAAAAAAAAAAAAAAAAAAAGGTTATTCAAAGGCATAGTCCTCAATAATTCTGGTGTTCATCTTTTATTTTGAATTTTTAAAAACGGGACAGTTTCACCAAAAAATGAAATGAAATTTCCATCTGGGCTTGAACATGGTCCTGTTCAAATGGGAGAATCTTAAAAACACTGAGGGAAGTCAGTTCATGTTAAAATAAAAGGGGAGGGAGGAATTTTGAATGTGGCACATTTTTTATGAAAAACTGACCATTTGGGGGATTTTTCATCCAAAACAAAATTTCTGGGCTACACCTTGGGCCACAACATAATGATGAAAAATTTCACATCAAACTCTGCAAAAAAAAAAAAAGTGTCACTTTTCTCATAGCTCTAAAGAACCCTGAAATGATATAGTCAAGGCTAAACTGTAGTCATTTCTAGAGTTAATCATTTCTGAAACATCAGCGAGACACAAAGAAAGCCATACCAACCTATACAATACAACTAGAAAGCTGGGTACTAACTGCATAGCAGGGAAATCACTTAACAGCTAGCTGCACACTGAAGACTGCATCCAGAATGGAACCCTGGAGTATGCTGAAATGCACAAGCCCCTGTACCCGGGGCATCAAAATAAAAAATCACTAAACTATATAAGGTTGAAACCAGCCAGGAACAAAGACAAAATTGGATTTTTTTAAGACCATCCCAAGTCCTATGTTAATCCATCAATCTCATGCAGATATTAAATGAACCTGAAATATTTAATACAATCATGGAAAGCAATAAGCATGCCAACATTTGTAAAAGAAAAATGACGTCATACATAGCCTGAACACTACTTTGCACTTATATTACCCTTCATCCGAGGATCTGAAAGGTTTTTTACATTGGGGCTGACCGAAAGGTAAACTGAGGCAGAGAGCCCTTAGAGTGACTTGGTCAAGATCGTACACAACTGATTCAGTATAAAACTAAGGACTTCTGGCTCCCCAGTCCCCAGCTGTGAGGTTAGATCATGGTGATTTAATCAACAAGGACATCTCAGTGGCAGTACTTAATCTTAAAACGAGACTGAAATTTGTTTAAGAGATTGAAGTAATCTCTTTAAGTATTGTCGAAGTCTCACAAAACAGCGTTCTCCCTACACTGGCTAGAGTACAAGGATTTGAGAGCAAACGTAGGCTGAGGGTTTGTAAGGTAGTCGGGAGACAGAGAGAGAGAGAGAGAGAGAGAGAGAGACTGAGACTTACTTAAAATGAAGCATCTTCAAGCTAGCTATACTGTAGAGCTCAATGAGACTCCTTAAGGAGCCAAGCTGGTCAGTCCGGGTACAGAGAATGGTAACATGCAGCCTGCAAACTACTTCAGAAACTCAGCTGGCCATGATTGGTTCTGGGGTTTGGTTGCCTGGCAAGCCAGCACATGCTGTGGTGATAATGTAATGCAGATGATGAAATACACACAGGGCCTGCTCTAGGGGTTTTACCATCTAGACAAACATTCACTCCTTACACACTTGCAGTCACTAGCCAAACAATCACTGAATTGTTTGTTGCCTTGGACAGTTTGCTGCCATAGGCTACTGCCTGTAAGGCAAAGCTAGACTTGAATAAACGAGACAGGGTCTCACATTTAAGTAGGAAAATCAATGGGAAAACTCACACTTAGGAAAGCCATTGATGCCAAAATGGTCCAGCTGTTAAATTGGTGCCTTCAATAAGTTTTAGTGCCTAAATCAGTCTTCCCTTGTATTTAATCATTAACTAATGAATTGGTAGATATAGGCCAATGTCAGATCACTGATTTGGAGCCGGTTGAGATTTTGGTGGGGTGGGGTACAAAGATTTGGCTTTGAAACCCTTCATTGAAATGTACACTTAGGATTTTGATTGTTGGTTGGATCTGAAGCCAAAGGGGTCTGCTTTCTGGTGCTCACTGAGATGTGGCTGAAATCCCATGAGGTCAACCCACTATTCTATCTTACGTACTTATCTGCCCCCCATCACCGCCATATCTGACCACCTCAAAATCTTTAATGTATTTATACTCCTAACACCCCTGTAAGGTAGGGAAATGCTATTATCCCTATTTTGCAGAGGGGAAACTGAGGCACAGAGCTGCTTAATGATTTGCTTGAGGTATCACAGCAAGTCTTTGTCAGAACAGGGAAGGGAACTCAGGTCTCGCAAACCCTAAACTAGTGCCCTAAACCAGAGGATCATTTTTCTTCTCTGAGGAAGCTTTGGCCCAAAATGGCGGAAATCTCACAAAAGCAGCTGATCGTTAAGATTTCTGATATCTGAGACAGAAATCTCAAATCAGCTTGTGTGATCTAGGTGCTGCTAAACCCTAGCTCTGATTCAACTTCAAACCTGAGCTCTTAAACCCTGACTCAACCGTATCCAGATCTAGATACAAACACCATCTCTCTGGCCCACCCTGGCATATTTCAATGATTTCTACATGGTGCCCAACAACTTAGTACACAAGACAAAAATTTATCTACAAATTTGCAAAACATGCGGCTCTTCGAATGAAGATTCACTAGCTGGAATCCCATGCTTTGCAGTGTGCTGGTCAACTAGATGCAGCTTCAATAGTAGAGATAGGATGCAAAACAAAACTTTAGGTATTAATAACACTTCCCATATTTTGGGCTAGGGAGAGGGAGTTTGGAAATGTGAACCAAAACCCTGGCCTGGAACACGTCAAGCTCTGGAATACTTGATTCGGTATCTAGATCTGAATTTTGTAACTCAAGCCCATCTCCTAGTAGATATAGGAAGAGGATAGAGGAGTCGCCAGTTCTGAAGAGCTGTTGTCATCAACGGAGCAAAATAGAAAAGTCACCTAAGACTATGTAGGCACAGAGAACAGTCTGGTGACATTTTAAAGTCAGAAGGCAATGGCTTTAAATAGATAGATGAAAACAACCCTGAATATGCTGAGTAAGATGCATTAGAGCAAGAAAAGCCGTACATTGCCAGAGATGGGGGTCCGTGTATCTAAGGTAGTTTTACAATGAGGCTGGATAACAGGTCTGCGATCCCAGCTGCAGAAAGTTTATTACAGTTACATGGCTGATAAATTGCAACAATTATGATTTTACTGCAAAAGAGAAAACATACCTCCCGTTAGACTGGGAAAGAGACGATATTAATCTCACACCTCCTTACTACTGAGATATTTCTATGGATCCCCATTAATATTTTAAAATCAGAATTAATAATAGGGATAAATGGCAGCTTGTGTGATGAATGAACAACAGGAAGCACCAAACCATAGCATACATGCCAAAAATACCCTCAAAACACAATCCTCTCCCACCTCCCCCAGACCCATACATTAGAAGGCAAAGAGGCCATGACAGACTTCTGGACTAAAGGGGGTTAATGGAAGTACAATACCTACAGCATAAAGCAGCCTGTGGACATGGAAAATATAAAAATAAAATGTCTACTAATTAAGAGAGTCTTGAACAGACTGCTAAGATTGTGAATCATTTGAGGTCATGGTCCATGTGTATTTACCTGTCTCTAAAGTACCTGTCACCTTTTTTTGTGATATATGAATAATGAAACATCATCATCATTTTAAAGCAATATCCAAGTATGATAATAATGCATGCCTTAGTGACTGCCACAAGACCAGAAAAGGGGAGACACAACAAACTACACAGGCACAAGGGCCCATTAGACACTGAAACCTTGCTGATAATGCAAGGCCCTGACTGATCTTTGAAATAAATGATGAAGACTTGCTGACAGGCAGGCCGACTGAAAGAAACATCCTGGTATATATCAAAATGCCCATGACACTGTGGTCTAGAGGAACAGCATGCAAAGTCACTCAGAAACAGCACCAAAGGTTGTGTTCAAGACTCAGTCATCATTACCTATCAGGTAAAACAATAGTACCATGCAACTGGCATCCTGCAATAGATTGTCTGATGGAGCTTTCAACTAGTGTGCAAGATCTCCAGGGTTAAATACTTACTTTTGATACTTGCAGACCTCTATGATAAGCTTTAAAAGGAGACAGACAGCTGCTTCAGAAAACCATGATGCAATAATCAGACCGTGCTGCTTAAGCAGGAATTGAGAAATGAAGGTGAAGAAAATAAACCCTGACTGCTTTTAACAACTCCACAGCAGAGAGGTCAGGCTGCTGTGACCAAATCCTTCCACAGTAAGTTAGCTTCATACAACAAAAACTGTTCAGTGTGTCTCACCAGAGTCCCCCAAATGCCATAGCAGAAGAAGGCAGTGTTGTAGCTGTGTTGGTTCCAGGATGTTAGAGATACAAGGTGGGTGAGGTAATATCTTTTATTGGACCAACTTCTGTTGGTGAGAGAGATAAGCTTGCGAGCTTCCACCCTCTGTGTAAGCTCAAAAGCTTGTCTCTCTCACCAACAAAAGTTGGTCCAATAAAATATATTAACTCACCCCTTATCTCTAATAGCAGTCGGGTAGCATTGCTGAACCAATTAGACACAGATGTAATAAAGTTCCATACACAAAGTCCCAAACTGAGAACTCTGGGCAGGCACCAATTGGCCGTTTGTTCCACTTGCCAGACACCCCAGAGAGACCTTGGTCTTCATTGTTTTTAATTTTTCTGGCACATGCAAAATTTGCTGATGCCAACACAGAAAAATAGGCAGCTCAGCCTCACACCGAAACAGGGATAGCAGCAGCCTAAAACACTGAACTAAAATAAAACCTCTAATGGGGGAGTTGGGGTTATTTATGTAGGAAGAGGTAGCCAATAGTTTCAGCCTGTGCAGTACAATCCCGTAGCAGACGGTTAAGGATTTAAGTAATGGAGGTCATTTCTCATCTATTAGATATTTTCTTCTGTTGATGCCAGATTTTCCTACAAGCTTTGAAGTTCAAATCCACTCAGAAAATACATTAGTGGGAGGTGTGGAAGCATTGAACAAGGCATTTATAATCCCGTATCTTCGGGCCAAATTCTGCTCTCATTGACATCATCTCATTTTGTATCAATAGAAACTCCACTCGTTTCCCAGGAGTTAGTCCAGATTGACACCAAGGTAAGAGAACAAAAGTTGGCCCATAATTAGGGGCTCATTGAGCTTCCAGTGCAAAACAAGGGAGATAGTGTCTCAGTTACCAGAAGGAGTCTCAGTTACCAGTGCCCTTTTCAAAATTTCAACCTGAACTTTAAGAAAGAGTAGAACTACAGCCTCATCCAAAGCCCACTGGAGCCAACAGAAAGGAGAGAATCATGAGTACTCCAGCACCATGCACAGACACAGGAGGTTCTGAGAATTCAATCAACCTTTTGGGGGATAGTCCAAACTGAGCATTACGTACAAACTCTGTGAAGTTTGCCGAGCACCAACCCGCTCGCGTTCATTTGCCTCTCTGAAATAGCCATTTTTTTATTCATACGATAGCCAAGAACATAGTGCTGTACAGAATCCATCACCACTTCCAAAAGCAACTGAAAGACCAAGATACAATCATTTATCTTACTGCTTTATATAGACACAATACATGATGGTGAGGGATGGCTGTGTAACTCACAAGTGGAGAAGCTTTGTAATGTATCACATGGGTATCACTTCTGAATAGGCTCACCTTCATATGCACACCCGTATATTTATTAAAATTTTAGGTGCCTCAGTTTTGGGTGCCCAGCTTGGGACACAATTTAAAGGGGCTTGATTTTCAGAAGGCAGGTGCTCTGTGTGTGTGTATGTATGTGTAAGCAGAGTCAGGATGAGCTCCACCCTGACATCTGGTGGTGAGTCATGGCAAAGCACTCCAGGGGCTGATCCAATTTGCATAGGCACACCCACCCTGCCGGGTACGAACCATAGTGGCCCAAATGGGCATTTTGGGCTGCTGTAGGATCCCCAGTTTTCTGTATTGGGGCAGGAATTTCTGTTATTGGGGCAGGAAGAATAAACTGTTGTTATACCGCTTATGTAAATCATGGCCAGTGGAACTGTACTTGGCCTTTTGTCATGTTAAAGGGGAACTTGCCATTAACTAAACAGCACTCACCAGCCAAGGGACATGGGTTCCAAAGCCCAGTGAATTGAGAGAGAGGCTGGGGACAGGTATTAATGCTGGGTGGTATAGGCCTCTTGTGAGGGTCTGAGACACCAATTGCAGTGTCTCCTCCTCTCTCCACTGTGGAATATCAGAGCTAATGTTGAGTTCCTTGAGAGTCTGGTTTCAGGCTGCTGAATTGAAATCACTCTGGGCTAATTAGTGCAACTGAGCACTAGGGCTCCCCTAAACTACAAGCTGAAATCACTGAGCACTGTGTTAAGTAGTGGGGGGGCCTGAAGATAAGTTGCTGAGTGGCAGGTGGAGCAGTTGGCAAGACAGCTGATGGTGTGGTGCTGCTGGCAAAGCAGAGCAGTTCGTGAGGACAGTCGGAGTGGTGCTGCTGGCAGAGCAGAGCAGTTTGTGGTTGCAGTTGGAGCAGCTTGCAGGACGGCTGGGGAGCGGCGCTGTTGGCGGGGCGGAGCAGTTCGTGGGGACAGTGGTAGTGGCTTGCGGGACAGCTGGCGGAGCAGAGCGGCCGGTGAGACGGCTGGCGGAGCAGAGCGAAGCCCCACGGAGGGGTGAGGCAATCATCTTCACGCAACGTAAGGTGCCCCTTACCCCCCCCCTTCCCATTGCTGCCCAGGCGGGTGGTGTGTAGCACCCTGCAGATGAACTTTTGAACTCTGGGACTGGACTTTTGGGTTCTTGGACTTTTGGGGAGTTTGGGTGACTTTTGGGTTGCTGGACTCAAGAACCCAAGGGACAGGCCATGGCCCAATTGGCTGTGGTGGGTCTTGCTCACAGTTTGGCTTATGGATCCTAGTTGCAGTGTTTTCCCAATTTAAGGCTGGTGTCGTTTACCTGCTGCTATTAAAGATTTCTGTTACACCGAGGCTCTGTGCTTGCGAGAGGGGAAGTATTGCCTCTTTGAGGTGCCCAGGGGTGTGTATAAGATTTCCCCAGGTTACTGGGTGGGGGATCGAGCCGGTTTTGCATTGTATTGTTGAGAAGGGAACCCCTATGTACTGAACCTGGCCCTTGCTGCTGTCAACTCGTCCTGGCAGAAGGGTTACATATGTAATGATACAGAGACATATTTCAAACCCCCTACATATGTCTCTATATTTTGAGAGACTTCATCGAGGTTTTGAAGTGTGTCTCTATTTTATTACTTTTACACCCCCCCCCCCCAAAATACAGTTAAAGCAGAGAAAATGGCAGAGGTTTGAATATTTTAAAAAGTAAAAATACAAACAAAAAATACAAAAAAGCAGTTTTTTTTTAAATAAACTCTATCTTTGCTCCCCGCCATCCCTGCAAAGCACCCACTAATAATTTGGTAGAATCACATTGTGCACATCGTTGGTATGTATAACTGATCTTATAATAGTTACTCTTGTTTTCCCTCCTCCTCCCCTGACACTTCTTATGATATCTGTGCCTTGATCCTACCATGAGCTCTAGGCAGGTGGCCACTCTGTGCCTGCCTGGAGCCCCATTGACTTCAGAAGGAGTTCTACATGGGTGAGAGATTGACAATTAGATTATAAATGCTTTGGGAGTAGGGTTTGTGGGTTTTTTTCATGTGTTTGCACAGCACTTAGCACAATGAGATCCTAACTGGGGCCTTTGAGCACAGCTGCAATGTAAATAAGGTGTTCAGAACCTTGCAGCACTGGGCATTTTCTCTGGTGTATTTTTGGCACGCTTTGCCTTAATGTAAGTCATGTACAGCATTGCATGTAATATGGTGATGGGTGTTTCTTTTAGCAATACTCACAATCACTAAAAACTGAATTTGTCCCATGGCTATTATATAGTGTGTGAGAGTGAGGGAGATTGTGCATTAAGTATATACTTTAATAATTTCTCCTTTCCCCATAAGTCCCCAAACACGGACTTATTCTTTACTCAGAGAAAAAGCCCAAGTGACCCCGATGTAGTGAACACAGATATCAAGGAGGTAGTTTCCTTAGCAACAGGAACCTTATGAAAACATCCAGAACATCTTCTGTCCCCTGCTTGCTGTCCCTTGCAGTTGCTGCTACAAGCAGCAGATGTTAAGGCTCCTCCTTGAATTTTTAAAGGCCCAATGTGGTGTAGTGGAAAGCAGAAATAGCCTTGTTGTTTGCAAACTCATTACCTGCTGCTACCTCCCATTTGCTGAAATAAAGTTACTTCAATTGTATTGTTACTGAATACCGACAGTGCTCCTCAATGAAAACATGGGGCAGATCCTTGGCTGGTATAAACTGAAATGAATGGAGCTATGGTGATTTATACTACCTGAGGATCTGGCCCTGGGTCTATGATCCAAGGCGCTTACAATCTCGACTAGATAAATAGTGGAGACACAGCTCACCAAGTGATGGCACAGCCTTGGAGTGGTGGGAAATTCTTGCAGTACTCATTGTTGAAACACTTCAAAGAAGATCATGTTTTAAGGCGGAATGGGAAGGAACAGGAAGTCATTTAGCACACAAGAAGAAAAGGATGCCACTGATTTCAATCTGTCAGTATATGACCAGAGGGCCCAGACCTCTGGATAGGTACGTTCACCTGATGGAGCTTATTAAACAAACCAGTTCTGTGGGCTATGAGGTGTGGATTATTCTCTGCAGCTGAGCCAGCCAAATCAGGTCTGAAGTATTACCAGAAGCTGGTCCAGAGCCAGTTTTTACAGTCAGTTATGACAGTGCAACAGGTTGAGCATATTTGGGGTGAAATGAGGCAATATTTGGAAGATCCCAAAGTTAGTAATGAAACCTTGCCTATTGGAATGAGATGGAACATCAGAAAAAGACGGGGCATTCAGAAGGAAAAATTGAGAGCTGCTCAGCAGACCAAGGCAGAAAGCCAGAGTAATTCCCAGCCAGCCACACCACAGACAGCATGAAGAAACTAGAAAGAAACCAGCTGACAGAGGACAACCACATAGCAGCTCAGGAGGGTAGATAGGATAGAACCGAGGTATGCACAGGGTCAGGGTAGCGTGAGCAGATTCAAAGAGGGAGAGAGTGACAGTCAGAACGGCAGGCGGGAAAGATCATTTGTTTTGTATGGAAAGCAGCGGGTGGAAGGGTGAAATGCCTGGAGATCAGCAAGGAGGACATTTGCTGAGGCACGAGGTGACCAAGTGGGGATGGGGAGGAAAGGGCAGATTTGGGAGACATTGTGAAGGAAGAAGTGATGGTGGTGAGGGGCCCCTCTGAGAGCCCTCCATTTTCTCTCCCAGAGAGGGGGAGGGATTGCTCAGTGGTTTGAGCATTGGCCTGCTAAACCCAGGGTTGTGAGTTCAATCCTTGAGGGGGCCATTTAGGGATCTGAGGCAAAAATTTGTCAGGGGACAATACTTGGTCCTGCTACTGAAGGCAGGGGACTGGACTTGATGACCTTTCAAGGTCCTTCCAGTTCTATGAGATAGGCATATCGCCATATATAAAAAAAACTTCACCCCCAGTTGAGAAGGCTAGGATGTGGGTCCTTGTGAGGCCCATGAGTGCCACTGAAAGCCTCAATACCCCCACAGGGTTTGTCACATTCCTATGCCTTGTCAGGCTGGGGAGCATGGGAGCCCCAGCCATGCATTGTGCTGACACTCCCCTACCAGAGCAGCTTATATTTTAATCTTTTAGCATCACCAGTGATAATGAATAATGTTAAACATCTATCCCCAAAGTGCTTCACAAGCCATGATATAAAGAACCTCCAGTAGGCAGCGTTTTCTAGGGTGTAAGAGTGCAGCCAGGGAACACTGAACTCAAGGAGCATAGAACTTAGACCATGCTCTTAGGATAAGTAAAAAGAACATCATCCCAAAGCCCCCAACAGCAAACAGTTTAATCCTGGGTTTATCTGAAGAGATAAGATGAGCCTATCAGGATATGCCTTGGTACCACACTGTCTAGTTGTATTCAGACTGATGCTCAAACCACTAATCCTCTACTTGAATACAAATGTGTTCCAATAACCTGTTTCGAATTAGAGGAGCTACTCATACTAATACACAGAAGATACGATGATTTATCACTAGATGAGTTCTGGATTACCCTATACCAATGTTTATTATCTATAACCCACAGAAACCAATTTCCTGTCTATGAGGAGACTAGGAACCACTGAAATGAAAAGGAGGATGCCTTTCATTTATCAGTGATCCCACGCACAGGTCATCACCTCTCTGGTTATTTGTGGCTTGAATCTACTGCAGAATATTACATTCTGTAATAATGAACTGAAATTTCAACTTTCATATCGTGAACCTCATTAAGTGTGGTGAAAATACCCACTCCCCCACCCCCGCCACTATCCTGTATATTCATTCCACATGGCAAGCATGCACATGAAAGCTGTAGACACTTGAGTGTGACCAGATATTTAAACCCAGTGCCCACAAGACTAGCAAATAATCATGCTTTTTTGGTCACCTCTTTGCCAGGTGTAAGAGGTGCCTTACTGGCCAGCCATGCTGGTAGAAGCAGTGTTCACGTAGAGCTGGGGAGAAATTTTGATCTGTTTTCCTGGCTAGGGTTTGCTGCTGCTAGTTTTGCGGGTCTGTTTGTGTGGGGGGAATGGGAACACCCTTATAATCTGAAATCTGATCCGATTCTGTGCATTGGGCTCTAGACAGCTCGTCTGTTCCAATTCTGCCTGCTCTGTGGATTCTTGTGTCAGGCATGCCTTATTATACACTGCCCCTCATCTTGATACCAGTTATTTACTTGTATCTTTCAAGCTCCATCAGCCTTCAGTGAAACCAAACAGTTTGGGTCACAGGTATAAAGATGGATAACAGGTATAGGATTTGCTATGCAAATGAGATGATGCAATGCTATAGTCGGCATGAGTATACTACTGGCTGCTGTAAGTCACAGAGCTTCAAGCAGATTCAGAATAAACTGTAAATTAACCAAAAGTATTGAGTCTTTTCTCCTGCCAAACCTAAATCGTAAGTGCTTATTTATTACACATGACAGCAGACCTGTCTGTACCTCCAAGAGCTAGATCATCAGACATTTCAATCCCTGAATGGAGGGTGCTCAGCCTCTTGCAGGACTGGACAGTGGAGGCAGGCAAACTTTCTACAGATGTGCCCTGGTCTATTGTTGTGGCTTCAAATGCTCTGAAGCACTTACCATTTCAACAAAACTGAAGCCCTTGTTTCCTAGGGGTGGATGGTTATTTGTTATGGATCAGGAGATTTTACTTTTCACTATTATTGCTAGAGTTGATTACATTGTTAGCATGGTAGCCCGATTATGAGGGGATAGATACTTAGAACCAAATCCTGAAAAAAGAAAGATAGCCTCTTAAAAGTAGTATCCATTTTATAACCATCATAAGGGATGGCATGAAGTAATATTTTCTGCTCATTCTGATTTAGGACTCAGGACATCTGGGTTCTATTTTCACCTCTTTTACTAGCTCATTATATGATTGTAGTGAAATCACAACCTGTCTCTGCCTCACTTTACCCTCCTCTAGTGTAGGTATAATAGTAACTGATAGTGGTGTCATGTGGCTTGACATCTGTACAGCTGTTTCTAATCCTTGGTAAAAAGCTGTGATAGAAGACATTTTTAACTTATGGACCGAAGAACATTTATGAGTTAGCTTTTGGCCTTAGGGATGTTATTACACGAATGAGTCTACTAATAGCTTATAATGCACATCAAGATATGTTTTCATGATTAAAGATAGGCCTATTTTAATGGGGAATTTAATCATTTTGTAAGCCATTTAGTCAGATTGGACAAGGGAACAGCAGTAGTCACACCATAGTTAAAGTTGAAGCTTACTCTCTATTTGAGATCTGATTTTCAGCCCCCACAGCCTCTCCAAAAACAGAAATGAATTTTCAGAAAACCGGCAAGTTGTAACTCCCTAGAAGTGAACATTGAAGGGATGCAGCCACTTCTCTCACGCTATATATTTTTCCTTCCTTTATTCTCACCCCATTCACATTATATCCCCCCACTTGATCCAGCATGACAAAATGGGGAATAACTGGATAGGTGGTAGTACTTTTGAAAAGGGTCTGGGGGTTATAGTGGATCACAAATTGAATTTGAGTGAACAATGTGGCGCAGTTGTGAAAAAGGCTAGTATCATTCTGGGGTGTATTACTAGGCTTGTTGTATGTAAGACATGGGAGGCAATTGTCCTGCTCTACTCAGGACAGGTGAGGCCTCAGCTGGAGGACTGTGTACAGTTCTGGGTCCCACACTTTAGGAAAAATTGGGAAGAGTCCAGAGGAAAGCAACAAAAATGATAAAATGTTTAGAAAACCTGAACTATGAGTAAAGGTTAAAAGACGGGTACGTTCAGTCTTGAGAAAAGAAGATTGAGGGGCGGACACCTAATAACAGTCTTCAGATATGTTAAGGGCTGTTATAAAAATGATGGAGATCAATTGTTCTCCATGTCCACTGAAGGTAGAACAAGAAATACTGGGCTTAGTCTGCAGCAAGGGAGATTTCGGTTAGACATTAGAGAAAACTTTCTAACTCTAAGGGAATTTAAGCTCTGGAATAAGCTTCCAAGGGAGGTTGTAGAATCCCCATCATTGGAGGTTTTTAAGAACAGGTTAGACAAACATCTGACAGGGATGTTCTAGGTTTACTAGGTCCTGCTTCAGCCCAGGGGGTTGGACTTACTAGCTTCTCATGGTCCCTTCCAGCCCTAGATTTCTATAAGAACATTTTACACATCTGAAGAAATAAACAAGACTAGCATGTTGTAAAATCCCATTTTAACTAAAACAAAACTGGCACAAATATTAATTGGTCAACATTATGGGTCAGATTTTCAAAAGTTCTCAGTATTGGCCCAACTCTTCTCAGATTAAAGTCATTTGTAAAACTCCCATTGACTTAAGTGGGAGCAGAGTTAAACCTCACCTTAAGTGCCAGTTAGCACAGTTCTCTATACTCCCATATATGTTAAACCCTACAGGCCAGCTCCTCAGCTGAGGTAAATCGGCATAGCTCCATTGACTTGTTGTATATATCCAAAGCACATTAAGGGGACAACATTAAGGCCCGGTAGGAAGGGATTGACTAGCCTGGGGTAAGTGGAGGGAAAGAGGGATAAATGGCACGAGTGAAGTGGACACATCCTTTTGGTGTTTGTTTAGACCTTGATCCAGCAAAGAACTTAAGCATGTGCTTAACTTTAAGCCCATGAGCAGTCCTATTAAAGTCAATGGCATGACTCTTCTACCTAAAGTGAAGCATATTCCTAAGTGCTTTGTTGGATGGGAGCATTAGACATTTAGCACTTTTGATTTTCACTGAAGTATGAGAATTATGCAGTGGAAATTAAAAGACACTTTCTGGTGGCCCCACTGACACACACGTCCCACCTGAACTATTTCCCAATGTTGTGTTTTTTTGTTAGAAGCCCTGATGTAACCTCCTTTTCAACACAGAGTGTTGTGTGTTGCTGGGATGTTTTTTAACAAATATTAAATCCACACTCTACTTACAGTAGTTGAGACAGTCTTGGAACCAACCTATTACTAAACCCAGCAATATTTAAGCACTTTTAATGGACACTTATGGGTAACACTCAGGTACATGGAAGTCAATGGGTGTTTTGCCATCGACGTCAATGAAGCCAGGATTTCACTCTAGATTTCTAAGACTAAAGAGATCCCAGTAAAATTGCATTTTTACCTTTGTGTTTACTATAGTAATATCTCAGCTGTAGACCTTTAGTTTAATGCACAGTGAAGTGTAGGGTCAATCTACTTAGCAGTCAATATAATGATCCACAATGTAGCAGCAAGGTGCACTGAGTTTGCCTCCACGAACGGTTTTGAGGGTAGAATGGTGTTGTTGAGAGTAGCTCATATCCCTTGATTAATAGCTTTCAGCGCGTGCAGCTGCATAGCAGAGAATGCCAGCTGCATGTAAAGGAGATTCATGAGCTACAGGGCACAATTCAAATTGCTCTGAGTGAAAGGTGATGCGGAGCTGTACTGCCCCAGTGGGAGCACCAGAAACATTGTGAGGGGTACCCCTGGGAGCTTTCCAGTGCACAGGGGCAGCCTGACCATGACCATCATGCTCCCCTTGCTACTGGTTGAGGTGGCCCTGCCTCCTCCCCGCTCCTCGCCACCCCACTTGGGGAGTCTGGCAACCAAAGGGGTATTAGCAGTATGCCAACATTGAATTCATTTGTACCTGGCCTCTGGCCAGGAGTTCAGGGGAGGGAAAGTCCTTGTGTCTCACCCTCCTGCCTGCCCAATTTTGAAGGATCCAAGCACAATCTGGCCCTTAGTATATTTATCTACCAGTTGACTGGTAGATATAAGAAAAAAATGACAGAATGTTGACATCATTCATTTGGCATTTTTACATGGAACATCCCAGCAACACACAACACTCTGTTGAAAAGGAGGTTACATCAGGGCTTCAACCATAAATCTGCAAGGCAAAGTTTAATACTGAGCTGCACAGATTCTCTCCGTGGTCCTGAAACTTGGCCTGTACAGTCACACAGAGAAAGAGCAATTCCTCTTTGACCAATTAAAAAGGTATACAAGGAAATAGAGACTTTTACCAGATTTGGGGGAGTAGGAGCTCTGGGGCTTTCCTGTTGCCTTTCCCATTCCCTTGTTCCTTTCCTCTCCTGGGCCACATGTTGAAACAACCCATTCTTCCAGTGGAAGAGCACTGGCTTTGGTCTCCCTCCACAGCCCAATTCCTGGGTCAGCCAGAGGAGGTTGTTCAAGAATGGACTTGCACCCCCTAACCATGCCCAGCATTGAGTGTGCTGCTTTCCAGAACAGGCGAGAGAATGAATTTGGTCCCAAATTCAGATCGTCAGCATGGGTATCCAACACGCTGCATCCTCTGGACTAATGAGAATGACCCTGCCACTTGATCAGTCTCAAATGATTTTTATTTGGGGTTAATGTCCTATTAAACTGAAATGTGCAGGGTGACCATTTTGTACAAGGATTGAGATCATTTGGTGAAGCAATGCAGTTGTGTAAGGTGCTGAGGCACCAGAGTGATGAACATGGTGTAAATTCTAGTGAGATCCACTTAAACAATTGTTAGGGCAGGAAAGAAAGCCCTGAAGGCTGAAGTTATCAAAGTCCTGTCAATGTCATCTGCCTGGCAAGGTGACTGCCACCAAATAATCGAGTTCCTCTAAAAGTCACACTCCCTTCCTGCAGGACAGGTGGGATTCTGCAGTGGGACTGAAGGGAATATGATTGGGAGATGATTTGTATGGCCATTCCATAAGTTTCCCCAGCAGCCGGACTCGGCACAGCGACAGAAGCCAAATGAGCACAGAATAGCCACATTTCTCAGAAATTCCATTTTTAAAACAGGATCTAAATTTATATTTACACAAAACACCATAATGGACTTATGTAGTTGTGCTGCAATAATCTATCAGGTAAAAAAAAATACTAATCTGCCATTCCAGAATCAGTACACTTTCTAACAACACCCATTTCCCTGATAGACCTCAATGGCTCAGAAGGAGCTGGCAACTGATTCTCTTAACTGTTCCCCTGCCCCCAATGTTATTTGGATTAACCCTACCCTAGGGATTTACACAGCAGACCAGACTCTAGTGGCATCAACTTTCATTATCTGCAAAAACAATTTTTAGACCACTGCTAACCACCCCACAACCCCCATTCTGCACCCCAAAATTCACAAGCAAAACCAGCATTCAGATAAGGTTAAGGTATAAAGACCGTGAAGCACAGCGGTTTTAGATACTAGTTTTTCTGCCACGGAGACTTGGGTTTTTCCCTGGTAAATTTCACAATGAGCCAATGAGTAGGCCAGGCCTCCTGGATAAATTGGCATGATGTTGAGAGTCAAGAGACCTGGATTCTAAACCTAACTCTGACCCTGACTAGGCAAATGACCTTAGCCAAGGCACTTAACCTCTCTATGCTTCAGTTTTTCTATATGTAAAATAAAGTTTCTTCACCTAATGTGCTTTGATATTCTCAGATAAAAGCACTGTGTAGGGGCAAGGTATTATTTATGTCCCTACAAGATGTTCATCCACATTTAAAAAAGAATTGAAAGCATTTGGTAGAATAGCCACTCTCCAGGACACAGCGAAGTGTGGAATAGCAAAGCTCTTGCAGGATAGGACTGAGCTTTAGTTGCAGATGTGGGCATGGAAGTTTGTGCTTTGTTTGTAGTAAGTCTGTCTCTAGCTACTGCTCTCTCAGTCTTCTCTCTTTAGTAAGTGTTAACGTTCACCGTAGGCCGCACCCATTAAACATGATAAAGAACATAAAAACTGAGGCAAGCAAGCTCCAGTAACCCACAATATCCACGAAACTGAAATGCTGAAAGTCTCTTAACTTGCTGCCCCGACACCATAACCTTGCCCTGATATACCTGAGAAGTGCAGCAAATCACTCTGTATAATCCCTGCACTGATCTCAGAGTCTTTCAGCATACCTAGACACAAAATATCAAGTTAAGAAGAGAGTGGCAGTGAATAAATGACGGGCTTTCAGCCAAATCCTGGAATTTCTTTGAGTTTGTCTCATGGTGCCAAAACCAGCTTTTTGTCTATAAGTGCTTGTCATAACACTTCATTATTCCATATGCTGTTTTCAGTCGCTAACAATCTGCATATTTTGGATAATACTCTCTCCAAATGGGAGTTCTATAGTCTATTCTAATAATAAGACCTTTTTTTAGTGGTGATAAACCTTACAATATGCATTACTAAAATATTATTACCTTAAGCTTTTCGTTTCAGCCCATAAATGCTGCCACCAGCTAATTTCATTTGTGAGATGAGAGAGTGTAATTTATGTAATAAAACGGCACTTGAAATTATTTGCCTATAAAATGTCCTTCACTTGAATCCCTGACTAACAACCTGGTTAGCATTAGCCTCTTCTCAAATGTTAACACTCCAGGAATTCTTCTTCCAAAACACACACAACAGTAAAACCTACATTTGCTCTAACACACTTTAATCTTCATTCCCAGACACGTCATACAGATACAATCCTTATTTCAAACATTTCAATATATCCTGCAATATAAGCCAACTTTTAATTGATCAAGTTACCTTAGCAACAGTGGACTCTCTGTTCCCAGTATGGAGATTTCAACTGGATCTGACAAAAAGATTTTTCCTTTAATTTACATACTTCTGTAGTTTTCACCTTTGAGAAAATAGCTTATTTTCAAGAGGGAGATTTCCATAAATCTTGTCTCTCGATGTCTGTCTTGGAATATTTTTCACTTTTGTTACAGTTCCAAGGGAGTTTAATTATTATTTTTTTAAATGGAAAGGAAAAATACCAACATGTTCAGTAATTTTCCTAAAATGAGCAGTTAGAAGTCGTGGGGTGAGGAGACCCTTTGTTGAATAAAGTAAGTCTAAAAGAGCTGAGCTTCCCTCATGCAAACTTTATTTTACAGAGCTCCTTATTTTTGTCACGTTTTTTAAAACTCCTCTTCTCATCTGCTCTGTTTACACATCTTCGGCTGACTGAACTGTTCACATGTTTCATGGACATTATGGTAATTCCCATTAACAGCAGGAAACTTCGGGTGTGTGCTGGATAAGTGCATTTTGTGTCACTTTGCAAAATTCATCACTTTCGCCTGGTACTTGAAGAAAAACTGTGCAAGAAGTCAGAAACAAAACCAAGGCTTATTGACAATACTTCGGACAATGATATTGACGCATTAGGATTATTGACGAAAGCTGTTGATGCTGAATATAGTCTAGCTTCTGCATTCAGCCAATTTTGAACTGGTTTTGTGGAAGTTAGAATCCTGATCCATTCAATCCAATGCCAGACATGCAGAGATAAATAGGAAGAAGACACCTTTTCTTCTGACACAACCTTTACCTTTACCAAGGCTACAGCAAAGCAGATATGCAGATGCTTCTCCAGTACTCGCTTGACACGGCATCTTCTTGTTCATTCCTGTATGGAAATAGGGGCTTTTAAGTCTTTTCTTCTGTCGCCTCCATCTGGAGCCCTTCGTCCTTGGATGGTATTTGTTTTTCTGAATCAAGAGTGCTCCAGAGAAATTCCCCCATTTGTCTAAATCTGTTAACTGATTCCACACAAGATGCACTTGCTAATTTGCTTCTTTGGCAAAAATAAAAACTGTCCTCACTGGCAGGAGAAATGCATGGACCACAGTTGGTTGTGATAGGATCTTTTTTTCCATGTTTAAAATGTAAGGTCTCATGAATTAAGAAGATACAATGTGTCTAGATCTTATACCAGTCAGTCTCTGATTCATCAGGGAGTCTCCTTGGTAACTAGCTGTTCCTCTCTGATGATTCGTGTTATAAAAAAGCTCTCTGAATTTAAAGATAAAATACAGTGAAAGGAGAAAGAGGAACTATACAATATATATGCATTAGAAAGACACACATGCATAATATGTATGTATCTATACTGTGCATTTTCTACATGCACGTGTATGTGAGGGGGAGGAAACACTCTTTCTGTAAAACAAAGACATATTATTTGCAGGGGGGAAATATACCCACACAAATTATTCTATTTTTGCTAGAAACCCTTGCTGTGGTCACTGTCTTTGCAATGTAAATAATCTCAAAAGAAAGGGTGTTGCTGTTACTGGCATTTAATGAGAGGCTTAGCAGTTTATACTTTAGCAAGCCAAATGTTTAGTCTTGTGTAAGACTGATCACCAGTTGTAAAGATTCAGAAACACAACAATTTACTTTAGGAATAACAGCCAGATTATTGAATACTACTTAGTGATCCCTGCTTTAGTCATTAGAATAGTGGCTGCTCTCCCTTAGCATCTTATTATGTATCTATTATGTGTGCTTTCAGGTTGCTAAAGTTGAAAGCATGCTGCTTTTTAAAGACTATTTTTGTCTGAGAGCTTAGGTTATATGAGAAATGTAGTTTAGGGTGAGGTTAAAACACACTCTGTTTAGATGATAGTCATGTGTTTATAGTTAACAATCCACTCAAAACCATTTAGCACAGAGAATAATAACCAAGCTGAAAAAATGTACAGTGGTAACTATGGCTTACATTTCTCTAGTACCATCCATCTGAAGATCTGGAAGCGCTTCACAGACATTAAGCTGAGTTAGGAAAATATTCCCATTTTATAGAAAGGGAAACTGAGTCACACACACAGGCCAACGTTCTCAAATTTGGGTGCCTAAAATTAAGCACCTAAATCTACATTTAGAAACATAAATATGTAGCCTGATAGTCAGCCTCTTTGAACATTTTGGCTTAAGAGATTTCTCCAAGGCTACAGAGGGCACCTGTGACAGAATCAAGCCTAGAACTCAGATCTTTTGACACCATGTCTTATGCCTTAATGACTCCCACTTTGTATAATGCATAATATCTGCAGATCTGCCAACTTACAACAAGGTTAGCTCTTTATGAGGCCAAGTTAAACAAGACATAGTAGGGATTAATTCCTCCCATTCCTCCCAGGAGGCCAACAACTCGAAGGTGGTGAAAGGCCGGGAAACCTGCTTTCACTCCACTTTTTCTGCTTCTTATTTATTTATTTTAGAAATCACATTTCATGTTCGTATAAAAAGCCCTCTCACAAACTTTTGTGTAGCTTCTGACAAATAGGTGACCAAAGGAAACTTAAAACTCTTCGCCAGATCCTCAGCTGGCGCCAATCGGCTCACATCTCAAGTCTCTCTTCATGAGCCTCTCTCTCTTTCTCTCAGTGGGTTCTTATGCCTTTTCTGCATCATGTCCAAGATTCCTGCTGCTCCCACAAATAAACAAAAGAACAAGCCATATTTCCATAATGGCTTTTATCCCAAAGGAAGCCAAAGCACTTTGAATGCTAGTGGTGGGTTAACTGTTTGTAATCACCTCTGCGGTTGAATCCGGTAATCAAGTAGGCACCCAGCACACTGCTTATTGTACGATGTGAGGAATGGGCATTTTGGGTAAAGCCATGGGGCAGGCTCTCTATTCCTGCAAAATGGGCCATGGGATTTTTAACATCCAGGCAGAACAAACAGGATCAAATTATCTACATTTGAAGGAAGAAGGGCTGAATCAACGCAGTGGGGCTTCAGACCTGTAGTTCCAGAGAAACTAAATATTTCAAACCGGAAGCTTAGACAACTGTGCTCAGGGCCGGCTCCAGGAACCAGCTTTCCAAGCTGGTGCTTGGGGTTGCGTCGAGAATGGGGTGGCAGTCCAAGTCCCGCGGCGGCAATTCGGCGGCAGGTCCGCTGCTCTTCCTGCTGCCGAATTGCCGCCACGGGACTCGGACTGCCGCCCCATTCTCGCCCGCTGTGGCGGCAATTTGGCGGCGACTGCTTGGGCGGCAAAATTGTTAGAGCCGCCCCTGACTGTGCCATCCCCTCCAGCAAGAGCCTAATAAACTCAAACCTCAATTTACCAAGTAGCATGATGGACATTCATTTATCAGAATCAATTCAGTGTTCAGACAATCGAGATAATTCTCAATGCAATTAATACATGTTGGGGACATGGCCTCATTTTGGATAAGTGAGTTTTTTGGATAACCATAGTTGGGCTAATCAAGATCTGACTGGACTCCCTGAATGACTGGAGAACCCCAGTCAGCCCCACACAGCCAGGGAGAAGGGGAAAGAAAATGATAGGGGTGAGCTGATTATCTTTTCTCTCTTCTGCTTTCTCTGTCTGCGCTGAGTGGCCCGATGCTGCTGCTGGTGCAGGTGGCCAGTCTTGTGAGTCCACTATGACTCATAGGCCCCAGACACTTAGAGACATCCCCCAAATGCCTTCTGAATTGGACAACAATCCTCAGATCTCACAGTGCTGCTGGGGCTATCGTGGCAGGGCTGAAGGGGAGGGAAGGAGAACCCTCTCCCTTCCACCTTCTTTCCTCACCCTACTCTACCATGTCTTTTGGGCTGCAAGAAAGTAACGCCTTTATTCTCCTCACATCTGTGTCTGTGTCCCTCAGTAGAGCCCGGGGGAGCCGGAGAAGCAAAGATGAGTCCCTGACGAGAAGGAAGAGGAAAGGAAAGTGGATGAGTGGGACTGATGCCCCATCTCAGTGAGAACGAAAGGGGTGAGCGTGGCCTGCCTCGGTGTGCCGCAGACTCTGCCTTTTTCATGCCCACTGGACAAATAAGGAGGGTTTTCATTTTTCCAAGTGATTTATTTATGTTGTTTCCCACAGTTTCCCCTGGATCGAGAGGGAGGCAGGCTGAACAGTGCCCAGGCTTGGGGTGCCAACACTCTTAGGGAGTAGCTGTGGCTCCCTTAGGCACTCATTCAGCCTCCACCCCCACCCCGGGAGCCAACATTGGCCCTAATTATGTTTCTTTTAACTAACCTTTATTGTGACTTGCCTGCTTGGAGACTATTACACCTGCCTGCATCTGACTGACCTTCCCCAATGTCACCCAGATTTCTTCTGGCGCATGTTTGAGAGAAGTAAAAGAACACGCACTTGGCAGCAGGAAAAATGCATTGTTCTGATAAGATGGTGGTGCCCAGCCAGCAAACTGCTGCCTTCCTCAGCTCAGATACTCTAGCCTTCAGCTATTACACTGGTAATCTACTAAAGAAACAATATCCGTGGTGAGTTGTACACATTCCCATTAGTTCAGCCTTTCAAACTGTCTCAGACTAGTACACCCACTGCCATGGGACATGTCCCAAGCGGTACAGAGCCTCTTTAGTTCTCACTGCAAGCAGTGGGATGGAACTGGGCACATCTAGCTGATCTGTCACTCCAGGCATTTGTTCTAGGCTCATCACCATGAGCTGAGTACCTCTCAGGCTATGGCCCCACAATGGGGTGAAAGGTGAGAATCGAAAAGCAAACGATATTTAACTCACCAGTCAGAAAAATGACTGCCAAGGGAGCAAGTCCAGTTTTGCGTGTCTAAACTAGAGATGGGTGGGCATTCTTTTCTCCCGTGCCCAACAGGGTCGGACACTATTTAGAAACGTGAGGGAAGAATAAAAGAACTCCCATCCATCTATGGACAGATGTGTGGTGCAGAGTTAACAGGAAGAGGGCTCCAAAGCCACAGCAGGATCACACACTCTTCACTGAATGGCCTAGCACCAACAGAACAATGGGCACTTTTAGAAACACTTTTCATTAATGAGCACATGTGCAGTTAAGAAGGGTTCCAGTCACCCACCCACATTTTAACCTGTCCCTTCCAGACCTTATATTAAAGCCACAGATATCCTGTTCATAGAACCATCTGGGGCAGGTGTCCGTTTGGATAGCACTAGTTCTGCATTCGCTTTCAAGACCAACATTCTGTTGTCCCAGCAAACCAGCCTCTTCACTGTTCCACAAAGCGGCATTGTGGTGCCCTGAAAAGATGACCAATTGGTCAGGAACTTTGACAGCAGGTCAGAGGAGAAAAATCAGAAGCAAAGTGCTTATTACTTGGGACGAGCAAAAAAAACAGTAATAATCTGAGCTGGTCTACACTGGCAACATGAGCATCAAGGTGTCTGCCAAAGGGAACCCAAAGTGTTACACGTTTAGGTGCAGTGTAATAGGATGCCCATCCACTGAAAACACATTCTGTGCCCTCAGCTCCAGGTGGAAGGAGAGGGCTAGATCCAATGGGAGGTTTCTAGTCTCTTTCCTTCTCCTGGTTCTGGGCAGTTGGCTCTTCTGGGCTTGTGTTGGTTTGCAAGAAGAGGTGGCGAGGTCTCTGACTATCATCACAGTGCAGTGCACGGCTGGGTTGGGGCTAGGTTTACTGAACTTGGGGCTAGAAGCAGACCCTGAACATTTTCAGGTTTACCCAGCCCTGGTTATATAGGTGCTTCAAAACCTTGAATGCCACACAATATGCACCATCCTGAGACAAGACCTCCATGTTTCTGGGTCCCCCGAGGAACCCTAAACTCTGCCTGATTCATCCGCTAGAACAGCCCTCCTGGACCTCTGTGGAAGTTAAGAGCCTGACAATCACTGTGCTTATCTGGAGGTTGGCAGCGGCACGTACCCCCATGCTCACAAGCTCCCCACGCTTTCCGGCTGCTCCGATACTCTTGGTTCATTCCTGGCCATCTTCACATTCCTTGTCCGCCCCACACACCCACACACTCTTTTATTCAGCAGTCACTGAACCCACAACAGTGACTCTCTTCTCAGACAGTTTGGGGAGAGGGAGGTTGGAAGCAGGCGGCCATGTAGTGGCCTTTCCCTGAGTGGGTAAATAAAGGAGGAGGAGAGCACAAGGAACCCCGGCCCACCCACCCACACCCACCCCTTAAAAATGAGAAGGCACAATTGCAGTCTCTGTGTTTAGGGGAGTGCAGGGTTTTCTCCCTGGGACTCAAACCACTCCGAAGAGCTGGGTGCCTATAGGCAAACCGCGGCATTGTAGCTACTTCACTCTGGCCTGAAGAGATGGCCAGGCGCTCTGCGGTGGGGGAACAGGCTGCATCGTGTACTGGGAATGCCAGAGCTTGCATGCTTTCTGTAAGCACATTGCCCTGACCAGGCCAGGGCCTTGCTGGCTCAATACAGCCCATAGAGACCCGGCAGAGTTGGGGCTGGTATAGCTATTGCTGCCGTGGAGCAGCAGAGTGATTGTTAGACTATTTGGGAGTTGAAGTAGTGGGCTAGATCCTGAAGCTATACTGGTTTACACCAGCTGAAGGTCTAAGTATTTTGGAGGGAGATTTAATTTTTTATTATTCATTTTAATCATTGGGATGTGAGTTAGGGCTTAGAATAGGCACTGGGAGGAATCAAAATAAGTAATGAAATCTCCTTGCTGCCTTTCATTTGATAACACGGGAGTTAATACTTAAACGTTCCTCTACTGTCTTATTTCCTTTCCTGGGTCCTTTTGGGTAAAAGTTAATATTTTTAATAAAAATGAGCTTAAGCACAACTTCATCTCTCTTCTGGCAGCTTGTTGCTTTTTGGGGAAATCAACCGAAAGACGAAGCTGTGAGAAGTCATGCTGTTGACCACGTGGTCATCAATCTTGTGTGTGTGTGCGCGGGTGCGTGTGTGTGTGTGTGTGTGTGTTTAAGCAATAGAAATGGGGTGTTTCCTGCCATTATATCTGATTCCCTGCACTTGCTCTGTACATCACACAATGAGGTTCTTCCATTTTATTTCAGGTCTAATCTGCAATCTGATGTGAACCAAAAGGAACATCAGTGGGAGTAAAAGGAAATGTGCACAGCTTGTGTAAGTGTTTTTATGAATTGGACCTCTTGAAATGAGAGTTTCATTACCGCTGAAAAATGAGCCCACCGTGCTGTCAATATTATCAATGAGAAAGGCCCATTTGTATTATGAAGACACAAGCTTATTATTTTTAGCCTGTTCGTATAACATAAGGAAAGTTTAATGTGATAATCAATGTAACTGAAAAACGGAAAGTACAGAAAATTGCAGCAATCTAATAGGGGTGATAATGGCTACAAAGGTAATATTAATGAATGGTCTAAAGGCTGTATATAGTATAGTTATAGGTCCAGATATAAATACATACACACATAGGATTAATTCCTGCAGGGTTTATCCAGCCCTTCGTCAGGCATGACTCCCATTCAGTGTAACTGGAGTTATGCCTGGAGAAGGACTGCAGTGAATGGGTTATGCTAAAGATGAGCCTGATCTAGACTCCCAAATTTGAACCCTCCAATCTTAAAAATAAATATGCTCCAAGTTTAGATCTGAATGTTACTATTATGGCCTCTTTCTAGAATGAGCTGAATTGAAACCCTGAATTTGAACAGCCCCCCACTTTGTGGTACTTCAAAATCCAGACCTGATCTTGGATCTAAACTACGTGGCTTAAGCTCACCTCTGCATATTATGGGCCAGATCCTCAGAGGATGTAAAGCAATTTAGCTTCATTGAGATTACTGGAGCTACACCGATTTACACCAAGTGAGGCTCTGTCCCTTACATATTATATACCATGAACACAAACTTAAATTGTGTGTAAACTATATATACATATTGTATACAAAAAGCTAACTTTTGGGTGCTTGACTTTACAACCGTAATATTCTTTTAATCTAGTTTTTATGTGTAATTTCCTAGATTTTTAAAAACACTCCATCCTATGGCATTGTATTGACACCCACATGGTTCGTCAGCAAGATTGGAAGCTTTATATCCACAGCACAGACCTCTGCCACTCGAGCTAATGGAGTAATGGAGAACTGTAGTAGGTTGTTATCCTCTATTTAGACCAGCCACTAGAGGGAGATGAAACACACATTCTGTGGTCAGTGGGTTTCACAGATATCTGCTGACAAAAGAGGAATGCAAGACCCAGGAATCTTGGATTCAGATTCTGGAGAGAGTGTTCTCTAGTGATCACAAACCCTTTTACCTCTGTTCCCTTCTTCCCCTCAACCCTCCACCCTGGTCCTGTTTCTTCCCAAATTCTCCTCTCTGGTTCCTCATCCCAGTCCCTTTCTCTTCCTAGTGGCTTCCTGTGTGAGCTCCAGTCTCCTGCGCCTTTCCAGCTTATCTTCCCAGTCTCCGCCTCCACTTCTTGTCCCAGTCTTCTTGCTCAGCCAGTTACAGTCTCCTCCGCTGCTTCTTGTGCAAGCTCAATCTTCCTCACCCCATTTCTCCTCCCCAACTCCCAGTCCCAGTCTCCTTGTCTAGCGAGTCCCAGTCTCTCCCTTCCCGCACCCTTCCATCAGCTCCCAGTCCCAGTCCCCTTCACAGACTCCTTGTCCCTGCTCCAAAGCATGGAAGTGCTAGAGGTATTCAATTAAATGGTTGTAAGAATTTTAAATGGACAAACCAACGTATTTTCCCCTAATCTTGTTCTTGGAAACAGCTGCACCATTTTTGCTGAACCTTTCCCCCAAACATTCAGCCTGAGGTAGATAATCAGCATGGGCAATTTCAGCCTGTCTGGTGAATTTGGCAAAGATATAAGCAACTTAAAATAGGGTTTTATCATAGAAAGTGTTGGGTAATCTTAACTATAGGTGGTGCTACCAACTCTGCCTATAAAACACACACACAAACATACATACTGAATGCCTGGTTTTCAGAAGTGCTAATCACTACTGTATGGACTTCCATTACTCCACTGTTTCTGGAAATCAGACCTTTATTCTATTCCCACTTACATCAGTTTCACACTGAAGTTATTCTATTGACTTCACCAAGGTAAGCAAGACTGAAATCTGGCCCAGTGTATATACATTTGCACACGTAGATATTCCTAGACAAACCCATATATCTTCAGTGAGCCTGTGTTTGGCCATTAAATGAACTCATTTTTTAAAATATGCAATCTGTTATGTCATAAATTATATTTAAGTATATAATTTATTTTGTTCAGGGAAATTATTAAAGTCAACGTAAAAGCTACAACTGATACATTGTAAATTGCCTGTAATGTTCATATTCATAATGAAATTGCTTACATTATGAAGCAATTATCATGGTTTAAAATGCTAATAACATTTTGAAGGCATAGATGCCTTGGGTTTTCCATTTGCAGAAATATTTCTTTTACTGCACCTACTTGCCTAATAACTTTAACATTTTAGATACCTATAGGTATTTTACAACCCTCCCATGTGTGATCTTTGTTAAAAAAGAACAACAACAACAAACTCCAGAAAGAATATTTACTCCATTACAGCACACTTTTACTCCATCGGAGCCATGATTACTTATACCCATTACTCAGTTACATCTGCTCAAAACATGATGGGTGAGCTCACATTTATAGTCTTTTCCCATGTAAATTTTTGACAGCAGATCCTTCAACTGCGAGAGAGAAGATCATTGCATTCTATATCATTCTGAGTTCATCACCTCCTTTACAATCAATCTATACCTTTCAGGAGCAGGATCCACTCCTGCAGTACCTTTCCTTAAAATGCTACATATATCATTCTAGGAGACTGTTTCTGTTGTTCCATGGATAGGCTAGTGGAGGGGGTCAGGATGGAGGTAGCTTGAACTCCTTTCTTTTACCTTCTTCAGAAACCAAGCATCAAATTCTCTGCTGGGGCAGATCAGTTGACTTCAGTGGAGCGGCACCAAATAATGCCAGCAGAGAATGTTACTGCAAGTCACCGGCTCTCTGTGTACTGATCCTGGGCTTGATTCAATAGGCTTAGGATCAGGCTATCTGTGTGGTTCTAAGAACCCCTTGTGTTGGGCTAGAACATCCTCGACTCCCATCAGGGAAAGTGGGAGTTGAGGGTGCCCAGTGTCTTGCAGGAATTAGGGTCCAAGAGTGCATGGGTCCTGAGGTCATTCTCCAGACAGAGTTCCCTCCACAGACGCATGACTCTTCTAGCTCTTCAAAAACAAAAAAAGTCATTACTACCAGACAACTGCTCAGTAGCCTCCGAAAAAAGATTTTGTGGTCCCAGTCCATCTCCTAGAGAAGTTGCCAGGCCTATCAGGAAATCTAGCACCACAACTGGCACCGTTTTTTAAGCAGTCTCAGCAGGACAAGCCAAGGACTGAATGGGCCACGGAAACTGAAAAAAGTAATCATTTCAGCTAGTCTTTATACATTAGCATAGGAGAAGCTTCCTTTGCTGTGGCCCAGGCTCCTTCTGTTCACTGCATAAATGAAAAAGGACTTCAGTTTCCAGAGCTGTGAATTCACTACTTTTCACTGGCATTACATTTACTTCAAAAGCACACTGCAAACAGTTATTGCACATGCAAAAATGCTCATGAAATCATGTTACGAATTTGCACATTTATAGCTCAGGTATTTGAGTATGCAGAAGGACAGCTAGATGCATAAATGGATAGGTTTACTTTATATATATATATATATATATATATATATATATATATATATATATATATATATAAATAAAGCATTTATTACTGTATTAAGTCACTGAATGTTTTGTTCCTGGGCTACCTCTGCTGAGCCAATAAATATTTCCAGAGGCTTGACTCCCAGTATTTACCTTCATTTTCTGTAACATCTTAAAGGTCATTCTGAATTCCTTTTGCAATCCATTTTATAACCAAAATGTCCCTTCCCAAACCTCGCTGTCAGCAAACAAATGCCATGAAGCAGAATGATTTTTTTTTTCACCATTCAGAAATCCATTAATTTGGTTTCTGTGGTGTTAGGTAATGAACGTTCCTGCAGCAAGGTCACAATTCCATTTTACATCAAATAACTATCTTTTCTCATATATGATGCATTAAGCATATTTCTTGCTTGGGGCAAACTGTTTTATTGGAATTATTTTTCTTTGTTCTTTTGTACTGATTGTCCATAAGGACTATAAAGATTGTCTGCATGACATTTTTTTTAAATTCAATGCATAATTGTAACAATGGAAATTCATCTGATGCTACATTAATTACCCCCTCATTATCTTTTCTGAACAGGGGAACTACCTGTTATTATTTACATGACAACATAGGTTTCACTTAGTCGCGTGGAATTTTACCTTCAGGGATATACACGCAGGGTACATTCAGGGCAGTGACAGAAATAATGTGAGGGCATATTGTTCAATCTAAGCTGCAAAGACAAATGGAAGCATGAATAGCAGAAGTGATAAAGATCTGAAAGCAAGAACTTTACTGAAATAAATATCTGAGATGGGAACCCACAAATCTACCTGAGTGTCGAGTTGGGTTAATTTGCAAGTGTGCCATCATCATAATTTGCAAAGTGTCTTTGAAACTGATGAGTGGTTAAGAGAAGACACTAGTCTTTGGGCTGGATCCTCAGCTGGTGTAAATTAGTGTAGCTCCATGGAAGTCCATGGAGCTGTGCTGATTTACAGATGCTGAGGTTTTGGCCCCTCGTGTGTAAGGAAGATTATGAAATCCTAATAGACTTCCTTTTGCGATGAAAAACAACTGGAGACACAGCTGTCCTAACTCAGGACAAACCCAGATGCTTTTCCATCCCCTGTTACCAATATGATTTTGATTGACATCCATCAGTACATGTGCACTGTTATGCTGACAGATACTAGTGACTTCATGGGTCTCTCTAAGATTGCAGGTGAATGCACCCCTCAAATAACATAACTCTGAGGATAAGTTAATCGCACGCCTCACACGTAGGACTAAAAGGTTGTGAACACACCCAGGCATTTAGACTGAGTGGGCAGAGGGGTTTTGCTGAGTAGTGTATGTGTGTGTGTGTGAGAGAGAGAGAGCCAGAAGGGAGAACACACAAAAACTGAGAACAGGCAAGAACGGAGGGAGCGACAGGCAAAAAGCAAGAAAGCCAAGCTGTAGCCTGTGAACAGAGTGACCCTGGAAAAAGCTAGTGAGAGAGATTTTGCAGCTGGTGTTGGCTTGAGGCTTGGGACTGTAAACTGAGAAACTGCTCTGTTTGTTCTTGGTTCCTCCTACATATGGAGAAGCAGGACCTTGTACATTCTGTGTAAATATACAAGATCCCATCAAAGAAAGTACCAGATTCCATCAATGTCTACTCCCAGCTGGAACATCCCCAGGGCCCCACACTTTGACTTGTCACTTGGGTCAAAAAGAGGCAACAGTCATAAAGGATTTATAGCAGGATTTCCAAAAGTGCTCAGGGTTGGCCTAATCCCACTCCCATTGAAGGCAAGGGGAGTTTTATTATTGACTTCAACGGGAATGGAGTTAGCAACACTGAGTGCTTTTGATTATTCCACCTTTAATGTCTGTGTGGTGGAGGTTAAATACAGAGAGTGACAGCAGCGGGGCCACTGTTGGTGACATTAACAGTCATGTGCAAATTTGAATGCAGATCTGCTATGATTGAAAGTAGTTTGTAACATCTATGAGACAAAAGCTGTATTTACACACACTGAATACATTAGACTAGAACAGAGTAGCCTGTGTCAGTCTCAACTCATTGCTCTCCCAAAGGAACAAAACTCTGCTCCTGAATCCAACAGTTTCTGATTGCTCAGAAGCTGGGTCAACACACACATAAGCACACACATATACTGATGTCCGAGAAAGAGATAGAGCTATATGATGTCATGGTGTGGTTAATAGGTTTAATCAGCATGCGTTTGGGATGAAGGTATTACACACAAGCAGCATTCAAAATTCATCTAAGCTACACCCCCACAGTGACATCAGCGGCACAAAAACTCACCACAACAATCTCATTGTTTCTTTGTTGTTTGTTGAACCATCTTCTCATCTTGTCTTATAATTGTGCTTGCCCTTAAGCGTTTGAGACCCCAAGCTGCCAAATGAGCAGCACCACCATTCCTACTGCTGGATCCAGGGGTCAGGCAGGGAATTTCCTCCCTCTCTGGTCCCATCGTTGAGTTGTGAACCCATGTGAGACCTGCCCCCCACAAGTATGGGGCACCTGAGTTGCTCATTCAGGGAGCCTGTCCATTCTGTGCACTGAATTAGACAGGGGTCCTGTGGAAAAAATGAGCAAGGGGGACAAATTAAGATTGCACAGGCAATCTTAATTCTGATATTTCCTAACAGTTGAGTGCTTGACTTTGCAAATTTAATAACGTTCTTTTAAGGTAGTTTTGTGTGTGTAATTTCCTAGATTAAAAAAAAACAAACAAATTGAAAAACTAGAAATTCCATACATTCATCTTGACACCCACAGGTTCAACAGCAGGACTGAAGCCTTTAGCTCCACTGCACAGACCTCTGCCACATGAGCTAGCACGGTAACTGATAGCAATAGTAGGTTGTCATCTTCTATGTGGACTGGCACTAGAGGGAGATGGGACACTTTGCCAGGTGGTTTCACACATATTTACTGACAGAAAAGGAAGGGTGAGACTCGGGAATCTTGTGTTCCATTTCAGGCTCTGGAAGGTTGTGTGCTCTAGTGGGCACAGACTGTTCTGTCCCTAAGAGTGACCCCTTCTGCCCCATCTCCTCCAACCCATCCCTATCTTAGTCCTATCTCTTCCCCATCCCTGCTTCCTTCTCCCAGAGTCCAATTCTCCTCACCTAGCTAGTAACAGTCTCCACTCCTCAGGCTTATCATCCCAGTCACCGTCTTCCCCTGGCTCTTATTCTGATCTCAGCCTTCCCCTCACCCACTAGCTCCCTGTCCCGGTCGCCTTGTCTAACTGGTTCCAATCTTCCTCCAACTCCCAGTCCTAGTTTCCTTCTCTCCCGCACTCCCACAAACCTCCACTGTCCTTGTCCCAATCTACTCTCCCTGCAGGTCCAACTCTTGCCCCCTTGCATTTGAATCACACAGCTTCCTCCTCCACATTGCCTGGGCCCAGCAGGGGGCGGTCACTGAGAGCACAGGAAAGATAGTCTCCCTGTTCTCAGTTCAGACACCCAGATCTGGCATGGCCCGCAGCAGAGCAGAGCTGCAACTGTAGGGAAAATCCTTCTTAACCCTGGCCTGGAGCATGCTCAGAGCACATGGAATCTTCAGGAATTTTAGCTGATAACATCTAAGAAGTCTACTGAGCATGTGTGAACCATGTTTTTCAAAGGCTTATAGCTGAGCCAGAAATAGGTGGATTTTCACAGGGATGGCAAAGTGCACACCCCCGGCACATGTCAAGTTCCTGCTCCAAAGTACGATAGGAGGAGAGGGGGCTGTTTAAAGGAAAGATTGCCAGGATTTTTTTTAACGTGGGCAAAACAACTTATTTTTCCCTAGTCTCATTCTCAGCAATGGTCAAACTGTTTTGGCTGAAGTTTTCCAAAAATCCTGAGGCAGAAAAATTGGCACGAAAAATTTCAGCCCAAACAGTTAAAATTTGATAAAGTTATAAGCAACAGAAAATTGGGTGTTACAATGGTAAGTGTCAGGCAATCGCAATTTTGCATTTTTGCAAAAAATTTGTAACACTTTTGTACAAAATTTGTAACACATTTTTGTAACACTAACATTTGAGCTTGTCTTCTCTTTTCCAGGGTTCTTGGGATTTTTCTGGACTGGATTACAGTTCTACCTATACTGCTTAGTGTCTATCAGTATTTAGGGCTTTGTGTTCCAAGTGCTTAACTAACATAACTAATTATTGCTCGCAACATTATTATTATTTATTTGTGTATTATGGTTGTGCTTAGGAGCCTCAGCCCTCAACACAGAACAAAATGATGGTCCCTGTCATAAAGTGCTTACAACCTAGGTCCCTGGGAGGTAAGTATTATTATCCCCATTTTGCAGATGGAAAACCCAAGGAGCAGAAAAGAGTTTAAGTGATTTGCTCAAGGACACAGAGCACATCCCTATTAATCTCCTGATAAATCTTTCATCCCCAGCGCAAGGCATTGTTAAGGGCTATGGTCTTATCCTACCACAAAAACTGAGATATGCTCATCCTCTCAATTTAGTCTAGTGGGATATTTGCTCACACTGAATAAGGGGGAAATCATTAACTTTGCCTTTTGATATATGTTTTTAATTCCTTTAATCATAATGAATTCCTTGGTGTGGCTGCGGGGGTGAAATATGTTACACTATAGGAATTTCCTTGCAATTTAGCATGAATTAATGTCCACTTCTTACATAACGTTAACAATAACATGCCTGATCTTTCAGAAACCATTGTGGGAAACTCTTTTATTTTATTCTTTTTGAGCTTCTGAGTTGTCAAAAGTACAGTTCAATTTGCATTTTAGATTTTTAGTCAAAATTGTGTCTTGAGGGTTTTGAAGTGTTGGCAGACATTAAACATAGTGCCCTTGTCCTACTGTACTCTGTATAATTGAAATTCCAGTTCTTGTCTTTTCATGTTTGCAAGTCTACATAGGAGAGAACACCTCATTTCCAGAGAGACAATGATAAACTTTGTGCTAGAACAACAGGTCTGTCAATCCCCATTCGTCTTATTCCAGTTAGAGTCTTAGTTAAACGCACCATGTCACTTGCCAACATTTATACTTCTATTTTCCCTGCTCACCCTCAGAGGGAATTCTATTCCTAAGGCAGCTTTTGAAAGTCAACATCTGTAAGGTGTTTTTCTGCATCTGTCTATTGCAATAAGAACTTACTGCAAGTTTTACTGCTCTAACATCCTCTGGAGAATTAGATATGCTGTTTAGCAAAACTGGCTACCGGGTACTAAGGATAGTGCATTCACATTCAAGTCACTCTGTACTGTGTATTAAGAGGCTCACCTTGACTTCATCAGTCAGGAAGAAAACCATTTCTTTAAAGCCTAGAGGGAATGGCCTTAGTGGTCTAAGCTGCAGTTTTGCAATATGTCCAGGGCCTCCATATATGGCTAGAATTTCTAGCAGAACTTATCCAGTCCTCTTTGTGAGAAAGGAAAGGATAGAACAAAGATTGGAAGCCAGGAACTCCTGAGGTGCAGGCCTGGGAGGCAGTTGATTAAAGGTAGAAATGGGCATTTTATGAAAATTGCACACTACTCTGTGTATTTAACAACCCCATATGCCACGGGTCACCAGCTGGGGTTGAAACCAGGACCTTCAGCAACAAAGCACAGATCTCTACCATGAGAGCTAAAGGAGTAGTTCTATTAACTAGCAGCAGCAGCAGGTTATTTTCCTCTACGTGGACTAAAGACTGACGCAAAACACCCTTTGCAAGTGTGGCACATGTATACCAGACAAACGGAGTCTCATGAAATTAATCGGTAAAAGTGCACAGGGATTAACGCAAGAGCTCCTGCCCCTTTTCTGAGCACCTTTAAATGTTGTGCAGTGCCCAGTCCACCTGGCTACTTCTTTTAACATCAGTCTCCTTATGGGTTTTGATGGATGGGCCTGGGTTCATCTGGATCCTTTCTCCAGCTCAGCAGGCTGTAACTTCCTTATTCTCTTCCCAGATACATTTACTTGGCGGTGCCTCCACCCCCTCATTCCTTCCTGACAGGATCACCAGGGCAGCTTAGAAGGATAATTCTAACCACAGGGTAACTCTGAGTGACTTGCCAGATAGTTGGAGATTTCCAAGGAATAACACAAGCACACCAGGTGCCAGCTCATGCCAGCGCCCCTTGGCCTCACTGAAGGGTGACAAATGCATAGCTGGAAATCAGTCTGACTCACCAGTATGTTAGCATTGTTAAAATAGATATTTAGTTGATAAAAATGTGTTTAGTCAGGATGAAATGCTTGTAGGATGCTGTATGTATTGATCTCAATTATAACATCTGTAGCCTATGGTATATTGAGTGTTTGCACTGTAAACCTCTGTAACTCACCAAACAGGAAAGAAGCATTAATTAGTGTAAAGTACTGGTCCTTCACACAAGAAGAAGGCCCATTGAATCCAAATGAGCCATTGTGAAACATCAAACGACAAAGACAAAGGGATCCGCAAGCTGCATGACTTGGGTTAGCCTTAAAGCAGGGGTCTCCAAACTTTAGGAGACGAGGGCCACATTTAATTTTTCAAGGGGCTTTGCGGGCCGGCCTGTTCTCTTGAGCTTACCCTCCGCCGAATTGCCGCCGAAGCCGCGGGACCGGCTGACCTCCCGCAGGCAAGCCACAGTGTCTTCAGTGGTGGGGGGAGGAGGAAGAGGACCTCCCGTAGGCAAGCCATGGTGGCTTCGGCGGCGGGTATTCTGGGACCGGCAGGGGCGCCCTTGACTGCTGCCCTCTGCGCCCCACTGCCGAGGCGGCAGCAGCCTTTAAACTGATGCCGAAATATTGCCGAGGCGGCTGCAGCGTTTAAGAGAAATACTCGCTGCCGCTGACGTGCTGAGGCAGCAGCAGCAATTGGTTCGGGGACCGGACAAATTGAAGCCGCGGGCCGGATCACCGTACTTTGGAGACCCCTGCCCTAAAGGATATATAGAGTTTGCATATTACACCAGCTACTATTACCTTTTGGAACCTAAGACTGTATCATAATTGTGTGTCTATGTTTACCTGCTTTAACCTTGTAAATAACTATTTTTTTGGTTCTTTTTCTTAGTTAATAAACCTTTAGTTAGTTTATTATAGGATTGGCTACAATTGTTGCCTTTGGTGAGATATCTAGGGTGCACTTTACCTGAGGTAAGTGACTGGTCCTTTGGAACTTGGAGTAATCTGAATATTGATGTGATTTTTGGTGTAAGGGACCCTCTGTTACAAGGGCAGATTTGCCTGGGTGGTGAGACAAACTGGAGTACCCAAAGGGACTGTCTGTGACTCTATGTTAAGGCTGTTATAGTGCTTGAGGAGTTCACACTTGGTACTTGGTTGGTGAAATCTAATTATAGAACACACAACCAACGTGGCATATGCGCCCTGCTTCTTGACAGTCTGCCCTGAGGTTGGCACTCATGGTCATGGGCCACAGACAATAGTCAACAGAGTAATTGTATTAAACAGGAAGTAAATATGACATAGCAGGGTAAACCAATACTTTCAGGGTTACTGATGCCCTCCCCACACCGATAATACTTATGAATTTCCCCAAAACTCCTAGTTATGTGACTGAATGTAGCAGGAATAAAATTTAGTGTCCTGTTGGTACGTCTATGCTGTGGGGGTCCTTGACAACCTAAGAAAGCTATATCTTCTGTAGAAGCAATAAGCAATTTGGCTGATTTGGTTCAGTACAGCCCGAAAGAGTCACACATGGGATAAGATGGTAAGTCCCTCCACCAGGTTTAATAGACGGTAGGTAATAAAATCCCCAAATTCTTACCCCGTGGCTTGAGAACACAGTTAGGGGAATAAAGGTCTCGCAAATAATTCCCCTGACTGACTAACTAACTAAAAGATGGTGCACTCAAAACTCTGCAAATGATCCTCATGTTCAGAGCTGAATCCAGACTCCACAGCAGCTGCAGTTGGCAGGCATCCTCTTCATACACGTCAGATCATTTCTGTTTTCAAGAGGACTCCTCACCAGAAAGGGATTCAGGGATCAGGTACAGATTATAATAATAAGATTAGTTAGCTGCCACGTGGTAACTGATTTATTGGGGAGATGAAGGACTAACTCAGCCTGACTGGGGAGGGTATTTTCCCAACAAAATTCTATGAACTGTGAGTCACCTTGAACAGGGAAAGGAACAAGTTTAGGGATATTGCTTCCACGTATGGAGAGGCAAGTTCTCAGGGGGAAACCTGCGTACAGGCCTGGGACTCCCGAACTCACTAACAGCGGGTGCTGCCCTTTCAGGGTACATCTATACTGCCAAAAAACCCTGCAGCAGTGAGTCTCAGAGCCCAGGTCAACTGACTCAGGATTGTGCTACGGGACTAAAAATCACAGTGTGTACAGTTCCTCTCAGACTCTGAGACCCTCCCCAAGTCCCAGAGCCCAGGCTCCAGCCCAAGCGGGCACATCTACATTGCTATTTTAAGTCCTATAGCATGAGCCCCACAAGCCTGAGGCAGTTGACCCGGGCTCTGAGACTCTCTCCCGCAGGTATTTTTTTCCCATGTAGACGTATTCTCAGGGGCTAGCTCCAGACACCCCCCAAAATGGCTTCTCTCCTCTCACAGTGCTCCCAGGGGTGGGCATCGCACTGAGGACCTTTTGTATAGGTCAGGCTAGCTCTACTTTCCCAGGCTTTTTCCTATCAGTCATTTGAACTCGAATCCCCCTTTCTCTCAGACACTGGCTGCTCCTCCTCTGAGCACGCATGCTGGTGGCCATCAGGCGCACCTAACTCCCCTGAGCCAGCAGAGGCTCTATCACTCAAACTAGTGTCTCTCCTCTGTTCCTATCAGTTGCCTAGCGACCGGAACTCTGAGTCTGCCTTTGCCCCATGCACAAGGGCTAGAGCTAGACTTGTGTGCCACTGTAACTTTGGCATTCCCTGACTTCTGAGTTCTCGGTTATGCAAATTTAATAGGCTCTGGGCATAGATTTTTAGATGGAATTTCCTCATTTGTTTGTTAAAGACAGGAAATTCAATGGTCTGTGTTACCAAGAAGTCAGACTGGATTATCATAATGATCTCCCTTCTGGCTTTAAAATCTATGAAATCACTAGAATGCCCGATGTGATGAAGTGGGAATTTTCTTAATATTTTGTATGAGTACTCTGTGTGCCTCAGTTTCCCCCCCCCCCCCCCCCCCCATGTGCTGCATGTTTACCTCAGTGGAGGAAAAGGTGGTTTAATATTTGTAGTGACAGGTTGGACTGCCACTTGGTTGCCTGGGCCAGTACAACGGCTGGGTATTTCGTCACCTAGCAACTGATGACTGGTGGGGCCTAACCTCTGCAAGAAGCCAGCCGCTTCCAGGCTTCCATGAGTTGGAGAACAGAGTTGAGGTGGAGGCCAGGTGACCGGTTTGCCCAGGAAAGACAACAAAGGAAAGAGGAGAGGCAAATGGGAGTGACTTGGGGTGGGCTGTTGGAAGCTGGAGACTCTCCTGAGTTTGGGTCTTGTGGGGAGAGCCAGGGCTCTGAGCCTGACCAAGATGGACTTAGCAGAGGAACCAGAAAGTTACAGCTAACAAAGAACTTTCCTACACTGTGTTCCAGACAACTAATAAACCTTTCTACTTTACGATGCTGGCTGAGAGTCACTGCTGACTGTGGAAGTTGGGGGTGCATGACTCCCCTTTGGGTGTGTGCTTCCCCCAGATGTCCCATTCAGGTGGACTCACTGTGGGGTGATCACGGCATGGAACAGGAGTGCTGAAAGCTCCAAGGTCCATCCCAGGAGGCGTTGAAGCCAAGGAGGCTTATTTTAGTGAGTGTGCGCCCTGCGGGGGTGTCACACTGAAGAGAGTCCTGCCTGGGTTTGATTCAGAGCTGTTCCAAAGCACCGAGCCTGTGCACCAGTGACAGCCTATAACAGTGGCTTTCAACCTGGGGTCTGCGGACAATGGCCAAGAAGTCCACAAAAGATTGTCATTTCCATAGAACAGTGGTTTTCAATCTGTGGTCCACGGACCCATGGGGATCCTCAGACTATGTCTAAGATTTCCAAAGGGGTCTGGCACCTCCATTTTCCATGCAATATATGAAATCCACAGGAGGGAACCTCTCTCCTGCACTCCTTGGAATCAGGCCAGAGTTTACCACACCAGATGTTCAGAGACTGAGGCAAGGCCCGGGGTACCATACAAAATGCACATTCAGTAACGCAGGTCCCTGTGCCGTGCACAGTTTAATGAATTGGAAAGATGCATACACTATAAAACATGTATGTCCTACTGCACGCTTACAAGCTGTTCAGAGAATTAGCTATGGCTTCAGCCTCACTTCCCACCCAAGGGCAATGAAGTCTGCCTTCACAGCCCCAGCCGCACAATGCAGGTTTCAAAGGCTCATAGCTCGCACAAATCAGAACTGAATACTGAACTGAACCAGAACACTCTGAGTCCTTCTTCCTCAGTGAGGACTATCACCCTGCCAAGTTTCAACTTAATACCAGGAGATGCTTCCAGATAGATCTTTTCAACACTCACAAAGGTTTTTGTTATAATGAGTAAAATCTATTTGCCCCACTCTCTGCATTCAAAAAAATGGCTCAACTGTTTTGGCTCAAACTCTCCAGGAAAAAAAGATCACCTTCAATCAGAGACTGACTCTGGAAAGCAACAGTTTACAAGGTCAAAATTGGAAAGTTATGAGTGGGTAAAGACAGGGTCTGAGGGTGGAAATACTTTGCCAACCTTAAGTACAGTTTCTCCTAGAGTTCTGTCTACAATAAAGATCTGCTGAGAAACACACAGTGCCTTGTTCTCTGAGTTCTGCTCACCTGAAGGGTTGACAGGTAATCAAAGTCTTCCTTTCACTCATTCAAACTAACACCCAGGTGGAAATTAAAGGTGAAACTCACTGCTGCATCTCTCATTTGGTTGCTAGTTTTCAGCTGGCATCTATTTCTCTTGAGAGTTGAGCAAGGAGATTCAGCTTTAACCCTACTATCAAGCAGGCCACTCCTCTGACTCTTCTCAGCTTTTAACATTCAAATTCACTCTGTTTCCAGAAGGAATGGGGGGAGTGGTTCCCATGCTGAATCCTGCTCCAGTCTGTTAGTTAAGTTGCTCATGTAAATTTCTTCCAATGTCAAAATTGAAAATCCACATGCATTTCCAGCAAATAAAATGTGAATGATGAAGAGAAACATGAATAACTAATGCCATCTGCCTGAAGGGTATATCTCCCCACAATGTGCCTGTGTAATTCTCATTAGTGCTAATGAGAGCTAACCATATTCATCAAAGGCAGAGTAAGCCCTTAAGTTAGTAGTATACCTTATGGATTATAAATGTGCTTTGCAGAACAAAAAATAAACATATTTTATACCTTCCTCTTTGTTACACCAATTGGCAATTATAGCACTGCTTAATATAATAATTTTTCTCCAAAGCTTCCTTGCAACTGTCTAAAGTGAATTTGTAATAGGAAGTTTATACAAAGATATTAATTGTTATAACACCTAATGAATTCTGCTATCCAAGATGTCTTCCTAATAAAGATAATATAGGTCAACGGAGCTGACACAGTTTATACTGGAGCAATTTTTGATTGAGTCCAGAGTAAATGTTCTATAATAAATTTTGTAACTGCTGTCAGTCTCAGTCTTAATAGCATGAATAGTCACTTAGCTTGCTAAGCACTGGATCTAATTCAATGGCTTGTGGTTTTTGGCATCATGCGCAAGTGTTCTCCAACCTTTCCTGTCTTTTGTTAATCTGCCTGTGACTAATTCACAAGTCTTTTTATATTGTTAGAGGGGGCTCTGCTAGTGCCTTCCCTGACCCCTACTGCTCACCTTTGTATGATTGATGTTACCTATTTTCACTGTGAAACGTGATCAACATACTCCAGTTTACCCTGCTGGATTACTGAATTTCTTGAGAAACAGCAGTTTTTCCATAGGCGGCATTAGCACATTGGTCTTATAGCGGCTGTAGGATTTTTTTTCTTTAAACCCACAGAACAGATGCCATCTCTTTTCAAAAGGCTCCAGATCAGACATCCTTTCTGGCTTTCACAGCCAGGTTGCTGTAGCTCTGGGCCAAATTACAGTCTAGAGATAAGCTTTGTAATGTTGTGAATATACTAGTATCGCCAGTTCATTCATTACCAACGATGTCACTCTTTGTTGAGCCATTGCCAGGCAGGTGTAGATCTTCTAAACATGATCACAGCTCACTGTTTCATCAAGAAATCTATAGGCCTTGGAGCATGAGCTCACATCTGTGATGTTTGCTTGTTGTGGTGATGATTTTTTCCCCCTGGCTGTTTCTGAAATGTCCACAGCTATTTCCAGACCAATGGCTATATACTGCCTTCTGTACCTGAGATCATAGTAACTAGATGTGATACTCAGGTCAGCAACTGAATTTTTTAAAATATCTATTCTTTATTGACGTTATTACTTGCAAAGAAATTCCCATCTATAGGAAGGAGATCAATGTTGGCACAAATTAGTTAATGTGTGTGGCAAACTCAGAAGATTACTGAGAAGTACTAAATATTAACAAGAGCTGTGTATCTACTGCAATGCAATGCAAACTTTGGGGCAGGTCCCCAGCTGGTGTGCATTGGCACAGTGCCACTATAGTCAATGGATCTAAGGCAATTTAGACCAGCCGGAGACAGTTTACATGAACTGAGAATCTGGCCTTTTATATCCAATATTGCGAGACCTGCTGTTGACAGCACATACAAAAATGTATACACATCTGTGCTGTATTCTCTCATCTTGTTGCAATCTAGGGTGCATCATAAATATTTGCACCAATGGATAATTTGGACTTTCCAAACCTTTTGCCACTAAAACTGTAACTAAAATGGATCAGGGCCGTGGGAAGGCTGTAGTGCTGTATCTGTGCAGCTCAGAGTCCGTGTACATCACCATCCTTCCTTGCCACCTTATAGTCTCCTCTTTATTCTTCTTCTTTCTTGTCGTTTCAAATATACATGCTCACTGGCTTACAGGTCTGATCCTGCAAGGTGCTGAGTACTTCATGAGCAGAGCAGCTCAGTGCGAGTTAGTTGTGAGTGCTCAGAACTTTGCTGTATCAGGCACTTAATATTTTCAGAGCAATTGGTTGCACTCTAATGAACATTGGGGGGGAGGGATAGCTCAGTGGTTTGAGCACTGGCCTGCTATACCCCAGGGTTGTGAGTTCAGTTCTTGAGGGGTCCATTTAGGGATCTGGGGCAAACATTGGGGATTGGTCCTGCTTTGAGCAGGGGGTTGGACTAGATGACCTCCTAAGGTCCCTTCCAACCCTGATAGTCTATGAACATCACTCATTTACTGAATCACATATCTTTGGGGAGCACACACTGAGCCAAACATGTTTTTGTCAAATTAATGTTAGAGCAAGTTACTGTACATTATCCTGCATGATTGTAGTAATTGACTTTACATTAAGCTAAAAAGCAAGCTGTTTAAGTAAAAGCCATTTAAGATCCCCAGATGGCTTTAATTACACCTCCATTGCAATATAGGGTGAAAAATCAAATGGACAAATCAACAAAATAGAAAAAGATACAGCTAGTGAGAGGTTCAGTCAGAAAAAAAGTCTCTTGATTTCCAAACCTACTACATATGATATTTGTTTCTGGTTTTCCTGTGTAATAAAATACAGTTGTAAATGACGTTAAAAGCATTAAAATAAAAAGAGAAAGCTCTTAAACCCACAAGTACAGGGAACCATTCTTTCCGCAGTTATATTGATGTAAATCTGGAATCACACCAACCTTTCCCCCCCTCCCTACAAATCAATCTGGAAAAGTTTGTGCCTCTCTACAAACAACAGAAGTCTTCCTTTGAGTTTCAGCAAAATGTTCACTGTCCCCAGGATGTTTTTCCTTTAACTCTCATTTCATTTCCATGATTAAACAGGAATTTCACATGGTGTCATTACAAAAGGTTAATACAGCTCAGAACTGCAGAAAACAAACAGCAACTCAAAATACTATGTATTGTTAAATTGCTTTAGACTCAAAATCTGAATGCTTATGATAAATTTGATCACTCCAAGTTTCAGCCCTAGGCAACTGGAGATGGTGAGGTTTCAAAACCCAGAATAATTGAGGTGGGACAGTGGAAACAACTGATAGACTCTTAGCTCTAGTCAAAATCCTGGCTGTTGCAATGATAGAGTACAAAACACTGATCATGCATTTCCAGAATTCACAACCACATCAAATGTATTCCCGTTAATTATTTAGCAAATCTAATTGAATGTTAATTCTGCTATTGAAGATAAGTAACAGTTGACTTTATGCTGAAAAATTGATTTTAAATATAAAAAGTCATATTCTTTCTATCTCTCTGAGTTTGCCTGAGGTCATTTATAATGCCTCCTTTACAATGCAGTTTTAAGCTCTTCTGTTACAATCAGTTTGGTCTGACAAGTTGAACAGCACACTTGTCATCTTCCAGAGCTTTACATAAACAATACACTGGGGGTGGGAGGGATTTTGAACACTTTAGGTTTTGTCTTTTTAAAAAAAATCAAACCTGCATTTTCCAAGAGCATCATGGAAAACAAGAGGTTTATAGACCCTTCAGCTGGGATATTCTGACAGATATTTAGAAACCTAATTTAAGCTGCTGAGATTCTGCTGAGTCAATGTGGTACGTGTGGCTTGTTGATGCCCTCTAGGACACAAAGGAGATGGGAGTAGCTCTACAGATAGAACAGAGGAGGTCATGCAGGGAAATCTCCAAGGACCGATGAATTTAGGCTGAGATTTATGTTGAATTATTGTTTATGAGTTACCAATAAAGCCAAGCCCCAGATCTGGACACTCAGGGTCTGTGTACTCTGTTGAGGATGGAGCAGTATCATTACTCATTCAAAGTACAACATGCTGTTGTTGTGACTGTCTTGTCTTGCAAGCCTTTGTGTGCAAACTTTCCATGGCAACTAGGAGTCCTGGTTTCCATTGGAAATGAAAGTAACTAGTGGAAAGGACAATTCATATCAGCTTTCCACACAGCCTCAGCATTACCTCCAGATAATGCTGATGACAGTGCACATTGCTGTTGTAGGTAGGTCCCTTCCTTGTTGAATCTGGGGCTTTATATGCGACAGCTGGCCAGAATACAGAAAAACAATTGCAAGTTTTTAGCTGAAATTTCCGCTCTCTCCACACAACTCTAGAAGCTGCTTTTCTTTCCGAGCCTATTTTGTGTACTAAGTCAGAAGCCAAGCGTGGCACCCACAATGGGAGGCTTTGCTGGCTCCTTTAGAGTTGCTGCTGGCTTTATGGTTGAAATTTCAATCTCCTTTTCAGCCCTTGAAGCATCTAGTGGTACAGGGTGTATTGTTTCCAATACACATCATTTACGCAATATCACAGCAAGCAATCGGATGCTGCAGAGTCAAGCCATTGCTGAATCTACCCCTGGAGATGATGGCCATGGTTGTCCATGAGGTAAAATGTAAAGATGTCCAGCAATTGGATAAGGAGCTTTTCCACTCTAGTTGACTGGTTTAAAAGAGGCTATGAGTGGCCCATTCTCTCCGGGGTTTCCTCAGGTCTGGAACACTCACCCCACGCCTAAACTAAGCCCTAGCCTGCTGGCCTTCAGGGCGCACAAGCCACATCTGTTTGCATGGGCTGCAGCATGCAGTGGGGTAAGGAGTTGTATGCGGGGGAGGAGAATGCTATGTTTTGTAGGAAGCTGAGTTCTGCTTTCTGTCAGGGGGAAGCTGCTATTTACTAAGAATTTTGTTCTTGTAGCTTGTGTCAGGGATGCCTGGGGCCTTGAACCCTTTTTATTCTTGTATAAATCCAAATAAATGCAAATAAATAACAGTTGCAATCCTACACAAGCTGGTAGTGGCTTAAAGTCATTAGCTGGCAGCTTGTTTGTTGGCCTACGTGAAAACTGATTAGGTGACCTCAGTCCAGTTCTCAGCAGACAGATGTTCAAGTCCCAAAAATCCACCATTGCAAATGATACCCCCCAAAGCAGTCTCAGCAGAGTCATCGCCTACTGAACAGGCCCAAAGACTGAGATACCTTTTCTCACACAGAGGAAAGCATCCTAGAAGGGACACAAAAACAAGGCTGAAAAAAGCAGCGTACACTTCCACTGTTACTGTGACTAACCAGAGAAATTCAGTCTCCAGTGCAGTGCATCTGAAACCTTTCACAAACACTTTCAGGAAGACTATAACTAGACCTTGACACAAAAGGAAGAAGAAACATTCAGTCATATCAATAGTTCATTAGGCTGTTACATTCTGTCATGCCGCATGGAACAAGGCTTCCCCAAGTCGTTATTTTGAACAGGAAGGTTCGATGTTTCAGAGGTATAATTACATTACATTTATTTTTACATAGAATTGTTAAAGCCAGAGGAGTAGAGCCCAAACTGCGTGGTCCGATGGGCTGCAATTCTGATGCAGGATATTTCATTCAATTTCTTGGCTTTTGTTGGTGCAAACTGAGCTCCTGATGATTTCCTGTAGCTTCTTTAGTTGTTTAACCATTTATGATTATTAGCGTCCATTTCAGCGAGAGTGTTCCAGACCATAACGAGCACAGCCCGCTTTGTATTCTGAAACCGTTGCCTTAGCTGCACTGCCCAGCATTCTGAGTACTTCTGTGCTACAGTTCATGCTCTGCATTATAGAAACCTTAATGGTAAATTAAATGCTCTATAGTTGAGGAAATCTGAGCGATTATCTTGGCTTTCTCAGTTTCCTTTTTTTTCCCCTAAGATGACACTCTTTAACTCTCCAAGATGTTTATTTGAAAAAATTAATTTGCGCAAGAGCAAGACTCCTGCATACAAAAAGCAAAATATACTCGACTCCTATTATAACCCCATCTGGCAGACCGAAACATTTTTTGAGCAGTATAAAAATGCAATCTGTTAACAAGGAGGAGGATTGTAATAGGCAGTGGTTAATGTATTAAGCACCGAGATAAAATAGCTTTCTTTGTCTCAGACAGAATGTTCTAATAGCTAGCTTTGTAATGACAGAGGCGCGTCTGTATCAGGAAGGAAAATAGGCTTAAAGAGAGACAGTTAGACAGCCAGTCCCTCTTTCTTTAAAATGATGTGAGGTGTATTTTAAGAGGAGGCTTCTGGCCAATTAAGATACTAATACAATCTTCCATTGGTTATTTTTCCACACTATTTTGCATCATATGGGACATTTACAAAATCCCCATTTCACATGTTTACAGATTGCTTCTAACATTTTGCTGAAAGTTCAGACTTCACTTTTCCCTCTGGTGCGATAAAAATTCATATCCTTTGCCCAACTGTATCCTTTTTTTCAAATCAATGTCTGAAATACAAGAGCAGCATATTTTATTACACTGGGTTCTGCCTCCATTACACAGCTCTTGGTCTCTGCTGCGACAACTTGTTCAAATATAATGTTATCAGATTAGCATAATCAAAGTGGAAATAGCCCATAAAATATAGGTAAAGATACAGTGGTACGATCAGATGCAACACACCTGTTTTTTCCGGCACATAAGAAGAGATAAGATAGATAGTCACCATGGCAAAGACTGATAAGAAAATGCCTTAAGGTAAAGGGAAGAAAATAGAAAACTATTTCCTACCCCCAATTTTAGTAGTAAGTTCAGTGTTCTAAAATACCCTCCACACTTATTTTTTTCAGCACACTATACTGCCTATGACACTTTTTTCTGCATGTACCATGAATATTACTTAATAATATTTTGTATTTCTACAGTGCCTTTCATCCGAAATCATTTCACCACTATAGACGTAAAGGTGTAGCTGCCTCTGGAGTGCAGAACAAAAGAACATAAGAACGGCCATACTGGGTCAGACCAATGGTCCATTTAGTCCAGTTTCCTGTCTTCCAACAGTGGTCAGTGCCAGATGTTTCAGAGAGAATAAACAGAATAGGGCAATTATTGAGTGATCCTTCCCCTGTTCATCCCAGTCCCAGCTTCTGGCAATCAGAGGTTTAGGGACACCCAAAGCATGGGATTGCATTCCTCCAATTCTAATATATCTTTTTTGAGATAGGGTGACCAGAATTGCATGCAGTATTCAAAGTGTGGATGTACCATGAACTTATATAGTAGCATTATGATGTTTTCTGACTTATCTATCCCTTTCCTAATGGTTTCTAACATTGTTAGCTTTTTTGACTGCTGCTGCACATTGAGCAGATATTTTCAGAGACCTATCCACTATGACTCCAAGATCTCTTTCTTGAATGGTAACAGCTAATTTAGACCTCATCATTTTGTATGGATACTTGGGCTGTATGGGGGGAGGGATAGCTCAGTGGTTTGAGCATTGGCCTGCTAAACCCAGGGTTGTGAGTTCAATCCTTGAGGGGGCCACTTGGGGATCTGAGGCAAAAATGGGGGATTGGTCCTGCTTTGAGCAGGGGGTTGGACTAGATGACCTCCTCAGGTCCCTTCCAATCCTGATATTCTATGATTATGTTTTCCAATGTGCATTACTTTGCACATTGTGACAACCAATCAGTGAGCAGCAGTGGTGGGAGAATGCAAATTTCTGTTCAGGACAAATTTATGAAAAATGCAATTGGGATCTTTAATGTCCAACCAGGACTTCAGTTTTGAATGTTTTATGCAAAAGACAACCCTCTCTCCTACCATGGTTCTCAGCTTATCTACCTTGGAAGAAGGAAGGTTGAGTAACCCCTGATGAGATCTGAATGTGAAGCCCCAGAGAGCTTGGAAGTTTCTAAACAAGATGCTTGCACCACTATAGTCCTGATTCTACAAAGACTTATGCATGTGCTTCATTTCAGACATGCAAGTAGTCTCATTGATGCAACAGTAAGTGTGTGCATAAATCTTTGAAGGATTATGGCCTAAATCACACCCCAGAATATTTATGCATGTGTGTGTGTCTCTCTCTCTCTATTAGGGTGACCAGATGTCCCGATTTTATAGGGACAGTCCCGATTTTTGGGTCTTTTTCTTATATAGGCTCCTATTACCCCCCACCCCGTGTCCTGATTTTTCAGGTTTGCTGTCTGGTCACCCTACTCTCTATACACATAATACACACATACACATAAACACATATGTTGTAACTGTTAGGAAGAATAATATAACTAAACTCCTTCTGAGATTTTGAACTAGACTGTTAAGAATGTCTGAGAATTAACGCGCTAAAAGTTATTCTGAATAAGGACCTGATCCCCAAAGCCTTGCTCAGTAATAAGTAGTCCCATTATGGTCAAAGTGAGTGCAGTTGCGCGTTTTGTACACAGGAATACTGGGAGTCCGTGAGGTGTTTGGGCTGCAAATGACTCTAACTCTCCTCTTCTAGGTTGTTTCTGAAAAAAGTTGGAATTTCATCACTGATAATTGGGATTTCATCACTTTTCTTTTCAGCAAGAAATTTAGAGAATCCTTTGGGTCCATTTGTAGAAAACATTATAAGGACACTTTGGAAATGAAAAGCATCTGTTCTGAGATGGCTATAAAATGCTCTACAATTAGCTCAAGATTTGCTTCCCTGTGATTACAACCCAGACCCTCCAGGAACAATCACAGGCAAATAGAAAATCTAATGGCTAGAAAGAGCTGAGAAGAGTCTAGAGCTGTGATCAGCAGCCGACGTGTTTTGCTCTGTGAATAGTCACAAAATCATGCTTAGGCAAAATGTCATTACTCTCGCTGACAAGTTCTACCTTTGCAGGGGGACCAGCCAAATTCTGTCCCTGGGCAAAACTGTGAATGTTCCATGCTTATAATTTTGACATCATCGCAGAGAAAGTTTGGGACTAACAATGTGGGACTAGTTGCCTGGAAAGCCACAGTGCAGGCCCAGATATGTTAGACTTGACTACTGTGAAACCGCTAGCATAACATACATAAAACAAAGAATCCCAGCTTGATCATGACTACAGCCTTATCTATAGACACCGCAGTAAAGTCTGCAGTTTGCAGATGAGACTAGTGCACAATTGTGTGTCAAAATTGCTCCTCCCTGTGCCTGATGGTGGAGTTGCACCCCAGGGCTATTCACTCTTGGGGAGGGGAGGGATATTGGCATGTTTACCTTCCTCAGGGGTTCCACTATGGGAGGACAACTTTACTGTATGGCTGGGCTCCACAGGATCCCACTTAGGGTGACCAGATGTCCCGATGTTATAAGGACCATCCTGATATTAGGGGCTTTGTCTTATATAGGCAATTATTATTGTTATGCCCCCCCCAAAATAAAGTATCTTGATTTTTCACAGTTGCTATCTGGTCACCCTATGCCCACTGGTGGAGCCTGCTGATTCAGTGCATCCTGCATGCCACGGCTATGCCCCTCCCTGACCAGTGCTGCCCACTCATGGGGCTGCTGGCTGCTGGCTAGCCAGGAGTTCCAGACAGCTTGCACAACCTGGGTGCACTTTCCACCACTGCAGGCCCATAGACTTCTAAGAGTGGAACCAGTGGATTAGCATCAGCAGATTAGCACCATTCATTCTATTGACAGTAAAGTTCTTTTTCCACACACAGTTACCCTGGTCCATGAGACTAACGTCACAAACCTATCTGATCTTGGATGCTAAGGACCAGAAACTGGGGAGATCAATTGCAAGTATCATGCTGCACATGATGGAGTGTTACTTTGCCTTGTTACTTGAATGAAGCCTTGTTTGCAGGGTCATCATTCATTTGTTGCTTTTTCTCCTATTACATTTCATACTTCAAACAGGAGATCACCAGGCTGAAAGAATCTCACTGTATAGGTTCCAAGTACCAAATAAAAGAGGATGGTGGCAAAAATCATACTGAAATGAGGATTGTAGCCCTAGGGAGACTAAAACATTAGCCAAAGAGGGTCCAATTGTACCCACTGAAGCATTTGGGAGTTGCCTGGATGCATCTAAAGGCAGAATAAGATCCAGGAGGTTTGTCAATTACAATAAGGGGCACCCCTAAAATGTGCAAGGCCCTGACAGGAGAATGACCAGAGCACATTTGTTAGAAATCACTGCCAGAAATGGCATTCCAGCACCTACATTGTTTTCTGCTTCAGGAGCCCTACTGTGTGTCATGGCAGGGGAGATGGTGTGTTTGCTGTCTCACTATATAAGTGAAGGAAGATGACAATTCTCTCTCCCTATTGCTTTGCATGTCAATTGCACTGTGAAAGGGCCCTTTCGTGTGATTTCTCTGCTCGTCATGGCACATGTGCTTGGGATTTGCCTTTCCAATTTCACCTGAAAAAAGTGTCAAGGCTGTAAAGTCACTTTAAAAAACAACAACCAACCCAACACCCACACGTAAAGCTGCTTTGTTTTTCTTCATTACTGTGTTCTCTGGACCATATTCTCCTTTGATAGTGATGGCATTGGAGGTAAACTTTAACTAGACATTAATGTAATGGTTATTGAGCTGTACACTGAGTGTCTTTGCACCCATTAACAACATAATCAACATAACACTGCTAAGCTGCCCCACAATTATAATGAATCAGCGAGACAATGATGTTCTAACTGGCAGAAGAGCCCTTTCAAGACGTGATAAAAATACGTTATCAGTGAAAGGCATAATGAGGATAGATCCAATAAACTTGTGGGTGGGGGGAGGCACAGTTAGGTTGTGTTCTCTCCACGAGCCATTTCCATGACGCTGTGTAGGCTCAGATGACATAATTGTGTGCATATGCAGAGCTATGCTACATCTGGATGGGGAATTATTCTTTTTGCACATCTGGAAATCTAGTCCAGGCTTGGAAATTTTTTACTATCTTCTTTATTGCCTCTATCTTAACCCTTAGGATTCTGATGGGTCCTGGAGGCATATTGACACCATAGGGACTGGCCAGTGGCTTGGTTTGGGTGGTGGTGGTAACTACACTACGTTAGGGAGGAAGGAGTGTCTATGGTTAAGGGTAAGAACAGGCCAGCTTAAGATTCCAAGATGGATCCACTCCCATCCACTCTCCAGTCCCACTGTCAGCAACTTCCCCTTCCTGCACGGTCCAACCTTCCCATGGTGTGGGTCTTGCCCTCTGCAAAATACCTGCAGTTTACAGAGGTGGCAGTTACCAGGAGTTGAAGCTTCCTGACACATAGTCAAAGCAGCTTTGTGCTGGAGGGAGAAGGAGAAGGTGACTCTTTGCCTGCTAAGATTGGAGAGGTGAGCAAAATATGATGGAGGTGGAAGGGAGTAGGAGCAGAGGGGAGGGGAGAATAATTCCAGGGGCAGGCCAACAGTGGAGGAGAGAGAAGGGAGTTAAGCTAATATGACCTAACTCCCTCCGCTTACAGAAACATGGCTGATTATAATCATCTTTAGGGACCTAAGGGTTAAAGTGCAGTTCCAAGAAATCAATCCCCGGGCATTCAAAGGAACTGGATTTGTTTGGAAGCATTAACCTGAGGAATTGCTCCATCTACACTTGTTTTGATTTGAATGGATGTTCATAGGGATTGACATTTCGGGACCTGTACATTGAAGTGGATGTTTTCTGGATACAGGGTGCATTCCTTCGACTTGCCTTATGTAAAGAGGCATCTTCTGGGATTTCACCTAATCTGAGACTTTGCAGCTGAGATTCACCGTCAGCAGCAATAGTTTGTAACTACCCTTTCCCCAGAAAGCCCTGAAGGAAAAAAACATTCAGAGTTAAGGGCAAGGATGTCCTTTATCAGAGGGGACTGCATTCCAGGGTTGACCATACTCTGACTCCGAAGGGCAGACTTGACCTCCAGCTGTATCTATGCATGCCCCTTGGCTTCAGTGTGGTTTCACTGGTGTACACCATGGATTGTCAAAAGATAGTGGCTATTTTCCACCCCAACACATTAGCAAGTAGTACAGACACTGAAATACATGGGTATTTCATTTCCCAGATTCCTGTGGGTACCACAGGGTGGCAGCTAGGGATCTCGCTATATTCTTATTCTGGTGCTTATCTCTCTACTACCTGAGTGCCTCCCAAGAGTACATAAGTAAATTGAGTAATAAATAGAGAGGAAAGGGCAGAGCTGGGAATCAGGAGAGCTGTTCTTTTTGTTCCAGGCTCAGCCACAAGCTCCCTCTGTGTCAGCGTGGAAGCCACTTTAATCTCTCTGCACTTCAATTTCCCCATCTACAAAATGAAGATACTGAGACTTGCTGTGCAGGTATTTTGTATGAGGCTGGATGCTTTACAACAAAGCACGTTTAGATCCTTTCACGGAAGGCACTGTGTAAGCACAAAGTATTAATTGCCAAACCGTGTAAATATCAGCCCTCTGTGGTGGAGCCAAGTATTTCTAAATGACAACTGGAAAACACACAGCAGACAGACATTCAGGAGTGACACAATGAGATTAGGGGTTAGAAAGATATTTCCAAATCCCCAAAGAGAATGTCAGCCAATCAGTGACTGATATCCCATGCTGCAGGAGATGCAATCATTCTTCATTCATTTGGAAGTGTCTGGGAGCCCTTTGCTGCTCCTGGAGACTAAGGTGCTCACTATTGTCAAATTTCTCTATATAAATTCCTCTATAAACATTCTTATGTATTGTGGCCCTGGAAGAGGTGTTGGAGGGTAGCACACAAGGAGACAGCCAGGGCTCGAAACACAATGCAGTTCTGGTGTATGAGATTTTGGGGACAGAGGGAAAGACGCTCTTAATGAGATGATATTCTCTGATACACATATATGTCGGTTCTTGTGATGCTGCTGCCCATCTTCCAGCTAATCTCATTTGGTTGCTGCTATTCCCTGCTCACCCTGTATGTCTCTGCCTATGTTGCCATGACTCTCTAATGATGGGAATAGGCTTCCAGGACTCTAAGCCTAATATTTATATTAATATGTTCTCAGTTCCCCTCCCCTTTGAGGGTTCTGCTGCTGTCCTCACTCACTTGCCCCTTGCAGGTCATATTTAGCCCTATTATTTCCATGACAAAAGTCCTGAATCGGAATGAGAATATTCCCATATATCATCTAAAAAACCGGACCACGGCTTATGTGTCTAAATATTGGGGGTATTTGTGCCTTTCTAGCACTTATTTTCGATCTGGCACAGCTCTAGTTGCATCCCTTCAAAGTTACATGCATAGCAGACAAGGGCCAAATTACAATTGGGGTACTTAGTGCAGCTGAGTTTAGTGGGAATTTTGGGTGCACAAGGAATGCAGGATTAGAGTCTAGGTGGAAAAAAGGGGTGCTACAAAGAGGTGGTAATTATTAGTCGAGAAACAGTCTGGAATGATTTTTTATCATCAGAGGCCTCTTTCTAGAAATACCTCTCAGTGACACAAAGCTCTTTCCCTGACAAGCATCTTCCTTTTCTTTTTAACAAGCAGAAAACATACGGCTATGGATGGAAAATAAGGAACAAAGGATGTGACAACTATTTTCAGATTCACAGGCTCAGAAAACCAGCTACGTTGCAAAACTTCAAGAAACTCCAGATGCCAAAGTACATGTACAAGCAAGCACGTAATTAACAGTGTGTTGTGGGAAAGGCCATATTTTGGGTTCTCTTCACTGCATCCACAAGGGGAGAAGGTCGTGGGAGTGCTTTCCTCCCATGCACTCTTGCATCGACACCCTGAGGAAAGGGAGGTCCTCAGCAAAGGGGTGCGGCTGTGTGGGACCATTGTTTCTTCTCTTCTACACTTGCTGGCAGCCTGGGGCCGGCCCTTGAGGAGCATATGCTACATCCTTCCAAAGGATACATTAATTATTATTATTATTTGTAAATTCCCCAGTGATGGAGCAGGACCCCATTGTGCTAGCCCCTGTACAACCATAATAAAGTAGTTGTTATTCCCAATTGCATTTTCCCACTGTCTACAGGCAAAGAATGCCATCATAGAATCATAGAAGTATAGGTTTGGAAGAGACTTCAATAGTCATCTAGACAAGTCCCCTGCACTCAAGGCAGGACTAAGTAATAACTAGACAATTCCTGACAGATGTACAAGTACAGTGCATTGTCACTACTGTGGAAATGGCTATTAAAGCCACACTCCAGTTCTAGGTACATATCAGTGTATCTTTGTTTACAGGTCTTACCTCTATCTTCTGTTATTTGTTTTTTTCTCCCACTATCTGCTATTTGACTATCAAACAACTACTGTTAAGGCCAGACTCCATCAAACTCAATCAAGGTAGGTGGTAACTTACTCTGTGAGTAGATCCATTGTAAATCAATAGGACAACTTGCTGAGTAAGTTACTAATCAACATAAAGGTGGCAGAATCTGGTCCTATATAATTTGTGCTTGATATTTATTGCATTATCTTTGAAACCAATGAAAATTTTAAATACTAAGAGAAAAAGTTAAATACTATAAGTTCATTGGACACAGTGGACCAGTGCCTTAGCTGATGTAAATCGATGTAGCCTCATTGACTTAAGTGGAGCTATTTCCATTCATTCTAGATGAGGATCTGTCCCAGTGTCTGGTACAATTTATCCTGCACAGAATTTAATCTAATAGCCTAAACAGACTAATATTCTCGGGGGGGAAATAACCACTTATAACTGTATTTAGCCAGAATCTCTGCACCCACACAAGCTTCCTTAAGTGTTTTCTATGAAGATGTGAACTCCATACTACCCAATTAAAGAAGTTCCCTTAATAATTTATCAGGCAATTAAAGTCATCATCACTCTTTTATTCCAGAGAGCTCTACCAGCCATATGTAGTAGGTCCTGAGTTAAAACAGTACCACTATAAGATGAGTGACGCAATGCATCAACAATAATGAAGTTATTAAGGCAATGAAGGTGGTTTGTCAAGAGTGGAGTACATAATCAAATTAGCAGAGGTTCTTCGGGGAGGGGGAGACATACAAGTTAGAGAAATATCAATTACACATCACAGGAAAAAATCCTACATATAAATTAGAGATGGAAAGGACCTATGAGTGTCCCTACCCAATATTAAGAAACTTCAGAAAGTAGTGAGCGGCTGAAAAGAAATGGACTACATTGGAAATTGCATTTGAATCTTAACTTTGGTGACTGCTCTTACTACAACAACAGCACCACTTTTCATGTATATCCTGCCAAGTGATTTGCAAAAATAAAATAAATAAGGATCAAGGTTTAATTAACACTGGCTGTGATTTCAAAGATTCCTGAGGGGCTAGGTGCCAAACTCCCATGGATCTTCGATGGGATCTGGACACCTAACTCCCCTAGAATCTTTTGATAATCCCAACCATCATTGTAAAAATGGAAGAACCGGGATCAGAGCTTCCATTAGTGTTGCCGCCAATTCTGGTGGGAATCTTTTCCCCCCATGGCCTTAGAAAGATCAACAGGTAGACAAAATAAAGGCATGTTCTTTGTAAGATGTCGATCAAGAAAGAATGCTGGGTTGGTGTGTTGTGGGTTGAAGATTACCTTAACTTTCCATTGTTAGGTCACGTCTGGAAAAAGACTTGGGGTCAAAACAACATACTCATCATTAAGACTAACTTTATTGTCACCCAGAATTTTTGAGAACCCGTTTGTTCCTTCTGTAGAATCAATGAAATGTAATGCAACGTTGCATGTGGAAAAGGTAGGGCTAGAAATGACAGCAATATAAAAATAAATGGTTCTACAAATAGAATTGTGATCTATGTCTGTCTGGGACTTTAATCCAGACCCTTCAGAAGTGTTCACAAACACATTTAAATCAACGTGTTGAAAACAGCCAACATGATTCCTGCGCGCTGACCAATATTCTGGCTGGGCTTCACAATTTCTCACGCTAGACTCTGTTGTGTGCTAGAGCACATCACATTTCAGTAGAGAGCTGCTACAATAGGGCTCAATAGGAGACTCCCTCACAGCCTCTTTTGTGGTAGGAAGAGGGATGCTGGGAATCTCCATGGGCCACTTCTGGTGACCTTAGAATCCTTTTTAAGAGACTTCCTCTCCTGATGTCTCACAAGAACTTTGGAATAACTCAAGTACTGACCGACTGGACCGGATCCACCCCAGGTTCTACACCACACATAGGACATGCTGAGACTGGCCTTTGGGATTTGCCTTGACTTAAGGAACCATTCCAGAACCCCACCAGGCTACCCAGACTTGTCTACAGAAAGTGCTTACTGTGATCTGAAAAAAGTGGGGGTGGGGGTGGGGGCCTGTCATTACTCACACATCTGCTCACCTCCCTGCACAGCAATTAATTCTGTCTCCCAGCCCCCACATTCATCCTGTCCCCCAAATCCTGCCATCATTTCTGGCCCCACATCTTGCTCCCCCACCCAGCTCCTTATCAATTCTTCTCCCTCCAACCCCCTTCCCATATCAGTTCTCTCTCTCCCACACCCCAGTCTCATCTCTACTCTTCCTGCAGCTCCTGGGGTTCTTTACCCCCCTCTCCCAGGCTTGTGCGGGTCCCTTTCTGCCCCTTCCTAGGCAGGTGTTGCAAGGAGGAAGAGGGGAGGAGCAGAGAAGCTGTCCCGTTGGTCACAGGAGGGGAGGGGAGGGAGAATGAGGGAATAGAACTGGGCTAAGGTGCCATGCCCTTTCTGGCTCCTCAGTCCCTCCTATGAAAATAGTGTCCCTCAGTGACCAGCCCGCTTTTTAGAAAGTTATTCCTGACGTCTGTGGCCCATTGCACTGTAAGCACTGTTTACAGACCGTCATTTGCTTATCCGTACTTTAAAGTATACTTTGTTATCAATGCCCATTCTGCCCAGGCTAGGGGTTATGTCTACACTGAAACTAGGCACCCGTGGCTGGCCTGGGCCAGCCAACTCAGGCTTACAGGGCTTAGGCTGTGGAGCTGTTTCACTGCAGTGTAGACTTCCCGGCTTGTGCTGGAGCCCAAGCTCTGGGACCCTCCCACCTTGTAGGGTCCTAGAGCCCTGACTACACCCCAGGCCCAGAAGTCTACACTGCAGTGTAACAGCCCGGCAGACTGTGCCCTGCGAGCCTGAGCCAGCTGGCATGGGCCAGCCACGGATTTTTCATTGCAATGTAGACATCCCCTCAGAGCCTTCAACTATGGTAAATGCTGACACCTACATCTCTGGGTGAGCCTATAATGGTGAAGAAGCTCTGCATGGCACCAGAACACGCCAGAAAACAATATTGGATTGGGCCAGGGACTGGTGCTTAGGAGACAGCGGTTCTATCTGGGCTCTGCCACTTGTGGGCAACTCATTTCACTTCCGTTTCTTCTCAGACCCTTTGTCCGCTTTGTTTAGTTAGATCGCAAGCTCTCTGGAGCGGGGACAGTCTCTTTGCACATCTTTGTGCGGTGCCTGGCACAACTACTGTAATGCAAACCACAATAACAGCAGACAAGTGGATAAATGTTTGCGGGTGAAATATATTAAACAATATGGAATGGACTGTACTGAATGGAACAGTGTAATCAGACACATGGAGCCAGGTTCTCCCTCTCACTTGCACTAGCCTAACTCTGCTGATTTACACGGGCATGAGAGGAGAATTGGGCTCAGACTGCTATATGTTGCCACCCTTCCCCATGCAGAACCTGCAGGAAATCAGAGTTTGGCGTAAAATTTAGAGATGGGTCTGAACGAAAACCAATCTTCTGTCCTCACCAAACTTTGGAGAAGTTCTCAGCAGGATCTAGGTCCAAACCTAGAACCTGATGAGGTCCATATCTAGTAAAAATCAGTGTCAGGATACATAGCTAAACTGAGTCAATGAGGGTTTCAGTGTATGTGTGAGAAGATAGTTTGATTTTTTTCTGGACTGCTATATTCTGAATCCTCCCCAAGTCATATAATTTATGTTAATTGAATGCTGATGGAGTCCAAAGAAACATATTGATGGGAGATGTATCTGAGATAGTGTTATTAATTCATCATTCAGTAACTAGTGCGTGAAATGCATTGCTGTGCATAGATTTAGGACACTTCATTTTCAGTATTACTGAGATGTCTCGCTCCCTCTCATCTGCAGAAAGAACCCATCATTCCGCTACTTGTAAAAAAATAAAATTAATTTGAGACAGATTGGCTGAACTGCATTGTTAGAGTTATATTTATTTATACACGTTCAGATTTATATGATGTGCCTAGCTCCATTTTCCAGGCACATGGGAAATAAAACATTGATTTAAAAACATACATCATAACAATAATCTAATGTAAAAAGTGGAGTGCTTCATATTCAACCCACTGCCTCAGCCTGAGGGAATACATAGACCTGGCAACTTAGATTAATAGAATCATAGGACTGGAAGGGACCTCGAGAGGTCATCTAGTCCAGTCCCCTGCACTCATGGCAGGACTAACATTATCTAGACCAGGGGTAGGCAAACTTTTTGGTCTGAGGGCCGCATCTGGGTATGGAAATTGTATGGTGGACCATGAATGCCCAGAGGGGGAGGGGAACTCTATGAGGTGTAGCATGGGGGGCTCTATAAGGGATGTTACTGTGGTGGGAGGGAGGGGGGACTCATGGGGTTATACAGGGGCGCTACTGGAGGCAGCAGGTAAACAAACCGGTTCGGCGCGCCAGGGGCTTACCCTGAGCAAGCCGCAGACTGAGTTTGGGGACCACTGCCATAGAGGATACGATTGTAATATTCTAGTTGAATTCTGCAAAAAGGCCAGATGCAGCCCGTAAGTGGCTTTCCCCCTTAAGTGTAATGAATTGATATATGTTAGATTTCTTTGGGTTGTTTCTTTAATGGGATTTGAATCAAAGCTAATTTTATACTGGTTCACCCCTAACAGTTAGGCTATGCTGTGCCACTGTACGGTCTCCTGTGTAGCTACTCTTTGCCGGCAGGAGAGAGTTCTCTTGTCAACATAATGAAACCACCCCTAACGAGTGGCAGTAGCTATGTCAGCAGGAGAGCGTCTCCCACCGACATAGCGCTGTCCACACTGGCACTTTTGTCTGTGAAACTTTTGTCGTTTGGGGGAGGGGGGGAGAGGTTTTAGACAAAGTGGCTCAAATTGACTGCTTCTGTTTTCTCTTCTGGTTTAGGAGTCTTACCACTTCAGAAGTCGCAAGTAGGCTGTGTAGTTGACATCCCATTCTGCTAATGAATGAGAAAATTCACACGTATGCTTTTGTTATTGCTTTCAGCCCCAGGGAGCAGGCTCCTACACAAAAGAGAAAGCTAATGATAGGCAATTACAAATTTAGGGCTTGTGTACTCTTATGTAAATGCCATAGTGCTTCAATTTAGAGACTTCTTCCCTCAGCACAGGTAATCTACCTCCCTGAGAGGCCGTATACCAGTATAACTACATCAGTTAGGAGTGTGATTTTTTTTACCAAATAATTATCAGTAAAACCCCTAGAGCAGGGGTCTCAAACACGCGGCCCGCAGGCTACATGCAGCCCGCGGAGTTATTTCCTGCGGCCTGCCATAGGCGCCGACTCCACTGGCAGCCAAGCTCCAAACATTACTGAGTGTTTATATTTTATTAAAACCCCTCTTTGCATTACAGTTTTTAAAAAGTTAATACATTGACTTTTAATAGAATACTATATTACTCTTCATTTTTGACTATACTTTTGTATTATTGTATGAAAAGGTTTCAGTGATGCGGCCCTCGGGCCAATTTACTAGTTCTCATGTGGCCCTCGTGGTGATTTGAGTTTGAGATCCCTGCCCTAGAGAGTGGACTCAGTTATACCAGTATAAAAATAACTCATTCTGGGATAGCTTATTCCCCTTCCTGCGGGCTGAGCCACCGCTTCCTGCAGCTCCCATTGGCCGGGAATGGCGAACCGCGGCCACTGGGAGCTGCGAGCGGCCGTACCTGCGGACGTTCAGGTAAACAAAGCGTCTCGTGGCCTGCCAGGGGATTACCCTGAACAAGCCGTGAACCAAGTTTTGGAACTACTGTCTTAGATAGGTTTCAGAATGGTAGCCGTGTTGGTCTGTATCCGCAAAAAGAGCGAGGAGTATTTGTGGCAGCTTAGAGACTAACAAATTTATTTGGGCATAAGCTTTCGTGGGCTAAAACCCACTTCATCAGACGTTTCATCAGATGTTTGAAACATAGAAAAAGGGAAAAAATAATTTTTTCTTTCACTTTTTTGTCAAAATTTCAAAATTAAAAAAAACCAAACCAACCAAAATAAATAAACCGAACCAAAAAAAAAATATTGTTCACGTCTAATCTTCGATGTTAGAAAAGTTTTGCCAAGTTCCTATATGGGCACTTAACTGAAAACTAAGCATAATGAGATTCTGAGAACACTGTCGTATGACTACAAAATGGGTTGACTGACAGCAAATCAGACAACAAATCATTAATGCACTGTGGACATTTTGGTCAGCCTGGTGATCTAATGGCTGCACCACAATGAGGATCCAAGGTAGGGTTCAAAGTCAGGCCTATTTCTCCCTAAACTCTATCAGTGAAATTCACCCATGTGCAAAGGTCTGGTAGTAGGTCTACCTGCCACTTAAGACCTCAGATGTGTACTGTTTACACAGTCACTTTTCACACTAAAAAAACCACACTTTAATGCCTGGCAAAATCTTAGATTTTGTCTCTTCCATACCCCTTCATACTATGGTTGATGGCAACATGCTTAATATGTGCATCACAATGGAAAGTACTTTTAATCAACTTACTACGGCAGCTGGAAATGGAAACCATTGCAGGATTCCCAAATGCGAAGCAGGTTAGTAAAAAAAATATTTAAACTCTTTCCATAACTGAAAGGGTAATAGCAACGCCTAAGGGAAAGTAGTCTGTTTTCTTCTCACGCTGCATTTAAGGGCCCATCTGTTGGAGGTGGCTCCCGTCCCAATCTCCCAACAAACTCACATATCCAAAAATGTAAGTGGCTGTTACAAACAGGTTTTCCTGTGCATACAGACTCTAAAGGGCCATCCATATCTTCTTGATACTCTTAGAGTACAGTTCTGAAGTCACAGTACAGTCAATTAATTACCCTAGATCTCTAGTATGGAAACCATTCCACTGACAAGGGTGGAAATTAAGTGTGGCCCCACTCAGAGGGACACAAAGTTGTAAGTTTATGATATAGATAAGGGGCTTGATCCCAGGAATCTGCCAGCTTTCACCTGCGGAACCCAGGATGCAGACCCCTGTGATAGACTGTCTAATTAGGGTGAGGCTATATGGGTTTCAGTGGGGAAAGGCTCAGAGATAGCCATCACAGTCCCAAAAGCGGGTGTTAAGGGCCAAGCATGGGGCATGGCCAAGGTGTACAAGAGACAAATTGATTCAATGCATCTGTCATATAGTCCCTGCTGGTCAAACATCCAAAAAAAGTCCCAGTCATAATTTAAAGCTGGCCTCTCCTGCAGGAGCTCCTAAATGCTTCTACTCTCCCCCAGAGGTGAATGTTCTGCCCCAGATGCAGTATCCCCCACTGGCACCTGGGTGTATGTGTGCCAGTTACACCCTCCTGTGCTAGTAGGGATGAATCAAGCCCATCATATTCAGAAGCAATGGACGGAACAGACTATTTGGGGATCAATCTCCAGGGACCTATGTACTGCACTATCAAGAAAGAAATTAAGAACTCAAAGAGGGTTTTTTGGTGCACCTGTACAGAAGGGATGGAAACATTCCAGACTGTAAATGGCCACTACCCAGGTCTACTCCTTGAAAGAAATGAGGGAAGTGTCTGCCACCCCAGTGGTAATTCTGCATTCTTACTCATAAACATTTAGGTTGTTGGCTTCTTTTAAATGTAATTCCTTTAGGTTCTTAAATTGCTGCTGGAAAAATGCATCATTTAGAAAAGAGGTCTCAAAACCATTTCATTTTGCTAAGGAGACTGAGTTGTCCAAGAACAAGTATGTCTTAAAGGTGTTTGCTAAGCAATTTATTTTGTGTGCATGCATGTGGTTGACTGAGGTTAATACGCTTTACCACGTTTGCTCATTATTTTTGCTTTCATTCCAAATAAATTTTGTACTTAGGAAAGGTGACAGACTGTCTGGAAGATCGAAGTCTTCCATTTATTTCACCTGCTCTCTGACTGCCTTCCGTTGATGATGTTTGTCTCAACAGGGATGGCCAAATATTATTAATGAGTGTTAGAAGTATGTGGTTAGTTTTGTTTAGGAGTGTCAGTTCTGGACATGCTCAGGACTGATTTTTGAATTGCCAAAATATTCAAAGGTTGATTTTTTTCCCTCAGAGGCACTTTGTCAGGGTGATCTGCATCTCCATGACCTCTAGGCTGGATCAAGGACCTGGGAATAAATGACACCTGAAATGTGTGTGATTGTGTTACATATTATAGGAATGGGTTTTTCCGTTAGTATTTAAATATTTAAATAATAGAGGATGAATTTACCTAAAGGACTGCCTTTACCCTACCTCTTGTTGCAGTTGCAACAACTGTACAGAAACTTTAGGTCCCTTCAGTTTCACCAATGGAACCCAGATGTATGTTCACTTTAACCATAGTATTCAGTTTTCATTGGTTTAAATGTTGTAGCCTATCTTTGCAAGGAAAAGGTTTAGAACCCTTTTTAGAAATGAAATCTGCAATTCTTCTTCATTTCTATCTTCCCCCAATTTCACGGGACCCCAAAGTCAGATACTGTGGGGTAGCTCTTGCATCCTTCAGGGCAAAGCTCAAGAACTTTTAGCTTCCTTCTGAATCTTGTGTGAGTTCCTTTGTGTTATTTAGCACTGTTATGGTTTTATCTACCTCCACTCGACTGGGGACTTGCTAACCTATTTGTAATCTATTGTTTTAATTATTTTCTGTTAAGGTGCCCAAGGATCTTGGGGCATTGAGAGACAATAACACATTATTTATTCATTAAGTATTCATTATAATACTTTATTATTATATTACATTATAATACAATATAAGTATTACTGTAACTATTTTCTTCAGCACAGGCGATGACTGTGCAAACTTCTTCCAGACAATTGCACTATCATGTTCTGGAAGAACTAGCACTGGGCATTAAAGGGTAGGTCAGTTTATTTGCCCATTCATTTCCTAGTGGTCTCTGGTAAGACTGACAAAAAAGCGTCCAAAATTGTTAGTTCTGGTAATTGATTTTTTGTGATGTGTCATTAAGTACTGGACCAAGACCATCAGATCATTTTACATAGGCCACCAAACCCATGTAAAAAGGTGACAACTTTCAGGCATTGCTAACCTGCCCTAAAATTACTACTATATTTAGACATAATGGTGCATATGGTAACTCAAAAGTTAGGCTAGATACCACAAACTTACTGGTTTACCAAATGGGTCTTTTTTCTCACCTTGCTCCTAAATTACCTGTGCATGTGCTTGTATGTTTGAAACAAAACATCCACAGTTTCCTTTACATCAATATGAATCAACCCTTTTCTGGAGGGAGCACCTCAAGAAGATAGGTTGCTTCCCATGCTCATTCAGTCCTTGGTATCTCTACTAAGACTGCCAGCAAGAGTATTATCAGATACCAGCTCTGGTCATGATAATACTCTTTCCATTCCACAACTGTCTCTGGAGGATGTTAAATTAAAGCTACTAAAGTTAGAAATTTTTAAATCAGCAGATCCAGGTAACATGCACCCAAGAGTTTTAAAAGAGTTGGCTGAGGAGCTTGCTTGAGCATTATTGTTGGTTTTCAATAATTCTTGGAGCACTGGGGAAGTTCCGGAAGACTGGAAGAAGGCTAATGGTGTTCCAATTTTTAAAAAGGGTAAATGGAATGACCTGAATAGTTATAGACCTGTTAGCCTGACATGGACTGTGGACATGACAATGGTGTGGCTGATATGAGATTCAATTAATAAAGAATAAAAGGAGGGTAATGTAATTAATGCAAATAAACATGGGTTTATGGAAAACACATCTTGTCAAACTAACTTGTTATTCTTTTTTGATGTGATTACAAGTTTGGTTGGTAAGGTGTGAGCTAGTGAGATCCCAGAGAGGTCACTATACCATAACTCACACCAGGATTGACATACTCATTGCCCCAAAACACTGTTGTCATAATATGTATCTAAAAGGTGTCATTTAAGGTATCTTGCAACCTGGTAACATGCTGGTCATTAATAGTATTGCGTGATATATGTGTGGGTGGTGTATAAAGAATTATAGATGTGTGCTGGAAATATGCTCTTAAAAGGTGTTTCGCAAGCAGTGCATAACCCCAGCTTGTCTTAGACAATGGAATGTTGTTTTGCCTGTTTTCACATGTCTCCAGTGTAAATTGAGCCAGAGCTATTTAATACCTCAGAGGACAATGAAAAGTACATCTACATATAAGGTAAATAAAGCCATCAAGCTAACTGGGTGGGGGCAGGGGAGAGAATGCTCAGTGATCACGATGGGGGATGGAGTTTGCACCACCAGGAAGCCTTCCTGGTTCTTGAAACAGAGACAATAGACTTTGGAAAATACAAACAGAAAGACAAAGTCATTTTGGAATGCATTAACTAGGTCACAAAATGGGGAGCAGCACCCTTTGAACTCATGAGAAGTGGATCCTCTTGGTCTGAAAACCAAGAGTAACTGGAACTGACTATAGGTGAGAAACCTGCTTAGAAAAAGATAACTTGCTGTAGTTAAGTTTTAGTCACTAGAAAGTGTGTTTTGGTTTGTTTTACTTTAACCATATTGGTGTCTTCTATTCTACTTATCATCACTTAATATATATTCTTTGTTAATAAAATTACTCTTGTTTTATTACAAAATCATCTCAGTGCTGTGTATTAGACTGGTGAAGTCCTCAGCCAAGCCAACAGGCAGGTGTCTGCTCTGTCTCTCTGGAAGCAGCAAACTTGATAACACCAGTGAGCGTCCAGTGAGAGGGACTGGATGCAGCAGAGAGACATCTCTGGGGAACTGGGATTCACTGATAGTTACTTGAAAGGCAACGTTTGGACTGTTAGAGACCTGAGGAGTTTGTTGGCAAGGCAGACAAGCTGTTGTGCCAGGGTGTGGACACAGTTTTGCCTCAGCAAGAGTGAGCTTTGCTGCTGCTGAGTGCTTACACGGTGCCTCACAGTTCTGATTGGCCTAAGCAAGACATCACAAAAGGTCATAGTGTTGACATAACAAACTTAGACTTCTGTATGGCATTTGACCAGGGGCAGGGTCAGCTTTTTTGCTGCCCAAGGCTGCGGCAGCGGCTGCCGAAATGCCACTGAGGTCCCCGGTGGCCGAAGAAGCAGCCGCCGAAGTGCCGAAGTTCTCGGCGGCAGCTTCTTCAGCTGCCGGGATCCTCAGCGGCACTTCGGTGGCCACTTCTTTGGCCTCCGGGGACCTCGGTGGCAGCCTCTCCCGCCGCGGCCGCCAAGGGACCTGAAATGCCACCCCCCAAATCCTGGCGCCCTAGGCGACCGCCTAGGGTCACCTAATGGTAGTGCCGGCCCTGCATTTGACTTGACACGACATGACATTTCAATTAAAAAACTAGAATGATATAAAATGAATATGGCACACATTAAATGGATTAAAAACTGGTTAAATGATAGGTTTCAAAATGTAACTGTAAATGGGGAATCCTCATAGAGTGGATTTGTTTCCAGTGGGGTCCTGCAGGGATCCGTTCTTGGCCCTGCACTATTTAACATTTTTATCAGTAACCTGGAAGAAAACATAAAATCATCACTGATAAAATCTGGAAGTGACACAAAAATTGGGACAGTGGTAAATAACGAAGAGGACAGGTTTCTGAGTCAGAGGGATCTGAATAGCTTGGAAAATGGGGCCCAAGCAAATAATATATGTTTTAATACAGCTAAATGTAAATGTATACTTCTAGGAGCAAAGAATGTCAGCCATACTTACCCGATAGGGGACTCTATCCTGGGAAGCAGTGACTGAAAAAAAGATATGGGGGTCGTGGGTGGATAATCAGCTGAACATGAGCTCTCAGTTCAACGCTGTGGCCGAAAGGGCTAATGCAATTTTTGGATGCGTAAACAGGGAAATCTTGAATAGGAGCAAAGAGGTTATTTTATCTATGTATTTAGCACTGGTGTGACCACTGCAGGAATACTCTGTCCAGATTAGAAAATGTGCCTTATCGTGATAGACTCAAGGAACTCAATCAATTTAGTTTAACAGAGAGAAGGTTAAGGGGTGACTTGATTACAGTCTATATGTACCTACATGGGAACAAATATTTAATAATGTGCTCTTCAATCTAGTAGCAAAAGGTACAACATGATCCAATAACTGGAAGTTGAAGCTAGCCAAATTCAGACTAGAAATAAATCATACGTTTTTAATAGCAAGAGTAATTAACCATTGGACCAGTTTATCAAAGGCTGTGGTGGATTCTTCATCACTGGCAATTTTTAAATCAAGATTGGATGTTTGTCTGAAGGATCTGCTCTAGGAATTATTTTTGGGGAAGTTCTCTGGCCTGTGTTATACAGGCGGTCAGACTGGATGCTCACAATGGTCTCTTCTGGCCTTGAAATCTATGTGAGGGGGACACATCCATCAAGAACTGGACTGAGACCAGCTGCTCATTTTGCTACATTCTGATACTGAACAGGCATCAGCTGGTGATGATTTCAATCAGTACAAGAGAGAGGTCTGCACAAAACCCCCCAGATTCCACCACCCGTGAATGCTGCAGGGGGAGAAAGACAGACAGAATCATAACTTGGCAGCTGTGTCTTAATTCTCAAACCAAAGCTGTGTTTCCCACACACCACTAAAATTTGAAGGATAACTATGTATTTGGAAAGCAAGGTCCACCTTTAATCACTGCCAGCTAGGGCTGGATTTGAACCAGCAATCTGGATGAAAAACTCCCTATCCCATCAGTGCCATCACCAGTCCTCCTTAGTGTGTGCAGCAGCTGATTTTACAAGCTATGCAATCATGCATGCATGTGTCTGAGATCAAGGTCAATCCCTCTCTCTGGAAGAACACTGCACACTTTTTTCTTTTACAGTGGCTGTTGCAAGATAAGTCAGCAGAAAGAGTCCCTTCAAAGTCCATTATAAATACTATTCCTAATGAGCTTTATCTATACACAAGGTTTTTTGAAACCTAGGGGAAGTTTTAAAAGGTTGCATGAGGTTTGTTTCCTCTTTTTTTTTTAAATAACCAACACGTGTTTAACATTTGATTTTAGCTTCAGGAGAAATCCCATTAACTAGTTAATTGATTGCTAGTGGGTCAGAGAGAGAGGGTGAAATTCCTCAAGTGGAGCTGGTAGAGAGCTCAAATTGTTTTCAGAGAGAGGGATGCAGGCTGGAGAGCTTTCAGATAGGGCTGTTGATTAATTGCAGTTAACTCACACGATTAACTCAAAAAAATTAATCGTGATTAATCGCAGTTTTAATTGCACTGTTAAACAATTGAATACCAACTGAAATTTATTAAATGTTTTGGATGTTTTTCCACATTTTCAAATATATTGATTTCAATTACAACACAGAATACAAAGTGTTCAGTACTCACTTTATATTATTTTATTACAAATATTTGCACTGTAAAATGGTAAACAAAAGAAACAGTATTTTTCAATTCACCTCATACAAGTACCATAGTGCAATCTCTTTATCATGAAAGCGCAATTTACAAATGTAGATTTTTTTTCTACATAACTGCACTCAAAAACAACATAATGTAAAACTTTAGAACCTAGAAGTCCACTCAGTCCTACTTCTTGTTCAGCCAGTCGCTAAGAGAAATACGTTTGTTTACATTTATGGAAGATAATGCAGCCTGCTTCTTATTTACAATGTCACCTGAAAGTGAGAACAGATGTTCACATGCACTTTTATAGCAGGCATTGCAAGGTATTCACGTGCCAGATATGCTAAACATTCGTATGCCCCTTCATGCTTTGACCACCATTGAAGAGGACATGCTTTCATGCTCATGATGCCTATTAAAAAAATAATGCGCTAATTAAATTTGTGACTGAACACCTTAGGAGAGAATTGTATGTCTCCTGCTCTGTGTTTTACCCGCTTTCTGCCATATACTTAATGTTATAGTAGTCTCGGATTATGACCCAGCACATTGTTTGTTTTAAGAACAGTTTCACTGCAGATTTGACAAAATGCAAAGAAGGTACCAATGTTAGATTTCTAAAGATAGCTACAGCACTCGCCCCAAGGTTTAAGAATTTGACGTGCCACCCAAAATCTGATAGGGATGGCATGTGGAGCATGCTCTTTTAAGACTTCTGAAAGCAACACTCAAATGTGGAAACTACAGAACCCGAACCACCAAAAAAGAAAATCAACCTTCTACTGGTGGCATTTGATTCAGATGATGAAAATGAACATGCGTTAGTGTGCACTGCTTTGGATCGTTATTGAGCAGAATCCATCATCAGCATGGACGCCTGTCCTCTGGAATGATAGTTGAAGCATGAAGGGATATATGAATGTTTAGCGCATTTGGCATGTAACTATCTTGCAATGCCAGCTACAACTGTGCCATGCGAACGCCTGTTCTCACTTTCAGGTGACATTGTAAACAAGAAGCGGGCAGCATTATCTGCTGCAAATGTAAGCAATCGCTGAGAAAGAAGTAGGACTGAATGAACTTGTAGGCTCTAAAGTTTTACATTGTTTTATTTTGAATGCAGTTATTTTTTGTACATAATTCTACATTTGTAAGTTCAACTTTCATGATAGAGATTGCACTACAGTGCTTGTATTAAGTGAATTGAAAAACAGTATTTCTTTTATTTTTACAATGCAAATATTTATAATAAATATAAAAATAAATATAAAGTGAGCAGTGTACACTTTGTATTCTGTATTGTAATTGAAATCAATGTATGTGAAATTGTGGAAAACATCCAAAAATATTTATATAAATAGTATTCTATTATTGTTTAACAACACGATTAATCACAATTAATTTTTTTAATCGCTCGACAGCCATACTTTCAGAGAGAGGAGATAACAACAGTGCACAGTATATGATGCCAAGTTCTTTTTCTCCTTGAAGAGAGAGCATCTTAAGCAGTTGCCTCTGAAGCCCTATTTGTTTTATGTATTTCTGGAAATAGAGAGAATCACTAAGGCCAGGAAAATCAAGTTCCAGGCTGCTGGGCACCATGTTAACTGCCAGATTCCCTGGGAGTGTTGAGACAGCTTCTGGTGCCTTGGGAAAGACTGTTGGTACTGGCCCCATGTTCCCACCTAGGGATCCTGCGGTCACCACAACATGATCAGCCGGAGGAACTCTGCATCCACTTGGCTAGCGTACAGGATTGCTCCAATATTCAAAGAAGTTAAACCTCTTGACACCAAGGAAAGGCTTTTTTCTGCTGACAAGACCTATGCAAAGTCCATTAGTATCGGGCAGGAGGCAAGTGTGGAGTGGGAAATTCCAGCCAACCAGTATTTAAGGGTTAACTGGATGGCTAGCAGCTGCTCTAATGGAAGACAATTCAATTTCCGGCACAATATGTCCCTATAGATTGAGCCTGAGGTTACTATTGACTTTTTCTGTGCCCCTGTTGCTGGTGAAATTCATTCTCTCTCTCAACAACAACTTGAAATGAACGTCACAGAGAAAACACTCGGCAGAGAGGGGAACCAAAATGCTTCCCCTGAAATGCTGGAAGTGCATGTCTCTTCCTCTTAGAGTTATCCTGCTGGAGTCAGCTTTACTCTGCTTCTGCACTCCATCCCTGCTAGTTTGCAGATCTCTCCAGCCTGTTTCCAGACACAGTCACAGCCCACTACAGTTGTGACACACTTGCATCCACACCTTGGTTACAAAATCCACATTACAAACATGTAAAGAAATCATTCTCAGAAAGATTGTAGCTCATTCTGTACACTTGCTGGGTAGCCTATGGCTTAGATTCAGCTAGCACTGTTATCTGAAATAAATCCTTGTGCAGGTAGGGTGTGAATATCTCAGACATTTTTGGGGTAAATCTCCCATTCTTAGTCTAGCTCAGATGCAGCTCCATCAGTGTTAGGAATAGTAGAAGTGCTAGTGTAGACAGGGCTCAGGTGTTTTTATTGCCTTACCTTCCAGACCTGCTCAGACATGGCCAGGTCAGTGATCTACACTAGCGTTCTTATGGTTGCTAGTGCCTGTGGAGCTGCACTGGTGTTAAAGCAATGATAAATGATTCTCACAAACAACTCAGTGTAGACAACATCATAATGTCCTTCAGAATGGAACCATCTTCTCAGGAGGCTGGGGGACAACACACATCTGTGGGAACTATGTTGCCCTGCCTTGGCTGATGCAGGGGTAGAAATGGCCCTTAGCTGAAACTGAAGTATGCCAGAAAAAGTCTGCCTAATGGAAATGATGACCGTGGCAAGAAAGACATGGAAGGTATTTTTTGCTTTAACACTCTCCCTGACACTCATCATGTTAATTTCACTGGGCCCCCAATCTGTTTGCTTGTGAGTGTCTGTCTCATAGAACCCCGTGTCTGTTTCACATCAGACACAGGTGGGTAGCTAATGGCTAGAAGGCACTGGAAATGGGATTAACCAAAGCAGCACCCCCCAAACACCTGCTAAGCTTGGTTTAACAGAAAACCAGACAGCTGCTCACTGATTTTTTTTTAAATTACTATTCCAGTAAATGCTGAATACTGTAGGCTTTACTGTGTGCGATTGCACAGAGCCTCGTATCATTGTATAGAAAGTGATAAATTACAACAGTGTTCCAACATTTATGTGAATGAATTACCTATACCGTATCATCTTACATTATCATATAAGCTATCACTTTCACTAAACCTTCCAATAGTCCCATTTTTTAAAATAAATCCATTGCTAGCTGTATAAGTGTGTTGCAACACAGGGAAACAGTACTACCCAGGGTTTTTCATATAAGCAAAGTGCCACATGATTGTGGCAGCTTTTGTGTTTGAATTCCCAATACCTGGAATATATCCAGCAGTGTCCATGTTTCCTGCACCTGGGAGATAAGCAGACCTAATCTAACTGTACATCTGTCTTCTTCTATGTCCAATGCATGTCACAAATAAAGAAGCATTTCAGACTGACACATGCAGAAACTGGTTTTTACAAGCATCTCTGATACAGATATTTAAATCTCTTGTTTAGAAGAAAGGAAAAACAAAGATCCTACCTTTGATGCATGGTTGCCATAGTACAAACAAACTTCTCCCACGAAAGGGGTGTGAGAATGCAGAAGTTTGTATTGACTCTCTTTTAAAAAATGGTAAGAGCCTTAGGGGAGGAAAACCCCTTTAGAAATTTCATCATAGATCATGTGGGACAAAAGAGCCATTGGAAAAGGCTTTAGTGAATCTCAATTATGATGATGTTGCTTTCAACAGGTCTTTCCAGAGTGTGAAAACCACAAGCCTTTTAAAACTTTATAATTGCGCAAAGAGGAATCATCCATTTTCTGTCTGTAGAAACACAAGTGACGGAAAGTGGCTCTGATATGGAGAGTTTGCTGTTTGCTGGTGATGTTGTTTTGAAAAACAATGTCTCTCTCTGAATCCTCCTTCTTTCTTAGTCTGTCAAGAAAATATATGTGCCTGATGCAAAAAGTATTGGCAGAGAGACATATCACCAGCGAATAAAGAACTCTGTAGGATAGATACGCATGGATATAATACACAAACAAAACCTATTGCTTGTTGTATTCATGTGTATTATTTTGCTTCCTGGTGCAATCTTTCAACAAAGAAAAATAACAAGTACTGAAAACAAACTGCCTTTTGTCAATAGGGTATCTGCAGTTACATGGAAGGTACTAAGTTAATATAAATATGGAAGAAAGTGTAACTAATGATTGGAAAGCAGTACTTACACGAGGGTGGTTTTTTTTCTCACATCCATGATGTTACAAACATTGTTTAGTTACTTTATCTTTAGATAGTGAGAGACTGACGACGCTGGATAGATACAGGTGCTGTGCACGCTTTTCCAAACAGCTCTCTGAATCTTAAGGATCTCAAGCTATTTGTGTCCCCCTCCTTTCCTTTGGCACCCCTTTGCAGCCATTTCAATCGGCAGCACATTTCACAATCACCCCAAACGGTTTTGGGATAACACTAAGTTCTGGGTCTGAGACCATTATTTTTTTTGGAAGAGATATAAAAACATAATCCCCGATGACTTGTGATGATTGAAAATCTTATGGCATTTGGGCAATAATAAAGGTGGTCTCAATTGGGTAAATCCATTCTGCCTATTGAGAATTTGCCTTTAGTTTCAGTGGTATTCTTCACGCACTGTCCTAAGGTTCAGCGGCCATTCTTCAACAGCTGCTCCCTTTCATGCTAGAGGTGGCTGCGAGGTGGTAATGGCCGAACTGATTCCTATATACTTGGCATATAGTTTGTAAATCAGTTTGTGAGGTGCTTGGAGAGCCTTCTAGTTGAAAGCACAATGGATCAAATCCTGAGGAGCCATCTCAGTATGAAAATAGTTTCGTGTCAGCTCTTGACTGCAGTTGTGAGTTTATCTGAATAAAAACTGAGTAAAAAGTCCCATTTAGTCCAATGGCTATTTCAAAGCATACATCTGTATTATAGATAGGGTTGTGTTTACACCATTTTTGCCTTATTTGATAAAGTATGCAAATTACTCAAGTGTTCTTTTTTCTTAATTTTAAACATGGCATTCACCAATGCATAGGTTAGGGATAGTCCAATCAGACTATCTATGTGCCAGAGCTGCAGCCAATTGAAGTCAATGGGACTTTTGCCCACTGTATTTTTTATACCTCAGCTATGAAAAATGTGCTTCAGGCTAGAACATTTAAATAATATGATGACGATTGCATCAGTGCCCCATTGTGCTAGGCACTGTACAAACAAGGTTTAAAAAGGCATTCCCTGGCCTGTCCCAGGGAGCTCACAATCTAGGATAAAGACACTATACAACAGGTAGAAGACACAGCCAAACTTGGGAGGGCATGGAAGATGAGATAAACAGTAAGATGAGCATGTTTTGCATAATATGCAACAATCTCAACTCATCACATGCCTAGTAGGTCTCTGCTCAAGTGCAGCATTTTTTGATATTGCAAATAATTTTTAATAAATTAGTTTGGGAATTTTAAACTTGTATAAATGAAGGAGAAAAAAAAAACAAGCTTATCAATTGCTTTCTCCCTCCTCCCCCGCCCCCGGGTGCGTAACTCAAAACCCTTTTTTATTTAAGAAAATGAAATTTGGCAAATGATTAATATACAAAGGTAAACTGATCACTGACAGTGTTTGGAAGAGAAAATTAAAGCCATAGTATTCATATTTTTAAAAAGCCGATTACTCTGCGTGTATAATACTTTTCTACTACGCATAGTATGTGCCCTAATTCGTATTAATGGCTCCAAAGGAGCCATCACAGTTTATCAAGAAAGTAATATGCATTTTAAAAGTACTCAAAGATTTACATGATAAACCTTAAATGACTCCAGAGTGTATTATCAGTTATCTCAGACACTCAGAAGCATTCACTCACTTCTGGCAAACTAGATAATTCAAGGAAGCCCGCGAAAAACTTCAGTTCAGAAGAAGGCAGCTGTTACTCAGCTGTTCTCCATAGGATTTATTTAATGCAGTTAGGAATACTTTCCATCTCACTCTATCTAGTGGAAGTGGATGGCCCATGAACAACAAACATCATATGGCCCTGTCTAAAGAAAACAACTAGCTAAACATTAAGGCCCATCATTTATCAGTTACATTAATACAGTCTTATCTCACTGGCAATATTTTACAGCTATTGTCCTGCCAACCAGGAGCTAGTTAAAATATCAATACAACCAGGGCCTGGTTGGGAGGGCAATATCTGTGAAATATTGCCAAGGAAGATAATAAAGTTGCCAAGATGATGTTTTTAAATCATGCTCAAAGCCAAAGGCTAAACCAAGCGATAACTTCCTTAAAGTCAGTGGAAGAAATTAATAGTGAGGCTAACAACTACATTTCTCCCAGCAGGATGAGATCAAAGGGGAATAGGAAGAAGGATAATTAAATGGTTCTTAATTATGCTGCAGACTTTCCTCTAATGGGACCCTAGTCTGCAGTGAGTTGCTTAAAGCAAGAGAAAATATACTATTGGGATTAAATTCTATACCCACAAGGGGATGGACAAGATGACCTAAGGATATGTCTATACTGGAGCTGGAAGTGTAACAGCTAGCACAGGTAGACTTTGAGTGAGCTAACACACTAAAAATAACAGTGTACCCGGGACTGCTCAGGTGGCAGGACAGGCTACTTGTCCAAGTACAGTCCTGCCTGAAACCCTAGGCATATACTCAAGGGAACTAACACATCCTGCCATCGCTACACTGCTAAGTGGGGCCCCAATCCAGAGATTAATTCAGGCATGAACTTCAAATACATGACTAGTTCCATTGACTGCAATGGGACTGCTTACATGCTTAAAGTTAAGTATAGGCTTACATTTCTCACTGGATTGAGGTCTGGGATCTTCCTGCTGTTACGCCTGCAAACAGTAGTTGATAGGCTGCATTGTTTACACCAGGGGTCTCAAACACGCAGCCCGCGGAGTTATTTCCTGCGGCCCGCCATAGGCGCTGACTCCACTGGCAGCCAAGCTCCAAACATTACTGAGTGTTTATATTTTGTTAAAACCCCTCTTTGCATTACAGTTTTTAAAAAGTTAACACATTGACTTTTAATAGGATACTATATTTCTCTTCATTTTTTTCATTTTTGACTATACTTTTGTATCATTGTATGAAAAGGTTTCAGTGATGCAGCCCTCGGGCTAATTTACTAGTTCTCATGTGGCCCTCGTGGTGATTTGAGTTTGAGATCCCTGGTTTACACAGTACATCAACAGGGATATATTTAAGGAATATACCGGTACAGCCATGATCCTGGAGTCTGACCTGTGTACTTGGACTTCATGTGGGACCCTGCCGTGCAAAAAATGTGTCCAAATTATAGTACCGTGTAAGAGCACTTGATTTTACATTGCTAGCTAGCCAGCCACACACAGAGCTTTTGGGGAACAAAGCCCACAATACTTGGAAACTGGAGACGGAGAGCCAGTGGTCCAAATTTGTCAGTTACGCCAATATAAATCTAAAGTAAATCCACTGGAGTTGCCAGACTGGTGTTAGCCATTTCTAGAGCTTGTCAAAAAGATCAAAAATTGACAAACATTTCCCTGATTTCCCCTCTATTTTCCCTTGAAAATGCAAAGCTTTCAAAATTGCCCAAACATTATTTATTATCTTACTGTAGCACCTCAGAGTCTGAGTCATGAACCAAGAAGCCACTGTGCTGGGGGCTGTGCAGAGAGTGAACACAAAGATGGTCCCTGCCCCAAGGAGCTTACCATCTAAGACAAGAGATGGATATATATATGAGGGAGTACAAGGAGACAATACTGTGACAGGCAGTGGCCAACTCTAGAACTTGCTTCCACCACACGCTTACAGCTCTCATGAGTTCTGAGTCATGGCTGGACTCGCCACACTTCTCTAAAACTTGGGAGGAAATTGTCCTGAAGGAAATCTGAAGAGCCTAGATAGTCTCATACTATTCAGAGTCTCCTCCCTCCATTTACAGCAAGCTCTTTAAAAGGCTATGATAGGTTCCACAGCTCTTGGTCTTGACTGTGAGTACAGAATTTGGGGCTGCATATGTAGAGATGTCCCTTCGCAGTACAGGGAATTGGTGACACTACATTTCAGATTCCTACGGACATTCATACTAGAGGGTCTTGACAAATTGGAGGGGGTTCAGAGAAGAGCAACGAAGATGGCTGACCGCTTGTGAGGCCAAGTTGTAGAGAAAGATGAAAAAAACAAAATGTGTTCAGCTTGGACTTTGACCACTGTGGGGGACGGGATAACCGTCTTCAAGTATCTGAGGAGAGTAAATGCCAAAAAGTGAGATCAACTGCTTAGGGTGGTCTACAGAAGGGACATAATGAGGAAGAATGGGATGAAACCAAGTGACGGATAATTCCATCTGCATGTCTGACATGGCCCCCCTAACAGTGACATCTGTTAGACTCTTCCAAGACAAATGGTGGAAGTCATTTACAAGCAGGCCGGACAAAGCCAGGAACAATCCCATGCTGGCAGGCAGCTGGCAAGGGTCTGATTCTAGCAGTACCATGGTTTCCCTCAGACTGACAACCTGGAAGCACAGTGCAGTGGAAGCGCGGCGAGCATTACTTGCGGCTCTGACGAACAGCTTTCTGCAGCTCTATCTATCTGCCTCACTAGCTCTTGAACTGCTGAGTAATTACGACGGCAGAATCAGATAGAACTGATTAGCACATAAGCAAAGAGCACCTTGGGGCAGACTTACTCACCCCTCCTTGCATTCCGTGATTTGGTTTGCTCAAAACGGCCCCACTAGCCACCACTGGGGTAGAGAATTAAAGGGAGGAATTAAAGGAGAGTTTACTGAGCCTGGTCATGTTTATATCACCAGCTGGAAGAGGCTCCAGAAGGAGAACTCCCTCCCCCACTTGGCCAGTTCCCATAGCAATTGACCTCTGAGCTAGTGCTTTAAATATATCATTAAACATAAAACAAAGACAACAACAAAAAAGCGTTGCTTGGATAGCAGGAAAAGAGACAGTATTTACACCACCTTGGTGCTTCGTAATGTCTGCAAATATATTCTAATAATAGCCCCTTCCGCAACCGTGAGGAGTAAAATATACTGTCCAGGGCACGAGAGAATGCACTCAGATGAGTTTGGAACACAGTGTTGATCACCTCACACCTGGGCTTCAAAGCAAACAGGCAGAATGAGAGCCATGCACTGAATCCAAACTGTCACTGTGCTGACTAGCTCAGCGGTGGGTGGAAATCTCGGTCAGGCTTCACTGGCAACAGGCAGCTGCTGCCAAGATGCCCAACACTGAAATGAAAGCTGGAAAGATCGGGTGAGGGTTTGTTTTTTCCCCCTTGAAAGTACTGCGTGGCATGGCGGGACTGAGCAGTCATGTTACTGCCCCTGGGGAGTGAGTCTGTCATCTTTATTCTTTTAAATTAAAGGTTGTTGTTTTTGCCCAGACACAATAGCCCAGTGGTTCTCCAGACAACTGTCCCTCTTTCAGGAGTCTGACTTGTCTTGTGTACCTCAGGTTTCACCTCACTTAAAAACGACTTGCTTACAAAACCAGACTGAAAAATACAAAAGTGTCACAGCACACTAGTACTGAAAAATTGCTGACTTTCTCATTTTGCCATATAACTATAAAATACATTGACTGAAATATAAATATTGTACTTAGATTTCAGCATATAGTATATAGAGCAGTATAAACAAGCCATTGTCTGTATGAAATTTTAGTTTGTGCTGACTTCACTAGTGCTTTTTATGTAGCTTGTGGTAAAACTAGGCAAATATCTAGATGAGTTGATGTACCCCCCCCGGAAGACCTCTGAGTAGGATGACCAGATGTCCCGTTTTTATAGGGACAGTCCCGGTTTTGGGAACCTTTTCTTATATAGGCGCCTATTACCTCCCACCCCCATCCTGTTTTTTTCATAGTTGCTATCTGGTCACCCTACCTCTGAGTACCCCCAGGGGTACAAGTATCCCTGGTTGAGAACCACTGCAGTAGCCCAATTGACAGTTACGAGCTTTTACAGCGCACAGAGTCCTTGAACTAGGGTGGATGTTCAGAATAAAATAATACTTAATTTTCACATAGCACTTTTCACTCAGAAATCTCAAAGCACCTTGGACAGGAAAGTAAGTATCATTATCCCCATTTTACAGATGGAAACAGAGGCACAAAGTGACTTGCTCAAGGTCACAGAGCAGAGCAGTAGCAGAACGAGGAATACAACCCAACTCACTTGATTCCTAATCCAGTACTTTATCAGCTAGTCCATACTGCATCAACGCATATGTAGGCATACAAATACAAATAAGGAGAACAGCATTTCCTTTCTCCCAAGCTTTGTCTGTGAACTTTCTGAGCAGGGACTGTCTCTTACTATGTGTTTGCACAGTGCCTCACTCACTGGAGCTCTACAATCTATCATAACTCTGCTACCACTGGTGATGAAGAGAATGTCAGCCTTACCTTTATATTTCCTGCATTTTGTTGGTTTCTTGCATTTTTAACTTTTTAAAAAAGTTTATTTTTCTTGCCTTTTAAATAGTGAGTCTTTGTGCCCTGGTATTATTTTTAAACCATGAGGATGGATAGTGAGGGGAATGTGGAATTACTTTACGGTGTGGTATTTGGACAATGTCACCGTAATCTGATAGGGTTAATTTAGGCTGCAATGCTTCTTTCACCAGCTACGTGGTTGTCCTATTCATATTGATTTGTCAGAAAAGATAACACGAAGCAGGAAGCATCTGAATCTCAGGAGTCGGTGAGCTGCTGTCAGATACAATTTGTAACTGTTTTCTCATGTTGGAAAATAAAAGATGGATTATAAAGGAAAAAGAACGCTATTCTGATAAACAGCAATGACTAACTATCCATGTGTAAGTGTTAGAAATATCAGATCTAATCTTGCATACTGGGGGAACAAAAATCTATCCTGGGAAATATATATCTGAGGGTCTGAAAGGCACAAGCAACTTGAGAGTGAAGATTTTTCAGTAGTTAGCATGAATATTTATTAATGAAAATGTCATACCTTGGGATTTGTAATATTATGCACTGCATCCTAACTGCAAGGACCAATCTCTCTAGTCGAGTCCAGTGACTCTGTAAATATATCCTTCCTCCACCCCAAAAGAAAGCAAGAGAGAAAGAGCTAGGAAACACTAAGGTCTCTAATTGCCCCCGCTATCTTTTCAGTTACCCAGCCAGACTAATATTGGTTTGTTTACCTCTAGCATATTAGTTATCACACAAAAAACTTATCAGATAGCTGCCAAATAAACATCCAGTATCTTTGATATGTCAGTTCATTTGGAGCTTCTGCTGTCCTGCTCTTTCATCACTTTCTGCTGCTCACTCTAAACAGTTTAGAAATACGGATTACGCCTCCAGGAAACTGAAGCAGCCAGAGACAGTATGTGTGTGACAGTGCATATGCAGCGAGTGCAATGCAACCTGCTGTCGAAAGGCACAAAGATTGCTCATTGGTCAGCATACTCTTCGGATATACATGGTGCTGGGTCAAAGCACTTGACTCTGCAAACTAAACAGCCGCCTGCCTAGAGCAAAGGACCAAAAAAAACCCAACAAACCATGGCTAAGAGGTTAGTGTTTTCATAACCGCATACAGTATTTCATTTACAGGTGTTACCGTTTCATATACTGCACACTGCCAGATCTCTCCAGTAGTATCTCCTCTTACCATTTCTGTTTTGTTTTCTAAGAAATTCTGGAGTGGTCAGCAGAATTATTCATAAAATACTGCCTGGTAATTATTGCCCTATTGTATCTTCTGCTCATCTGAGGTGTTTCCAACGCACTACTAACATAATGCACAATGTGAGCTGCAAACACACATACGCGCACACATGGGGAGTTACATTCCTGCTTTCAAATATATAATCAAGTCTGTCAGTCTAAAGTGGGATTGTGACTTTGTCTACATCAGGGGAGCAAGAATCCCCCTTTCCCCATCTGGGGTATCTGGATGTGGGACTGGCTGAGCAGGTTAAAACAGGTGTTGAATGTTCGCCTATTCCCTCCTAGGAGCAGGTGGCAGGAAGTAGGGGGTGGGAGTGGATGAGCCTTGGCTCTGTCCCTTCATTATGCTCACCTGGCACAGAAGCTGCTGTGATTTGCTGGTGATATGAGACAGAAGCAAATGGCTACCCTCCTGAACAAAGGGGATGCAGTGTGTGGGCGGGGGTGGAGGGGAGAGGAATGCCTAGGAGGTATGTCTCTGAGTCATAATGGTTTCAACGGCCAACTCCTGGAGTGGTGCAGCGTATGCACCAACCTTTTCCCAGGGCTCTGCTGAAAGTCAGTATAGACTGTAGTGAGTCCCATCTCATTCCCCGCAACTGGGAGGGACGTGGGTGAAATGTGGGACTTTGATGAGGGCTGGGAACACTCATTCTGTAAAAGTGAGGGGGGAAGCTCTAAGGTCCTAGCAGGAGTGAGGAAGGCTCTCCTGTGGCAAACTAAAGAAATGCTCTCTTTCTTTTCTGTTTTTCTTCCACTATCTAAGGGGTATAGGTACAGCTTGGGCTCAAAAGGTACTGCGTACTAGTCTACAATTTATGCCAGTGTCTCTAGACCTCTTTAGTCTGGGAATTGGATAGGATCAGGCTAGGACACAAGATTCTACAAAGCTGTGAGACCCAGTGGCTAGCAGCTTGTGTCTCCTGAGTTCTAATTCTGGCTCTGACACAGACTCCCTTTGTGAACTGACCTAGGGCAAGTCACCACACTTCTCTGCCTTTGGGTCCTCATCTGTAAAATGAGGGTTACAATGGGATTTCCTTTCCCCGACGAGTGGGGTGGAGGGTGATGGGGTCAGACAGGGGCTGGAGGAATAGACAGTGAAAGACGCCGCCTGTAGCCAGTTCCAGGGGAGGTAGGCTGTTCTGTGCCAGGGCGCTTGCTGCATTAAAGGATCACAGTATGGTTCGTTCGAATACTGCAGTACAATGTTGAGTAGCTGCATGCAGGTTTGCTAAGTGTCATGCATCTCATGTGTTGCTAATGTACACAGACCCTGTCCCTGGCCCATTCCTGCATGCATTCAGCTGAGCGGTGGGAAAACAGGAATACTGAGACTGCAGTTCGTCTGGGCCACCACAAAAAGCTGCGGTGGTGCCTAGTGAACAAGCAGCCTGGCCTCTTAGCCTCCGACTCTGGCCACTATCTGCTCCGTCAGCCATGCCTAGCTACATGGAGCAGCTGAGAAGGAAGGAAGCAGTGGCAAAGGTTCCAGCACTCTGAAGACATGAGTAGCTCATGGGGATCAAGGGGGAACAAGAGCTGTTGGAGGAAAGGAGCTTGGTGGAACAGGAGTTGCTGTGGGACTAAGGGGGGCCACAGTGGGGAATAAGGTTGCCAACTTTCTACTTGCAGAAAAACGAACACCCTTGCTCTACTCCTTCCCCCGGCCCCTGCCCAGCCCCGCCTCTTCTCTGAGGCCCTGCCCCTGCCCCGCCCCTTCTCTGAGGTTCCACCCCCACTCATTCCACACCCCCTCTCCCTCCGTTGCTCGCTCTCCCCAACCCTTGCTCACTTTTACTGGGCTGGGGAAAGGTGTTGGGGTGCAGGAGGGGGTGAAGGCTCCAGCTGGGGGTGGAGGCTCTGGGGAGTGGGGACGGGGATGAGGGGTTTAGGGTGGAGGAGAGGGCTCTGGGCTGGGGCATGGGTTGGGGTGAAGGACGGGGTGAGGGCTCCGGAAGGGTGTTTGGGGACGGGAGGGGGCTCTGGGATGGGGCAGGAGGTTGGGAAGCGGGGGGGGGGGAGGGGTTCCAGCTGGGGCTGCGGGCTCTGGGGATGAGGGGATTAGGGTGTAGGACAGAACTCCAGGCTGGGGTAGGGGTGCGGGCTCCAGGAGAGAGTTTGGGGGTAGGAGGGGGCTCTGGGATGGGGCCTAGGGGTTTGGAGTGCAGGAGGGGGTTCAGGGTGCAGGCCCCGGGCAGCGCTTACCTCAGGAAGTGGCTGGCATGTCCCTCCGGCTCCTAGGGGGGGGGGAGGCGGCCATGGGGGCTCTGCGTGTGGTTCCCAGCTAATGGAAACTGCGGAGTCAGTGCACAGGGTGGGGGCAGCATGCGAAGCTCCTGTGGCTGCCCCTATGCCTAGGAGCCGGACAGACATGCCGGCCACTTCCCGGGAGTTGCGCAGAGCTGGGTAGGGAGCCTGACAGCCCTACGCCAACCGGACTTTTAACGGCCCGGTCAGCAGTGCTGATTGGACCTGCCAGGGTCCCTTTTCAACCAGATGTTCTGGTCGAAAACAGGACACTTGGCAACCCTAGTGGGGAGAGAGCTAATGCTAGCCAGTAGCAGGATCCCTCTTAACCAGCATCTTTACTCATCTGGTTACTTCTGGGTTTCCACAAACCCTCTGACCAACCACTTAGGAATGCAAAAAATAAGATTCTGCCTCCCATGACTCAGGGAAGCCCTGTGAGAGGAATCTGGTGTCAATCCAATGCCTTTCATAAGCATTTTTTAAAAACTGAAGTCTATGGTTTGTAGAGAGTCTGGCACAATGAGATCCAACCTGGCTGAGGTCTTTAGCTGTTACTGCAATATAAATGTTAATTTGTATATATACGCGCCAATTAGGGGCAAGTATGCAAAGTAATTAATAGGCTATTGCGTCACACACGAAGCTGCACAAATCTTGGCAAGTTATATGCACGGTCTCGTGGACTGAATTTGAGTCCCTCTGTCATGTGATTTAAAAAAATGTCCATCAATTTTGGCTGCTTCAGTTAAAAAAAATGGAGGCACCCAAAATTAGTGGATACTTTTTAAAAACATGGGATTGTGTGACTGATCTGGGAAACTGAGGAACTCTCAATGAATAGAAAATAATTGGCAAGTGTCTTTATATCTCAAATTTCTCACCTGCAAAATGGGGATGATAAAAAGAATACATTACCTCCCTTAGAGGGCTCTTGTGAAGATTAATTACTTATGGCATGATTTGCAGAGTGCAAATCCAGCGCTCACTAAAGTCAACTAGAGCTGCAAGTGTCTCTTTGAAAATGAGGCTGTTATTGTTTGTAGTGAACCCTGAAGAGTAAAAGTGTTATTATTTCTAGTATTTCCAGATTATAACTGACCCAGAACGTGTGAGCTCATACTTCTGCTCACCACCAGCCAAAAGGAGAAAGTTAACCTGAGAAAGTTTACACTTCAGAGCTGTGGACAAGTGTTTGAGTTTAATTTTTCTGAATGCTAGGCAAAGGCTCACAGTGGTTTTTATTCAAAGCAGTTTGCTCCTCTTAGCTGAAGGACACTATTCATTAACATTATGATGTTCTTCGGATAAGGCAGTTTGACATTTGATAGTAGAATTCAAGATAGGGTGTTTTAAAGCAGTAAAGTTTATTGCCTGATTATCTTTAATAAAGTATTAGCACAACGAGGCATGCTTAGTTGTTACACTGTCTGACACACATGTAAGAGATGGAAATCATCACAGTAAAAAGAAATCTAAAGATCATTAAAGATGCAGTTAGATGTGACTGTGATATTTATTCCTTCACACACATCTTGGAGACTGATGAGGCTTACAGTGTAACTCACTAGGTCACCACATTTGAATATGAATTATAGGAATGTTTTTGGTATTAGAATTATTTAAGTATGCCAGGACTAGAGAAGACTGTGGGGAACTTCAGAGAGTACCTAGCAAGTTAGGTGAATGGGCAGCATGATGGCAGATGAAATTCATTACTGACAAAAGCTGGGTAATGTTTACTGGAAGAAATCATTTGAACCACTCACACACATTGCTGGGTTCTAAACTGATTGTACTGTAACGACTCAGGAACAAGACCTGGGCGTAATTGTGGGGAACCCCATGAAAACGTCTGCTCAACACGCATCAGCACATGAAAAAGCAATCAAAATGTTAAGACATAGAATGGAATGGAAAACAATTATTCTGATATTATGTAAATCAACTTTATGCCCCCACCTAGAATTCTATGTTCATCTCTGGTAATCCAATCTCATAAAAGGCGATAGCAAAAACAAAAGGGGTTCAGAGATTGATAACAAAAATGATTGGAAGAGAGTGAAGGGGGACTTCCATAAGAGGAGGGACTAAAAAGATTGGAACTGGTTAGAGAGGAGATGAAGAAGGAATAAACCAGGGGCACCCTATTTATCCTCTGTCATAATACAAGAGAACATTCAGTGAAATTGAAAAGCAACACATGTAAACTCATTCAAGGCAATGCTTTTTGACATAGTACATGGAACTCATTGCCACAGGATATGATGGAAGCCAAGTGCTTAGTGGGATTCTAAAAAAATAAATAGAAATTTATATAGCTAAGAGAATATCCATATATTAGACACGATAAACTTTTTAAAAGGGATATAATCCCTCATGCTTCAGAGGGCATGAATAAAACACTCCCTTGGGGAGTTAGGAAAAAACATTCCCTTAGCCCACACTGGACAATTACACAACAACCTTTCTTGCAACTTCTTCTGAATCATCTAGTACTGGTCAGTTGAGCCAATGGCCGGGGACGAGATTCCCATGTGCCTATTTCTTGGGTAGGATTTGCAGATGTACTTAAGTGAAATTTAATGGGACCTGTGCTCCAAAGTCATTGGGGTGAAAGGTGGCTTGTGATTCAAATTCACTTAAGTGCTTTTGCAAATCTCATGCTTTCTTTTTATTTTTTTTTCAGGAGAACAACAACAGAATGAGCCAACTAATGTCTTTTATTGGGACAAAAATAGTGGTGTGTGTGTGTGTGTGTGTGTGTGTGTGTGTGTGTGTGTGTGTGTGTGTGTGTGTGTGTGTGTGTGTGTGTGTGTGTGTGTGTGTGTGTGTGCGCGCCTTAGAATAATAAAAGAACTCATGACCTATCAGCACTTAGATCCTTTTGGTAGCTGATTTAGAACCAAATCCTGCTTGCTTTACTGATGCAATTAGCTTGATTATCATCAGAGGGATATTCATATGATTAAGATGAGCAGGGTTTGGTCCTTATTATAGTAACCAATAATATACACACTGTGCTTGATGCTATGGTGATGGGCACTATGCATTGACAGGGAGACAGACAGACAGGTAACAGAAGTTTTCTGACTTCTAGAATGAGGATCAATTTGACATTATTTTAAATGGAAAGAGAAAACATGACAATAGGGGACATGTTCTCAAATATTTTATTTATGTAACTATCTATTATTACTTTCTCTAACTCAACCCCACAGATTTTCCATAGGAGAGAATAAGGAAATTAGCTATACTCAATTTCCATTAATAATAATAAAAAAAAATCTGAAATTTTCAATTGTGCAGTGGTATTTCTGCCTATTATTGTGGTACATATGCGCCATCCGGATATTTGCCCTGTGACCAGTGGGTTGGGGTGTGTGTGTGTGTGTGAGAGAGAGAGACACTTTTAAAAAGAGCCAATCGGAACAGATTGTTTCTGCATATTCAGAAATATAAGAAACATCACAGATCTTAATGCAGGCTGAAGAAATTGCAAGTCATCCAGTGAGCAAGAGGGCTTAAGTAATCTATTTGTCCACCGGCCCATGAAGGGTAGGATGATTTCCCAGGCAAGGAATGGAGAAGAGCAGAAGACTCCGTGAAGTCCACTAGGGATCTTGCTATGCTGATGTAATTCACATGGGAAGTGTGCGTAAATGTTAGCAGGATGGGTGCAATATCAAAATCCATAGACAGATAAAGAGTGAAACTGTTTAATGGCTGGAAGCTGTAAAAGGGTTATCAGTACTATTGCTGGCAGGTGAAAAAACTTCTGCTTTTAGTTATGATGGTCCCTGGTTCTCGTTTGTATTCTTAATATGCGTCAGTTGGAATTATATTAGGGATGGGCACAAGACACAACATTGAGATCCAGATCTGAATTTTGAAGCGCCAAAGTTCAACGATGTTGGCTTCATCCATCAGAAATCAAAATGACATCTGCAAAATTTGGATCTAGGTTTGTTTTTTGAACAGCCCTCAAGTTTAGGGGTGTTTGGATCCAGGATTTTAGTTTACATATGTCTATATGTATGTGAAGTACCGCTGTGCATTCTTGATCAAATCCAAGTTCACTGATGTCAATGGAGTTTTGTCATATTCTTTAAACTGGTCCCAAATTGGAAGCTCCCTATAATGGGACTCAAATGTAGTCTTGTGTTTGTATACAGGAGCAAATTCAGTGCTCAAGGAAGAATGTTATGTCTGATGAAATATCACTGTTACTTAAACTGCTGAAGTTGATTAATGGAGATTTTCCTTCTGCAGTTTGACCACTTGACTTCGAATTAGGACTTCTAATGTTTAGACAGAACTTCGCAACTTTTTGGAGGGCTTCTGACAGTTCAGGTCCAGCTAAATCCATCACTCTAAATCCATCAAACACTCAGCAAGAGAGAAAAGAAAGACACACTTATATCAAGTTTGAGTTTCTAAGTGAGATCTCCTCTGCTTGACTTGGAACACTAAATATGTCTACTAATAAAAGTATTCACTCAGGAGAACACAAAGGCATGCATACCTGAAAAAGAAATCCTATTCAAACGCAATACATTAGATACATTGCTCACAAATACCAGGGTTCTTTTGTGAGCTCTCATTAAACAGAAGCAGCCACATGTGCTTCCCAGTCAAAAAGTTTTAATTAATTGCTTTCAGTCATTTTCCTCATGTAAAATTGGAATAGTTATAGAAAGGTCTGGCTGTGGATGTTTTGATAGTGGTGGGATGGGGGATATGTAGGGGAGTATTATATTAAACTACTTGAAATGTGTGAGACAGGAATCAAAAATAGATAAAAGCAATTTTTCGAGGCTGTTTACCGGTAAGAAAATTCTTCAAAATCAGCTTCATACAAAATGATTGGATCTTCTTAATTAAGACCTGAAAAAGATTTGGTCATGGACGTCCTGAAAAATAGGCGGGGGAAAATATATATCTTATAAGATTAACTATTGGGAGAGCAACAACAGATATGAAAGAGTGGAATGTCAGACAGATCAACTCAAGATAAAGCAGCAAACACAAAGAGAAAAAGTTGTCAGAAGTCTGTGCTCTGCCCAATCGTGTTATTAACCAGGGTTTGCAACAAGTCAACAGGTCTATCCTTTTAATTTGCTGACTCTTAAGTTAGTTCATCTGTAACCATAGCATTTTATTTTTTTTGCTTAGTGTTTCATTGATTGTTTCCCATGCCTTGAATTGCCTGGGCTTTGTTAAATGCTTTGAAAGGTTGCCTAGTTTCATTGATGCTTTTCATTCTGTATCCTTTTCTGAAATGCTACCTTCCTACATTAGCAATCCTTAATAAATCCCAACAGATATCGTTACACCTTCCGTGCCAATGTGCACTACAGAGACTATTTTTCACAACAGCATCAGTTTCCTACTCTCCTCTACGACATCACCACCGATAGCTCTTCCACTTAAGCAGTTTTCAAGTCCGTGCATTATCAATAGATAGATACCTCAAGATGACTGAAAACCAAAGCTCAGACATTCTGTTACCATCTATATTTTCTGTCTGTGCTCATGTCTGTTGCTCAGCAAGACTTTCCCAGTTTCAGGATGGAGTTATTTCAACTGAATTTCTGAAGCAATCCCCACTACAGGTCATCAAGGGGACAGAACTGTGGACCTTCAGCATCAAAAGCACAGGTCTCTATTATCTGAGCTGAAAGAACAACGATTACCTAGTAGATACAGAAGGCTCTTTTCTTCTGTGTATAAAGAGGAAAACCCCACACAAAAAAAGCATGTTACATTTTTTTCTTCTTCCTGCCTTTGATTATACCATAGTCTGTGGCATTTAAGCACCAGACAGTAATTAGAGACAGCAGTGAATATGCCCCAAAAGGCACATTCTCAGTCTTCCCACCATTCCCAATTTGTTCTTTTCCAGGTTATTTCTCTGGAACATTATTTACTCATTTCTAGAGCCTATCTAGTGTATGTGAAGTGTGACATTTATAAGCCCCAGCTCCACTTGCAGATGATAAACGGTGGTCAGCAGTGGCTGTCATTACACTGATGTGGGAAATGGTTTGCTGGTTGGTAAGGATGGGATGAAACCAAATATATGTTGCAGAAAGTGTTCTGCAGGCTGGGTGATTTTGTTCCAGCCACCCTAGCTGGTAAGGAGTTCTCAGCACCTATAAAAGGAAAGCATTGTCAGCAAAGGAGCTATTTGTGACTGGAAATGGACTACAATCTTCTTCATAAAAAATGGGGGTTGCCATACCAACTCTAAGAGACTGATCAATTAAGGTGAGCTATTATCAGCAGGAGAAAAAAAACTTTTGCAGTGATAATCAGGACGGCCCATTTCAAACAGCTGACAAAAAGGTGTGAGCAACAGCAGGGGGAAACTTCGCATGGGGAAGTAGATATCAGTTTGTGTAATGACCCAGCCACTCCCAGTCTTTATTCAAACCTAATTTAATGGCATCCAGTTTGCAAATTAATTCCAGTTCAGCAGTTTCTCTTTGGAGTCTGTTTTTGAAGTTTTTTTGTTGAAGAATAGCCACTTTTAGGTCTGTCACTGAGCCCAGGGCTACACTAGGGGAGGGGGTCGATCTACGATACGCAACTTCAGCTACGGGAATAGCGTAGCTGAAGTCGGCGTATCGTAATCGGCTTACCTGGGGATGAGGACGGCGGCGAGTCGATCGCTGCAGCTCCCCCGTCGACTCCGCTTCCGCCTTTTGATGCGGTGGATTGCCGGCGCCGACGGGGAGCGCGATCGGGGATCGATTAATCGCGTCTTAACGAGACGCGAAAAATCGATCCCCGGTAGATCGATTGCTACCCGCCGATCCGGCGGGTAGTGAAGACCTGCCCTGAGTGACCAGAGATATTGAAGTGTTCTCCCTACTGGTTTTTGAATGTTATGATTTCTGATGTCAGATTTGTGTCCATTTATTCTTTTGCGTAGAGACTGTCCGGTTTGGCCAATGTACATGGCAGAGGGGCATTGCCGGCACATGATGACATATATCACATTGGTAGATGTGCAGGTGAACAAGCTCTTGATGGCATGGCTGATGTGATTAGGTCCTAAGATGGTGTCACTTGTTGCTCATACCTTCTTGTCAACTGTTTGAAATGGACCATCCTGATTATTACTACAATTTTTTTTTTCCTCCTGCTGATAATAGCTCACCTTAATTGATCAGTCTCTTAGAGTTGGTATGGCAACCCCCATCTTTTCATGTCCTCTGGATATATCTATCTATCTCTATATATCTTCCTACTGTATGTTCCACTCTATGCATTTGATGAAGTGGGTTCTAGCCCACGAAAGCTTATGCCCAAATAAATTTGTTAGTCTCTAAGGTGCCACAAGGACTCCTCGTTCTTTTTGCTGATATAGACTAACATGGCTAACACTCTGAAACCTACAATCATCTTGACATTCTAGAATGTTGATCTTGGATCAGTGAGTTCCCCACACCTTTGGGACTCACCTCCCTTCTTTGTCTGTAACAGAAGTAGTTTGCCAACCTTCACATTGTTCTGCAGAGCCCAGCTTTTCTCCCTTGCTCATAGGGAGATGAGTAACAGGTAGCTGAGGGATTTGGGGATTTGGAGGGATGGCTGGGCTAACATACTTTTGCTATACTCTGTATTGTGGCTGGCTTATTTGATCTTGGAGCAGCTGATTAGTATAGTTTTCAAAGGTTGTTGAGGACTCGTGGAGCTTTGGATGGATGATCTCTTCTTGCAGAGAAATAAACCCTTAATTAATAAACAGGTCCCAGATCCTCAAGCATTTTAAGAACCTTGCTGTGGCCTCCATCTAGACAAAAGAAGGCACAGCAGCTCCAAAATGCTCCTGGGTGTTTGTGCTGAGTTTGATGGTGTGTGTTCTGCTCTGTAAGTCTCTGCACGACCCCAAGCACCAGAAGTAGCAAAGCACTGACCAGATGGCCCATCCCTGCAGCAGACTGTGTGAGATATTTGAGTCAGTTTGACCTTTTTGGGATTTTCCAGTTAAAAAAAAAAGACTAAAAGATTGTTTTTTTAAAGCCAAAATGGTCCATGTAAAATTACCCTGCATGGTACAACCAGTATTGGTGTCCACCTATATTATTCATAATTTAAATATTGGTCTATAAAGGGGACTTTACACTGAGAACCTGATGGTTGTATTTGAAAAAAAATAGGGCCCATAGGATCTGAACTTTAATATAGGGGGAGTTTGGATCCAGAATTTCATACCCATGTAAAATGATTCAATCCTTTTTCTAGTCACATCCTCATTTTTTTTTCTTCAGTTCTAATTCTTCTAGGGTTTTATTTATTTATTTATTTATTACACCCTCCCAATACAATATATAAAGGTTCAGCACAATGAGTGCCCTGGCAAAATATCAGAGGGGTAGCCGTGTTAGTCTGGATCTGCAGAAGCGACAAAGGGTCCTGTGGCACCTTATAGACTAACAGAGGTATTGAAGCATAAGCTTTCGTGGGTGAATACCCACTTCTTCAGATGCTAGCAGTGGAAATGTCCAGGGGCAAAATATGCTCACACAACTACTGACTGTACAATCTCCTGCAAGTGTGTGTGTGCACAAATTGGGCAACTGCCATCATGGCACTTTGCAGCCCATTTATTGCACTGATCTTTGACAACTTTGGCCCATAGGACAAATAAGGGACATCTATGAACGACTGGATCCAAACTCCATCAAGAGGGCTGATGGATCTTATATCCTGAAGGTTTTATCAACTGACAGCACAGCATTGCTGGTTTGTATAGCCACAAGAACCCTGTTAAATCACAGCATCCTTGATTTTTATTTTACCTTGAGCAGAAGGTGGGTTGGACAATAAAATCCAGTCTCTATGAGATTTAAGTTTTCCTCCTACTTGGTATAAGCATAGAGCAAATGTAAATCAAAGTCAAATATATTCCTGGCCTCCTGTTTTATAAACTTCTTTTCCTCATTTATTACAAAGTCAAAACAGCTTGACATTTTGACAGCTGAATTTTTTTCCAGGAGAGAAGCCACTTGACAGAAGTTCTTACTCAAACTTGTTTCTCACTGCCTTTTAACCACATGCCAGTTTTCTTTTTTTCTTTTAATGTTACTGTCACAAGATTTTCATATTTCCCAGGTACAAGGTTACTCCCATGGATTATGAGGGCTGAGCCATATAACACCCCTGCTTGAACTGTACCTAAAATGTGTCCATGTATTACACAGAGAATAAAGAACAAGGCTGGGAAGTTGTGAATTATTGAGCTCTATTTCTATTGACAGGGTGTGGTGATACCATAAATCATCAGGGAAAATCTCCTATATCATCAGAACCTCAAGTTAGAACACTGATCCATCATGCAAAATTGTCCAGGTCTTTTGTTGAATACATACATAAATGATCCACATCTCCAATCCATGCATTTCCTCCCAGCTCCCTTTATTGTTACCTCCTCTACCCCTTCTCCTTACCACTATTGCTGTCCTCCCTCACAGCCTCCTCTGTACAGTTGACAATGTTCTCCCAATCTCCTCCCCAGATGCTCCTCTCTCAGCCCTAAGCTTTCCTTCTTCCAATGTCCAAGATAGACACAAAGAAGATGGGATGCAATGCGAAATATAGCAGTGGAGATGACAGTGTGGTTTTTGTTTCAGTAACACATGCACACACTTCTTGTGGGCCTCCTGGATTTATGAAAGGGACTGAATAGAGGGAGGGTGGGGACTTGGCACATGTGGCTGAAGAGAGCATTCCATACAATGTATGATGCTGAAAATTAATGTTAATAGAGCTGCAAGAATTAAACGATTTCCCCATGAACCTTCATATGAACCTGATATGATGATCTTTGTGTTGACATTTCATGAACAGAAAAGCAGGTGAAATTAATTAAATACATTATTCAGTTTTCAGACAAGTTGTGAAGTAGAGTTGTGTGATGTCATTTACCTAATAATAAGCTATGTTTTAATGATGATGGGTGGGGGGAGAACTTGAACCTTGAGGCATTTGGGGATCAGTTCTGACAAGCACTCAGAAGTCTGGATACTTCTTGCTAGCTGAACTTCTTGAAAGGGGAGAATTTGGCTGGAATACTTTGAGAACAGACTGACCCACGAGATGTCCAGTAATTCTTGCTTGTGGTTGGAAAGGCGGAGAATATGAACCACCTTTTGTACAGTATTTTCCTTTTGTTCCCATTTCAAACCTCACATACTGGGTACTTGTATGGCCCCATATCACCATAGTATCTGATTCCCTCACAATCTTTTAGTGTATTTATCCTCCTGTGAGGTAGGGATGTGCTCTTATCCCCATTTTACAGCCCAAGCTCCCACAGGAAGGCTGTGACAGAGTAGGGAATTGAATCCAGGTCTCCCAACTCCTGAGATAGTGTCCTAGCCACTCAACCATCCTTCCCCACAAAGTGCACCAAAGCAAAATTGGAAATAAAGTTAACTGAACATTTCTGAACCTTGCCAAAAGGTTATGTTCGGTTCGAGAAGAGTTAGGTAGGGGAAAAAAACCCAAACACTTTATTTCCATAAATATCTGTCCATCCCTAACATTTATGTGGAGTTTCTCATCTATGAATGAGGCCTTTGATGCCTATCAGAAAATCCTAGAAAATGTTTTTCAGAAGAAAATTTCCCCTATTATTTTTATTTTCTGACTGCTATCCATGACACAAGCAAAAATAATCCTTTGCCCAATTTGTGACTTAAAAGCAAGACATTTTGCTGAAAATATGCCTGTTTAGTTCAGATGCCAAATATTTATCATTTAGATTTCGTAAAAGATTATATAGATACAGAGAAACGGAATTCTTAACATGCTAGATCTACTATTGCATCTCCTTAACAAAGACAGCATTTACTGTCACCGAACAAGTTTAGTACTTTTGTCATTAAAATGTCATCTGAATATCGCTATCAAATGAATTGCATCATGACCCACTTATAATGTACTTTAATGTAATGAAATTCTCCTTAAAGGAAACATTTGATATGATGACTGAAAGCAAATTACTTTGGTAAGTTCCTGATACATTGACATTTTTCTCCTAATGAAGATTTAATGAAAACAATCCGTTCTCTGAGTTGTGAACTTTTGACAACAGGACTGTAAAGTACATCTAACGACAACCACATTAAAGTCGATTTAAAGCAGTATCATAACCCTAATTTTATTATTTAGCAGAGCAGGTGGTACTGTACCTCTGACTGCAAAATGCGACTCTCCATTCCTTTTAGTGCATTTTTTAATAGCCCCTTGAGAAGCATTTCCACAAACAGAACATCTATTGTCACTAACTACTGCTCATTCCAAAGTCTCTGCATTATTGTTTGGATATGAAACTTTAATGCATTAGCAAGAGCAATTTATCAAAATAGGAAGATCAAACACACTGAAAGGTCCAATGATAATGATGATGCATATGCATGTACATAAGGTATTCATTCATTAAGTTCCTGCTACTTATTTTGATGAGGGTCATATGCAATGACAAATACCCAAACTTGCAACCTGTCTCCAGAAAGAAGAAAGATGCATAATCCACATTGCCTTGTTTTGCCTCAGAAATCCCAGCCTGTGATTTTCTGACATTTCCCTGTCTAGTTATGCTAAACCAAGCACATAATGAAGTGTATAAGGCTTATAACTTTGCATATCACCTCATATTCCTCTGGACTCACTCTCTCTCTAAAATAAAAAAAAAAGCCCTTTCAAGGAGAATATTTCTTTTTATGCTGCTTATTTTTAATTCCCCCCCACTGCCCTCTCCCAACATCTAACTAACTAAACATCATTTACATCTCTAGCCACAACAGTTGGGGGGTGCGGATGGGAAGAGGCAGAACCTTTTCTGTCTGAAACTAGAGTTCTTGTCTAGCAAAACAATTAAATGTAAACAGTGCAGCCGAGGCTTTCATTATGCAAAATGGATGGACACATTATGCTGCCCATGGCAATAGATTATATTTTAAATAGTTCTTTATCAGGAAAATCACCCCTTAATGCTTTACTTCCCCTTTTCACATGACAGCAGGGACACTCAAGGCACATTTTACATGTTAATAGCATATATTCCTTATCTAACAGGTTTCAAGACTCTCACATCTTCCCCCTCCTATTTTAGGACACCCCCCCCAACTCCCCACCCAACCTTAGAAACAACCCAGCTGGCATGGTAGATAAGAGGTAAAGTGTTTTCTTCATGACCTCTATGCATCGTACTCCACAGGAAAAGCAACGTGGAACGCACACTCAGCAGGCTAAGAGATTCGAACCAGTTTGTCCTCAAGGCATTTCTGCCATAAAACATAGTCCTATCAACAGTATTTTTATTATAAGCAGCCTGGATTCTCTTACCCCCACCCCCACCCCCTCTCTGCTTACTGCTTCCCACTCTGCACCTGGCTGCATTTGGAAACCCACAGAGCAAAGCATAAACAATAAAGCATCAAACAGCAACAGATTCCTTTGTTTTACATGCAAATCCTACCTCTGGCAGTTGTCACATCTTCTTCAGGAGCAAAGCCTAATTATTAGCAAACAGAGATCCAGTGGAATCCTCCAAACTGCCACCAGTTGTTAAACGCTGTCATCATTACCTCCTGGTGCTTGAGCCTTTTTGGACCATTAATGTCACAACCCCTGCTAACTCATAGCTTAAGACTCCCTGCTCAAAATGTCTGAAATAGTTTGGAAGGACAATAGGAATGACAGGCACACTAGACAGCCATGCTTGAAATTAGTTATCTGAAGCTCTGCTAAGGCTGTTTCGTAGTGTTTTAAAGCATGCATTAGGTAGGAGTTATTAACCTATCATAGGCATGCTTTTCTGTTTTCATTAAATGCTATAGCAGGATGCCTGTTAGAAATGCAGTGATAGGTCTAACCCCTTTCCCCCCATTGCTTTTAAATCCTCACGTTAGAGGAGAAAAAAAAATCAGACATCCTTAAACTTACTAAGGGTACCGTTTCTGCAGAAAGGAGTTTCACACATTATTTTGAAACTAAAGAGAAATTCACTCCTTGGAATGGAAGGTGCGGTAGCTCCCGGGACTAATGTAAATGAAAAGATCAATCTTCCTGCCACAAAATCCCTATCCACCCCAACCCTGTGCTACAGAGTTAGTGAAAGTATTGATCAAAATCTGAAACTTCCCAATGTTAACTAAGGCAGATGTAGTATTAAGTCAGTAAGGATGAAGCGTCTACACTATCTTATTTTCAATCACTTATTTAGTGCCATAGGTGTGTGTGGGGCTTAACCAAAATTAGAATATGATTCACAGATAGCAGCATCTCAGTTTACAGTCTTAATGCATGAGTTGCTACACTAGAGAACAAACAGAATGATAATGAGAATAAACAGAGTGCCTTTATGGTCTTTATAGTCTCAATGATTTGTGGAAAAGGTGGGGTTTTGGGAGGGGTCTTTCCTACATCAGTTTTAGATATGATTTATGTGTAAATGTAAATCCAAAATCTCAAATGTTAGGATTAAATTTAGAATATTAGACTCTGGAGCCTTTCACGTCTAGGTGACTGGTTCAATATCAGCCCAGGTCAGTAAAGATCAAAGTTTGGCTGTTCAGTGTGGCCGGTCTGGTTCCGAGTGTATAAACATCCACTTTTCAAAAGCCACCAGCACAAAAACATCTTTGCTGGCCGTAGCAGCCGAGAGGCCAGAGGAGTGAATGTGCAGCTCAATGCCGAGACAGACTGGTAGGAATGGGTGGGGAAGCTACTGCTTCTGGTGTCCACACTGTACTGTTCAATGATTAAAAAGTGGACTACAGTCTCCAGGGCGCTCAGTCCAGCACATTTCACAAGCATTAATTTACAATGAAAAAAATCACAGTGAGCAAGTAGAGAAATGAATCATGATCTGAGCAAGACGGATCAATGTAGCGATTGCTAAAAAATAGATTCAGCTGTATTAAGATGTGGAATTTGATGGCATAATAACCCTCCCTCCTTCATTCCTAAAAAAAACCCAGCAATGAAGAGGTTAATAAACCAGTAATGAAGAGAAAATGTGTATTAGTTTTTATCATTAATGAGTATTAGATGGCACAGGGGATTGGTTATGGGATGTGAAACTTTTCCTTTAGCGTCATTGGTTTGAATTTGGACAAGTGAGTCACTTCTGTATAGCTGAAGCTCAACACTGCTGGAGAGGAGATCATGGGCTTATGTTAAACCAATAGATAGCCTCAGTCCAATTCCTAGGGAGCACATGTCCATGCTGCAAAAGCCACTACCACATTTAGCACCAGTTGCCTATTTTGCAGGGAGTTTTGCCAGACAGCCAAGGACTGGGTGGGCATTTAGAGGTGAATTATTTTCTCCCCCCAAAGACTGGCCTTTCAAGCATACATGACATTCTGAGCTCATCTGCACCAGTGTAAATTCACTGAAATTGATGGAGTTACGCCAGATTGGTGGAGTGCAGAATTTGGTCCAATATCCATCTAATTTATCTAGGTTCTTAAACAACCCCCTCATTGTATATCATCATGATAATTCATGGACGATGAGTGAAGTCCCAGAGGACTGGAGAAGGGCAAACATAGTATTTATCTTTAAAAAAAGGGGAACAAAGGACACAGGGAATTATAGACCAGTCAGCCTATCTTCGCTACCTGGAAATGTACTGGAACAAATTATTAAACAATCAATCTGTAAGCACCTGGAGGATAACAGGATGATAAGGAATTGCCAACATGGATTCGTCAAGAACAAAACATGCCAAACCAACCTAATTTCCTTCTTTGACAGGGTTACTGGCCTAGTGTATGGCGGGAGCTGGTGGCATGATATATCTTGATTTTAGTAAGCCTTTTGACATAGTCCACCTGATATTCTCATAAGTGAACTTGCTATGAAGAGGGTGCATAGCTGGTTGAAAACCTGTACTCAATGGTTCACTGTCAAACTGGAGGCACTGCTGCTGGGATTAAAAGCCAGTCTGCTGACCCTTCCAACCAATCCAGCAGCCTACTACAGGCCAGCTGCACTCATTAGGTTGCCCAGAGACTGACCCTGTGTTAGGGACCGAGATATAGGTAGCCTGCCCTAGTAGTCAGAGCCGGAGTCAGGTCTAGTGGGTGGAGCAGGCATCCAGCAAGCTGAGGGTCAGAGCCAAGGGTCAAGCTGGAGTCAGGGACAGAAGTCGTGGGCTGGGGTCAGAGCCAGGACTGGTCACTGAAGATGGAAGGCGAGATGTAAGGGCAGGAGAAGCAAGAATCAGGCATGGAGCAGGAGCATAATTGGAACAAGAGTGAAGGCAGGGGCAAGGCAGTAGCCAGGAGCATTGCAGGAACAGGGTTGGGTGCAGGAGGCAGGCACAAGCTGGGTCCAATGCAGCCACAACAGGAAACCACCTTTTTGCTCAGACAAACTTCCTGTTCCTCCTCCTGACTTAAATAGCGTTGTTGGACCAATCGGTGGAGCTGGGCAATCCTCCAGTCAGATCTCCTATGGGTAGTGCTTGACTGGGACAATAACCTTAGTAGCTTCAAGCACAGCAGGTTTTAGAAGCCATTAGGTGGAGGCCAGGATGTGGCAGCTGTCTGGGGACTCCCAGGCTTGGGTTCAAGACCAGAAACAACATACCCTGCTCCCTGAATGGCTCTGCTCAAGTCCTGATTCCTGACAGTATGTCTACACTGCACACTCAGGCTTGTGAACTCAGTGTTTCCAAGCCTGTGCTTGAACCTCCACACTGCATTGTAACCCTGGGTTTACATTTACTGGGCCCTCGTCTCAGAGCTGTGGTAATGCCTCCATCCTGCATTATGCAGACCTTCTGAGTCAGGTCTGTTTGATTTGCATCCACTCTGCAAAATGACAGGACCTAAGTTAAAGCAGGACTTGGGCTCTGACCCTCCACCCACTAAGAGGATCCTATGACCTGGGCCCTGACTGCTTACAGACTTGAGTCAGATTGATTTGTGTGTGTGGATGGAAGTGGGGCTTAGGCTCCAACTTGAGTCAGTGCTCGGGCTTAGTGTGCAGTGTAGACATACCTTCTAAGTTCAGCCTGCACAAAACTATGTTGCCACTGTTCCAGGTTGGCTGGAAAGATCTCATAATCTTCTTCACATATCACTAAGTCTTCACCGAACAGCATGTTTCAAGGTGGCTTGCTTTGTATATTCTCATGTATCACATCTATGAGGGCTGCAGACAAAAAAGAGGCTCAATGCTGACTCCTGATGCAAGTCAATGCTTACTGGGAGTTCTCTATTGTAGCCCCATTGAATTTTCACTGTGGTAGAATCTCCATCATACATATCTCTGGATAAGACAGACATATTCTTCTGGCATGCTTCTCTGTTACAAACTCCACCAAAGTAGTTAGAATAATAGAATATGGGTTAGAAGGGACCACAAGGGTCATCTAGTCTAATCCCCTGCCAAGATGCAGGATTTGTCATCTCTAAACCATTCAAGACAGATAGCTATCCAGCCTCCTTTTGAAAACCTCCAGTGAAGGAACTTCCACAACCTCTCTTGGCCATCTGTTCTATTGCCCTACTGTTCTTACAGTAGGAAGTTTTTCCTGAGATAGAATCTAAATCTGCTATGCTGTAGTTTGAACCCATTGCCTCTTGTCCTGTCCTCTGTGGCAAAAGAGAACAACTTTTCTCCATCTTTTTTATGGCAGCCTTTCAAGTAGTTGAAGACTATCATGTCCCCCCCCCCCACACTTAATCTCTTCTTGGTACATGATCATATGCTTTTCCCAGGTTCACAAAGACCATACCTCTTTTCTCTAAATTTGCCTTGAAGATTGTTAGCACAAATATGGCATCAACTTCTCCTTCCTGGCATGTATCCAAAATGACCCTTCCAAATTTCCACCATTCCATGCAGATGCTTTTCAATAATCTTCTCCTATACTTTCACAGCATGTGATATTAGCTTAATTGAATGATAATTAGCACACAGTGTAATGTCTATTTTATGCTTAAAAATAGACACTACAAAGCTTTTATACCATTTGTCCAGCATTTTTTCTATCTTAAGAATATAACTGAACAAACATATAAAATACTTGATGCTTTCCATTCCCAATGACTTCATCTGGTCCAGGTGCTTTCTCCTTTTTCTTTTTCCTAAGCACCCCTGCAGCCTCCTCCTCCTATATATCATGCCCTGGTTGGTCTTACATGTTCTTAATTCCTCCCCTGGATTCTCCTCATTCATCTCTCTTTCAAAATAATCACCCTAAACATTGTTAATTGATTCACCATTTATTGGTAATATACCATCTTCATTTCTAATGAAAGCAAATTTGTTGGCATTGTCTCACTTGCCTTGGCAAGTCTATAGTTGGTCTACTGTACCTCATGTCCACCTAAATGGTTATATAGCTTGTCACAGGCCCTACTTTTAGTTGTTGCAACTCTTCTTTTGGCCTCCTTTTTTGCCTCCATGTATGCCATCTTATCAGTCTTCAGGTTTCCCAACAGGTTATTTAACTTCTGCATTCCACCCAAGTCTCCCTTCTTATCCTTTTCAGCACTAGTTTCATCACTCCTAGGACTTCATGTGCTGTTTCTAGCAAAGTTGCCTTAGTTTGAACTAGTTGTCCTTTATATGTCCCAGTGTGTAGTCAGGACGTTTATGGATTACTCTTTGTTTTAAGTTTCTTTTTCCAATTCTTATCTTTCATTCCCATTCTCAAATGAGTGAATAAGCTGAGATGTGCAAGCTGGAATGTAGGAACGCTGACTGAAAGAAGTTTGGAGCTATGTGAGGACTTAAAGAGGAGAATAGTAAATATAGCTTGTGTACAAGAGACCAGATGGAAAGTTGCAAAGCAAAATGCTGGTGGAGAGTAACAAAATCTTTGTTATCAGGGAATTCAACCTCCTGAAGGTATTCTGGATAAAACCATGTAGAGGCATGGCATAGAAGTTACCAGAAGGTTGGACTGACTGACACGTGTTAGATTATATTGGGAAGAGGTAACAATCCATCTTGTAAGTGGGTATGCACCACAATTAGGAGAGGATCAAAAAGTAAAAGAGGAGTTTTTTTGATAAGTTGTTGTGACTTACTGGAAACAACCACCCAACGAGCAAGTAATGATCAGAGCAGATTTAAATGCACACGTTGGAACTGTGAAAGCTGTCCATTGAGGGCACGGCCTTGGAACCAGAAATGCCAAGAGGGAAATGGTCCTACAGGCTTGTCTGGCACTGGTCTTGGTGATCACAAACATACCTTTCAGAAGAGGGAAAGCCCCATTTCATAACTTATAACAGCGGAGGATGCAAAGTAAACCAATTTCTTTTTAATAATAAGAGCAGAGATCATGAAAATCGATACTCAGATCATACCCAACGACTGAACTAAGAGACAGCACAGATTTCTCCCTATGGAGTTCAGAATGAAAAGAAGTGAGTACCAGTGCAATACCTGTTCGATGGATAATTTAAGAACTTTCTTTTGTGCTGTCCATCCAGCATCTTTCATGAGCACTAAATTCACCTTAAGGAAAAAAAGAGCTCCTTCTCCTGAGCAATATATTCCCGATTCACTAAAGGCTCAGTGTAGAAATTATTTGTATATGGGATGTGATAACAGCTCTAGAGACATTAGGCAGATTCATATGGAAGACACAGAGACACTTCCTTGACTGATTGTCTGCAGAGAAACATCATGAACTATCCAGGAACCTATTCAGAGTGGATGGCACCCAAACAGCCTACCTAGGAGTTAATACTGTAATTACTATTCAGAAGTTTGGTAGATATTATCCAGGGCCTGGCTGCGAATCGTTTGTGTAGACAAGCCCTCCAAAGGATTCTTTAGAATGAGTCATTTCTTCCCCTGTTCCACCATAGAGGAACCCCCAGCCCCATGACCAGGGCCATCTTCTTATTGTGTGCTGGTTCCTGACCACTCTTTGGAGTCAGGGGGCTAGTGAGAGGAAGTGGCACACATTGCCAAGTCAAGATAGGGGTGAACAAGTGGAAAAAAGCCAAGAGTGGGCCTATGCGTGGAGGCTGATCTGACATGCAGACGGAAAGTGAAGTTGGGGAATACTGCAGGTGGTAGGTAGCTAGGGGAAGTGTAATGAAGTGAGTAGGATCTCCTTTGGCCACAGAGTGAGAGAGCAGGCATGAGGAGGAGCTCCTGCTGGGGAGGAGGCAGAAGGGAATGAAAAGGATGTTGAACTGAAAATAAGTCTTCTCATCTTGAGTGCCTCAATGGAGAGCCACGACTCCTAAACTCATCCCAAGGGCCCTAAAGATGAAAGGAACAACCTCAATACACTACTAACATGTTTTTGTTGTTGCTACAAAATTATTTAAAAAACGAACTCCTTATTTAGAAATAATTGGCTCCTATTTCTCCTTCTTGATAATACACATTCAAGAGCTGGACTAGATGGACCTCTGATCTGACCTAGCTTGGCAATTCCTATGTTCCTAAGTAATGCCTATGCTTTCTGAATGTCCCCTCCCCCACCCCAATAATTACTTTAATCTGCTCTCAATTTGGTACCATCAGTAAAGTCACATTGATTTTAATGGGAGTGGAGGTTACTCAGCATCTTTCAAGAGTAATATCTTACTGAGATATCTTGAGATACAATGGGGAGGCACCAATGTAAATTGGTTTTGACTCTTCTTCCTTTGATCAATATTAGTTTTTGACCAATATTAGCTTGGGAAATGGTCTAGGAGAGATGGAGATAAGGAATTCAGAGGATTTGTAGTTTGCATGCTGACTGTCAGTTAAACAGTGTAATGAATGGAACAATTTATGCATAATTTCATTATGAATCATCCTAATTATAATGAAAATTTGATAGTTACACTTTCTAGTTATATATGGTACAAATACATATGCTAATTGCATATGGAAGTACACAATATAATTAAATGTTGCAGGTTATGCACACAATAACCTCTTCTCCTCCAGCGGAGACAAAATTCTCTAGGAGCCATAGGAATTTGGTTTGAAGTTGTATATTTATTAGTAAACTATTCTTTCCACTCCCATGCTGAGTTACTTTCAAAGGGCATCCACATCTGAACCAACAGTGGGGAGCTTTTCAGTGATCCAGTAGATGTCCTGGTGTGAATCAGCTATGAAAGAGAGTGCAGAAATAATCCACGGATGGCCAGTCGAGGCTGGATCTGTTCAACAAAGGAGACTGACAGTATATAAAGTAGCTACAGTCTGGGTACCAATGTTACACGCATTGCAAGTACCACTGCATGATGTATCAAGAGTGTGAAATTAATTGTAAGAGAGAACTAGATTTAAACAGCGGGATCCTTAAAGGAGACGGGCCAAACCTAATCCCAATCTGGATTTTGAGGAAGCTTGAAGCTAAATCCAGAACTGAATGTTTTGTCTTGCACCTCTTCCTGTGATTGACTAACCTGAAACCCCTTGTTCAAACACCCCCAAATTTTGAAGAAGTTTGACTCTGGATGGAGATCTCAATGCAGTGGTTTGGCCCCATCTCTGCTCATTTAGGATTTAATTTTCCATTTCTGTGTGGGATGTTACTGAAAGCAGGACAAACAGTTCAGAAAATAATCTGAGTTTATCTGAAGAAGCCCAGTTTGAGTCTTTCGCACCAAACTTGAACATTCAAGAGCATGAGCTTTAGCAGACTCAAATGATTATGACACCTGGCTAGAAGAGCAAACATTCCAGGAGTCTTTTATGGGCATACCTGGATTGTAACCTCTTTCAGGCAGGGACTGTCTTTTTGTTATATGTTTGTACAGCAACTAGCACATTGGTGCATGACTGAGATTCCTAGGTGCTACCTCAATAATAGAGTATCACTGACAAGAGTGATCGGACACACAGGGAAGTAGAAGAGCCTTGCAGGAACCCTGTAGTGATAACATATACATTACTTCAGTATCAAACAGAACACCCACAGCTGAGAGAGGTCTGTGGACATAGTCATTCAGCTATAGGGTCAGGGGAGAACTGGCTGACCTGGTGCTTCTCTATGTTCCATTCCTAGAATATAGGTTTTCCTGGGTGGCTTCATGATGTAGTAACATTTACATTCTAATGGTGTGTCTTAATGTTGCAACAGACTCCTTCGCATGGCAGAAGTTTAGGTTCAATTTCTATGAATGTTGAAACTAGAACATGAGCCTGAACTCAGACTTGAATATCAGAGGAAACTAACAAACGTTATTGGACTTTTAAACACATAAATCTTTTATAGCTATGCCTTCACTGCCAGAAAGTTTTGTTTTTTAAAAATTACAACAAGGTAACTAATGCACATTAGCTATCCCACTATAAAATCCTAGTGGAGACAATGAATGCATCTGTAGTTTTTACCCAAGGTAGCCAGGTACAATTATATCCATGGCAAATGGGACACTATCACTTCCGAAGCACGCCTGTGTGACTGAGCGTGACTCTGCTGTGGCCTGACTTCAGTTTCTCCTCTTTAATGAGATAACAATGAGGTCACTAAGCCCAGTCAAGAATAAGCCATACACTCTATTTTACAGCATTATCTCTCTCCCTTTGATAAAGCACTCTGAAAGGAGCATTTGCAGAGGGTTTAAGGGCTTTTACCTCAGAGCCCAGATAAAACTTAAAAACCCCAAACCAAAAGTCTCAAGGTTCTAGCCACAGCTCCTTCTGCAGTAAGTCTTCTCCAGTATCTGAAGAGTACTACACACTTCCCCTGGTTTGCTCTGGGTCTCTCCCAGGCCTCCAGGCCTGGAGAGCTTTTTCCTAGTTCATGGTCCCTAGGCACTCACCCTCCTCTAGAGATTCCTTTCTCCTCTGCAGCTTTTTACCAACTGAGGTCTCCTAAGCTTTTATTGGACCCAGGTGCTCCTTACTCAACTAACTGCCTGCCAGCTACTTAGGCTGTTAACTATGCCCAGGTGGACCTGGGTTGGCTCATTTCCTTTGGTGGAGCCAGTCACAGGTAGGGTGGGATCTGGTTCCCTTCAGGGGCTAGTCCTATAATCACCCCTCTTCCCCGCCCGGTGGCTGATCATGCCAAGTTTACCTCATGGTAAAGCTACAGTGCCCTGTCACCACTAGGGTTTCACTGCAGGCTAGCTAACATGCATTAGTTATTCCATGGTAAAAACAGACCAGTTTTTCACAGTGAACACAAAGCCATAGTGTGATGGGTGAATAGTCATAAACTACATCGTTAGTGGTCTATGGAGGGTGTGGGAGAGGGAATTACATATGTAACTCTCATTAACACCAACAGAAGTTATCCATGTCCAAAATAATTCCATGCGTTGATGGTGGAAGGCACCCAGGTTTGGATTTAGTCTCTTTTGTCTTCAGACTAATGAGACATCCAAATGCCCGACCAATGTGTTCATGCAATTGATTTGTATTCCACTGGGTGAGCTGCTAATCACTTCCACTTTCTGCCTGATTGTCCTCCCTATGTCACTCTTCTGCCTTTTCCTCACCTCTCCCTTTCTGACCCAGTTGTCTGAGAGAAAACAATTGTATTTAGATCCTTGTTAAGTGACCCAGAAGTCCCAAACCAATATTTGATGCAAATGCATAGCTGCTTGCTGTGAAAATCTTCTTGATTGACAACTCATTAGGTCCTTTAGACAATAGTTGTCTGTAGAGTTACAAAGCAGCAGTCTCCTCTTTTCTGCATATTTAAGCTAGTATCTCTCTAGAAATGTCTAGACTAAATTGGTCTTGATCAGTTTTAATGGAGGTCTTTCTACTACACCATTTCTTCACCAGTTTCTAGACTATGTTGCTCCGTCTCTTTTCCTTCAGTTTTCAGCCATCCTTAAATTGCCCAGGTGTCAGAAATCTTCTCACTCGTCTTCTGTAAACATCATTCTGTCTTCTTCTTTACTAATCTAACCTTTATTTATATACAGTCTCATGGATTTCGCTAGCTGTTCTCGAAACATCTGCTATATTTTGTACTTTATGGAGGTGGACGGGAAACAGATTATATACACATGCTTGCAAATGTAAAGATCAGTTAAACTCTTTCTTCTCCTTACAATCACATTCCAAGTTCTTACTAATTTAGTACTCTTATGGGTATCTCAGTTAATTAATGTAGCTCTGCTTACCAGTGGCATTGTTGCACAAAAGTGTATATATCACAAAGCACAGTTAATTTCCAGAAGTCTCAGAACTTCCACATATTTCAACACTATCAAGCCTTTAATTACACTGAAGAGAGCCCTGACATGAAACATCCTAGACAGATAGCAGCAAAGATTTCAAATGAATCTCCAAATCCCTTCTATTCATTTGCTCAAATTCACTGTGGTATATGGAGGTGCCACTTCACTGACTTCATAATATCTTTAGCCTGGGTACAGGTCATATATTATTTTTGATTAGCTGTAGGGGAAATCCAAACTCATACAGCGGCTTTCACAGTAATGGGTAGTGTAAACTATTGAATTCTGGGGCAGAGATGGTGAAATTAAATGAGTTCTGGTGTGACAGATACTGCTCAGTAAATCATTGAAGTCTGCAGATACATTTGAACAACAAAAAGAAACCCAAGTAAACAAAACTACTCTCACAATTGTTTATTGCTAGCTCCTCTGCACTTTTCTGTTAAGTGACTATGCAAAGTATGTTGGTAGTAGGGATGACTCCCCACCTGCTGCTGTCAGCTTAAAATCTTGTGGTGGGTAATCCCACTGGAGTTCCATGCTTCCACTTTCCTTGGTTTGGATCTTAATACAGGTGCTTTTAAAGCTTGATTGTGTGTGACCACTGTGCAAAGACTCCACTGTTTCCTACTCTGAACATTTCTGCTGTACTACAATTGCTGCCTGGTTCTTTCCCATTTGTTAAGCAATGGATTACTGTTCAATCATTTGCAACCAGGTTAGCCTAAATTCTGCATGCAATTCCTCATATTTACTGTCATATCGGAATACCGTGATCAGAGGTGCTTCTTGCTTGTTCAATAATTCTCTGAAGTGTTGCCCCAATCGTTGGTACTATGATTCTTTTCTTTGTGATGGATAATGCATGTTGCGATTCACCTTTCGCAGAAGCTGAATTGGTTATTTAGATGCTTTCTGATTTTGTACATGGTGTCTTAATTGTTTTCTCAGTCAGGTCTGACATCTTTTTCAATCCATTTCCTCCTATTCCAACATTAATTTCATTTCACCTAGCAACCCTTATGGAGATATTGCTTGCTAATTGTGTCCACTTCTTTCTCCCCCAAATCATTTGATGTACAATGCCTTTCTTTCTGCAGGACTCAGGTATCTCCATTAATGTATTCTTCCTTTTATTAGTTACTCAGCCGTTGCTTTGCTTTAGTGGAACTCTCACTCTTTGATGAAGCTCATTCTTTTTTTGTTTTATATTCTCTTTTTAATACCTTTTGCATATGTAAAATGGCTGCTCTGTTTTGTCTATTTGAGAGCTTGGTCTTCTTGGACTAAATCCTTGAGCCTGAGTAGGGGCCATGAAAGATGCCTTGAATGCGGTGATGCTACCATGGTATTACTGAATGTGGAAGGTCAGGTTGTAAGGAAGTCAGGCTGAAAAGAGAGGAAGGGGATCCTTGCTAAAGAGCATAGGACTGCAATGACCTCTCCAGCTAGCTCACGGAGAGGGAATTAAGGTGAGGTGATGATGTCAGTGGGGCGTGGAACAGTAGTTGAATTGAAAGTCATGCTACCTAGGTTCTATTCCTGTCTCTGCCTCTTACCTGCTCTGTATTCTTGGGGATGTCATTTCACAGCTCCTGTGCCTCAGTTTCTCCTTCTGTAAAAAGGGATAATGATACGTACCTTCGTAAAGTGCTTTGAGATTTATGGACAAAGAGAGCTGACCTACAGGAGCCATGCAACAGTTATGCTTTTGCTTTCTGTGTACCACAACTGAGATTTCTAAGGCTCTGCCATCTGCAAAGGTAGTTCCCAGTTTTTGAGGTAAAACTGATGCAGCATATTACAGAGTGTGTGCATGCGCACACGTGCACACACAGAGAGTGCTCTCTCTCAGATGTTTTCCTTCGTCTGAAATAAAGGACATCCAGACAGCAGGAGCAATTTTATTCTTTGTATGTGAAAAGCATACAAGGCCACATGTTCCGCCTGTGTAAATTGATAGAGTTCCACTGATTTCTCTATGTCCGTTGACGTTAGCTGAGGATCTGCCCCGACACGTGCAGGCCAGGAAAGAGCTGGGGATAGGGCCATTGAATCCATAAGAAAACAGACCCACTGGCCAAACAGCTGCTCTTGGAGGTTATTGTACTTCATTGGCTCCAATACTGGTCACAGGGCAGCACTTCACAGCCAGAACCGGTGGGGCTGCCCTGCTCAGAGCCAGTTTTTATTTCTGACTGTCTGGGACTAAGTCTGAAAAAAGGCACCTTTGCCACCAACTTTAATCTGGCAATTGGGCAATAACTGGGCATACATGCTGCCACATTCAGCAGGTGGGGCTAGAGAGCATAAAAAGTGTCATGGCAGCCTAAAGATCTCAGCCGGGTGAAGGAGAGCATAGAAATTAATGGGCAGCCCGCCCTGTGGGCACAGACACCTCTTTAAGGCCAGAGGTGCATGTTCAACATAGTTAAGGTGTAGGGGCCTAAAACAGGCCCCCGAACCATAGCAATGAATTTGCATCAGCATGTGTCTGTGGCTGATGAAGAATGGTAAAGCTTTACGTCTCATATCCATTCAGGACAGGGTGCTATATTGTAAAAAGCTGAAGTTTATAAGGTCAAACCAGGTGCCCTGCCATGGCCTTATAAACCATGGCCTTATAAACAAATGTCATTAGCAGCCTTAGTGTCTTGATGGATAAAGGTATTCGGTTGCTGCTTTTTTGAATGGTTTTACACCAAGAAGATTTAATAAGATCACAATAATATCAGACTCAAACCCCGTGCATTGTAGCAATTAGATTTGTTGGAAGGAGGGAATAGCACACTCCGGGGCACTTTGTGCTTTTTCTTTCCTCCTGATCTCTGGGGGTTGACAGTGTGTGGAGCCATTTTGATGATGCTTTGATGTGCCCTGCCTGTACAAGGGGTCTTGGGAGAGTGCCCCGAAGAATCCTTTATACCCCTTTTGGAAAGGTGCACATTGTGGCACCTGCCTTTGGCCACCAGTAAATGCCTGGGGTGGGTAGGAGTTGGGAGTTTGCCATGCAACAGTGAATCTTGGTGACATCAGCAGGAGGTGCTTAGCACCTCGAAGGATCCAGCATTCAGAGAAAGAACCACATTTAAATTCTCTCTCAAAATCCATCAGTCCCGCCAAATAGGAAAACACATAATTTATTATTATTTTGATGGCTTCTATTGGGTCAGTTCCTATGTTCTCACCAGACATATTAAAATGGTTGAGAAGAAAGCCCTTTAATCCAGTAGAGGAAAGTACAGACATTAGATTCCCCTTGGTTGGTTCCTAATCACCATTGTAATAAACATAGCTAATATTTGAGTGAGATGTGTTTGATGAACTACAGTTTATAGGTGTGAGGAATTAAAAGGAGATTCTTGAGTGGAAAGTGGTTAATACTTTAAAATAAGGAATATTTTGTGTCTCAGCAGGAATATAAATTGGATTTTGCCTAATGTTAATTTCCTTTTCGGTTTGTTTGAATGAAATGTTGGATCTGTGCACGTGGGATGAATATAATGGGATATGCTGGCCCTTTAAGCCTAGAGTAGGCCCAGAAGACACTGTCCGAGGAACACTGGAATGAACAAAGCTCAGGAAATGGCTGAAGCTAGAAGAGCTAAAGCAGTCCCAGGGAATTAGCAGTTAGATGGGAAAAACCCAGAACACTATCCCTTTATGGGCCCAGGACCGGGAACCCTGTAGTGTAAGGTGTGGCAGGATTCCTCTCTCTCCCAGCCAACCAGGAGGACAGTATATATGCTGTCTTCCCCACTCAGAACAGGGGCAGGCTGACAGCAGAAGAAAGCCAGAGTTCCAGCTAGAAAGGGCTGGGGGTGGTGACTTCATGAGGAGCAGACTGGGCAGAAGAAGAGCTGCAAGCATAATTGAAAAGCCAGAGCTGAGTATGAACTTTTGTATTGTAGTGATGGACTTTATTTTGGGACCTTGAGGACTGTTTTGAACTGTTTCTGTTCTTTAACCAGCCCCAGGGGTGGGGTGGGTGGGGAGGTGTTAGCCACAAGAAGGACTTCCTGGAGTTATTAAGGGGCCCAGAAGAAAGAAAGCAGAGGCAGGGTGCTGCAAAACCATTCTGGCCACCAGGGGTCGCTCAGGAGGTAGCTGCCCTGATACAGTGAGATTCTCTGCAGTGGAACATTTGTCCTTCGGTAGCAGTGTCCAGGGGGAAAAATGGAGCAAGGTACAGTTTGAGCGGCCATGCCTGGAGCCTTCTGCACCACTTGCCCTATGAGGGGGTCTGTATGGGAGTTCTGAACACTAGAGTAGCTTTAGCGGTGGAGCCATTGGCACTATATTTACACAGATAAATCACTTGGGCAAAACTCCCATGGAAATCTTTGGGAATTCTGACTAAGGACTGCAGCACTGGGCTCAGGAAGTGGAAAAGAACTGAACCGCGGAGAGAAGACTCTGCTGGGATCAGGGCCGGCTCCAGGCACCAGCAAAACAAGCTGGTGCTTGGGGCGGCACGTTTCTAGGGGCGGCATTCTGGTGCCAGCCATGCCGCCCCTAAAAATGTGCCCCGGCCGCCCTAGCTCACCTCCGCTGCTGCCGCTGGCTCGCGCGCCGTGGCGCGCAAAACAGCTGATTCGCGCGCCGCTGCTGGAGGGGGAGATCCCAAGCGGCCGCAGCGCGCGAACCAGCTGATTCGTGCGCCGCTGCTCCCCCTCCCTCCCAGGCTTGAGAGCCTGGGAGGGAGGGGGAGATCCTGAGCAGCTGCGGTACGCACGCCGCTTCTCCCCCTGCCTCCCTACTTCCTTCCTAGGCTTGAGAGCCTGGGGGGAGGAGGTAGGGCTGGGGATTTGGGGAAGGGGCGGAGTTGAGGCGGGGGTGGGATAAGAAAAAAACGGGGGGGGGCGGCCAAATGTGTTTTTGCTTGGGGCGGCAAAAATCCTAGAGCCGGCCCTGGCTGGGATAGCTCAGTGTGACATACCAATACTTCTGTCCCCAACACGATCTTAACTCTTTTATCTTGTTTCCAGAAAGATCACAAGTTTCCTGTCTGGTCTGTTGATGACAGTGCCACCACTGGACAACAACTAGAGCAAGACTTCAGTGGTGGGTTCCTGGTAGCCGGGAAGTCAGAGCTCTGGCTGGCTTGACTAACCCTGGAGCAGGTCTCAGGAAAGAAAAGGAGGAACTGCCACTGCATGAGGAGCCACCACAAAAGATGTCACATTTTAAATAACCCTTGATTTGTAATTTTATTGAGCTGGCATCTTCAGTGTACAACAGGATGCTAAGGAGAGTTCAAATTCGCACCTGTGATTCTTCTGAGGAATGTGGGTTCATGGCCTCCATTGAAATCAATGGGAGACAGGGCAGAATTTAGCCCTTCACATGAATGGCAGAGTTGCAACGGATTTATGAAACATTTATATTTAAAGAATTTATCAATGTTCAAATTCTACTTTGTTACACTGATGTAAAGCTGAAGTGACCCCTTACTACAGTAGTGTAATACAGGATTTACACTGGTGTAACTGAGAGGAGTATGTAGTCCTAAGCACCTACCTTCAAAAGATATCTGGTGCTGTACAGAATATTAATTCATCAAAAATGTGTCCCAATAGCCCAGCTACAAAGTGCCAGCTGATTTGCTACCACCCCCAAACACAAACACACCTACCAGACAGTGCAAGGGAGAATAGAGGGAGTAAAGTAGTTATGGGTAAATGACTCCAGCAAAAAAAAAGAAAAAAAAAAAAGAGGAGTTTGGAAACAGGCACAAAGGAACGCAACTCTGGTGGACATTTTTAAAGAGGAACCTTCAACAGAAGGCAGAATGAAAAGATCCTGCACTTAGACCCAGACTAGATGGACCCACAATGGACCCATATATAGACAGTTCCTGTTGAAAAATCCCTCTCTATCTATATCCATTTACAATGATATCTTTACAAACCTATCCTATACAAAAATATGAAAAACACCATCTAATACCACCGTGAGGGATATGAACCTATCTATCTAGGGAGCTGTATCTTAATTTATATAACACTGTGCAGTTGTATTTATTTTAAATATTTTTTTATTTTGTAATTTGATTTTTGTGACTAAGAGTTCCTTTTATTTTAAACAAAATCAGTTTTCCCCCCACTTAAAAATAACTGTATACACAGTGGTCCCTTTCCCCCCCTAAAAATGAAAGAAAATAGAAAAACATGATCCGTGGGTTCTCCTGCCACGTCTGAACTTGTCTCCATTCTGAGCAGTTTATAACAGATGCTCTGGTTTTTATCTCGATGCTTCCCCGTTCTGGACTGGAGTATGGGAATGGAGTTTAGAAGCTGGACTGCAATTGATGTAGTACATCTGAGATCTGAATGAGGGTCCTGATCCTGGAAACCTTTGCCCAGGCATGTAGTCCTTGAGCACACAAATACTACTGCTCCATTGTGAAGTTTCCCAGGATGGGGTTTAGTCCTTAAACAATTGTACTTTTAAAAAATGTTGAGTAAATAAAACAAAACAATCCAAGGATCCAATCCTGCAAAACCTTTAGCAGTGCAACTAGTCCTTAACACAGCAAGTCGTGCCTTTGACTTCAGTGCGACATGTCGCTAATGTGACCAGAGAGCAAGCATGAAAAATCAGGACGGGGGTGAGAGGTAATAAATCGCCAATATAAGAAAAAGCCCTGAATATTGGGACTGTCCCTATAAAATGTGCACATCTGGCACTCTATGTGTCGCCTGAGTTAGGGGTGGCGGGACCAGGCTCTATGGAACTGGTTCTTATCTCGGTACACTGCTGTCTGGGTTCCAATGTATAAATAAACACACAGTGCCAGACACACAGACACACACACAATTTCATTTCTAACCCTTGACTCACTCCCCTGAACCCCCACATGGTCATCCAAAGAAAGAGGTATTTTCTTGACTTAGTTCCCTTGTTTATGCTCCATATAGCTTTTGGCAAAGTAAGCCAGTAAAAACCCAAGGCTCTACCCTCTGGGCAAAGTGAGAGGGATTTGAGAGTGCAGGAACAAATATCCCCAGGGCACCATTTATCTCGCACAGCACGTCTATTTACTTATTTTCTCTTTCAACAGTGTTGCCATTATTTCTGCACAGAGGACTAGAATGTTTGTCTCCCTTCTTCGCCACTGTTGCTCACCCCCTTTCTACTCTCCTTGACAGGCATTATGGTCAAATAGCTCAATTAACTCTTAAAGGCACAGTGTGCTTAAACAGCTCTCACCCCCAATGCTATGCCATAATGTAATCCCTCAGCAAGGGCAACACAATTCATCACAGCGATTGCTTGATTCCCTAGAAATATCACACACTCTGCAGACCAAGGCAATAAATAACTATAATAGAACAACGGGCATTCAGACGGCTCGCTAATATTAGCAGTAGTGATTCTAACATACAATACAACATCTCTAGGCCAAACGCAAAACCTCTGCTATAATCAGGTTTAATTGCTGGCTTGTATTAAAATAGCACAAAGTCCTTGTGGGCAGAAAGGTCTCTTAATCTGTAAAGCGCTCTGGGATTTGTCAAGTATGAAAGGTGCTACCCCGGATAAAATCAAATCAAGTTCTATTCTCTTCTGCCTGGTGCTCACTGCAGAAGTACAGCTTGGACTCCATAAGCCACAATCCATGTGGAGGGGACTGCTGTTAGTGAGGCAAGGGAATTATTAAGGCAGTGCCTCGTGAATGTTATCCTGGACTTAGTGCGTGAAGATCTCTCTCTGGTGGCACACAGTGGCGCTTTGATTTTCTAGGTTCCCTGTTTTTATCAGTTGCCTTAGGAATGGTACTGTCCTTTTCCAGATAGGAGCTAATTTAGTCCACTCTTCAGCTAGCTTAATAAGGAAAACCTGCTCACCTTTAACATACATCTGGAAAGCCAGCCTATGACAGTATATAACAGGGGTGGTCAACCTGCGGCTCCGGAGCCACATGCGGCTCCTCAGAAGTTAATATGCGGCTCCCTGTATAGCACCAACTCTGGGGCTGGAGCTACAGGCGCCAACTTTCCAATGGGCTGGGGGGTGCTCAGTGTTCAACCCCTGGCTCTGTCACAGGCCCTGCCCCCACTCCACCCCTTTCCACCCCTTCCCCTGAGGTTGCTGTACCCTCGCTCCTCCCCCCGCCCAGCCTTCTGCATGCCACAAAACAGCTGATTGAGAGGCTCTGATCTGCAGGGCTGCCGGTGAATGGGAGGCACTGGGAGCGGGGGAGGCTGCTGACGTATTACTGTGGCTCTTTGGCAATGTACATTGGTAAATTCTGGCTCCGTTTCAGGCTCAGGTTGGCCACCCCGGCATATAAGTTTGCTGTGGAAGTTTGTCTTCTTGAGATTGCTGGGCGGCACTGTGACAAACCTCTACAGCAGAGTGCAGAATCAAATCAGAGACTCGTACACTGCTGCTGCTTTGTTCCTCCAGTACTCGCTCTGACGCGAAAGCAGCATCCCATCCCAGGACTTACACTTAAAGCAACAATACACTTAAACCTTTGCTCTAATACTGTACCTATGCTTGTCAATGGGCTTATCAATGGGTGAATGCTTGACAAGTGGACAGCAGTTTTAAAAAAATATCTGCAGGTAGATATCAGTCAGCCAGTTAGAAATGAACCAGCGTGCCTCTCCCCCCCACAGCTGGCAGTGGAACTTGGCCCCTGGTGTGTAATGTTTGGTCTGTATGTTGAAAAAGAGATGAGCAGCGGTGAGCCTTTGCAGTGGCTCCTCTAAAATTAATGCACAACCTATAGCTGCCATCCTTCTTCTTCAGGAAATCCCAGGAAAGCTAAGACGGCTGCTGCTTTCAAGATGAGGTCAGTAATGAGAAACTCAAGCATATTTGTCAAGATCGACTCTCAAGGTAAGGGAAATCCAAATTTCATTTCTCAACTTGATAAAGACAGTGAGGACTAAACTGAGCTCTCAGTTACACCCGCATAAATCCGGATTTAACGCCAACAAAGTCCACGGAGCTACACCTGTGTACTGAGCAGAATGTGGGGTAACTGGCTCGCCTCTGGCTTCACAAAGGTTGTGAAGAGCGCAGCAAGCCACTGTAACGCGGACAGCATTGATGACACTGGCATCCAGACGGGTCTGTAGACATCTCCAACGTAATTTTAATCTGCCAAAAGCACCTTCAACAACCATTCTACATCTGCTGAGAGTGCAGTTAAACTCTTTTGCCAGGACCTCAGAAATCAGGGTACGGTTTCATAAGCCAAGGCAAAAGGGGGTACATGAGGTCCCCCATAATAACACTGGGGACAGTAACTCTGTTTTTTAAATGTCATTTGGTGGGAATAGTGTCCCAACCTGTCCATGAATACAGACTCCTGGACAGTGAAAAACTCTGGCATTGTGAACTTTTCCAGTACAGCCCACACTGACATTCATAAATCGTCCTCTATGGTCCACGAGGGCCCGCATAAGAATGGAGTAGTACCCTTTCCAGTTGATGTACTCATGTGCTTCTTGAGGAGGGCAAACTATGGGCTCTCGAATCCCATCAATGGCCCCGGCACCATTAGGAAACACCATTCTCCCAAAGCCAGCAATTACTCCCAGAATATCTTTAATGCTTGCCACCTTGGGGCAAACCAGACACCTGACTGCCTCCAATGCCTCCACCATCACTTTACCCGCTGTTGACTTTCCAACCCCAAACTGGTTGGCAATGGACCTATAGCAGTCTGGGGTAGCCAACTGCCAGACAGTTATATCAACCCGCTTCTGGACCAGCAAGGGTGACCTCATTTGTGTCTCTTTACACTGGAGGGTGGAGGCAAGCTGCTCACAAAGCTACAGAAATGTAGCTTTCCTCATGTGAAAGTTTTGGACCCACTGGTGGCCATCCCAGGTCTGCATGATGTTGTGATCCCACCAGTCTGTGCTTGTGGCCCTACACCAGAAAGGCCAGTCTACATAGGGGGCATCAGCGGTTATGCCAACTGTACTAAGCAGCATTTGCTAGTGCGAGTCTCCCATGCTAGGTACTCCTCCTTCTTCTGCTGCTCCATCAGGAAATCCATCAAGTCCTTTTTGTGGGACAGAAAATGCCACCAAAATATCCACCAGCGCCTCGTGGATGCTCTGCCAGTTTCCTGATACAGGCGTGAAAGCACAAGCAAGAGAAGTTGTTCAAAAAAGAGGCCTTCTCCATGTTGCTGGCTGCAGTAGCTGGGATTGCACAGATCACAATGACGGCTCTGCAGGCTGTGTTGGTGGGCTGTTCAAACTTCCTGCAACGTACAGGACAGGCAGTAAAGTTTTCCCACAGTGCATAATGGTCATAGGGCTAGAGAGGCCACATTTTAGGAGGGCACTAGGGACTCTGGGATATGGTTGGTTTGACTCAGGTCTGCATGCTGCAGTGTGGACACCAGAGCTTCAGGTTTGAGCACGGGTTAGAATAGTCTTAACGTTGGGTTAAAAAACAGAGTACATGCTCAAGCCCAGGGCTCCCTAATACAGGACAGCTGACTCCAGTCCCACTAATCCTGGGCTTATATTGCAGTGTGGACATACCCAGTCATCTTGAGCCAATTCAGAGTGGTTCAGACTTGGTGACTGATTTCTAAGAAGGACATATTCCATCCCGATGGGGTGTTTTACTCAAGTGGTATGTATGACCAGTCACTGCCCTGTTATCACATATAGCTATTAAATCCTGCAGTGGTAGGGTGACCATACATCCTATTTTGGCTGGGACAGTCCCCTTTTTAAACCCTGGCCCGGCTGTCCCGACTTTTTTTTGGCAAAAGTGGGCATTTGTCTCATTTGCGCTTGCCGACTTGATCAGTTGACAAGGGCAGAAGGGGCAAATGCCCACTTTTATAAAAAAAGTGGGGTGCAAAGGAACATGTGGGGTGGGGCGAGCAGTGATGCCAGCTTCATGCAGGGGGGAGGCAGGGCTTGAGTGAGCAGTGATGCCAGCCTCAGCCTTCTGTGGGGAGGAGAGAGGGTTAGCAGCGATGGTAGCGATGGCAGCTCCGGTCTTGCAGGGAGTGGAGTTCGGGCGAGTGGCTCAGGTCAGACCCATATGGGCAGGGGGGCTCAGGCTAGTCCTACGCGGTGTGCCATTTTCCCTTTGGGAAATATGGTCACCCTGTGCAGTGGGTTCTTTTGGGCCTCTAGCTCTCTTTTGCTGTTAACGCGGAAATGACCAGACCTGACTTTTGGCCCCACAGATGCTGTATGCAACATTGCTCCTGACTAATTGGCCTAGCTTGCAAAGACTTTACACAAACTCTAAGGTATTTCTCTGTTTGTCTGTCTGTCTGTCACATGGTAACTTTTGAATGCCGCATGCGATCAATTCCAAAACTTCATGGAATTTTCTAGGCATCAATGATCAGAATCCTATTGATTTTGGGGGAAATTGGAAAATCAAAAGGAAGAAATAGGGGGACACACGAAGCTCCTGCCAGCTCTTTAGCACAGCCACAGCTTTAAGTATCTCTGTAATGGTGTAGTGATCAAACATCTGCTTGATGGCATCCAGTAACATCATCCAATGTAACAATACACTTGCATTATCTCTGCTCATCCTCCCAACAGAGTTTAATAAGTTGACACCCTGAACGACTTATCACCCAGACAGAAAGAAGAATAATGATGTGGGGGAAGGCAAAGGGAGAAAGGGGGGGCTGGGAGAATGCACACAGCTCCTGGCATGGGGATAAGAATGGAGACCCCTGTAGGGAAAAAGGGGGCGCACAACTCCTGCCATGGTGGGGGAGGGGTGAATGGGGGATGCTGGAATAGGGGAGAAAAGGAATGGGGGCACATACAGAGCCCATGCCATAGTGGGGGAGAGATTGGGGGGACCCTGAAATGGGGGAGGGGGAATGGGAGACACAGGAGAATAGAGGAATGGGGGCTCAGACAGAACCCCTGCCATGGTGGGGAGGAGATTAGGAGACCATGGAATGGGGGAGGGGTATGGGGAAGCCCACCAAACCCCTGGTGAGGAGAAATTTGGGGGACCCTGGTGTGGGGGAAGAATGAGCACACAGAGCCCCTGCCATGGGGGAAGTGGAAAAGGGAATGCACACAGAACCACCGGCAAGGGGGAGGATAGGGGACCCTGGTATTGGAGGTGGGGGGAATGTGAGGCACAGAGGGCCCTTGCCAGGGTGAGGGTGGCACACAGCGAGTTTGTGGGGGGGAATGGAGAGAAGTCAGGGGCCCCTGGCATGCAATAAGCTCATCTTACACATGCTAGGAAGTATGTGACCCCCACTTGTTAAACAAATACATGGTTTCATGAAGGTACTTTCCACTTCCCACTCCCTTGTATTTTAAGTAACTGTACACTGTACCGATACACATGTACAGCGCTCAGGCCAGCGAAATCCACTGGAGATATAACATAACAGGCATGATCGTTTCCCCAAAGTCATGAAGGAATTTTCCTTCCTTCCTGTATGGATGGGAGATAGGGGAAGGAGTCAGCTGTCTTTGCTGCACTGTCCCTGACTCCTGAGGCACCCCACAGATGGTTCTCCCCTGGATGCAGGATGGGTGGGCAGGGAAGGTGCGAGCTAAGGGCAGAAAGTGTAAATGCTAGTGTATGAGTCGCATCCTTCTCTGCCTCAAACCCACAGGTGCTCTGTGTGCACAAGGTAATATACTATTGGGCCTTAGAGGCAGACGCCACAGCAGAATTTTCTGACAGTGCAGCTCTGTTGGAACCATGTTGCCCAGGAAATGGAGTGGGAAGTGGAGTGGAAGGTGTGTTAGAGTTAATCCAGAGGCCTCAGTCCCAACAGCCATGTACCTCCAACAGGTCCCTGAGATGAACATGCACCTTGGGGATTCAGAAGCACTTTGCAGCAGCCATCCAATGGGAGATTTCAAGGAAGCATCAGAGTTCAGGGCACTGTCCTGTGGGCATTTTCATGGGTGAGGGCAACTGCGATCCCTCCCGCTCCCACTTAGTCAAGTCAGGAACAGTAGATTGGGAATATCACCAGAATCGTCTACTAAGAATGGGAGGGGGAGAGCGATGTTCTAGCAGTTCAGGAAGTGGAATATCAGCTGGAAGGTTTATCAGGGGATGGGCTTCATTCTTCAATATGAAGAGTTGCAAAAATCAGTTCAGGAGGCCCGGAATGCATGAATCAACATGGTCAATAGGGTGAAGGCTGAAGTGTGAATCGCTCTGTCTGATAGGATAGAGCACCATCTTCTGGTCACTACCTGAAGGAAGTGAGTGGCTTTTTGACTGTCCTGGGTATTTGGACACCTAACAATACTGTGGAGTTCAAAAGGACCTCGGGGCTGTAGGCCAATGTAACCGCCTAAGGACAGATGCCCATGATAGTGAGTTGTGTCACAGAGGAAGCAAGTTCTTTCAAGCACTCCCCTTTCCATTAGCATTGCTGCAGTCCTGCCTGGGTTCAGCTTTAGCCAGCTGCTCTTTATCCATTTGTTGATTTTTGGCCAGGCATTGAAAGAGCTGGGAGATGGTGCTGTGAATACCTTGTGGAAACAAAGGTTAAAGGATTTGACTATAGGCCCCTCAGTTATGTCAAGACAGAGCAGCCAAGCTAACTCTGAAGTCTCATAATGCGAGACTCGGGAAAGCAGACTCTGTGTCTAAAGCAGGTGGGAAAACAACACAGAGTCAGTGTGACCTAATTTTGAAGATAATGATGTTGTGAGAACAGAAGTGAGACAAAAGTGAGAAAATAATGGAATGGGCAGGACATAACATAAATAAATTGCAGATGTTTTTCATTAATGCATTCCATGAAAGAGTATAAATATTTGTGGCTTATTGTTTGTACTTTGGAGAAACTGAGGCAGAGATGCTCTCTGTCAGCTGTATTTCTTCCCTGGCAATTGCTTGAAATAAAGCTGTCTCTGATTTTGTTGCATTCCAACCTGAGAGCGAGGATTTATTTTCTCCCACAACCTAAAGGAAATGGATGAGCATTTTCTTTCCTAATACATCTCCAGCTTTTTTAATCTGGAAACAAACATGTTCCTTATGTTACTGTCCTAAAAGACAGTCTTCTGAAACAGATTACACTAGATCCTGACGGTATAATCTGTAACTACAAATGCCAGATCATAGGGACATTCTAAACGAAAGACTGTGGCACACTCCATCTCTTTCTAAGCATGTAGAGAACAAGAAAAGGTAGAGAATAGAGGTTAGCTGGCTTGTCTGTTGTTGACTTTGTTGGAGCACATGAGCAGGGAATCTATTTGCAGAAGGGTCTCTGTTTCTATTGTCCCTCCCATGGCTGGGCATAGTGTCATTTTTTGGATTAGCCTGGATTTTGTAAAGTCCTTCCCTTGCACTTTAGCAGCCGAAGAAGTTCCGGTGAGGAAGTCTTATCATCATTCAGTATAATAGAAAACATCAGCTCAAGGTCAGCTCCATCAATCCATGTCTGAATATCCCGGGTGTGCATGTTTGAGGGTGTCAGCAACTTTGTGACCTCAGAATGAAAGAATCAGCCTTTTCAGAATGCAGCACTCCGCCCAAACCGACTTCAGTTTGGCAGCCATAGCAAAAAGGCTCTTGTATTTGTGGCAAATTGCCGGCACTACTATGATGGGTCCCGCATTTTCTCTTCTTGTGGGGGGTTTCAGGGTGCCATTTCTTGCCCCTGAACTGGGGTAACAGCTATCCTACTAGTATCCCAGGGAAGGGGAGTGGAGAGGGAGGGACCCAGGCCCGCCCTCTACTCCGGGTCCCAGCCCAGGGGCCCTATGATAGTAGGTGAACCACTTGTACCAGTGATTCTTTCCCCTGGGCTACTTCCCTCTCCTGACCTTCAGCTTGTGGGGCTTCCTGCCTTCCCTCTGCACAAGCCAGGTGTCCCTTTACCTAGGATCTTGGTCTTCTTAGCCTGCTGCAGCTCTTCTCAAAACTCTCCTCCACTTTCCTTCAGACTGCTCTTTGTTCCACCACCAATCCACTCTGCTTCACTCCTCCAAACTGCTCTCTGCTCCACCACCAAACCACTCTGATTCAGCTCCTCCAAACTGCTCTCTGCTCCACCACCAAACCACTCTGCTCCAGCTCCTCCTCACTCTGCTCCAGCTCCTCCTCTGGCTGATTGAAGCAGGGGGATTTTATCAGGTGACTGGCTTCAGGTGCTCTAATTGGTTTCAGGTGCTTTTAATTAATCTACAGGGAATAAGGCTTCTCCTCATCCTAGATCACTCTCCTGCTGCCTTCTGGCCATGCTGTATCACATATTGTAACCAACACCTTAGAGAAAAGGGGCTTGGTTTTCCACAACCGAGGGACTCAATCTATGACTGACAAATACCATCATCCAACTCTCATAAAAATAGAACCAATCTGATCCTAAACTCTCGGGAAAATGGTAGAAAACAGCAGGGGGAAGGAGCAGCAGGCAATGAGCCTAACCTCAACAGCAGCCTCTTTTTCGGTTTCGCTTCCCAGACTCCTGTCTTCAATTACATTAGGGTGCTTGACCTCCAGCCATCACCAGCTTTACAGAAGAGTCAGCAAGAAACAAAGGTGAGTATTCATTAGTCAGACCCTGACATTCCAGAGCAGAAGGAATCACTGCTACCGAGAAAGCTGTAGTTCTGCTGCAGCATTCAACTCCTAAAGTCGCTCTTCTCAGAGGGGCATACTGGGGCTGAGGTGACAGCATTGAAAGAGTGGCATAATTTTCTTGGGGTGCAGCAAGGACACTGTGCAATTCCGCAGGCATAACGTATCATCCCGGACACTCCATTATCTCATGTAAGAAATCCCAGCCAAGAGTAACAGCTTGGCTGAAATGTCACATCCAGCTGAAGTATTTCTGGGCTCTGATGGGAATGATCGCCGTGCCAACAATGTCACTCAGTGATGAGCTGTCCACAACTGAGCATGGGTCTCCCAAAATAACCCCACCACTTTAGCCAGCAACAGATCCTATCTCTGAGGACCATGAGCACAACCAAGGAAGGCAGCAAAGACGCTTGGCAAACAAGTGCAATTTTCTGGAAATGTTTATTGTTTGTCCATGAAGAACACGTAGAGTATATTGGCAGTATAGCACAGTATTCAACTGGTGGCATTTGAAATGAGGATAGGGGTGTGGTGGAGCTGTGAAGACCATGCAGAAGGGTCCAGAGATATCCCTCATGCAGAAAGCATTTGGAAAATACCTGACACTTGGGTGAATTCTGATGCATCCTAAAGGCAAACAAATTGCTCTCCAGAGGTATTTCGATGTGCCACAGGGACAAATATGGGAACTCTATCCTGTAGTAGCTAGTGAGGGGAGTAGAAATCACCCCAAACCTCCTTTCAATATTTGGTGTTGGCACAAGCCCATTAGAGCCTCTCCAGCAAAGAGATCTCAGCAGTGAACTGCTCCTTCAAAGGGGTTGAAGTCCTCCACAACTGGCATTGACATTTCTACAGATTTGCTTTATCAGAGAAATCTAAAAGTCTATGTCAGTAAGTGCTTGAAGCTTCTGTTTGACTAGAAGTGGTAAACAGAAGAATGAAAGGGACCCTGAGGATAAGAAATTCAGTATTTAAGGACATAGGGCCCATTATTCAGTTTGATTGGCTTTTGGCTCACGCTTGCAATCTGACAAATGCCAGGAACTTTCAGAATTAGAGAAGCAGGGGCTGGTGAATTTCTCATCCAGCCAAGGTGAAGCCTTTTCTGGGAAGTACCAGTATGACATAGGATGGAACTTGGGATGGAACCTGCTCGCTGTATTCAAACTATTCAGGGTGTCTATTCAAATGGTCGGGCACCTTAAAGTTTCAGACTCAGAAATGTTACAGAGAAAATAAACTCTCTTCAAATCCACTGGGCCATAATCTGAATGAATAATGATCATGTGAACAAAGTGTATTCAGGAGCCAATCTTCCGGTACAATAATTTATTGTCATCTGCACCACACACATGGATGTGGAGAACAATATTTTCCTTTTCTTGGATTAATTAACTTCAGGGTGGGAGGGTGGCTAGTGATTAAAATGAGGGTCTGGGAGTGCTGATTCCTGGGCTCTATCACTAGGTCTGCCAATGACTCCTTGTGTTAGCCTTGGGAAAGTTAACTTCTCTGCGCCTGTTTATCCATCTGTAAAATAAATGCTTAGCTATCTCAGAATGAGTTGGGGGTATTAGTGTCTGTAAAGTGCTTTGAGACCCTTGACCCTGTAGGATGACTCCATTTTATTATTACTGGGTAGAATGCTGCCATTCTAAACCTTGGTGTGCCCACTTTGTTTGCTGGAGAATGAGAGAGCTTCCTTCCCCTTTTGTTAAAATGGCTATGAAAATGTTTCATCCTTGCTTGCCTTTCAACTGATTCATTTGACCTCCGAGAGACTGTTTCAAATCAAACAGTCAACTCATAAAAGGTTTACATCCATTTGGGGAGATGCCTTGGAGCTAGACGAAGCCAGAGCAGAGATGACACCATGGCAGATACAAGCTACAGAAACTCAGCTATTACAGAAGATTTTTTCCATCACCCCATTTGTGTACTAAATGACTGAGTGATAATTATTCCTACTGCTTTCTGATCTCTGTCCTGTTTGCATGTGGCACTATTATGCTTCTGAAGCACTTGCCTCATGTCCATGGCATTTGGCCTGCAGCAATGAAATCAAATCCAGCCACACAACATCTGAAACATTCTCTTCTAATGGATGCCTCACCATCAGCTGGAAATGCGTCACATGCAGCCAGTTATTTCTGCATCATAAACTCCTAATGCTTCTTTAGGCTGATGGGGTTTTGTATTTATTAAGGTTTGGAAATATGCCAAATATTCTTCCAAGCAGGACACTTCTTTTGTTTTATTCACGGTTCTGTGATAATCTTCTGGGATTTCTGATATTTGAAAGACCAGAAGATTATCACAGAACTGTAGATAAAAGCACTAAACCACTCAACAACCAGAGTCTCCTGGTACAGTAGACTATTAAAACTAGTATAAAATATTCACACCAAGTTCCAGACCTCCCAGAAATGAGCCTGGGATTTAAGATTCCAAGCATTCCCCTAACCTCAGCCCATGTTCATGAAATTTCACTGAACATGTGCTAAGGTGCCATCAGGGCTGGGGACCAGATGAATGTTCCTCCAAACAGACAACCTTCCTAACTCTCCATCCCAACTGATTTGCTCCTTTCCCCCACCTCTCCAAAAATCCAATAAACCCCCTGGTATCCATGAGTCTGAGAAGTTGGGATTCTCAATGCTTGTTGGGAGAAGAAGTGCTGGGAGCGAAGGGAAGAAAGGACCGGCTGCAGTATGGGTTTCAGTGGAGGCTTGACTCTCATGGACTCAAATGACCAAGTGACCCTTCTGGATGTGATTGGCTTTCAGTCCCTGAGAACCAAACCGCTGTTCCAGTTCATTAATCCCTTGGCAAGCAAGCATCACACAGTCCTACAACAATCCTGTTTGCCATCTTTGTGCTTTATGTTCTCCTGACTTTAAAGTGGTCCATCCAATTTCAGTTTGTTCCTTTCTGTTGCAAGGTTCGGTTGGCTCTTTGCAGAATTCCCGCTTCTCTCCGCTGTCTCCAAGTTGGATGTGTTTTCCAGATTCTCCAGCTGTTCAGCACTAGTTAAGGTTGTGCCAGCACCTCAGCGATAAACTCCTCTCTTTTCTGGGGTTTGTGTCTACTAAGCTTCAAACATGAAAATTTGCTTCAGCCCTGAAACTTGGCAGACAAGGTCTCAGGCCAGGAACAAATATTTTTTGACAACATACCAAAAAAAAGAAAAGAAAGAAAGATAATATGTTTGGCCATTTTTCAATTGTGCAAATGCAAAAATAGTAGTTTGTTGGATGTTGGAGCTTTATGAGCTTATTTAATTAAAATGGCTTTGATTTAAAACAAGACATTTGGCAAGGGATTCATTAACAATCTCATTGCTTGCACTGGTCTGAAACCCCCCCTCTTTTTCTTTTAAGGTTAATGCAGACTCTGTGCACATTGAGAGATGTTTTTTTTGTTCTCTTCAAATCCCTCCAGGAACCCAGGAGCCAATATGCCCCCAAACACACCCACATGCTTTTGTTTCCTCTTTGCCCTTTCTAAAGGACCTGACTTTGTACCAGCTCTCCCTCTGGCAAACATTGGATACAGCTGCCTGCCGGTGCAGGGGTCTGCCCATGCTAATCCAGTTACAGGATCAGGGCCTAGTTTTAGACATGATAAGTGGGGGTGACACTTAGCTGGGAAAAGGTGTGCGGGGAGAGTAGAGAGTTACAGGAATGATATCGCACCGTTAGTTGGTTTAGGCCTGTGCAAATCAAAATAGTTCAGTCAAAACTGGTTTCAAGTCACAGCCAATTGCCATAAATCACAGTAAATGTAAAGTCCAGCATAACCACCTCCGCATTATCAGCAGCCCTGTTAGATATATAGTCTTACAACCATCCCTTAGAGGTAAGGTAAAGCTAAAGCAAACCGTAAGCCCCTCCGGGTTCGAAAGTTAAGACGCATCTCAACATTGCATTATTCCCAGAAAGCATAGGACACTTTAAAATACATTTACCATGAGTCATCACGAACAACAATAATTAATAACAGGAATAAAATCCCTACACAAATCCTTGAAGCATAAAAACATAAATCTTCCTGCTGTAAACAGAGAACCATGCGGAAGTGCTTAATTCCACACAACAACACTACAGATCCTCATTCCCATTGGAGAGTTTTATAGTTATCAAAAATTCAATATATCAGACCAAAATGGCATGGAAGAACCCAGACTGTTCAAATTATGTCCTTTGAGATTCTCTGTAAATCCGTCAGAGAACATAAAAGCCATTAATTTATCAGCTGGCTCCAGGATCGTCCAATAACTTGGTATCTAAATCCATTACCAAGGCCCCTTTTTGACTGCTGATAAAAGCTAAAGTTCTCTTCTGGAGGCCTTAAGGGATGGAGCACAGTTTTGTGGTTAAAAGCACAAGCCTGGGTGTCAGGAGACATGTATTCTATTCCTGGCTTCATCACAGGCTTTCTTGGGCAAGGGGCTTTACCTTGCTGTGTCTTAATTTTTGCATCTGTTCTGGATAACAGTACTGACTTAATTCACAGGGTTACTGCGAGACTTGTCAATGCTTTGATGTATTATTTATTATCAAAGCTATGAGCAATTCCCCCCACCAACTGGACACATCACCTGCACTTTGATTTGTCTGCCAAAGCCTCTTTGTCACAACTTTGTCTTTCCTTCCCCTTCACGAGATCCAGAGTGTAATAATCTGGCTGCACTCTGGATTCAGAGCCAAGGAAAATTATATTTGTTGAGGCAAAATGCATATTGTGGGGTCATCTGTAAATGGATGGGCCTCCACAGTATGTGAGACTTCTGGGTTGGGGAAAACTCTCACCTTGTGGGGGAACAAAGCATGAATGGCTTGAGGATCGTTTGACTGACACATGTAATCTGTGGCCATGTCAGTATACGCCCCAGTACAATACTGATTCTGAAGGACAACATTTTAGGGTAACTATATACCCTACATAGCTGCTTAGAGTCTGCAAGTTGAATACATATAAAGAAAAAGCAGAATAAAGCCCTAAACACAGTATGTATCTACATTATGTGGAAAAAAACTCTATCAGCTATCACTACATAGGGTAAATATATTCAGCTACTGAATAGGCAAGTAAAATGTTTTAAAATTTCTATTTTTTGGGGGGAATATACTGTTTTTTCCCCCAGGAAGCTTTATAGTATTTAGACTCTCGTTTCTGTTATAACACCCAATGACAAACGAGGCAGCTGCTAGATTTAACACCTATTGCCCAAATGACATTGCACCAAAACAATGCAATGTGCTGCCAGATTTTCCAGTCCCCTGTAATACCCCAAGTCCCAGAAGCTCCATTCCTCAAATTATTTAGCATCTGCTGCTCTCATCTAATTGTCCAGTAACTAAACTGGCCACATAGCCAAAGGTAGGCACCTAAGCATAGGCACAAAAGGGGTAGTCAAGTGCATAAGTACTCCTTTGTGAATGCAAACACTGGGTTTACACGGGAACTGGGCACAACATTTGGAGGCATACCACTGGTATTGACCACTGAAGTTAATTTGGCCTGAAAAGTTTAGCTAAGAGCATAGTGCTAGTCCAGGGGGTCTCAGATTTCATTGCACCGCGACCCCCTTCTGACAACAAAAATTACTTCATGACCCCAGGAGGGGGGGACTGAAGCCTGAGCCTGCCCAAGCCCCACTGCCCTGGGTGGGGGGACCAAAGCTGAAGATCAAAGGTTTCAGCCTCAGGAAGGGGGCCTGCAACCTGAGCCCTGCCACCAAGGGGTGAAGCCCTCGGGCTTAGGTTTTGGGCCTGGGCAGTGGGGCTTGGGCTTCAGCCCCGGGTCCCAGCAAGTCTAAGGCAGCCCTGGCAACCCCATTCAAAGGGGGTCACAACCCACTTTGGGGTCCTAACCCACAGTTTGAGAACCGCTGTGCTAGTCTAAAAGACTGCCACCCTATGGTAGCTTTGAGACTTGTTGCCTGTCACAGGCATCCGACTGCAGAAGAGGCTAGAGCAGTGATACTTAGACCTCAGTGGCTCAGGAGCCAAATTAGCGATCAACATTACCCAAAAGAGCCACAGTAGTGTGAATTCATTGCTTCATTTACTATAGTACTATAGATTCATATTTAAATAGTATGATGGAAAATATTTAGTTTATATATATAAATATGTTTAGAAAAGTTCTGTATCAAATCAAACTCTAGCCCAGTGATACTCAGACTGTCTCACAAGCTGCAAGTGGCTCTTTAAGTGTCTCCTGCAGCTCTTTCCAGCACATGATATTAAAACACCGAGTGACTTAATTATTAACCAATGGCTATTAGCCAGAATGGGTAAGAAATGGTGTCCTTAGCCTCTGTTTGTCAGAGGGGGGTGATGGATGGCAGGAGAGAGATCACTTGATCATTACCTGTTGGGTCCACTCACTCCGGATCACCTGGCATTGGCCACTGTCGGTGGACAGGATACTGGGCTGGATGGACCTTTGGTCTGACCCAGTACGGCCTTTCTTATGTTCTTATGTTCTTAATCTAAGTTATTAACCAATCAGGATGCTTTTACTTATTTAGACTCTCTTGTTTCTGTTATAACACCCATTGACAAATGAGGCAGCTGCTAAATTTAACACCTATTGCTCAAATGACATTGCATCAAAACAATGCAATGTGCTGCCAGATTGTATTAACCAATTGTAGTGGATAAAATAATAATACTTGGCCAGACATTTTACTGTGACAATAATATATATAACTTTTCTAAACAGTTAAAAAGAAACAAAAAGAAAGTAAGAAGTTTTATCTCGTGACTCCCCATAACTGTTTTATGTCATGTCAATCATTGTTATGCAAACCAAAAATGGATTTCATGCAAAATGGTACCAGCTTTTCATTAATTAATGATACAATCAGACTAAAATACATAATCTGTTGTGGCAAATGCAATGTTTGTCAACATATGCAATTAAAACTTAATAAGATTCAATTATAATTGGTTACGTGTACAGAGTGTGCAATTCTTATTAGTTGGAATGTACTCTGTCAGCTCCGTTACGGAGGAAATGTTATTGAAATGCATTATAATGAAGAGGAAATTTTAATGAGAAGACAAGGATGCAAAACTATATATACATAAAACTAAAAAAATTGCTTACAAGCAAAAGAAATGAAAGTATATGAAGCTCGAATACAAACTGAAAGTGTCTCATAGTGATACAAAGTCATTCATTTGACTGCATTGCTTCACATTCAGCAACCACCATGGACAATATGAACAGAACTTGCCTCTCCAAGGGCAGCCACTTGGAGAGAAAGATCCATGTTCGGCTTTGTTAAGCTCTTTGCAATCCCTGTTCACTGTAAAGAAGTTGTACTGGGTCCAAATGAAAGCAGGATTTAGCCCTCAAGGAAAGGGAAATGCTCACCTGATGTAGCATTGTTACCCCTTGAATGCAGTAACATAGGAGGATGTTTGATGGCTTTACTTTTCACCTTTTTTTCTGATTATGCTGGTCTATTATATTTTTCATGGTCATTTTAACTCTATTAAATGTATAATGGAGTGTGAATTAGAGGTAGACCTGACCCAGCACTCTGGATTCAAATACCCCTTAGCTCTGAGAAAGTTCAGATCCTGATCTGATGTAGATACTAGGGGCTTGATTATTTTTTTAAGCACCTGTGTAACTCTATTGACTTCAATAGAATTGTTCTAATTGACACCAACGAAAGAGAGAGGAGAACCAATCCCCATGATTTTAATGCACAGGGCATGACTACAATAATTATGTGAGTTGAACAGAACTTAGGCAACGCTGGATGCCTGAATGCTGAACAGGTCTCTGCCAGCTACTTCTGGAAGCGATTTTCTGTAAGGCAGTTTGTCAGCTGTCTGGCTCAACGTTCAGTATGTTGTCAATAGTCCAGAGGCGAAACTGACACTATATAAGTTATTCTTAAGTAAAACAAAATAAATGGGGAAACCCACATACCATATTGCTTCACATGGATCACCAAGTAACCTGAAAACCAGAGGGGCTGGGGGATTTTATTAGCAAAGGTGCAGTACCAACAAGCTCCAGGAATGGAGGAACCCAGTCAAGAATGCTTTAACTCTGGACTAGTTCCAGTTTCCAGTAGTGTAAAGCAGTCTGGGATGCCATCACGCGGGTACTTTCAAGTGACAGTCAGATTGTTAGTGACAGACTCAAATCCTGAAGTAGTTACCTGGGCAAAATTCCTACGGAAGCCAAGTGGGATTCTGCTTGGGAAAGGTCTAAGGATTGCCTGATCTCAGCGTGTGGCTGTTGTGATTGGGGTACACGTATTTAAGAATGTGAAGGTGAGTGTCAGTAGGAAAAAACACCTGACTTTAAGTGTAAGAGACTGATGAGAACATAATTGCAACGGCACCAGCAAACTGGAAAGGGAAAATTCCAGGTCTATCTGGTTCTGCAGTACAGATACCCATAAAAACAAATCTATAGGGAAACATGTTTCAAGCATTGCTTCACCAGAACAAATTCACACTGGGTGATTGTCACTACCAGCTTGTGGGAACATGCCTTACACATATTAACTTTTTCTTGGGTGCCATACAAGCCCACAGTTAGAGATCTGTGTTATTCCTGAAGCAAACAGTATGATACCACAGTGATCTCTTAGGTCATCTACCTGATCTCTTTGGCAATATGGGATTAATCTTATACTACATTTTCTGGCATTGTGTTTAAATGTTGCAAACCTTGAGGCTTCCAGCATCAGGAAATTTGCCTTGATATTCAGTCTAAAATTGCCCTCTCTCAATTCCATCCCATTATGCTCTGTTTTACCCCCTTGAACACTAAATAATTCTTCTCGGTCTTCGGTGTTTACACCTTTCAAAACTCCATTGATTGTTATGTCTCTCCTTAGTCATCTCTGCACCAAGCAACAGTGTATTACCTACTTAGTTCTTACAGTACAGATTTAGCTCTTTTAATCTTTCATTATAAATGAATCCTTACAGCCCCCTGATAATTGGTGTTGCTCTTTTCTGAACTCCCTACAATTTTTCAATATCTCCTTGCTAATGAGCTTCCCATAACTGAACACAATGTTCCAGGTGCAGGAACAGCAGAGTTCAACAGAGATGGGCAATTTCATACTATGGTCTAGGACATGGCACCTCTGCATATGTTGCCAAAAACTGCATTGGCCTTTTTGCTGCCATGTCACCTGGCAAACACCTGTCCGGTTCACTGCCCCTGAGAGCTGAGAGAATAATTTACAGCTAATATTTAGATGGCATTTCACCTATTATTCTGGTTGCAAATTGTTGGCAAATAGATCACAAAACACTCAACGGAATTTCTTCAGCAAATTATTCCTGGTCTATGCATTGGTCAGGAACACACCCAATTATCACTCTGTTGTTTAGCAACCATAGTGATCCAGCGAGGGATCAATAATGATGCCATGATTTATGCAACTTCACAGATTAGGGAAAACTCCAAATTCTACAACTGGAAGCATAATTCAAAATACGCATTCAGCAAATATTCCCAGCTACCCTCGACTTTTCACAAGTACTCAGGCTAGTAAAACTTGAGTGATCTCTTGTTTGGGGAAAGTGAACATGAAAGGGTTGTGAATGTGGTCAAATTGGAAATCACTTTCCAATCTAAATGAATATTTGTGGATCTTTTCCTCTCTAATTGCTCCGCTGTCTACCCCCAGTCCATGTGTCTGAGCATTACTGCTCCCCAATTTTTACCTCCGATTGAATATCTATGTTCTAAGATTTTTTATTAATATTGTAACTCTGTCGATTGAAAAGGAGTTTTGTCAGCAGAGAATGTAGCCCTATATTTCTCCAGATGCATCAGAGCTTGAATTTTGCCAACCTGACTCTCAGTTTGCACTTGTCTTTTCTCTTTAGGGCCCTTTGTATTGTCTGTCCTGGGTGTTTCCAACTCCTTCCAATTTAGAATCATGTGCATATTTCATTGACATGCTGTTTTCTCCTTCTCTTCCAGATCAGTAGTGATGTTAAATGAGACCTATTCTAACACTGAACCCTGTAGTACGCAGTAGACTCCTCTGCCCTTGAACTCGATAACTTTGCACCATTAACCTTTGTTTATAGCCTTTCAGCCTGTTTTCAGTCAACAAGACAGTGCTCCTACCCGAGTCAATTTCAATTAATTTTTCAAGCAAGATTTCCTGAGACACAGTATTAAATGCTTTACTCAAATGCAAATATATTACACCTGCTGCGTTCTCTTCATCCACTAATTTTCTATTTCTAGCAAAAAAAAGCAATCAAGTTTGTCTGGCAAGATTTATCCTTTACAGACCCATGCTGCTTATTGCTCATGACTAGCCTGCAGTGCTCTAGGGGCCGGGCTGTCAGACGTGCTGAACGCTCAGAGCTCCAGTTGAATTCAGTGGGAAATGTGGGTGTTCAACACCTCTATACACTGATGTTTAGGGTCAAAGCTGGGTTAGTCCCACATTGGATGCTGGGCAGGAAAGACAACACAGGGGTGCTTCTTTCTTTGCTACCAATGCACCTTTGCAAGTCCTGGGCCCTATCCCCAACAGGGTGCTAGCTAGCTTGCTTAGCGGTGCTACTTGACCCAAAGGCACTGTGGTCAGTGTTCGTTCTCCCTCTAGGTGCCTGTTAGTGTGGAAAGGCATCAAGCAAGTGACTATGACAGCTGGCTCCTTGTGTTTTGGCAGCATTGTCTGAGAGGACTCTCTGAAGGCAGGTATGTGAGAGAGTTCATGAAGCCCCATTCTGTAGCAGGTATAAGGAGCAGCATGCATCCCCTGAGCCATTTTGCATCACCCCACCTGAGCACGCCTCCCAATCCCCTTCCAGTGCTCCTCACAGGAACAAAACTATGATGTGACCCTTAATAATCCCCCCACTCCACTTTATGGTCCTTTATTTTACTTGGGGTAAAAGATAGATTTCCGGGAGCATGATTGTCAGGATCATGTGTCTTTCCTCTTTTGAATATTGGCACTACATTTGCTTTTCTTCAATCAGCTGATAAATCCTCAGGGGTCCATGCCTGATCGGAAATAATTGTAAGCAGAGTAATGAATTCACTGGTTCCCTTAATTATCCCAGGATGATCGAGGCCAGATAATTTATATGCATTCATTTCCCCCAACTATTTCCTCACATGCGCCTAGCAGAAATTACTTTTACTAGCTTTTTCCTAATTTCTTAAAGGTTCAAACTTCTTTTCTTTATCTGTTTAATTAAAGACAGATTCTCGGTCATCATTAATTTCATGACCATCCTCTTTATTAATTAATGGACATATTTTCTCTCTAATACTTTTACTTCCTTTCCCCCATATACTCATAAGTGCCCTTCTTATTCCCTTTAGCTCCTTTGGCAGCATTAACTAACTGATATTTTTGCTACTCTTATCCATTCCCTGCTGAGCCTTAAATGATTTGGCATTCTTTGATTTCTTCCCCTCCATTGTCCAGTTCTAATCCAGGGGTTTTTTTTAAACGTCAGATCTTTGAGCAGTCCCTTGTGCAGTCACTGTAATTGCTGCATATAACAAACTTATTCATGCATGCTTATTAGTCATGCAAATGTATTCATACATGACTTCAGTAGAAATCTGCAGGGTGCAAATCTGGAAAGAGTCCACTGGGACTTGCATGGGCACAGCTAGGAGCAGAATAGGGTGCAATCTGATCACTAGCACAGGGGTGCAGCTGAATAGAGAGGTTCAACACAAGTTAATAAAACAGACTAAGGATGCACAAAACCAGCCTCCACTGCCTCCTAAGAAATATTGCCCCCAGGAAGTAAAAAAGCATACATAGCATATGCCTAGCACCTATGCTCATGAGTAGCACAAGCAGTGAGTATCTTTCCATCATTAATTAGTTGTTTAACTAGTTAATATTTGACAGTGCTTTGAAAATGTCAAGTGCTATGTGAGTGCACATATTTTCTGCATTAAGGGGTCTGGTCAGCCCTCCACGGGCACTTACATAGCTCTCAGTGTTAATCAGTTATGAGGCACTGCTACCGGAGAATAAACTCACTGGAGAAGGGTCACTCACTCCCCCTCACCACGCAGTGATTCTCCAGGGCTTCCGTTCTTGGTGGTCAATTAAGCAGTTCTATTTCTGCTTTTCCCACCCCAAAGTCCAATTAAACATCCTGAAAGTAAGAAAATAGCTGCAACATAGCAGGTCGGCTCCAGGCACCAGAAGGCCAAGTGCGTGCCTGGGTCGGCGCCCTGTAGGGGGCGGCAGTCAGGGGATTCTGGGGTGGCATTTTTTTTTGCTTCGGCACCTTTTTTTTTTTTTTTGCTTGGGGCGGCCGAAAAGCTGGAGTCGGCCCTGCAACCTAGATGACTCCCACCCTTAGTATGGCTGCCCCCCTAACAAGCCACAGCTGCTGGCCCTTCCTTCCAAGACCCCTTGCAGTCTTTAGAAAGGGGGCAGGATCCCTTCTGCCAGGCCAGTTAGGACATTTAAGCCTTTCACTGGCAAATCATCAAACAGCAATTTTGAAAGCAAAGACCATTTCCTCAAAAAAGAAAAGTAAAAATAAAAATAATCAACATCTGAGTGGGGATCTGAGTGAAACTGTTCTTCCCAAGACCATAATTAAAGTCTGACCTATTACGTTAATCAATTCATGTAGTATACTTGAGGGTAACTGAAGTAACTTCAGCATTATTATTGTTCCCAAGAACTTATTTAAAGCTCCCAGCTAGTTCATTTCTCCGGCAGTCTTATATAGGCAGCAGGTATTACAGTTCCCTGCAGAGTCTATTTTCTATATTAATTATCTCACAGCACTTTAATAAGTTTAATTTTGTGCTAAAAGGTTGATGAAGATTAGATGATAAAAATCAATTTCCCCAAACTTACACAATCTGCTGCAATCAACGTGAAAAAGAAGAGAAAGTGGGTGTTTATGTTCTTGTGGCTGTCTTAGAAAAACGATATTGTAAATGAAATTATAAGATAATTCATGAATTGTTTTCCTGGCAGGCACCATCATTCTGCCTGTTTTGGAGGGTGGGGGCTTTCCAACTTCATGGCAAATATAACGTGATTGTTTTTAGCTAAGAAATTAATTTCAGTAAATGAATAACAATGGCTGGGAACGCAAACTCACTGGCAAACATGCAGAAATGAGGCTATATACAGCATTGGAGTATGTTCATTGGAGGTTTTATGATTATGATTATTTTTAAGGCTGCATCTCTTTTCATGGTGTTATGATAGCCCTGGTGTAAGTGGCTTCTTTGTATACAAGACAGCTGCTGCACCAAGGATAGTTTTTTGGCTAAGGCATTGGCCAGGGCTTCATTTCCCAGCTCTGCCATAGCCCTTGGGAAAGCTACCTAATCTCACTGTTCCCTATCTGTAAAATGGGGATGAGACAGACCACACAGGGAGAGGGGCTATCTAAGCACCTGGAGTGCTCCATATATGTTGCACATGTGCACCAGCCGTCATGCTATTAGTATTAGTATTGGGGGGAGGGATAGCTCAATGGTTTGAGCATTGGCCTGCTAAACCCAGGGTTGTAAATTCAATCCTTGAGGGGGCCATTTAGGGATCTAGGGCAAAAATTGGGGATTGGTCCTGCTTTGAGCAGGGGGTTGGACTAGATGACCTCCTAAGGTCCCTTCCAACCCTGATATTCTATGATTCTACTGTTGGGATACAGCAGGTAGATTTCTGGGTCCATTCCTTTGCCTCCGTATACAACACAAGAGTAACTAAAGCTAGGCAAAAATATTACATCGCTTTTGCAAAACATTCGTAATTTTGTGTCAGGTAATCACACCTCCTGTAGAGTTTTGGGGTAAAATTTGGCCAAATGGGATTAATTTGGTTAAAAAAAATGGCATTGATCCAGTCTTTTCTCTTCACTTCCCTTTGACATCGATGGATGCAGAATTGTTGTGGCTGAATGGCACGTTGTTCCTGAAGCATTCACAAAACAGCTTTGACTATTACTTCCCTGCTCTGGGACGGGATGCCACTGCATATGTAGCCCCAATTGCACTGCTTATTTTTTGATATTATATCACATTACACACGCCTATCTAATTTGCTGTCCATGCTCACCCTTGCTGTCGTATCACAGCCACTGAACATGTATATGTCAGGAGATGGGGCATAAGGTGGTGTGAAACTAGCACTCAGCACTGGTATCCGAGTTGGTGCTTCTGATCATATCCAGGAACAGGGGCACGAGAGCTGAATGCCCACCCTCAATACAATGATTAGTTACATCTTTTGTCTAACATGAACAAGATGATCTATTAGATAGGTTTTATATTGTATAGTGCTGCTAAAGCGTCCCCTCCCAGTCATCACTGGGGAAGTTTGGACAGCATTTGCCAACCAATAGATATAAAAGTCACTTATCGTTTTCAAAATATAATACTTGTTTCACATACCGCAGTGAAATTAGGAGAGCAAAGGATGCTATTCCAGGGATAGACAACATAGGCAGAGAAGAGTAGGAGGGAAGCTGGAGGAGATTTGTTCTGACTGTTTTCATGTTTTTATTTGTTGAATCTATTGATTTTATATGGTCCCCAGATGGTTTCCATATTTTAGGCTTTTTTTCTTTCTACTATCTGGCAATCTGAATATTAGCTTTTGTATGAGGCAGTTTCCATCAGAGTTATGAGCTGTTTTTTGATTGTTGATATTGCTGTGTCTTTCCACTGTTTCAGAATTTATTTTGGCAGTTAGGGATGCTGATGCTTATCCATTTTATACTCTCATTACCTTGTCTATTCCAGTGTGTTATGGGTCTAGATACACACAATGGAATTGTCATTGCTCTTTTGCATTTTATTAGCGTGCCTATATTTTACCACTGTATTTCTTAGAAATAATATTTTGTAGGACATGCCTGCGTCTAATCACCCCAAATATTAATTAGATATTAATCTCAGGTGCTGAAGGTAGGATGGCAATGATTCAGTGGGTGACACGTTCTTCCCATTCGGTCAGTCTTATAAGAATTGCTTTGGGAGATTAGGCCAGCACCCCAGCCAATGCAGTATCATGACAGGGCTTTATAGCAGGGATTCTCAACCTTTTTCTTTCTGAGCCCCCTCCCCATCCCAAACATCCTATAAAAACTCCACAGCCCCCTTGTGCCATAACAACTGGTTTTCTGCATATAAAAGCCAGGACCAGCGTTAAGGGGTAGCAAGCAGGGCGACTGCCTTGGGCCCCATGTCACGGGGCCCCCACGAAGCTAAGTTGCTCAGGCTTCAGCTTCAGCTCCGGGTGGCGGGGCTCGGGGCCCTGGGCTTCCGGCCCATGCAATGGGGCCTTGGCTTTCTGTCCTGGGGCCCAGTAAATCTAACGCCAGCCCTGCTTGGAAGACCCCCTGAAACCTGCTCGTTGCCCCTCAGGGGGCCCCAGACCCCTGGTTGAGAACCACTGCTCTATAGGAAAGTGTAAGAGTTCCATAATGGTCACTACATTCACCCACATGCTCATGATGGAGTTTCTTAAGAAACCTTGGTTGATATATTCATATTAATATCTAAATCTTTTCTTAATCCTACTAAACTGAATCATATTTTGTGACAATGAGTTCCACAGTCAATTATGTGTTGCGTATTCTATTCTCTAGTCCCTAGGTTCTTATATGGTGCTTATCACCGTAATATCTGAGGACTTTCCAGTAGTGCATTAAGCAGCGCGATAATATATCTATCACATATTGTTTGTTCTCTCTTCCTCTCTCCAAGGGGAAAAGCATATGCAATGGAGTGTCTTGCTTTAGTAAGGTTTCTTTGGTGTTTTTTAAATATCTATGTTGCCACGTACTTAGTTTAGAAAAGGCAAGATCACACAAATGCATCTTGCACTTGGAGCAGAAGGTTGTGAGGGCCTGAGTTCTTGGGGGAGATCATTCCCCAGTCTCAGATCGGCCCCCAAGACATTTCTGTCTCCCTCACAAACAAGCTTTAGCCTTATCACAGAAGGTTCCATGATGCCAGAGGAGCACTATTGTCACACACGGTCTTCATCTCCGAGCTTTAGTTGACCTTTTAGCTGCCCTGGACCCAGGCCATAGAGTACCTTGAAGATAAGGACTAAGACCTGGAATTTGATTTGAAATTCTATGAGAAGGCAGTGTAAAGAGAAGAGGACAGGTCTGATGTGCGATCAGTGTTGCGGATGAGACGTGCTGCAGAGTCTCCGAAGTGCAGAAGGTTTCAAGCCTAGGTATATTGCATTGCTGCAGCTCAGCCAACAGGTAAATAACTGAGACCTGGTCATCATCCATCAGGATGGGACAAAGTTTCCTAGCCAACCAGAAATGATAAATAGAAAGCATTATTCATGGATGCGGCTATGTGAGGACTCAGTGGTGGCGAGGAATCCAGGAGCACTCCTAGACTATGGACTGAACTGGCAAATTGTGGGTGTGAACCTTAAGAACATACGAATGGCCATACTGGTGAGACCAATGGTCCGTCTAGAGTGAACAATGGGATGGTAGCAAACATCATGGTAGTTCCATTTTTGGTGTGGGTGTTTCTTAGGAGAGGGCAAGCTAAATGGAAAGAAAGGTAAAGGGAGAGGGACACTGAAGGGGAGGTGGCTGGGGGGACAGGGCAGGGAGAAGAGGGTGAGAGGAGCAGGTGTGAAACTGTGAAGGAGGAGGTTGGAGCAAACAGACAACCAGCACACGGCAGAGAAGATCCAGACAAAAGGGTAGAAAGTTCTTTGAAGGCTCTACCTGTAGTGACGTGGCGTGAAAGGCCTGGATTGGGTCAATTCTTTTCAGCTAATTTTCTTTTAATATGGAAGCTTAGCTCCAACGACAGTAAACTTCCATCCCCCTCAAAGCAGGTTGAAGCCTGCTAATGCCTTTGGAATTCAACAGTTACCACCAGCGGCTGCCAGGCTGCACCAGAAGAGGAGGGTTAAAGAGGGGCGCTGTAACAGCACTGAAGAGTGGTAAGGAGGAAGCGGTGGCTCCTGGGATTGCTGCAGCTGCTCCCGACTGGGTGAGACGCTGTGGCTTCTATAAAGTTTACCCCTGGTCTTTCATGGTGATGCTCCTGCAGCTACCAGGGGTGAAGACAGCCCACGCTGCCACTCTTGGGTAAAGACATAGAGAATCTTTACTGTTATAGTGAAACTGTGCTCACAAGGGGAAAGGCACCTCCTGTGAAACATGAGAAACCCCGGTGAGCGGGGTGGTGAACAGAACCCTCTCCTCCCTCGCTGGAGCCAGGATTCTGACCTGCCACGCAACGTCCCCTTGCCGCTGCTACTCCAGCCTACGGGATGGAACCGTGGCTGCAGCTTCTCTGTGGCACTGGTCTAGGGTGTCACAGCCATTGTATCTGCCTACGGGTGGATCCATTTCCCCTCTTCTGAGTTGCCCTTGGCCCTCCCAGGCCTCTGCTCACCTCCTTCCACACCAGCCCATACAGGGTTCCACCCAATATCCCCAGCCTGGGGCTTTAATGGTGCAGAGGGCCTTGGACTTCTATTGTAGCGCACATGGGTGCATTTCCCCCAAAGTGAAGGTTGCGGGGGAGAACCCTTGTCTGAGAGGGGTAACACTGTGTCGGCCATGGAAAATGGCTAGCAACACTGTTTTGGAATGAATTACATGACTGATAAAAATATCCTGTCCAACAGGTAATTATCACACCCCTGGATATCGCCCATCATTAGTTATGATACAAGTCGGTGAAAAATTAAATCTGCGTTTCTGCTGTAAAACCTGCCTTGACTCCCACAGCTCCTAATCCTCAATCTTTAGCCAAAATCCACTCAGGCATTTCCTACACAGAGACTGAACTCTCAGCTCTAGCACAAAACCTAGCTACTGCAAGAAATGACTCCTCTAGCCCTGAAGGCACAGAAAATATAGGGCCTGCTCCATGGCAAAATTCCTATTGACATCAATGGTGCAATGCTGGCCCCAGCATATCTCCCTCCCCACTCACACGTGCTAAAATAATCATTGCTTAATTTATAAATTGCCCCCTCCCTGCCTGCACATTGCCAAGGCACGTGTGGTAGAGAATGGACAGCATCAAAGAATGCACTAGAAAATACAGACAAGAGGTTCTCAGGGCAAGAATGAGAAGTGGGGGAGGTGCATGGGATGCACCTCCTTCTACTGCCCAGATTTTTTCCCCGAGGGGGCCAGACTGACCAAGGTTAAAGAGGCATAGGAATTCCATGCAGAAGGATCACTAGAGAAGAGGGCTATCCTGCAGAAGAGATGGCACATGTCTTGTTCTATACTATACCTTCCAAACCCATTGTCACCTGGAACCCATGACAAGAGCCCACCCATTCCATGAGTAGGCATCATGCATTATGGTAGTGCATAAGGGACAACCAAGGGTGGAACCCTGCTGTGCTAGGTGCTGGACAGAGAGTAGAAGCTGGTCTCTACCCCAGAGAGCTCACACTTAAACAGACAAGGCACAAGCAGAGTGACCAGTGTGATGGCAGCCAACCTCATGTTACTTCCATGATGTTTTTATTTGTAGGGGTGAGTTTACTTAGGAGGGGGGAAGCTAAATGGCAAGAAAAGGGATGACGGGGATAGGGCAGGGAAGAAGAGAGTCAGGAGGTGAAAGTGTGGGGTGAAAAGAGCGCGAGGGGGAGGGTTGGTGGAAACAACCGATCAGTACAGGGCAGCATGGCACGTGACAGCCATCAGGAGATCACGTATGTGCCTTAAATACTTTTGTCAAGTGTGCATTCCCAGATGGGGACAATTACAGAACCATTCTTCCCGAGAATGGGCGCTTGATCATCCACCATCCCTTCTCGGAGCTGCATTAACATTTCAAAAGAAAAACTGTCTCTATGGCCACTTAATGAGAGAGGGGCCATGTGACTCAGCTAAAACAGTGGAACTAATTATTGTGTATAGATTTTCCCACCTCCCTTTCTCTCTCTCTTGGACACATATATAGTCATAATCCCACAGCTGCATATATTATATACAGATGCTATGATCACCCACTAACCACACGTTATGGGGAACAGAAGTTGGGACTTGTTGTCATATATCAATTTAGCTAACAGCAAATCTCCATCAACTCTTTGTAGTATCAAGGCTTATATCCTCTTCGGAGGTAGCTACTAAAAAGCAACAGAAGACATCAGATCCCATGCAGCAGTGGGCTGTGGAACGCATACACATGCTAGTCAGTATTTTACAGCATCTTTTCCCATGGTCTGAGCCAAAACGAACTTCCCCAGTGCTCCAGAATACCATGGGAACAACCAGAAGCTGGGTAGTGGGTGCCTTTAGGTTTCAGCTTGTAAAGGGGGAGGAAGGAAGATATTGACTGGTACCAGTACATAAATAGTAACCCTAAAAGTAAGCTAAAAATTAATCATAAGGTTAAACAAAGCCTGTGATATTGTCCCCCGTGGAGACAGGGCTATTTGCCATTGATTTCAGCGGGAGCAGGATTAGACACATAGATTTGCTAAAAGTCTGTAGGGCAGTCTCTAGAAGAAAAGCAATTAACATAATTTCAGGTACGCGTTCTAGCTTTGCTACATCAGTTAGCGCACAGTGGTAAATTGATGTGGCTGGTCATGTCTGTGTAAACTGTAGTCCATGCTTTGTGGTAGCAATCAATATCTAATTATGTATTATGTTAATTTAATAACGCCTGAGGCATTCAACCTCACCTTCAAGCATTGATGCTCTGTATGCTGAAGCTCCCATTTTCCCTGACAAATCATCTTATTTTGGTTGAGCTAACAGGTTTTAAAATCAGACCACAATGATGCAATTACTCAGTCTACCATGGAGCGTAGTGTAAACCCTGAATCCATGCCACATGGTGCTGTGATTCTAGCTGTGCTTACCAACTACGCATGGTGCTGTAGACTGGGGCGTTGTAGAGTCAGTAGGAGGCACTTTTTCCATTAGTCGCATCTAGACTAGGAAAAAAGGTCCCCTCCTAGAGTCAGTTCTCACTAGCTAGGCCCATTAACTCCTTTACAATCATGTTATCTCAAGTTACCTTGAGGTAGCTAACAATTTAAGAGACACCTTTTCCATGCCCTTTGTGTCTGTTCTGATCAAATGCCCCTGTATTGGGATGGAGAACCCTGCGTTAATGGAGGTGCTGTCTTTCTATACCCATCAAGTAAGCTGGGCAATAGTAAATAATGTGTTTTAATATAGCTAAATGGAAACATATAAGTCTAGGAATAAAGAATGTTGACTATCCATACAGCATGGGGGACTCTGTTTTGGGAAGCAGTAATTCTAAAAAATGTTGGGGGGTTGTGATGGATAGTCAGTTGAACATGGGCTCTCCGCACTGTGGCCAAAAGGGCTAATGCAATCCTTGGATGCATAAACGGGGGAACCTGGAATAGGAGTAAGGCGATTATTTTACCACTGTGGTGACCATTGCTGGAATACTGTGTCCAGTTCTGTGTCCACAATTCAAACAGGATGTTGATAAATTGGAGAGGGTTCATAGAAGAGCCATGAGAAGGATTACAGGGTTAGAAAACATGCCTTATAGTGATAGACTCAATCTATTTAGCGTAACAAGGAGAAAGTTAAGGAGTGACTTGGTTACAGTCTACAAGTATCTACATTGGGAACAAGTATTTGATAAAATGGGCTCTTGAGTCTAGCAGCAAAAAGCATAACACGATCCAGTATCTTGCAGCTGAAGCTATACAAATTCAAACTGGAAATAAGACAGACATTTTTAATAGTGAGTGTAATTAACCATTGGAACAACTTATTAAGGGTTGTGTTGGATTCTCCATCACTGTCACAGGAAACAAGAGCCAAGCATTAGCATTAGGAGAACAGATATCAGGGTGAGTTGATTGCATGGGGATTAGGGCTACAGCACTCCCTTCCTCAGGGAAAGTGGAGACAGGAATAAGAAAGGGGGGCATGGAGCTGAGTGTTCACTGGGAGGGAGGAGACTTCCACTGAACATATGGGAACCCCAACCTTATCCTGGGTTTTGCCTGTAACTTGTAGGCCCTATGGCTGGGCTTTCCCTCTCCTCCTGTAGCTTGAACAGCTCCTGGGGTTGATGGGATGTGTGCATATAATGAATGGCGAGATGGGTTCAGAATGGGTGTGGGGGGTGGGTATGAGTGCATGTAGAATGGAGATGGGTGTACCGAATGGGTGGTTGTATGTATTTTCTGTGTCTGTGTGTCTACATGCAGAATGAGTGGTTGGGTGAATGAGGAATGAATGGGGGAAGGTGATGGAGTAAGAGGCGTATGTGTGTTATGAACGAGTGGATGGAAAGGTGGGATGGAATGAAAATGGGTGCGGAATGAATGCTAGGTGCAATATACAGAATGAATGAATGGAGTAGGTCTGAATAACACAAATAGGCAATGTGTTTGGGAACTGATGAAAATTAAAACCCACAGGGTTTTTGTATGCAAATGTTGGCCGGTATGCTATTGTCACATCCATTTGTTGCATGCTATTTTAAATTAGACCGAATCCTGCAAACTCTTAAGAATGACTAGATTTACATGAGTAGCCCCTAGCTTGTAAACTGGATATTACGGTAACACGTAGAAGCGCCAACGGAGATCAAGGTCCCATTGTTAGGTACTGTACAAATACAGACTAAGACAGTCCTTTTCCCTGAAGAGCGTCCAGACTAACTAAACAAGGCAGACAGCAGGGAAGCAGAGTGAGGTAAAGTAACTTGCCTGAGGTCACAGAGTAGATATGTGGCAGAGCCAAGACTAGCACCTTGATCTCTCCTGACTCCCAGTGTTGTGCCCTAACCAGTCACACACGCTGCTGCTATGTCTGTTCTTCACTGTTTGATATCCGTTGTTCATCAAACTGGATGTTTCATCCTCTTTCTGCCCTAAAACTCCCTTATCAGTCAAAATGCCTCTCAGTGAGTTATTGGCCTCGTATTAAAGCTTTTATGCTATGCTGGCATCACCGAAACCTCATATTTTTATGTGTGCTTGCAATCTTATTCATCAGCTCACTAGCAAACGAGTGCATCATTATTCTTCTCATGTCCAGAAAGGCCACAAGGCCCAGCCCTCTGGATGTTTGTGCTCATAAAGGTGGCTGTATGTTCAAAGGTGTCAGACTGATTCATAACTTCGCTGGTCACTAACTCCAGAATAAGCACAAGCCATCTCTAGCTTCAGCAGCTAGCCCTGAATGATAAAATGACCTCCTCTAATGCTTCAGGCGGCTCTGTGTTGGGAACTCTCACTCATACAATGGCCTGTGGGGCCGCACAGTCTGTGAGCAGGTTCCACTGCAGAATTAGGAAATGCTTGGAAAGCAAAGACAGACAGGAAGATGAAGTTGTAATTATTGTGTCTGCCACCTGGCAGCCAGAGACTTGTGAAAGACTTCACTGAGGAATGGAGCAGCTCTCTGAGTGGGCCTAGGGCATCATTCCCAAAGGCTGAGGATGAAAAGTCTCTGCTGCAACTTCTCTCAGCGTAAAGTGCCTCTAACAAACAGACCTGGAACTTGGGCTTCTTATTTCTTCACTGAAGTTAAAAATGTTCAATGTCAGTTCAATGTGAGATGCTGGCAGAGAACGACGAGCCTTTGGAACTTTCACACGCTGCTGTTGTGTTTTCACACCCGAGCAGTTAGAAGGTGGTACACCCCGGTCCGTTATCAAAGGGTCCACTTGTCCCTGATCCTAGCACAGGGGAAGCCTTCCTCCCTCCTTGCAAGGGGCTGCTCTCCCCCAATGCCCCAAAGGCTTCAAATCACCCCCCCCCCCCAAAAGGGAAGAAATAGGTGGGACTCTGTGCCTGACGTACAGTCCCCCGCTGGAGTTCCCACAGGGACGATGTGGCTCTGCACTGCCCCTCCCCACAGTGAGGGCCATGGTCTTATTGCCATGATCTGGCCCTAAACTGGGCGAGACAAAGGATAAACAATAAA